>OY720660.1:17863887-20263887 GCA_963170745.1 Phymatocera aterrima
GAGGGGGGGGGGGGGGGGGGGGGGAGGAGACGCTTTGACTGATAAACTCCGCAATATGCTAAACTTGCAGGATTCAGAAAGCCAGAAAATCAAGCGACACAGAATAAGACGGACTTCGTAATGTCCTCCGAAAAGTTTTTGGCTGGCCAACTTTCCAGCTTGGATTGTTTCACGTAGGCCAAGTTATCCCGCGACGTCGCGTCGCGACGGGCCAGAGGCTAAAGCCACTTGCCAACCTCGGGGCATTTGACAGGCCGTTTTCAGTCTTATCTGAAGAACTTGGCCGGGTCTCTTCAGTGGCCCTACCGAAACCGAGGCAATTGCCGTTATAGTAATAACGTCGCCATGCGGCTCTCTCTCTCTCGCTCTCTCACTCTCTCTCCATATATATATATATGTATATGTATATATATTTCCTTCGCGTGTACTTCATCGTAATTTTGGTTTGAATCTTGCCTTGACAGCCCCCCTATTGTGAATAGGAAATTCCTTGAATGGGTGGATAAAGTGAGACTCGAGGCACGAGGCACTAGGCCTCTATCTAATCGAGGCCTACGTACCCTCCGCGGTCTAGGCGACCCGCAGTCGGAGACAGAGCCAAGTTCAAGTTTGGTCAAACTGACCCGAGCAACGCCAAAGAGCAATCCTTCTATTTCGTGACCCCCAAAACTTGGATTCGCAAAGTTTGGCTAGATTTGAAATTATCCTATAGGTACTTATTGTGTATGATCCCCGAAAAAAATCGTAGCTAGCAAGAACTTGGAATATAAGAAAAAGTAGATGAAGAAACAAAAAGAAAAAATGGCCAATCACCAAAACAAAAGAAGTATCGTATCGGTGTAGGAATAATAGGAACGTTTCCCTCCGATGAATAGAATGTGGGCCAAAATTTATCACAATAACAGAACAAGCAGGTCTGCTACTTTACCAGGACCCATACCTCGGAGTTGCATTCTTTCTACTGAGCAAATATTTGAGTCGTTCATATATATTTGAGACACACCCCCACCCACGCCACCACTCTTCACTGGCGTTCGTTCGATATCTGGATATGCGAGCACCTACTCGCATAAATATTTCACGTGGACGTGTATCGCTGCACAAGTGAATGGCTATACCAATTTGCATGGGCGGGTTAGTTTCTAGCCACTCGAACTTCTAATTTCTGCGAATGTTCAGCCGAAAGCTATTGTATACGAATTCTGGTCGTCGTTGTCGTGGTTATAGCATTACAGAGAACGATAATGGGTTTTGCGGCCATAAATCCTCTCAACGCGTAAAGTTCTGAAGCTCAAACGCGTCACGAGAGATCGCGTAATTATAATCAACAAGAGTTGCTTTTCCTACCCCTTTATACCCTACCCCTAAACCTGAGGCTAACCCATCGAACCACAATTCCGATGGTAGCGTAGGTAACGAAGAGCAATTTGATCTCGTGAAATCAATGGAATAATACCTACCGACCAGCTGCAGTTAAATAGAGCGTTTAGAATGACGCTCGGTGAAACCGGAAGGTGCACACATGTGTGTGGGGCGTTGCGCGGGCGGGCCGCGTTACAAAGGATTTCAATAAATTCCGCTGTGCAATTCTGACGCCGTTTAGACGCGAGGAGCCCTATATTTTCAATGGCTGACATTCGGCCGTGGCACTAAACTCGTCCGCCAATCGGGAGGCTGCCAAGTGTCAGTCGGTTGATTCAAGCATCCCTTGTTTTATAGATGATGGGTTAGCGGCGGGAGGAGTTTTATGGTTTACCGCCACATTTCCCGTGGAACTGTTCAACGCATAAACGTAAAACAGAGCTCGCTGTTCTCGCTCATTTTCTACAATATCTCTATACTTTTGTTTTTTTCGTTGACTTTTTCTTTTTTTTCTCCTTCGGCCTTTCCGCTCCCGCAATCATTTCCAGGTCGACGCTTCCAACGAACGAACCTTCGATCGGGACGTCATAATTATGTCATACAGACTCAATGAGAATGGTAACTATATGCGAATTTGCAGGATGATACTGCACCTCCGCGCTCGGTGAACCGATATTTTACTGCACAAGTGTATACGAAGAGCGATTGACTCCCCCGTCGTGAGGGAGGAATCTTAGGTATTCCGCGTGGAACTGGAAGTCGTCTCGCTATTGAGAGAAGTCATATATTTGCCAGACACAAACGTCAGGTGCAAAACGCAAACAGAGTGAAACACCACGTCGGGTAACCGTCTCCGGTAACTCGCATGGCAGTAAAGCCACTACGTCGAACCGTCTAGTCGCATTCTCTTTGTTTCACACCCTCGACTTCCGAGTCAACGATTTCCTGTTTTGCTTCTTCTCCTTGTGAAAATCCCGCCACCCTAACGTCACGGAAGGGTTTTACTTTTCTCGTATTGTTAACGGTTCAACGCGTGGAACTGGCGCCGCACCGCGCGACGAGGTTTTTGTTCTTTGAAGACAAGTATAGGTATAGGAGGTAGCTAGGTTCATACCTTATGTACCCACGTTTCATTCGACGGTATAAATACATAAGGGCGTTTAGTTCAGGTAGAAGATGTATGTATACCTACGTGGGATTAATTTCAAGGAGCGAGTAAATTTCCCTCCCCAATATATTCCAGGACTTCGATTCATACGTGATTCCCACGGGTAGCCTGCGTAGAAAAGAAGAAAAAAAAATATATATATTTTGAGACGGTTTTACCGTCTTTTGACAATTTTTCTTCATTCTATCTACTAGATATTCCTTCAGTTCAGGAAAACCACGAATAAAAACTGTCCAAGTATACCTATACACAGATATATATACTCTTTCTTCTTCATTCTAGACTGATATATGTATGGTCAATTGGTAAGACATGCGTTCGTAGGTATAGAAATGTAATTTTGTCAAGTTAAGAAACTTTGGCACTATTTTGCTCCAGATCCAATACCCGGACGAGAAACGAACAAAAACGTAATACAGGTACACTTGAAAATTAGGTTTACATCGTACTTCATTCGTAAACTTTGATTCGTACGTGTCTCTCATCGTAAGTCAGGCTGTGTAGATGTTCTGGCTCGGCGCAGTAGTATCAGGCATTGTCGGTCAGACGTGGCGCGGTGGTGAGCCAGAGATCATGGAAGCTATGTTGATTGGCAATCTCTGTCGTATGAACTCTCGAATAATTTGCGTTGATACAGAATTGGTATTTCTCCGGAATATGTAACGGACTCCTGAAGTATTTCTTTTCGACCTTTTACACGGGTAGATAGACGGCTGCCGCTTAATGGTTTTTCCAATAGTCGTAAATCCAACAATAAGCTCATAAATCATTAACACGAGTCGACGCAGGAATCGTCGATGGTACTTTTACATAAATGTATTTACCAGAAATATATACCGCTCACGTCATACTGTTGACTTCTACACTCCAGGCTTCCCAATCTGACACTGAACCAATAAAGAGGCAAACAAATGATACGAGAAGGAGCGAAAATGATAGCACAGTACTTCCGCGTGCCTGACGCACAATTGACTCGTACTACTTGTATCTCGTTCACTCTGAATGTATGCTTCTTGCACTTTTTGATCCATTGAGCCATTGATTCGTACAAATTGATTGAAGATGTTTCATTCGCACAGGCTTATCAGACTCGTTTTTCCTCTCCTTTCGGCTCAACCCCCGCCCGTACTACGAGTTTTGAGATGAAACGGTGATATTGGCTCGATACGAAGAGCTCCGGTCTACGTTTTGGCCGGTATTGAATACGAGTCACTGGCAAAACTGTTAACCATGTCCATCTTACTGGATTGGAAATGGATTTGAATGATATCTGAAGTAGTGAGATCCGAAAATCTCGCGTTTCACGAAACGTGGGGCAAAAGATCGTAAATTTCAACAGAAGTGAGTTATTGGTCTTCTTCGCCTGAGTTTCATGCTTCGCTCTACTGAATTTGGGTACTATTACACATATCTATGAACTTTACCTGGCCCCCGACATGCGCATACTCATTGAAAAAAAAAAACCCCTCATACATCCGTCACTTCTAGAACTCTAATTCTCGACAGCGGATTCGTTATCTGAAACGAAATTGAATTTCACTTCGAAGCGAAAAACTAATCACCCGCACCACACGGGAATCCAGTACATTTTCCGCTCCGATACAACCGCAATGGACATACGAATTCTCGCAGTGGAGAAGATTATGCAACGTCTTTTCTTTATCTTTGGTAGCGAAGTGTATCATAACTCGGAGTTTGAATAACGGCTATAAACCGGGATAACAGCGGACCGGATACATCTCATCGTTTTCAAGGGCGAGCCCAGAGCTTTCCCTTGAGGTTTGAAAAGGAGGTAATAAATTATAGACAGTGTTTTTTCTGTCTCTGTTCTTTTATCATTATTTCTTCCACGCCTCCAGGCCGGGGTTATGCCGTTATATTGAGAATGGGCAGAGAGTAGGTATACAGGATTAAAAAACAAAGAATGAACAAAGTGCAGGCTCTTTTGTCGCTGCAAATGGATACTCCACCTTCTTCAATCCGTTCACTCGGCAGCTTCGAATGTTTCTACTAAAGTATGTACCTACACCTGCTATGGAGAGATGACAAAGAGAGGAGAAGATGGGCTGATGATACAGATAGAAAAAGACGAGTGAAGTACGACGCGTATCTATGTGCCACATACCTATATACAGCATGTATGCACGTACCTATACTAATTCGTGTGAAAATTTGAAAATATATTCCACGCTGGCATGTAGTACATAAATTCTTCTTCGTCAATTTACGCGCATCGAATATATTTCACAGCCTTTTCACGTGAGACTTTTCAATAAAACTTTACCGTTAAGAGATTATTTCCATGAATATTTGAACGGTGCTCGAGGATTCGGCACGTGCATCGATCTCGCGAACGGTAGCCGAGAAAAGATGTCTGAATTCACGTAGGAGGAACCTATACCTACGTCGTGTGTACGTCGCCGGCGTCGTGACGCGTCCCGTCCCGTCCCGTCCCGTCCGCATCCTCTATTCTCTTTAACAGACACGCATATTTAACCCAAGATTTATCTTACTTTTGATAAAATAACGTGAACATGCCAAACGCTAAGTGACGCACATACCTGCGCTTCCCGAGACTTAAAGTTAACTTGATTTACTTCGCAGGAGCTTGAGGAAGCTTGGGAATCGACTTAAGCTTTCATCAAACGGAATATATATTGCCGGCCATCCCTGGCTCGAGACGATGAATCGGGGCTTCCGGAATCAATGTTCGCATGACAAAAGCTATACTTTTCCGAGTTTTACCGCGGCGAAGCATGTTTTCTGGTAAACTTGCAAGAGACGTAAACAATAATTTTCTTTGAATGGAGATGAACTGATTGTGCAAGTTGTTTAAGAATCAACTCAACTGTTCCACTTTCTTTTTTCCCTCCTTTGTTAAATCGTACAGAAAGTTATTCTTGGTTTCTTCAACCAACCGGGACTGAAATTTATTCTCGACGACAGTCACCGATTGACTTTCGGGAGATCGTTCGAACTGATTATACAGCTTTTCAGATTTCCTCGAGCCATTCGAACTTCGGTATAAAGTTTCTGTATTATAAAGTAACTTTCTCAAAACGATTTAAATTGCTTCCTACTTACTCGTGGCAACGAAACGCATAAAAAATCCCGACCGATTTCTCCTGACGAAGTGCAATAGTCATCGGAACAAAAAACGTAATCCCGATTCAAAGAAAAAACAAACAAACAAACGAGCAACCAAAACGATAAGAAAATCAAAATTAACCTCATAGAAATAAGTCGAAGGTGTGAAATTACATGTCCGATGAGACCGCTCTACATTTATACAATAAATTTGAAAATACTTCACTTCGAGTCATCTCATCGTGTCTGATTCCGAGATAAACGTGACGCGATGACAAACCGCTTTTCGAGAAAAACCAGTGTGCCAGACCTGTTCGAAAACTTTTTAATTCAAGATGTCACGCTAACGCACCTAACACCACACCGAAACCCAGCGAAAGTTGTTGGACGAACTTATAGCCAACAACGGGGCGAACGCGGAGCTCCGTTCATCCGGTGGCATGTACAAACATACACACGACAGTTGCCTGTGTGATATCCATCCGCGTATTCGTCAATGGAGTGGAAAAAAGCCTCTGATATTTTACTTTCCCTCATAAAGACGCCTCCTCCACGCCCTGCCCTCTCGGTCGAGGTTCACGAAAATGCGGAGGGCGTAGGTGAGTTTCTATTAGGTTAGAAATAAAAGCCTTTTGTGAAAATAAAAATCAATCGCATTATATTCCCGAAAACAAAAATTTTTACCGAAAGACAGTGAAGATTGTAGTACCTATATCAGATGCTACAACGTCGCTTGCGTTATTCGTGCAACGCCGTTGGACTACAACCTGCAGCCTCATATTTCCGTTTAGCTAACGAGTTCCCTAATGATTTGGGACTTGATCGATGGTCAGCTACCACGGGAAATACAGAACCGTCGTGGATTGTTCCCCCCTAGCTGTTTAATTTCCCCGCTCACCTATATATATATATATAGATACCCACGTATCTGGCCACCCCTAGGATTGCACGCTCGTACCTATTCGACGGAGGACAAACCGCGCGCGCGGCGCGGTGAAACCCGAGGCGGCCAGGGCGGCAATCATCAACGGGGCGTTTCTAAATTGCACAAACTGCTAAAGAGCCGAGCTTTCGCGTGGAAGTTCCTGTTGGCCGTGAAGAGGGTGGAGCTAGGGTTGGGGTCGCGGAGCAAATTGGTGTAATATCTCGACTAACAAGCGTGTAATCAGGCTCTCCGAGTGGGTGACTTCGTTATGAAACTAGCTGGCGTTTTACGGTGACCGGGACCAGACAAATCTATCTAGAAAGAGATGAAAAAAAACCTATCGCAGCTCAATGTACGGCCTGCTACTCGAGCTAAACAGAAAACCAAATGATTTTATGAGCTGCAATGATTTACATTGCGTCGATTCTCCGCAATCAAACTAGCAGGAGTGATAAGCTTTGTAGCGTGACTTCCGGCGGCCAGCTTTTATAACGGAGTCAATTTCGGTTAGCTATGTCAGACGCTAGTCTCGCGGGACTAGTAGTTCGTTACAGGTTTGGCTAGCCGTTACCTCTCGCGATTGAAACCACATTCGCAGTTCAAACAGCATCCGAATAGAAAAAAAAGAGAGAGGGGTAGGTATCTGAGGAATCAATGAAGCCCTGATGATTCAGCTCCGTCCGAATACCTGAGACGAATACATGCGCAAAGCTGATAATGAGTATTTCACTGCAAAGAAATTGAGTTATATTGATGTTTTTGGAACTTTTTTCATTCTATGATGGAACAACTTCGGGGAATGATTCGCGACGCAGGGTAATGTGGTTCAGAGCCTCATACGTACGTACGATGGATGCACGAAATTTATAAAATGGAATGATAAAGATGATCGGGGATTTGGGGGAGCCGGAGGCAATAGGATTTTGTAACCAAGCAATATACCGTTTTCAGTTATGCCTGAAAATCATTTTGCCGCCGTGACTCGATGTCGATGGTAGAGACTCACCTGGAGCGTGTCGGAATATGGGAAAATTGATTCGATTCATGTCGAGAATCCACCTGGCGCTGGTTTATCGCGAAGATGTGAAAGCGAAGATGTGAATAAATATTCATATTCTGTCTCATTAAAATTGGAAAGGATTGAGAAATACGGCGCGGGACACGAGGAACAGGTGTTGTTCGGCTCGACTCATTCTCAAGCAAGACCTGTTTGTTAAGGCTCCTTCAAAATTCCTTTTTCTGCTATATTGGCTCGAATAAAATTCAAGGCATAACCCAGGGCTTGATGTATGTACTGGGTGTCGCATTTTCTTCTCCTCGAAAAGATTAAAGGGCGAAAAAAAATTAAACTTCATGGAGGTTCGCGTGGAGCCTCGTCTTACGCAACCGCCTAAAATTTTCGCGTAACCTTTTGAACAGGAGGGAATGTCCCCTGATTTATACGAAGGAAAAAAAGGACTTTTTATCTCACGAGAAGATTAAAATGGGTCACCTTGTGTATGCGCAAACCATTACCCCGTACGATCCTCGGCTCGTAAAAGATTGTCATTCGCAGCTGAATGCCGTAAAACCTGTCCCTTAGGAATGTCCGTGTCTTTAGTCAATTTTGCGTGTCGACCGACGACCGTAGGGATATTAAATACAACTTGTGAATAAAAATTGTGTAATACAAAAATTCCACGCGGTATAATACGCGTAGTGTGCGTTTACATGGATCATACCGTACGTATAGTATAAATAACAAATTCCAGTCTAATCGTCCGTTCCTGCAGCTCTTTCCAGTGGTCCAAAAGTCTCCGTGACAAAGTGCGAACCTCGACTGAAACAAGGCCATTACCCTGCCTGGTTGACCGTCCATTTCGAAGGAGCGATAGTCAGCGAAGAAGACATTAAAAATCAGGACACGTCCTCCCCGGGAAAATTCTCGGTTCCCAGATCCCGTCTCCCCTTTTTGTTCCTCATTTACTGATCAGCAAAATAATTTTTACTGCTGATGAACGCAGATCTTCGTGATCAGCACACTATCATGGCAAAAGGTTTATCCTGGTCCCCGTGATCGCAATTACAGGATATAAAGTCACAAGCTAATCAAATGACAATTATTGATTCCATGCATCTCTTCATCATACATAGATATACGTGTATAAACTACACGATAATTATTATCGTGCAGTGAAAGGCAAACTGCAGATTATAGACGCAATTTTCTGAAAAGTTTTCGACTTCAAGGGCAGAAGCCGGACAAAAATGAAGTAGAACTTTGGTTCAGAGTTAACGGAGGCTGGGGCATCGGAGTGGTAGGTTGTTCGATTGAACTCGTTAGGGCAACGCCGACACTTTGGACAAACGAGACTCCGGTGTAAGTACGTATGTAGGCACGTCGCGACACGAGCCACGCTACGGCATGACTCTGTCCTCGAAGCAATCATTAAGAGAGTTAGTGATCCGTGCGGAATCCTCTTCATTTCTGTACAAGGAGCTTATGGAGGACACTGACCCCCCCCCCCCCCCCCCCCCCCCCCGCGGGCCTTTCCGTTTTCCTGATCAACCTTATTTTCTCTGCAACGTGTTTATCATACGAAACGAAGGCTTTTCTCACTCTAGCTCATGATTTCAGCTTCCTACACCCAGGACAGTCGGGGAAACAGACGAGCAGCGATCAACGTCCATCGCAATTTGCATCTCTGAATAATTATTCAATCTAATTTGTCTGCAGATGTTGAAAACAATTGACGCAAATTGGGTAACAGATTCAGGAACCTCTGCGCGATCAATACTTTTGTTCATCTTTATTTAATATTTGGCTGATCATAATGATTTAATGCGGTATCGTTTTGTCGCATTTGGTTCAACGATCTGATCTGACATCTTACTTCAATTAGCTGCAATCGAGGAATCCGTACGATTTGGGTCCACTCCCTTCCGTCATCCAAATTTAATTTCAGTGTGGTAGATCAGCAGCAAAGACTACTGATCGATCCATGTGATTCGCGTTGCTGTTATAAGCAAATAATCTTGAGCCAATTTTCAACGTCATGCGACGGAGGTACGTCTTGCCGCAAGTTACGAGTTAAATTTGACATTAACCTTCTGAAATAATCTCTGAAGAATTCCTCAAATTCCCTAGAATCCCAAAAATTCTTATTCCAATATTGAAGATGGTTTTCAGAGTTCGGGGTTGAAATTTTGTCGAGATAAGACGAAACGGAAGAAAAAAAAAATACCGTCAAAGTTCAGATAACGTCTTGATATTCGGAGTTTTTTTCATCAAATTCAAGAATAAGATTGAAGTATTGGATGTCGATCGTCGCCGACGTACCTACTTTTCTGCCAAAATATGTACGCGAAGAGGAAAACTCGCTGTTTATATCTTCGACGTGACTCATAAACCGAACGAAGCTCGATGAAACAACGGTTACAAAGTTTTTCATCGCCCTACCTCCACTCTGTTCTTTTCTTTTTTTTGTTTTTTGGGAGTTTTTTTTCGTTCATCCCTTTCTGTTCTGACCACAGACATTAGAGTTATAAGTTTTGTGTTCACAGGCCTGACTTTAATTTCACTTGACTTGCCAAACCGCTTTGTTACGAGGGACTCAAAGTTGTCCGCAGGTGACCGAGTCTTTCTCTCTGTAACAGACACTACGAACACCCGCGAACCTAAGAGGATTGTATATTCAAAATTGAATCGGTTTGCGAACTTATGAATTCCTCTTTCCTCTTTCTGTACAAGTTGACCGAGAAAATTCGAAGTACCAACGGTCCTTTAAATTGACGATCTCCAAATACATCGAACAAATGATACAAAAACGAAAAACCCCCCAAAAATGGGGTTGAGAAAATATTCATCAAAATTTGCAGAACGTACATAGGTACATACTCCGAAATCACGATTTCCAACGTTACTCGTGTACACGGTAAAAAAAGAACGCGACCCTTTCCATTTCGATTAATTCACACCCCCTCCTCCTACCCCCATGAAATTTCTAGCCGTTTTTCTTCCCACATGTGCATCCATTTTTGGGTGAAGCTTATGCTTGCACTACAGGAGTGAGAATAATGCTCAGTGGAGTAGAAGAGGGGTTAGTGTAGGTATACGAATGGGGGGGGGGGGGGGGGGGGGGGAGCTTTTTACACCCCCGGAACGCTCGTCTTGTCATCTTTATTCTTAATGCTATTAACGCGAGATGTGTCGGCAGCTCTTTGGTAAGGATGATAATCAAATCAGCCGGTGCTCTCTGCGCTCTGCACATACAGTATTATATAATAATGGGCGCGAGTAGGTGTGTGGGCGAGGGTACACGCGCTTGTATAGTACAGGCGTTGCACGTACATGTGGACTAGAATCTCGCGTCATGCATACCTATATACTGGAATAGGACGCCACCAGCTTTAGTGGGATCCCTGCAGGTAAGGTACGTGAATATAATATCATACGAATGTATGTACATAGGTATGTATAGATGTATGTATGCACATGCACACAGGCGAGCATACATACATACACATACAATGCGCACGTACATTTCACGCGCGTGTGTATTTCTCTCTCTCTCTCTCTCTCTCTCTCTACGTACGCATATACACATAGATGTATATAACTATGTATACATGTTTGAATCCGCCGAGGAATAGATCTACTGAAATTCACACACGTGTATATATATTATACATATGTATAACATATAGTGTATTCAAAGATGGACATATATTTGAGGCGAGCAGCGTATCACATCTATGCATAAGTACGGCCTTGGATACTGTGACGTCAAAAGGGGATGATAAATTATTAATACAGAACTATATTTTCGAAAGTTATGAAATTTCCAACTGCATATACCGGTATGCACGAACGTGGACCATGTATGTATGATATGTAAGTACAGCTGGGAGCGAAATAGATCGTGGCAATTGGCAAAAAAGTAAATGATTCCATCAGATCTATTTTATTGGAGTCAGGACTGATG
This sequence comes from Phymatocera aterrima, assembly GCA_963170745.1. Lineage (NCBI taxonomy): Eukaryota > Metazoa > Arthropoda > Insecta > Hymenoptera > Tenthredinidae > Phymatocera > Phymatocera aterrima. The sequence continues at coordinate 17,875,394 of OY720660.1, forward strand.
GATAGATTAGAGCATAGGATAGACAGGCTTCAATCTGCTAGAGTGAGTTGAGTGAAAAAACGGATCGCTAAACCCGACCCTCATCTTCGTTGAACGTCGTATAACTCGGCATATAACATTACTATACACGATCACGATGAATTCCTATATTTTTCATTCGTATACCGGATTCGTTGATTACACAAATTCGCTATTAGTTGGAGGGATGAGAAAGAAGCAGATTCTCTATGGTATAGAACTCGTCTTCCATAGTTGCTGGTGTTTCCACCGTTATTGCTTGCATTGTATTTTCATAATAACGTAACTTTGGAACGAGTAACCTTCCGAGATTTACTAGCGGTGAGAATACGCAGGTCTTCGAAAAATTTGTTTATTTCTTTCGTTTTTCTTATTTAATTTCATTTCTTCCGAAGGGCCCAGGATGTAGCAATCTTACGAGCGTAGCCTGAGGGGTGATGAACATCCGAAAAGGTAAATTTGCTTCTGGCTGTGGTTGGTATTGGATGATGAAGTTAGCCTCTGCGCCCAACTAATTTCAGTCAAGAAAGAGCTGAAGCCTTCCCTTTCCTTCCCTCTCCTCTTCGGTATGTATACCAACCAACATAAAATGAAGGACCGAGCTAGGGGGTTGTGGGTTCAAGATTAAAGGTGCGTCCACACGCAGGATCGTCAACTTGACAATGTTTGGTCTCACGCGTACCTATACCCGTTCAACTACAACCTGAATTCACCTACATTTCACAAAAAATATCGTCATCAGCCTTTGAGCTCGAGAAGTCTCATTTCTAGGGCTTCGATCATTTCCCTCCTCACTTTCACTCTTTTTCTCTTTCCTCTATCTCTCTATTTCCCTATATTTTCCCTGTTTTACCTTCCCGTCGAAGCATGTTATTTTTCAATGCAGATATCGTGTCACAAAGAGCTCTGCGGTAACACAGCTACCGCAGGGCTTACGTGTACACTGGGATACCGGAGGCACTGAATCTACCGGCGTAGGTATGTATACATATCCATACACACGACTATAACGCCTGAGAGTATCTTATACCTACCATTTCCGATGTGCATATGCTTAACCAGCTAAAGAATAGCCATACAATTTCGCCGGGCGGGTTACGGAACGTGGGTCAAGAGTCTATTGTGACCTGGGAGATGATTGGTACGTGAATAGAAAGAAGTAAAAAGAAGAAAAACATACAGGCTGTACGAAAAATCATTGAAGCTTAGCTTCGAAGTAAAAAAAAGTGAAAAAGTAAAGCAATACAAAAAACAAAAAAAAACAAAAATGGTAAAACAGGAGAAAAAGAATGTCCCCCCGGACGCCATTTTGTCTGTTGTAGAAGTTACTCGTTGTTTCGCGCGGTGGCGAAACGAGACAAAGCGTGAGTTACGCGCGGAGAAGAGAGAAAGGAAAAAGAAGAAACAAAAAAACAGAGACAGAAAAAAAACAAAAGAACCAAAAAAATAAATAAATAAATAGAATAAACAAAGAGTAATTAAAGCGAACTAATTACTCGGCCGCGTAACCATCTGAGGCTGAGGTTAAGAGTATATATACGCTGCAGGTATATAGGTGTATATATGTATACCTCTATAGACGTATGTATGGTATGGGCGCGGTTGCAGCTGTTTGGAAAAATAAACTACCCATAAAAATGTGCTCCGCGTACTACTACCCCGTCTAACCTGTCTCGGTAGGTATGTGAAGTTCACTGTTTTTCTGTTCTACGTTTTTTCGACGTTGGCTAGGGTCACGTTGTCAACCAGCAAACGTGACACGGTATAGGCCGCACAGACGATAGACTAGAGAGAGCGAGAAAGAGAGAGAGAGAGAGGGAGAGAGAGAAGGAAAGAGAGAACAGAATAGAATAGAAGAGGATATTTGTTTCGTGCCATAGCCGAAAAATGGCCTAGTGGTGAGGCAGGAGCCAGAAGTTAATGGCAACGAGTGACGAGCTTATAGCAACGACAGGTAATACAGAACGGATTCCACATATGAGCGACGTGAACAGCTGAAATGAATGAGCAGGTCAACGAAAATATACTAGAAGTAGAACACTCGGCTTGGAATATCATTTCTTCATTGCGCAGAGGGCTATGTTTGCTCGATGATACAATCTCATCCAGGATTCAAAAGTGATGCCGAGTTTCAGAGAATGAGACCACACAGATGAGCAGATGTGGCGAAAACAAAGTCTGACCAGATCTGTGAGCCCGGCAAGGATTTCGCGCTGGCGTGGCGTGCACAAATTTCAGGTAAAGAGATGGCGAGCTATCCAGAATAGTGGACCAGACAATGGCAGGCGATGCGACGAAAGGCCAAGCCTGTCGGATGTTCACCGGACTCTTGCTTCCAGAGGACGTCGTTCATCAGAAGCAGGCCTCGACGGATGGATCCACACGATCGCTGTTTCGGGTATGGATCTGTTCGCAAGATCCTTGACTGCGCAACAGGCTCGCTGTAGACGGAGGAAGACGTTTATCAACGGAGACGGGCGCGCGCAAGTGTTCTCCAGCCAGACCAAGCTCATCAGCGTAGATATAATAACCCTCGGCTCGCTCAGCAGCAAGGAGTCCACCGCGAAGATCGCCGGTTACAAGCCGAGCGAGAATCATACGCGGCTGAACGGCTGATCGGGTGCTCTTCATGCGTACGACTTCACTGATATCGCCCGGTACCAAAGAAGTAGAAAGAAGAGAGGCAGCAGCTGGATCCTCAACTGGAACAGCAACTGGATCCTCCGCTCCCAATTCAGGGACACCAGAGATAACCAGATCCCGGATTCAGCAGGTTGGATTCGATAACTCCGAGTCGGGTGGCCAGCTGAGCATCTTGGCTGGACGGACGGGTGGAATCAGCCTCTTGGTGGGCACGCGCATCCACCAATTCACCTTCAATAACGGTAACGCGACTAGAGTCCGGGTCAACGCACAGACGCAGTGATAGATAGATGAGTTTGAAGACCCGAGATATTAACTGCCCGGAAATCACAACAGCCGAAGTATTAGAGGCCAGTGGCGGTCATTGGGTCGGTCACACAGATGGGCAATATTATGAGCCATAAAAAAGATTGAATCAGAGGTCGAAGAAGTATGTTTAGGCAATCGACTTGGCTGCCACGATAACGGCGCAGGTCTCGAAGCATCGACAGTAAAATTCACACGTTCGGACACTATCGCGTTGTGGAAACGGGAGATTCCAAAGCACCAAGACTGCAACGGTGGGAAAATAATACACCAGGTGACGCAGTAATATGCGTGCAACAACCACGTAGACGTGCAGCTAAAACAAGAATCACTCTGATATTTCATGGTCGCAATTTTTCACAGTTGTTTTTCAACGAGAAAAAACATAACAAAAAAACAAGAAAACAAAACAAAGACGTGAAAACCGAAGAGATGAAAATCTGTCCCGTGTACCAATGTATTTGGTTATGTGCGCATATGTATGTACCAATTTCGACAGAATAAGCAGCATTCAAGACTTTCGTGTACTCAGTGGTCGAGAGAGCTAATTAAGGACACCCCTTGACAACGACCCGCGTTAATTAAGGGGTGAATGTATATATGCCTACTCCCCATACCTCAGTACAGCGGCGAGGTTCATTCTAGCAATCAGATATATATTTGGGGGCTCCTCCTCGCCGTATAACGTATCCGAAACGTGAAATTTTATACAGACCTATGTATCAAAAAAAAAAAATTAAAATTAAATATGAATTCCGAAGGGTGCGTCGTGTCCCAAAATTTCATACTTTCAATTCATACAGTATACAAGAAAATAAATGGGAACGAAAAAAACACCCACCGCTATTCCCGAAAACTCGACTCTTTCCAAATGAGTGGAAAAACGGGGCTCCCCGTGCTTTTCAGATATCCCGAGATTAAAAAAATGTTCTCTTGTCGTGGCTCCTCGTTACGCGTGTACGCGTCTAACCGATAACACGAATCTCGGTTACGCGGGAAATTTTGGAACTTTGAACAAGCTCCCAATGAGACATCAACTTGGTGTGATTCATTCGTCTATTTGACGATGGACAATCTCCATCTCTTTCCAACATCCGTATATATACATCTACGCTATACCCGGAAATTTGAATTTCGGCTAACAAGAATCGCGTGCTTGGCTGAAAGTCACGGGGAGACCCTCATGAAAATGTAATGGGAACTTCAAAAGCTGCTGTAGAGGTAAACATAAAAATGAAGAAAAAGAATCATTCACTCATGAATATGAGGGAGGTGAATGGAAGCACTCTGAGAAAGGCATGTGCAGAGAGGAGAGATCGCTGTGGTAAAACTCTTATGTGGTAATCTTCATCGACGGGGTCATCTGTTTTTGTTCCTTTTCTTTTTTTTTGTTCGATTTTTTGTTTGTGGTTTTTCGTTTTCATTTTTTACCTGACTCTAATATTGAAAACCCGAAACCACGAGATCCTGGAACTTGGCCATTACTATAATGAGAGAAGATTTCAACGATTAACGTTTCACAGCCATTAATTTTCATTCCTTCACCGAGGCGTTGAGAAGTTTCTCATTCTGGGGTGAAATTAAACGCCTGGTTCCCTCCTCCAGCTCTCTTTGTACCTTTGACTATGAGCGAGAAAGAAATAAGAGAGAGAGAGAGAGCGAGAGAAAAACCACCAGAGCCGGAGCTAGGGCGAGGGAGTGAAAGAAACGAAACGAGAAAGACGGAGAATCATTCCGTTGACAAACTCCACTGCCAAAGTCACTTTACTATTCATTCGAGATCCACCCCACTGCAGATAGCGTATACAAAGTTGGTAGAAGCTTTCAGGTTTAGTGAAACAAAATTATAATTTGCCGAAGAGCTGAAGGTCTTGAAAAAGAATTTCAAATTGAAGTATGTCTGCTATCTAATTCGTGGATAGGTACGCACATAGATAAACAATTATGAATATATTCGGTGACAAACTCAGGAGCGCAGGCGGATAATAGTACGCGGTTCTCCAAATCAACCTCACCTCAAGGTCCGTGGTCTGAGGTTCGAAATTCCCGGAGGCTGAAGGTGGAAGAGGAAAGAACAGAAGAGAAGAGGAATGTCCGAACCCAAATACCCTTCGCGCGGTACCTCGCTTCGCCATCCCATCCCTTCTCGTCCCTTCTCCGTCCCTCTACGGCCCTTTGATCCGCATCAACAACACTTCTATCAACAGGTGAACGAACGAGTATCAACTTTTATAGACCCGCATTGTGGCGCGAAAGCAGAACGAAAAGTACGTATGGTTAGGTATGTAGTGAAATCTGGGGCGAGATTAGCAGCTCAAAAGTCTTGGAAATTTTTGAAATCGCTTTGAGGGAGTTAAATGCCGGTCTACGTGATTCTTTTTTTTCCCCTTGAACGAAAACCACTTTTCTGTGTGAAAAAAATCCGACCGCAATGTTTTCCAAAATCGATGCTATACAGGCGGTTTGGTAAAAGACAGAAAATTCTAACCCATGATTTTTCACATGCTCCATTTTTGATTTCCTAATTCTCGGATGGCCGATATGTGTCGACGACAAGTCATTCATGTCTTAGCTAGCATAGACTGCGGGCATATGAATTCGGATGCGTTGGCAAGTGGTTCATTGCCTCGCGAGACCAATTTTTCACCGTTCCCTCCCCTCGTAGGTAGGTATACAGTCGCGGGTTAAAATGGCAAATGAATAGGACCACGAATACGGGATAACAATAGCAATAAGAATCGTTATGAATTTATATCATCGTAAATTATTGATGCGTAAAAAAGGGGCGGGGGGTGGCGCACGCGCAGATTTTCGTGGCGGTAGGACATTAACGACATTTGCATCTTGGGCGGAGATGCCCCTGGGATGAAGACGGGGTGGCAGTGGGAAGTTGAAGCGAAGAGAGAAGAGGGTGACTACGAAATCCTTTCCCTAGCAGCCAAGGCCGGGGTACAAGGTTCACGGGATCGCTCCAGAATTTATGAAACTCGAACGATTTCGTCTAAAACGTTTCGAGACGTGACTTGCCTACGCTATAGCCAGACCCAAATCGATATCTATCCTCTCTTGCCCCTCGGACGGTTTCGACCGCCGCGATGCGACGTCCTCCTCGGCGGAAGGTAGGTTGGTAGGTGGATAGACATAGCCACCTCTCCCGATCTCTCTATACTACAGCTTCCTTTGGGTCTCACTTACTCGCGCTCTTTAAATACATAACAAGAATCGCTCTTCGCGTTCCTCTTTTTGCCACTTTTTTCGGAACAGGTATAAGAGAAACTAGCAAATTTTTAGCTCCTAGTCGATCGTAGATTTTAGCGAATACATTATTCGATGGAACATCTATCCCAATTTTGTCTACCCACTAATATCTTCCGTCGTGTTTCATGGCTTCCGATCAAAGTCACCGAATTTGAATAGGCAAGCTAGAATCAATAATCTCGTGACTTCGAGCCCACAACCACCCAAGCCACTAATTTCCAACTCCTGCAGAAAATAGATACCTACATGACCCGGTGAAAAGAGTAATAGATTTGCCCAAGACGCCGTGATCCGCAATTGTCAGACTCATTTCATTATTATTTCTACTTCACAATGCCAGAAGGACCGTAGCGTGATCGTAGGCGTTTTTGGACTAGTTAAAACCGAGAAGGCCCGTAATTTTCGGAACTTCGTAATTAGCTCTAGGCGTGACAGAAACGCGTAGATCCCTCGGAATTGCCGTGTCGGATATGTGAAGCCGAAAGGCCTGAGCGGCGGTAGCACAGGTCCATATGGCATCAGTAAGCCGGAATATTACGAAAAGTTATGTTCTATGTTCTACGTCATTGTCACATAGGCCCTTTTGGCCTCATTTTTTCCAGAAATTCAAAAATTTTCGTACAAAATTTAGAGCCAAAAGGTTCTATGTACCAGCGACATAGAAGCGCATTTGACATTAACTTTTCGTAACATTCCGGCTTACCGATGCCATAAAGACTCATGTGACCGTCGCTTTGGCCCTTTTGGCTTCACGTATCCGGCACCCCAATTCCGACAGATCTACGCGTCCCATCATGCCTAACGCTAATTACGAAGTTTCGAAAATCATAGGCGCTTTCGGTACCAAAATCGCATTTTCGGCGCCCAGGACCCTTCGGCGTTAGTAACGCGACTTGCGTGATTCGAGGGGATGGTAAAAATTAAAAACATGCCCGACAGATGATGAACGGAAGATAACAGGTAGCACGGATCGACATCAGAGTGGAATTCCCGGATTTCCGTTGGATTGTGGCGAATGTTTAATAAATATTTGATCAAGAGCCAGCACTCGCCTGCTTCCCGATCCTCCATGTGCTCCAGGTTCAGTATATTCGCGTGTTTATCGAATGCTGTGAATTAATTGATGTTGAACATACACTAAATTAGGTTCAGAGCCTGTATTAAATATATAAATCGATAATAGAGTGGGTACGCGATAACGATAGGGCGCGGGTCGTGATTAGAGAGTGAGCCTTATTCGTTGGTCCTCTTACTCACTTACTTGGAGAAGCCGGCGCTATTGATTTGAGAGCCGATAATATACATATATCTATACTATGTAAAGATAGCATAAAAGCGAAAGAGACTTAACTTCCGAATCTCGAGAATCGAGGACCGAGGTACGTTCTCTTCTCTGTATTTCCCATGTTTCTTTTAACGGCTACACGTACACCTCCACACTTTTATCGACTAAGGTCCTCGGAAAATAAGAGCTGCGTAACTTTCGCACAAAAGATTAGCGCCCAAAAGGCACTCCCGTATAGCGGTGTAATTTAACAACGAGTTAGTGTATGTACCAAACTCAACTTATAAGCAACCCCCAGGAAATATTAAACGAAAATACCGAGTTAGATCTGCCATTAACTTTGGTATAGGTGCTACCTGTACAGCACATATATCTCGCAACGCGTTATATTACTTTTCTTTGTGTTCTACTTTCCCTGTAGCAATTCGGCTGTTAACCCCTCAGCGACGTGGCGAAAGTGAGATTTTCGTGCTACTTTGGTGCCGGACAAAATTTGGACAGACTTATCCCATAGTTCTAGTTTCACCGTTTTTGAGGTCACCGAGTTTCAATCTAAATTCAGATTTCCAAAATTGAAAATGGCGGATCCAGGATGGCGGATACAAATTCGATAAATAGTTTCATTCCGACGGAAGTGAGTATCTGAAGGTTTTTGAGGTCGCTGAATTTCAATCTGAAATCGGATTTAAATACTCCAAATGGCAAATCCAATACGGCGGATGCAGATAAATAAATAAATCCAACTACTTTTCGAATTCGCATCCGCCATATTAGATCCACAGTTTTGAACTCTTGGAACTCTGACTTCAGATTCGAATTCAGCGACCTCAAAAACTATGAGATACCAAAGAATAGTCAAATCGACATGGTCTGAACATGTTTTTTTTTCTCAAATGCCCTCACTCGTGTCATAACACAAAAATGTCACAAATTTTTCCAGTCCGTATGCGCGTCACTCACTGTCAAGGGGTTAACCGTGTTGGAGGAAAAATCAGTGTCCCCGAATGTATTCTCCCGTAAAAACGTTCTATCTAGAATATATCTTTCTGTAGGTATTATTTCTCCCCCAAAATGTTCAATTCGGGTAGAACTTATGTCAATCAATGATTATTATTGGTGAATTTATAAACATTCTTCGGAGCGATCCAATCAATTTTCACAAGTTATACCTATCTGCGAATGAGTGCAACCTGCACACGTACGCGAAAAAGGAAAAAAGCTCAAGCTTACGGATTAGGATTTCATCTCTGCGTTGTGACTCGCTTTCCAGTATCCACCTTGTTCGAGCGTACCTTTATGATAAATATCCCAGCTATTCGCGCTCGTGATAATAGGTATGCCTTTGTAGTTTTAAAGAGCCGTGCATGTTCCGAGGGAGAGTTTCGACGGCGAAAAATCGTGAAAAGCCTCTTCGGGGCCGGGCAATGCGAGCAAAAAGGTGGGCAAATTTGTAAAATAAAATACTTGCTTAAATCTCGTCATAAGTATTCTTCGATGGCCGGGACACCGCGCCACGCCACCCAGACCGTTTGAACGAAGCGAACGCGAGAAAAAGAGGGTACGCGGTTCGAAGTCTCGTACGTGTATATATACGTCTGACCATCGCATCGAGTCGCTCTACTACGTCCAACGAGAATTCTCCTGCAGCAGGACTATTTCTAGGCCTGCGATATCCGAAGCCGAAAAAAAGGAATATATGAGTATGTATATATGAGGGAGGAAGTGAAAAAATTCTACCGCGAACGCGACTTTTCCCTTTTGTGGATTCGTACGGGGTATATATATGCTATCACTAATGTGAGTCCGTACCTACCACGTATAGGTATATCCAGCGGTCTGCTGTTGACAGTATTTTTCGAATATCCTACGTTTACATAGGGCGCGTCGATGTCCTTCGATTTCCATAAGCAGATTTTTGGGGTAAAGTGTCGATGCGTATAGTATATTCGCCGTCCCTTTCAAGTCTTCCTCTCATGTGTGGGCTGGTGTACGTACCGTGTACGCGTAGGCGCACGCGTGTATATATGGACACATACGACACGATGTACATGCATTATGCATATATTTCCGCGGGAATATCACCCCCACATATAGTACCTGCAACGCAGATTATACCTGGACATATATCGGTGTAGGTACTGGAGGATTGAGTAAACGAGAAAATTATACCGTTGATTAACACCTGTCGTTCGATGGAATGGAATATTTTCGAATTCGCAGTTGCTCTTCTTTTTCTCTCGTTTAGAATGGCTGATCTGCGGCTGGAATTATCGCCGCGGATGCTGATAGAGCGATTTCAACGAAATGGAAAACTCTTACTTTTGTTAGCGCTTCCGTGACAACTGATCATTACATATACCTACGGGTCAAAGTCAGCGTGAAAACGATTCTCACAAAAATTGACCGGTAAACCGACGTTCTAAATTTTCTTAATTTTTTAGTATTCTGCAAATGGAACGCGTGGATCTGTATTCAATAATATCTTATGTGGCTCAGAGAATTTGTCACGAACCACGTCACGTCATTTGATTTTGAATATCAAAGCCTCTTTTCAATAATCATGTAGAGGTACATCAATACTTTATTTCCCATTTGCCCCGCTGCGAAAATATACTCCAAGATTATAGAAACTGTGATGAAAATCTGATAGAGAACTGAAGAATCATTCATTACTGTGCCGATTCTCAGATCAGACCGTTCAGATGTATAGAAAAATGCCGACGTTGGTAGAATCTGACACGCAAAATTTGGCTACAGTCGCAATCAGTTTCGTCAATTGCGACGAGTAGTTAATTAGTTTCAAACGCGCGTCGTTTTTCATGCTTTGCCTCTCTATTTTAATATTTTATGCGTCAATTCCAGAGTCGTGAGACTAGTTTGACATTCATCTGCAGTGAAGTCATATGAAAATCGTTTCTTTCGGGTCACTGAAACCGTTACGCTGGCGCGTGTACCTACGTATTGTATCGGGGATATACGGCGAATAGCAAATCGTAACTCAATCTGATGAGGGGTGAGGTGAGAAAAAAAGGGGTGAAAATGAAAAACTGGCGTGATGAGAGAGTTTCGGGATCCTCCGAACCTTTCTATCCATCCTCGGCTACATCGCCCTGAAACAATTGAGCCCGATCAACACACCGACCATCGTTCTTACGAGGATATAGACGGCTGCAGACCTTTCAAGGAGAAACTATTCCGAAAATTGCCCACGCTTAATCCCCGAGTGTCATGATAAAGTCGTTTACGTTGATTCCAACGCAGATTCACTAATCCTAGATCCACACCTCGGCCCCTATACGCGCTCGGCGCTCGGGAAATTAATTATCAGAAAACCCGAATTGAGCAACATTCGCTTTTCCTCTTCTGATTAATACTATATCTAATTCGCGATTGTCTACTTCAACACTTTCTACTCCATGATCGATGATTAAAAAATCGGTGTATCGCGATGAATATTTATATATATACATAGGTTAATTTTGAAAAAAAAGCTCTCATTACTTTCGTCTCCACTGTAGGTATACTGAACGTTACTCGGTATATTGTATTCTTGAAAGAATTTCCAATTTATAGTATAGTCCGGTGTTAACACGTGCCGCAAAAGTTCGTTTACTCACGTTACTACGACACTATACCAGCCTCCCGCTTTCTGACCTTCTTATTTTTCTGCTCCCTCCGAAGTGGTTAAACGCCGCATCAGAGCGCCGTCCAAGAAATAGTGGATAGAGGATAGAGGGTAGGGGATCGGGGAGGAAGACCAAGCGATTCTATATAGGATCGGGTTTCGTAATGAGATTTTTCGCCAAACTTCAGAATGTCGGATGAAGGAACCAGGGAGGAGCAGAGCGAATAAACTCTGAAAGTGGGGTAAAAGAGAGGGTGAAAAACCGTCAGCCATGATCTGACGCGGTCGACGTGTCTAGCTCCGCGTCGTGCGTTTGACAAATGGCCGAGACCGCCAACAAAACTCTTTTCCGTTAGCCGCATGCTGCCGCCTATTAACGAGGCGAACGGGGACTTTCCTTTTAATTAAAGAAATCAGGCCAGCTGCTGCTACCCCTAAGAAAAGCTTTTCCACCAACGGAAGAAAAGGAAAAGAAGAGAAAAGAAAAATAAAACACACCTTTCTCTCTCTGGCCATGTCTCGAGATATACTTATTTTCGCGTATCCGCGATGCCTCGGTGTTATTAGACGCTTAGGTAATGAATTTGTATATATGAATGTGCCATACCTGCGATCACGTCGCCGTGTATGTGACGTACAATATATATATAAATATATAGATGTATAGATATATTTACATTTTACACGCAGATATACCGATCGGTCGTTCGTTCCTCCGGCAACTAACCTCATAGAATTTATAAGCCTTTCCAATTAAGTCTTACGTGCCCGGAAGACAAACGCTTCTCTCCCAAGTCGTTAATTGTTAACTTTAGCAGGGCCCACCAGCGAGGCAGACTGGTGCCAGAGTGACGAGGGGCAAGTCGCTGGCATTTTAGTTTACGCGGGATGGTTCTCCCGAGGAGAATTCAAATAAGAGCCGCGTGTTCCAAAATTGAGAGAGATAGGGGCATCTGTTATTTGTGATGGAAATATAGAAATAATTCAAAAGGAGAATGAAAATGAAAACAATAAAACAGTCGCAACGAATGCAAAGATACCGCAGGGGATGATTTTTCAAATTCGATGCGAGGTGATTACCAAATTTTTTGTCGAATTTTATTGCATTTTTTGTTTCTTGCCTTACATATTGTCTCCTCGGATTTCGAGTTCAGCCTACGTCCACGGAAACCTGTCACATCGTCGGAGCATGCTCGGAGAGTATATGAGATTAATCACGGGCTGGCGATTAATTTATTAATTATAAGCTGTACGTATACTATTCGGTATTCGTTAATTAATGAATGTCAAACACTCCCCGCGTCATCTGCGGATGCTGGTATTTCAAGGTATTCGATGTCCAGAGGATCATTTCGTTATTCGATACCACTGGGATATTGGATATCTTCGTTATGCCGCAATAGAGGTAGGTATATACCTACCAACTAATGCGGCCCATTACGCAGAGCTATTTTTATTCCATAAGTTATAATTCAGAGTCTTATTCCAAGTCTTACTTAGACGTAAGTAAATTCCCACCGAAGGCGAAGTAAGAGATTGGGGAGATCTCTCTGTCTTCGATGCAATCCATTATCAAACTGAACAAATAACTAACAGTAAGGGTGGACGGATTTCGAAAGCGTATTACATATCCATCCCCGCAATGTGTAGCCGAGTATACGTATAGTGTGTTGAAATTTCTTTTCAGCTTATTCCATTGTCTCCGTGCATGAGGTAGGTAAATAACTATAACTGGAAATATTACCGGCGAATATGCTCAGGTGACCTTTACCTCCGCTTTACCTCGTTATCGCATCGCCTCGTTATCGATAAATTGAAACACATAAAAAAAGAAGACGAAAAGAAGAAAAAAAAACCAACAGTAGAAGCTCGTTCCACCGAGCTACGTCACGTATCTTTTGTTTTATTTCTTCCAGGTTTGGATATAGTCCATTCAGGGTTTATTACTGTCGTAACTGGCTCCCATTCATAACGGCAACGAAGAAGAGCGACGATACAGCAGAAAAGACACACCCGGGTATGTATTATAGGTCGTCATACAGGTATACGTGAATTTCGTTTCATTTCGAGAACACAGAGCTGCCATGTGCTATCCGTTACCTTTCCATTTTGGAGATCAAATGCACGACACTTATACGTGTATATACATGTATATATACCTATACCTACCCTCGTGCCTCGGGATGAAGTAAGCGGCGGAATATGAGGAATAGATTGCGACGTTGAAATAAATAGAAAATGACACGGGGCTGGCGTTGATGGGTCTTATCTTTTCCAGACATACATATCCCAGCTACTGGTGACGAAACAAGAAATATGAAGAATGAATGAATGAATGAATTACTCATTCCAGGAGTCATGTAAGCCCCGGCGCGTATAGGTACACGAGCAAGGGCTGCATTTCACTAGCTTGATAGAAAATTCTAATAACTTCGTTAGCCGGAGTGATGAGGAAGATAAGGTCGTTATCGACCGCCCGCGTACCCTGTTCCCTGTTTTTATTTCATTTTCTACTTTTTCGAGCCTCTTTTTGCCTCCACTTTTCTTTCCTTTCCTCCCACATTTCTCTTTTACTTTTTTCTTCCTCTTTATCTCTAATTTACGGACCTTAAATGCTCACGCGATGTTCCAACACGGTTCGTTCCCCCATTCCCATTCCCATTCGCATTCACCAATTTACACGGACCCGATATTCGCAGAGGCAGGTAGGCACCTCTTATTTACGATCGCATACACTCTCCTGATTAACATTTCATCGAAAACTACAAACAGGATATTGTTACGTATCTGGGTGTACAGGGTGAGTCTAAAATATCGCACCGCATTGCTGTATACTAGCGGATTCCTCGCGGAAAACGTATTCAACATTTATTTATACGCGTGTTCTTTCAGTGGACATGGATTTCTGCTGAAAGTTGATCAAAAACTGCAGAGTGTCTCCTGAAACCTGAGACCGTAATTCCCCGAGAATCCCATGTTGTTCCAGGTAATTTCCACAGTTTTTCAGGTACATAGGCGTAATGATTCCCCATTATAGACTAGCCAAACAGTGCCGGACAACTGTTCGAGACTTTAAATTTTTTGTCGGTACCATGTTTTAAGAAGATTCGAGTATCACTGTTGCTGGCGCGCTCACGTGAATCCTAGTCATACAAACTCAATTTCTAAGTTACTTTCATCGCGAAAACTCTTTGAATAAAATCATTCGCGTTTTCTATGCAAAAATTCGTTATTTGACGAACGTTGTTCACTTGTGAACAAATTTCCTGAGTCGCTACGAAATTCCCTGAGATTTTCACGGGGTTTTTCATGAACGGAATAAAATTCCCCGAGAATTCCAGGTTTTCCAGGTATTTCCCGGCCAGTAGACGTTCTGAAAAAGTAGCCAATCGGACGGATTCGTTAAGCAGACGATCTAGCATCGGGTGTGGCTCACCGACAAACATTTTGTTCATACAACGCACCAGATTCGCTACACTTCGATCAGCTTTCACAAGAAATCTATGACTAATCAACAGATCTGGTAACGAAATTTCGAATACGTTTTTCACGAGAAATCAATGAGCAATGAGCCGGATCTGTTTGAATTTGCCCTATACGCTGTATGTATGCATTCAGTAAGCTCTGTGCGAGTTTGAGAAAGGCAATTCTTCAAAATAGCAGTACAGAGAAACGGAGTGAAGGCGAAAAATAGCATCACAGTCATATTATATCTATGTACTACGTAGATTATTATACAAGAAGCGACAGCGAGCGACGAAGCCTCTTCCTTGACGGGGCTGAAGCACCGTGGATAGAGAAACGTCACCGATTTCCAGCTAGGAAGAGCCGCAGCGGCGTTCCCAGCTCTACAAAGAGCAGCCGGAATTCACGTCTACGTCTCAATTGTAAAGACGGCTCGAAAGACATCAAGAACTTCCTTCTTCTCGAAGATATCAGAACGATTCATTCAGAACAAAGAACAAATACCTCGCGCGAACCTTAGATGCTTGCCTAGACTGTTGAGTAGTCCGAAATTTGCGATACTGTTGAAATTAGCTTCACATTTGCAAAAACTCGTCCCATGCGAAATTATTCGATCGAGTCTGACCTGAGTTTTGAACTCAGCCACAAGCTTACGACTTCTTTCATTTGTATGATTTTTGTAGACTGAAAGTTTGGTTTGAAAAATCCAATAGGCTTCAATACATAAGGATTGGAAGCTATATAGGGCAGCGTGCGATACGTACGAAGGTAGGTAGCAGGGATCATGTAACACGTAGGTACATGAATACAGGTAATTGCTCTTCAAAATATTGAACTGCGGTTAAACAGGAAATTTGAAACGGTCAAAACCTAGATACATGTATACCTATACCTACACCTATACCTACCTGGTCTGATTAACTGCGGTGGCAGTTAGGTTGGTATAGATAGGTTGGAAGGGTATGCTGTATATGTGGAAAGCTGTTTCGCGGCTTAATAGCATCCAATTTAAAAACGTCCTGAGCGTATCCTTCCGTCTAGCGCGACGGAGCGTATAGCTTTTCCGCATGTGAAGTAGCGAGTATATGCTCGGGAGAAGGTCGACTGTAGAGATAGGTACATACATGCGAACGAGGAAGAAGTCGTTAAAAACATTCTGAGGCAAGTCTGAGAGACGTTCCAGACTTTTGAGAGCGGAAACTTGGGGTACAAAATGTTTCAAATTTGACAAAAGCGAGCTTTTGAAAGAATTCCATGCATCCGCACTGCGGGGTCCGGTTGAGGATATAAACCGAAAATGTAATAATCGTACCACCACGCAAGTTCGCGTTCCAGTAACCTTTCCGGGCTGTATAACGCACTCCGGATTTACGACCGCCATCATTCTCAAAGATAGGCTCTTGTTTCGCGAGGATTTCGCCTCTGTCTCTCATTCAGGCTTCACGCATTTAATCCAACGAAATTAACTCCGATATCTCTCGCAGAATTCTTCTCCACGTCGTTTGTAGGTATAGTCTAATATAATGTCACCGACTGCGACGACGCACGGTAAGCGGCAATACTTGATGGACAAAAGTGAATAAACGGCCGAAGAGCGTGAACGAGATAACGAAAAAAGAGGACAAACAAAACTATTGCCGAACTTCGTACCGCGTGAAATGCACAATTTGAGCTGAAACAAGAGAGTAAAACAAACGAACAAACTAAAAGTATATATCTCTATCTAGCTCCGCGGAGGTATAAGGCGGCAAAGTGCAGAGGGAAAGAAAAGGTGAAAAGAGAGAAAGCGTCGTAAATTTCAGGTAAATAAATGAAATTGAACTTGCCGATCCCAACGGGTCTAGCCGTCGACGGCGATAGAAAATTGTTATTTAAACATCACACATTGCATTCGCGGCAACCGCAATACCAACCTACCCTGACCATCGCGCGGGCAAAGGCCGAGGGGAAAGTCGTACGTCAAAGAACTTTTTTTCAGGTATACTACAAGTGGCAGAAAAGTTTGTTTTTCTTGTTGTTCTTCTTCTTCTTCTTCTTTTCGTTCCTTCCGGTTCTTTTTTGTTTTTCATTTTTACTTTTTCTTTTAACGAACTGCCAGTGACACAATTCATCTCGTCCAATTAGATCTCGGATATTATATATTCCGAATGAAGAATCTGAAAACTAGGTCGTCAGTTTCAAATGGTTTTTTTTTTTTTTTATTTTATTTTGTTCATTTATACCCGTTCCGCGATTCTTTTGAACTGAAAACAAAAGAAAACAAAAAAAAAAAAAAACCAGAAACAAAAACCATTCAGTAAATTATAAATTTTACCGAATCGTCTTCGCATACAAAATATCTTTCTCGCCAGCCTGACGAACGTGAAGGTCCTTCGCCTAAATGAATGAAAAGCAAAATAGAAATGCACTTTTTTTTCGTCAGATCCGCACTGGCACCGATATACAAAACATACAAGTCTTTAGCTACATCCGGCCAATGCTAGCCTCTCCGCTCTCAGGTACCTACCTACTGCAGTAGATTATCGCGTCGTTCCCCCGAAATCACATGCGTTAGTGGTTATTATTTGAATTTACCGTAGTTTGGCAAACGCTAAATAATTAACATCCCCAAGGGAATCTTCCCAGTTTCCTGTAGCAGTGGTGGCAGTAGTACAATGTGAAGCACACGGATGACTACATAGGCATGCACATACGTTCTCTATCTTCGCTCTGCCCGGGTGAGTATTCGCATGTCGCGCTCTTCAGCTGGTTCGGCTTCAGCGGAGCACTTCTCGCACCCCTTTTGCTAATAATACATACGATAATGCGTAATATACGATTACAGGTATATACTTGCCGAGCGACGAGTTAGTTTTTATTAGTCATAGAATCGCGTGCGCCCTTTATCTGTTTCATATCGTTGCCTGCCCGGAAATATACCAAATAAACAGATCGTATTCGAGTAGTAGGAGGGCGACGCCGTCGAACCGTACGCATGTATGTACGTATGTATGTACGTATAGATACGTATGCGCCTATGTATGAAAACTGTATCCAAATATATATGACCGTGCGTGGTTCGCATCTCTGATCTCACAGATCAATGCAGATAATAACTGTAATTAGAAATACTTGAGACAGTAATTTGGAACTTGACTCGAGACGGTATCAAAGTATCTTCGCGAGCCGGGGGAAGGCATGATAGCAGGTACGCTAAGAATTGGACTAATTATGAAGTAACGACAATACCCTTATAACTTGATAATTGCACGTCAAGAGTCACGCAACCGAGTGAATACAAACTGCCGACTCCATACCTGGCTCCTGGATGCGTAAGTTTCCTCGTCGCATTTCGAGGGAAACATGTTATTTTGCGCTCCGCGTGAACAAACTCAACGGACAATTTTTCCCCCTGCTCTCTCGTTTTCATCTATTTATTCATTCGCTTTCATCTATCGCATGCGCTTCGTTGTTTGTTCAAGGAAATATCCGACTCGCGGAAACTTCGTCGGCCGGTGCGATAGGCGATACCGATACGTGGGCATGCAACTCATTCAAAGGTTTCCAAGGGATCTGAGCATACAAAGCAAGTTCCACGGATGCTGGGTGTACTTACGTGACAAGTACTTCATATTACTGTTTTACAAATTGGAATAATAAACAATGAATAAATCGACGAAATTTTGCGGGTTTTTTTCTTCCGTATTCAACCGCATTACCTCGCTTCGCCAGAGTGAACAAGCTTTTCAAATTCATCAGGCAAAACATGCGACTGCCAAGGGCTCGAGGTAAGCACGCGCGGTGGATACAACGGTAGCTAGTGCTGCACGTAGAGATGAGAAGGGTGGTCGCGTAGAATGAAGAGAAGAAGACGAGAATGGATGAATAAGAAATGTGATAGACGTCGCGACGCCCTGCCCTGCCCCTTTCCGCTCCACTTTTCACTAGCCCAGTATAATATAATGTGTGGTTTTTTCTTTCTTACGTATACGTATCATAACCCCCGCGAAACGCGCTAGAGTTTTCTCACGTGGGGTGCGAATTATCATTCTGATATCCTCCCTCCATGGTATGTTCCGAGTGATTCGTTATTTTACCAAATTAGGCATAAAGTCCGCGCGCGGTTTAGGCTCCGTTTGCAAACGTACGACGCAGTGAGCAAGTGAGCAGGTAAGGCAGACGTGAATTCGAAATGCGTCGTGAGATTAAACGAGAGAAAAAAAGATGTCCAAAAGAATTGCATTCATGATTCGAAAACTGTGACTCCGAGCCACGTATTCTGCAGCCCCTGTCTTGACGGCTCATAGTAAACGACGGATGCCCGGTGCCCCGCCCCGAGCTTTCGCAATCAGGTGAAGAAGCTCACACGTCCCTCCCGCATACGGGATGATATTTTTACGATCTATTGGTGTGCGGATTATGTTTTGAAATATGGCACGCCTTATTTTACTCATGCAAGATCACCGCCCCGAGTACTTATACTGAAGTAGATGCGGTAGGTATATGTATGAAATTACATGCGGTATCCTCGATCAGCTGCCGCTCAGAAGCGGCGTCGGAATAATATCATTCGAAGGTGAAAAATTACATGAATAAATGAATTCGTTTCTTCCGTTTTTTGCTTCAGTTTCTCGAATTTTTCAACCGCTGCTGAATTGGTGCCGAATATACAAATTTTCATTAAATTCCTTTTTCCCCCGTTCTTTCTCTCTAATGGAGGGATTTGTTCCTTTGAGCCCGATAAATCGTACACGGAGGAATAATTTTCAGTATGACAATTGGACAAAGGGATAACATCAATACCTATCCTACTGTTGTACAGGCCCTATTAGGGTCTCTGTATAGGCAGTTGGGTTTTGTTTTCAAGACCAAAATGGTTTTCACTCGCATAAACATCCCCCAGGATTAAGCTCATAAATTGCATGGCGTACGCAGATAGCGCAGGCAGTATAGTGGTTCACGTTCTTCCAGATCGATAAATATTTCAACGCCTCTCAAACGCGAACTGTAAATTTTAAATTGCACGCTTCGCAAACGAACGCGATATACATACTATATACACCGTACCTACATACAGCTATATACAGCTATTTCCCCGGCGAGAGGGCTGCTTAACGGAATTAACAATATCAATTTGTTATTTTATTTTTTCCATCAATTTTTCCTCCCGTAATCTGTAATTCAATTTAGTAAATTGAATTCACGCCGAGCGTGTGCAGTATATGTGCAAGCATTGAATCGAATGATTTTAAATATATAAGACTCGAAGTATTTATATAATCGGCTCAAAATTTGATATCCCAAATTGTCAATCACTGCTCAGATTTATCATATCGTCGGTGCAGGTTCGTGATAAATCATCGATCCGATCGCAGTTCGTGTGTGTGCATTGTAAGGGCGCACGAGATACACGATTCTATATCATTATTTCTTAATATTTCAAACGATGATATACGCAGCGAAAATTTATTCGAACATACATATATTTGTATATCGCGGGATTTGAAAATTCTCCTACCTTTTTATACAGAAACGTGTTTGTTCCCGTAGTGTTTTCGGAGAAATATTTTACACTAGTCGTACAACGACGGTAATCATTATTCAATTATACACTGTTAATAATAATGTCATTGTTATTGAAGGTGAAGCGATGTTGAGGAATCGGGGAATTTCGGCGGTAATGACGTTACAAAGTCGTACTCGCACCCCAAGCCGCCGTAGTTCACGACGCGGGAAAGTGTCGTCACGTCCAATTACGTGCCCCAAAGGTATGCTTGTCCTCGTCGACCACGCGCCGGTCGACGTCAAAATAGCGGAAACGCCTCCCTCGAGAACTCGCAAGGATTCGTTGCTCGGTGTTAAGTTAGCCCCAGGCCCTGATCGCTGACATACCCACACGAGATCTTTGATAAAAGAGAGAAAAACAAAAAAGAAAAAACAAAAAAAAAATAGGTACAAAGCTGAATGCAGATCCGCCGGTTGTTCGTTCTCGTTCATTTTCTTCTCCCGCGTCTGTATAAGTTCACAAGTATATATTGTGAACGGGATTTTGATAATCGTTGTATACGTTTATATCCGAGATTTCAAATTTCGAATAATATACGTCGCGTCGCAGCCATCCGGAGTTCGAATTGTGTCCGAATTGTTAATATATCAACACGGTGGAAAATTTGTATTCGCATTTTTATTATTTCTACCAAATGACTTCTATCGACCGAGGATCTTGCCTGCGATTATTTCATGTTGGAGAGCTCAATATTAGGTGCAGTGCGAAGAAAATGTCATTTTCTTGTTCTAAAATTGCGAATTCATTGTTTCCAATTTTCACCGAGTCACTGTTACTCAATTTATCAGAGATCAGAGAAAAAAGAAGAAAGAAGAAAAAAAAAACCAAAAAAAACCCGGTGCCTCGAGATCCCCAGATACGCGATTGATGAAATTCACTTTTAACTATACCGCAACGATTTGAAGGATAATCGAAGATTCGAAACAGGAAATTTTCATGGGAAATACATTGGCATGAACGAGCGCATGAAGTTGGGCGGAAGTTGAATTTCATAGGTTGGTTAACGTTCTCTTTGCGACGTTGAATTTTGGCTCATGAATTTCATTTGAAATCCGATTTATCATGTTTAAACGTAATTGGAAAATCAATATAAGAATTGTATATGTCGACGAGAGGTTCTTAGATGTACGTGTATACCTATATAGACACGGAATTCAAATCTAATGTGATCGAAAGGTCAGAATGAAGGTTTAAATCGCGTTCGATTCAACTGTATGTTTCAGAACCGAACGGTTCCGCAGGTGGAAGGTATAGGAAAGAAAATCGCGCACTCTAAGTCTCGTATCTCCCAAGGGACGTCGTCTTCCTCTATCGCTTCGATTTATTGCCAGTTCTTTTTTTTCTTTCTTTCATTTCTTTTTTTGCTTTTCCTCTTGCTCTCTCTCTCTCCCTCTCTTCTTTTTCTATTCCTCCTGCACGTTGGTTGAAAAATCGCGGGAAATCCTGCGTCTCGAATGAATCAATTTCAACGTAATTGAAAATGTCTCGATTTGAAAAGGGTTCGATGATTATTATAATTCCACTCATTCCAGTAAAAATCGTATTCGTTTTTCACTCCCTAACTATACCCGCGTCCCACCACATGCGTTCGTATTCTCGAAGATCGAAGATCAAATACCAGCTAGCAAATCTTCATCTTCCGGTTCGAAATCAGTCATTATTTCCCCGTGAACCGAAAACTATATAGGCAAACAAAAAAAAAATTAGGAAATAAAGGGAAACAACAAATTAAGCATCGAAGCATTGATCGCCCCAATTCGCTAAAATTCTTGAAGTATATCGCTATGATATTTGATTCTGCATTGAAATTTAGCCAACCATTTCTCCCCGCCTACGTATACCCACCTACCTCGCCAATTGAAATTGAAACCAGTAGCCTATCATATAGCAATTAACTTTGAAATCGTAGATGGCCTCACGATGTTTCGCCATTATCGTTTGGGATACGCTCGAATAGGTAGGTACGACAAGATGGAACCGTTGACGAGGGTAGGGTGTAGTAAGGTCGTCGCCAACGCGCAACGTGTCACATCTCTGGTTACGGAATATAATATATAGCAGTAGGCAAAATTTGTGGAGGCGAGGATAATGTGTGTATATGTACGTACGTATGTATGTATACATATGTATGTACGTACGCAGGGCACACAAATGCGTATACATCGCGACACATTTCGCGCACGCAAGGACACACACATGTATATAGATCGGCAAATATATAATACCATACAGGTATGAAGTATACGCGTACCTATATGAATACCAGCCTATATGTATTGCAATCGCCGGAATCATAACGAGGCAAATTTGTACAGGGGTAGCGACAGTTAATTTCAAGGTCCATCTTTCTGATATCATAAATCGTGATCACGTAGGTGAGATAAAGTCGACAAAATACGGCAAGGGTTTAAGGAAAGTTTGGAAACTCCGTATCCGTAATCAGCCAGACATGATCTATACGCGTTGGCGGGTATATTTTCATCCCCCTCGTATGTGCGAGCGTGTATACGTATGTACTTTACCCTGATTTTCGCCAGGAGTAACGATTATTATCACCGCAACGTGAGTATAATAATTGCGGGACGATAAAAATTTATCGAACCGAGCTTCTCGCCACCACACTCACTGTGCCCATGCGAATGAATAGCTTGATACTTCGATGCATGTGACAGTTGCGATAATTATTACTGTGAGCCTCAATACCTGCAGCAGGTAGTGCATACGGAGCTCTGCTGTGCCAGATATCGATCCGATCCGATCGTATACGTTATAATTTATTAACCATCGTATCTTGGAGCCGGAAGCTATACATGTAGTATATCTATCCGTGAACCTAGGTGCTCGAGAAACTGATTGCACTTGGGCACGAACGCTGAGGGGTGCCTACGCACGGTTCACGCTCTACCCCTGCGGTGTCTATAATCCATTTGTTTTTCAATCGCATTCGAGATCGCCCCTGAATCGTTTTCATATTAGTTCTATTATCGGTTTGAATACAGCTAGTTATCGTTAGCTAGCCAATCCCAATTGGCCATTTGGATATTCGGCCATTTCATCTCTCGCTTTAATATCTGCGGGAAGTTCATGTGGATTATCAATTTGATTTAGAAGCAAATTGAGCTCGCGATAAATTCACCCGAATTCAATAACGAATTGAGCTCTGCACAACCGATGCCGTCTGGAGTTGGACCGTCGCGTCGTTTAAAATGATACTCCAATAAGATTTGGTCACTGGTGGCTAGCAGCCTTCACTCGCCTGTCCAAAAGCCATCCCTCAATTCGGTACTATATATTCATATATATATATATACCTGTGTCTATAGTTTAGTCCAGTCCGGAGACAAGGTCCTTGGTAATAGCGGACCATGTGGCTTCTCCTTTGAGTTCTCCTAGACTCCTAGAGACATAGCAGAAGCTCCTCGACATTCATGTGTACCTACGACTGCAGTCTCGACCTGAGACGACGGTAGTGGTCCGCGGACAAAGTTCCAGCTTCATAACTAAAGGAGTCCGGTCTAAGTTGTCTAGGGGGTTCCGGAGTTGCAGGCAACACGGACTAGGCGACGCGATGTCTTGGTTGGTTAGAATATCTCCTATCCAACCCAGGTTCTATCGTCCTATGAATATTGAGATCACTCCATCCATAGAGCTTCTCGACTCATGCATATTGGTGAAAGGCACATAAATGGCCAAGATATTGCACGAGTCGCGTCGGCACAAGCCGACGATAAGACGTCGAAGATATATAGATATATATATAATCAAGGTGACTTGATGAAATTTCATTACGTGTGTTAAGAAATTGGTCTATCAATTTTCGTCCGCAAATTTGTCACGGCCATTTCATATCCCGGTTCATAAGTTCGTTTTTATTCCTCAACAAGAATTTGCATGATTCGTCAGACCACGTTATATACCTATATGTGAAGCACATCGACGGTATTTTTCCGATTCTGCGTTAAAGTGGTGAAATTTACACCTCGCGAAATCCAGTCGACGACTCATTACAAATTGTACGAGACACAAAACCCTCCCATTCAATGTCTTCTTGTGTCTACAAAGTTTCGATGTCTCATGCATAAGAAGTTTTTCATATGAAAAGCTGTGTCAATCGCATGCCGTGGAGTATGGAATTGAAATGAAGGGAAGAACGAGAATAGAGAGGGAAAGAAAAGAACAAAAATAAAGGAACTTGCGAATGGATTGTTTCACGCGGGGGAACGCTTTTTTCCCACGCAATGAATTCGCATGCGGAATTGGATTCGGTGTAGTAGATACATACGCAGTACATATAATTTTGAGAACAGCTATATACACATATGTATATTTGTCTGCGCGTATACATATATGCAGTAGTATATGTACCGCGAGAAAATGTATAAGAAAGAAGAAAGAGGACACCGAAGCAAAAAGCTAAATACGTTTCGGCAAAACAGTTTCCTCGAGGCATTTTATGGGTTTAGATCGCAGAGACCGACGGGGGGCTTCGGCAAGTACGGGGGAGCTGGAAAAAAAAAGGCAACTAAAGCTGTGTCTATGTATATAACGTGGACTGGACATCGTGACCTTTCTTCCGTACCCGTCGTTCCACTTTCGACTTTCGGAAGGTTGAATTTAAGCCTCGATGCCTGCATGGTCCAGTTGTACGAAGATATTAGCCTTGTTCTTTTCGCCGAGAAGGACAAACTCTTTAATGTCCTTCAGGAGAAAAAAGGTAGGTACGTAGTTATGCCGAGTCTAGTAGTTTTCTCTTCATGCGACGAAGGAGCGGCTATAATACGTTTTAGGGGAAACGAAGAACGACCGCAACCATAAAGCTTATTCAGGCTGCCAGTGCCGAGCCCGAGGTACGTGTATTATAGTTTTGAGAAAACTGTTAGTTGCCTGTACCACCTACTCCATCCCACCAGCCGCTCGAGCTCCGTTTCTGCAGCGCGAGCGGCACGTTAGAATCAGCACGCGACAACGACACCCGTGGCTGCAAATAATAATGACTAATGCTCCATTTAGCGAACTTTCAACGGGGATTTTACCCCCGACAAATGTGTTTATACCGAGGTTAACTTTAACCACAAAATAGAGGTTGAGATATCCAGAAATTTCTCACGTGGGTACATGATTCCGCATACGTATACATCCCCACTGTACGTATGTACCTATGTACCTATATAGGTACAGAACTTGGCGCGGCGGAGTGAAATACGAGATCGGTACCATCGCCCCTGCAATTTAGCTATCTATAGCATATATGCGAAGGCGTGTAACTATTCCACTCTCCGGATGTCCAGTCACTCCAAAAGGCTACGCCATGGATATGAGAATTTCATCCCCGTCCGCGTACATGTTTCTCAGTGAATATAGGTATATACCTATGTTTTCACACTCATATGTTCGACGTACGTACCTATGTGCCGTGGAGCGAGGTGCTATGAATATTATAACACAAATATATTGGCCGATTTGTTCGATATTCCACATGCAATAAAATCGCTAGCTGAGTAAACAGCCGTTGCATACGTATATAATAGACACTGGTCGATGCATTGTGTATGTATATATAGAAACCTGGGAGTTATATGTCACGTGCCGAAGCTGCACCGTAGCTGCGGATTCAACGGGCTCGAAGCTTCGAGTAACAATGGGCAATTAATTGTTATCTTAAAGCCACCTGAATCGACGCGAGTGCGAGGTGGCTAATGCAACGTTCCCTTTAGGAGAATCGTCGGGGACGATCAGCTCGTGATTATTCTTGCGTTATTAAGCATCTCGGGGATTTTTGATAAAACTTGCCATTGCCTATGACTCGCCTTCTTCGGTGTCTAGACGCTACTCAAACTTTATTAATCAGTGTGGCGTACACTTTAACGCCCCGAGCCTCAGCCCGTCGCGATCTTTTCCTCGCGAAAAAACTGCGCGGAGCGGTGCAGTCAGTGGTCTCGAGGGAAGACAATTTTTCTTCTTTTCCATGTATTCCTAATTCGTTACTATCTTTCGTCGTGAACAACGGTCACGAAATTCTATCCGGATACATTTCTTGCGGAGCGAAAGGGGGGACAGTGAAAATTTCCCGAAAGTAAACGCCGCTGCAGGAAACTGAAACAATGATCATGAAAACTCGTGGCAAATGCTCTACGGACCATACTATAGTCTGTATGCACCGCGACGAGACAATCTCCACGTTGCTATCTCCTGCAGTGCAATTCACTCTACGTTATGGTTATCATTCCTGAAGACAAAAATTTCACCGTTATCTCAGCTTAATTCGTCACTCTGAGCTTCTTGACGCCGCATTAAACAGCCAGCAGGGCCAGGCAGTCACCAGCCAGCAGACAGCAGCTATTCCACTTGACAGCTACTCGCTAACGGCTCCTCAAGCTGGTTTGAAACCCGCATAAAAAGACGCTCTAGCTCGCGTCTCACATCGCACTGCTGCGGGGCGTGAATGCTAATAGAAAAATAACATTTTTCATGCCTTACAGTATGCGGTCCGCGTATGGGCTTACAGGTATTTACCGGTTTTTTGTGAAAAAACGGAAAAATCATTGCTCGCGCTGCTCTTTACTTCGCCCGAGTTCCTCGTGAGTTCAAATTGTTCAACAGGAGCAGCATGATTGGTAATGAGCATCAGGTATTCAAATGGGAATTGAATAGCTATGTAGTTATGTATGTATGTACATATAAGGTAACGTAACTCACCAGAACGTAGACTGCAAACGGCATAACTAGGACGGCGACGAGAAGATCGGCGAGAGCTAGACTAACGATGAAATAGTTGGTTACAGTTTGAAGAGCACGTTCCCGCACCACGGCAAGTATAACGAGAACATTACCGAACAATGTGAGACAAGGAACAACGACTAAAATCAACGCCCACCAATTGTTTGCGTTTGATTTAACAACGTCCGAGTCAACGCACTCGAGGCGACCGTTCGGACTGGATATAACCGAGGTGCAATTGCCGTTACCGTTTGTTGTCAGGTTCAAGTTAGTCCCTTCGTAATAGGATGTGAGATTTGAAAAGGCGGTATAATTCAGTCTATTTATGTAATCGCTTATATCGTCGAACACAAAAAGGTCGGATATCGACGCGTAACTTTCGTTAACCGACGTCGACGAGGATGACGATGACGACGAAGACGACGCTGAGGGCGAGGGTGACGACGGGGGAGAAGAACTCGGCGTCGTGCTGTCGTTGTTGAATAATCCCCCGAAATCAGCCCCAAAATCGACGCTGAGGTCAATGCCGAAACTCGCGTTTTCATACCGCGAATGGTTCGTCCTGTACGCGTCTTTACCAGGGTCACCGAGAAGGTCAATGGTGTCATTCGCTCCTCGTTGAGGATCGTCAAACCTGTTGCTTGGCTGTTGCTGTACGTCATAGTTACGGGTGATACTACGTACCGTTGCATTAATCCTCGAAGCCAAGTTGGTAAAGGGCAACGTCAATGCCTTTCGTTCCATGCTGTCCCCGAACCCAAAGTAGGAATTCTGGCCCTTCTGACCTATTTTATCTAATGCGAGGAAAAAATCACGAGATTTTAGATTCTCGAGCCCATGATTCTCGCCGCCGCGTTCTGCTTGCCATCGCTCTGCACTCGCTTTCCACGCTCCTCGCTTTGCCCTTCGTCTCCTTCTCCTCCTTCTCCTCCTCCTTCGTCTTCTTCTTCTTCTTCTTCTTCTTCTTCCACTCCTCACCCTGTTTATTCCTCTCTATCACCCTCCCCTGATACCTTTCTGCGAACCTTTTTTTAAACCGCACAGCTTTTACAGCTTGGTATAAGAAAACCGTCCATAGCTACGTCGCCGGCTATATCCGCGCCTCACTGTCATCCTGTCCGAGGATTTTTTTCAATTCACTCTTCTGCACTTCTAAACGGTGACACGCAGATTCTCTCCTGGAACAGAAAACGGAGATGCGGTTGTTGAGAGTGAATATAACTTCGGAAGCCTTCTCAACGTTGACAACAAAAAAAAAAAAAACCGACAGAGAAAACGGAAAATGTTTCAGCTGAAAAGACTTTGCACACCTAACGGAGGACGACGTGCTACAAAATTTCACGACGGAATCATAGTAAAGGCCACTTAAGTATTGCTCGTTGTGTGCACTAACTGTTTTTCCTTCATTTTTCGCTTGTTCGTTTTTACCTTTTCTTCACCTATCTGTTTACTTTCTCATCTGTGCAGAGCAGCGACAAGATTTTTAACTCACGAGGCTAGTGCACGTGACGTGTATGGGAACGATGTTGAAAACATTTTGATTTTTTTCTCTTTTTTTTTCTCTTTCTTCTCGCATACAGTTTTTATCGCCAGAGAAACGCTTCGCGGTTAACGCATTAAGACCTGAAATCACCGCTCTATCATTGCCCCGACGGGAGATGAAAAGAGACAGAAAAAAAAACAACAAAAGACAGAAAAACCACAAAACAAAAAAAAAACGAAGAGGAATGAAAAAAATATGAAGTAGAACGGAAATTACGTGTGATTTGCGCTTCAACCAAGGCCGGGGGGGGGGGGGGGGGGGGGGGGGGGGAAGGGGTGTCAAGCGTCAGACATCGGCAATTGGATCTAAAATCGCGGTGAGCGCGTTTACGCGGATAGATAAGTATAACGTATAAGGGGGTGAGTGAATATACATGCATACATATATAGTAACGTTCGCTTCGTTTAGATCGGCTGGTAGATATTTTATCGCTACATATACATACGTCCTAAATCTACATGTGAACTTGTTTCCGTTGGTCTTGCGGGTTCAAGGATTCCTCAAGGATTCGCCATTTACCTCAAAAGGGCACCTCTGTCAGGTTTTTATTTTCATTCAATTTTGCTCTTTCTCTCTTTTTATTCTCAGTTCTCTGGCCTCCTCCTTTTCCGATATTCAAAACGATGCTGGGTAGGTATACACTTTTCCCTTTTCCGGCACGGGGTTTTACTATCATCAGGAAAAACCGTAAAAGTTATCCGCATTGCAGAGCGCGAACCCCGTTCTTCCTATTATACAAATATCGAATACCTCTTATACACCCGCCGGAGGTATCCCAGGCGGTAAACCATCTTCAAGAATCACAATTCAAATCAAATAGTCGATAGACGCGACATCGTGATGGAGGGTTTGGTCCAGGACTCGAATCATGAAGCTGGAGGAGAACGATCGAACTCGGAAGGATTGAAAATGCCCCATATTCTACGTTATACGACCCCATATAAGACAGCATCGCCTCAAAAACACATACGATTGCAATACCGGTGAGGCAATGAATGGTTTTTGAAACTCGCAGGACTCTCTCTCTCTCTCTCTCTTGATCTTCCTCTAGTACCTACCTACGCTGCTACCTATACCAGTAGCTACATACCACGTACGGTGGAATTCTCGTAAAAGCTCCCTGCAGAAGGAAGGACAGAGGGGTAGATATTATTACGGGTTGCATCCCCTCGCTCTCTGGGTCACTCACTCTCTCTCTCTCTCTTTTTCTTTTCCTCTCTCACTCTCCCTCCCTCCTCACACCGCTCATGGCCCCCGGCAACTCATTCCGCTATCTCATAGAGCGAGCGAGTGGATTCAGAACGTCGGGAGCCACTTAAAGACAGAAATTGCCTCATCCATCCGACAGCCCCAGACGTGTACCGGGCTTCCGTTTGTTCGCTTGTTCGTTTGTCCCTGCGGATGACCCTCTCTTGTAGATTTACAAGCACGAGGAACGAAAACTCTTTCACCGTAAAGGAAACCTTAACTACCGCATATACTCCGGGTCACGCGGGGTTGCTTATTGTCAACTATTTTCCCCGACCGTGAGCTGTCGTCGTCATTGCAGGCTACAAAATAACGAGAAAAAAAAAAAAAAAACACGGAAATCGGATCGTCGTTTGTCAGTTCGAGTAATCCCAGCCGACGGTATTTTTCCAAAATGTGTATGAAATTTTGATAAAAAAAACAAAAAAACACCCACAGAAAAAATGGGCAAGCAATGATGAATCGACCGACTGATTCTTTATACAATGCCCAAGAAAAAATCATCGATTCGTTGAATATATGAATTCTTTGAGACTCTGCAGCGTTCCGCAAATTTTGGATCTCGAAGGCATGCAGGAAGAAGGGAGCGTGAAGAATTGCGGTTTTTCTAAGCTGCTTGAGAAGCAAGCCCGTCGAATAGGATCGAAGATCCTCTGTGCGATGAAGGAGGGGTTCTTTTTTTGCTCTACTATTTTTCACTTTTTCGTTCTTTGTCAGCGCTGACGTCAAGCGGTGGCTAACGCGAATTGTGAAAAGAAGTATCTAGGTATATGCACGTGAAAAATTGTACTGCTCGGTATCAACTCATTGTTAGATAGACGGAGATTCGTTTCAAATATTATGTAGGTATCATAGCTGCTGTGCGTGAACGAAAGCACAGCTGACATCGTTGATCCGAGCTTTAAAGACTAGGGTGTGAACAAATTGCGAACCCGCGGATGTCAGGCGGAGGCTAATTGAAAATTACTTACCTACCTAACCACGAATTACATTGTGAATTATTGTAGGAAATGAGTCTTACAATCCCCTAAACGGTTTCCTACTCCGCAAATAATTTTGGTATCGCAAAACCGGATATTAAATCAGCGTCTCACGTCGACTGGAAACTGTTATCTGGCTTTCGAAAAAACATTTGAAAATTAAAGAATACACGTTTTACAGGTGGGCGCGGATCACACGTTGCTGGAAAACAATTTTTAAATATAACAAAAGGGGTTAGGTTTTTCCTTCTAATTCGGAACGATCCGAGCGTAACGAAAAAACAACCCCTATACTATTACAAAGGTTCTTTAGCATGTAACGCGTATAATAAGCTGATGAAAGTATAACGTTTAAAATTAAAAGTACTTGTACCGTATTAAAGTAATAATGAGTGAAGAACGAGGCGTGGGATTAAATTAAAAAGCTTCTCGAAAATTCGCGAGTTCAGGTTACTCCTGGCCATCAGAGAAAAAACACAAAGGAAAGGAAAGGAAAGGAAAGGAAAGGAAAAGCAGAGGAATGAAAACCCTTGTAATTTTCCCCATTCTTCCAAGCAGGAAATGAAAATCGAAACACAACACTGCAGTCAGCTGTATATCAATGCACGCAAACGTTCGCATTTTTTCATGAGAACAAATTCCTATTCTATTCGAGGTTGGTTTCCATAGTTGTCGACGAACGGAGGAGGACGAAAAAATATCACGGAAAGTCGCATCTTTTGCGAAAACGTTTCGGTGCGTCGAAACTAGATGATATTACATATTACGTCACGTGATTGATCGAAAAAATTCGTTCAATTATGGGTTCACCTGCACTTTTATCACCGACTGGGCCGATACCTAATTACAATTCCTACCTACATCCATCCTGCATATTTATAAGTACAAGTACATAGGTAGGTATAGGCCAGCGGAGGGCATCGGGTATATGAATTAAAACTAACTACTTTTCCGTCCAATTTCTTGCGAATTTGAAATACTCTTGAGGAGGTTCGCGGAGCTTTCGAGCACCGAGGACAACCGTCTAGGCGAACTGCTGCAGGGTCACCTTAGATAAATTAATGAAATAATTACATAATTAATTACGGACAATTAGCAAGAAGCTCTACTAATGACGCCTGGCCCTCTTCCCTCCTCTTGCCTAAGCCCCTCCTCCTGTTCTCCTGTTGTCCTGCTTTCCTGCAGCCCCCTTTTGCACTGTACCGGCTTATATAGGTATGTATGTACGTAGGTTCACGGCTTCTGTAAGGGAGTTTTGTATTACGGGCAGGAAATAATTTCAAGCCCGTAAAATTGGCTGGCTAAGGAGTAAAATAAAAGACAAGTACAGAGCCGTATATAGGTGTGTATATTTTCTTTTTTCTTTGGTTCGTGTGTTTTATACCCCGTCTTTTTGTCAAAACGTATAGCCTTTCCCTTTTTACGGAATTAACGGCTACAGCTTTTAAGCCTTAATGGTCCGAATCGCGGGGCTTGAATGTAAAGAGAAATGTTTTTTTTTTTCTCTTCTCGTTCTTTTCATTTTCTTCCACTAAATTCCACGCGAGGCACGGCGCGAGTTCTATTCGGGGGACGACAATTTCTTATACTGCAGCTATATATCACCCTACCCGAATTATACGTATAAGCTACATGCGTACAGATACGGCATCTGGAATCTGGAATCTGATTCATAAATCTCATTCGATGTCTGATCAGAATCGAATCTGTCAGTGGGAGGATCGATTGATTTCCGAGAGAAAATAACGAAAACACGGAAAAACCAATAAGTAAATGATTTTCGGGTAAATTTGATGGATCTTTTTCGCGGCCATTGGAGGAATCGTTTAGGCTTGGGACTTCTATTGAGGGGTTGCTTCTACGTATATGGCTGCAGCCCACAATGTGTTTGCATACCCACAGCTAAGTTCACGTATCGATGCTTTCACACGATTGCTAGCAGGTACAGCCATCTCCCGGTCTTTACTCCTGCGCCGTGGTTCGGGTCTGTTGTAACTGAAATTGAATTGAAATTTTCTGTATACTATACACCGTCGCGTCGTTCTCCACGATAACGATAACGTGAGGTGGAAAAGAAAAATTTCAATGCAAATGATACCTTGTATATTATGTATAAGATCGAACGATAATATGGTAGAAGTATTATTTTATGCATGACGTAGGCGATCTTGGCCCCTCGGTCGATTCCGAATTGGTAACATTATACGCCAATATGCACACCGCATACATATCTGCGTACCTATGTATGTACATGCCTACATGGAGAAGAAAGTGAAATACTCGGCATTTACACAAAGTGGAGAATAACCGAGTTCTCCTCTCCTCTCCTCTCGTCTCGTCTCCTCATATCTCATAGATCGCTTATCCAATTAACCTGGGTCCGAGCGAGGGGGGAAGAAATGGGGAAAATAAATGAAAAGGAAGAAGAAGAAAAAGAAACTATTTTCTGTACCTTGAGACTGGACGACGTCAAAAATCCCCAGGGACACTTCTCAAGGCTCGCTCGTCTCTTGTCAGCCCTAACAACATAATGTAGTATAGGCTCCGCGATGAGCTTTCATATGGTATGTCTACCTGTAGGTACGGGTAGTATATATACTTTACTTCCCAGTTCTCGAAATGTAGGATTATATCTCGATAGATAAATTGCCTACGTGCACCTCTTTCTTTCTTCGCCCTGCCTCCCCGCCCCCCTGTAATATACGCGATAACTCGATCAAGTGAGACGATAGGTAGGTAGGTGGTACCTATACTTCAGCAATGTAAAATATAGTATAATAACACCACTTACTTATTTCTTCGATAAATTTCCCCGGCTCAAAACGTACTCCGACGAAACTTCGATCGATTATGCAATCGGTTTTCCGTTTCTTCACTCATTTTTATTGTTTTCGTTTCCTCTTCTTCTCATAGCTTGCGAATTCGTTGACAATAACTTAAACCGTCAATAGTTC
Organism: Phymatocera aterrima; assembly: GCA_963170745.1. NCBI lineage: Eukaryota > Metazoa > Arthropoda > Insecta > Hymenoptera > Tenthredinidae > Phymatocera > Phymatocera aterrima. Next base: position 17,908,981 of record OY720660.1, read on the forward strand.
GATCGGAGCCGCTGCACTTTGTTTCGAATGGTTCATTGTGAGTGAAATTACGAAGCACGATTTATCAAATGTTTTATCGTATAATTATCGAATATTGCGAAATATTGTCTTTTGACTAATCAATTATTCACTCTATACACCGATGATACGCGTGTAATATAGCATCCACGAATCATATAATATGCATATTTACAGACGCATGTGTATATACATATATATATACATATATATATATATATATTGTCATCTGCGGTTATAGTGGCACGTGTAAAGTGAAGCTTATTTTTCCGCTTTCGATAAATCAATTTTTCGCTCTGAATGGGGGGGGCTTTAAGCCGCCGCGCGCCATTCACGAACGAAAATTGATTCAATATTTTTCAGTCTGATCGAAAAGTTACTTTCCTGAGGCTATCGCAAACATTATACTCTTATCGATCAAGTTTTTCGCCAGATTTGGTATAATTTAACATTCAGGAAATATGAAAACTGTAACGTACTACCGACTACGTCGACGCCACGTTCGTTCACGTTCATATACTCTTTCGTCAACAATTCAATATCTTCGCCCGCGTATCGTTTCCCATAATTATTTCGTACCAGCTTTTTTCATTGCGCTCTATACATATCATCGTTGCATTATCATTGTTATTCCAACGAACTGAGATAGAAAATTTCATTCCATACATTATCATCTCGTAGTCTACATTTTCGTACATCATTTTCAATTTTCGTCACTCAAAGATATGAATTACAAATCCAACACTTTCATCATCATCAAGCTGACCGTTTGTGGTACAACTTCAATTACGCCCGACAGCCTTGTGCTGTGCACGATCTTGTTACACGCGACGACGAACACATTGCGCACGATGATTTTTTTTTCTCTTCAGCATCGCAAAAATCCTAGAAGATTTTCATGGTAATGAAGATATCGGCGTTGCGACAGGTGATTCGATTCAAATTGCACACGATTGAAAATTCACTGTTAAAAGCTCTTTCCGGTTTACTTGATTTGCTTAAATCCAGTGTCAGGTAATCAGCCTGACTCCGGTGAAAGAATTATAATATAATCCACCCTTCACTGAGAACAAAAAAAAAAACAAAAAAATCAAAAAACAACCAGATGAACGAAAACGGAAAGAAAAAAAAGAAAAAAGAAAGCAAGACGAACGAATTTTAACCGAAATTTAAATTTATCTACAATCTCATGATATTGTTTAAACAGTTGTCGATGAAACTCAAAGAGCGGATTTGTCACCGTTGACAAAACCGATCCACTTTCCTAGGAGAGCAACGTCAACGGGGATCTAACGCCGCCAACTAGTCTAGCGTTTCACTCCTCTTGACGCCCACGACGCCCACGACGCCCTCGAATTCCCCTCGACGCCCTAGACTCTCAGAAACGTTGTCTAATACGAAACGCGATCAGAAGTGCCACGCTGTCGGCATCACCTGTACCTCGACCAGCCAGCGACCGACTGTGAGACAGTACGGACCTCCGAAGCCAAACGGGGTTACACAGTCTCCCAAACCATCCCCCATTCTAAACCCCTCTTTCTCACCCTCGCGGAGTAAAAGCTTCCAGCGGTATCCGCCACGCGGAGTTACCTGTAGTTTCAACTTTTCCTGTAAGCGAACCCCCTCCATTCTGTTTATAGAGTTAATTTTTAAACAGGTGTAATATAGTTTGTGGTAAAAGTATGAAGAGGTCGAAGATTTCCTCGGGGAAAGCTTGGGGTGGAGGGGGAATTATTGAATCGATGCAACGTGAGCTCGTTCTGATAAATATATAATCGCCGGGACGTAGATTTCTGCGGTATAACGAACAGATTACGAAAATTCACAAATTTAAGTTTGTACTGTTTTATTTTGTTCTTCCCACCTTTTCATTCCGTATACAAGAGAGAAGCTGAACGAATTTTTTCCGTCCAAAATATCGTTTATATACGGAGCAAACCCCGACAATAGCTGGGCGTAAGCGTCGTTTTTAGGGGTGCGCATGAGCGCGACGTACGCCGACGCCAAGCGTCGGTATTGAGTGGCCACTACATAATGTATTAAATATAACTTCGGACAATATTTTTTCACTATTTTCACTTCGAGCTTGACTTGCCGGCCCGAGCCTTATTCGTATCCTCTTTCTTCCGTAATTTTCTTTCCAACTCTATGACAATACTCCAACGCGCCTTACATCGTAACTTTTTTCGAAGTGACGAAACGCGGACGCATGCGACCACCGGATGTCATCGGTTTCTTCTGCTGGTCGTTTAATAATATCGGAATGTTAAAGAAATCAGTGAAGAATACTATATATGTATGTATATGCATTTTATTTAGGCGTGTATGTACCCACGTGACACGCAACGCGAGTACTCGTGCGAATACGTGAAATCTGTTACCGAAGGAGAGAAAAAAAATCGTATGAATATACACGTGAAACAGGATGATTCGAAATAGAATATATTTACTCAAATTTTCACGTCTTATATATATATATACATCTTCACGGTATTAATTAATTCGTTAATATCGCAGTACTAGTCAAGCTTGCTTGCCATAGGTGTGTATATATATATATATATATATATATATATAATCGCTACGATCTTCGCTGAGAAATAATCTCCCTCCAGATTATCATCTTTACGTTATACGAACGTATATACATACGTGCATTATACCTATACGTACAGAAATTCGAGTTAATAAATCGTTAGCCGAGATACATATTTTAATCCGTAAACTTCCTATACTTACGTAGATTGTGGTACAGAAGAAGAAGAAGAAGAACAAGAAGAAGAAGAAGAAGCTAAAACTTTTGATCATATAGTTCGCTGTACTATTTAGAAAATAATTAAACAACGAACACGGCCTGTATATAAGCTGTCTTATCGAATCAGTGCCAGACACTTTTGAGAATTCAAAAACTCCGGAAAATACTATAGGAGAAGCTCTTCTATTGATTTGAATTAAACATTGCTGGGATCACGTTCTCTAGGTTCATAAAATTACAACTTTATATGGGGGTTGGAGGGTGGAGGGTGGATTCGCGTGCGGATGGCACGGCGGACACTGCTAATTAGATTATGATTTAAATGTAAATGCAATTTCAAAGGAATTATGGAAAATTTTACTGTAAACTCAACGACATTACTTATACTCGTGGATGAAGCATTTTTAATAGATTTATAATTACCGGAGCGACGCCTTCTTTGCTCATCCCTAAGAGAGGAGAAAAAAGAAGAAAAAATAAACAGCGAAGAAAAGGAAAAAAAAAAACTTATAGCCTACCTATCCATACCCTGCACCTTTACCTCGATCGGAGACTTGGCTACTGCGCATATAAATTACATTACAAATTCAATCCTTACTTGAAACTCTCGGAGACGGAAGAATAGTTTCATTACAAGCAACAAATAACAGATGAACGAGTGCAACCCCACATTCGACTATTTTATACCGAATACATGAGAACGATTATTTTACTCCGATAACGACGCGAATAATATCAAGACGTGTATAACCGATATGACAATATTATAGACATACGCGAATATCGCATAGATCTGTAACTCGGCGAGCGTATATATGTACCTATGTTCCTATGTAGGTACGGACGAATTGATGTCAGAAAATTTATCTTGCGAATAAAACAGATGCTATATAAACGAAACGAAATGAAACGAAACGAAACGTAGCGATCCGCAGAAATGTACCCACGTCGAGCTGTCACGTATTGAAATACATATCATACATGTGTACATAGGTATCCAGGTCCGTGTATAGTTCGGGATAATACCAATCTAAAGGGGTTTTTCCGAGGAGCTATTCGCTTGCTGAAATTGCAAACGATCGCGTGAGAAACGTGTGCGAAATCGACGTGGAAATCTGTTGAAATCACGAGATTAAATTGCGATCAATAGAATCGATGCGAGATTTCACGCATCGGAATCGCTCAAAATCGCTCGAAAATGCGGTGCATAGAAATCTTGAAATCGCCCGAAATCGTTGGAAATAAATCGCGTGAAATCACGTTAAATCTCTTCTCACTCAATCCGCAAGCGAATAGCACCTCGATTTTTTCTTCTCGATCATTTCCCAAATGAATATTTCCCACACAAATCACGCAAACTTTCTCCACTCTTCGAACATATATGCTTTATATAAAACCATATCAAACTCCGCAGATCATGATACGTTTGGTACATTGTACTTTTATATGCGATCGCTACAATAATTTCCCCTCTCAGGCCAATACCGATACCCACCAATCACGCGGAACGTGTTATGAGTTCGGCAAAACTTTCGCAGATCATTATTATGGAATATACATATAATGTCTCTATCGAATTTCGAGTATACCTATGTGCACGTCCGTATTCTGGTCCTAGAAACTATGTACCATTGAACAGGTGTATTGTTTAGAAGAGGCAGCAATGGTGAGCAACGTTAATTCTCCTACATAGGTATAATATACTGGTGCTACCGGTTTATACCTGAGTATATACACACCGGTTATCGGAGCACGCGATTCAACGTTTTGGTAACCCAACAACAGCCGGAAGGGCGGGAGGGAGGGAGGATGACGATCTGGAATGAGGAATAAAAATGGACAATCCGAATCCGCCCGAAACCCGGAAGCCGAAGCTCGAAACCGACAACGAAGTAGACTGAAAAACAGAAACCACGTTGATTCTGAACGATCGCATACGTACAGGGTGTGCGAAAATCGTGTGTCGTTACTTGGCCGGGTGATTCTTTAGCTCGAGATCGGTCAAGCGCCCCATCGAGATGTCCCCGCAGAATTAATCTTGACCCTGTTGAAACTGAACCCCGAGTCTTTTTATTGGCTGAACGACATTCCACTTATCAAGAGGAACAAGAGTTTCGAAGACGCCATGAGCCGCAAATGAAACCCTTCAATCCGAAGAAAAATCATAAAGTTAACCAAAATTACGAAATTTCAGTTCAATTGCCACCTTCGGCTCCTCTGAGACTTTTGCCTCTCTCGATAAGTCAAATTTCCTGAGCCAATACAGAAGTTCGACTTAAATTTTCGAGGGCAAGGTCAATTCTGCGGCGTGGGCATGTCGGGGCGCTTTGCCGATCTCGTGCTGAAGCATCACTCGGCGAAATGGTTACGTGTAAAATTTCTATACACCCTGTACATACGTGCATATTCATTCACGGGCTGCCCAATCGATTTACAAGGATCACAAAAATCATATTTCGCGACACGGTTTGGCGGAGCGCGTTGTGTCAGACTGCCTGCAGGTTGCGTAGGGCTAGGTACTGTTTCCTGTTAATATAATATGCGTAGGTACTGTACTGTATGTATGTATGCATGCATGCACAATGTACACAGTGTAGTGTGCCAAAGCAAAATAACTGACTGTTTAACCCGAATGTAAGCAATACATAGTACTCGTGCGTGCGCATGAGTACATATAGGTATAGAGACCGAATTGCACAGATGTATAATACCTGTATTACGTCCAGGAAAATATTTGTTCGATCCTTATTTCCTCATGCGTACACAACTTCTTTCATTCGCCCTCGAATTAATTTTCCACCTTTACTCAAAATTATTACAATTTCTACAATAACAGCTGGTTTTTCATTACGAGCGATCAGTACGCTGTGTACATACATACGTAATTACATACACGCGCCCGTAGATATATACACATACTTGAAAATACATAAGGATCGCTCCGCATTATTTGAAACCACTCAATTCGCTTCCTGAGCGGATAAAATAACCACGCGATATGCATATGCAGTATGACGTGGGCGGTCGGTCAGATAATTGAAACTGCTAAAATTATGATGGATTTCAAATTACTATTTCAGTTGCTCATCGGCTGAAAAATAACTCCTCAACATCGACGCGCGTCGAGCATTGCCTCGGATAAATGACTGAGAATGAAATTTACCACCAGACAAACTACCCCTAACAATTTCTGTTTTTTGTTTAACTCCTGACTTCAGACATCAACGGGGAAGTCTTTTCGTCCCCTGCAGTCTCAGCTTGTTAGCTAATGTCATTCGTTCAAGTGGCAATACGACAGAAACATGCGATTAAATTGAAATGAAACACTGTTCGTAAGTTTTGTGTCGCGTGAACGAAATTCGACTAATCGTCGCGTCGGTGGCGGGCGGCGAACACAATTATGATAACGGTAGTTAACAAGTGTAGGTAACGCCGAGGTCGACGTTTCACCAAAATTGTGATTATAGTGGTTACCCACCGTTTTTCTCAATTCCCACTGACGTTCCTATTCTCTTTCTGTTTCTCCCTCTATTTTTTCCTTGCGGTTTAGTATGGAGTATCCTTGTTGATTTCATATACATTAATGCAGTATACAATTATGCCCGCGGCTGTATGGGCGTCCGGATAACATACAAGGGCGGAAATGATGAACATGCGCATAGAAGCACGAGACATCGTAACCTAATGAACGAGTAAATATGCCTACTCGTATAATATAATATAATATAATACGATATAATATAACATTACATAGGTATAATATGTAGTATTTCACATGTATGAGCGAGCCACCGGCAAATTTACACGTATACCTAATGTAGTATGAAGTTTGTTTTTGATTCATTGAATGGGGTGCGAAGATATATTAGGACCACCCGCGAGATTATTAATTACTGTCCTGCATTTTTTTGATCGTTGAGATACGGCGCGTTGTGGCTTCGGATAAAACCCCTGTAGTTGATGCTGGTTACATAAATTCATCACTGTTCAACAACACGAGAGGGGATAAACAAAAACAAAAAGTATAACCGAAATGAGAAAACAAAAACAACCTGCTGCGCATAGACGAAGACTCGATGGGCTGCCTTGTCGATGTTAAAGTAGCTGTTGGACCAGACGTCAAACATCAACAAAAAAACAAGAAACATTGAACAAAAAAAGGATAGAAGCGTGCAGTTAATCATCGGCGGGTACCATATAGTCACATCCCGTATATAAGTTAGTCGGGAAACCGAATTACGTAAATCTTTGACGCAATTTTTTTCTTTTTCTTTCTTTTTCTCGACCCGAGGTCCATTTTGAGCTCATGATCATCCAATTCATCATCGATGGGGGATAATAATGTTCAACTATAGGTAGGTATATACATGCGGTGTATAATTGAGGAAAGTATTATTAGAGTGACGAATACGTACATTTACTATACGTATCGCAATGTTGTAAGTCCTACGTAGGCGGTTACGAAAGTTGGACATTTTCTGCACCGCGTAAGATTGATCATTCGACGATGTCTTTTCTAAACGAAGATGTAGAAATGATTGGAAAATGTGATCGGAACGAGAGAGTATATTTCCTTAAGAATTAATCAATTCCAAACGGCAAATCCTCTCGATAATAATTCGAACTTACATATATATAATATTCTTGTGACTGAATAGCAAATATCGTAGGGATTCTTTAATCTAGAATTAAATCGGAAGCATATTATACGGCGCGGTGTGAAGATCCCGCGAACCTACAGAACCTCCACCTACAGAAGTATAGGATATGCATGTACGTGGATACGTATGACAGGCGCACACATGTACTATAAAAGTTGCTCCACTGTACCCAGATACATATAGCTGGAGGATATATAAAAAAATGTACGGTAGGATGTAGCTTCCGAAAGCTCCATCCATCTGAGAAGCTGTACGCGTAGAATGCGGCGGTGAACTGTTGAGTTATTTTGAATTGAAATTGTAACTTCTAGAAGAAGCACGTGTATCAGGGAAATTTGAATACGACGATACACGCGCTACGCATGTATTATACATAGCATGTCGACTGAAGAAATTGTTGATTTAAAGGAATGCTCGGGATTGAGGCCTATTTTGGATAATCAGATATCTTCTTTAACGATGAAACGAAAACCAGACAAACAGACGAGCAGAAAAATGAAAATTGTGAAAAAAAGGTGGAGCAGAGGAAAATATAACGAAAAATTTACTTCCACATTTATCATATAAAAAAGAATTCAGACATTTCTTCCAGACAATTTCCAATTTCTGTGAAATTTGATTTCGTTGAAATTTCAGCTTCGGGCAATTATACGTGCGGAGATTTTTCTCATCAAAATATACGTACCAACGTATATGATAGTATAATATAAGCCCTCCGTTGATGTACATCATCACGTCGTTGGGAAAAATGGAAGCCTACGAATATACTACGTTAACCACATCCAGATTAGATGGGAAAGCTTTAGGCTGAGAAAAAATGGGCAAAAGAAGAAACGAAAAAATTAACTTCTCGTTACGAACTTCAAAGGATTTCAGATTCCACCTACTACGTTTTAAAGATTTCTGCGCGGGTCGGTTCCATTAGCCCACTTAAACCTCTGCGGGTAGTGTACATTAATGTGCAGGGGAATATTACATAGATTTACATTTAATTATTTTCCATACGCCTTCGCAACTACATATGTATGTTATAGGTACCCATGCATATACCTACATGCGATACCTATATATATATATATATATATATATATATTCACATACATTAAATTGTATGTATGTATGCATGTACATACGTACGTACCCTCCCACCAAACTAAATATATTTGAATCCAAATGTAGTACAATAATTTATCTCTATGTAAATTGATTAGCTATACGACGAAATTCAGATTCTAGGGAGCTGAGGCAAGGCTTTCGAATCCAAAGTCACGTAGTAGGCATCCTGATAGACAATTAACCGTCGTACAAACTATACGACCCTTGCTACTATACTCCCGCACTTATAGAATGAATTATGAATGATCCACCACCATATGGACAAAGCTCTATACCCAGACAACGCATAAACTACAGAGGATCACAAGACGTCTTTGGGAAGTCTAATGCAAAACTTTTTGCCACTTTAAAGCCGTCTTCCAACAAAATGCCGTCTTTCTGTGAAACGGTTGCCTTTGAAACTACAAAACTGCAGTTGTCGTAGACGTCCAGGTATCCATAGCAAATACGTCAAAGAGACGTCTTACAAGAAACTCATAGTTTTTGAGATACCTGATTTTCCTCATACGTGGCTGTACAAATTTTTCGAGAAACGTGAAATTATGCTATCTTCGAGTGTCGTTTTATTTTTACAATATTGAAATAGGTACAATGATTATGTACTTCATAGATAACGTTTGAGAGATAACAATCCCGCCATTTCGTTCATTTCTGATCGACTACAGAATTGTGAACATTGAAGTATCTGTTGTATATTCACGTCGAGCAAGCTTGATATCATTATGTTTATCCCTGCTGACGTGGCAATTGGGTTAATATCACGAATCCACTGCAATGTATTATCAGCCTGCAATATATGGATGATCTGTAGCAGAAGCGGAATGTGAACAATATTTTTTTGCGGATATTATCATGAATTGGTGGGAACTGATGTAATATGTATCGATCAAATGCAGTTATTCGGAATGTAATTCAAGAATTTTGTAATGTATTTTTCATAACTGATCATAATACCTGTAGAACTGATATACGCACATTCGGGAACTGTGTCACTAATATCTACGTATTCAAACATGAACATTCCGTTCGTCTAATGACTTTTGGAGAAAAATTCTGCCGCCGAAACGGATACAACAGAGAATAAATGAGAATAATAATATACCTACCTAGCGAGGACTCAATTTATCCATAGATACAGGTAGACCATTCGAGAGAAAAAAACTATCAATTTATATGATCAGTTCAGGATCGAATTCTAGCTGGATATGCATGTATATATGCTCGCTCTGTGGAAAGTATATGAACTGAAAACTGAGAAAGAGACAGAAATGAAGAGAAAGAGAGAGTGAGCGAGAGAGGGAGCTAGGTACTGAAAAAGAGTAGAAGAGAAAAAGAATGTGACAAACTCAAAGCTTGCAACTCCTATCTGTGATACGCATCCGCAAGCGACGTGCGGAACCGTCAACGAACCACAGACATCGTCTCGTGGACGTGACGAGCATTGCTGATATCATCTCGACTATCGCACACATCTTCCTCTCTTCTACATGTATACATCATACGATCTATAGTAAATGTACGCAGGGGTGTGCGGTCGAACCCTGAGGCAGAGGGCGATTGCTTTGAGATAAGAAAAAAAATGAAAAAATGTCTGGCCGTTTTCATTTCTGTATACATGAATATATAGGTATATATGCTCGCCCAAGCGAGGTTCTGAAACCCTTGAGCAATTTTTAATCGAAATACTAAACGGTTACTCGTATGGGTTCGAGGTATTCGAAGAAAGGTTACAATGCTTCGAAAGTTGCTCCGGGCACCCTAAGATCGTGATACGATCATGCGAATGCACGTCGGGCATCCATGCCGATTCTAGCTCTGAACGTTTCAAATTTTTCCTCTCAATTTCTCTACTGATTTCTATCATATATCACCGCAGACGCAAGGCAGACTGAGTATTACTTTCAGATTTTTATCTCGACACAATTTGTGTGGTATGCGTTTTTTCATATTGACTATTTCCATTACCGATTGGCATATTTTGAATCGCGGACTGTAACTTTCAATCCGCAGATCGAACAACGAAAATTAGGGCATCAAATTCTTTGTCTCTGGACATACTTTCCGGATAACAACAGACCTATAACAATCTCAACGCCGAACGGAAATCGTCTGCAATATTCAAACATTCATATCGTGTAAATTATTCGAAATGAAATTTCGAGACCAATACTCATCGTCAGTATGTTCGTCGAATGCCTGGTAATATGAAATAAAATCAGCGCACGAGTTGAAAGACGAAATATCGAACGCCTATATCAAATTGGCATGCAATCCCCCATACATTCAAACATACATATGCACGTATTCACATGCGCGGTGGGCATCTACTGATATGCACTCCTAAATGGTTCGTGAGGAATGCAGAATGTATCTGAATACACAAAGTCGAATCTTTGTTTTGTCCATCATATTTTCCGTCGTTATCGCTGGTCAGATATGAGACATGTGTAAAGATCAGTTATTAAATATGCCGTATCGACTATATCGCATCGTATAATGCAACAGAATTAAGCCATGTATGGGTGCAAAATATCTAAAGCACGTAAAGTGTTACGTCTGTATTCATGAGCGTGTGTGACGATTATGAGGGCAGATAGTATATATCGTACGTTAATCATCAATGAATAATCATGGTTACATTCATTCTTTATCGAAGATTCAAGAATTGTAATTTATACTCGAGTAACGATCATTCTCATGAAAGTTTGAAATAAAATTTGTCTTGCCTTGAATTATCCGCATCACATACGTCGTGGAAGAAAATCATTTGTCGGAAATCCATCTGCTGTAAGACGAAGAAAGATGAACTCAATTATATCATACTCGTACAATTTCGGTCAAAGTGAGCTGGTTTGATTATGCATAACGCATACAATGAGTGAAGACACACGTACGCGTCTCGGGCATTTCGTTGCGACGGATTGGAGAGGGGAAATATTAATATTAACATTAGTATTTGCATTTGTATTCTGAGTAAATTGAAAATCGATTCTCGAAACCGTACAGTATTATCGTTCGAATTCGTGTTGTATTTTCATTCGAGAAAACGTAGGACAGAATGCGTTATGTTAGTTGTCACGGAAACCGCCAGGGCGGCAGCACCGACCGATCGTCGAATGACAAGCCAAGTGTCAAAACGAAGATATATAATTTATACCCTAGGTAAACACGCTAATGAAACTATTAGGTGTAAATGTTGTACAAATCTTGAAAACTATTTATAGAAAGAGATTAGCTGATTGTCGAGTGTTTTTACGTTCTATTCGTTTGAATTTGAACGACGTGAAAATAATATTGTATCCATTGACGGATGAAACTTCGTTTGAAATACCTAGATGTAATGATAATTATACGATTTATAATACGCAGAGTCGCGGCAAACATGTTAGTAAGAAAAAAAAAACCATATGGTTTGGTTAATTTCATGAATTGATCAGCTTCATCGCTTGATAAATCAAGTCATCGAAATTTTGTCTAGTCAAAATAGTAACGAAGATTTTCTCTCCTTTGTATGAATGGTGTTCAATCGTGTATGTTATAATTTCATAAAATGTCAATTTTAACTTTGCGCTCACTGAGCGGCACGCGCGCGCATTGGTCGAAGCTTTTCACAACAATCAGCTGATACGGAGGGGACAGACAGACATTTTTACAGAGAAGTCTCCCAAAACACTTCAGAGTTTGACGTTCGGTCATTTAAGTGAGGCGAAAGGAATTTTTATTTTTATTTATTTTTTTTCCCAATTTTGTTCGTGGTAAGTTGAAAGAATCTGTTATCATTCCAATTATCTACTGGCGAAACTTTGATAATAATAGTTGAAGTTATAATTTATCAAGTTTCAGTCAATTCATATCAAGTGTGCCGGAATTTATCGGTATTTTTGCGAACAAGTATTATGCGCTGAGTGAAATGGCTGCCAACGAACAACGTCAAGAGGTGAGTCCTTCTTCTCTTTGAGAAATTTTAATTAGGTCGTACAAAGGCTGATTCGAACTATGTTAAAAATGTAATGGTTGCAGACATATTCGACGGTAATTAAAAAAAATCACCTACATTTTCGAGTCGTCAATTTATGTGAAAATCATTTCGGTATTCTGTATGGCACGTTCGTGTCATCGCAGAAAATAAAGCGACAGGCGACGGATTAACCTTGAGACTTTAAAGAAATATTTGACAAATAAAAACGAACAACATATGAGTATAGATTTACAATATCAAGTGTATTGTATTACAAAATGGGTATTCATCTCCGTTATTTATCTCGTTGATTCAACATTATTATTAATAAATATCTTCTTCATACGAAAGAAAATTACCAAAACGAAAATTCATTCTGGATATAATGGTATTTACATTCTCGGAAGCAGCTGTCATTTTGTGATTGCGAAATGTCAGTACAGCTTTCGTGTTTTTTCCTCGACTCACTATTCGCCCGAACAATTGAACTTTTATACGACTGTATAGGAATATAAATGTGTAACAGAATGATTATTTTATCAAAGTCTATCCGACTCCGCCTACGATTTTCTTCGCCAAATTTTATTAAAAATATTCTCGTCATCCACCATCGTAGAAAATTTTCTGTTGTACACTCAATTATTGTAAGAGTATAAAATCTATGCGAAATGACTCGACAACAAAATGAAAATACTTTCCCAGTCTCCAGATTCAACGTATTTGATCGTTTTATTGAAATTCCGAACGCTCTGTTCTCACATCTTCTCTAATCTTTGAAATTAACAACTACTCATTGATAAATACGTCATTAAACTGTCAGATTGCACCATATTAGCATATCTGCAGCCTTCAATATCTTACAGATACCTAGAATATTTTATTCAGAATAGATTATAATATAAATTTCAACTACTAAAAATAGTAGCATAATATTATTTCCGAAACCACAAAACCCTCCTCCTCTCCTATCTCGTACTGAGGTCGAACGTTTTCAACCGTTAATTGATATTATTTACCTTCGATAAAAATACACCTACACTCACATATATTTCGCTGGTGTCAGTTTGCAAATCTTTTTATTGCAGGTTTGCATAACTCTTAACATTGAATAATGTCAGAGTGGCATAGCTCTGCGGAACCTGATCGTTTATTCAGAGAACTTGAATTGAGAAACGACAAATAATTTACAAAAAATTTCAACTTTCTTAAATTGTACAGATTTTCGAAGAATTTGAAGTTAAAAAAACGAAGCACAAAAATTCCAAATTCCAAGTCCTCATCCTAATTGTTTATTCTGTATTAATTCGTGCTAAAACATTATGCCGATGTTATATTCTGATATATATCGGCGTCAAAATCAGTGTATTTAAATAGCAGTTAGCTCAACTATTTGAATCTCTCTGCAATTATACTTACGGAAAATTTAACAATTTTTTTCTTTGGTTTTATTTCTCTTCATGATGAGATAACGTTTCCCTTACCTCTCATCGATTCGTCCTGTGTTTCAATTTTCAGTTACCAATTATAAACAAGTTCCTAGTTTGACATTCTGAGAATATTTCACTTACTCGCCAATTTTCTTCTCTTTTCTTTTTCTTTTTCTCCTCTGTATTTGGAAACTTGTCGAGTTTTCACACACATCCAATAATTTCTCAGTTATTTGTACAGAAATAATCTAACAACAATGATTCTTTTACCTGGTCGAGATCAAACTTTCTCTTTGGTAACTTCAACTGTTACATAAATGAATTTTACAATTCTCTATTTATTACTAAATAGTGATCACTCTACCAAAATCTAATCGCCGTTATAAATTGTTGAAGGAATTGACTATTCTCTGTTTCTGGAATGTCACAATTATTCTGCAATGCGATCGTGTCTTCTTATCATAGTAAATATGTTTTTAAACTTACAAATGATCGCAATATAACAGTGTATGGAAATAAAGTTGAAATTATGTTCGGCGAGTGATGATACGCACTAGAGAGAAATAATCTGTACTCTCAGCAAACAAGTGTCCTATACTCATCTCATCCTAACATCGCAATAAAATGAACGGATATCTGATTCATTATCGAGCAGGAGCAGAGGGAGCCGGCGCATCATGCAAGGCGACCGATGAACGCATTTCTCATATTCTGCAAACGGCATCGTGGCTCGGTGCGATCGGGCTTTCCGCATTTAGAGAATCGCGCTGTAACTCGGGTCCTTGGAGAATGGTGGGCGACTCTCAATCCTGATCAAAAACGCTCTTATACCAACCTTGCGCAAGAGGTACAATTTTTACAATGATTTTTTTAATCAAGCCTCTTCAATAAATAAAATATATTTGTGATTGATCGATGCATGTATGTGCTACTTACATATTATTGAATTCAAATAACAATTGTATGATGTAATAATGTATTTTATATTCTAGTACAAGGATGCATTTTTGAATGCCAACCCGGATTTCAAATGGTATAAATTACCGGCACCTCCGCTTCGAACTCTAACTACACGACCAACAAATAAAAAACAAGAATTGGAGTCGATTGATCAGGGGCATGATCTGGGAAAGTCCGATTCGAGTTCAACAAAAATTGTTAAATTCGTGGGGCAGTCGATCCAACCTGGAAAATTGGCTGACGAGTCACAGATTGGAGGGCTGAGCTCACTTTTTACTCCACAAAAAATACAGGCGCAGGAAGTATCAACGATAACAACAAACGGAACCAACGATCAATCAGCCAATAATGAAATTGTCAGCGCACCAAAACCACCAAAAAAGAGATATACTGAGCCTCCGCATCCCGTCTTACCGAAAAGAGAAATCAAAGTCGACTTGTTCGGTGAAAAAAAGAAAGAATCTAATAACAACAATCACCAGCCCTTGGTAAGAGGTTCATGATTATCTGATGGTGCGATCAATCCGACTGCTGACCTTTTATCACGGCTCATTTCTAATTCGAGGAAAAAAAACGTTTGAAATACTTTCTGCTGTGATTACATTTTTTTCATTCTTCATATCTATTTTATGCGATAAGATATGATGATAGCAACAGTGTTGCCGCGTGTTATTAATATTCAGAAAAAAATTAGCATTTAGCAGATAAATAGTTTAATAATCAGTAAACTGAGTGACTAATTTCTATTTTTTCCTTTCTTTTCATTCACAGAACGCGGAGGCAGAAAAAATTGCCAATAATTTATACTACGAGGGTTCAGCATCTCCCGAAGAG
The DNA here is from genome assembly GCA_963170745.1 of Phymatocera aterrima. Taxonomy (NCBI): domain Eukaryota; kingdom Metazoa; phylum Arthropoda; class Insecta; order Hymenoptera; family Tenthredinidae; genus Phymatocera; species Phymatocera aterrima. The sequence goes on from OY720660.1 coordinate 17,924,710, forward strand.
GCTACCTTTCGGGGTGAACGAACATGCAAGGGTTTACGTTACCAGAAATTTCTTGCTGAACAGATCAGAGTCATCGGTCCACCCGGACAGCAGTCAAGACGAAGGAGAGCTACTGAATTTCTTAGGTATTAGAATTTCTGCTCAGATTATTTATTTGTCCTGTTCATAGCTTTGTTTACAGCTGCAGTGTTGGCTCGGGGATAGAGGAAAAGGAATGAAAAAATCTTATTCTATATTGTTATTTCTAGTCCTGAAGAACGAACAATTGAAAGGAGGAATTCAATTTCTTCAAATTTCAGTGAAAAGACTGACTCTGTGAGCAGCGAGGGAAGCGGTAGTACTCGAGGGGATTTAGAACACCTCGTAGAGAGGTGACTATGATACTTGTTGTAAAAATTTATAAGCCTTGTATTGGTGAATTGATAAATAAATGTATCATTTTGTTACAGTGCCGAGGGAAAACTAGAGGCCTCAAAACCAGAAGAGACAGAAACAGAGGAAGCTGGTGGTGAATTGCACTGTGATATATGGACGCCGCGCAAAAGATTCAAGGCAGAGTAAGTATGAGTCTTGGAATTTTGTCTATGGTGAAATCATCAATCTATGTATCATTAATTTCTCAAAATTTTGTCCCTCACTCTAGAGTAAATGGAAAAAGTATTTTATTCTATGTTCACAGGGATTTCAATCTGGAGAAAAAGATAGAGGCACTGCCGTCCCTGAGTTTGGAAGAATTCCAAGAAAAGAAGAAGCAGCAACGTACGAAGAAGAAGAAGATACTGCAAAAATCAAGCTCAAATGCTTCTAGTAGGAATCACAATTCCTCAGCTAACAAACAGTCTGACGATGGATCAGACAAGGCATTATTAGTCGGAAGTCAGAAACGGAAAGCCCGAAAACAAAGCATAACTCGCAACGCTGGAGCGAGCAGTTCGACCCGGGGAAACAAGGACCAAGACACTAGAGGTATGTATGCTCTCTATGAATTTTTTACCACCATATTTCTCAAGGTTTCAACAGCTCAGAATTTTACTAAATTCTATTTCATTCAATCAATAGAATGGGAATCAATCCCGGACCTGGGTGCACTGGCATGCCTCGCAGCAGTGGCTGCCGATCGAACTAAACTCATGAAATAATATTGTCTTAAACTTCTATAAAAGAGTTTGAACTAATTTAACGTAATGCAACCCCTAAACACCACCAAAATATATAATTTGATAAATAAAAACACGTATAAATATGTTATTATACACACAGGCACCCATGCACACACACACATATAAATATACTATATTATATGCAGGGTAAAGCGCATAGAGAGTTGATCATTGTTCCTCGAAAACAACAGGGATAATGGCTTAAAATCAGTTATTTAATTAAAGCCTTGCGTATTCCATATTCTGTTATCTCAGAAGAAGCTAAGAAAAATCAATCAGCAATGAATCATGAAGTTTCATTTAAATTTGTCGACAAACGAATATCAAAAACAATATTCTGTGATTCCTCAGCTTGAATTAGCTTGCAATACGATGACTTTTGAAAATTCAGATACTTTTACCAATTTCTAAAGCCTTGCGTGCTTTTCTCTGGGTATAAACACTACATTATTATTATTATTATTATTATTATTAACATTATCATTGTTATTATTATCAAACACACTATTTTATGTCCCATATGAATTGATAAAACTATAAAATCTAATAATAAGAAATTACCGTATACAATATACATACATACAATATTGCTATAAATATAGAGATAGGTGTACCAATATAGTATAGGTCAACAGGGATGATTTTTCAAATAATATTTTAATACGAGATGTTTATATATACCATATATATAGTTTATACTGCAGCATGTACCTAACACAATTTAACTCTATTCTGTTCTGATTTTCCTTTTTTTTTCTTTATGTATACCTATACATAATTTATGTCCAGGTTTCAGTTATTGTTATTTTTATTGATGATATGCTTGATTTTTACGGACAATTTTGCTTCTAATCAAATTCTAATGCTAATGACAAATTCTTCTATTCATATTCTTCAAGATTATCGGGGAGATCTTTAATTTTCGTTTGCCGCCATTACTTTTTTTTTTCCTTTGTTTGCCTCAGAGATAAGTTCTTCGCCTATTTTATCTTTTGACTTTGTACACTTATTTTTCTTCCTTTTTACATATAATATTATTAATAATATTCCCATGTAGTATCACGCCTGTATGAATCATAACTCCAACTCAACCATTAACAGGATGTCATGGTGCTTCGATATTTTCTTAAACATTGTAATTATTTATTTAACTATTATTATTATAGTTATAGTTTTTATTATTAACTAAAATAGATATATCTTTTGAGGTAGTTTTTAATTGAGAAAATACAAATATATACATATAAAAATATTTAGATGTGTTATATAATATAAATATTATAAAAATTTTATACGGAAGATGAGATCCACAATGGAAACTGGTTTTTCAATGCTATAATTGAGTCGAATTGGTCCTAGAGTACTGCAACCATAACTATGTGAAGTTTGAATAATGAAAACTGAAATTTTCTGTTGGCCGTTGTGCGTATTTTGTTGTTAATGTGATTGTTGTGTACCATCGATTCTAATGATAATAATAATATCCAGTAACGAATATTATTATCATTTTTGTCTGTTTCTGGACGTTTGGTACACGTAGTGCAGGTAGCTGGCGCAGTATTACAGAATTTACTACGATCCGGTTTATGAGCATAAAGAATTGGAGAAGCAAAATAATAATGCAAGAAAAGTTAAACATAGGTACTATAATCAAAATGTATAAATATAAACCTCATTATGGAGATATATATATTAATACACTCGTATGTATCTTTAAGTACTATAGTTATACATATATTTTGTAACAAATAAGACTACTAAAAATTAATATATTTGAATGTATATTAATATAATAATATTTATATCGACTAACGTAACTAAATATATATGAATTTAGATTTAAGAATTTGCAAAATGCCAGCTGTGCATATATCGCGGCGTTAATACGGTATATTATTGGGAGAAAGTAAGAGAGAATTGTCTGTGATTTTGGCTAAAGGAATTTTAAATGTTTTATATTTTTCTATATCAATTATTATGACTCTTCAATTGTGTTTATTCAAGTTAATCCTGGATACAATGATAACTATACCTATACCATGCATAGAATCATATTTCCGATTCGATCATTTATTCAGAAATAATTTTGTTTCTGCGATTACTGCAACGACGATTATGATGATTGATGTGGATGATTATTTGATTGGTTGGTTGATTTAAAAGAAGAGAATTATAGGTATAATTATTATGTATTGTTTTTCAAACGTGCCTTGGAAGATATGAAACATGTAGTGATTATGAAAACATGAAAAACAAAAATGACCAACATTACAATTAAATTTTATTTGGTTTTCATTATTATCAGTCTTCTTTCATCAGTCTAGAAAAGTGTAGAAAAAAATTTTAGGTGAAAATGATGAATTAATGAAAAAATAATACATATTACAATTGATTGTTTATGATCTGTACAATTATTCAAACGTTACTGTAATATGGAAATGTGGTGACTATACGTATTTGAAGTGAGAGATTTATATGTATGTAGGTATAACCGAGGGAGGGGGGGGGGGGGGAGGTAATTAAGCACAGGTATTTTGGAAACTGTAATTTTTTTCAAATTTCACTGCACAAAATCTGTGCATAGCTAGCTTTAAAAATAAATAAAATACAATACAAAATATAAATTACATATATAATTTACACAAGCATATATAGGTACATACTTGTAACATATATATATTGTATACTGTTTATATATAATTAATAAATATACATATGATATTTTGATGTAAAATTTCTCGTTCATTTATTCACACGTGTGGGAGGAAATGGTTTTTCCAACATTGTACTGAAAAATCATTTCCATATTAGCTTGTCTAGTTACAGTGGTCCTACTGCTAGACCTAAACCATTACAATACCACAAGTCAATAATTGAAACCAATAATCGAATGAATTCTTTACTATCAGCAGATAAGTATACTATAAAATTAGTGTGATTGCCTTTTATGTTACTGAGGATGAAATTGAACTTCTTAATGTTAACGCAACAAAATTATGAAACAGCCAGAAATATTATTCGTAATTTTGTTATGTTAACATTATCATAAACATAATTGATCTTTACCACATCGCCAATTTTACTATTATAAAATTCCACGTGATCTTGTTCATCTTGTTCGGAAGAACTGTTTTTATTTCAACATTCGTACTAGCGCATAGAGAATGATCATCGTGTTTTTCAATGAGATTATTACACAATAGCTGAGATATTGTATAACATAATTTCATACCACGTCATTTAATTGTTAAATCCATAACGGATTAGACATACATTTAGGTAGATAATATAATTGCTGGAAATGTCAATACAGCGACGCTAAAGAATGAAGATCTTTATCGGACCGAGTATTATTTATCCTGTCAAAATCAGCTGACACCTTTGCGGTTTGATAAACAGCTGACGAGAAAGATACGGAATGTGCTGCCATCTGAAGTCGTAGATTAGTAGCTGATCCAGGCTAACGGGAATGCTGCAGTTTTATGTTATTGAGCCGCCATGTTGACTTAATGACAACATTCGTTCTAATCGTGGTTCTAATTTCACCTATACCTCTGCCCATGATCATAAAACTCAGGATCAAGTGTTGATCATTTAAAATATCCCATCACCCAAGGTGCGTCTATCTCGAATTCTGAAGCCCGCGATAAACCTTTCATGAAGACTATAAATTTTATGTTTACGTTCGTGCTTATCCTCTCTCTGCTGCTTCTGACGTGACGTTTCCTTTGTTTACGATTCCACAGATCAGCTGGAAATTGAATTCTCTGTATTAAAAATGGGAGTTATATTCCTCGAACATATTGGAGGCACCAGACTATTTTCATGTGCTTCTTGCGACACGAATCTAACCAACAGAAGCCAATTAATTAGCACTCGTTTCACCGGAGCAACAGGACGTGCGTTTCTTTTTAACAAAGTAGTTAATCTAAATTACAGGTAAATGGTGGTAGATAGTATATGAAACATACGATAAATAGCTTTTTCAAGTCCATTTTGTTTATCTCAATGTAACAACAAAAAATGAACGAAAATTATCACAAATTTTTCAAGTAGAACCTTTGGAAATTAGATTACAGAATGTAATTGATTTAAAAAAAAAAACTGCCTAGCGAGGTACAAGACAGAGTCATGCTCACCGGACGACACATGGTGCGTGATGTTAGTTGCAAAAATTGCGACGCCAAACTTGGATGGGTTTATGAATTTGCAACGGACGAAAATCAGCGGTACAAAGAAGGCAGAGTCATCTTAGAACGAGCCCTTGTTACAGAGAGCGATGGAATGGGTGAAAATATATAATATTTTATACCAAAGCTGTGAAAAAAGGGGTGCTCGTGGTCAGAGATAATGAAAAAAATCATGATTAGGCATTAAGATTTATCACGTACTATAAATTCTTCAGTATCACTGCAGAAAAAAAAGTTTATTTCAATTGTAATACGACCATCTTTCATTTCACACAAATCTGTTAACATTCTGAGAAGACAGGAACACATCAGCACCTGGAGAAAAATTGCTGATTTATAACATCTGTGACATTGAGCACTCTTCATCCCTTCCCCTTGTAGTTTATTTGATTTTAGTTAGAATTGTATGTTTAATTTTATATATATAAAGTTTCTATGTTCGTTTAAGTGAAAAATGTGATTTTCTCAGATATTCTGTGTAATATCTTTAACCGAGAACTTCGGGTTCCTAGCTCTGCTTTGCTATCTGTATAGATTTGGATTTTCGTCAACATCTTATACTCGGAATAATTTTCAATTTCCATGAATCTTTAGTTCAAATATTGTAATATTTGAAAGCAAGTATAATCGAGTGACGAAATGTGTGTAAAAAGTAGAGCTAGAAACCTCGAGAAGTTCCCTATATTTATTAATGTTATATAGGTATAGATAAATGAATGTTAATTTTTATGTAATCATTGATTTTATATCGATGTGTTTTCATGTGTTATCCTAAAATTTATGAATTCGTGGATTAAAACTCGTCTCAAGCATACCAAGAGGATCTCTGATCTCTCATATTACCCAACAAGAAGTGATTAGGCAGAAATAATTATGATCGTTTGATTTTTATTAAGTAAGATTTACAAAGTTTAAAAAATTCATTTCTTGTTAGAATGCACAGAGGTAAAACAGGAACATTGTATAATTAGATACGGATTTTAATATTAGGCATACTTGTTCAGACGTGTTATATAGGTAGGTATAAATTGACTATACATGTTTTTGGAAACTTCCTTCAAGATTTAAGATTTAAGGCCCTCTTGAAATTCTGGCCTGATAAAAGCATACGTGCGCATACACATACATACGTCACGGTACAGAAATATAATAAATTATTATTTGATTTCACAAAGCACAATTGTACGTCAGATAGGTATTTTAAGTTTCTAAACAATTCTAAATTTGGTCGTTTCCTCCAATAATTGAATTTTCATCAATTACATTAACGTTATAACGGTGCTATGTATATATTCGCATCCAAATGATGAAGATAGCTGAAAGAAAAATATCAATTTTAAAAATAATTCTCTGCTATGGGAGATTATCGGTATTCTAGTCAACTTCGCACCCTTGATTCTATTTACCTATATTTTGTTAGAAACCATTCATTTACCTCTGATTGTATGACTGCACCTTTGCGCGAAGAATAGAAGGTCCTACCAAAGAGCTCAATGTATTCAAACATTGACTAGCTGCGCTAGATGTAAGCGCATTTTCGCTCTCTAGTGCATAAAAAATAGGATCAAAAAAATCTTGGACGATGGATTTTGTGTATTTTTTTCCAATGTTAGTACCAATTATTGGAAGAGTCTTGCAAAGATTTTCCAACAGTTGTAAATGATTACTATAGTGACGTAATTTTGAAATTTCAGCAAGTAGAGGTAAAATTTCAGTTACTACGTTTGACGCTGGACCTCCTATCGTCGCCAATTCTCCCAGTAGATAGATACATCTGATTAAAAAATGGATGAAAAAATATTCTTTCCTTTTATCGAATTATTAGCTTACATAAATCATACAAATAATGGCAAAAATCATAAATACCCATCGGCTAGCTCCCAGGGCTCGCTTGGTCTGCGTAACATATGATCTGATTCAGCGTTTCTGCTATGCTTACACATCTGTATGAAATTGAATGGATTTAGTAGAATCTTTGATATGTTGAATAAATTTTTATTGTAAATTGATATAAAATTGTTTCCTAATTTATATTCTACATGATAACAACTTACCGGTACATCGTTAGTGGGGTCGGTAACATTTGGACATCTTCGATTGCTAGTGTAATTAGTATTTAGCCTAGAGTTTGGTTCAGAAAATTGAAGACTAGAGTCTGGTTGATTTTTAACGCCGTTCAGACCGGTTACTATTTTCTGCTGGATTTCAGTTAGAGCTAAACTACCATAAGCTCGAACTGTATTACCTAATCCAATAGCAGCACCTTGTCGCACGCTTGCTATCGGATCTTCCAAGTTACGATAAAACATAGGATAAAGACTCGAAAGAGTCTTTTGAGATTCTTGAGGAAAAGTTTGTATCAGACTACCGCAGGCTAGACACGCAGCTAAAATTTCATACATAAAATTAATCAGAGACGAAGAATTAAAAGAAAATGTTGAAAATAATCTCTAATATTTTACCATCTCGAACAGGCCATGAATCGTCTTGAAAACAAATACCCAATGTAGAAAGTAGTCTCTCGACATGCGGACGCACGCGTTCTGGATCAATTTTTGTCGCTAATTCTGCGATACATGAACAGGCAGCTTCTCTAACCGGGTGATTATCACTCTCTGTAGCCTGTGCGGAGACGTAAAACAGTTTAAACAGAGAAAAGATTCAATATTGATTGGAAATTGAAAATTTGTGGAGGCAAGTTGATTTCCTTAATTATGCTATGAATAATAATAGTAGGATTTTACCGCAATATAATATTCAACGGTCTCATTTATATATTTTTCGACTAATATTTTCCCATCAGCTCCTGTAACTTGCCGCCACGTTTCTTGAGAGTAATTTCTCACTCCTTCGGCTACATAATACCTGAAAATACGATGTTTCGATTAAATTGAGTTTTAAATTGGTATGAAAAACTCTGGAGAATGTGCTTCTTCAATTCTGACCTGTTTAAACAAATCTTTGGCAACAATTCAGGGTAATAAGCTTCTCTGGATTTAGCTATTGGTAAAGCGATTAAGAACTTTCTAGTTGCTACGCTGGCTGCTAAACGAACTTGCGACCAATCATCTGATAATCCACATGATAAATGATGCGTAAATTCGTTTCCATAAGTATCGGTAACAATATTATCATGTTCTTCGAAATCTGTCGATAGAAACAACAAATTCTTGATTAATTGGCTTTCTTCTCAATTCTTTCCAAGCTTTTATCATCGTCATTTACTGCTTACCATACATTGTATCATCCTCTCCGCTACCGACTAAAGATGCACAAAGATAAAACGCAGCTTCTCTAACAAATCGACTAGGATGCTTAGTGCTCCGAAACACTAAGTTTAACAACTCTATATCGATGAATGGTTGAAATTCATATCCACAGCCTTCGATAATGTTTTTAAAACACTTCAGCGTCGTTTCAAGAGCTGTTGCTGCTCTGCCCGCCTCCTGAATATCATTTGTCTCATTCGATCCCTACTTATTATAAATTTTCGAATAAGTCATAAATTTTACATAACGAAAAAGCCTAACTGACAAAATTTACAAGGAAGACAATACCGTGATAAAAAACAGTAGATTGATATTAAAACTCTTCGAAAGAGTGCCTGTTCAGCGATATAATTTCGCTTCAGGTTTCACTCACCGAGCCCGATGCAATTTTATTCAATATCTGATGTTGGGTTGTGTTCTGAAAATCGATCTGGCTCAATAGTAGATTAATCAGGGATGTTCTTATCTCAGGATACAAGAGAGGGCAAGTTTTTGCGCAAAGCGCCCCTAGAACTTCTCCTATTAATCGAAGCATAAAACCATTGTTAGGATTTTGGACAATGAGAGTATTTCGAATATCAAAAGATGGATGAATGAGGGAAACATGGTTCTCCTAATGTGTTTCAAAATAAACAACAGGGAATCGATTCTTGAAATTCTTTCTCGTGGGATTTCACAAAAAAGAAAAACACGTTTTGGAATAAAGCCAAAATAATAGGTAATTCATCATATTGCATACCAGCAGCTATTCGTACTCGAGGCTCGTCATCGGTGAGATACCGTAGTGCGGTATCTTTATATTTATTTATAAATACTTGATCGTATTCGTTATCTAAGTTAATATAGCTCACGATAATCTTAGCGCCTAGTAAGCAGCCGTATTTAGTTTCCCATGTAATATCTCCCTCTGTAAGAGCGTCGATCAGGGAATTTTTAAATTCTTGAATTATGCTTTGGCTCGAAGCTGGTAATGTTTTATTTAAATCAGAAATTGCCTGATCTCTTTCGAGCTTCATGGAGCTACATAAGAGGTGCAAAATTTCATGCGACATCGCTTAAAATAATGATAAATACTCGTGTATATATCTGAAAATGAAATATTTCATGATTTTATGAAATCGTAAACCTGTGTATTCAAAAACCACGTCAACCATGCTAATAATATTATTAAATACTGAATTCCGTGGGTAAAAGAAAGGTGTTAATTGTAACGTTTGACAGTTCATACTAACCTCAAAATTAATAATTTCTATTTAAAATGGGGCGTATTTGAGGCCGTGCATTGTCTCTCAGACATCAATTAAAACCACTATAATTTTTAGTTCAGTAAAAATACATTTTATAAAGTGATATTATAATCTTACGGAGGAATATTCGTAAATTTTTTACGCTGACAGCAGATAGCCGCGATCTCACGGCATACAAACATTTTCATTGGTTGTTATTTAATTTCTTTTCAATCCTAATATATGATTGGTTTAACGTGAACGAGAAGATGGCTGCCCTAAAGTTATCAGTCGCTTAGTGTGGTCACGTAGGCCAATCGGCAGACACAAAAAACGCCTAAAATGTTATAATACTGTATTTTCGTGAGAATTTTTTGTGATTGACAGTGAAATTAGTTATCCTCGTAACAACATAAACGGTAAAACTTAACATAAGTTTATTAAATCCCATATATATTATTTGAGAAACTGAAGAAAAAAAAACTTGTATCCAGTAAAATGTTTCCTACGCGTTAATGGCCGAGTCAGAATTTACAGTCGCATTAAAATCAAGAGATTCTGTTCTACAAATACGGAAAAATATTAGCTCCTATATTGCCGTTGAAAATTTTTCACTTTATTCAAATGTATTGTCGCAATTTTATCTTGCCAGAGAAATATTTTATCTAATGAATAACGGCTCGTAATTTTCGATTTTTTTCTCTTCATTTTTTTGTTCGCTTCTATCCTATCCGTATTTATCTCAACGTTCGAAACTCTGGTAATACAAGCGTAAATATTACACGCATTAATTCTACATCAGATCTATATAATCCGGATGATTGTAATGTTGTGTATTCTTTTTTTTTCATCTCATATCTTGAATAGAAAGTTTATATAAACTTTTCTTATCCACGCTACGGTGCGTAAATATCTGGTGCCATTGCACTCGTAGAATGGAAGGCTATAAATATACGGGGTAAACAAACTTGACCTCAGCACATTTTTATCGATGTGTATATACATCGCTGTATGTATTCGTTTGTGGTTCATACCAAGCTTCTTATTTATTTTGCTGTTTACCCATTCCGGTGCAAACATACGTTAGAATTATACTCCTTATCGCAATTTTATTTCAAACTTCGTAACATAATGGGACCTAATTAAATTAAAAGAGACCGAGAGTGAGAAAAGAAACAAACAGGAGCACACCCTGTATAAAGACGTAATACACATCGATAAGAAGATATTATTTTTCAAACAATTATCACGGAAAATATATTCTCGTTTTCAACCTTAATTTCTGGCAATGAAATATACGTTATTACTGGCAATGAATTGATAAAACTGGATCAAAAGTACTAGAATAATCATTTTTTGTGTGATTTTTCGCTTACAATAATTATATTTCAAGCTCGAATTTATTTTGATTAAGATATCGCTATCTGAAGACTTGTTAAACGTTTCCTTCATACAGGCTATGTTTCTTTATTCACTGGCAGTACTGCAAGCTTGTGTCAAAGAGAGATAGGTGTATCCGCGAGCCTACGGGTGTGAGAAAGAGACTAGGAAAACTCGCAGTATTGCCAGTTGAAAAAAGAAACGCGGCCAATATTATGCAGAAGCTGTGAATAAGGTCGTGAAAGAATTCGTAATCAATCAATAAGTAATTCTTGTTGAAAATAAATGTATCCCCAATGAATTTAGCTGTGTTTGTTTCTCATGCAAAACTGAATTCGATCTCTCTGTTTGATATTTTTCAGAGCTTGGCACCACTCACTGATAATATTGCTGAATAATAACTGAACGGCTCCCAAAGTCCAAAAAAATTTGATAATAATAATTATTATTATATCATATACAATATATCCATATATCTGAATCGGTATATGTGTATATTGATATAGGAATATCATTAATTTTTGCTCGTCAAAAATCGGGCAAGAGTTAAAAAACACAACAACGTGGGAGGCATAATGAAGTGGTCTCCTGGCGCTCTGTTTTGCGAACAGGTCGGAGAGCTCACACGAGTGTTTTCTCAATGGAATGAATGCGAGCAAACCGTTGTACTATATGCCTTATTACGACGCATTCCAGCTGTTCAAGCTAGATTTTTAGCTCAGGCTGTACAACACTCGCTCCATTCCGTATCGGAGCTCAATTCTCAAGAATTGAATGCTAATAATCCTGGTAATCTTTGTCAATATTTGTGTTCATTCATTTATCGATCTTCAAAAGATATGAATAATGTCTTGATCACAAGAATAATATTTCTCTATCTCAGAGTACTAGAATACATGAACATTTTTTACTCTTTTCCTGAAATTGTTGTTTTCTTTACCGCTTTTTTCAGGCTTCATCAATTCCCTTTTATCCGAGACTACAGAGACTGCTATAAACCAGCTTCTAACGCATCTTCCGTTACTGCGCCCTGGTAATTCAGAATGTAAACAATGCTACTTAGTCGCTATACCAGAATTGGTAAGCCACTGCGTTAGCACTGGGCAATACACTGAGCAGACGCAACAACTCTTGAGTTACACCCTAATTCATCCAGCTATAACAAGCCAAGATAGACGATCGCTAACTCAGTGGCTAAGACATTTGGAAGAACGTATTAGCGGCACTCCTCCCATTCATGGCCTTGAAGAATACACGAATACAACACCAAGGTAAATGCCTGTGATAATCAATCAGCCAACTCTGTTTTTCAAACAAATCATTTTTTGTTACTCTTACGATAAACTTCCCTTCGTTGTTAATTATTTTGTTTGTTTTTTTTTAATTTTTTTTCTTGATTTACAGTCGGTGGGATAACATATGGCCACGTACATCGAAACAGCAAAGCGAGCCATCCAGTATTTTTGGTGGGCATCCATCGTCGACATTCAATCTACAGTTTCCATCCCCAGTTGCTAGACAACGTCGATCGAATAGTCTTACTCCACCAGTCGCTGCTCATCATTTAGATGTTGTTGATCGAAGCAACAATACCAGCAGTTCTAATAGACATAAACCACGCAGTTTCAGTGTTTCTGGTGATCACGCTGGTGAGATAAATAATAAACTTTATCATTCATTCATAATTTGATTTCATTGAAACTTCAAAATAAATTTGGCATCTTTATTTCGATGTTCTACAGGGAGTTTGATTGGATTGGGTCCACTGAGCCCCCAGAGTTCTTGCGCTAGTAGCGGTAGCGAAGGTCGCTTGGATGAGGCATCCATGCGATCTCTGGCCAGTGGAATGAAAGGTTCGTGGACTCTCCTCTCTTTCGACGTACAGCAAGATATTTTCAGTACTTTGATGTTTTACTTATTTCATATCAAACGGTCAAAATAAAAGCCATCAGATATATTAAGTACTGAATATAGAGTTTTGAGAATGAAATGTTCTGTAACAGAATCTAGGAAAAATTGATCTGATATTTGAATATTAACGGAATTTATTGAATGATACCATGGAGTGGAAAAACTGAATTGTGAGTGCACGATTTTTCACTAGATGTTGCGGCATGGTTGAAAACGTTGCGACTCCACAAGTACAGTTACTTATTTGCCACGTTGAGTTACGAAGAAATGTTAGAACTGACGGAGGAAAAATTGGCCGACCAAGGTGTGACAAAAGGGGCTAGACACAAGCTAGCACTATCCATCACAAAGCTACAACAACGTCACTCGACTCTTTTATCATTGGAACGGGACTTACTTCAGCCAAATCGAGAGGCAAATCAACAAGCTTCATTTTCTCAGGGACAAGGGGTTATTGCTAATACTTTAGATGAGTTGAAAGCTATTCTAGCTACACCGATGAAACCAAGCCAAGAAAATGATCCGTCGGATATTCCTACGCAATTTACAAAAGTCATGGGAAAACGTGAGTAAAATATAATTTTCATTGATTTCCTACAAAGTTAATCAGCGAGCAGTGAAAACATCTACAAAATCTCGGATAACTTAACTCCGTGATGAATATTTATTTCTTCAATTTTCTTTCTTCATCGTAGTCTGCAGTCGTTTGGCTTTAGACAGCGTCGACGAGGGGGTACTACTGAGCTGCGTTACTGTTTTGGAGAAAGTTTTACACCACGATTGTTTCACTCCCAATCAAAAAGAGAAGATACAGCAGTGGCGTAGTAGACTTGGAAATCCGAGACCTACTCCAAAGTAAGTATGACTAAAATCCAAAAATGAAAGACAAAATCATGTTCATAAGTAGAAAGAAGCTGATAGTTACCCAATAAATAAAACTGTCAACGGTCATTTGAACCGTTAAGAATTCAAGCCTTTTGAATACCTCTAAATGTCAATAAATATTCATTATATATTTGAATTATTCAACAGATGGCAGCATAGTTATGGATACAATAATCGAAGATATTGTAGTCCACCGCAACATAATCCGCACAGTAGAAAACCGAGTCTGAATTTGGGCCACATTAATAACGGTCATGCACACACCAGCGCATTCACATTAAGTCCGCATAGAAACAGCATTTCAACTCCTTATCTCCAGAATAATCAAAATCAGAGTCTAAGTCAGAATCAGAACAGTTTACATCCGTTACACGTTACTGAAAAGAGACCAAGTTTACAAGAAACGAGTTTAGAGGTACAAATTTCATCAAATATCGACATCAGTAATTCTCTATAATGATTTCAAATGTTCCTGACTGATTAATTTTTCTTTTATTTTTTCATTATTTTAGCAACTGCAACGAAGTCTTCAGCGTACTTACAGCGCACCGAGAGATAATTTTCTTAGCCAATCGATGAGTTCGTCCGAAACAACAGATCCTGAAATAAATTCACGCCTGGAATCACTTTGCCTTCGAATGACTGAGCAAGCTATCGGTGGTTTTGGCGAGGCCTAGTCCTTAACTTTCATCATCATCATCATCATCACCTTGATCACAAAAGTAGTAAGCCCATATATGATTCATAATTCTATACATATATATCGTAGTTCATTAGGTATATGATATAATAACAGTTTAATCAATCATTTACAACTAAAGAATATGCGGTGTCTTACTTTGGGAGCTCATTTCATATAAAAAACGAAAATGAAAAAAAAAAATGGAATATTAAACTGACTGAACAAGAAAAAAAGAAAAAAAGAAAAATATACAACATAGTTGCTAGTTTTTTTTATCTAGTGAGCACACACTAACGAATAATGGCCGATTGAATATAATTGTGTATAAAAAAAAGAAAACAAAGAAAAAAATAATTGTCCGACATTTGTGACATCAATTTTGGGAAATCGTAAATTTTTCCGGCTCATTTTTTCTGGCATGACGAAAGTTTTTTGTTAAAACAAAAAACCAAGAGAAGAAAAAAAAACGATTTCATAATAATTTGTAAATCATATTTTTATTATATATAAACACATTATAATTGTATTATTTACTAATCGACAGAATTTGGCAAGCCAAATGCTATTTAGAAAGATAGATTCTTTCCCCCCTTACTATTTATTTACATACTCTCCATATATAAACATATATGTATAATCTGATGAGACTGAAATTTATAACGGTAATGTGACAAATATCAGGTGTTACGACATCGAAACGAAAATTCCCTCTTTGGCAGAAGCGTTTTGGCGTCGAAAGAGCAAATATTTTGTGCTTACGATTTTGTTATGTTAACGTTATGAACTTGAGCCTCATATAATATCAATATATATATATATATATATATATAGATTGGATCAGAAATGGTGCACCTCATCGGTGCTAATGGATTCCTTGTAAAAAAAACGTATTCAAAATTTCATTACCAAATTTTTCGATTTGCCATAGATTTCTTGTAACAGCTAACCGGAGCGTGGCAAGTCTGGTGTGCGTTGAGCGGAAAGCTTGTGAGCCACACGCGTTGTTGTGTGCATGCCTTACACCTGTTGCTAGGTAGGCTCACTGATGAGCACCTGCTTAACGAATGCATCTGATTAGCTATATTTGATTAATCATGACGAAAAATCTGTGACCAGTAGAAAAATATGGCAACGAAATTTCGAATATGTTTTTTGTGAGGGATAGTAACTAGTAACAATGAGATGCGCCTTTTCAGATTCACCCTATATGTGTGTGTTAAAAGAAAAAAATAAATAAGAGAATGAAAAGGATGAAAAAAGAGAAGGAGATAATTGTAAAATACGATGAAAAAAAATCAGCTGTGCGTTTATATTGCAATATTGTTTTGTGTTATCCATTTCGGGAAATGGAATTCTTCTGATTTTAAGCGCTGAGAAGCATTAGTAGCAATTGCTATAACATGCAATTCATTTTAATCAACAGACTGATTTTTAATTTTTATTATTATTATGATTATTATTTGTGTTTTTGTAGAATTTGATATACTTGAAAGAGGTAGAGCCTAGCGAAGCCCGCCCGCACCCTATATGTGCAAAGTAGTCTATTCCTATTCTTTTTCTTTTTCTTAAAGTCGGGCAGTTTTTGTAGAGCATAAGCATACATTGTGTTACGTACTTTTTCACTCGTGTCCCCCCCTCCCCTCTTCTTTTTCCTATTTTAAGATTCATAAGAAATCTTATGTATAAAACGAGACTGTAATGAAAAGCTAGATTGCTGGCATGCCTGAAATTAATTACGTTGACTGCGTCGAAAATGAATATTTCGTCATAAAAATTGCACCTACCTAATTTCGTGTTCGGAGTAAACTAACATTAGTTGAAATTCGTACTATCTCTCTGACGTATGTTTTTTTTATTCGATCAAACGAAAATATATTGAATAAAATTAACATGAAAATAAAATAAAATAAAATTCTTCACTTTGTGATTATGTAGAAAATTTTGATGACAAATATTCGTTACTCAATGATACAATCGAAGAAGGGGACTATTATATTGGGTCATCTTTTACTGTGTAGATTTTATACGATAATGCTCGAAAAATATGAAAATGGTATACTATTGACTAATACCTATTATGAAAAAGATGCAAAATCATAGGATACTCTACAGTCTAGCTTATATATAAACTTGATATCTATCACTGCTTATTCATTAGTATAAATGTTTTATTTTATTTTGAATTTATTTTATTTTAATTATTTTTTTAATCAATCATTGTTATTGTCAAATAACAGTTAGAGAAAACCGAGACAGGTGTTGCGATTACTTAATAACATCTTCATACTGAATAAAATGAAGATTGAAAAAGAATATCTACTAACGTTATTTCTTAATTAAATAAATGAATAATTAAATGAATATAAATGAATAAATAAATAAATAAATGAATAATTGAAATAAAATAAATGAATAAATAATTAGAAAAAAAAAAAAAAAAACAATGAAAGACTGACAATTTCACGCGTTTCGGTAGTTGAACAAAAAATTGAAACAAAATTAAAAAAAATGAAATGATTGAATGAAATTTCTCTTTCTTTAACGTCCTACGTACGCGTGAATGAAACAATTGGAAGACTGCGGAAGGAAAAAACCTGTCAAAATAATTAAATGAATTAGAGAAAAATGGTATTGATTAATTAAAAGAAGTAATCTTAGAATTTAGACTAATTGATTGATTGAAACATTATATTCTATTAAATATATATATAGGGTGAGTCAACTGAAACTCCAAGATGGGAGAAGCTTAGTTGACGAATTAGGTGTTACTCTTCAGCCAATCTGGCGAATGTTCAGTATGTACGTCGGAAGGTCATGAGCGTTGATATCAAAGTAAGATTCGAAGTCTACGTGTAGGTAACCACTGTCAATAAGTAACAATAACGAAAATATGGTAACATAAGAAAGACGCCAGCACGAAATGTGAACAATTAGGTTTGACTTGGCACGTGAGAGTCATGTTCACTCATAGGCGCAGCATGGTTTACATAGTTTAGAGTAATTAATAGGCTAGCCAGTATGATCAAAGAAATTGATTATATCAGAGCTATTGGAAATGGCGATTCACTCCTTGTCGTATAATATTAAACATTCGCCAGATTGGCTAAGGGGTAGGGCCTCATTCATCACCTAAGCTCCTCCCGTTCTCGGAGTTTCAGTCGACTCACCCTGTATATAAAAATATATATACATATATATATTATATTATATATATATATATACGTACTAATCAATGTAAGGTTACATGGTAATTGTTGGTATAGCTTTGTTAATTCATAATTGGTATATCTTGTGCATGATTCACGTTACGGTATAATATAAATAATAATACCTCATCGTACTTGTCTTTGTTCAGAACCAGTGTACAATGAAAACATATGAAAGAAACATAGTACAGAAGTCATTTCTATCAGATGTGGCTCGTACGGTACGTAGCGCAATTGAATTGAATTAAATAGAATTGAATTTAGAATAATTATAATAATAATAATAATATTATTGATAATAATAATTTATGAAGGGTAGCTAAAATAATTGCTCAATAATTGTCCACCGAGAAACAATATCTGGAAGAAAAATGAAAAAATCAAAACAAATCTTGATGCTACGTACTATAAACTATAATGGTACTTTTTCAAGGCTTTTTGGCGCCGGCGTCCTGATATTGAAGTTCAATTTTTGCAACTTCGAACGTCAATACAGGCGTTGCATAGGTGTCCAAATTTAACGCGATCAATTGTTTCAGCAAATTGTTTTTCAATTGTAATCACGTGGCTATTTTCATCCTTGACATTAGCGTCAAGTGTTGGTTTCTTAACGAATGAGTAAATTCTCGACTTTTATTATCTTTATATAGTATTTTAAAAGTGGTAGATGATTGGCAGAGCTATGCCGTGCAATTGACTGGGTTATAAGCTTAGGATTTAAGAAACCTTAAAAACGTGAGAAAAAAAAACAACAGAAAACGGAAAACAAAACAAAAAATAAATAAATAGACGTATGTTTAATTCTACACCCAGTTTGTTTGTTTGTTTGTATTTTCTAATTTTGTTTTGCTTTTCATTATTATTATTATATTAATATTATTTCTCATATAAAATTAATAATAATAAATTTGACGACACTTGACAGGCAGGCAGGCATATATTTAAATATTTACGGATTCTGAGATGATTCACAGCTAGTCAAACAATACGTTTCTATCAGCTAAAAATACATTATCATATATATATGAATACAATTGTGCAGTACATACATTTTACATTTTCGAATAACTATAGTATATACCAACACGGGAATATTAATTATTGATTGATATTGTCGTTACATTGCGATACACGTTATATGTACTATTATATTTGTTATTATATAATCGAGAGAAAGATAAAAAGAAAGAAAAGAATAATAATAAGTAAAATAAAGAATGAAATATCGAAAAGAAAAAAAAGTTGAAGACTGCCGCTTATATTATGCTATTTCTGCAATTTATTGTACATACGTCACACAGTATGCCCGAAACACCTATGAATAGAAGAAAATACCAGGAAAAATCTTCTTTCACGCTTCGACTATTTATAGTCTGAAAAGAATGATTTGAGTGAAAAATTAGAAAAATTCGCAGGGCCGTTTTTTTTGCAATGCTCAATGCTGCTCCCACATGTTGATTGTGCATTGAAAGAAAATATTGTTTATTGCCTCGACTGGATTGATAAGACCTTTCGTAAAGATTTACAAGTACGAGCGTTAACTTCAATATGTATGAGACAAGATATCATATCATTAGTATCGTTCGCATAGATGATTTTTCACTTTAAATAACAAAATACGCTTTTCTATAAAATTTTTAGTAATGAATAATACTATTTTACGTTACTCTTGTTCAAAATCAAGCGCGGCGAGTGTTATGAATATATAAGGAATCATCATTGATAATAATAATCACTGAGAAAGTGAATAAAATCGGTGGAAAAGTGCAAAACGTGTATTCGAAAAAACGGCTTCGCGGATTTTTGTACGCGGTCTTGAATCAATCTTTTTAAACTAATTAATCAAAACGTGGAAGAAAATTTTTCCTGTTATTTACTTTATTTTAAAAGGGTTTCAGGCATCACGTAGTCATTGTATAATTAATTGGAAAAATATAAAATAAAATGAAGTAAATAAGAAAATAATTACACACACACACGCACACACACACACACAGTCACACTAATCTATCTACTATGAAGGCAGGACCTAAACTAAACAGAGAATGTGAGAGACTTGATTTGCAAAAAAAAAAAGAAAAGAAAAAAGAAAAAATTGAAATAAAAATGGATGCGTATATGGAACGGTATCACACTGATTATTGGTCGCCTGTTGTCATTTATAATTTTTTGTGAATTACATATTATCATTATTATTCTTAATTTCATTATTATTATTACTATTATTATTATGATTATTAATGATATTGCTGTATACAGTCATTGTTGGACGACGGTAATGAATAAGAGTCACCGATCCAGTGCTCAACTATTCTCCACCCGTTGATACGATAAATACACGATCACCAATTGTATATTTATTAATACGAAAATTGTATTTTTAGGTGAAATATATAGCTTCCTGAAAAGAAATCACATCTATAATAAAAAAAAAGGTTTTATAGCTATTTACCCCAGCGTGCTGAAATTAACCATTTGAAGTTGCATCATATTTTAAACGAAAAATCGAATACGGTTTCGGCGAACAGGATAATTTTCAGCGAGCTGGCAAATCAGGGCACACGCTTCGAAGCGCTCTCGGCTAGCGCGCTGAAAATTTGCCTGTTTGTCAAAACCGTGTCAGTTTTTTGTTCAAAATATATGGCGCAACTTCAAGTGGTCAAAATACGACAACCTGATTATTTTAGTACTGGATAGGTATAAGACGATTATTTTTCTCTCTGCGGTACCGACGTTGTTCACAATTCATATTGAATGGCGACCATTATTATATTATTAAAATGAATTATATACATAAATATGAAGAAAAAAGAAGAACAAAAAATTGAAAGAAAAAAAGAAAAGAAAAGAAATCAATACATCTATATATTATACATAGGCATAAGTCGTACTTTGAAACGTGGCGTTTTCGACCGGACGTTTGTTTATTACTAATAATAATGAATACAAATATAGAGTTTATTTTACAATCAAAAATATTAATAACGACATATATATATATATACATAGCCAGATCCTGCTTATACATAATATACACACCTATGTATATATTGATAGAATATTGTCAAGTATTATATACATAGGTAGATTGTAGGTAAATACTACATATATGCACATGAAATACTATACATACGCGTGTGCATGTATACTTATGTCTCTGGAATGTGTATAAATGAAAACAAAATAACAAAATTGAGAAGCAAATGAACCCGTCACAAACGCTGTTTATTTTTTTTCTTTTTCTTTCTCTTTTTTTTTTTTTTTTTTTTTTTCTTTTTTGCAAATTTAGCCACGTAAGCTGGACAACTTGTAAAAATGCAATTTTTGTACTGCTAATGAAAAAGGTGAATTATTATAGTCGGAGGTACGTACATACATACGCAGACGTTGTAACGTGAAAAAACAAAACAGATTTTTCAATAAAAACAAAAAAAATAAGTTAACACTAATTAATTTATCCAGTTTTTCATAACAATATCATTATCCTATTCGATCAAATATGGACTTGCAATCGGCCCTTTTTATTTATTTTTTATTTTTTGTTTCTCTTCAGGATGTTTTATTTTTATTTTCGAGTTCAATTGCAAGCAAAAGCTCTGATACTTGCAGATTTTCATTCAGACTCTGCAAACGTCCAAATTTCTTGGAGGAGTCATGTTTAGCCAATCTCTAGGTAGATATGGAAATTGATTGGATTACAAATAATGCAATACTCTGTTGAATCACTACGTATGCGTTGATACATGATCAATAATAACTGATTTTCTTTATTTTATCCGTGTCATTGAGTATTGATCGACTAACTTTTTCCAAATTCGTAATATCCAGTGTAATTTGTTAATTAGTGATATCCGTAATCGTATTCTTCATCGTAGTGGTCATAATATGATGGTTCTGCAATATTGTTGATTTCAATATGCTCGATGTTGTTTGAAGTGTGCGTTTCTGAAAATTATAACAGATTATTTCTAACCGTTACACGATCTGACATTTTTTCTTTAAATTTTTTGAAGTGAAATTCCAGTCTTCAAGAGACAAGTTCCACTCTATTATCGGCGCAATATGCAATTAAAGAAGCTTAGAGACGTTTTTTATTTCATTTTGTTCATCGTAATATACTACGAAAAAACGAAATTGATAATAATATTGGCGTTTATATGTTGTCTTTTCACCTGCATCGTTGTACAAGAAGTAATGATTCGGAATACCATGGTCGATCAAATACGGAGCTTCTGTTACTGCAGAAACATCGTAACGCAGATCTTCTGCACAGTGTAAAAACGAAGTGAAATAATGCTCTCGTAATTTTTATCATTCATATTTCATCAAATCAATATATCCCGGCGGTACAATGTTGCACAATGATATCATAATTAGCATAAAATTTCGTGTGATGAAAGGAAATACGAGCTTAAAATACATACTTTCATAATTTGATACGAGAGTTTTCTCGCACGCTTACCAGGCTCATACAGGTTCTCGGGGTAAACATAATGATAGGATTTTGTTGGTATAGAAATCTCTCCGTGATTCTCTATTTGAACATTTTGATAACTGGTCGCACCATGGCCATGGTGTACCGTTTGCAAATTCGGAAATTGATCATGCGTATGTGCGTCGAAACTCCGGGGTATCCTACCTGCATTCGATAGCGTAACGATCATCATGCAGAACTAGAAGATAATCAACATGTATGTATTCGAATTCTCTATAAGGTAATTGTCCCTACAAGTGCTCATCTGCTTATACTACGGTTCACGAATATATATATATATATATATATAAATAATATGTATGTACATTGACTGAAAGTTTGTTTTCGATTTTTCTTCAAAAATGATAGTCGATCGTTATTTCAAATTTTCAAGACCGCGATGATGATATTTGTTCAAACTTCTGAATTGTAACACTAAATTATTGAAATTTATGAAGTATATTTACGAAACTGAGAAAAATCACTCACTAAAAACTTCATATCGATCCTGTGATTCGTTAACACCACTCCGTAAGTGCTACGTATAATTTTCTACTGAGCAAAATATTCCCATAACGCCTCGTTTTATATAGCTCGTTTGTTAGCATATCTTTCGTAATGACATGGGAATAAGGTACGTATTCATACGTACGATGTAATTATTTACGTCATCAAATGGCTACTTTATCAGCAGGTCTATGGGAATCCGTCTCATTCAATGGTTCTTGCATAATTTTCACTCGAATTATAAAATCACTTAGCCCCACGATCCTCCGCAAATACTCGGTGAAGCAAGTTACGAATTTTCGGGCTTGCAAGTACTAGATATAAGAATAATATCATAATATATTTTAGAATATGATTCCGTCATAGATACGAACAACGGAGAATCCTCAACAATTTTGTTTCCCTTATTCCTACATCGTCACACATTTGAAATTGTAATTACATTTCAATTCTTGAATGATATTGAAATTAGCTGAAATCGAATGTAAAAAGGAAGAAGATCTCCCATCGTTCTCAATGAGCATGGAAATTGCATTATTTTCCTCTTCGACCCTCGGCGTCTCGCTCATAATATTTCATTTCAATTCTCGGGAACGATTAATATGGAAACTTTCGTAAGATTTCCACGAGAATTTAACGAATAAATTTGAGCCTTGAGAAAGTTTGTTCCGCGTACAGAGTCTAATGTATAATGTATAATATATATCGTGTAAACGTGTAATGTATGGATACTTTGCTCCACAATTATATATTACCAGAGCGCCAATTTTACGCAATATTGTTATCACGCGTGAGATCTTACGTTTAGTTAGTGTGAGTGGGCGTAAAATTTTTCACGTCTGGCCTATTCGTAATCTTGACCCATTTCGATATCTACCATCCATTCAAGGAAACGTGTGGGATACATCGATACTAAATAAACACCTTGGAGAAAAATTTTTATTTGCCAGTACCATCGCAAAAAGTGACATTCAAATTCATTCGTTAGCCTTACAGGTTATTAACGGCGTTGAGTATAAATTTATGTGCAGTAAATTGAATTGTTGTAAAACTTATATGGAACGGTAAAATATTGGCCAATAATTACCGCAGATGTAATTAGAGCATGGCTATCACTTATGGCAAGGTTGATTAACGTTTACGACCGGTGACTGAAAATTACGGCCATGATAGTTCACTTGTGGTGTAATACTTGGTAAAGAATGTTGAGCATTTCCCTGGACGATTGGTTGCTGGTAATGAATGCCCGTATTTTGTTCAATGGGCTGATGGATCTTTGGCGAAAAGTGAACTAACGGCTGTTGCACAATTGCAGGCTGATGAATTTTCGGTGCAAAATTAAACAGCGGCTGTTGCACTATCGGGTGATCTATATTCCGAGCGAAGTGAACCATTGACTGTTGCAGGACTGCAGGCTGATCATATTTAGGCGCGTATTGGAACATCGGTTGGTGTACATTTTGTATAATTGGTTGAGGAGCTTTGACATAAGAAATTTGAGGTTGATGTAGTTTCTCGCAACCCGGTTGCGCCAATGATGAAATTTTGATTGCAGATTCTTGGCGATAACTGACCGGGGTCGGGTTTCGATATATAACTTTAGTAGTGGGATGATGAAACTTATTCACATGCGGAGAAAATATACTTATCGGTTCTGATTGGCTCATAGATTTCGGGTAGTGAGATATTGGTTGAAAAAATTGCTTCGCATAATACGAGCGCATGTCCATGATCGGTTCTTCCATAACCGGTGCTGGGGCCAGATTGTTCACACATGGAATTTGCTTCACGTATGATTTCACGGGATAGATCGTTTGAGCTGGTTGAATATGTTGAATAGGTTTCACGTAATTGGTAAACAATTTTTGAACGTTTTCGTATGAAACCGTTGGCCCCACAGCTGCAGGTTTGTCATAAGAAATTGGAACTTCCTTGACAATTGGCATGTAACTTGGCTGATGAACATAGTGAACTTGCGGTTTGATATTCGGTTGGATGTTGTAAGCGGCATGTTGAATCGCAGGACTCTGAATTGTTTGGTAAATCATTTTTGGTATCACGGGCCTCTGGTATCCGATCGATTTCACTGTATGCACATCATTCTGATAGCGTGGCATCTCGAGAGGTTTTTGATACGCAGATAAACCAACGGGGGGAAGATATGCACCGGAATGTGAGTGAGATTGTTGAGTACACGGTGTGCCCAGATGTAAATTGTGACGTTTCGTTTTCGCTGACATTTCTTCTGCGTCATTTTTCATGGACATGATCTCCGTCGAAGGTGAGTCCATCGGTGAAGCTCGGGTTCCACATGTTCCGAAAAATACTCCGGATAGCCCCAGGAGGCACATGATCTATCACGAATAAATTGAAGCACAAGTACATTTTGGAGTTGTTGTAAAAAGCTGTAAAACATATGCATTTCCGTGCAGGCGCGCAAAAAATATTGAATGACACCTATTTCGAATTTTTATCATTTTGTTTGAGTTGAAAGAAAAACCTTTCTCGTGTGAAGAGCTTTCTAAATTGTTAATTATGAATCAAATGTTCCCTAACACTAACTGTAAGAAGGTATCGCTTCCGTTAGGACTGAGAGATTTCATCAGGCATCATAAACCACTGAAATATTTCACATTCGTTCGATATTTGTGCAAAAATTGGTATCACATAATCATTGATCCGTTGGAACTATGTAAAATGCCCGTAAAGGTAATTTGAAAAGATATATTTTCAAATCGTATCCGAGATTATTTGAGCTCCAGAATAATTAAGGATTCTGTGACATAGACTTTTCGTCAATTATCTTTGGATTGAGGATCAAGCGATGCCAAAAAATAAATATATTGCGAAAATATTGAGGCTTACCAGTAGCCTGGTCATGGCTGTGAAACTGATTGGAAACTGAAGACTGTGGTGTGAAAGATAGACGAAGAGTGAGACTAGTTACGTGAGACACACGTCTCGTTGTTTTATAAACTTCTGTGCCGTTACAGGCGTGGTACTAGTTGAGTTAAATCTAATGGAATTCCCTTATCCAGCGCAAAAAGCAGTACCAACATATCTGACGCAATGAACTGCACTTTATACGCATAAGTTGTTGGTATTTCCTGAACACGATTTGTATACTGGTCAAGCCCATATAAATTTCTCAGTTTCCCATTCGGAGTGTCAGAAACGTCGCTACCATTTATCATGACTCAAAGGAACAGAAACATAAAAGGAGGAATCGCAATCCCAGAGTACCTGTTCAAGCTGTGTACTGAAATTTCTTACCATAATTATTCAATTAATTATAATTGTTAGGCAATGATTTAGGGCTTAGAACAATTGCCAACAACTTGTTATCGTTGGATAAGAAGGGGGGAAAAAAGTCAAGATGAATATGGTCCGGGTTTATAGAAAATATTGTATAAAAACATGATTTATTCTAATGAAACAACTAGAAATAACAAACGTTAACAAAAGTTATGAAAATATATATAAATATATACAATCTGATCATTACTTATTTTAAATCGTAGATCGGATACCACGGGCTTATTTATTTTTTTGCTTAATTTTTTTCAACATTTTTGGCAACTAGCATCGATCGTTGAATTTGATTTTTATTTCGATACATCAGTGCTTCCAGCCTCCGTGTCCTTTGCTCTGATGATAGAATACGTGTTTGTAAACTGGTACGTGCACGGCGTAAGGTTTTGGTATCGGTACTGGAAAATGCTTCTCCACAGTGACAGGATATGGCCTCTCAACTACGTACGGTACCTGTAAAATAGAGAGAAAAAAGTAAACAATAAGAAGTAAATTGTTACGTATAAAATTAATAAACCATCAAGCGAACTATGCGAGTGTCGCATAGCTTGATCGCTCGTCTGACCACATCTCTCCTACTACTACTTATACGTTTGATCGCAAATAGCAATTCAAACTTTTCTATTTCATCAGCATGTATGCTTTAGTAGTTTCAGTCATCAGATCGGTGCACGTATTCAAATCACTTCCAATATTCTTTTATAGAGTTTGGAAAAAAAATGAGACCAAAAAACTTAAGTATTTAGTAACTGACTCGACTTGATTGATTGAGACCTTTCCCTCAATATCCAAAGTTCGAGTGCTAACTTCATTATGTACAATTAAGTATTTAGAATCCTAGAAATATTCGATAGAGGTTCACCTTCTTTTCGACGATGTAGGGCTCCGGTTTTTCAACCGGAATTTCAATGTGCTTGATAACTTCGACCGGAACTGGGTGTGGAACCGGAACTTGTACTTGATAGGGTTGTGGGATGGGCACTTTGATATGTTGTGGAACAGCAACTGGGACGGGATGTGGTATTGGAATGGCGTATTTTTTGTAAATGGGTACTTCCACGGGTTTTGATGTCTCGTGGTAAGTTGTCCCACCGTGACCATGCTCGTCTTCGCCATAATGGCCGGCTAAGGCCACTGCGCAGATGGCTGAGAGTATCTACATGAAATGAATAAGGAGATATCGATTTTGGTCTAACTGGTTTTTCGAGCGAATTGGAACCTCGAATTTTGGAATTTCTACTTACGAAAATCTTCATGGCCCTGATATAGTGGATCAGGTAAAATGTGTGAAGATTACGTGTAGAACCTTGGCACTCGGCTTCAGTCCGCGATGCTTTGACGCTTTCAAAGTCACGGCCATCATTTATATACTGCCGCGACTTTCTCCCTTCTCTCAGAGGCGGCTGTTACTATATGATTTCATTTCGATAACTTGGGGATAGGATAAAACTACTTCACAGCACTCAGGCGTGAGTATACGAGTACATATGTACAAATGCTTGCGCGTAACTACTTCCATACCATATTAATCTAATTGGACACATTCGCTACGTTACAATGTTTAATACGCTACGGTTCATATTTTATGGCAAAACTATCATCTTGCCCAGAGACTAGAACCTGCATGGAACATTCTCATATCTTCTGTTTCCTTAACATTATAGTTCATTCTATGAGCAAAACCGAATAGCCAAATTCAGCAAATTTCATTACGCAATTTAAATCCTCATCCTTTTTTTTTCTTCATCAATCACAAGACGCTGCCGGGTATTATCTTTATTTTGCAATCACGTAAGCAAGAATTTGTTTGAAATTAGCATCCGCATAGCCTCGCTCTGCTGTCGAACTAATTCGGAGATTGATAATTGTCATTCGCCGTTTATTCAGGGGCATTCTAAAAGCATCGAATGTTATCGGTCATTGTACTCCGGTGAATGGACCTCGAGCTAATATATTTGCAATCGAATATAATAGACGAGTTTAGGTGGTATTCGAGCAAGTTAAGGAATAGCGAGTAATTAAAATGAAATTAGCACGTAACGTTCACCACTCCCAGGGCGTTCCTCTCGATCGAAGACCCATTCCAAAATCGTAAACCACGCGGATACTTAAGATCAAAGTAAAGAGGCTGGAGTGAAAGTGCATTCGAGTAAAAGTCGTTCTGCACGCTACCAAGTCAATGTATACGTAATATACAGGTAGGCAGGTATGTACCTGAGCACCGCGTGTGTGTTTCATACTTATTACGGTTAATCCCAATCCAGTTCGACTAGGATTCGATGCTTCATTTTCTCAACGATTCCCTGTACGTTTACCTCCGATAATCGTTATACGTAATTCAACGAGAGTTATATCTCCACGAAGCGGAAAATTTCTGATAAATTATTTAATGGGGGTGCGAATTCCGATGGATCCTTCACTGATCCCTTGACTCGAGGTCCTGAAAGGTGTTTCGTATTGTTGCGGAATATTTCCGATACCGAAACTCACATCGCATGTGGGATTTCAGAAAAAGGATTCAGGGTTCGATATTACGTTTAATTTTTTTATTAGAAATCACTCGTTTGTGCGAATATCAAACTTATAGGTATAAAAAAGAAACAAGAAATTATGTCGTAAGGAAATAGTCAACAATAATATAAAATAACGCAAACAAATTGTTTTCCACTTTTTCTCCTATATACAGATAGACGTCTATTCGGTTATCCTATCACTCTGTAAGCTGGGCAATGCGGCAAATGCCTACGGGTCGTCTTCCAACGCCAATTATATTTACAATCAGTACATACATACTGTACAGAGAAATGATCGTTGCCCGGTAAAAGTATTGTATTGTATTCTCACGTTATATTGTAGTTAAAATGTAGGTACGATGTACTAATTTCTTCCTCGAATTTCTCTTCGCAGAGAATCCGAGTATGCTAAATCATTGGAGTAATTTATTAAGCGCCAATTATTTGTTTCTTCGAATTTCGTTTTCCGATTGGTGCTGTACCTTGTACACAGAGTTCGGTTTATTGGCCGTCGATGCTCTTGGCGTTGGATTAAGGGTAATTATTTCCCCAGCTAATTCGTAACACAGGGGTGAAAACTTTTAGTGCCAACCTTTACCGTGTCCTCCGGATGAATGGTGGAAAACGTGCTTGTAAACTGGCACGTGCACTGGGTATGGCTTGGCGATTGGCACCGGGAATTTCTTCTCGACGTAGACGGGGTAGGGCTTCTCGACAACGAAGGGTACCTGGCGAAGAGTAACACATCGTTCAATTCCGGAACCGAGACAATCAGGAGTCAAAAGTCAGAATTTCATCAACCCGTAAAATATAACATTTGAATATTGAACTAAAGTTCCTATAATGCACTGTCGTCTGCTCGTCCGAGCGAGTTAAACTTCCTATTCAACAGGCGTGACAGTGACTATAAATTGTTATGAGACATTTCGAGGAATCTTTGAAACTTTGTCCAATGATGAAGTGATATAGAATAACTGATTAAGATTCAGAATGTATTCATCACAAAATTCATTTTTTTACTCACGTGTTTTTCGACGGTGTATGGCTCTGGTTTCTCAACGGGGATTTCAACGTGTTTGATCACTTCCACAGGGTAGGGTTGTGGAATTTGAACATTGACGTTGTACGGTTGGGGAATCGGGATCCTAATCTCCTGAGGCACTTGTACTGGCACGGGGTGAGGAATCGGTATAGCTAAAAAGATAATTGAGACATAAATCGGAAGTTGAAACGGCCATAGTTAGCAATTTCATGCGATCGTACAATCACTCAGCACCATTACATGCGGTGCAAGACGGAATAGCAATGTGCCGTTCTTGATCCATCAACTACTTCGGGCAAGCTGAACTTACCATACTTCTTGTAGATAGGAATTTGAACGGTTTTTGTCTTCTCTTCGTAGGTTGATTTGCCATGATCTTCGTCGTATCCACCGGCGCTGACGACCGTGACAAAAGCCACAAGGCCCAGGGCGAAGATCTGGAATATAATTAATTGGTAACTAAAGATTGTCAAAGAAAGTCATCACGAGATTATTCTCAATTGCTATGCCGTTAAGTTTCACTCTATAAGCAGTTTATTCGAGTAATTGATGGAACCATAATCGTATTGATTGTGAATTAGACATATTTCAATGTGGATCCACGACTTTGGTTTCTGTGCTTACAATTTTATTCATGATCGTAATGTACGGGGGATGTGCTGACGCAAGGATTCAAGTGTTGAATGTCGTTAGGGGGCTAAGTTTCAGCTTATATACTTGGATCGAATCTACTACCTTTCACTAAATGTCCGCACACTCTGTACACTCCTCTTCCGTTCTAAGACACGTAACTTGGGGAATGGAATATACATTTACTTGAACGTGCCCAAGACTCCAGCTGGGGAATTATAGATATAGATAGACAGTCGAACAGAGTAGTTTGATATGAAAGGAAATCCATTGTGAGCACTCAACTGTGTACTTTTATTTCACGTTGAAATATTGTCAGATGCAAAATCTTCTAAACCTCTCGCGTAGTTTTACTCAATACCGTCAAATAATCCATCAAATTTCAATAACGCTTGAAGTCCGTTTCATTCGGAAATTCATATAGTTGAAGTGGAAATCCAGGAACTCAACACCGCCTTTTCCAAATTTTCAATCTCACCTTTTCTCACTTCAGATCAACTTTCTTGTGAACAAAAACAAGAAAACAACATCCATACTCAGATAGAAAGAACAAATTCGCAAGCTATCCACACTCACGCGACATCTTATTCGCCTGTCGATTTCGCACGTCGAAAAAATCCGCTCGCGGCAAGTGTTATGCCCATACCGGAAGTAATTTATTGAGCATGCCCCCCATTGGTACAAAACAATGCGCTTCGTTCTATGACCTGACCACCTGGCTGGTCGATCGGCACTGACACTTGAGATTCTTGGTAGAAAATCGTACCTACCTGAACAAATTGATGTTACTCAAGAAGATTTTTATAAAAGTCTCTGCAAAGAAGCGCTGTCGGCCGATATTGTATACCTATAACAGCGAAATACCGTTACACGAATAGAAACACTGAAAGTGTCCGCGTAATGTCCTCACGCAGCTTCTGCCATAGCAACTTACAAAAACGGCATTTTTTTTACGCGATAGGAAATCGCGTCGTCGTCACGGTTTGTCAGCCCTTTATTTCGTGCAAATACATTCCGTAAGCCAAAGAACAAATGGAACAAGGTTGAATCTATCTTAAAATCCAAACTTATCTAGTATGACAACTTTGTGATGCTCGACCGCCCGTCCGGCAATAAGATAGCTTTGCTATATTCTGCAGAGTCCATTAGACTGCAAATAGTTCACCTACATTTCTGAGTCCAAGTCATATAGGTGAAACTTTGTATTTTTTGCACGTTAATTGGATTGATGATCTCAACATCATTGCAGTTTTTTAGCGATGTTTTATGCTACATTGATTCATGCTGATCAAAATTCTGAAGTTAACTATCAGAATTAGGTTTGCTGCAGTAATTTTGGAACCGACAAAGAACACCGTTCAGTCAGATCATAAATTAGTCAACATGCTTACGGCTATCAACTGATCATTCGTAAATCAATATCTCCTCTTTGGGAATAATGTTGTTAATTTTTCAAAAACTGAACTCATCATTTTAGGATTTTTATCTGTAATACGTCTTGCGTTCTTAATTTCGTGTAGAAAGATGATCAATCACGTGTGATCGATGTAATCGCACCGCAACTACGGTTATAGTTATTTCAAAGTATGCCAGATAAAATGAATTTTTGAAAGTCGGCTTCTCCACTACCCGAAATAAAACATAAAAAAATGAGGAGAACAAATCGATACAAGTTCAATGATTCCTCGGTGTCACCCCCTTCAGACTTTTGAACCCATTAGATCGGTACGTGCTTTCAGTTCGTGGTCTGACATCCGGTGTGATATTTTATATAACGTTTACGACACACCCGAATAATTATAGTTCAAAGTTAGTTTCAATTAATTCGAAGGTGCCCTGAGGCGTTCAGAATCTCAGAGGCATCTTAGGTGCCTGAAACTTTCATTCTAAAGATGGTTTGGGCGGTGCAATTTCGACTTTCGCCTGGCATCTTCGCCCTCTTGTACCGTGGCATGCAAAACAAATTCGGGTTCAGCATCTATGCAATTATTTCATTTTCCAACACACACATATGTATGTATACATATCCGACGGACGGAGTTGAAAATTTGACAATTCATTAACGTATTTGACCACTCATTTTCCAGAATCTGTGCAAGAATTTTCTTGTAGCTATCAATTATCATGTCTGTACCTACGTATGTATCATATATCTATCGGTTGATGGCCAAAAAGGACCAACAATAGATGGCTGCAGGTGATTGAATTTCGTCTGGCGCAGAAGCTGAAGAACTTTCATTGGGTTGAGAATCGCGTTATCGGCGCAAAGTAGTACATACGACATATGATCAGTCACGCTCTGTTATCCTCAAGTGATTTATTTTTTTACGATTCACCTCGACGACGAGCAGACAGGATGGGCTTCACGCTGCAGTTACCATATTCGTGAATCAAAAGTGCAGGTTTCTCCGATGGAGAAACGCATCGTGACTTTTTGGGAGATGAGAAAAA
This sequence comes from Phymatocera aterrima, assembly GCA_963170745.1. Lineage (NCBI taxonomy): Eukaryota > Metazoa > Arthropoda > Insecta > Hymenoptera > Tenthredinidae > Phymatocera > Phymatocera aterrima. Next base: position 17,957,548 of record OY720660.1, read on the forward strand.
TTTATCGTGGACATCAGTTGTAACGGTACATGCTGTTCGCACAAAAGATCCGGCCGCAGCGGTTTCGACACACATGCAGCTCACATCATATGCAGATATGAATAAAGAATGAGGTGACAAGCCATTCTGGCTTACAAGAAGCGTTGAACTCCGTCAGCGAATGTTCCAGCGAATGTTACTTTTACATATAATTTTTTGCGATTGATTAATTTGGAATGTAGCGCCTCCAGCTGACCAGCCTTTCTCTGCAATTGCTTCATGCCAAGCCTTGAACCTCAGCGAATGGATTTCAGTGATCTCTCCAGAAATCTGTTCTTCATATGCAGACGGTTTTGAGTGAAAGACGGAAGGAACGTGCTACTTATTCGAGGTAGAAGGTCAAGCTTTGATTTACTGCTGAATCCAAAGCCTTTTTTTGACAACGCATACACGATGGATTGAGAGAAGAGCACTCAATTCTTTAGTAGATGATAACATGGGACGTATATATTTATAGTACATAAGTTCAAACACAACAAATAATATACAGCATACCTATATACAGATGCAGGGTTGCTATAAATGAAAAACTTATAACTAAATTCATCATGCAACAGAATCTTGGTAATAGTTGTAGAAAACAGTAACCAGTAATGATATAGCTTTAGAAACAATGGCAAATTTTTGTAGGTTCTTATTTTTTTGTCTAGGTTAACATTCTTTCATTTAATGTCCTTTACTGCTGTGAACGATGGTTTTGTAAACGGGAATTCTGATGGGGAATGGCTTAACGACTGGCACCGGAATGTGCTTGTAGACTTTGAAGGGCACAGGCTTATCTACCTTCACTGGAATAATTTTCTCCACTGCGGTTGGCACTTTCTTCTCAACCTTCGTCACCACGTGTTTGATCACCTGCGGGGCAAGGAAGCAGAGTACAATTCTTTTTCATACATTTTCTATTCTGTGATCTGAGGAAAGCTTCTATACACAATATTCTTACCTCGTACGGTACGGGCTGGGAGACTGGAACCGCCACTGGATAGGGTTGTGGTACAGTTTGTATCACTGGATGGGGTATCTTGACTTCAACAGGCTTTACGACCGGAATTCCAATTTCCTTGACCACTGGAATTACGTTGATTCCGTGACCTCCGTGACCCCCGTGGCCTCCGTCTCCTAAACTGAAGCTGGAATCCCAGCCTCCATGTCCGATTCCGGATAGTTCAAATCCGTGACCACCACCACCGCCGCCGCCGAGTGATATTCCACCTGCAGATGTGATTTTGTTCTAAAATTATCATTTATTTTCATGAATTTTCCGTTTTTTTGGAAATATTTTCAAATTTTCAAATGAGCTAGAATCGCTGATCGGCACCTGCAGATGACCCGAACCTGATTCTGACGAGACTATAACTTAAATCGGATCAAGTGTAGAGGATATTATAACGCGCACCTCCGTGATCCCAGCCACCGTGACCTCCAAAGCTATGTTCGCCCAGAGAAATGGCTGGCAATTCGTGTCCGTGACCCCCCAGAGAAATTTCCCCCAGGCTTAGACCACCGTGACCACCGTGACCTCCGATGTCCCAACCTGTTCCACGGCACAATCCGACCACCCCCAGTAAAATCACCTTGAAAACAGATATCATTGTCATTGTTGGAATAACTTTTATTCCTCACTCCTTCTCCTTTAACGGAATTTCATTTAGAATTGGTGGATATTTCCAAAATTTCACAGGTCACTGACTAACACAAAACTGTTAATATGATCCACCGGAACTAGATGTATATAAAAAAAAAAATAGGATGAACAAAAAATTAGAAGGAATTCGGAAGGGAATGAAAAACATTTCGTGACTTCCGAAATACGAATGGACTACATTTTTCTTTTCATTTTTTACGTACGATTCTGTTCATGGTTGTCAGTTTTGGGGAAGAGGCAACAGACCCCCTAGGAGCTTGGGAGAAGTTTCAAGTAACTTAAGCTATAAATCTCTTTCTAGGAGTCTTATATACCTTGGGATGGTGTGTCCCACTACCCCGTTGAATAACATACACATTCACTTGATTCTAGTGTTGTTTAGTCCATCACGACTATAAGGCTAAAGTAACCACTCGAGAGTGTTACGGTTGCAGTTCATGCCTTACGTAATTGTTAGTCAGACAAGAGTAGCCGGAATATGGATTGACTTCCGCCTTTCCTTCGCTAAACCGTACCTCGCCCTGACCACAAAAAACAACACATATTTTTGGCACCTGTTTATAAAACGGGACGAAATTGCTTCACTAATTATCCGGAGCATCGCATATCTGTGATGCCTCATTGTCAGTTATGAGAATCGGTTTCATTCATGTATCCGTTCTGCATTTTTCTTCAGATTTTTATTTCTTTCTGACCTAGCAGAGAGATTTTTACGGAAGGTATTTTTGCTCCTCTCTGACCCGAATATCTTGCATTTAATTCAACTACCCAACCGTTGGGAAAAGCAGCAACCGAAATGGGCTGGAGCTCAGCTCCGATCGAAAAACCAGATTAGGATGTGATTATCGCGCTCTGCCGAATCGCATGTCACTTATATACGTATAACCTACGTTCTTCTCACTGTCACCTACTTTTGACATCACGTATACAGAAGAAACCAATCAATCGATTCTTCGATCTTCAGAAAAATTTACAGCCGGCTCAAGATTTGAAAATCAGAAAACAAAATTGGGAAGTAAAACGTTTGAAATCGGTTGCGAAAATTTCACATCCTGGATCTGGTTGAAAGGCGTAGGTGCATAAATTTGTAATTCCTGACGAGAATTCGCTTCCATAATTGTAGTTCAGCATTATTATTACTGTTATAAATATTTTTTCGATCGTTCCTTTCCTACACGGTCTTGTTGTAATAACTCGTTGCTCTGCTTCTGCTGGATAACTCGAGCGATTGCGACTACAGCGAGAGTAATTCACTTTCGTTCCCTCGTTTTTTCTTCCTTTCAACCTTTTACATGACCATAGAATGCAAAATTGAAAAAATAAATAATTAAATGTATAAATTGAAAGAAAGATGAAAAAACTTGATATCATTTTACTTTCACTAACAGCCGTCCGATTCACAAAAAATCACGTATATCAAATCGTTGGACATACTTGTTGGAACATTTCTCTCTCTCTCTCTCTCTCTCTCTCTCTCTCTCTCTCTCGACAAAAAAATTAATAGGGTTACGATGCTATTCGAATGCGAGATGTCTAATCATTCGAATTTATAGTTCATGTATCAACTTTGTTTATTAGAGTCGTTTATGGTACAGCTTCCTCTTCCTGTGGTAAGTTCAGCATGAAATCATGCCAGAGATCGGGCTCCTCACACTTTTATTACGCCGTATGCCTTTATTTTTTTTTCTTCACAGTCCCTCCTCCAAAAAGTAAGAGTACACCTGAATTCATTCGTCATACGTTAGCGAAAGTTATCATAAATAGAATCCTTTTCATTCGTTTCAGTAAAAGGGTATCGATATTGAATTTGAATTCAATACGAGAGGCCAGATAAATGGCCTTTGACGTCTCCAACGGCAATTATACCTGGTCAGAGAAATGCTATTGCATAAGAATCCGTTCGAAACTTAAATCTGTTGATATATCTTAAAGGAAATTGACTTTGCCCAATCAAAATACTTATTTCTAAACTATATGTATGGTCTATTCATTACTGTGTAAAATTGTCGCCACTATCGATGCCAGGCAAGGGCCAGTTATCCTGCTTGCCGCAGCGCAAAGAATGGGTTTCTTCAGGCATTAAAAATCGTTCGGCATTCACTTTCAACGTACTTCATGTTACTACTTTCAGTGTCGGTCTACGCGTTCGTAAGTTTGACATTGCGTGTTTTTTCTTCTATACGAAACGGAGTGCTGAGGTACGCGCCATTATACAAACTTTACGTTGTAACGTAAAGTGAGAAACGTTTATGTACATATAACGTAGAGAGAGGCTCGTCTAATTGTCGGTCTTCTGTAGAAAATGAAAAAGCCTCACGGTCGTTGTGCAGATACGTGCAATTCTTTCCTTGTTCCATTCGATCAAATTCTAATTGCCCGTACGGTACATTCCCACCATTATGACTGATTGTTGGTAGAAAATAATGCCGATCCACTTTCAATGTGGTTTTGTCCGTTTTTAATGAATGGTACAGTGAAAGGTATCATTACAAAAGTAAGTATATTGCGTTTCCAAGTCTCTCTTTGTCTTGTTGGTTCTAGAGGTATATACCAAACTGAAAATTTCTCCTCTATCGGTGATAATTATTATAATTGTCATTTCATTTACTCGCAATCCTTCTGCTCTGATTGTTACAATTCCTGTGAAAATTCCTAAAAATTATAAACATAGAATCATAGCGCAAGAATGAGAGCTTTCAGGATCTATAATATCTCGTCCAGTTTCGTCTGGATCTACAATTGTCAGTCGCATTGGAAATTTCCATTTAGAACTACTCCATAGGAGGGAACTGAGGGGGACACGGAAAACGTTGGCAGTTATATGAAAAATGTCATTTAATTAAAAACATGTAGAAAAACAAACAAAGCGTAACAAAGAACAAATTAGAATAATAATTAAAATATATACATACAAAATAACAAGTGTATAACAACTTAACAACCAGAACAGATATCGACTGTACGGATTTTTGCTTGACTACGTCCGCCGCCTCAATAACAATCCATAATAATGAACGAACAGCACAGCCGCTGTGCCATTGATCAATCACCAGATCCGAATCAGACAATTTTTCAAGCGTCTAATAGGGAAAAGGTCTTCCTTCTTCAACGACAAATTCAATAGTGGCCACCGTGTCCACCGCCACCACCGCTCTTAGAGTGATGGTAGATGGTCTTGTAGACGGGAATCCTGATTGGGTAGGGTTTGAAAACTGGGACAGGGATGTGCTTTTCTATCTTGATTGGTATGTGCTTTTCAACGGGTACTGGGATGTGTTTCTCAACGGGATACGGCACCTTCTTTTCGACTGGGACAGCGACCGTTTTAACTATTTGAATTGGCACCGGATGGGGCACCGGTACTGCTACAGGGTAGGGCTGAGGAACGCCAACAGCAACTGGATGAGGAACGTTGATCTTGACTGGCTGAGCGACTGGGATACCTGAAAAGCGATTGCGACGAATATTTAATTGAGAGAGAGTCACCTTGGGATCGTGATTTTGTTCTCAACTGGTAATCATCGTGAAAATTTCCTTACCGATTTCCTTGTACACCGGGACAGCCACGGGTCTCGTTACTTCGACGTGTTCCGATACAGGCACGCTATGTACGTAGCTGTCGCCACCTTCCAAGGAAATTCCATGACCACCTTCGTCTCCTCCGTGTCCTCCGCCGTATCCGCCTTGGTCACCTCCAAAGTTCTGGAATGCTGCATAATTTTGTCCACCATCTTCAAAGCCTCCGTGACCACCGCTGGTACCGAAACCTTCATAGCTTTGACCACCGTAACCTCCATCCGCACTGCCGGCTTCTAGGTGGCCACTGGAGCCCTCGTAGCCTCCATGTCCACCTCCGAAATCATAACTTCCCCCGTCGCCTCCGGAACTTGAACTTTCGTAGCCAGTCCTAGCGGAAATTTGTTCTCCATGGTTGTCGGATGACAGTGCTTGAGACTCCGGTTGGTATTGGTACGGATGATAAGACGGTTGCCAAGGAGCTGCCGTCACTATTGACAGGGCGGTTAGAAGTAACTGCAAACGAGAGAACAGTTTGTTTAAATTGATCCGATTTTACACGATTTTTGCGTTGGCAAAATTAGATACCACTCAGATTGTTACTAGATTGAATTAAGTGCGTATCGGGAGAAAAAAGAGGAAAATTGATATTCTAACGAGGCGTAAAGTTTGGCGAACACAGGGCACTCGGCATTCTGAACGTTGTGATGCATTGTCGTTAAACACCTTAGGATACTTACGATTCTATTCATGGTTAAGGACTTGGGCTTCCGCTGCGCACGAGGGCTGCTGTTGTGGTATGAGCCGGTTCTACGACTGATACAATTTCAATCATTTCACGTCTTAATATACCGAGAAGCCTTTCACTGCTACAGAATTTATTTTGTCCGACTTGTATGCTTGAGGAATCGCCTGCTAATCCTTGCCAACAGATCTGCCGTTTCGTCAGGTGCAAAACTATCGACCAGGCTGGAAAGATGCTAAGAGATTCATCCACTGGACAAATTCAATGCCGTGCAAGGAGAACGTATCTCTCTACTGGGCAAAGTATCGTTCGGATATTGCACCTTCTAGAGAATACTGTTGAAGGTCAATACTTTCCAAGCGCCAGTATTTTCAAGTCTTCAAGCAAGATACTCTCTTCTGTTCCTGATATGAAAGACCACGTATATACATAACCTGCATTAATTCACTAACGTGTTCCTAGCTATTATAACATTGTTACAGTATTTCCGGAAATCTGTTCCAATCGCGTGCCGATCACACACGGATATTTCTATGGGAAGTATCCGCGTGTAGCGTGAAAAAATAAAAGAAAGGATTCTAGTGTATGGAATCCTTCTACTCTCCCTCGGTTGCGTGTCCAATAATCAGAATTGACTCGACTGTGTCTGCAATGTATGCGATCGTCAACTGCTCTACTCGGTTTTTGTTTGTTAATCGGCCGAATACGTGTGGAAATAAAAAAAATTCCATGAAGAATTGGACACAGTTTAATTTTCTACCCAACAATTTGATTAACTTTTATTGAACACTCCCGTTATCTGGAGTATAACTCGATTGTTGCTATTCATTATACTGCGATTTGTAACTCTTCGGCGAATAGGTATGTTCATACCATATCCTGTCCACGCAGTTTGAGATTTGGACTCGGTAGTTTGCGCTATCCACAATTAACTGAACATCAGTTTATCCTGGATGCTAGCGGCTGAGCTATTCAGTCCGCCGCGTGGAGAGAGCATGGCGGGTGGTTTTTTCCACAGTTTTTATGATTATTTTGACGCATCGGTAGTCGAGAAATGGAAAACTGCAGAAGAAACGAATTAATTGTAGCGGAAGAGCTATATTATCACACGCTTCTAATAATAAAAGGTCTTCTCTGGCACATTGCGAAATTGGTGAATTCAATTTCTGTTGCGGTTTTTTGTGAACGGTACTTTGCAACGATCCTCCACCTGCGAATTGTACTTATCGGCTGCTCTGTTTTCAGCAATTTATAAATAATCGAACATTTATGTACGATCGTATGGAAAAATATTGAGATGCCAAGTCGTTGACTTCATGACCCTCGTACCTGACAATCAGACGAAAGAAGACTCATCAACCGAAGATGATCTCAATTGAAACGTGGAGAGACCAATAAAAAGATTGATTGGTTATACTTAAACTATCATTTTATTTCGTACACAAAAAAGGTATAACAATATTTACACACATCGTGGCTCAACATAAAATAGCACAAACGTTCAAATAACATGTAACAGATATCTCATGATTCATAACAAATTAACATCATCATGGCTAGGCAATATGGCAATATGACACATGGCTGAAAGAAAATGAAAGAAAATGTGGTGAAAATTGGCCTCAATTCGTCGAGGATTTTGGGATTATCGGGATGAGTACACAACTCCATGGGTTTTGTCCTAAAACTAACGACCGACGATAAGTGACCAATTCTGAAATAATGAATTTGTCACGAGGGAAACGAAAAAGACAACAATGCTTGAGGACGCGAACGTCCTTTACAACATGATCAGTGACTCCAGCCGTGATTCTTGGCACGATGAAATACGTGCTTATAAACTGGGACGCGTACGGGGTAAGGCTTTTCAACAGGCACTGGAATATGTTTCTCGATTGTGATTGGCACCGCCTTCTCGATTGGCACAGGGATAATCTTTTCCACTGGGTAAGGAACTCTCCTCTCGACCGGAATAGCGATTGTCTTCACCACTGGTATAGCGACCGGATGTGCAACGGGTATGTGTACCGGATAGGGTTGCGGTACTCCAACGGCTATGGGATGAGGAACGGCAATCGCGACTGGTTGGGCGACAGGAATACCTGATGGAAAATAAAAGGATGAAAACCAGCTCGCACCTATTTCCTGCTCACATCAGCGCCCATGAGCCTCAGAATTGAGATGGAATTCATAGTATAATACGCAGCTCGACGGGAAATCTTACGTCAAATTGCAACTTATTTATTAACTCTCACCGATTTGCTTGTAGACGGGAACTGCAACGGGCCTCGTGACTTCTATGTGCTCTCCCAAAGTAATCGTTTGTGCTTGATATTGCTGTGTGTGACCACCATCGTATCCGCCGTAACCGCCGTCTTGTCCGCCGTAACCTCCACCGTAACCTGACTGCCCGTATCCTCCGTCTCCTCCGCCATGTCCTCCCGAACTATATGCTCCACTGTATCCACTTTGATCCAATTCCTGTCCTCCTCCGTATCCTTCTTCTTGTCCCCCTCCGTAACCTTCTAAACCAGAACTTCCATAGGAGCCGTAGGATGTCGAGTCTTGGTGTGAATTCCCTTGGCTGTAGTCCTGGCTTTGAAGGTCGGAGACTGAACCTCCGTGGTCAATGATATTGCCGTAAGAAGCTGGTGCGTCGATACTGTTGAAAAAAAGAAGGTTGTTCGACGAGGAACTGCTTTCCGAATTTTTGGAGTTTGACTCATGAAAAATGGTGAATTGGTGCAAGATATATTAAGTAGTGATGCCAAAAATGTCAGAAATCTTACCCATGCCAGCCTCCGTTGGAATAGTCACTGGCTAGACTGGTGGTGACTAGCAGAAGAACTGCAATGACCTGCACAAATATAAGAATGCGTTCGATAATTATTTCACAGATTTTACAGATTACAAATAAAAGCGAATGACGTTGATGTTGGAACGGATCGTCATGATGTTTCATCGATGAATCCGAGTAATTCACGCCGGTATTTGGAGAATCTCTGTTGAGAAATCGTATCGCTTTTCAGGAATGTTTCAGCTCGTTTTATTTTCGAGATTGAATTGCGCGGAATAGAATGGCTAGAATCCGTCGAAAAAACTTGAGTGAAAAAAAGATGAAAAGGAATTGACTGAGCTGCTGAATAAGGAGCATTGTAAAAGTCAAAAAAAGAATTTAGATCAGTTTCCCTTTCGCCGGTCTCCTATCTCCTGGCTTCAAGATCTTAGCCTCCTTTCGCCGGTGGCTGGTTTTTTCGAGGCATCTTAACGCGAGACTAAACTACATCTTTGTACAGAATTCAGGATCGAATAATTCAATGGATGCACGAATTTTACTTACGCAATTCATCATTTTCCTGTTATTTGGAAATATTATTTCGGATGAGATGCCGATGGGACACTACAGCCTGCTGCCAATGAACCGTGGTTTTTATAGCATAGCTTTCTCCCCTCCAGATCGGATTTCCGCTCTGCGGAAACCGGACCTTAGCCTATGCCGTGTCAGATACTTTATCATCGAATACCTGCATTTGCCAAACATGCGTATTTACTTATACGCATGGAAGTGTGTCTTCTTGAGTTCTGCTTGTACGAAATATTGGACAATTTTTTAGCCCATTCAGACAGTTAAAATATACTCGTTTCACCGCGATACGGGGTGTTGTAGCCTTTCGATGAAATAATCTATAGCGAAACGGTGAACGTCCGGCATTCAACGCTGGAAACGAAAGTGTTTTCCTTTTTAATCGTGTTCTTATTCCTTACGCTCGTCGCCAACGCCTTGCTTCGGCCTCGCTTTGCTTCCCCGGTAAATGCAACTAGAACTACCGATCATATGTGGGCTCGATGATCCGATTCGCACTTGATTATAATGATAGTAAAATAATCACGATAATCAGTTCTACTGTGAACAGTTTATATTTAGTCGAAATCCATGATTTTCAAACTTTCTGTCCTATAATTTAGCGAAACTTTTACACCGGGCGGTCGGGTCGGAATATAAAAATCCTTATGTGACACAAATTAAGTATGTAGATACCTATCTGTTTTTGTAAATTAAGGAATTTTAGTAAAATGTTTATCTCGCCATTTCGCCAACGCAGTGCTTTTGGAGAAATCGGTAAATTGGTTGAAAATTTCTTTTCTCAAATTCACTATTAATAAATTGAGCCGCAGATTTGTCTGACAACGAACATTCTCAATCTGGTAAGTAATGTATGTACAATTATAATAATTACATCTCGGAGTACCTCGTTCGCGTTACCCTCTCCCAAGTTCCATCTATATTTATGATACCTGTTTAATTTGTGGCTAAGGTGGTCGAGTCTTAGAAAATCTTAGTTATAACTATAATAACGTGCCGATCTTTACGTTCTTTGAGTGGGTATCAAGTGGCTACATATGCGTAATCCTGAGAAAGTTGTGAGTTTAATTCAAGAGCCGTGCTTTTTTATTGTCATTTCTGTTAGTTCTCGTTTCATGCGATAGGTACAGTAGAAAGATATAATATGTGGCGATTCACAAATCATGCATGTAGACAAATTTTTCAAGTCATCCGACTCTGATTGAGCGATGTTTAGAAAAAGCTGCTTTTTCCAATACCGGGAGGATAAAGTCACTTGATCCACAGTTTACACTCCTAACCACTTTGTGCGGTAACTTATTCTTCTGTAAACTCGATAGTGAGTAACTTCCGGCAAGTCAACTTTTCCCTAGTGAACTAAATGCAGTTCCATTTGCGTTTATCTGGACAGGAACTCTCAACGCAAAAAGCAGCAGATTCCGTCGTCTTTTTAGGGCAAAATATCGTCACAAGTTGTATAAAGGAAATCGTCCAGGCCAACTTGCTTACGCAGATAGTAAGAATTATGCCTCTTTTATTGAAAGAGATGAAAATCGTCTTTCCAGATCATTCGGACCAGGACAAGAGTATCGAAAGATCACTCGTGTTCATAACTCGAAATCTTATCTTCTTATCGGGATTAAAAAACGGGCAAGAAAAGCTGAAGATGCGAGATTGGGAAACGGGTTTCATGTATGCAAATTTTACACTCTATCACGAGTATGTAATGACTACTGTCGACACGTCAAGTTTAGAACTCTGACTTTCGGCGTTCGTAGCTCCGACAAAAAAAATTATATCGCACTAATTCAGGAAGTATTCGAAAGCTTGGAGTTTCCTACGACTTTTGAATGATGAGTAATCATGCTCCGAAAATTCGATGGCCGCTATGCTTCTGGAAAGTTTGGAAAACGTATGTCTTTCAGAGTCCGTCGCCGTATGTATCCTTTGAGACGTCACTGCTCGTTGAAAATTGGTGTGAAAAATCTGAAAAAATTCAACGACCTACCCTGAACTGCACTGAACATGTCCTCGTTTAGAATTCCAAAAATGTTTAAAATCCTGGCCGCCATGGGCAAAAAAGTCCACTAATACGATTTGGGGAACGGCATGGTACAGATGAACCTGAGCGGGGTCGAAACTTTCGTTAAAATATACATGATTTGATTTCTGAGGAAAATTCACAAGTTCGAGTGTTAACTTCAATATGTATGTATATACATTATTCGACGTAGTAATCAGTTTTTGTTTCGCAATACTGAGCATGCAGTAATCGACGTCAATTGTTTTTTGGATTTGCGGTGGGCGGCGCGCGTCTCAGCCGCGATATTTGTCACTGAATTTCCCCTCCACGCCTCCGCCGCCGACTCAATTGTTACTCGAGGCACACAATATACAAATTTGTTTTGTTTTTCAATCGTCATTGTCAGCGGAGGAGGGAAAGAAGAAAAACTCATTAAACGGCAGCCAGGTTTTTATACATTTTTGAAAATCCTGAACGAGGGCATCATCAGTACAGTTCAGGGAAGGTCACTGAATTTTTCATACGTTTTTCAACATTTCCAGAGTCATAGCGGCCATCACATTTTTTGGATAAGGATTACTCATCAATCGAAAGCCGTAGAAAACTCCAAGCTTTGGGGTACTTCCTGAATTAGTGCGATATCATGGTTCATTGTCGAAGCTACAAACGGCCGAAGTCAGGATTGCGAACTCAACGAGTCGACAGTAATCAGGCGTATATACATTAATTATGTAATCGTCTATGAAATCGATAACTTTATGGATTTCATTATCATCATGTGGATTCTCCACAGATTTAGAATACTTGAAGTAATACGACAAATATATTATTAGATTGTGTTGAAGATACAAATGTTGAAGGGGAGCGTAACTGTGCGACAAAGTTCTGGTCAGTGGCTACAGTATGGTGAGAGTACCGGATGGTCGGTGAACGTCTACGGTTGAAAGGAAAGTATGTAAAAATTGTAGTACGAGTAAAAAGATTAAAGGAGATCAAAAAACCGCAGATGAAAGTGCCCACGTTAGTAACTCCAATACGGTTGTCGTAAACCACGCACAAGCAACTTCGGCTCCAGGGAACCAGAAGTCAGATTGAACGCAAATCGGACGTTCGTTAGCCGTGCATTGCGATGCTAATTTACAAGCGGTGAATGCTCATTAATCAAGTGCTCATTCATTACGCGCAATGAGTGCTCGAGAGGTTGATTTCTATGGCAAGATTAGACGTAATAGATATAAATATGAATTTCTTTTAGTGAATATCGTTTCTTACGTCAGCTTTCCGCAGTCAAAACGCAAGGTTTTGAATTGTCATAAGAGAAAGGGAAGTTGAACTTCCTCGTCGAGATTATCATTCGATTCTGATCATCGAAATCGTTTGGACGCTTCTAAATGAAGAGATGAAATTTCAAAAGTCACAGCCCGCGCTCGCTGAAAGGAATAATTGTTGTGCTCAAGACAATGAAACGTTAGATCCAAATCGCTATCCGTAAGAGGAATGACTTGTTAGATCCAAACGAAATGATAACTGTAGAGTAGGTGTGCAATTGGTCGATGACCTTACCTGGTTCTCGCGCCGTAATGTTTTTCACCGTTCAATGTCCATCGTTGTCGACTGGTTGTTATACTTTCACTACAGTTATCCACCGTTGTGGTTATAGTGCAATGTCATTACCTCACCTTTACTCCTACAGCCTTGACTGTGGCTGATTTGTAATCAGAACTTTCATTGCAGTTTATATTAATAACTGCATCCATGTTTGTAGCCCAGATTTACGCCGTTTCGGATAATAGCAGCGGATATCCATCCGACTCGAAACATTGTTTGCACTAGATACTTTATTACTGCGTGTACTATGTACCTACTACTATTTCCTGCACGGCGGGACGGCGATCCATGCGATATCAATCTACAGAACATAAAAAGTGTAGCAGATTGTAATCACGGAAATGTAGCTAGTGCATGTTCGACTCACGCCGGCTATGGTATCTGATCTATTGATTGATTGGTTTCGAGCAGACACGACTATCGTGAAAGATTTGTAAAGCGATTAGTTCGAGCGTGCTCTGACATGATGATGAATAGGAGATAAATGATAGGAACAATCTGAGTATCATGACAATGTTCTAGTTCGCGCTCAATTATTCATCGATTGGACGCAGCGTACAATACGTGCAAATTTTTGTTAATGGTCTTATTTTCAGTTTTTGTTTTCTGTCCTTGTTGTATTCCAGCTTGACTTGAGTTTGATATCGGCTTTCGTTCGTTCGGATCATGGACATGCATACAAAGCTTATTGGTAGGTGGCTAGGATCGGTTATCATTTGAATTTGAACATCGATTGGGATGGATACGACGATGTATTGATAGAATACGAATAATTTTTATTGGTAACGTTCGAAAATATGTATAAATCGATTGAAAAATCCCAAATAACAAAATACCATCAACCCTATAACTTATTGTGAGTAGCTATAACTATAAATGCATAATGGCAGTCTCGATGGTTCTTCTTTTCTTCTCAAAGTTTAGTAAGATTATAGTAAATGTATTATTATGAAGTAATAATTTCATCCCCATGGAGAGTACGCTGGCTTCTCTGCAGCTGCATGCTGCAATGCATTAGCGATGGCATTTTCTTTTGCAGCGATGATATCTTTTTGCTGTGAAATAAATGAGGAAAATTAGTTTTCACTACATTCATCGGACGATCATGAAACCTGAGATATTCGGATACAAAATTGTTCCGGTAAGCATATTGGCATATTGATTATCATTGCAGATAAAATTGTGAATGAAAATTGAAAAACTAACCCTAGCCTCCTCTTCACTCAGACTGATCTGCTTATCGACATCTTGCTTTCGTAATTCGGCAGCAGTCGCTGAGGCTGTTCTTTGGATGGCTGCAGCAGCGGCGGTTTCTCTAGCTGCGGCAACTCTCTGAGCAGCTGCAACGGCATCTTTCAACGTTGCGAGTCTCTGCTGGGAGGCCACGAGTTGTCTGGCACTTGCTCTGGCCTCGGCTTGGGCATTGGCCGAAATTTCTTCAGACCTGAAGGAATAATTGACGCTCTTCAATTTCTGAAAAGAACAATATCTCACGAGCGAAATATGAACGTAACAGAAGCTCGACGTCTACATATTGCCGAATAGCATTCTTTTCACCTCTGAGCTGCTTCCCGGGCATTAGCTTCTTTGGCTAGAGCGATTTTTTGCTGAAGAAGTGCCGTCTGCTTCGCTTCAGAGACTCTCTGTTGAGCCACAAGTACATTGTGGCTGGCAACCTTAGCTTGTTGGATTGCATGGAGAACTTCTGGTCCGTATGCGATGCCTGGAGTCACTGTGGGGCCTTTCAGGGCCTTCGGGATAAAAATTTCATTGTTATTCTTGGGGTCGAAAATGGCATTTCACTCGCCGCAATGTGATCAACTGTAGTTACGTACCTGAAGAGCGATATTGTGAGTAGCTTGCAATTGAATTTGACCCAGAGCCGAATCCGGGCTGCTCCATCCACCGGTGCTGTAGCCACTGGGTCCCCATCCGGACGCACCGAATGATGCAGCTCCTCCAAAAACGTCGTAACCCGGAACCCCGAAAATGGCGACCCCACGCTTGTCCTTCATGTTGGACTTCTCGAAGGATTTGGGGTTGTTTGTGACGGCGATAGCCATTGCGGCGGAAACGAGAATCTGAATGTTTTTGGAAGACGTATAATTAATCTTTAGGATTGTTATTTTCAGGGATACAGTTAGTTCTGGTGTTTCCATCGGACGGAAATCGCAGACCACGAACTGACAGTATTATTAGTGTATTTATCAAAATGTTACAAGATGTGTAGAATTACCAATAGAACAGTCTTCATCATGTTGAAACCTTGGTGATGGCACTGGCGACTACACTAGGATGAACCGCCCTTTATATACCTTACGAAAGACAAAGGTAATGCACTCGGTTGTTAAGTTAATGGCAAAATTAATTAAAACTATTAAAAGTTTGGAAAAAATGTTCTATGTACCGAACAAATTATAGGTCTTGGCTTCGTAATGAAGATTGGGTGGGGCCTTTCTCGTACAATCTCTTCACGTGTGCTTCGAAGACTGGCGGTGATTTGAGATCGTAAATCTTATCTTCCGAATTCCATATAACTGGCATCGTCTCAGCAAATTATTACAAGGTATATCTCCGTTTACCTAGATATCTAGTTTTCACAAGCAACTGAACTATTTTCAAACTAGGTCTCCACATTCAAATTTCCACGGGGACAATTACCTATTTCGATTATCAGAGGATAAGGAAGAATCTGTTGAGAAGTGTTAGGGTCAAAGTTGTGCTTTTTGAAAGATATTTTATTTGAAAACGCACAATGTACAGTATAAAATGAAGGCAAAAACTTAACATATTCATAAACGTATAATATACAACAACATAACATCGGATGAGGCTTCGGAACGGTTTGAATCAGCTACCGTTTGTCATTTTTAGTCTTAGAGTACAGAAAAGTCAGCTGTAAACCGGCTATCCACGAGTTTGTGAAGAGGGCTTTATTTTAGCTTCTGAAATGGCATCCTCAATTTTGTTATTAGGAATTTTCCGCAAACTTAGAAGTACCTATATACCAGTCAGATCCCTTGTTATTTTCTCAGTCTTTGAGAGGAGAAAACTTCCCCTACCAATTGCAGGCGCATGGAAAGTAGACTTCTGATCCGGCAATGCTAGGGTTTTGACGACAGAAGTTCCGTGACCATGAAAATCGCTGGATTCTGGCGATTTCTTGTCTGCTTTCCAGCTACTTCCGCTCGAGTAAGAGTAGGAGTCTCCGTTTTCATAGGCTTTATCGTTCTTTGGGGATTTGTACGATGATCTGCTCGCTTGTAGATAGGAGTCCATTTTCGGGGACTTTTTTACGGAGGAATAAGAGTCCCCGCTAGGGCTCTTCTTATATTTCGAGTAGCCGCTGGTCTCTGGAGCTTTGTATCCGTATGACTCCTCGTGGACTACCTTGGGCGATTTACCCCTGTTGTAGGATCGGACGGTTGAACTATGAGCATCGCTGTCCCGGTTTTTCGGCGCCTTTACATACTTGTGCTGTACGTGACTATTGTAACCTCTGCCTTCTTCGGGATCTTCGTCGTGACTCTGTTCATAGTTCTTCTTCTCTTTGTACTTTGAATATTTCGGGGATAAATCTGAGGTCGAGTAAGACTTATGGGAAGAGGCAGGCTCGTCGATTTCCGGCACCTCTTTTACGTGGACGTATTCTGAAAAATTGAACGTTCTTACTGTCGAAATGAAACTCAGACGCAAGACGATTGAATTTTACATGCTAAATTTGAATTGAGGAAAAAATTTTGCAAACTTACTGGTTTTTGGAAGCTCTCGTCTGTACGAATCTTCGAATTCTTCTTCGAAATCTTTTCCGTAAGAACTATACGCCGAGGGTTTCTTCGGTCGGTCTTCTTCTTCCTCAGATTCTTCCTGCCTCTCGTGTCTGCGAGATTCCTCTCCATCATCCTCGTACCTGCTAGGTCTAGCCTTGGGTGATCTATAATCAGCGTGATGAGTCGAGGAGTATCCTTCGTAGTCCTCATCCTCTTCAGCAGATGAGGGACGATACCTTGCGGATGGTCTTTCTTCTTCAGAATCTTCATCCGAGGACGGCTTTGAGTATTTGTGGAATTGCTCATCGTATGATTTGAAGGGGAAACTTTTAGAAGGTTTGAAATCAGTCTCCAAATTAGACTCTTTGAAGTGCTTTCCACTTTGCGGCTGATCGTCTTCTGCATCCTCATGTTGCCGTCCGTACTCTCTTTCGATAGCCCTGTAGCCTGTAACAATGAATAAATACATTTCTGTAAGTGACTGTGGTACAATCGTGATGAAAATGAGAAGTAAGAATCATTTGGAGTACGTACCCTCGTCCACTTCATCTTCGTCGAAGTCATGCGGAGGTGGTGGCGGCCTTTTTTTCTTATTAATGACCTCGACGTCATCCCGTATCTCCGATGCCGGCCTGGCGCTCGACGGAGGATGATAAGTTATCGATGGGGTTGAGAATGGCGCTTGTGGAAGCAATTGCGGGGCTGGTTTTCCAGTGAAATGAAGCTGAGGTTGAGCATTCAGAGGCTCATATGCCGGCGCCGGTTTTCCGAGATTATAATCAGGAGAAGTATTGAGTCTCGCACCTTTATATTGTGGGAATTGAGGGCTGCCATTAGCACTCCTGACAGGTAACACTTGTGGTTGATTTATTTGCTGGGGGGTGAAAAATGGTGAAGCATTTCCATTTTGAGCATTCAGGTTTTTGACGAAATCGTTCAAAAAGCTAAATTCGGTTTGAGCTTGAAACGGTGTATTCGCCTCGAGGACTAAAGGCTGAGCATTGATCGATTGAGTGAATCCTGGAAAGTCTTCGGCACTTTGGAGCTGAAGAACTGGGAGAGGAATCTTTTTGCCCTGGAAATCGATAGTGGCAGGAGCAAAGCCGTTGCTATGTACGTTGGGCACGAAGGAAGAAGCACTCTGGTGGTGAGGAGCGTACATCTGCGAAAACTCCTGGCTTCTCAGTCCAGGAAAGTTGGCTTTCGGTGTATTTCGGTGAATCTGTGTTGCCGCAGCGAAAGCTGGACCTCCCTGCGAAGGGTAGGTCGATCCGTGGCTTAAGCTCGCTGCTTGTTGATACGGATAAGAACCAATGTTTGGAATGATGTATGAAGAAGACTGATGATTGGGTGCGTACATCGGTTGTGATTTATGCAGATTTTGCTGCGACTGTGGTATCGGAGCGTTAGCGTAAGCTCCGTACTGTTCGATAGGCAATTTGTCGCTAAAAATTTTCAATGAACTCGGAGCACCGGCATAGCTCGCGTAGTACGGAGTATTGACGGGACCATTTTGGATTTGACCACTTTGGCTGTTTTGTGTCTGTGCAGAATTCTTCACCGGTTGCGATTCCTGAAAACTCCCGTAGCTCGGAGAGCCTTGCCCTGTGAAACCAGAGCTTCGACTCTGAATGGTACTTCCATAATTTTGTGGAGAGCTCACATAGCTCTGACCGATATTTCCGTAGCTCGGCTCGCCAGCTCCATGAGTGTGACCAGCGGTTCCGTAACTTCCATCGACGTTGGTGTAACTCAGGCTTGAGTATGGCGAAGCTTGGCGAAATCCGGCGTTCTGATTATTGGACACTGATGTTCGCCCGTTATTTTGAGCGGACGAATATGCTGGAGAGCTGTTACTGATGCGCTGTGGATTGTTCTGATTCACAGTAACAGAACTTGTACCTGGACTGGCTGATTTGGACTGATAACCGCCGTTATTGGCCCAGATGTTTGTGCCGATTTCAACAACACCTCTCTTCAACTTTGGAGCAACGGTTGCCTCCGTGGTGGGTATCAATTGTGGAGCTGACGTTGTAGTTGTTGTAGTCGTAGTTGGGATCGAGGAAACCGCGGCATTTGAACTGGTCGCTATCGCAGTCACTAGAAGCAGCGCTGCACTAAAAAGCTGCAACAAGTAATAAATTTTAGATTTTTCCAGCCGAAACGAGCGGAAATTACTTTTTCAATTGCACATGGAAATTAAGCGATTCAAATTCGTCCGAGTTTTATCACTTTCGCCTATGCTAGACGGGCTGGGCTATGTTCTTTTTTCAAATAGGATCTTAAATGCATTCGAGAATGAAATTTCAGAGTCACATGCACTATAGATCACCTACGATCGAGATATCTAAAATAAAAACCTGTAAGTAGTTATTTCCAACTTGAGTCGACTGTATTAGGGTATGAAATACATTTAAGAACCTACCAGCGTGGTACCCATTTCGGGATACCGTATAGTTCAATCGTTCGAAGCCAACTGGTGGTATTCCAAATTCCGCTCGCTTTTATATTCCAAGAGAACTGATGCGAATCGAGGGAACACTGGACACTTTTCTAAAATCCATAAAAACGGTGATATAAAAACCGTTGAACCTCTTTGTCTTGCATCGATGGATTACGGACGAGTTGTCCGACATCATGCCAATCGCCGAAGACTGCTGAGACCTCATCGGGCAAAACTCCAGGCGCCTGTTTGCATAAAAACACTATTATTCTATGACTAATGACGATTATCTACTCGAAATTCCCGGAGATTTGTATATTATATACGTGCGCCAATAATGATACGAAGCAGTTTCGTTCTCACTCTATCGATTTCTGCACGTCAGCAACTCGGATGAATTGCATGTAGCGATTTTTCGATCCATACAATTTTCAGGCATTGGAAATTATTACTTCGCAAAAACTGTAAACATATTTCCATCCGTTTTCGAGTATGCGTGTTCGGTAGAGCGTGACATTACTATTTGCTGTCTATTGTTAATCGTCAAGTTCGACTTCTCTTCATTGTCAGATTGAAGTAGGTGGTCCAGCACGCTCAACCGCATAACATAACTTATGCTTTTTATCACCACATACAAATATCATCGTCGGAACGCGGTCGTCACGTCCGTTCCTCGGCTATTGTGAACTTATTCTGCTCTTTAATTGTAAATATATTTAACGCTCTCTCTTCCGATCATTATTTACAGACTTGCCATTAAAATATACAGTGTTTAGGTTCAGTTGGCGCGGTGCCGCATACGATTAATGTTTCACAATGTTATAACGTACTGATAAGTTGGAATGCAATCGTCAATGCATAATCATTCATTAGACACTCACCTGAGAATCCTGTTGAATCCATGTATCTCGGTGAGATCGGGGAAGTCTCCGGATGCAGCAAAAAAAAAGGTGGAAAAACAAAACACCACAATTTTTGCACTAGTTGCAACGAACACCAATGACGTTAGGAATTGATTGTGGTTACGAAGCAGTCATGCACTAAATTGCTCATTGTCGCGCAATGTAGAATCGTTCGTTCGAAAATAAAATGTGGCAATCAAATGTGGTTTTACCAGAAATCGCAAGCTGCATTGCCAATGTTCGAAGGAGATGAAAATGAATAGCGAGCTGCGAGACGAAGCGCCGTGTTAGCGAATACAAGCATCGTCTCTTCCTCTCATTGAGATGGATTTTGTTCATCTTTTTCACGGAATAAGCCGTGAGAAGGAAGAGCAGGAGTCAAATAAACTTCGGATTACTATTTTGACCTTCTCAACTCGGATAGATACCGATCACGCCTGTTTGTTGTATCCAGATTTTCTCACTTTTTACTTATACTTTTACACGCTAAGGGAATCTGCAGTTTCACCTCGATCTCCAAGAGGCTGGATGATACAGGCGTGAATTAAATTTCAGTTCATCGTACTCACGGGATGGGAGGGGGGTTACAAATGACCGAGACCTGCAGCTGTTCTTATTTTATTTGCATTCAATGTTTTATGTACAAAGTTTGAGAATTGAACTCGTAACAAATTTCAGTCAAATAACCCATCAGGACATCTTAATCCGAGCTTAGAACTACATACGTATATAGGTATATTTTGATTATTTAGATACAGTTAAGAAGAATAGAGAAAGATAAGAGTATCCTAGAATAATACCTCTCTGTGTCGTGGATCGATGTCTATTCTGGTATTATCGTTATGCCTCAACCAACACGGATGTATATTTTTAAAAGTAGGAGAAACGTACGGCTTAAAATAGTTAATCATCCGTGAAACCGCGTGAAATGTATGTACCTTCCTTCAGACAGACATTACTCCAGCGTTCGGACGCTCAAGTGTACATTCGGTCGGGATAGAGAATTCAAATTCATCTCCTCATAATTAGCTTCAAGGCTTACGTGTAATCGGTTATAGGTAGAATAAGAAAACACTTATTGCAAACCATTGTGGTGAAACGTTGAGACTCGCAAATTCATCAGCAAATAATGACTGCATTGTCGTTTCTCAAATATTTGTTTCTGTGACATATTGTGTCACTTGCTTAGTCAAGCTCACCTTGAATCATTAGATTTCTAGAACGTGAATAGTGACGTAACGTCATTCTTAATTGGATATGAGTACATGTAATGTATTATTATGTTGTAAAAAACCTAACATCTACGCGTCACCTTTGTCCGTTTGTGTCGAATTGAATTTCGTCTCGAAATTTTGTACGTCAGATTTGCTCTCGACGAAGCTCCTCGCGTTTTCTTTTGGAAATTGTGTTTCATCCTTACGCTTATCATCTGCCAGTTGTTCTCCTGTCCCCTCTTTTTTTCCAAAAGTACTTTGCGTGCTCCCAGATGGAAGACGCTTGTTCTTACGCAATAGTCCCATCAGGTTATGCATCCTGGGATGATTGTAGTCGTAGTTATGACTGCTGGATTTGTAGGTGTCGTCCGAGAGCGGACTAGAAGTGGTAAGGCTGGGGTATCGCGAATGAAAATTTAGTCCTCTCATTCCAGAATAGGAGTTTTGATAATCTGTAGCCTCGAAATCTTGGTTCACTGGTTCGGAAGTTGGTTTACTATGTAAAAATTCGTACCTTGGAGCATCGAAGGAAAAACTTTGGTGCGCGATATTGGTCGCGGCTGATTCTACAATTCCTGGAGGCGGCCTTGAGGGTCCACTCTCTGGTCTGCCCTGAAATTTGGGAATCTTACCATTATCGGAGATTGGTCTTTTATGACCTGGTCTTCTCTTGGGGATCGGCTCGTTGAACGGACTCGTCGAAACAAATGCGTTTGGCTTAGGCGGCGTAAGAAAATCGTGGATATAGTCCATAGTGCCAAAATCCGGACTGAATTTGAAATCCGGGTGGTTTGTGTCGGCAATTGCTGGTCTGCTGAGGTGGATGTTTGGTTTATAATAAAATCGAACTGGCTCCAGAGAAATTGGTGCAGGCAACTTGAAATCTGGCTTCGGAATATCCGTAAAGTCTGAAGATTGGGAGGGGAGTTTTTTAAATTCATCCGATGGCTTCGAAAAAAAGCTGGAAGACTGGCTGCTCGTGTCAGTAGGGCCAGTTTCCGTAAAGTGGGCTTCCAGTATTTGCTTGCTTGGTTTGATGTCAGGGGCTGAGAACTTCGGATTATGCAGATCTTCCTTAGCTTTCGGAGAAGTTGTGAGACTGGAAATTTCCGAACCCTGAGCCTTGTGGTCGTTGTTCCATTTCTGCGTGTTGTATATAGTTTTTAAAGATTCCTTGAACATTTCCTCCGCATACTTTTGCAGGTCGAAGCTCAATTTTGGCTTCGATATCAAATCGTCCTGTGCAAAGTAAGAGTTCTTGTAAAAGTTACCTCCTGGAATAAGAGGCACTAGGTTCAAGCCTCGAAGCAGAGGTTGGTGGACGTTATACTTGTTGTTCAAAACTTTTTGGCTTTTCAACGTTTCTGTGTTCGGGACAAAGTTTATCGGATTGAATAACACAGGCTCAAGCCGCTGATCCGGTGGACTCGGCTTTGCATTTGTAGTGGGAGATGTCTTCTGGTCGTTTTCTTTGGCTCCAATTTCGGTCAAAGAATCCAAATACCCGTGAATGGACAGAGGACCAATTGTCGACGCAGCTGGAGATCTGAGTGATGCGTCGAAGCTGGTCGTAGCAAAGATTGGAAATGGAGTAGTATAACTAATGCCACCGAAGCTGTTTGAGTTTTCCGTAGGATTAATAAAACTTTGATCAACAGGATTTGGTTTCCGATTAGGATTGATGATTTCTACGTTTTTCATACCAAAGCTTTGGAAATGAGTATTATCCGCGCTTTGTGAATTTTGATTACCCAATTTATTGGATCGCAGGCTCTGACTTCGCTGGAGCTGTTTCAACTGTTTCAAAGTGCTTTCAAAAATTTCATTCGCTACGTTTAATATCTGCTGATTTTGATCCTTATAAGTCTGAGCTATCGCGTTTGATGCTTGAGAGATTTGCTCGGCTTGATTATCCCTATTCGATATTTGTGCTCGTGGTCCGTTCTGGTTTTGCAAATTTAGGAAAGTTGGAGCAGCCTCTGCATTCTGAACAAAACTTTTTGTCTTTGGAAACAAATTGTCGGGACGAAAGGCATGATTGAAGTTCTCATGTAATTGAGGTCTCATATTTTGAGCATTAATTTGATTCTGAATCTGTTCACCGACAGTCAAACTTGCCGATGCCAGAAATTGCCCGTTCGTTTCCGGGACAAGATTCCTTTTACCCTGGCTTTCCGCGGCGTCCAGATTTCCGTTGTGTACATAACTTGTCGACGGCGTCGTGGAATAGCCTACACTACTTTGTGCAGTGTACAAATTTTGAGTAGGAAGCACTGTTTGCCCTTGTGAACTGTGCGGGTTGACGCGCACATTGTAATTTGACGTAGATTGTCCGATATTCTGTGGAAAATTCTCGAAAGTCTGAGGTGTTGGATGAGGACTATTGAACTGTGGGTTACTCTGGATATTTTGGATTTGATTCGGATAGGAATTATGGAAATTATGCGCTGCGTTTTGATTTGGATTATACAGCGTATTTTGTACCGCTGAATTTGCCTGAACATTTTGAGCCGGTGAATTTTGTTGTTGCAAATTGTAAATGTTCGGCTGTAAATTTTGATTTGCCAATAGATTTTGTGCGTATGAATTTTGGTTGCTCTGTGAAAATGTATTCCTCACGTTCTGTCCATATTTCTGATGATTTTGATAATTTTGCTGGGGTATTAAAATAGTTTGAATCGGATTTTGGAACGGATTTTGACCAACAATTACCTCTGGTACCTGGGTTTGTACTTTGATATTTTGGTTTTGTAGATTATGTAAATTTTTAGCAACGTTTTGATTGAAAATACTTTGAGGCGTATTCAGGATCGAAGTAATAGTAGAAATCGGTGAGCCATTACTAAATGCTATCGGTGTTGCTGTTACGAAATTCTGCAATACTGCATTCGACAAATCGAAACCCTGGCTATTACCAAGCGCCGTAGCATGATCGAAATTCGTTAGTGGGACGAGATTCACTTTTACTGGTACTACCAGCTTAGGTTTACCAACTTGATCGATTTCTATACCACTGGAGTGCGAGATCTCTACGTTTGGGCTCACGTTGGCCCAGCTATTATCGTTAGATTTGTGATTGCGATTGTAGTATTTCTGTTTCCTGGTCTCCGTGTTCACCGTGGTCTCAACTTCCGCGTCGGAGCTCGCCTCCCCGGAATGGTCCTCGTGTAAGGAGCTGTCGTGTTCAGCCCATGTATTTACTTTAGGTTTGTGATTGCGAGTTCTCGGTCTATAGCGAGTTCTTGATCTAGTGGCATCATCAATATCGATCGAGTCCTCAAAGTCTCTGTGTTCTTTTGGCAATCGTTTCACGTCGTCATGATCATTGATCCTTTTTCTCTGCTTGCGAAATCGTTTTGGTTTTTCCGTCACCTCAACATACTCGTAGTTTTCGTCAGACAATTCTCTGGCTTCTTCAATCTTGTCGTAATTAGAATTCACTTCGTCTCTATTGAATAAAGCTTCGTGCTCGAAGTAGCTTGGAGTTTCCTCGGAGCGGGTGTTCGGATTATAGTTTTGACTCCGAGGTGTGATATTCTCAAAATTGGAATGTACGTTTGAGAATGGCTTAATCTTCGGGGCTGCGTGTTGTTTAGCATTGAATCTAGCCCGATTTGCATCGTGAGATGATTTCGGTTTCGGGCGTCTCTGATGGTGGCTCACTTTCGGCATTGGTTCTACTCTCTGTGAATTTTGAATGTTGAACCGGTAGTTGGCAACGTCATGTTGATTGTGATTTTGCTGTGGCGTTGTACGAAAGTTTTGGGAAATTTTGCCTTTCTTTTGAGAATTATAGTCAAGAGTTTCGACACTTGGGAAATTGTTTCTGACGCTACCTGATTCTCTGTAGCCATTTTTGTTCTGATCTTCGTGTACCTGGCTGTAAGAAAAGTACTGAGCACCGGTAACAGCGTTTCTTGGGGTTTGGGCCGCTGCATTCTCTCCATAATTCAACAAATAATTTTCAATTTTTTCACCCCGCGCTCTATTGTCGTAATAATGTTTTTCTCTCTCCAGATTTCTGTGGCCTTTGTAGGATCCCGGTTCTGTGTTCTGATCGTCAATCTCTTTCTCTTCGTTACGGGTACGTTGATTCGCTCCAGTTAGACTGTTGTAAAAGTTTTGATAGTTCGCCACGGTAGGCGTATCGTTGTTGATTTTCAACAATTCAAAATCGTCCGAAGAATCCTGGAAGTCAGATGATCTTCTGTTTAGGTTAGGCTGTGTCAAACTGAGAAACATCCTCGCTTCGGTGGAGTAGAACGGATCATCTTCGAGTAATTTATCATCCTTTGAATACTCCGGATTTTTAATAAAAAGTGACATGCGTTCTTCACTTGTGAAATTACTGCCCACGTTGTAGTTTTCTCCAAAAGTAGTTTGTTCTTCTGACGCAACAGTTTGCGCCTCCTGCGTTATCGGGACAAAGCCATTTGAGTTTTCGTAACGAATCGTTGTGATGTCAACATCGCCGAGAGGTCTTTTCAACGTCGAATGATTTGCGGTCGTATTTCGTATTCTGACAATAGATGCTGTGGCTAGTTGATCCAATAATTCCTCCTTGTTCGGTTCTGAATTTCCCGAGACCTCGCTGCATCGCCAGGCAAGAAGCAAGAGGATAATCTGTGATATTTTGGAAAAATCAAAACTTATACAAGGGCAAAAAAACACGACGATGATCCTCAATCACGCAGTCAAACATCAATGCACACACATTTGATACATCAATTTTTTAGCATGATTTTGATGAAAAGCCTGATTTCTTTTCACCACGTGAGTTATCACGAGTACTTTGAGTCGAGAAAAGGGAGAATGAAGGAAACTTACGTGGTGGGATAACATTTCCCAGAGCTTCAGTTCGTCCACACTTTTCGCGAATGAATCACACGATATTTCGTCCACACATTTATATTTATTTATACTATTGTCTGTAATCCTTCGAGGATGTTGTTGCGTGAACCCTCTAACTAGAACTGAGCCACATAGGATGCGTACGATTTTCTTTATACACTTCGGTGACCAAGTGAAAAATATCGTTCTAAATATTATACTACATACTTCGCGCGTCTTCGCTAGGATACTTTCATTTGTGGCACGCGACTATCGTAGGAAAATTTTTGTCCCTAAATGCCGGAGAACACGTTTTCTCGCAAATCAGCTTCCTAACATATCTTGTCTACTTAGGTAAACGGTTTCAATGCAAAAACCGATCGCTCACATTCAGTTAATGCATGATTGAATAAAATACTCCGCACTTATGCCATTAAACGAAATTGATCTTCACGCCTGTGTGACTCGCAACTGGCTATACACCTAATCATAGTAGCGCATTTGCAGTCAGGAGTAAAATGACGTTTAAACAGATAACGAAGACTTTGACCGGGAAAAACTCTCGGTCACTTTTTTGGCATCACATCGTCCGTAGAATTTTCGATCCAGAAAGTTATCCTGGCGATAACGTATACTAGAGCAGAAGACGACCTTGCCTATAGTCGGCGAACATAGCTTACGATCGGTTTACTAGATGTACTCGGCAATTAAGTCAATTGTTTTCCCGTAGCGAAAGAAGAACTCCTACGCGCTCTAGAACACACGTATTATGCTCGGTGCACGCGCTCGGTAGACTTGGCACAATTTACACTTGAACATGGAAAGATCAACTGAAGAAGCTCCTAACAATGTTCAAGTAGTAATTGGCGCTAAACGAATAAGTGCGAAATATTTTTCTAACGTATACCAGGCTTCCATGCCATTCATAATTATTTACCTTCGTCAGATTCCGAGATATCATCAAGGAGCTCTCGGTGGTATAAGGTGGAATTAACTTCGTTTAATGAGTATTGCCGTTTCGACTTTTATTTTATAGTCAATTAACGGTAATTATAACGCGATGGAGAAATAAATACGATCACTATATGTTTAACTAGTGCGAGCAGAGGGACAGTTGGAATACATCAACGGAGAAAGTTGTTTTTTTTCTTATTTTTAAATAGTTTTATTCGATTAGCATATATAATTGAGATTTATGCAGTCTCGTATTACATTATAATACGAAGCGCTTATGCCTAGGTTTTATAAGGTACCTTTTTGAAGTGTGAAATTTTCGTTAGCTAACAACATATACATAGGTACATACGTATATACACGTAATATTCAAGTGCAACAATAATACGTGTTTCACAAAAGTCATTGTTCCATCACTCTTATCAGATCACTCAATTTCATTTTACGGGCATTCCTCTTTTGTCCTCGACAAATTAACACGTCGATACGAATTCAAATTTTCCTCTCATCTTTATTCTTCAATCGAATCGAATCTATCGCTTCCGTATGTATATTTATCCAGAATGGCCCGTATCGAAACTAAGCCTAATTCGAGTCTATATATTGCAGTATTCCCTCATTAAATATTCACTAAATCTACGGTCGAAGACGTCCAATCATTTACCTCGAACGTCACTCCGAATACCTCCTTGGGCTATAAATTACGAAACATTGTTTTCGCCGGCCGAAACAACAAAACAATCACAACTATCTTACGATGATGTTGCTTTTTTATCTTTTTTCCTCAAACGCGACCGACGCCGGTGCTTTGAAATAAGAAGACTTTACTTTCTTCGTTAGTCGTGACAACGTGACGAGAGAAAAGTACCGAATTCTAATCGCACCTGGACATGCTATAGGAGTTATTGTATGGAAAGTCTGCGGAGTAGCAATGACTTGAAAGATTTTGATTAACAGCATGACGAAGTCTCTACAAGCGTCAAACGTTTATACTCGGAAGTTTATTAGAAAAACATTCGGCAAGTTACCTGACATATTGGCGTTCCATTTTTCGAGAGATTTAGTATGCTGTGTTTGAATTCGCACCCACCGGGTCGTGACTTATTATCGGCCATTGAACGCGTTTTCAATTTTTTACCTTGTAACTGGTAAATCGAGGGTCATCTATTATCTGGATGTTTTTGACTTTCGGTTTTTTTGCTGTCTCTCGCGTCCCTGATGTCAAATACTTCGCGTCATTGCCATCTATACTTGAAAAAGAACTGGGCTGATAATCCTGCGCAACGCTATGTGCAAAATTTTGAGAAAAATTATGCTTGAAATTTTCTCTCGAACCAAACTCACTCAAACTCTGAGCCAATTGGCCGAGATCGAATGATTTAGGACTCGAAGTTCTCTGACTTGTCGGACTTGCGTAACCCTGACCGAAATTCTTTCCTTGAGATAAATCGTTCACCGTTTGCGCGTATTGGGTAAGATACTTTTGCAAAAGAGCTTTCAGATTGATATTCGGTGTGACCTTAGGCTGAATCGGTGCAACGCCGTCAACCCTTAAAATAATAACGGGAATCAGGGAATTACCAGCTTGAACAAAGGTTGGTTGAGCATTCAAAATCGATGACGGATCTCTGACGTACTGAGATATCGACGGATTGTAATCAAGCAAATTTGAATACTGAACGCGAGAGAAAGACTCTGGAGTTCTTGATTCCGGTGTTCTGGATTCATATTCCTGACCTTGTCCGCGTTCTCCAAGGCCGAGAGCTTTCTTCAGATACTGCTGGGCCTGCGGTGTATACTTGGATAAAATGGGAGATTGAATTTCGCCGTTTGTTGAGCCAGAGTTCGAGATCGAAGGTTGTCCAAACGGGCTCGAAACCGGCAAACCTTGACTGTAAGTATAAGGGTTTTCTGACGGAGCATTAGGTCCTTCGTAGGTTTCGCCGGGCGAATAATTTTCCGGAGAAGAATATTCTGCTGCAGAACTGTCCACGGGGTAGCTAGAAATAGCTTTTGACTCTTCGGTATTGGGTCTGTTGAAATTCACATCGTACGATGAAGAAGGCGACGGAGTATTGGTCTGAATTCTGGTTGAATGGCCGTTACTATTGACTGATTGAGGAATTTGGAAGCTATATTTTTGCGAGGGAGGTGTCGGCCGAGCAGCCGATCCGGTGAAGTATTCTTGACCGTTTGAAATTGATGCCGATGAAACGAATTGATTGGGCTTAGAATTTTCGCTTGGTACACCGTTGTCAGGGAATGTGGCTGGTTTCTGTGAATAAATACTTCCAGCATTGACGGAGTACCCGCTGCTTATTGTCTTGGGATAATTATTGGCTGGTCCAGGACTTTGGAAATTAGATGTCTGACTTTCCTTCGTCGGATTGGCAGAGTATTCGGAAAAGCTACCGCCATAAGAATTTGGCCCGACGTCGGATACCATACCGTTTGGATACTTCCAGACTATTTTATGCTCGTACTTGACCCCGTTCTCGTAACTGTATTTCGGGGTATTGCCCAACGGCGACAGCACCGTAGTTTGACTTTGCGCGGTATTATAATTTTGCGATTTCGGAGTCGAGTAGCTCTGTAATCCAAGGCCCGGTTTTCCGTAGCTTGCAGGATTCGATCCTGCCGACGAAGGGGATCCCGTTGTTGGAATTCCTCCGTAGCTTTGAAAGGGTGTATCGAATGTCTTGAAGTTCGATCCTGACAACGAATTGTACTGCCCTTGAATGGTGGGAGAGTAGCCCGGGGTTCGTGGCGTTGTAAAACCTTCGTAACTTGATTTTGGATTGCCGTAGCTACCTAGCCCTGGTGCTACGGAATTCTCATTCGATTGAAAATGTGGTTTCGGAGTTGGGTACACTGCGTAATTCGCGCTTTGAGATGGAGCGAACCTGGAGAAAGACTGAAAATTATCAGCCGTTGATTTTTGGAGCTTGGTTCGTTGCCCGAATACTAAAGGTTCTCCGTTCACTCCGATTTGCGACTGAACATGTCCGTTCGACGTACTCCCGAATAAATTACCCCGAACAGAACTAGAATACGAGTTTGTATTTGGGTTAGAGTAGAGTTTCCCCGGGTGCGAGTTCACCTTTTCAATTATTGTCGTAGGTAAAAACGGGCTGATGGATTCCTCGATGCTCACCGTAGTTCCAGTCTTGCCAGCAGGAAAATAGTAGTTATACTTTCCAGAGAAAAGATCGTTCCTCTGGAAGCCGTAACCCAAATTCCCGTTGATAGTACGTTTGGATTTTTCCTCGCTTGTCAAATTTGTCCCGTTAGTAAAATCGATGAGAATTATCGGTGGGAGTATTGGCAGATCAGTCTTTTCATTTCCAAGGTCAACAATATCTTCCAGAGTTTCCTGTTGTTCCACATTTTCTCCAGCCTCTTCTTCGACATCTCCCAACGTCGCCGAAGGCCTCCCAGATGTTGGTCCGCAAGTAGTAACCACCACCACGCAGTAAAGTATCTAGAATATAAAACGATACAATTATTCACGAAACCGGTCGCAATATAATGAGGATAATTCAACTTTACAGTGAACTTTACTTGAAAATTATAACTCTTGAACTAGCCCTTCAGGATTAATGCGGTTCTACGTGCAGATTCACTCGCTGTTCTGTATATAAACAGGATCTTGATCGCTATGTTGGCACGCTTTAAGTGGAAATGGCTCACCGCTTTCCCTCGAGATAAATTTCTTTGCTAAATCTATCCTATCCACCGGTCTTCTTACTCTCAGGTACGTGAACTTTTCTTGCAGATATAATTTCCTATGCTATGCACATTACATTTCTGTGATGCGTATACTAGACGTAGCTACTCAGACTGCAACGTCTCAGACATTACGGATATGTGTTGAAATTCGCGATACCATAAACGTCCGTACTATACAGATTTATTTGGCCAATAATTAGCGAGAATAGGTATCAGGGGATTGCTCATTGAGACATCGCCTGGGTTCCAATCCTTGCGAAATTTGTCATCAACTAACTGTGACTTTTCATCGGACGTCAATGGTACCGTCCATGATTACTACACTTTTTATTGAAGTTTATTCTGATGTAGTGTACCCATGCCAGAGAGTTAATGAACTCGAGAACGCGCATTAAGGCGAGAATTGAAAAGAGAAATCTTCATTGTGGATTAATGATCATCGATTCTGTGGACAGCTCGAAGTCCAGAGTCGGAGAAGAAGAAGAAAAGAAACGCGAATTATTATAGCGGTGATGTTCTCGACAATAAATCAACCCTGGTAAGTTAAATTTCAAAGACCAGTTCTACCGGGTATAGGTCCCGTTTTAAAAACAGGTTTCACATGTCTGTCACTACAGATATTTTCACTGCTTTCTTTCTTGTGCTATATTACCGATTGTGTTCCTTTTTTTTTCTCTCTATAGTGGAAAGTACTCGAGTCTATTTCTGTTGTTCTTGCTCAGACAAATCGATCGGCCATTATCACGAGAAAAGATATATGTGAAAGAGATATTTCGCCGCTGGTGATGAGAATGTAATTCAAATTTTCTTCATGTTTCAAGGCTACTTTACGATCCACTTCACAAATACTTACAAAGAACAACAGTTTTCTTGTAACCGTGTATCCATACCGATCATGAATTGCGTCGGTCGATTTCCCTACAAATTATACCTGCCGTACAGACTTTCAACAAATTGCTCAAGAATCTTTCCCTATTTGCGAAGACACTTATTATACAATCATTTCCAAATGATCCAATATATGTGAACCAGCGGCCAGTATCATCATCCATAACTCTACGTCTATGTCTATATACCAACATCCAACCGTACAGACGGGGACACAACGAAGAGGACTTTCTCCGCGTGGCAGGTATGTGTGTATTGCTTTGGTCACAGAATCCCGGAAGTTCTTGTCGTGCCTTTGAAATCCCGTTACGATTCAACTATCGTCTGCACATGTATATATACGTCTAGCTACGTATAGACGCATAGTACCTAATATATAATTACCGAGACCGGATACAGCGATCAACTAGATTGACGCGAGTGTTTCATCTCTTCGTTATGGGTTCTAACTCGCTGGCAATGATACCGCCTCGAGCGGAACCACGTCTAGAAAAATTCAAAGATTATCCGTAATAATCAGCCGCCATATCGGCTCAAAGATCGTTACAAGATCGTTGGCCCAACAAACGAAATGCAGGAGTGAAAATCTCATGGTTTTTATATTTCATTTTCACACACTTCACGAATTAATTACGAACGGCTGGTTTTCGCTTTCGGCTCTATGATACCAATGAAAGTGTTGATAATTATGATCATTTTATACATTTCCGTTTTTACTTCGTTTTTATGGCAGTTATGGAAATGGTGGGCGATATTTTTATCGTCTATATCGTAATCGATCTGATAATCGGTCACGAACACTAATAATTCCAATGATCGTCACTGTGATATAACCCCTGAATTGATCGGCCGTAGCTACCCCTCTAGTCCCGCGTTCCTCAATCGGAAATGAGTGATCAGGTGAACGATTGACTACTACGAAAAAGTAAATGGCTGAACCGATAATAATCAACGTAATAGGTGGTGCGTAGTTCGACCAGTAGCATCCCAATGAAATTATCCAGTAAAATAGATGCATTGGGTCGTTACCGCTAAAATCAAGAGAAAAAAGGAGAAATGTGCAAATACAACCCGGTCAATCGATTGGCTGCAATGAATCAATAAATGCAAGTATATATAACGCAATATAGATGTGAATTGGAAAGAAAAATTGAGATGATCATTTTAACTTTGGGAAAACTCGAATGACTCGACAGTGGAAAATGGTGATGATTGAAGATTGAAGAGTATTTTGTAGCAAGACTCACGTATATCCACGTGAATTTCATGTTTGGTATGAAATTTATAACCGGGAAGTCTGCGTGCGCGTTCGCCCGTGTCCCGTGTCTTTGGTACTGATGCCGGTTGAACGCAGCATCACACCTTATATGCTTTCTTGGACTTACGAGGTGGTACATACGTACCGGAGTTCGCCGAGAGGGACGTCGCTCAGTTTCACCACGACGAGATTCACCGGATTCCCCAACGAATCAAAGAACGAATAGACAAACGCGTTTGCTATGCCGCACTCGCTCGTCCGTTTCGTATGTACAACAGCGGACGAGCACTGACCCAACAGCGTAGAATTGCGAATATACAATCGGACGATTTTCTCATCGGTAGAATTGACTCACTTAATGATTTTTCTTCCCCTTTTTCTGTCAAATTTGGATTTTACCAATTCTGCAACAATTTCGCAGTCAACTGCTGTACAGCGTGTTCGACTTCTTCCCCTGAAAAGGAAGGGAAAAGATTAATGAAAAATTGGGTAACTCGTCAACGGAATATTGATACGAATACTCAAATTTGGATATTATATTGTTGAATTTTGAAAATGGAGTACGTCGCTGGCTATCAGAAATTTAAAATTTGTCTCAAACGATGAATTTCGCTTTCATGGGGATGAAATAATCTGAAATTTGAAGACGCCCAGGAGTGAATAAAACGCCGTTACAGCACGACTGAGAATGAAATATTCTATGGTGAAATTGAGGAGCCTACACCGTTGGTTCATCCTACAGCATCCGCTTTCTCGATCTATAGAACGTATATTTTACACAACTAATAATACTCGCAGACGTGTCCTCGTTACTCTTGTAATATCGCACATATTGCAACGAATACATATATCATAAGCGAATAGTAAATAATTCATATTTATTTAATCTCATTTACATCAATATTTAATTTCCCGCTAAGTGAGAAGTCCTGCACGTCGTAAATCATCGTTTCTACACAATTTTTACCTAATAACAGCTACTACGAAATTACGACATCGTGGAAGCTCGCCTATTGGCAATATCGTGAGCGTTTTTAATTCTTTCATGCATATAGCCCTGATTTCAATATCGATCGGGTTTTCGTTGGATCTTCAATCTCGCTGTCACTAGTTTTCTCAGTTTTTCAATTCGGACTTTCTGGCCAGGTTTCCAATACAGGCCGAAGACATTCGCACAACTATTGAGCTATGAAATCGGATCATTTTCCATCATTGTACAAATTACTTAGTGCTTTTACATCAAATCGTCCGGAGAGGGGCACCCTACTGATTGTCAGAAATGACTAATCGTCTTTTCCTATACCGACAATGAGAAATGAATGTCATGTAAGGTACTAACAGGTAGCCGCGACCATCAATCATTTCACGAAGATGGAACGCACTTCTCAGAATATCTTTAGTGCGCCATCGAATACAGTTGCTGTCCTGTCAGTCTCTTACTGAGAATATCTCATGGCTTGAACCAACTAAGATTTCGAATTCCATTGTCTTTATTTGTAGCTTAAAATGTAGAGAACAGCACCGACCGCTGACACTATGGAGTATAATCTTCGATCTCTTGTGAATTAACGTTTCCGTTGCGACAGTTTACAATGGGCAGGATGCAAATAAGCCTACAGTATTATTTTTTTTACGAGGTAATAAACATTTCGTTATAATATACTTCGTGAAAATGAATATACGAGCATAAAATCATGACGAAGATGCCGCGGAAGGTTTTTATGTCTTAATACGTATTCTAATTCACATGAACTATCCGACTGCAACTTTCTCGTGCCTAATTATATTTCAAATCTAATAATTTATGTGAGTAACTGGTTCCACTGTCATTTTGTTCGCCGGTTAATAGATATACTTCGTATCGGATAAATAATCCATCCAAACTCTTAGTACAAGATTTTAATCAAGTGGGTCCAGTGTTTTCTGATTAAAAATATGGAAAACGTTTTTACCCCGGAGAAAATTTCTGCTGTTACGAATTTTAACTGAAATTGGAACATTTTCGTAAATTCGTTCGACGAGATTGTAAATATGAATTGTTTTTCACGAAAAATTATAGATTTTCATTAAAATGCTAGTATGTTGTGGTTCTTTCAAAAGAAAATGTGTCATTTTCCCTAAAAATTTGTACAAAATCGTAGAAATTATTTCTATCAGGGCTTATACATAATTGACGTCTCTACTGATTAATACGAATTTTATCGCGGACAACATTGAGTACTTTTGCAATTTACTTTCATCATACCGGGCAAAGTCGTTCTGCTGTCTATTGAAAACCGATAACTGCCGAAACGAGCCACAATAATATTCGATTGCTTCCCCACAGCTGATGATACTGGAATAATAATTCACGACATAATGATTAGTGAGAAATATTTCCACCACCGTTGCTGAATGGAACGAAATGTGACAAAACAAAACGTATCTGGATATCTCGCCAATTTGACTCCTCAACGAATTTCTACGCTTTTGGGTTGGACGATCGTTAATTATTATATTGCATGGGGATTCACGTGAATTACATTTACACCGATCCTCGAAAATCGGTGAAATTTAGTCGCTGCAGTCACCTACACGCCTGGGAAGCGATAAATACAGAAGATCGTTAGCATTGATTTCTTTCCGAACCGAAAACAACCAAATTTGAATAACTTTCACATTCTAATTGATGACGCCTGTCGAAGAGAATCGGAGATATTTCAAATATTCACTCTAAAAACCGATCGTAATATTGTATCAGCTGTAATTGCATCATACCATAGATTACTGGAATGTGGTATTAGTGTAACGTTGTTGAAGTTTCGGCCCATCGCGTGTTCCTTAAAAATGTATCTACCTTGACCGTTCACAAGAGTTCCTGTAACAGAAAATACGCTTTCGTGAAAAAAAAATTCTTAATTCCTTAATTTTCCTTTGATTTCAAGTACATTCAATTTTTTTTAATTATAGTTAGAACACTAATTAATACTTACGAGTGAATGAGATGTGGATGAAATTCCCGTTAATTTTCTTAGCGGAATTTGAAAGGGAATAGGTATTCCAGATTGAATAATTGGAGGCGTGTATCACTGAATGGGCTGAGATTTTGATAAATGTGAAAAAGTGAAACTTTTGTCAAACGGTATTCAGGCGGCTTTCTACGAGACGAGACGAGACGAGTCGGTCGGCAAATTTAATTAATTCACGAGAGACGAGAAAAATAATTAGTTGAGTTTCAATGACAAACTGGTATAACTGGAAATCGTGCAAAAAGTGAAGAAAAAGAACAAGAATAAACAACAATCGAACTAAGGTGTGAAATTCATGTAATAAGAACTCTATCTTTATTTTCTTTTCAAAATAGTATAAACGAAAAATTTACATCAAACACACATAAAATACAGAAAAAGACATTCCATGCCCTTTAAGGAAAGACTAGATAAGGTGGTAAAGACTCCTGATACCGGCTGCGGTATAAGCCATTATAAAATACCATTAGTTCCAACAGCCCTTTGCAGACCTTTCCCTAAACTTATGCAGTTTTTCTCTTTTGGTGGTACGAGTGAGTGTATGATCCTTTGGATGGTAGAAATCCACTTCCCGAATACAGAGGTCTCTCTCGGTACCTAAAACGAAATTCAAACACTTTAGCATTCTCTATTTCCTCATTTACGCCGTGAAGACGAAAAAGTTTCACAATCTTGCCAACTTCCGCAAACCTTATCTGATCAATTATGAAAAATATCGATAGTCTTCGAAATCTGACTGCTATGAGAGTTCCCATCAAAAATGAATTGATAAAATGCGGTTTTTCATTCCAAAGAAACAAGACTCACCGTTCGCTATCCTGTGCCGCGATTATGTGACTCGGTGTATAAGAATCCAGCAGAGATTTTGCTCCGGATCCATAATACAGTTGACTATCTGGTGTATGCGATATCCCGGAGTTCACAGGCTGCAGACGAGTGATTGGCCCGGTCGTAAAATGCTGTGCAGAAATCTGCGGGAGGGTTAAATCGTAGCCTGGTCCGTCTGAAACCTGTCATCATAATTTATGGATTACTCACTGCGCAGTATGAACTTTGAACACAATTATTCACAGTCATTCAACGAAGTAATTACAATTGAACACGGTGCCTGATCGCTGTGCTGCTCATTGAACATCTCTTCAATGAATCGTGATCTAAGCTAATAAGGCTAATTTTCATTCGGCGATAAATTAATCGAAGATACTGCAGCATCTTGTTAAAAAGCCGAAAATAATCATCAAGCTAACAGCAATAAGTGGCGTGCGTGCAGCAGGTTTTAGTACCAGAAATTCAATTACCTTGGCATAGTTTTGAGCGATACTATGCGAGCCATGTTGTTCAAAAACTTGCGCTTGCAATTGCTGGGCCAGGTTGGACGGGATATACAGGGATTGGGATTGCGTGTAACCCAAAGAGTTACCCTGGTAAGCAGGTTTCTGATAGTACTTGGTCACCTGGGGTTGGATGTAGTAAGCTTGAGTATAGGCTAATTTTGGTTGAGTATAAAGCGAACTTTGCTGGCTTTGAGTTAATCCGGAATATGCTTGCGGCGATGAGTAACTCTGCGCTGCTACCGCTGGCGCTGGTCCCGCGTATGCGTATTGCTGGGTGCTCTGAAAATTGCAAACATTTACTGATACAGGTCGGGTTCTAATCTGAATTCATTTTTCCGTGGTACCGTACAGGAAGCAACGGGTGAGCATAATATTGCATTGCACACTTCACACATTGTGGAGCTTTCATAGGTCAGGAATGAGGAATAATTCAAAAACCGGACAGGTTTGGGTGGCGACATTACGTCACAGTTCAAAGATGGGAATAAGCCACGTTTTCGACGTTGTACATATATCGGTATGTATGTATACATACATACTTTGGTCTTCGAGGTGTTTTCGAATAATTATATTTTTTCTGATCGGATTGATTCTTCAGCATTTCGTGCTGCATACGAGAATGTCTTTCTTACCGGTACAGCTCTTCGTACCGACTAGCAGTTAGTTTGGAAATGATATTTCAACGAGTAGCCTTGACGGTGGTCTTGATATATTATTCGGTCATGAATCATCCTGACACTAATTAACGAGGCAATTACTAGTCTTTACAGCTATCGGATGACCAGACAAATGGACAATTAATTCTTCACAGCTTCCTCAGCTTCAGTGCAATGAACATTTTGATATTTAGGGGATTTAGTTATACTCATCGAAGGGAGAGATTGGTTCGCTAAGTTGTGAGCATTCATTGAATAATGGGCTTCATACCTTCGGCGAGTACGTGGTTTTTGATGGTTGCACGTATTGCGGTTCGTAGACATACTGAATCTCGGGTTGAAGCTGATACGCGATTTTCGGTCCTTGGCTCACGGTCGTAGTATAGGCGGGGACCGTTCGAGCGGCTTCATGGGCGAGCCGGTGAAGAAGCGGTTGCACTTGACTTTTTGGTCCAGAATTCAGGCTTGGGTAGTAGAGGAGTTGTTGATTTCCAGATCCAGCTACATTGGCGTAGCGTGTGGCTGCAAGTAAATGTTACATTATGAAATACCACCCTCGTTAGATCCGTGATGCAATCATATTTCAAAACTTCTTACCTTTTCCAATTCCCTGGGAAAACTTTTGCGTGGCAACTTTTTGCTGATAGCTTTGAATCTGGTTTCCAATTGGGATTTCATTCTGATAGCTCAAATCTTGAGCAGCTTGAGGCTGATAGGAAATTTGAGTCGAGAGTTTCTGGGCTTGGTAAGCAGCTTCCGGCTGGTAAGCAGCTTCTTGTTGATAAGCAGCTGTATTATAGAATTGCTGGGGTGCGCGCTGTTGCTGGCTCGACAATGCGGCACTGTGTTGTTGTTGTTGCTGTTGTTGTTGCTGTTGTAGTTGTTGTTGTTGTTGTTGCTGTTGTTGTTGTTGTTGATATTGCTGGTAAGCTTGCAAATCTTGATTATATTCCTCGGGCTGTGTCTGTGGATAATTACATTTTCGTTATTATAATTCGTCAGAATAACTCAATTTTGAATCATTATATTCTTGTAATTTCATATACCGATTTGAATCTATAAAATTTGCAGTAATACGATTCATC
This sequence comes from Phymatocera aterrima, assembly GCA_963170745.1. Lineage (NCBI taxonomy): Eukaryota > Metazoa > Arthropoda > Insecta > Hymenoptera > Tenthredinidae > Phymatocera > Phymatocera aterrima. The sequence goes on from OY720660.1 coordinate 17,996,538, forward strand.
GAATTGGCGAATGATTGTATCACGATCGACTGATTCATGGATCTAATTATTGCAAACACGACAACTCTCTAATTAGAACGTTGTGGCGCTCTGCGACTTGATAATTACCACGTATTTGATTTCCTGCGGCTCTTGACCGCCAATTAACCGAGCTTCGGTGCGATACTGCTGCAGCTGAGAGTTACTTGCGGTCTTGTCTGAGTTATACTGTTCTTCTTCCGGTCGGGTGTTGTCTACTTCGGTCCCTGCTTCGGACCGAAGATTATCTCTCTCTATATCGTCGAGATTTATCTTCTTCTCACCGAGCGCCACGGCGAAACATAAAAATAGGAGCGCGTAGAATTTCTGTAATAAGAAATCGCCGTCACTTTTAGTCACTGATATTCGCATGCTTCCTCATTACGCGTATAATATATGTACAATCGATGAAAGAATATATCTATAATGTCGTGGTATGAGTTAATTGGATTTTTCAATTCCTCACTTCACGTATCCCAGGCAGTACGAAATATTTCACGGTTCTGTGACGTATCGGAAACATTTCAGAAATATGGCTACGGTCACATATGTTTGAGAAGCATTTCAGAAACATATACGAACATATACATATTTCTGAAACATTTATAAAATATTTAGAAATATTTTGTGCTGTCGGGAATTTCTAAGCAAGAAACGTTCAGAGCTTTTGATTCATATTACAGGTATATTGTGAACGGCCATAATTATGCAATTGCATATTATTTGGTCAGGAACATTATTATAGGTTGAGGGAGAAGCTCGAGCTAGGGGAAATTCGGCACAAGGAATACTTGAGCTAAAATTATTGAAATTCATCGGCTCGGTTGACCTCCGGAGAAAAGTGTCGATTTTTATTTTTCATATAAAGCAGTAAGATACAGTTATGCGGTTTGATGCGGATCTTGATACGTGTATTTTGAGACAGGTGAAAAAAAGAACGGGTCGAAACCATCTGCACTTTCTCCTGATAATGTCCGAATTTTTATGGAACTAGGAAGTCGAAAAGGCGAAAAAAGAGTGAAGAAATATACGCAGGTACGTTTAACATAAAATTATCATCGCGAAATCAAAATGAAATCGTATTCAATATCGAAAGGATCCCGCGTGTAACGTTCACCATTGCAAATTTTCAAGCAAAACAAAAAAAAAAAAAAAAAGAACGGATAAAAGTTCCGCGAACAAGATGCTCACTTTCACTGCACGGCTGACTCCGAATCTCGCGACCTGTCTGGACCAATCTTATATAGATGCGTCGGCGAGCCACTCCCGATGCTCAATTTGAGAACGTAAAGTGCAACACCATTCTATGGAAGTAAAAGTGAATTCTTCCTTTCCACCATTCATTATGTGCTACGTGTTACGAGCGTCCAAAAATTGGCCACTTATAACCAGAGTGACCAAAAGGAGGTTGCGGAAAGAGTAGCGAACAAAGAAATGTAACGGATGATGAATCGCGGTTCAAAAAATTTCTCCCTGAATTTGGGTGACCTGACGTCATTGGCGTGTTAAATTATACCGCAGAATACCATCGAAAAAGCAGATATACAAAGTGGAACTTTTCCAATTCAGAAAGAAAATATGTTCTTCGTCGGTGTTTTGCACGAAATGTTGAAAAAGAACTTGCCAATTATAAATGTATTATTTGTTGAGTATGACTGAGACGACTTTTAACTCACGATTCTCTAATCCTTCAATTCGCCCAGAAGAACAACATCATGACTCGGTATTTGGTTCAACAATGCCGTATCTTTGCGTATAAGACATGAGGGGATACGACATTGTTGGAGTAAAATGTGAAATAGGATGCCTTGATTTTCTCGCCCGCCGAATACTCGTTTCAGAAAATTTGTACCAGTTTTTTGAACAGCTATTTGTAAATTGAACAATGTCTTTCAGAATTGCGAATTCCACTTCATTGCGAATTTGACTAACGTTCTGCAATCGAATTCCGGAACGGGTAATGTCAACTTTTGATGGCAATCCCGTATTTGCCGTTGAAATAAAATTGTTTCAATCACATTGCCGGTTCTGGGATCAAACACAGATAATAAATTTATCGATAAATAAAGCTCGCAAGCGATCCACGAGGCTCATCACAATTCTTGGTCGATTACGCGAAAAAGATTTACTATTTTTCACAACAAACAAATGAAAATAATTCGAACAGTTGAATATTTGGATATTTGAGAAGCTGGTGCATAAAAGTGCATAATTGAACTTCGAACGCTGCATTTAGGATCGAGTGAAAACTATCAAATTTTCGACCATAGTCAAACTCATAAATGAAAAACAAACATTGAGTAGAAAAAGATGTGAAAAGTGGAATTATGCATTTTTCTGTCTTTCTTGTTAACCAGCTCATCATTTTGTACCTACCATTATGGAGCCAATAAAAATTTCCACAAAGAGGCGAGGACCTAGCTCCACTGTAAAATCACAACCGGAATCTTTCACTTATATAGCCTTTACCCCTACCGGGTCCCTGGCCTCACACTTTGCTTCCTCGGCTTCATTGCTATACGGTAACATTTTCGTAGCGGTAGTAGTAGTGGTAACGTGCAGCGGCTGACATGCGGATACAGGTGATGCTTCCTCCGATGGTATTGGTGCTCCTGTACGCGGAGACGCGGTCTCGAAGCTCCATGTATAACACTCTCATAACCTTCTACAAATTACACACGAGGTTTACACGCCGGGCTATGAAGTATGGGAGTTTAGAGTGTAGAATGTGACTTGGACTAGTACCGGGAGGAGTTTGAACATCTGCGAACACAGGCCATTCACTTTGCTCCTGACCCGCGGGTTAATAGATACCTACCCGACTTTGTCTGAAGATAGGATGAATGCAAGGACACTTTCATGTCAAGGTCGTGGATCCGGTGGCTCCCGTTAATTGCAAGTGGAATTGGAATTGGAATTGGAATTGAAGCAGAGCAAAGTTCATCCATTTTCGTCGATGAATCGATGATTTATTCGTTACGGGAAATTATGACCGATGATCGTTTGATCTGAGATTAAAAAGCTATCTCTCCGATGGCATCTCTTAATTCAAATTTCTTCCTACGTTATAAATCTGTTTTCATTTCTCTCGCGTGTACATTTCCATCGTTCCGAACACTTTCGGTTCTCTTGACAGCTAACAATCTCCGTTGAGAGCTATGGATGATGTTCTAGTCTACGTACCAGTCTTGACTGTAAAATGATTTGACCTCTTATGTACGCGCAAGGCCACCCGTTGGGCCATTCGCACCTATCCACCTGATCCACCAGCCGCCTCGCTATGCTGATTGTGAGCTAGAGAGGTCAATTTCTTTTCGAACATAATCGATCAATTAATAGCAATTTGTAGAGCATCTGATCAGCTACTATCTGCCCGCATGTAATAGAGCGGGAATGAACTTTCAGGTCGCAGATAATGGAGTACACGTGTGAATTGTTAATAAGTCGGTTCAATTATCGTTCATATGATTTCTCTATTATAAGTAAGAGCCTCATATTTAACGCGGAAATGTAGAAGTAGAAACGGTGCTAGGATATTTTGAAATCGGTAGCCGGGTCGAAAAAGGATGAAAAAAATGAATGTTTGATCAGCTGAAATGATAACGCGAGAAATTTAAGCCACGGCTATAATTTTGCTAAAATCATAAATTAGTTGGTGCAGGTTTACCGCGTCTGTTACATCACGAAAAATTACCGTTACCCACCGAGGCGCGGTAAAAATCTTTCATGGAAGAAGTTGAACGGGGGATGAGGAAAGAAAGGTATGCACATTCTAGACACACACACACGCGTGCGCTACCTGCACAGATTCGCAGACTCCACATCCATGAAATAAATCATTCGAGTGGAATAATTATCAAGCGCAATTAATGATGGCTCCAGGGGGTAAGACCCCGAAAGGCGTGAAATTAGTTCGAAAAACATTACTCATATTCACTCATCTTCCGTAATGTTTCAAACAATAACCATTGTGGAATCTAAGTCATGAGTTTACGATTTGCCCAGCGGCGTGCCGAAAGTCTTGCAAAATGATCGTGTTAACGAGATATACCTATACACTTCACTTTCGTTGGACCGACCCAAATTCGTGGGTAATGAAATGAAATGATTAAATCCGGCGGTCATCAATGTCCACCATAAATTTTAACTAACTAAGCTGAGACGGGTCCGGTCCATCTGCCATTTAATTTACAAAAGTGGCAATATAGACGCTATATTTAGTAAGTCGACCTCAAAACGTACGGTCATAAAATTATATCATACGGTGATCACTCGTTCGTATTATAGCTCCTATCAACTTGATACGGAATTCATTACGGCCAAATCTATAATTGGTTAATAATGTGGAAAAATGGTGAACCGCAACAACGCTGATTCTATCCAATGAATGAATTTGGCATTGTGGATTCTCGATATTCGCAATCAGGGCCGATTTGACCAGCTCTGTATAAATTATCGATCGACTGATTCGAAGTAGTACGATAATCATATGGGCAGAAGATCTAACGATAATTTCCTTCTCATGTTTCGGGTGATAAGGAAATCTCGAATATAATTGATAGACGACCGCGTGTCGTTTCATTTGAAAGTTCGAAGTTGAAGAATTTCTAAACCGATTTCAATCAACGAAATCCACTTGACTCGCGAAGATCCATAGTGAATACTGAGATCATAAGACACCGGAAACATATTTCGTGAGAATAATTTATAGTGGGTTCCGATTCATTGGTAAATTTCTCTACGAAATTCAAATTTACAAATATAAAGTACATACATAAATTTCGTGCATTTTGAATCTTCGAAATTTTATAGGAATATGTTTAATCGATACTGTTTTTTTTTTTTCTCATACGAGGCATTGAACAGTTTCTTCACGAAAGTGTTTCTGGCGATTCTCCAGTAAGAATCTTTTCGCGGATGAAAAAATCTGCAACAGAATTTGTCCTAAATTTATACGCCTCTTCCACCGCGCTCGCTCCTGCTCATGGATCAGCTGCAGGCTGATATCAGAATTCGCCGGATGATTCACACTGCGATTTTGCAATGGCACTAATCGAGAAGGCCAAAATGACGCCTTACCAGTGATCGTTGCCGGCCAACGTCCTGCATGATGTGAATATTGTGGATTGCGATGAAACTTTAACTCTTTCTCGATCTGTAACGGTATTGTAAGTTTTCGCAGGTAATTACCGGTCTAAATTTTATGTAAATATAAACTCTTAGCATGCAATTTAGATTAGGAATAGATACATCTAATCTCTTTCCATTACGCAGACCCTCACTTCCTTATTCCTGAATACACAATAGAGAAACATAATTGATGAATGGATTTCCAAGTGTTTCAGCTGAGTCTGTAAAAAGTTTCGAGCTAGATTGTTTGACATGTTTTTCAAATCTCGTTTTCACGAGGTCTGTAGGGCTGTGGCATTATTATTGACAGTAATGGCAATATGATGTGCTATAAGCTCATCACACGGGCTACGATCTTGTCGGACGATCTCCTCTCGTCTAACGTTGTAAAACAACGTAGGACAAAAATTCTGGCGCTGGAGGATACAATAAGCGGTGATATCTCTTCCCGAATCACAGTATTGCCATCAGTTGTAAAAAGTATCTGATTCTCGCAGAGTTGCTCAGCACAGGGATGAAGAACGATCCGATCACGTCCAGCTACCCTTTCATCGCAGCCATATACAAATCCCCTAGACTTTATGGCCGTATTTACTCAGCATTTGTTGCCGAAGGCGAATGCTTGAACACGTTAGGATGTCCGACAGATCGATTGAATATGTACATACAGCAGATTCTGCTCCGAAAGATCGAATGATTGATCATCCGATGTCAAATCTTGAATGTTCTGCGGTGAGTACGCCGGCAGGCCGTCAGGTCTCTGTATTGAATTATGCAATGTCTAAGACCTGTTCGTCACTTCTGAAAAATAACGCCATTTCACCTATCATCCAGCTTTTGCTGAGCTGAAAAATGAGAAAAATAAAAGAAGAGAAGATTCGTGGCGTTCCAAATTCGACAATAAACCGGGGGCAGAATTTTTTTGATTTATTTTCAGATCGATGTTACACGCACTCGTCACCCACGCCCCTTGTCCTCGATCAATGCTCATTTTCAACGGCCCACAACGGACGCACACCTTCATCTCAACACCTGGCATCCAAAAGGTGACCATTCTGATTTGGATTCACAAAAGGAAACATCAATAGCGTGAACAAAGTATAGGTTGAGGTAATCAAAGCTTAGAAAAAAAACAAATTTACCGAAACAGTGAGACAAAAAATGGCGGTTACCTTGGTCGGTGGAAATTAATTATGTTCATCAAAACAGCGATTTATTCAGAGATGGTGATGGAACCGGTTCTCAATAAATTTGTGTGTTTCAGTGATTGATTCGTGATTGATTTTAAATAACGATTTCAAATAATCAATTCGATCTTGGATGATATTCAAATTAAGATTGGACGACATTCAGATATAGACTCATTAGGCGTATTTTTGAATAATTTCATACACCGAATTTGGGGCCTGCTCCTTTCCAGAATCCGTTCTGCCAATTGCTTTCTGCGCGTGAATTCGACTACATTCGTGCGAAAACAGTAATTACTATTATTGTAGGATGTTTAGACCGCGACTTCAAGCCACTACGTATATCCACATACTTTTTGCCACATTGTTCAACCATAGTAATTACCGATAATAGCTAATTGTATAAAAATGACCTGCCTACGAGAACGATTGTAGCATATAGATGCCTTGCGTTCGTTATACTTGTTGTTCGCTGCAATTCTTTCTTTGTGTTCAATTGCTGGATCAGTCTTGAGCACGAGTACGGTAGGTACAGGTGTAATTATAAGGATGAGGAAAAGTGAATTTCGATACAAAAATTCTTCTACAGAAGATCGTGACCAAGGAGTAACGTTAGGCGAAAACAAGTTATAGTTAAGGGAGGAAGAGAAAACGAAAGAGCAATTAATCGGATACAAGTAAAAGGACGTCCGTCCTCTCTCTTTGTTGAAATTTCAATGGGACTCTCTCGACTAGCTATCCCTGCAAAGTAAGCAAATTGGCTACTCGAGTTTCATTCGTTTTTCTTTCTCTTCTAATGTAAGACGGGCCGGCCGGCCGCCGCGCGCCGCGCCGCTTCCTGAAGGCGGTCACTTTCTAGCTGCCTCAGGGGTTGCGGACCTCCTGCCAACCGCGGATATATAGATCGCACTTTATCTTCGGAAGATTGCTACAGCCGCTGCACTTGTAACATATTAAACTCCATCTTACTGAGATAGCAAACTTTCACGCGCATTACATGTAACTGTTGATGATAATTTTGATAGAATGGGCGTACGGCAATAAAGAAGCATCAACTCATTAGAAATATCCAAATGATCGTTGGCAATTTCCGTTAGTTAGGAAGAAGAACAAGTTTCATATCAATAATGTATTACAGTTACATAAAGCTCATAACGGATGAATAAATTAAGTCGGACTTTCAGTCGTTTCAAATATCAAAGGATGGTTGTGTTCTTTCGTCCATTCAGATTCGGCTCCGACAGATCATCGGATACAAACGTCGCTTTCTATGGGACTAGGATGCTGCGGTCGAGAGGTATTGAAACTAATTCATTTTATTTGTGAGACACAAAATCCAAATCTCCTGATCATGACCGCCTCAGGGAATATGAGAATGACTAATCGTTATGAGATACGATCCGTGATTTATCAATCGCACTCCTCAGTTTATCGCTATAGATATAATTATTATTGCGTCTTGAAAAATGATGATAGCTAACGATCTCTCTGCAGAGATCAACGGATGAACAACGTGAAACGATTAAAGACACATGATGCATACCGAAGCTGTTGGACGGTTTTTTCTTTCATTTCATAAGCTTTTTGCCATACGAAGAAAGTCCGAACGGACGATTTCGGATCGCTAAAAATTGATAGGAAATTCAGGAATATTAGCAAAGGATTCCCGAAGTCGATCAAGCCGTAGGTATGTACCTGCTCGTACCCGAAATGAATTAATCACCGAAGTTGTGAAAAACTCAATAAGAAATATGAATGCATTGTTGTTACAGTAAGTTCAAAAATTGAATGTTCGGTTTCACCCTTTTCGCACGGGTTTCACTTTCCAGGATGAGGGACAGTGTGGCGGATTCCGTTGGACCGCGAGTGCAGGTGTTTTACTTAAGTGAGTAATTACAGGCTTGTTATACAGCTGTGAAACCTCTTTGACTCTTACATGCCACTGAATGCTGAACGTAGAGAAGGTTTCTGTTCAACGGTCACTATCCAGATGTGGAATAAAAGTTCGTGACTCACATTAATAGCGGATTATCTACCCGTAAGAGATTCACTCTTTTTATACGTATTAACCGAAGAAAGTTTCGACACCGAAGGTGAACAGGTAAACGTACATCTTTCGATTTCTACATGAAATTCCATAGATTAGAGTAGTGGGTATAATATAATGGTTGAAAAGAAGTGCTCGGTAGCTCGAGGCGATTAGTGAAAAATTGTCCAGGTTTCTTCTTACCTTTTTAATGCAGTCTAGTCTCGTCGAGTCTAATCTATGGATATGATTAGATAGGTACTTTTAAGTGTGTAAAGAGAGAGAGAGAGAGAGAGACGAAGAATTAGAAATAGATGAGCCGTAGGAACGATATAGGAGATTACGAGATAGAGAAATTGAAGCGTACTGAGGATCGTGGGTCGTAATCATCCCAGTTCACATACATATGTTACATGTAAATGTGTAACAGAGTAGAATACCGATGCTGCATGAATTGCGTTATCTTGTGAAAGTAAGTGCTTGGGCCCTCAAATCTACGTCTGGATTATTAAAAACAGAAACACGCGCCGAAAATGAAAGAGGAAAAGAAAAAGTAATGCAACATATCGGATCTCTTCCTCTCATCTGCCGAGCGAAACGTAACGAACATCTAGTCTGCTCCGCTTCGTTTGTTCGCAATTGTATTTTTTTGTTCGTTTTCGTGGTGAGAAAGTACACTTTGAATGCTATTCCTCATCTAAATATTAAAATATGAATGTAATGCCAGTTATCTATATTCGCCGCTATATTCGGTGCGATCATCCCACTCTAATCGTTCACAATGCGGAGTTAGAAAACATCACTCTCGACTACGAACCAGCTTACCAAATTATAACGAACTCACAATTTACAAATGACTTTCAAAGCCCTTGGCTTCTTCGTTGGTGTGAACTGTGAAAGTGCAGTTTTATTATCAACTAACTACGTACAAAATCATAAATAATCGTATCGTGTACATCGATCTCCAATTTATCGATCGTCCTTTAAATATTACGCATATTAAATAGGTTTGACAATGTTATGCTGTATGTATATATATGAACATAAAGTGGTAAAATGGCTAGAATACGTTTATACATATAACTATGCTATGTAATATCATTTTAGTAATCGCCGTTTTGGGCGAGTGTAACAGAGCCCAATGATCTCACAAGTTTCTCCACAGAAACGGGATGTCCGCATGAGATAAAACGGTTAATGCCTCGTTGAACGTTGTTGACGAATGTTGATCTCTTCCGCTCTTGATGTATCATGGTTTTCGCAACTGTCTCAAGCAGACATCGTTTCCTCACATATAGGTACATTTAACCTTTGTTCCCTTGTTTAGTTCCGAAATTTACATCATCCAAATTCGTCTTATGCTGCTGCTGCTGCTTTTGGAGAGGAAGAGTATTTGTCTGGTAATAAGAATATGCTTGAGGAGTTCCCTGACCTATATTCTGATACGGAATCATGCTCTGCATCTGATCCTGGCGATAATTTTGATCGGACAAAGATGAGGGTTGATCGTATGATTGAATTGACGATAAATCGGCGTCTTCTAAAACGGGGTAATTTTTCGACGGCGGGATATAAGTGCTTTGAGATCGTTGGAAGGTCACTCTCGTTCCTGGTTTCTGAATGTAGGGAAGACTCTGATACTTGCTAGGACTTTTAATCAGAGTACCAGGGTTCTGAGAAAACTTTTCCTGACCTTTAGCCGCTTGTCCAATCGCGTAGTCTGGCTGCGCGTTGTTCTGGTTGTTATTCCGGTCAGCGTAAATCTGCATATCTGATAATTCACTGGAAGAATTCTGATTAACTGTAACGAACAGATCGTCAGACTCCTTACCCGAATGATCCCGTCCGTCCGGTCCGTAGACATGGGCCTCATCGGATTCTCCTGGAGAACTGAAATTTTCCGCGTAATATTGTCCTTCCTGAATTTTAGCCATAGGATTCTGCTCGAAGGAATAGATTTTCTCCTGATCCGGTTTTTCCGAAAAACTCGGTCGTCCTGCTCCGTTAGCGCCGGGAAGATAAGGAGAAGTACCTTGGAATCCTTGAACTCGAGTCATTTGATGGGGAAAAAAGTGTCCCAATGATTCGGCCAAGTTTTTAACCGCGGTAGTCTGTTCGAGGAGTTGAGCTTTCGCGTAAGTACTAGGCAGAGGATAATTGGGACCGACTAGCTGTCCTCCGACGCTAATAACCTTGTATGTTATCGGTGGGATTGGAACGTTTTTGAAATGGAGTTCGGCCATTTGTTGTTCGAGCTGACTGTACGGATTTGATGTCTTGTGTGCGCTCGACTTTGTCCCGAGATCCTTGGAACTTTGAGAAATGAAATTATTCCCATCCACGAACTGATTTGGAGATTCATTTGAAGAAGAGCCTGAATATTCCTTCACTCTAGGCTTACTGAATCTTGGTTTATCGGATTTTAATGAAGAATATTCATGGTTTGAATTCAGGTTTTCATTCCGCGGGGGTCCTAGTGGTCCCGAATGCTCTTGCGGTGGGAAGGGATATGGAAATGGCTGGTTATAATAATCCGGGTAATAGTATGGTGGTTGATGATAATAACCGGGATATGAATTAGAACTGTGAGCACCGGAAGCGTATGGATTTGCACTGTAAGGATTCGCCGTGTAGGGAATCGAGTTGTAGGGATTCATGTAGACTCCTCCGTACAGATTGTTGCCGTAGTAGGAAGAATATGGCGAATACGGCGGCGCGGATCCCTGAGGAGAAGAAGATCCATAGCCCGGGAAATATGAATCTTTGGGATTCCCGGCGTAGCTTGCAGTGTAGGAGTCTCTGGAATCGGTTCGAGGTGCATAGAGTTCCGGCTTCAGCACAGTCACAATTTCTTTGTCGAAGCCCCGTTTCGACAGCCTTGGGCTGTACGGATAAACCGGATGAATCGGCAGAAATGGCTCATCGTTTGGGTTCACGTGTTCCCGGTATCTCTGAGCAGAAATCGCTGGTGAAACGAGAAGGAAAAACTAAAAAAGAAACAAGAATGATTAGAGTTATACTTCTCCAAACGCATGGGAACTTCAAAATTATTCAAACTTCCGACGATGATGAATCGGTGATGAATTAATTCGAACTGTTTCGTGACAACAGACGCATGTATTATAACTACGCAATTACAAACATTCATTAACACACCGCGGTACTGACCAGAATCTTCATTTTCTGTAATCTTCGCTCGTCCAGCGATGTTTACGAATCGATCGATCTTACGGCAAAAACTAATATTACCCTTTCACTGATCTTCTACCATTGAAATAATTTTTCCTCTCATCACGATGTACGATCGATGAAACTTCTGGTGCCAATGATACGTCCAGGGTCCTTCAATATCTCTTTTATACTAGTAATTCGAAAAATCTCTAGAACTAGTTCAACTTTTCCCCTGAACTTATACGCCTCGATGTATCTCGTTCATCACCCCGTTTGGTCAACTTGACTTACAGTGAAAATAGACTCGTTCGATGCAAGTGCATCTCGAGAAATGGAAGTAGATAAATAGGTCGAAGCTGTCGTAGTGCAGCGCTGTTTGTAGCGGTCCAGCGGTTTGGCTGCATTTCTCAAGTGATAGTGAGACGCTGGGATAGGTAAAATGCGGGCTGCGGAGTCACGGAGACCAACTGACCATAAATATATATCGCACACGTATATATCGCCAGTTGTGAATTTGTCCAGCTGACATTTACTCAAAAGCCATTTAACGACCTTGATGATGTTTATCGACAAATAACCCGCGTATTCATATCATGCGCGGGATTGAGTAAAGATACTTCGAATGCTGTGTTCAATGAAATGACTGCAGGTTGCAATACAAAAATTCCCCTCTTCTTCTATTTTTTAGTCTTTCCACCATCTCCGTGCAATTCTACTCCGAGGATGAAATTTCAGTGCCTTACAGTACACGTGCGAGTATATAATATTGAATTGCGAAAAAGATACACCGGATCGTCGAAATGTCATGGGCTCGATAAAAGAAACGATGCCTCAAGCAACAGACAGCATGAGCTTGTCGTCGTGAATCGAGGAGCATTGTGTCGTATTAATAACACTATATTGTTCTGGGTGTGGCCGAACTCCAGTTAAACTGTCCATGTGAACAACACTGGTGAAAGTGAAACGGTCTCGTTCAGCCCAGTCTAACGAGGATATATCACCTTTGCGTGTAGATACAATGACTGTCTCATTGAAAGCTGTCACGAAGAGCTAATGATTCCCTGCTCTATTTTGTCTCCAATTTTTTCTCGTTCCTTCTCGCCTTGGTTCGTCTCTCTCTTTGGCATCACGGAGACGATAATGATATGAAGCAGGGCGTAATTATTTCTGGTACCATCCAATTTTTTCTTCGTGAAACATATTCAGCTGGAAAAACGAACGTGGATTTAATTTATAATCATGTCGAAGATCATTGCGCGAGTGAGTCGCACGCGCTCGATTATGCACGCCCTGCATCCACTGGTGAATGTTGATTTTTGCGCTGAATTTGGCTTGTAGAAATTCGCTAAGCCTTTGGGCAAAGGATCACGATTCTCGGTTGACAATTTTGGCGAATGAGGCTACACGACGCTATATTATGTTAAACCTTATTAAATTATTCATATACCGAACCCGCGTATCTACTTCTCGTCGTGAGCCTCGTCGAGCGCGCTCATATTATAATTTTCGGATGTCGTAGTATAGCCAGATTATAGTTTAATCGATGAGATTATGAGGTGAAGAATTCACTCAAATGTCGCCCACGTCTTCTTCGGCCTCCGGTTCAGATCAGAGAAGAAATAAGGCCACGTATGATCAAATTCCGACGTGAAATTTTTTCTGATCCACGCTAATTTGCCTATTCACTCACTCATATGATCATCTTCGATAGCGGACTCATCAGATGTGGGTTTTTCTTCACGTAGATCATTACCGGCTCTGCGAATAACAAGTCGTTCGAAGCGTATGCAGACAACAATTTGTTTGTGAGCAGGCAGAATACCTGAATCGGAGGAAAATTGTATTTCTGTTCGTTCTCAACCTCGAGAAGACTCGAAATTATCTATTCCAAGGCTACAATGATCTTGGGCGATCCAGGAAAGCTGAACACCGGGTTGTGGGCTGTTGTAGCAATTCATAGATGCCGATCTTCCGTAAGACTACCAGAAACATCAACAACCACTACACTTATTCGCTATACTTGTAGTTATACGAGGCAGCTTATGAATACATACATGCTACAACGTAAAATTGGCTTTCTCAGTTGGTAGAAGATTCTCTGGCATTTAGTGCGGTAGCACGATTCATAGCAATACATATATGCGAATATATGTACGGCTGACAGATGCCGCTCGAGTTTGTTCCCAGTTTCATATCATATCCACATTATCGAAGGTAAGATATTCATTTTCAAAAGTGAACTTCAAGCGATCAACGTAGAGAGCAAAAAAGAAATTTCATCTGCCAAAGAATTTCTTACGCAGATTTGCAGAGCTGCCCGTATATCCGATTCGTGACGTGAACATGTATATAACCGTGAAACTCAATTCCGTGGTACCGTTCTGAAATCTGAGTACCATAAAATAGCCCATAACTCTGGACGAGTGTGAGGTCAAGAGTGTCTTCTTACCCCACCGACCACTGTATTCCTATATGTACGATCACCATCACCATCGCCAGCAGCACCCGCGACATTCTGCCGCCGGACTTTCCAAAATAAAATAAAGATTTAGAAAGGAAATTATTGCCCGCGTGCCCTTCCCACCTCTAGAAAGAACGCGACGTCTGCAGCCTTAAACTGAAGTAAAAGTGAACTAATTTTTTTAGTGGTGTGATTATTTATTTTTATTTTTTTCAATAGAGATCCGTATAATGACTTTCACATCTCGCGAATACCGCACGGAAATTCTTTCGGTAACGGACATCATGATGGTTAACCGATTTATTCTCAAAGTCAAAGACCGTAACGATCTGATTAACGAGATGCAGATCACGCAAAATGGAAAGTGTTTTATCTCCGTGCCCGCCAATCCCCGGGTGGCTTTGACTAGTTTACGGTTCTACTGCTGCAATCAGAATGAAGGATATCTGCAGCAAACTTAGTCTCGGTCTTCTTTTCCCACGGTAATGCTCCAGCTCCGAATTTTACGGATGTACTCGTATATTCAATTTAATGCTCTTCCAATTTTCGAGCACCATTAACCTCGTGTGTGATCATTTTTCACTCCAAGAGAAAAGTTACGCAGTTCGCTTATTTACTGATCATTGCTTCACCAGCAATTATATACTTACAGCCGAGCTAAATTTTCTATTATTTCACGGAGGCCACGCACCGTGGGAAAAGGAATCGGGAAATGATGATAAAATATCAGCCTACACTAGATTATAATACTGAATATTTTTCAACAATTTATTACTCTGTATTTACTGCTGAGTAATTGGCTTTACACTTAATCGTAAAGACAAGACAGTGAACAACAAGGCTAATTGTTTTAACAATATTTTTCTCTTTTATTACAAAACAATATAAAAACTATACAACAGCGGATCGCGCCTGATTCGTGTTATACAAAACATTCAAGATCCAACGATAATCAACAATTGTTCATAAATAGTCAACGAGTTTTCTTAAAGTAACTATAAATACGTCAATAATTTCACCTCACAGACTCATCATCGATCATTTCAGGGTTCAAAGCTCCGTCGGCGTCGTGTCATAGTCGGCATTTTGTGTTTTTCTTTATGTTTAGTCATTGAAAGCAACTTGATAATTGGTCATATGTTGGTCCACCAATAAAATTTCCCATCTAGGTGTAATATTGCCCATAATCAAGTTCATTCGGTCATCTGTCGTCTAGTATTCACCATTAGGACTGGAGTACGAGATGGTATCATATTTGTTGCTCGCACCTGTATTACTGTTGAAGGACTTTCCAGGGTATCTGGCATATCTGGGACTCAGGCTGGAATAAGACCCATGAGATTCACTTGGGCTTCCGTAGGAACTGGAGGGAGCCGAAGCGTAGGCAGAATAGGATGAGCCACTGTCAGAACCGGAATAGGATCCGGAGGAGATTGGAAGGCTGTAGCTAGAGCTGTCGGAAGAACCACTGGAAAGACCAACGTGAGATGAAGGAGAACCATACGAGCCAGAGATTATTGGAGAACTATAGCCTGAAGAAGATCCGTGAGAACTGGCGGAGACAAGGGCGCTCAAGACTGATGCGGGGCTGTGAGATGATCCTGACGATGATCCCAGACTGTAGCTGGATCCTGATGACGATGGAGATCCGTAGCTGGAGCTAGGAGACGAAGAAATGCTATAGCCAGAGCTGGAGGAAGGGATGCTGTAGCTCGATCCGGAAGATAAGGAAGAGGGAGAGCCGTAGCTGGATGAAATTGAAGAGATTCCGTGAGAGGAACCAGAAGATGAGGGAATTCCGTAGCTCGTTGATACTACAGAAGGTGAGCTGTAGCCGGAGCTTGAAGAAGAGGGATGGCTGTAGCTTGAGCTTGAGGAGGGAAGGCTGTAGCTCGAGCTTGAGGAGGGAAGGCTGTAGCTTGAGCTTGAAGAAGATGGGAAGCTATAGCTAGCCGAGCCGGATGAAATTCCATGAGAAGAACCAGAAGATGAAGGTATGCTGTAGCTGGACCCTGAAGAAATTGGAGCACCGTAGCCTGACGAAATTCCCAGAGAAGAACTAGACTGGTGGCTGGAGACTGGTAGACTGTAAGAAGAGCTCTGGAGCCCAGAAGTTAGGGAACCGATTGAGGCTCCATGGGATCCCAACGAGAGACCGGAAGTTGATGGATAACTGTAGGAAGGACCAGCTGACAATCCCAAAGATCCGTGGGAAGAGGATAAGGGCAGGCTGTAGCTCGAAGAACCGGATGACAAGCCGTGGGACGATGTTTGTGGAAGACTGTATCCAGAGCTTCCACCACTACCGTAAGCCGAGAGACCTTGGATACCAGCGGCGTAAGCTGGAGGAGAATAGCCGGCCGATGAACCTGCTCCGTGAATACCAAACGAAACGGGACCATTTTTGCTTGACGAAGCTGACAATAGAGAACCTCCGTAACCACCGCCGAAGCCACCGAAACTGCTACCTCCTCCTAGACTCAGAGCAGATACGGCTGGTAGGGAATAGGAAGATCCTCCATGTCCACCAAAACCTTGTCCAAGTCCAGCGCTGAGTCCTGCCGATGGGAAAGAGTAACCTCCACCGTGACCTCCTAGGCTAAGTCCTCCAAGGTTATATCCTCCTAATCCTCCAAGACCACCGCCTCCGATTCCACCAAGACTTTGGAATCCTCCGTGACCGGAGGAAAGTCCTCCGCTTGAACCACCGAACGAGTATCCCGAACTTAACGAAGGTGCTGCATAGCTGCCGAAGCTTTGTAGCGGTGCCGAATAACCGCTTGAACCTCCAAGGGAGTAAGACGATCCTCCTCCGCTGTAGCCATCAATCGCTCCTCTCTTTTCCTTGTTCACGGAGGGCTTTGATTTGGACGTGGGCTCATCCGCGTTAACTTTCTCGCAGATCACGCTTGCAAAAAGTAGGACGCAGAGTCCCAGTACAACCTGCAATTGAGTCACGAATTAATTCATATTAACTTGGATGAAAAATCTCACCTTACTTTCGTTTGACCTGATTTTTTTCTCTCTGAAAATTATCGGTCCTCGGTCAGCGGAATATTCGTTATTCTTCCAAATCACACTTCACGCTCTTCATGCATAAGGGTTTTCATTGAAAAGAATTGTTTAGCAACGTTTGACTGGCAAGAAACATCGGAAAATGAAGAACCAAATACGGGAGAATCGAAAAATGTTGATTTCAAGTGGATCCCGCGTATTACAAAAATCTTCGATTTAGTGGGCCGGTCGAAGACGGAATTTGAACTGGCCGGAAGCGATTAGTGTCGATATCGAAGAAAATGATTAAACACTTACGAACGGCTTCATCTTAAACGTGTGTCTGCGCTTTGGAAATAGCCTGCGAACGGAGGCTACCAAATGAGTCCTGAGGTGTGGTGTCTGATGCCATTGCACCTCAGATGAGATCTTTTATATCCGGATCCCCTCTCGACGGTGAAAGAAAGGTCTAGGTGAAGGTAGCGGCGACTCTGACTCTCTTAGCTGTTACTTGGCTGCAGGGAGTTGGGTACAGGCTCAGAGTGATACACATTGAACCGGGATTAAACGAATAACAAATTCGAACGTGATTCAAGTTAGCGAAAAAAAAAAAAAAATCTCATAACGTGACAAAATAATTGCAGCAATTTATTCGAACGTGTTTCATATTGGCTTCGCGGATGACATAGGACATCAGTTCATGATTCAAATCGATACAATAGCGAATTGAGTTAGAAAGGACCGGGATATTGATATTGGTAAAAACCCAAGCCTGCGTCGCTTATAGAGAGCTGGGATACTTATCATTGATGTAAATAAAAACGGAACAAATCCGTGACGATTTATTAATGCTCAAAGCTTGATTGCTCCGAGCCAATACCGATCGACAGGCACGCGTCGATCTCGAGTCACTCACTTCTTCTGCAACAATAAAATATGAAGCACTTCAAAATTACTCTACTGCTTCGTAAAGGCGAATTTAGGTTCGATCATTGGTACCGGTGAATATTGAACCATGTTGTGGCGAGTAGTGATACTCAGGGTTCCAAAAGCTATAGGTTGAAAATTGTCTAATTGACCATGCGTACCTGCTAATCAGCGAATGAACTCTACATCGCATGGACATCAAAAATAGCATGTAAAAACTAAAAGAATACAAAATGAAATTACCACTAAGTATCTTGTTCGGCATCGAGAGGAATATTTGGGTCGCTGGTAAAAGTGATTGATATCAACAAGCCTGTTGCAAGTTATTTTCTCTTTCACAAATTCCTGCTATCCAGAAATTTCCGCTGACCAGAGAAATTATTTTTCTATCGGAGCAGTGCTTGAAATTGAAGACAAATTTTCCTCTGATTTATACGGCTAGACAGTGAGCACGATTTGCCAATTAGGTATATCAATTTCGACGCATCGGGAACCGATTGATCTGATCTCATAGAAATTCAACCGAATTTCTCTCCGATCGATCTCAATTATTCTCGAATACTGTTATCCACGGAACCTTGAACCAGCTATTTTTTTATTTAAATATTCATGACTGCATGCGGATATGTATGCCCCTCGAATTCTATATACGACACTCGTATGCTTTGATTGAATCAATTCCCAGTCGTTGTTGGAACGTGAAAAAATCGATGGCTTGATTTCCAATTTACGTTTTCAACAAATTTTCTTCTCCCTTGTCTCCGATCGTCTCATTTGAGGAATAATGGTTCTTCGGAGATCGTGCTTTCCCCTTCGTTGAAAAAAGACGAATAAATTTCAATCCCGACACTAATTGAAGGTCTTTCCCTCAAACGCAATCTCCTGTGGATATCAGATCCTTCGCATTGCCGCGGCAGCCGGTATACATACCTACTTAAGATTGCATCACGCAAACATACGTTCGTATGTATGTATACATCTCTGACCGCTAATGAATGCTAATGAATTCTCTGCGGTACCAGACCGCGGATAT
Organism: Phymatocera aterrima; assembly: GCA_963170745.1. Lineage (NCBI taxonomy): Eukaryota > Metazoa > Arthropoda > Insecta > Hymenoptera > Tenthredinidae > Phymatocera > Phymatocera aterrima. The sequence goes on from OY720660.1 coordinate 18,015,485, forward strand.
CGTCTAACATGATGCAGCAAACGGAGAAGACAATACCATCTGAGGACAATGCCATCGATTGAAATACAGCAAAGTAATTATTCTGATCGAGAATTCCCATCTAGAGTAGGTATTGTCTCAAAAAATAGAACACAAGGAGTACGTACAATATAACACGTACGTTACCGAGTACATAATTTAGAAAGTGTAATTATAAACGGCGACATAATTATGAATTGTGAATACCAATGACGCCGTTTCGCAGCGATATTGATCTTTGACAATCGAGACATGCTCTCTGAATGAAATACAAAATATCCACCGTCCAATTCACTTTTCGATAAATTCTGATCGGTCTTTTTCCTCTTCGGCACTATCACTTAGAGCGTACTTCGTTGAACCGCGATTGAGTTCATAGCACTCTGTCGTATGTATTACCTCGATTCAATTCTATAGACGCCACCCAGAACCTATTCGAAAGATAAAAATTTGGCGATAATCTGTTAAGTTCTGCCACTTCGATCTTCTTCGTATACATGGTCTTTGCAGTCGGAGCCCGCGCCTTCCGTAAGATGATTTGTCAGTGTTCTTGGATTATACAGAAGAGCGGTTAATCAACTCGCCTGAGCATTTCTTTTCTTGTTGCTTCATTCGGGCGAACATGAGATCGTGCCAAGAAGACAGGTGACCGAATGCTGTCTCATGGGTTGGGCGATGTATATGCGTTGGCTGACCAATCCAGAAAGGTAAAAAAGGCAATTGATTTCGTTTTACTTTCTCCGGTGGGATAACGGAAGTTCATGTGCACGAAAGACATCGGTCGACATCCGATTTCGGAGTGCTGCGAAACAAGTTGAAAGACGAGCCCAACAAACGTGCCACATTTTCTGATCACTATGGAGACAGACTTCATACACCCCAGAATCGAGTTCAATCCTGATAAATACGACTAACTCCGTTCAACGTGCTTATCGCATTGTATCAATAAATTTTTCGAAGTTAGTCGATCTGTTCTAGCGACAGCCAAATTTAGTGATTCAAGTGAGCGGGGAGTTGTTTATTCATCTCGATTCGGTGTGATGGAGAAATCATTCCTTCCTCAGATCCCTATCCACCGAAATCCCGATAGTCGATTACAAAACCATTAATAATATCATAACCACAACTGAACGCGCGGAAGGCAACTATTTGTCATTCCTTGGGAAACAAGTATCCCGTTCACATGCGTATACAATTACTGAATGTCTTTCATTGGAAGAATAAATCGAAAATAAAACGAGGATCTATTCTATAATCAGCCTCATCGTCAGATACATAGTATGTCTAAATGTACAATATTGTGTACAATGTGAAAGACCTCCATTAATTCCTCAGGATCTGACTGAAACTGAAGTAATCGGTATATCGAGTTTACAAAGTTGCGTATTGAAGCCGGTTTTTAGTAATCTTCAAATACCTTTCTGTTTTTCTAACATATCTGAGTCGACTGTAACTTAGTTGAGAATCAGAGTGCGGTATACTGCTCATAAGCATTCAACTAGCCTCGTTTGCAGATCGTTGAGAGACAAAACTCTGGGTGAGACCGTGATTATAGGAAAATGGAGAAAAGGGAAAGGATCTCTCTGAATCTAGGAGGGGCTTCCAGTTCCAGTAAACTTGAACAGGATGGGCGTTGCAACGTCTCTTCCAGCCAAGAGATTTCCCGAGCTATCTAAACAGCATCGGTACTCAATAGGATGAAATGCACTGGTCGGACCGGTATGAGTGTGTGCAAAACTGTATAAAACTGGAACAAAATAAGGCGTATCTAGGTCGAGAACTGAAAGTGAATAAGTCTAGCAACCGGTCTGCTGGACCAAAAAAGCAAGTATTTATAAAGCACAACAAATTCCTCAAAAGCTTAAGCCCAGAATTCTTCTCATTTACCCAGCCACGGTTGTGAGCCGCAAGTTTCAGGATAGAAAAAAAATCGATTTGCATTTGCATTTGCTGCTTTCTGTAGAGTTTCTAGTAACCTTTTCCCTGCGCGGTAAGATGCAGCTGCAGCATTTCTACATTTTTGCAGCCCAGACAAATTGACACGAACACCCGGACGACGACAATCTCATTTTTACACTTGGCGAAAGTCAATTGTCCCGGAAATCTACCGGAATCAACTCTGTCATAATCGCGTCTTTCCGAGCTGAGATCATCTCAATATTCAGCAATACTCACAAATAAAATTTCTGGTAGAGCTAATAACAGCGTCCGTTGGTGCACGCATAAATTTGTCTTATATATAGTTATACCAACAGCAATTGCAGCGCAACGATGCGTAGAGTTCCGTTGATCTCATAAGACGCCACAAAGTTACAGTAGGACTATCATTATGAAGTATAGATGATCTTTTCTGGTCCAGAGATCCAGATTCGTATCGCTCAAGGACTTTCGTGTGCCGAATACCATTGCTTATGCATAATGGATTCAATCGTTTGTTTCTGCAAATCATTCAAATGAAAGTGAGAACTGAGAATATAGCACCACTAATGCAGTTCAGCGAGTCAATCGCAGAGCCATTTCCTTTTGCTTCGACAATCTCTTCGATTGTATGTATAGGAAGAGAATGCAGTCGACCGTTCGCTCCTTGTACCCGGAATAATCCAGATCCCACAAACTCGACGAACGAATTTCACTATAAAGTCCAGTCATGATACTTCGCTGAGCATTCGGTTTGCTGATTCATCGCGATTGGTCGAACTTAGACCATCGGCAGACGATCGTAAGCAAATAATTTCATGCATCGGATATGCTTGCCAAATGTCAAGCTTCTCTTCCAAGCCGAATAGGAATTTGGCAGATTTTACAACTACTCCTATATCATCAATATTGTAAAAGTTACGGAAGTATTGTTTCATGAACAGTATCATTAACGATGCATGCTCAATTTATTTACTCAAAATTTGGGTAATATAGAACTTTCTAGCACCCAGATACGATCATCCTGTTTTCATAGCGAATCTCAGTAATAATTATACTCTCGATATTTACTTACGTAACTTAACTTGAAACTCATAAGTAATAATAGTCCAGCCAATCGGAGTTAGTGCGACGCTAGATCGGCAGGTTACCATTATTTACGGCCCCATAAAATAGCTCACGAACGCGAAGATTACACTGCACTGGGTCAGGCTTTCTTAATGCGGAAATAAAAGTATACATGATCTATTAGAAAAAAATAGTTCTATTCATATGAAAATAAATACAATCTATGTATGTACAACCCCACTCGGAGGAATGTGCGTTATAAAATACATGTAATATCAACGATTATAAACATTCTACCATCAATCTTGTTGCCAATTTCAAGTAAAACTTTCCGAATAACAAGACAGAATTTTTTAAGTACAAAAACAGAAGAGCGAACAATGTATCCGAATCAACTTACATCCTTAACTTAACTATTTCCAAATTTGAGCAGGCTTAGCTTGTGCGTAGGATGGTGCATAGCTCCAGGGGTATGCTGGAAGTGCCGGTTTCTGTACCTGATACGGTAAATTTGGATAATAATAAACCGGATACACAGTTTTGACAGGTTTATATAACAAAGGGTTATAAATAGCCGATTGTACACCGTAAGATGGATGCGCCGGTGCCGGTGCAGGATGTATTGGCGTTACAGCTGGTGCAGCTGGTAGGATCGGATGTACCGGTGCAGAAACTGGCTGCACCTGACTCACAATAGGATGAAATTGCTGTACGCTATGCACGGGTGTAGATATTGGATGCAGCTGAGTAACCGCTGGCGTGAGAGGTGCGACTGGATGAACAGGATGGACAGGATGAACAGGATGAACAGGATGAAGAGGGCGGATGGAATGAATTGGGTGAATGGGTTGAATTGGCTGAATAGGTTGTACTGGGATACCGATTGGGCGAGCAACGGGAATGGGAGAAGACGGTAGTGGGCTTGGATTGGGTGCCGGTTGAACAGGATTTTGTACGAAAGTTCCTGGAGCTTGTGGCTGCTGGGGTGCGTTAGGGTCCTGAGGTATAGGCAATCCAAAATGCGTAGGGGATGATCCCGCAGGTTGGATAGCCGTGGGAACGTATCCTGACCCCGGTGTGCCGAAGTTTGGTAAGTTTCCAACAAAATTATTGCCTCCTATCAAAGAAGGTACGAATCCACTATATTGAGGGAAGTTTAGAGAAGGTGGTGGTACCGAAGTTCCTGATTGTGAACTGCCATCTTCTTTTGGGTTCTGAGACGGTCGTATCGGGGAAGCTGTCGTAGTTGTTGTGGTTGTTGATGTCGTTGGCGTTTGCGGAGTTGTCAGATCGTATCCAAGAGTGTAAGTAGGCCTCGTGTTTGTGCCTGGAATGAATGGTGCCTGGCCGAAAGCTGTGTTACCCGACCCAAATGCACCGGGGTTCAACTGATCACCGTTTTGGTTATTTTGCCCGTTGTATATTGGCTGGTTTCGGAATTGCGAGCTGATCAAAGCCAGAAGCCTTTGATTTTGTATGTAATTTCCATGGCTTTGAGCATACTGTCTTGCAGACCATTCAGCGTTTGCTGCGTTTTGGGATCGACTTTGGCTCAAAAGAGTTTGTAGCTGAACTATAAGCCTGTCTTTCTCTTCCGACTGGATTCGTTCCAAAGTTTCTTCCGAATCCAGTGTCCCTGAGGAATATGAGGGTAGCGATCCTTGGAACCCTTGGGACGATTGACTTCCTTGGAACTGTTGATTCTGCAGTTGAGTAAGCTGCCCTGAAGACGGTCCGGTGACTCCCTGAATCTGGTTATTTTGTTCTGAAAACTCTTCGTTATTGGGAGCAAATGTTTGATCGGTTGCTGGCGCCCCGTACAGTTGAGAAATCGCTTGAGCATTCTGGGTTAGAAAATGTGCGGCGTCGGAAATTGCTTGGTTTGAATTCTGTCCGAGATTTTGGTTCTGGAAGTTTGAGTTTTGGTTTTGGATTTGAGAGTTTTCTTGCTGGTAGTTCTGTTGACCGGATCCGAACGTATTGGGAGCTGAATAGAAAGGAAGCTCCTGATTTTTCGGTGGCAAGTAATTAGCTGTGTCTCGACCAAACGGTTCGTTATTCTGGCTGGCTATCGGATTCTCCACAAAATCTACAAATCTCACGGGACTCGGAACTTCCTGGTTGAAATAACCGCCATTTGGCTTATTATGCTGATTAGAAAATTGGTTTTGCTTATTCCGGTGTCCACCGGATTGACCTTGCTGACTACTGAACTGATTTTGATTACTACCAAAATTACTGTTCTGTGGACCGGAATATTGGCTGCTTGGTCTCACTGGTCCAGTCTGCAGGGGCACTCCGTAGCTATTGAATGGCCGATGACTCTGACTCTGACTTTGGCTGGGGGGATACCTCGATAAGATTTTCCCCCTATAACCGTTCAAACTTTGTCTGTAACCAGGCCCGTTGAATCTTTGCCCGGTAGCGAGTCTGTCCGGTCTATTATACACGTATCCAGAATCCCGTTTTCTTTGGTATTCGGAGGTTTTCGAGTCTGATTCGTCGCCAACTTCTCCCAGGTCTACAACTTCTAGCTTAGTGACTTCCGACGACTTAGATTCCTCGGCCAGAATGCAAGCCAGACCCAGCAGCAATATAGCGACCACCTACGGACGATAAAGAAATTAGTTGAACACGGAATCATTAGGTACGCTTTAGGCATACTATAGATCTTTGGGATGCAGCTATATCTCGTCGTTCACATGCACATCGAATTTTACACTGTGAACTGCGTTCGGGACTCACACTGCATATCGAACTCTTTTTCATTTAGTTCTAGACGATTCTGGCAGAGGAAACTTTCATACTTTGATGGTTTTCGTTACATCACTTACCGTTAATGGCTGCATGATCGTGTGATGTAATATCCAATGGACACTCGTCACTGCCACAAATATGACGAGAAATAAAATTGAACTTTATTGATCCAGTTAGAGCATTTAATTAGAGCACTTGAAAACTGTTGACGTGGGCTTACTAATTACATTGAGAGTGGACAGACGGAGGTCGACTAAGGACACTGCCATACCTGCACATGTATAAATACAGTCGGGTCGCGACCATCCACGAATTATAATAGACTTTCTTGCCTGCTTTCATCGGTTGTACTTAGGCAATACTGTTATGGATTCGATGTGTTACACATATCGAAATGTAACATGGCATTTCACCGAGGTATACGGAGATACTCACAAGTGTCGAAACGTTGTCATCATTCCTGAAGGGACGCTCAAACGTTCCCAATATCTACGATTCTAGTTTGAAAACGAAACCACTCTAGCCAATAATTCAGCACCATTTGTCTAGTTTTCAGGGCACGCGCGACCGGAAACGCATAGTAGACAATAAATTCTCACCTTTGTTTTATCAAAATGCAATGTGGCTGACGATAATTTCACGCGAGGCCTATGTGAAAAGAAAGAATATCCTAATAATAGATCAAACCCAATTTGAAGACGAATCTGTACAATATAGTAATTATAACTGGAATAGAGGACATCAAATTTTTTTCAAATGTATCGCATTGTAATTCATATTGATAGTTGAATGTGCCAAAAGAGTCAATGAAAATGCCGCTGCTACATTTAAACAGAATTTTATGCAACTGTAATGCAGAATGGTGCAGGATGATAAGAAGACTTCTAAGAATAGCAAGCCTCGCGCGTAATTGAGGGATTCGGGTCGTACCGATGTTGGGACTGTCGCACGGTGTTAATTAATTAATTCAAATCACGCACGAAGTAAGTGCGTCTGAGTGAAAGTCTTCGATAGAATCAATTCTCAAGGAATACAGAACAAGAACTAATTTATAGGGAATTATTCGTTGCGTTCGTTGCGTAAGAACGTGACAATAGGTGTTATAAAATTTTCAAATTACGTGGAAAGTGAACTCGGAATTTCAAATGGGTAGAAAACATATTACTGATTCGAACGAGAACTTTGCTTGTATACTTATACTGTCAATATCAATGCACAGAAAACTAAAACTGATGCGTGTATGACTAAAATTTTCACATCCTACCGATATAAATATGTACAGAGTCATCCATTTTCCATCTGCAGAGGCGTACTATGGGTGTGGCCTGATCAAATCATTATTTATACAAGCAATACAGACTTATCGTAATACATCTCCGACGTACATGTGAATCTGTTCACCGACGGTAGATCTGTGTTTGCCATAAGGGATTCTGGTCCGCAGAACAAGAAGAAGGTCCCATTGCTCCCATTGCTCTGAGTCACCCATTGCATTCAAATTACTGGAAAGTGAGCTTCTGAATTGAAAGATCTCTTGGTGTCAAGTACTATCGTCTAATATACACGCCAAAGGATTTTTTCTTATTGTTAGTTAACCAACGAGAACAGTCTACCTCACGACCACTAGAGGCTTAAAAAGAAATTCTGAAACCAGCACCCGTAGTTACAGCTTTGCCAAAATCGAGAAATAGCTAAGTAAGTTATACATTTATGCATATGACAAGGGTGCATATAGAAGCGTATACGTTCTGAAGAAACACTTAGTCCCATATCATAATGCTGACTCACAAGATCAAAGAGCAATAACTAATGGATAATCATTTATGAGGTACAGCGAGTGAGTCTATGTCGAAGCGTGAAATGGTAATGACTCCTGTTCGTACCAACTGTGAAGATGCTCGAGCACAGTGGAGAACGGAAGCTGACAAATAGTGAGTTCCATTTGATGCGAGGATGTCAGGTAAGTAATATACATGAACAGATAATACATTTTTGCAATGAATATTTTTTTTATTTATACATATTTCATTTGTAATTTTTCGCTCAGATTTACAATATTTTTGCACTGCAGCTCCTAATACGAGTTTTTAACATGGCGTGCGAAGTTTTGACATCAGTTTTTTGCAAAAATATTACACGCACAATATGCGGATCCTCGGTTTGATGGTTGAATGAAATTGTTGATGATTCTTCAATTATTTATAAGTTCCAGTCGTCGTAATTCCTTCGAACGGGCGAAGATCGGTAGAGATTTCTAACCGACTATGTAAGGCGCGCTGTAGGCTGAGGAATAGTATGGGTAAGCGCTGTATGCGGAATAAGCATACGGCAAAGCACTGTAAGCTGAGTAGGCAACCGGGGCAACAGGTGCGGTGTAGGCGCCGTAGGCTACAGGCGCGGTGTATGCCGCTGCTACTCCGAGAATTCCACGTTTATCTCTGGCTTGCTCATTACCTGACTCCACGAACTCAGCGTCCTGGGGTTTGGTTTCGGCCAGAGCCACGGCGGCGAGGGCCAAGAGCATAACAGCCTAGGGGAAAGATAATGATAATTATTATTATTTATCAATATTCAGTCGATCTAATCACCATTTTATACGAAATTATAGTTTGCTTCATGAATTGGTGATTTGATGCAATCGTTGCATTATAAAATAATAAAATTAGCGATCGAATGGATTTCAGGCGATAATATGAAAGAAAATTGATTTCGTTCAAAATGTTCTTGGAGTCAATTGCAATTCAATGATGTCATTACTCATTGATTTTCAATTGAGCTTCGAGGCAGATTTTGGTAATCGGTACTTTTTCCCTAATAGCGATTTTTGTAGTGAGTTCCGATTTTTGAGGATTGAATCTCAAAGTGCTAATGTGTGAGAAGAGAAGTCTACGATTTCACGTAATTGATTGAAAATATTCATTAATTGTTGTATGAGTCTGAATTATTCTGTGATACCATTCTGAGTAGAAGAGAACAAAAAAATCTTCAAACTGTTGATACTCACAACGAAGAATTTCATTTTGCTTGTTGGGTTGTCGTTGGGACTGATGAGTCGATGAGAAGCTTTGGTGACTGTTTGATACCTTTGGATCCGCACACGGTCTTTATATACGGATTCGATCATCTTTGACAATTCGTGCATCGATTCGTAAATTTGTAAACACTTGACGAGGTTGGATTGTATTACGTATGTGTTTCATTGTTTATACGCATGTGCATACGTAAGCTTACCAATACCGTAGTTTAAAGGAGATATACAATGCATACGAGTATATGGATGTATGCGGATTAGGTATGTACGGTTAGTTGGAAGTCTGCGCGTGCCCCAGACTCTGCTAGGTCTTACCTCCTTCTTCTATAAAATTGAGCAAGGGACCTTGGCTATCCTCCAAATACGGTCGAAAGAGTTTTATAATATACCGCTGTAATCGCGTAACGTAACGTTACGATCAGGATTGCAATTCAGCGCCAGTTGCGACTAACCCAACGTCAATTGTCTATAGTACTACTAGCGGTTCAGTTCATATTATCCAAGGAAACGTTGGCAGCAATAATGACATTACACAACTCGTCGGACGATTATGAAGAGAATTCGGAAATTCAATCAACTCGTTTATTGATTATAGTGATCAAAGGCACAGGAAATTATGGACCATTTCCGTTTCTCTGTCAGTATGCCTATACATAATACATCTATCTACAGACTCGAGAACAATTCGAAGCCACTCGTCGTGTTGCGTTGATTGCATCATTTGCTTCCGAATTTTATAAGTCGCATGCATTTTTATTTTTCTCGAAAGTATTTACTTTCATCCAAAGAATGGAATGGAATGCAGGAAGTGCACCTTAAGATTTCGATGGAATATGACAACCTAATGGCTATGAGCGAATAACAGATTAAAATTTATTGGTGTGTGGTACATTGGTCCCTTTCCGCTATTAGATTTATCCCAATCGTTTATCCAACCCTTTCCACGGAGGGAAAACATTCTTTTCTAATTTCGGGAGCAAAGGTAATCATCGGTGATCTGCAGCGGAGTTCAAACCTACAGAAGACCGTACGATTCATTTTCATATCTAGAATTCACATACAGGCTGCACAGTAGTACTGTAAATATCGATTGGTTAAAAAAATGCTGAAATCTGGAAATGTTTATGCATACGAGCGACGTGTGTGATATTCTCATTGTCAGATGGCGATGGCTCCCGGCATGAATTTGAATTCAAAGTTCTCGACGCATGCGCGTGGGGGTCTTTCATTGACTATCATTGCGAGCGATTGCTCGAACTCGAACGACTCGCAGACTACTCGACACAACAACTTCTTCAGACTTGGTCTAGGAATGACGGCGGAAGAGGGAAAGCGGTACATTATTCTTGTGTCGAGAACTTGCAAAAGTTTCTGAAAAAGAAACCATTGATAAAATGTCTCCTACGTATAAAACAGCTCGTAAATATTTCCAATTTCCAATATTGTTTGGGGGTATGCTTGTGGGAGCTTACGCGGCTTTCTCAAATAGGTAGGTTGCTTCCTTTTCTTTCCAAATTCCACGACGACTACTTGCCAACGGAACTCTAACCTCAACCGAAATTCGTCCATTACTGAATATCCATCGATCATGCGACAAGAAATTGAATCTAATGCATTCTAATCGCGATGAACGTTGTCAAGTTCCTCACTTTTTCCATCAAACTATATCATTTGCAGATACTATTTATTGGGCGACTTGGAACCGAGTCGTGCGGCATTATATCAAGAGAATAAAGAAGACAGAGCGCTTCTGGAGGAGGCAATAAGAAAAGCGAAGGAATCATGAACGCGTAAATTTTGTTGCTGCATATCGGAATACTGCAGATTCTCAATTTTCTGTTTAGAAACGTGCTTCTGGGATCATATCAGCAATTTGCAAATGCCTGAATCGTTGCGTTCGTCATGATTACGGATGCGTTACCTTCGAAAACGCAGCTTGCGATAAGATTAACTGAAACAATGATACGGCATTTGAGCAAACATTGTATTATCCAAATTGATTCCGTAATGTGAAATAATATATTTTGGTATGTAGAACCGATACGCAGTTTAGTGTGTACCTGTAATGTGTGTATAATGTACTATATTAGTACTTGCGCAATTATATGTCTCACGGAGTTGAGTAAAAGTTGATAAAATATTAAATAACCATTACCCTACGTACTCCTATTAGGCTAGAGTTTTTATAACGTTAACGCGACAGGAATTGCGAGAAATAATACGGTTTGTAATTTTTCAAAATTACGTGTCAATGAGAATTTACCTTCATAGAAAAATGTCAACAGATTTTAGTTTCGTCGATCGATGTGAATTCCTGTCGAATGCGGATCCTCTCTCAATACATCCTGTGAAATACTTTGTGTCGAGATGCAGGAAATTAGGTGTTAGTTTTCCTCGATTCTCGTCAAAAGTAGTTTCGCATCATTAACTTGGCAGATAAAAGAAAAAACGAAAGAACAAAATCGTTGTACTCGTTGTTTTTCTCAATTGAATTATCATTTATACCCGCTTGCGATAATTGCGGATGAAAATATTTTTCATCGTCGTCGAATGCTAGCGATAAAAATAATATTGTTAAACAAAGATGCAAAAGGGCGCTGAACATTGAACGAAAAAGGGAAAACTTGTTTGAATTTCGCCTTGAATTGGTTGCATTGCTTTGGATGAAACGAGCATAAATTATTCTGTGAGACAATTCGTTGCGTAACGTTCATGGCACTAACATACACTGTTCTCCGAATACTAATAAATTTGCTCTTTCAACTATACGGCATCGGTTATTTCATATGGGCAGATAGATAATAATGAGAAATATAAAAATGTTCCTTTCCATTTTTCACAAATTTGTAATTCCTGCGTCGTCCGATACCGTAGAATAAACGAAAAGTGAACAGCGTGATCAAACAGAGAATAAGAAACTAGAATGAATTGGTGACACAATTTGTTGTTACTCAAAGAGAACTCAATTCCGCAGTACTAGGTATCTGAAGCCCAGGAATTCCAGAATTGGCATTAAAATTCAGTAGCGGCTCCATCTAAATAGAATTGCGCAATAAATCTAGCTTTGAATTTCTATTCGGTTGACATGCCCCTCAGATTCGTTGACGCATAGATACGAAAACCGAATAAAATATCATATTCACAGGCAAGTAGATATAGTGCAGATTTATCACGCGTGAAAACACAATCGGACGGAATGAAGTGACAATGGGAAACGAACGGGATTTCTAACTTAATGTTAATTTTTTTTTTTAATTTGATTTATTCTGCTTTTTCCATACATACAATGATCGATCGAAAATTCCCTGCCTTGAAGCTGATTCCTCGACAACATTTGGTCAGGATGTAGCTATATGATTAAATGAAAGCGTGTGAAAGCGGATCGTTTGATTGAACTAAACACATGCCTGAGCCGGTTTCCACTAAAGTATAGTAATTAACGATCCACCGTAAGAAGAATGCTTAATCTTCGAGATCGTCTGCCGCAGAACGATTATAATCACTGAAATCTTGGATGAACTATTACATATTCAAGTTATACTCACATATCGCTTCCGCAGCTGATCCTACCTTGAATTAAGTGCCATATCTCTTGGCGAGAGCTTCGGCTGCTTCATTCCCAATATGCATCTCCGATGACGATAATTTATCATGGAGTTTATGCCTAGTATTTTACTAGCCTCTTCTCCAGAGACTCTAGATCATGCGGATCGTTTGTACGATTTATCAATCGAATAACCAAACGGCGATAAAAACACTTGACTATAACTGCATGTAGACGCTCCATAAACCTGGAATTTGTCAGCATACTTTGACGCGCAGAGATTGCTGCTTGCTCCGTCATCTGCAACGGATGAGTATCGTAATTTTCAATCGGAAAACTCAACATCAGTGAAAAGTTGACTAGAGACGATAGTTGAATGCTGATAATTATTACTCGAATTCTTGATGCACCTTGAATTCAACAATTTTATACTGTGGTATAGGCTGTGTGCTACTATTGTTAGCATCGGATTTCGGACAGGTAATTATCGCCGTCCAATATTCACACGGTTACAGTACCATAAGAAGGCTGGGTGTAAATGTCCAATCATTGCTTTAATACTTTGAAATCCTCATCATCGGAAGATATAATGTAGTGCCATGTCAGCCCAAAGTCTGACGATATAGGTATAAGATTGCAGAGATTGATCACAGCCTGACCCACTATCCGAATAAGATTACTATCCAATATCGGTGTATTTCAAAATTGTAACGACAGTCGACATCACTCTTATCAATTTTCATCACGTAGCTAAAATTCATAACAATAATTGCAAAAGAATCTATAGTATACCAAGCTTGAAATCTGAAATTGAATAAATGTTCTCTTGGCACTATTGCAAGCAATAATCATTTGATTCCATTGATCATTTTTCTCAGTGTAAAATTAATATAATATGATAGATCAACATTTGGCCATCTATGATTATTGCGTAAAGTCAAAGAGCTTGTCACAGTAGTATGTGAGCACTCGAGGCCGTCAGGATCAGTGATTTGGAACCCTGGTGAATTAAAATCATGTTGCACACTGTAAACTCCAGGTGGACGTATTGCTGCCAGAATCTTGCCTTGACTATTCTCTGACGAATCTTTAAATAGGCGGATTACGAGCCAATGGTCGACGATACAGAAACGCATAGTTCACAAATTGCGAAAATTGTGACTGCTGTATGACATTTTAGGGGACATTCGCGGGCATAGAGCCTGTTGTACGTCATCTTATGGCTTATCTCCAGACGGAGCTCCAGACTTCATAGAATTGACGTCGATTCGTCGGATTTTTGCCAGCTTCACTTCGACATTTCTGACGGTTGACTACACGTCGACTTTCTCCAGTCAAATGATATTCGGCGTAGCTAGGAAAGTGTGCTTGTCGGGAAAGCCATGTTCATTTCGCACATTGGAATTGACAACTCCCGATTAGTCTACAAAGTGGCTTCCATACATGGCCATAGTGGTAGAGAAGCTTATTTTAGCCACCAATTGACAGAAATCAATTACTATACAGACATCATATTATTGTGCTATGAGACTACATTACATTCTACATTAACTTATGCTATATAAAAAGCCGAAAAAGGCGTGGTGAACGACTATCTCTGTCCGTTGTTTACAGTCTCCCATGGAACTTTCTGTCTCGGCTTTGTCGTGCGGGAAGCCGCGAAACCCGCGCTTTTTGACTCGGCATCACCCTCACGGGGAAAATTAGATCGCCTTCATCATAATGTACGTTAGTGGATCTTACGTCAGGGAAGGTTACTGAACGACATATGTCATCTGGAATAATAATTTTTCGATAATTTTATTGAACGGTATTCATCCACATTTCGGCAATTTATTATTCAGACATCGCACAATTCAGCGTTGGCGTGCGTAGCGATGAATCAACCACCTTAAGGAAAAGAAACCCCCCTCAAGCGTCGAGCTCATCTCTAGTGTGTATTTTCGGATATCCGAGACCCCTGGTTTCTCTAATTAATGCTACGAGAGAATCTATGAATTCGAGGGCCGAAGGGATGATCTGTTCTGCTGGAAGTATGAAGCCATAATATCCTGTATCTCTTAATTCGTAACAATAGACAATTGGAGTCTTGTAGAGTCCTTTCACGTAATCGGTACTACTGCCACTGGCAATGTCTGAAAATGATAGTAATGATCAGTGATGGAATAACTCACGACGATTCCTTCGAATATTTCATATAAATTCAATCGAGCTTACATATGGCTTCGGCAGTCGATCCGTAAGTGAACTCAGTCCCATATCTCTTGGCAAGAGCTTTGGCTGCTTCGGCTGCAACGTACATCTGTAAGAATTTCATTGCCGAGAATGTTTATCAATGTAGGAGATAACCCGCAGCCGAAATTATCGCGGTTCACACATTATGAGTTATAAATGACTTACGGCCTCGTTATAATTATCCAGATGATCATATGTGTAGCCATACGGCAACAGAATCAGCTGGCTGTAACTGTGTATACCTAAGTATACGTAAAACTGGTCGCTGACACTAGCAATGTAATCGGCCAATGCGCGGACTTCGACCTCAGAAAATGGTTTGGGTCCAGCGTACGTCTCGGAGCATGAATTATCGCTGGCTCCACCATTAGCTAGCACAAATGATATACACTCTAATATTTGTAATCCAACACGGATAGACTTATTGGCACAGGTTTTTAAATTCAACGAAAAATGGAGCATCAGTGAAATTTTAGCAAATTTTCATAATTACTCAGCCAAAAATAATCCCAGTTCCTGTTTGGATCGGCACCGTAACAGCCGTTTGCGTATGGGACTCTGGTTTTCCGCCACATCCGGTTCTGGAACGAGTCAATTGCTTAGAACATCAATTTACCGCTTAGGGTGAAATATGTAATCTTCACCATATCATGAGTTCAGATATCCCACCGTGGTATGAGTGTATTCATAGCCGTCAGGATTTGTGGATGGAATTATAAACCAGTTGTGAGCCCGAACAAGTTGGCTAAACGCCGGATCTTTCGATGTGAGTATTTCATTGGTCAGGTAAGTTACAACAGCTGGCGATATCCATTCGCGGGCGTGGATTCCTACACAGTAAATGTCCGAAATAATATCTCATATTTCCATTTCATAGACCCCAAGAACCTTCAATGGAATTTGAAAATAATGGCGCACCTCCTTCAATGAATATTCCAGGATTATCTTCGGCGAAGGTAATTTTGATCCCCTTTATCAATCGACCTTCGTACGAATATCCGATCTCAATAGGTTTCACCAAATCTGGATAAGTCTCCACCAATTCATCGAGCCAATCGTAGATCTTAAATGTATACGTACACATTAATCATAATGACTAGAGGATCAGTAAATCGTGAGAGAATGAAAACTTCGACTGAGTATTTATGGTTCTGGCGTACCGCGTCTAGTCGATGATATGCAGTCCAATTCATGGACGTGACTGAATCGTCTGGCTGCATTGAACGTCCGATACCAGGGTTTTCGTTTTCAATCAAGGTTTGCACGTCCTCGATTAAAATCTTGTAAGATATATCAAATCGTTGGAACGTCGATAGAATTTCATCCTCTTTTTCTGGGGATACCATTACGTCGATATTAGAATTCAAAGCGCCCGCAGAGGACCAAAACGAGATCTACACACAATGATGATTCTTACTCAATCAAATATAATTTTCGATTATCTAGAAACGGGTCAACAATCGATCACAAATGTCCACTTTCTCTGTGCGAAACTTACTCCATCTTCTGCCCGGTCCTCAATATTTCTCAATAGATCTAGCTGCTCCTCGGTTTTCGTGATCGCTCTGTACACTTTGTGACCATCAAAACGCTTGCAGCTTTCCTGAGGAGCCGGTAAAGCATCCCCAACTAACAGAACGGCGTAAATAACGGTTGAAAGAGTAACGAGACTCATATTTCAGCTTAGAAGATTCGAAGCCATTGGTTGAAAACCGTCGGAAAATCCTTTTATACTCGATCATCGTGAATTCATATCAAAAAATTTGACAACCACTTGACACAGATTCCCCATCTCGTACATTATTAGATTGGCTGACAAGAGGAATTTTTTACCAAAATTATACACTCATCGTCTGAAAAATCCGTACAATGCATTTGTCTTGGTATCCGTATCAATGTACCATAGGAGGTATGATTGATCAGGGCTTCTACCATTCGTTCCTATAAATATGTATAATCCATCATGTGTGATAAATAACCGCACGAGGAATTCATCTTCGTTCTACAACTATGATTAGCGATGTGTCTTGCATTCAGTAGGTATACCCACTGTCAGCCTGTTCATCTTTTCTTGTAATGAGAAGACATTAGTGTTAGATATATATGAAGAGCAGAGTTTATATTAGGCGAAAATGCTTGTCATCGGTAGCGGTGCTGTTTTCTTTATAGGATTGCACAATGCAACGCGTACAGCATTCCTTTCAAAAGAGGATCCGATCATTGACCGATAATGATTGATACCTATAGTATAGAGTGATGAAAATGTGGACATGCAGCCATGAAGTAGTTCCATCTCCAGTCGAATTGCGACCGGTTTCCATTTTAGTTGTTACGTAGATATTTGTACTGCAGCATAATTCACATTTTAATACTCCGAGATCGTGGATATTTCTGCCATGCGATTGGCTCACGATATTTTTTGAACTATGGGCGAGCATTTCCATCAAATTCTAAGGACATTCAAAGTAATTCTAGCCCCAAGTGCTCATCTACTGTAGATCTAGCTGCAGGATCCCAGCTGGAAACTTATCGTGGGCCATCATTGAATTGTGACGTCTGTACCCGAAATCGATAACGCATGGGCAATTCGAAATCTCCAATTTTCAATACGACAACATCTTGATCGATGTTTACATAGGTACACATATAATAATTATCACCCGGGCATTCTTTGTATATCAAATAAACAAGTAACGATTGACGAGATATTTGCGATATTATATCTCATGGCGGTTACGGGTAGACTTTAAACCAATGTCTGATTTCCGTGTCATCTGGCTGTCATAGTTGAGTGTCTTTGAGCTCCAGATAACGATGTTTTATTGCTTTATCTTTCGGATATCGTGAAGAACAGCTCGCAACGTGATGTTCAATAAATTCATAACTGAGATATCTCATGTGTTGGAAAATTTTATAAATAAATAGCAATCGTTAAGAGACACAGTCTCAGACTCTTTCACGATACCGATCGTTGTTTATTCTTCCTTGTCATGCGTCATCATTTATCGGCAGGAGTGTACAAGCACACCTGTCAATGTTAGGCACATACACTTACAGTACACCTGATATATAAAGACGGTATCGAAATTATCACTATAACTTCAGATAATTACTTTGAAACTCCGATAAAATGCAGTTCTGAACTTCGGTTTCGTCCGATGCAGGACGTCGCGATGTATTCTGTACTCCGAAAATGAATATTGCTTACAATTGCGGTACCCGATTTCATGCACCCGCTTATACAAACTATCCCAGACAACAACGTGCGTGTAATTTTGGAGCAAAATGACAGCAATTTGTGTGAAGTATTGTCAGCAAAGTCAGAGCAAGATGTGTCCTCATTTGCCAGCAAAACAATTTTCAGTGAACCAACTGCAATCCGCCCGCAAAACCTGCTGTGACTCAAGAGCAGCTTGAGAGCGAATTTGCGGAAAATTTCCAGCAAGAATAATTTTTCTACATTATGCGTTCTGAACAACCAGATACGAACAATAATGGATGACTGATTGATATCCAGATGTGTCATGCTCGACACGCTTTTTATATTTTCGAAGTAGTACATCAATTGAAGACATGAATGAGTTCGAAACATTCGAATGGCAGCTTCTGATTTCCCATTCTTCTTTCTTCTTGTTAAAAAGCCAACATTATCAATCAATTGTGAGTCATAATAAATCATAATTCACAGTCGACAGATCACAGTATGCTACTCAGATCGAATCAAGAATAACGCCATTCTGATTGGCCCAGTATCAACAGATTTGGGCCTACTATATACAAATATAGCCCGCATATTTTGTATCGCGGCAAGTTCAGCGCTGCCGTTGCCCCTTGCGGCACACGAGCACACTGCTCAAATGGCATTTTGGTACAAGGAGCAGAGACAGCGATTGCATGCGTTGCCAACAGTTTACTATGTGGATTCGATTCTTGTTGCTAGAATATTCGTAGCTCAGGTCGGTTCCAGCGAGTTTACAATTGCTTGTGGCTCAATGACGGCAATTATTGCTGCACTCGTGGTACAAATTCTAATATGTTAGAAATATTCTGAAAACTATTCGGCAAAGAGATGGCAACAATTGCAGCAGTCAGACCAGTTCGTTTGGTTACCTGGGATTGTTTGTCAAGGCCTCATGCATAGGTATAATCGTCCGCGAGCGAAATCAAATGGATGTGATTGTATGCATTGGCTGATGGCGGTATAGTATAAGATTTTCGCTCGTCTGATACATTTCTCGAATTATATATCTTTCACGTTTTCGCAGTAACGGTGCCCCTTTCGGATGTCTGCACTTGTCATATCGCGCGATGGTTAATTGGCTGCGCGCGCAAGAAAAAATCACGCGTAACAGGAGGAAGACAAGCTAAGTTAGCATAATTATGTAAAATTCAGTTGCCAGGAAGCCGCCGTCGAGTGAGCTTGTACTCCCGGTTCTTTCGTCGCGATTCCCTCAGATGTACCTACCAGCTCGGTCTGTTGTATATATGCGTATAATAATTTAGATTAAGTGAACTTCACTAATATTTGGTAGCTTAACTGTGACACATACACAAATTTTGACGAAGTCTTGCTGATGGCGTCGGCCATACATGTGAATTCCATTTTTGAATAAATTACTTGTTTCGTTTCAAATGCGATCATTACTCACGATAAGAAAATAATATGCCCCTGGAACATCTATTCTAGGGTACATGACACTCATACTTGCATTTGTCGAAATCTTTTTGACAAGACTGAGGCGGCATTACACTACTCATTGCGTATCTAACTACGCGCATTGATACAAGAGAACGCAGGCTATAAAAGCTCAATGCAGGAGACGAGTGAATAGTTGGAGCGCCTGCATCGTAATTGTCAGATAGCTGATACAGTGATACCTACTTCATATTCAAACCCCACGGTGAGACATTAGATTTTCAAATCACACACGTCTCTGCAATCGCGATTCGTCCATGATTATTCAGATAATACTCGAAATTAGCAATCATGATCTCCAAAGCTCGCGGTCGACGTAGAAGACGATTGAAAAACAATTGATGCGGCGGAGGCGTGAAGGGGAAAATGCAGTAACGAATATTGTGGCTCGCAT
Source organism: Phymatocera aterrima (assembly GCA_963170745.1). Taxonomy (NCBI): domain Eukaryota; kingdom Metazoa; phylum Arthropoda; class Insecta; order Hymenoptera; family Tenthredinidae; genus Phymatocera; species Phymatocera aterrima. Next base: position 18,035,145 of record OY720660.1, read on the forward strand.
ATACATTGCCCGTAGCAAATTCAAAAAATTATCGACGTCTATTACTGGAGGCTCAGTATTGCAAATCAAAAAGTGATTACAGAATCAAATAGTGTATATTTTAACGAAAATTTTGAGCTAGCTCGGTGTCACCTGTTCCCAGTCGTTACCGAAATCGCGAAATTGGACTTTTTTGCACCCGGCGTCCAGGTTTTTAAATATTTTCCAAAATTTCAAAAGCCATGACGTTTGATAATGTTCAGGGAATAACTACGAATTTTTTCAGATTTTTAACGCTTCTGTTAGACGAACAGTGACAATATAAAGTTGACCTACGGCAACGTACCCCGAAAAAACTACGTTTTTTAACCCTTCGGAGACCATATCGGTTCGCACGATTTTTGTACGGAAACCCGTAAATAATTGTTGAACGCAGAAAACTCTACGCTTCCCGCACGATCTTGAATTTACGCTCTAACATTTTTTTTTTAGAAGTTATGATCACTCAAACTGAACCGCCAAACCTTTTTGATCCGACAGTAGTCCTAAGGCACCGTTTTATCGATTCAAGGATTATGGCAGATTTACGCTGTTGCGGGAATACAGGCGCGTTCAAATCAAATTAACGGGGTTTTCCATGTGCCTCACATATTTACGACAATACATATACAAGAAATTCAAGGGGATTGCCAGTGCGTGAAATTTGGCAAAATTGAGAAATATAATCGAAGTATTTCTCCCAATTTCTTCCTTCGATTTCGATTCACTCGCAGCAGCCGAGTCTCGGGAACGAAGAGACCGAAACAAAATTAATTCAGTTGTCTGTTTTGTTCTCGTTTTTTTCTTTCGAGTTTGTTGATTACAAAACTGAGGTAGAATTCAATCGGCTTCTTCGGTGGTTCGGAACTTTGGAAAATCGTCTTGTACCTCTCATTGCGAGGAATCATTCGACATAAGAAAGCCGAAGTTCTTCTCAGAGTTATTCGTCGGCACACGAACTCATGCGGATTCATTATCCGGACTGTTCGCCCTGACTGATAATGTCCGGAGTAGAAATGTCAGGTGAAGGTGGTCCCATATGCCATGTACCATGCAATAAAGGCAGAAGAATAATGCTAAAACTCGGATAATTAGTCGTGAAAATTACGTAGACACTGTCTGCAGCCTCGCCCATGAATCGCAATACTTATAAATTACGTGAAAGAAAGAATTTACCGCAGTTGGTACAGACTGAAGTATAATATGCCTTGGAAAGCGATCCAACGATCAATTATCAAACGAATCTTCCCCGTTAATAATTCGACTGAACAGGAAAAATAAAATTGATAGGTATGTGCCTAACCATAACTGTAAAAGTTGAATTATGTGTCGACCAACGTTTTACTCCTCGTAAAGTGCGTCTCGCCAATTTTACGGGCGATTATGTACACTCGTGTATCGGGTATAGTGCAGCGAACGGGTGATGTGACTTCGGTCAAAGAAGCGTTAAAAAACGAAATTATGGGGTAGTACGTGGTTTAATTAAGGCTTTTCGGGATGAGTTCTCAATCCAGATCGCCGCGTCAACGTCGCGATGCGTACTGGTTTGTAGGCTCGTAATACGATGCCGTTAATTGTACCCAGAAATGGAAATGCGGCTCAATTCGTGTGATTAATTTCCACAAATGAACTCGCGAGCTCAGCCGACACGGGAGACTCCCATTTTCGGATGAGGAATTAAACACCTCGTGAAATTGAGATGGATGCAATTTCACGATGGACATTTTTTAGAGTATGTAACTGCATATTAGGTATTTTCATTTGTAATTATTCATCTTTGTGCACCGAGACAGACATCGTCGTGGATACATGTATACACGTGGCGCATAAAAATGAATGATTATACCAAGAAGAATACCCGATTGGGCAAATTGATTGATTTTTTATTGTCGGAAATCGTGAAGAATGATGATAATATGGAATAAAATTCATCGTGGACGGAGCTAGAAAAATCGTGAATCGTTTTACCGTAATTTAATGAATTTTACTTCTTTTTCTATCTCATCGTAACTCATTCATAAATTTAAGCCGCGTGTCCCGCGTTGTATGCACCTGGTAGGTACTACGTATAAGCGAAAAAAAAAGCCGACAATAATAATAGCGGATACCTATACGTTATAACGCGCTGAGGTTCCGGTTCTCAGAAACGAACACAAAAGCTGCAGAGTCGGTGGACCCCCGGGCGGCGTGAAAGAGGCAAGAGAAAAAAACGGAAGAAAAAAAAGATTAGCGTAAATACATTATGTATGTACTCTATAAATACTTACGATAGTCGGCATAGGGGAGAGAAGAAAAGAAAGGATTAAGGAAGAAAAAAAAGGAAGGCAAAAAAACGGACAAAGAAAAGAATACAATGAGGAGCTAAACGTTCTGGCTTAAGTAGTGTCCGGTATATCTGTATATGGACTAATGCAATTCTCGGTATACCGACTACTTACCGAATGAACTAATACCTCCGTGTCAATGAATCGCGGTGTGTATCTTCGATCGTAATACGTGTGTACACCTGACCTATGCTATTCAAACTAATACATATATTTAAACTGTGGTTTGGCATTGAAGTTTTATAGGATAAATAAGACGTATCCGAGGACGCAGGAGCTTGACGATTGACCCTGAGAAATCTGTGTCAATGCCAAGCAAATAAATGTTGTAGTATAACGTGGAAGAGAAGTTTTTTTACTTTGGAACAGGACGCCTGCGGATTTTTAACGACCGATAGGTATCCATAAAATTTGTGAAAAATGTGCTCGCACAATTCATTTATTTATACAGAGTGACCCGGGATCGACGCCGAGATTCTTTGTTAAAATCGGAGATCGCAGATCTGCATCCAATTTTTTTCAAAAAAATCCATAAATTTCCTGTTGCGGTCGATCGAAGATTAGCCGACGACTCGCGTTCTATGAACGGGCTCTTGTCCACAATATGTGTGATACAAGCGAAGAAACCAAGGGGACGTAACCGAGCGCGCGACACAGTGACACTACTCCCGTTCACGGTACGCGCGTTATTGGCTAATCTTCAATGAACCATAACGAAAAGTCAAGGGTCTGTAATCAGCACTCGCCTACTGTCGGATCAAAAAGGTTTGGCGGTTCAGTTTGAGTGATCATAACTTCTAAAAAAAAAATGTTAGAGCGTAAAGTCAAAATCGTGCGTAAAGCGTAGAGTTTTCTGCGTTTAACAATTATTTACGGGCTTCGGTATAAAAATCGTGCGAACCGATATGTTCTCCGAAGGGTTAAGAAACGTAGTTTTTTCGGGGTACGTTGCCGTAGGCCAACTTTATATTGTCACTGTTCGTCTAACAGAAGCGTTAAAAATCTGAAACAATTCATAGTTATTCCCTGAACATTATCAAACGTCATGGCTTTTGAAATTTTGGAAAATATTGAAAAACCTGGACGCCGGGTGCAAAAAAGTCCAATGTCGCGATTTCGGTAACGACTGGGAACAGGTGACACCGAGCTAGCTCAAAATTTTCGTTAAAATATACACTATTTGATTCTGTAATCACTTTTTGATTCGCAATACTGAGCCTCCAGTAATAGACGTCGATAATTTTTTGAATTTGCTACGGGCAATGTATATGCGAGCCGCAATATTCGTTACTGCATTTTCCCCTTCCGCGCGTCCACCGACTCAATTGTTACTCGCGGTCGACGTAGAAGACGATTGAAAAACAATTGTTGCGGCGGAGGCGTGAAGGGGAAAATGCAGTGACGAATATCGCGGCTCGCACATACGTTGCCCGTAGTAAATTCAAAAAATTATCGACGTCTATTACTGTCGGCTCAGTATCGCAAATCAAAAAGTGATTACAGAATCAAATGTTGTATATTTTAACGAAAATTTTAAGCTAGCTCGGTGTCACCGGTTCCCAGTCGTTACCGAAATCACGACATTGAACTTTTTTGCACCCGGCGTCCAGATTTTTTGATATTTTTCAAAATTTCGAATGCCACGACGTTTGATAATGTTCAGGGAATAACTGTGAATTTTTTCAGATTTTTAACGCTTCTTTTAGACGAACAGTGACGATATAAAGTTGACCTACGGCAACGTACCCCGAAAAAACTACGTTTTTTAACGCTTCAGAGACCATATCGGTTCGCACAATTTTTGCACCGAAGCCCGTGAAGAATCGTTGAACGCAGAAAACTCTACGCTTTACGCACGTTTTTGAATTTACGCTCTAACATTTTTTTTTCAGAAGTTATAATCACTCAAACTGAACCGCCAAACCTTTTTGATCCGACAGTAGTAAGATTTGTATCCCCTACGACCCGTTCGAACCCATTCATAACCTTGTGTAACCAAACGTAAGCAGTACCGGCCTTTTCTGGACGCGCGTTTAACGCGAAACTCTAGTGCTGCATGCACAAAAGCTATTAATTAAAAAGAAGACTGATCTCAATCATCGTGTTTCACAATTTATAGCTGATTCTATAAGATATTAGTCATTTTTACTTACTATGCAATTCCAAAGAATTGAGTAATCGATTTCAAAGTAGGCTGAGGCACCGACTTCCCTATTGAGATATAAATCAGCCCTGGTGTACGCAGCTACGCCCGTTTCATGAAATCAGTAGTAACTGAGCTAGGCAATACTCTTGCCGATGATTTCAGATTTTCACTCCGGACATCAATCAAACTGTCGGAATTGTAAGCCTAGACTATACGATTTGAAGAGCTATGGAACACGCCGTGAGATTATCGTCCGGGAATTACATGCCCCTAGTTGGACTTGGGACATGGCGGGTGATTGTTCATTCCCGTATTAGATTGATCAAAGAATGAGTCGAGCAATGCAGTATTCGAATCAGCGTGTCTTATTCTATAATTTGAACACTAAGCTAACTCTTCAACACATGCACATCAAAAATTTACATTGTTACAGTCTACGCCCAAAGATATTGAGAATGCTGTTGGACTAGCTTTAGAGCAGGGCTATAAACACATTGATACAGCGGCCTCGTATTACAACGAAGAGGCTATAGGAAGGGTTCTGAAAGAATGGTTCGACAAAGGTGGCAAGCGCGAGGATATATTCGTAACGACAAAAGTATACCGTGATACATTCTCCATCCCTTTCCAATGGGAATGTTTCGCAATAAAGCTCGGTGCTAGGTCACCACCGTGACCTAGCCTTATAGTACCGAGCTTCGTTGCGAAGTATTCCCAGTCGAGGGAATTTTCTGTACGTAATCTATTCCTCAGCTATATGTATACCTTTGCATGTCATTAATTACGAAGTTTAGGCTCTGCCGACAAAATTACGAGCAGATGAATTATATTATGTGAAATGATTGTTACCCATATTCTCAAGCTGCCAATATACGGAAGTACACCGCGCGGCGTAGAGAAGTACATGAAATTGTCATTAGAAAGGCTGCAGCTAGATTATGTGGACTTGTATTTGGTTCACTTCCCTGTACCCTTCGTCGAGGTTGCTGAGGGAGACGATTTCGCGAGGGAGCCGGATGGTACATGCAAGATGGAATTTAACACGAGTCACCTTGCCGTATGGAAGGTAAAGAGTGAAACGGAAATTTGCGGCATTCCAACGGAAAAGCGCGATAATACAAAAAAAAAGCACACTCGATTCCATGGGAAAGTGCCGAATGTAAGTAATGCCATCGATCATTTTTTCGGCCTGCAGGAAATGGAGAAGCAAGTGAAACTCGGGAGGGCAAAATCAATTGGGCTGAGCAACTTCAATGAGAAGCAGATTAAAAATGTGTGGGACAACGCCGAGATAAAACCAAGCAACTTGCAGGTATAAATCTCCCCGGCGGGCTTTGTCCACTGATCATATGTGAAAAAAAAAGCGGCAAAGTTTATAAAGTATGCTACAATATTGATGATCGAGAAAATGTTCTGCCGTAGATCGAGCTGCACGCCTATTTCCAGCAAAAGTCTCTCCGCGAGTTATGCAAAAAATTAAATATGTCGGTAACGTCTTACGGTACGTTGGGTTCACTCGGAGGAGAAGACCGCTATCGTCCAGAGTTTGATCGCTCAAAGTTTCCCTCGCTCCTCACGCATCCGGTAGTTAAAAAAATAGCCGACGACCACAGTAAGACAACGGCTCAGGTTTTACTTCGGCATTTGATACAGCAAGGAGTCTTAGTCATACCAAAAAGCGCTAATCCTCAAAGAATCAAGTCTAATTTTGAATTATTCGATTTCGAGTTAACTAAAGAGGAAATTGATCGGATGAATGCTTTGGACCATGGACCAAAAGGAAGAATGTATGATTGCCGATTCTTCAAAGGGTGAGAAACAGTCGTAATAATTACATGGAACAGAGGAACAGAGTTATATACTTGGCAGAATTAGAAGCAACAAGTTTTTCCGAACACTTTCGCTATGTATTATAACTGATTCCTGCTTTTACAGAGTCGAGAGGCATCCCGATTACCCATTTAAGGAGGAACTGAACCTATAACTCATTCAATTTGTATAAAACTTATCAAAAATCGAAAAATTCGATTGGACTAAATGATTTATTTTTATATTGATGCACGTGACTTGCTTAAATAACAAATGAGATTCAAAAAAACAGATAACAATGAACAGGGTCTTTTCTATGAACAAAAATGACGTTACGATTACTTCGAGGTAAAGAGAATAAAAATTTTAACATACGATTAGTGATAAATTGAAGAGCCAGTTTTTATTATGAAATTTTAAATATGTGTAGGGATTTTTCGGGATAATAAAACACTTCATTGAGTATAATAACGTTCATTATAAAACCCGCCGCACACAACGTACTTGCGTCGTGGACGCCATCACTTAGACTCTCTTCTCGGGACAGGCGTACCATCGTAGTCGCCGCACAACTATAGGTTGGCACTACTGCCTACATTCATTGGCGACTACATATGAGTACAGAAAGATAATCCTCTTTGATAATCGTTTTATACCAGGTCAATTTGTTTCGGATTCAATTTTCTCTTCAATCTGTAATGAAGAACTGAATATGGCTGCTGTGTTGATCTGTAACATACGAATAATGCTAAACGTTAATGCAAAATCGTAGATAAACAGAAGATGAATTTATCAACGGGTGTATTTATTTTCATCAGATAGAGCTAATATTTGGTAAAATCATTCATAAGATATTCAGCGAGCTTTGTCTCATCCTTTTGTAATTTTAAATTTTTTCAAAGATTTGTTTATAAGTAAATGAAATGATGTTCATCAACGAACGAAAATAGTAGCTACTGTTCTTACACAAATAGAAGTGAAAATCGTCTGTTCTCATAAAATTCATAAATGCGTGGACAAGTATATCACAACATTGTCAGCTAAGTTTTTCATAAAGAACAATTATGTTCCACAAACAAATTTCTTACTGTGATCGGTTGCAGACTGCATGTAGATGGATCTGCTTCATATAAGTTCCATGCCACAGTTATTCATCTCCCGCCTGTAACCAAAGATTGAGGGATATAATATTGTAGATACGTGGATTATGGATGTAGAAAATGAAATAACTTATGTCTTTGACAAATCTCAGTGGTAGTGACGAAATGGTTATTCATCATAAAATTATTTTCAATTTATAGTTTTATGCATCATCGATCATAGCATGAAGAAATTTAATTTGAAACAAATCAAAAAAACTTGTTACTTGTTGCACATGTGGAAAAAAAACAAAAACTCACCAACGATTCAATAACATCCATGAAATTCAAGATTTTTGTACCGTCCCGGAACAAGGTCTAAAAGAACAAAATTCGAGATATTATTACTCAATTGGTAGATCCAACAACCAAATATTTATCTTGTTATTTCAAATTATCAGATAGGAGCGAAAGACATTGCTACATATGTACATCAACGTGTTTTATCAGTTGAACTATGGGATCATCATATAATTTTTTGACTATTCTCTGTGCCTATATAAATTCAAGTGAATTCATTTAACTCAGGTGCTTCATCAATCAATATTTTCCTCTTTTAAAACAGAATAAAGTGGATATTGCCTTACCGAAATAAAGCAGTCTGTTTATTCTCCACCACCTCCCCTGCAGAGAGTAGTTTCAAGGAGAAATTTTGGGGAACTGTGAAGTTCAGCCATTGTAGTTCGGTGTTTAAGAAACCGAGGAGCAATAATTCCTGAAAATATAATTAATGATGTTAGGTTTTGTTCCCTTTCATCTTCATCTTCTAATACAATTCTGATTTTTGAAAATAAATCAGATAGGAGCGAAAGACATTGCTACATATGTACATCAACGTGTTTTATCAGTTGAACTATGGGATCATCACATTATTTTCATTCAATTATTGAATTAAAAGTTGTCTCATGCTAGAAAATTCAATATTACCTTTTCTGCATGAGCTTTCATGGTCCCCACAATTGAGCACGGACTATCATTCTTGTTTTGTCATCAGCAAAAACTCTTTTGGCACCTGAAATAGGTCGTAGGCAAATGCAATCAGTAATTTAACTCGCAAACGTATATAGATGAAATGTTCTGTTGGAGAATTATTCAGGGACCTCAACGATTTATTCAAAATGTATATCAACTTGTGATATCAATTATTCAGAACAATGAAATCATCATTTTAAAATAGTCTTTTTCTTTATATTATAATATCGAATTTTTGTAAAGTTTTCAACTTTGATGCAACAGAACCATGAAAACCAATATCAGTTGTTCCTATACTAAGACTGATGGTCATTTTTATGATTTTGTCACGTTAACGTTTAAAAACCTCCGCCTCATACAATCCGTAACATATCATTTTATCGACATGTTTTCTCCATTATTGTAAATTCAACATGAGCATCAACTTACCAAGTAATAGCCGTCCGTTGATCGATCAGGGTCGCCTGAATTTAGCTTGAACAAAAATTCGAGGCACATCAATCTTTTCCTTCACATTTATAGTACGCCTCTCGACGTAGCAGCAGCTCAGCTCTTGAAAACCAGCGGACGTGAAAATGTCTCGTACTTCTTCGATGGAGAAGTAATAGCTTCTAAAATGGATAAACAAGAATGAAAGATTGATAATCTTGCTTGCTCTAATAACGTAATTTGTAGCGTCCATTGTTATTCTTATTATTATTAGTGAATAACCAAAATCAGATAAGAGTGAAAGACATTCTTAATGTATACATCAAGATGTGTTCAGTTGAACTATGAAATCATCACGTAAAATGAAAGCGACCGTTGAAGATTGTTTTTCAAATCCTATAAAAATTGTCTATAAATTTGATGAAAAAGAGATTCATTCAATTAGCAGATTTGAATCAAATTAAGCTTTTAGATGAATAACAGTCTCGAACAATTGAAAAAAATTGAAATCTCACCTAGTACCATCTTGACGGACGTAAAAGTTCTCCGATATTTTATGTCCAGGTTTAAACCGCAGCTGCGCCATATCGTAGAGACCGTAATCTCTGAATAGAATTGTTCCGCCGACGCTCATTACTGCGTACAAGTTCTCCGCGACTCTAGAATGAGATGAATTAAAATTGAAGATGGAGTATTTTAGTGATAGAAAAAAAACAGACTGATACAAATTAGAAGAAAAAATAATCAGATAGGAGCGAAAGACATTGCTTCATATAAACATCAAGGACAATGTCAGTTGAACTATGTTATCATCATGAGAATAACGACTAGTAATCATTACAGAGACACAATTTATACTATATAAGGAAGAAAAATTTAGAAAAGAAAATGAACAGACTCACAGTTTGAATTTATCAGGATGTATGGCTGATAAAACGAAAACCAAAGTGGCTACGTTAACCGGAAGATCGACTCGAGTGAAGCAATTTTTGGCGGTGACGTCGGTTTGAAAAGGCATTATTTTCTCGGGATGAAAATTTTTGTGATTCTGGAAATATTCAATCGGGAATAATTATCGTTTCAGGTTAAACCGCTTCTAGGCGAAGAGACGAAGTATAAATATGTGTGATGAAATTCTACCTTGACGAGATCGATCGCCTTTTCAGAAATATCGCAGGCGTATATTTTGGTAATATTAATACCATCCTCCAACAACGGATAGAACAAATTTCCGACACCACAACCGACTTCCAATAAAACGCCATTGTTAGTACCGAGGCCTAACAATTCTTCGAATTCCCTCGTGGTCCAATGTCGATCTTTGAAAAATCTTGTCTCGTTACGTTTATAGAACAAATCCCAATGCTTTTTCGCGTCTTTTTCTAACTGCATAGCTTTGTGCTCTGATACTAATCGCGAATTTTGTTCCCTTATACGCTTCATTTCTTCCTCGGTTAAACTTTTCGCCACGTGGCTTTCGCCTGTATCAGTTTTCATCGCGATATATACCGTTTTCACTATTTTATTTCAAAAAAGATCTCTTCTTCGTTATGTTAACAGCCTGACGTACAAGCTATAGATTTTCAATATTCAATTGTTTTACTGTAACTTTACTATTCAGTTTTCCAAATATCTACGATTCAAAATATGCTATGTGGACAAAATTCCAAGTTACCTCGACGAAAGCCCGCAAGAAAGTGAACGAGGCAGTAGCCAACATGGCCGGTCTTTCCTCAACCGAGTAGAAACGGAAGAAGTAAGTGCGAGACGTTGATTCGCTGGCTGAAAAAAAGTGGGGAACTTCCGTTTCTGCGCAGAGGTTTTCCCGCCGTTTGTGATTGCGGCGCAATTATTAACGATTCTTGAGTTAAATTGGGATATTCAAATCCCGATTTCGTACAGAGAATTAAATATTTTCTACGTCTCTCCAATGGAATAACTTTCGTATTGTGAGAAGAAATTAGCAACCTAGTAGATTATTCATGAACAATTATATCTTGTATAAACAAATACAATGAATAAAAAAATTATGTCTAAACAAATTTAGTATAGCGATTAAGTTAGTTATTATAGAAACCAAGCCGCATAATTAGAATTGTTACAAAATATTCTATGTGTTGAAAATGAAGGATCGGTCAGCTGCAGACTAAAGGAAGTCATGTATTATTATCATACTATGGAATATACAAGATGTTATTTGTCAGCATAGGATTTGCTAATAATACCTGTATATGTATATAATTAAATAAAGTAATAACCAGAATCTTGAGCGTTACTAATTAAGCCATTGCTTTAGAATTGTAACGAAATAGATATAATTAGGAAGGACTATTGTAACTATGAATATTTTATAGAGAGTGATTGAAATATAGTGTCTAATGTATAGAATGTAACTCTGAAACACGGATACATAATATCGCCCCACGTAAATTTGTGACAAGAGCTAAATTTCAGTCACGCTTAACCCATTTCAACACTGTGTCAATGCAAGTCAACACTGACCATATAGGTATGTATATCTCTATGCATGTATGCATGTAGCACATTATCCCTATATGCATGGTACAGAAAATATTATTTCACAAACGCGCATCGTGCATATTGATTGCTGGAATGTGCAGATCGTACGTGAGATGACTACTGCAGAGGGTTAGAAATAAACCAAACAAAACGAACATTGATTGGCGATATGAAATTAACCATTGTTTGAATTCTTCGCTATTCAGAAGCAATTGAAACATCAACTTTCGTGTATACCTCCTACATACCATTAATATTATAAATATCGTATGCGGGAATGGATCGCGTAGAGGATCACGTGGTCCCGAATGCGGTGATATCGTATATTCTACGATTCGCTAGAAATCTGTACTACTATGACATATATTATGTATAATATATTCGGAATTATAAGATGTTTGAATGAAAGTGAAGACCATGTTAAAAAAATTTATGTGTTTATCCACATATGACACAAACTTCCAGGATGTTGAACATATGCGTAAAAAATTTGCATACCCATATACGTAGAGGTATATATGGAAATGAAACTCTCTCTTCGAATTTCTGTATAGCACCTAGACATCGTCAGTTTTCTACTAAATTTGAGAGAAGATCAAGAGAGTACAACTTTCCTATGCGAATTGCAAGCGGAATTTAAATTCTCGATTTTGACGCAGTGGGAGATTTGAAATTTGGAAAAAGCTGAACAATATAACAACGAGAATGCACACGAGTTCATTTGAAAAAGAACTGGAGTACTGATCAGTATAGGCTTATGTATTGCGCAATTATACTATCGGTGAAGTTGAGTTGAAACAGAATTTTTCGATAATCATTTCCTCATAGATAATCAAAACACATTATAGGCGTATATGTTGCACTCAAAATAGTGTCACCGGTTGCCTGGGTATAGGTATGTACATGTATTTTTATTATCCGGACGTAGCGTCGTCGGGCGTACTGCAGTAGGTATAGGCATGAGGTACTACATACATACAGATATAACGAAAGCTATACGGCCGAGCGTGTATCGAAGTATGCTAAGAACTACTCCGTTCCTTCCCTCTTGAGCATTCCGACTGGATTTCTGGTCACCAGTTGTAAGCCGCAAACCGATGCGGACACTTTCGACTTGTAGATTCCGCGTCTTTTTTCCATTTTCAGTTTCGTGATTCCTGCTATATAATCACGACAATTCCAATTTTCAATATAAATTTATCAAAATACTCGGGTTACCTTCAAATACATGAATACTATCGCATGTAAAATTTCAAAACCAGATATCGCACGTAATCATCCATAGGTATAATATAATGTATAATTGAAGACGAGAGAAATTATCGTTTCATCGACTCAACTATGAGGATGCAGTGATAATATTGTGATTTACATCAAAGGATTGCAATCGTTTCTGTGAGTAGCATTTTCTACATATATCTTTATACATTTTTCCCCGCATGAATGATCGATTCGTGCCCTTCGCGAAGATATAAATAAAACGATCGCTGTTGCCTAGCTTATAGAGTCCAAACCTGGCTGGACAAAGTTTTCCAAGATGTTCTGCGGCCCGGAAATATTCCTTAGCCCGCAAATTTGCGATACCCTTATTTTGAAACGCGCGATATCCCATTTTCTGCCGTGGAATACGATATATTGCTGAGATTCAAAATGCCTAAAAATTACTATATTAAGGACGTAACAATGCCTCGTTTATATTTTCACTCAAGAACACGCGTTGGCCGCGAGGGAGTTCAATTATAAATATACCGCATTCAATTCGCTGCGTATGCAAGAATTTTCACGTATGGATGCATGTACCCGACCGAGCTGGCATTCTCTCCGTAAAACAGTGCAGTGGGATGACTTCATTAAAAACCGTTGTATCTAATTTAAATTTGTTTTCTTCGTTTGACCATTCCATTTTAATGACACGACGCCGTTCTGGAATGTAGGTTATTTCGTAGGAGTAGTTATTCCAGTTGTTGTAACGGCTTATAGTGTTATTATTGTTCCTGGGTTTAACTGCGTGGTCGTCGGTCACTCGCGGTCACTTTAAGCAAGTTATACCGTTGCCAGGTTCCTGGGACATACCTGAGTAAATGACCATACAGTTGGCCTAGGTGAACGGATCGGTTGAAAGTCTTAGCTATGGGGTCTGAGAAAACCTCGGACCAGCGCCCATGGCGTTTTGTGCGCCGTAAGCAGCCGTTACCTATAGCTAAAAAATAATCACCTGCGTGTGCCAATACCTGGATACACTATTATATTCATATATGTGTATGAATACATCGCGTGAACCGCGGTAATAGATGAGAGGCACGTGAAATATTTGTATAATAGCGAAAGATGAAAAAATGGAACAAAAAAAAAAGCGTGAGATGGAGAAATTTCACGGACAGACCTTGACGATAGCCTCAAAAAAATGGGAATGCAATTCACGTGTGTACAAATTCACGAAAATTCGTATGTACAGAGAAGAGGGAGAAGAAAATAGAAGGTGAAATCACACAGAGAGTGATAATATCTGACCGATTCAAGGCCACGCACATTCAGCTTTTCGCTAAACTTTTTGATACGTTGCCGAGGAAATGTTTGCATGGCCTTGAATCGGTCAGATATTACCTCGTCAAGTGTACTTCCAACAAGTTCCCAAGAATTCAAAGACACCATTCATCACACGAAGGCGTTCTATACAATTCATGTATTATAGGTATATTCTCTTGCTGCTGCGATCTCTCATAGTATAATTATGTATATTAGCAAAGTGTAGTACCTATATGTATATACATACATATATACATATATCCGTATGTATGTGAGTTACGTAAGGAACTTGAGCCTAGGGCGATAATTAGTATAAATAATAATAAGAAGCGTGTACATACTATATTACATGAAAAATTGGGTCGACACGTGAAAGGTGTTTCATATGTTTTATTTCCAATATTATTTGGCAATAGTAGGTATATATGGTAGGTATATACCGCTGAAAAATTTTCGTTTCCAATCACAATTCCGTCGTGCTGTTCAATCTATAGAAACAGCCTATGTGTGGTTCAAGTTTCCTACGCCGTTTGTGGTATCATTATTTTCCTGCAAATAACAATCGAGCGTGAATTGCTACGAAGCCAATTACACCGGAAGCTGACGACAGTCTAGCGTCAACACAATCATAGATATTTGATATCGGTATGCGAGTGATCACTGACACGTATCCTTCGGGGCTCGGTTATAAAGATTAGAGTAAGTATTTATGGTTTATACATGCATGTACGTATATATATATATATATATATACATATATACATAGACAGCGAGGCGTTCTGCTCGATCGCTCAAAATTCATCACGAAAGAAAATTGATATAGAAGCTGTTCTTGTGAACGCTGCTTGAAACGCCGCGCCCAGTTCCTCCAGCAGCCAGTGCAAGAATAAAGATGACATCGAATCGCATTAGCATTACAGTGATGACCTGTTTCTCAACTTTTCTAACACAACGCGCGGTGCAGCAGTTGATTCGTGTAACTATATCTCTGTACTCAGACAAGTATATTTATACCCTACGACGAATATTTCTACAGCAAATTGTCAATTTGTCATTCAAAATATACACTGCGATCACAATACCACTGTCTAGGTATATATGTATGCTCTCATCCATCCAGCGGACTGCATGGACGGGTACATAGCACCGCGGAAGAAAGGCTTCACCATTTCCCACCTGTTGGTCAGTATCTCTTGTAGCTGGTGACTGCATTCCGGAGAAAGTTGCCGCAGGCCTTCTCCCCCATCTTACTTAGACCCGGGTTTGCTTTGTGTATTGATACAGTATACCTGTGTACATATACATATATACGCGCATGTAGAGCCCATACAGCGCCTTTCCATCGAGTGTGTACCTACTTCGGAATGCCTTAACGTGATTCTTCGGAGTCTCAAATTCTGAGTGATTGGCAATTATCGGGGACGAGTTCTTCCCGTGAACTATACTCGGGACAAGAGCTGTGAGTATCATAGATTCGTGCGAGAAATCAAGTCTCGGTCGATCAACGATAAAAATAATAATAGTAATAGCCATAATAGCTGGCTAATAATAACTGCAGGCTTTCGTGTGTGAATTAATCCAAGATATGGATCGAACGAGTTTTTAAACCGATACACTACGTATCTATGTATGTACGCGAGTCAAAATAATTGTGAGAAAAATGAAAAACGTGGGAAAGATGTGTACATAGTATAGTCGTATACGCATTCCGACGATTGAACGATGCGCGACAGTGCCGCAGCGCCGAAATCTGTATCATACACACACGTATAGCTGTAATACCGATATCGCTTATGCAGTTTCATTGAAATACTTCATCGAGCAAATCTATGGAAAAAAACCATTCCAATACACGCGAAACCACACTGCCTCAATCTCTTTGACTAAAAGCTTCATTGATCAATCTCGGATGTAGATACCTACATTCGAAGAAACTGAAGCAAAATTTCCTTCCGCCGTCTGCATGAGACGCTGATTTGAATTCGTCACAGTTTACATAATTACAATGAATTTCTAATTATTTATATCCCATTCTTATAGATCTGATAAACTGTTAGAATTCAGATCGTAAAACGTGACAATAAATTTATATTGTATTGTGGCCCTATACCTGTGTACTTACAACTAGGACTATCGCAGAACCGCATTAATAATCTGTCGAGGTTATCTCAGAAGTCAAAGGGAGTCTGAAGGGACAATTGCAATGGGGATGGGAATTGGAATGTCTACGACAAGGGCGGGTGGCTGCTGGCTGCTCCCTATTGTAGTATGATTTGTGTATCTGTAGGATGTTGCGATCCCACACTGACAATGAGTAAGATGGGCGATGTCTCTCTATTATACATAGATATAATAGGTTTGCTTTCGAGGCTGCTCAGTTGGCGATACGGGAGAGAGAGAGAGAGAGAGAGAGAGAGAGAGAGAGAGAGAGAGAGAGAGAGAGAGAGAGAGAGAGAGAGAGAGAGAGAGAGAGAGAGAGAGACAGAGAGATGTTGCGATTGTATGCATCCGTAGATATAGGTAAATCCAGGTATAGTCATACTGGTCTGCACGGATATTCATATAGATATATAGACACGAGGAAGATCCCCCTGGTGCTATTTCAACCCTCGCGTGTGATTGCCTGATTACAAATTAGTCGCAATGATTATAATAGTCGTGGTTCAGGTCCTTCGGGAATTCAGTCAGGCTAAGTAAGACAATAATTAAACGAACCAATTAACGATCATAGCAGGTTAAACCTGCAACCACACAAGTACGTATGTGTATATATTAATATTGTATATACATGTAACTACTCATGAGAATGGTCGAAGAACGGGTCCAGATTCCAGCTCATTGTTTGGAATGTGTAGCACTGGAAGTATATAATATACCAACAAGTATGTACAGTTTGCGCGTGTCGAGGCAGAGAGAACGTGCCTCGAAACTTGTGCGTGAAAATCGCGGAGGTCATTGTACCGTAAAATACATTTCTCGTGCAATTAAGATTGCACGAAGCGGTGGTTTCCTGGCAAGCGTGACCGCGTGCATCGCCACTTGCATAGCCTGCATCGCTGCCCCCAACCCCACCAGCTCATCTATAATAATTCGAAGCTCTAGATATTTAGAAAGGCGACTAGATAGTATCTATGCGCGATGCTCCGACCGTTCGCTTTCAACGTGAAATCGAAATTACATTTACTCCTTTTCGCATTATGCGCGATCATCATATCGTGTTATACCGTGATGCATTTTGTCGAGTGACGCTGCATCGTCAGATTGCGATTGTCCTCGACGTTATCGGATTCACGATGTCAATTGTAAACTGTAGGTTTCTACTTGATTCAAGTTGCAAGTGGAGCACGTGGCCACGCGGTGCAATGAAAAAGTTTCAGGTATACTCATTTTATCGAGCCATTGAACAAAAACTCTTCCAATTTTCCCTGCACTAGTTGTCACAAATTACGATTGTAAAGCGATGTTATACCTCGACCGTACTCTCATTCTGCGGAGTGTGGATGTTCTAATAACTCGTTATTCCGTCTTGTCCTGCTGCACAGATGCCTCGAAGTTGCCTACCGGAAGTATAAATTCTCTCATGGATCCTGCAACGGGGGCCATGCTGGCCCTGCAAATTCTTGCCCTGTGCTCAATCGTTGCTGCTCTATTGGCATATTTGGTTCGTCAATCTCGGAATGCGTCAAATGAGTTTGACGTACGTAGCAAGAGGTACGTCCTGGTGACGAGCTGTGATAACAGCGTTGGCCTTCAAATCGCAATTGCCCTAGCCGAGGCCGGCTACAAGGTATGTGCCGGAAATTGGGTCCCGTCATTCAATTATGCGATAATTGATCACGCAATTAACGGTTTAACGCGTTATGCAGGTATTTGCCGGACTACTAGAGCCAGAGGGAAGTTCTCCGTCGGCCAAGATCATCCGGGCGCTTGATGATCAACGGAAAAAGGAACCTGCCTTGACGGAAATAGTCGAGGACGGCGCAGAGACCCTTAGCCACGGACAAATTGTACCATTGGAATTGGATCCGACAAGAGAAGACAGCCTCCATGCTTGTCTCGACGCGGTGAGAGCCAGACTTCCGGCTGGCGAGGACGGTGAGGGACTATAATTACACGGATTTCTCTGACTTACCCTTTTTCTATTCAATTTACACTCTTACTCGTGAATGCGTATTCCGCTTTCGCTGATAAATCGAGCTATGTCTACGTATATACAGGCGAACGCATAAGTGTGGTGGAATATTTATATATATCCCTTGAACTTGTGTACGATGCTCTCTTCCGTAATCTGTGTCGCTATAGAAGAATCTACGGTATATTTCATTTGTACTCGCTTATTTACTCTTTCTTTTCCATATTTGTAAGGTTCATGTGATTGATGCTACCGGGTCATAATAATGACATCATTATGGAAAGGCTCTTCCTTGCGGTATCACAGAAATTGTAGAATTTTTCCCGGAGACCTTTGCGGATTGAAAAATTTCACGAATACCTACTCGTATTGTTATCACTGTACCAATATTTCAGGCTTGTGGGCAGTCGTACACACGGGAGGACTCGCTTTGGCTGGCACGATCGAGCGACAGGAGAGTTCAGCCTGGGAGTGCATGCTCCGACATAATTTGGTGGCACCATTAAGAACAGCCAGAGCCTTTATTCCACTACTGCGTGCCAAAAGAGGTGAGAATCATGAATAAATTCCATTTAATAGCCAGCGCGCAGCTGGCGAGGGTGAAGAATGCGAATGTGAATGTGAACGTGGACGCAGAAAATAATTGCATTGCTTCATACGTAAATCGTCGCTGAAGATATGTGGGAGGTTTTCGTTTGTTAGTCAACGGAAAGGAAAGACGAAAAAAGAGGCATAAACATGAAAACCATAAAAACGGAAAGATATACGAGCGCAGTTTTGAAGCAATTCCATGATTTTCGAGTCTTGATCTTAGTAGCGATAAAATGTCTCGCCAACTCCTTCTCCGTCGTAATTATACTGTTTCATCGCGGGAGCTTCGTCAATGCGAAGCTATTTTGGGAATCATTATTTCAATGATCAGATCTTTTAAGTATAAACATACATAAACTTCGCTATCTTCGAATATCTTAAACGTCTCAGGGGAAAAAATTGCGAAGCGTTCCCTACATTCGATTATGCGATCTTTAGATCGCATTCCGGTCGGCAATTTGATTGTACTACTTGAATGAATCTGAGAACAGATTTGGTTCTTTAATAAATTTCAAATAGTTCTAAAATATTGAGTTATTGCCGAAATCTAGTAGTTACAGTAATCAGTTGTTTCTGTAGAAAGATACCTTCTTCTGTGCTATACATACGTATGTACGCCTCCCATACGTAAGCGAAACGTGTTAACCGGATGCCTGAGACCGTGTAAATTGTGAGTTTCTTTCTATTTTTCTCATTTATCAAAGGTCGCATCGTTCTGTTGGGTGATTCCGAGGCCACTTTTTCGAGGGCACCAGGTCTTGTGGCATACAGCGCATCGCGACGCGGTGTCGAGGGTGCCGCCGAGGCACTTAGGGCAGAGCTTTTGCCATCTGGAGTAGCCGTTGTGCTATTGAAACCGCCGCCAGTGAATCCTCTGGTTTTGTACGGCCCACCAATTCTCAAAAGGTGAATAAGATCTTTCCATTCCGCGTTTTGAAGACGCAGAGAGCGCAGATCTATCGGCGAAATACTACATCGAATTTTTTCAGAATCGACGTGGAATCGGGAGCCGATGGGGTCGGAGGTACCTGGACTGCACCTCTACCGACAAAAGCAATTCGACATTCTTTGGTGCCCGCGATGGGATCGCCTTGTCCAATGCCTTCGTATAACATGGCTTTGAAGCCACGTAATTTTTGTTTGTTTGGCTCAGACTGATTTTTCGATACTCGGATACACTTCACTCGCCAAGGTTCCGGATGTACCCGATCGTCGTCCGTATCGTATACTATATTACATGGATACTGTAATCGAGGCCATAATGAGTAGTAATGCTGCGCAATTTTAACCCCAAAGCTGTTTCGTCAAGACGTGTAAAATATGTAATTATGTAGTTCTGTAACTCTACACTATAATACCTGTTTTAGTAATATCTTGTAATTTTCTTCTCTAATATACTGAGATAACCCTTGAAACGTATATTATATACCGTTTTAGGTGCAAATATATGTATACATAGGATGTAAATGGCACGAAATTCAATTTATAACAAATATGCATCTGCAGGTACACTATATACGGCAAATTTTGCAAAATGGTGTATGAGAATAACTTTCCCCCTTCCGGAATTTGAGCCCGAAATTTTTGTCCCAAGCACGGAATTCCGGGGGCTGGTCCAATATTAAAGACATGAAATTCCCGATTGAATACGTGCCTCTTTATACTTTTTTCTTGTAACGGTCCGCGCCCAGCTGTCATCCCTCGTTCAAAACCACCCGTGTTACAAAGGAGCCCCAGGTCTCAAGGCTAGAACAGTATAACTCATACCTTATCAACGGCGTCCAGACTCGATATTATACGCGGTATTGTACAGAAAATCGTCCTTGACGGACTCTGGGACGTCCTCAGCAGCACTCGATGTCGCGCCTCACGTTCCGTACGTCGCCTCGCGGTCGCTTCTTCCCTTTTCCCAGCCCTAAGAAGGGAATGTTGAACGGGGGCACGTTTTTGTTCCAAACTGCGTGACACGGCTGTGAGTGGATTAGGGCGGAATAAGGGTAGCTGAGCAGCAGGTGGTGGGAATATTTCGGTGAGAATCTGAATCTGGGGAGCCTGGAGTTGCAACAGAGATGATGAGGTAGATGTATGTGCTCGTACCAACTGCGTACTACAACGTACTCGCGATGACAAGCCCTTGAGCCCGTAATGAATGATTTACCGTCATTCTCGAACTTGCGGTGTTCTCGCAAAGCCACTTAGAAACTAACTGGGTGTGTTCCCGCGCAGTTCTACCCTTACTACCGTTCAAAATTAAACAGGTGTGGCCATGATTGCATGCCGCTTCCATTCGCTCGGTTGATCAAATATTTAAAGCTTATTAAAGCTCGTATCATTCCAATGAAACGCTTCGTGGCGTTTCTGAGGTATGCCAAAATTTCAATGACAAAATTTCCTAACGTCGCAAAATAATAGGCAAATGATCGGATCCCCGATGGTCAAGGATTGTCGGAACCATACGACATCTTGCAGCCGTCAGAAATTGAAACTTCTACGGTTCTATGTTTGGAATTGCCAGATTTTCAAATTTTTCTTCCTTAAGCGTGAAAAAGCCAATAACTTCCGAAGGAACGGATTTAACGTACCGTATAGATAGTGAGAAACCTTCATCGCTTATACGATCGATACAATTTTCACTCATAGGAAGTGATCATTGTGTTCTCGACCGAAAGCCACCTCGTTTCTTCGGATAAATGGATTGTATTTAATAGAAAACCCGCGTAATGAATGTCGCGAAAAATTTGTAGTGTATGTATGCGGCAGCTTTGCTACCCGCCGTTGATAATAAAATAGAATTCCGTAAGTTTAGAGCTGTTGCGTCGCTTAATCTTTGGTTGGTAACGGCAGCTATTTTACGAGGTAATAGTTTCAAACGTATATCGCGCGAGTCCGCGAGGTAGAACTCTGTGAAATCAAATTACCTGCATTTACTGTATTTAGACGAATGTCGTCGACTGCAATTTGTCGCCTTTTTTAACAGGTATCTAGGCGAGTATTATCGATCCGGAAGAAATTTGTCACGGTATAAATATCCTGCGGTCAGGATTCATGCCAGTTTTCTTTTTTCTTCCGCTTCTTCTTCTTCTTTCGGAAGAAATATTAACACTCCCGTTGGCTTTTTTGTTTCGGTTTTACCTGATTCGATAGGATTATACGCGCATCTATGAATTAAACTCACAGTACATTATCTTTTTTGGTGATAAATGAATACAGAAATTGATGTGACTATTTTTACGGTGTAACAAATTTCAAATAATCCGTGGGATTGGTTTTTGTCGCCTTCTAAATCAACTCGGCGACAAACGACAGCCAGATCAATACACACTCGAAGAGTTGGCTGTGTCCTGGCGATAAAGAATTCTCGGTCTATGCTGACAGAGACAGTCGAAGAAAATAAGATAAAAGAGGAAAAGAGAAAAGGAGAAGCGAACGGGAGACAAGAGGAGGAGGAGAAAAAAAACAAACAAAACAAAAAATTGAAAAATCGCGCTTTCATGCCGTCTGAATTGGTTAGGCGAATTTTAGTTTCGTTTTCATTTTTGTTCAAATACTTCTCACGAGGTGGCACCAGTCACCTTCACCTACCTACTTTTCTCGAAGAAAAGTGTATCTAGTGGAGCCTGAAGTGATTTTATTCAAAATCATATAATGGAAGTGAAGATCCTTGTATATACAATGAGCGAGCGATTTTAATATTTCAATATTTATGTGTCACGATACGTTTTTTACTCTTGAGTTGATGGCTCCTACATATTATATGGAATAAAGTATCCGATACGCCGCGCCGCGCCGCTCGCAGTCCGCCGTGATAATTCAATTTCAATGCGAACGGCTCACCTAGAAATGTACGCGACAATTGATTGATAGGATTCGAGCCTGGTCGCGCAATTACGTCACTCAAATCGTTTCCAATTTTCATGAGAATTCAACGCTCTACCGCATCAGATAAGATTTCACTCGCGGAGAGATTGCCGGCGAATGTATGTAGGTGCAAGCTACCTCGTGCAAAAATTTATACTACATTTTTACCAAATCTATTGTACTTACACGCAAATAATATATTTCAAAGTTGCAGCGTAGTGGTACGTACTGTTTCCATACATATTTGAAATACGAAAAACATGACCATGCAGAGCTCGCGCACTTTTAGCCGAACAAATGCTCGCAGCATGTGTAGGATGATAAATTGGAAGAGAATTTCACTGAGGAATTTTTCAGAAGTTTTCTTGAAACCTTTTCTGAGGTTTTCCACCCGATAAATTCCAGTCGGTCATAGTAAACCAAGAAATAACATTTTTGAATGCAGGTCTCGTATAACACCCGAGAATGGTAGAGTGAAGAAGAGAAAGAGAGAGAGAGACGGAGAACTATACGCTCCCGCAGCACGAACTAGTTCATGCATTGGGCACATACAGCTACCTCGAAGAGTCGCAGGTTCGTGCAGGGAACTGCAGAACTAAATGCGATTTGCAAATGTATGTATATACGTACGATTGGCTCTAAACCTTACCTGCCGGTTTCCGCCATTAAATCCTGCAGGCTATTACACTGAAATTAACTTAGCGCCCGGCGGGTTGCGGGTTACGGTTTCATGGATTACCAGCTGAAGGAATCGACCGCTTTGCCGCTGCACGTCCCGACGATGCCTAACATTCTTAATCGATTGCTAATCGCTACATTAATCAATCCCGCAGGAGAGAAATCCGACAGGAGATATCTCCGCTTTCCGATATATTACACCGTGCGAGACACTGCAGCGGAGGAAGATATTTCTTCAGTGATCCTGCGAGAATCGGGTGGAAAAATTAGTTATCGAATACTTCCGAGCACTCTCAGCTCCTTATCACATTTTCTTTTTCTTGTCTTTTTTGTTTTTTCTTTGAAAAATAACCCACCAGCGGCAAAGAATGAGAAGAAAGAAATTACGTGGAGTTGAACGGCTGCAGCCACGGAGATAATTTGTGATTATTCAGGCATGTAAAGATGATGTAAATTATTCGTGGACAATTAGTCTGCAAGAAATTCGCTTAAATTGAAATTCCACCTCTCCGCGTATACATGTAGTACACCACGCATCCTACATACGTGGGGTTGCTCGCGGCGTGAAAAATTCTGCGTAACGCACGTAAATTCCATTAGCCTAATGTTTTTTATACTCGCACGTTCGGGGGGAAAACAACCCCTTTACATATGTATACATATAGATTGTGCGAAGTGGGCTGCTGGGATTATCAATCGACGTTTCAATGTTGTGTCGATAACATTGCAGCATCAGGAGCGCACGCGAGTCGTTCGATTCTTTGATATGAAATAGTGATTTCCGTAGACCGTAATAAGTGCAGACGGAAAATATGTGGGTACGGTATTGGGAGAGACGAAACGATAAGTTTAACACGTTTTTGAATCCCATACAGTTTATATCTCCGGCCCACGCGACTGGATCTAAACGATCAATCGGATGAAGCGTGACTTTCAGACTTTCTGGTTTTTTATGCCTTTACACTTGTCATGCGATTCGTCATCGTGTACAGAAACATCGGTGGAAATATACACCCATGTATATTATTCGATTGTTTGACGGATACAGCATATTCAAGCTGGAATTTCATTGTTATATCGAGTGTGAATTGTTCCTCGATCCAGAGACAATAATTTTGGCCGTTTCTTTCCCAATATCTACCTTAACCAGACACACGCTGTTCCTGAATAAACATTATGTTTCGCGCACGATCAGACTTTCTTCCGTGTATTGGCAAGAAATGATATAAAAACTTGATTTATATCTATGCCTACGTACAGTTGTGCAACGCTCGCGCCTGCAGGAGAACGATTATGTCACTGCGGATATCGGATTAATCAATTCGCGCGGGATAGATATACCTGGAGCCGTTCCACGCCTCGCAGAGGTATACATAGTCCACACCCGTGTATAAGTAATTTCGGATTGTCAATCACGTGATATAATTAAGGAATAACAGCGTTGTAATTCTAAACCAGTAGCGCGGATTACCAAACACCGTGAACGGTTCGTTTTATAATTCACCGTTGAAGCGAAGCTACCGCCCCCGTAGTTAGAAAACACGAGTGAATTGATATTACGAGACGACTATATACGATTGGATTAGGTGGTACAGCCACCTAGAGCTAGGAATACAGGGGCAAAGTCTGGAACGGAAATTGATATCCTGTATAGAGTTTTCTATCAGGAATTGAGAGAAGTTTAAATGGGGAAAGTTCGTACGTACGTAGAACGTGGTGCTGCCTATTTTAAGAAACTATAGTTTGACGCGGGTCAAATCCCTGCAGATAAAGACGAAATACAATGTCTATAGCGACTTTGGGAAACCGAATTGAAACCAAAGAATAGGTTTCGTATATAAACGCGATGGAGAATTGAACCGTTGCCGAAAATAGTCACACGATCGAGTTAGTTTCGTCGTGCTTCAAAAACCACCGTTTTATTTGATTTTTACCATCGTCTCGCCATACACCTCACTCCTTCTCGCATCCCACTTCTGACTTTGGCAAGTGTACCATAGAAGCGAGTCGCTTTTTAACCGGTTTCCTTTTCGGTTTTTCAACTTTCAACACTGCAATATTGTCGCCTGTTAGATTGAGCGATAAAGGTAGTATACCTGTACACACCGACTTCGGAATGGAGAACCATTATGTATGATTCACGGTTTAACGGGTTGTCATAGGTTAATCACCGCGGATAATTTGTGGTTAACTTAATGATAAAAATGGTCGTTATACAACGAAAAATCGTGTTGTTGCCTATGACATATCCGCGAAAGCGAATATAATGGGCGATAATTTAGCGCTTAAGATTCGAAATAAATGAATAATAAAACCTTTGATACTTGCATTTTTCACCGCAATTTGAGATTCGAGTAAGAGGTATAAAATGGGGAATCACTGAGCCAATTTTATCAGTTCACCTGCTGCCTCCTTCGAATACAATGAACATGGGCGTTTACAAGGTAAAGTGTTCTCTGGAAAATATATATACATCAATGCTCTT
The DNA here is from genome assembly GCA_963170745.1 of Phymatocera aterrima. Lineage (NCBI taxonomy): Eukaryota > Metazoa > Arthropoda > Insecta > Hymenoptera > Tenthredinidae > Phymatocera > Phymatocera aterrima. The sequence goes on from OY720660.1 coordinate 18,060,772, forward strand.
AACTCGGAATTGCGAACGAGTCTTCACCTGAAGTTTGTACCTACCCAAAACCAATGTATAGTCATATACAAGGGGTCAGTCATAACATGAGTTTTATGTCTCGAATCCACTGTCTATCTGCGAGACAGTCTCGTTGATTTGCTTCTTCTCAAAGGTCACTTTCAAAGTCAGACTTACAAACTTACGAACCGTTAGACCAATTCAAAAAGTGGAGAAAGAAAGATTCCAGACGTGACTATCATTTCCGAACCGTTCCCTTCAAGATATGGACGCGAGTCCAAGTTACTTTCTTCCATTGCCTTCTTCTTCTACTTCTTCTTCTTCTTCTTCCTTTTCTATGATACTTCGCGAATAGGATCACAGAACTTCGAGGACTATCGTCGTATGTCAGATATATATATATTTTCATATTATACATAGTACGTATATAATATACTATGTATGTACTACATAAAGTCCCTGACGAAAGCTCGTTACGCATTAAGTAGGATAATCACTGCAGGGAGCGCAAGAAGCTACCTCGATCGATGAGCAAACGAGCAAGGGGGTCTTTTTTACTAGGGTTTAGGTTTTTGTGTTCTTCGTTTTTGTTGTTGCCACGACTACAACCCGCTCGGTAAGGACTCTACCTGCATCTGAAACTGGTCCAACCCTAACCCGTCTAATCCGGCCTATTCTGTGAACGCTACCCAAACCAAACCTGCCTAACTTAATCCACCCCATTCTAACTAATATAACCAAACCTAATCTGACCTGTTCTAACTTCTCTCGGTTGTTCCTATTGTGCCACCTTCACTCGACGCGTGTTAAAACCTAACACAACTATACCTGTATACACCTGCGCGTTCGACCTATAGTCACATGCATGGGTTTCATTAAAATAATTATAAATTTCTACAACTCTAATTGCTTTCAAAAGTTCACAATTGATTTGCCTTTAATTTCAATACGCGATACCTTCTATTTCCGCTCCGCTAGTGGCACTGATTTCATGTTCTCGGTATATTTCCATCTCTGCATTACAGATGTTTGTATGGTCAGACACGTGACTGCAGTTGTAGTTGTGGTGTCATTATCAACATCGTTACTGTTATTGTTATTGTCATCGTTGTAACTAACGTTACGGATTTCAAGAATAGACCATAATGGTAATCATCATCATCGTTTTCGTTGACACGATATTGCGGTTACAGGTACTGACGACGCTCGCCGTCGTCGTGATGGGCGTTGAGGTCCTCTGCTACCCGGGAGGTCACCATGGAGGTATGACAAACAATGCAATTTTCAAGATATATACGTACACATGTAGTGATACAAGACGTTCACAGTCGCGGTGGTTCACCTCGAGCCTGTAGAAAAAAGAGATAGAGAGAGCAAAAGGATATGGGAAGAAAAATTGGTGAATTTGAACACCACCGGCAGTCTTATCGGTATATACAGTCTCGTAAAATGGAAGGTATATATCTCACGGCTGCTAAGTCGGCGGGGAAATTTTACGACGTCGAAATAGATAGGTACTGCAGGTTGTCTCTCACCCGGGTTGATATCCCCCGAGAACCACGGAGACCCTCTGACTGAGTATATTTTGTTCGATCAGTTATTTACGCTGCAATTTAATTATTCATCTCACTTCGCAGGCGGGGGCGGCGGCGGCGGCGGCGGCGGGGGTGGACATGCTCACTCCTACCAGCATTTCCACGGTCCCGTTGTGGGAGCTGGGCAAGAAGTTTCTTGGAAGGACAAACACGGCCACCATCATACTGACTATGTAGCTTACCCCAAGTACGAGTTTGCATATGGAGTTGCAGACCATCATACTAAGGATATTCACAGTCAGAAGGAACATAGAGATGGTAAAATGAGAGAGCTTTCTCGATCGTGAATAAAACACTCCGCGGTAGCGTATCGTGGTCATAGGTATCGCGTGACTTCCGTGAAGTCTGAGTCATCTTGTGAAAATAATTTCACACGATTCTATGATCGGCTTATCATCGAAGCCACTTCCAGTTTGTCATGGAAACCCGACCCACTCTTCGGCCTCGGAATTACGGCCTCTGTCAGTTCGAACGTAACGGGAATAACGGATGAACAGTTTCGTTTATGGAGTGTCGCTTGCTCGTCGATCTACCGGAGGACTCAAATATTTCTTACGATCATACAAACTTCGAGAATAGTCGCTAGTGTGAGGCGGGGTTAGAAATTACTCCCGGGGGTTTATTCGTGGATTTGATATGTTTCTTCAGGGTCGGAGGTTTTCAAGTAACGAAAAATACGAAACGAGGAGAGCTAGTCGCTGCAGGAAGTTGAATGATTCGTTCGTACTTACACAAGTGTAAATCCGCATGGTATATCGTGATCGTTGAAGATAACGGAATCCGAATCAAAGACACATTATTCTCCAATAGGAAAATCGCGGACCTCCATAAATCAGTATTTTTTTTTCTCTCCTCCTTCCTTTCCTTTTTTTCAAAGGTCTTCTCGATTCGATACTGTCTTTACTGCGCATCGATCGCAGCAGCGCCACGAGAACTCAGGCTCTTCAACTGGGTCTAATTTATAGTAATGTCTCTGGCAGGTCGCGAGCTTAGAGGGCTTTTTAGTTGGCAGAGTAAGGGGAACCGTGAAGCAATGGTGAAGTGGCAAGGTTAGGGAAAAGGGAACAAAACAAAGAGAACAGAAAAAAAAGGAAGAAGGAAAGGGGAAGAAAGTAAAAATAATGGGAGAGCGTGCGCCATTTCAATGATTCAGTTGAATACTTTGTGGACGCCAAGAGGCTCACGTAGTACAACTACCAAGGAGTACGACATGGCGGTTGACGAGGAGCTAGAGGGAACCTGGAGTTAGGCGCAACCTTTCGACCTTTGTTCCTACTTTTCATTTATCTTAATCTCAAATCTTCCTAGGCAAAAACGTCGCGGGCGAATACAGCGTCCATGAGCCAGGCGGCAACGTGAGAACGGTCAAATATCACGCTGATCATCAGGGAGGCTTCCATGCTGTAGTCCACAACAGCGGTGGCAACGATCATTCCGGAGGTGGACACGGAGGTGGCGGTGGCCACGGACACGGAGGTGGCGGTGGCCACGGACACGGCGGCGGTGGCGGTGGAGGTGGAGGCGGTCACGGACACGGATACTGATATAATGTACGACGTTGGATCACGTACGCGGAGAAATAGATACCTGCCAGAGAAGATGAGCTCCTTGCCAGGATGTTAGAGCAAGAAATCTCTATGATACCAAAGCCGGCTGGCTCCATGGCTTCGAAGGTGTGATACACATACCCTCGTAGTTGTATTTCTCAACGCGAGGAAACCGCGTCAAGCGTGTTGGCTCGTTTTTTTCTGGCATATCTATTCCTGCACGCTTTGTGAATCGTGATAATTTTGCTCCACGGATCATGCCCAATGGATAAAAATTCGGCGATAAATAATGTGCCCCTCGTTTTCAATTGTTATCACTGTTGTTACCTACATGTGTAATTAACTTGTATTAATGTCTCTTGTTTGTTCCTCACGGCGTTGTATGCCACCTATATATACATACCTATGCTACGTAATAAAATGTCAGCACCAGTCCAAAACTCAATTACCGTACGTCCACATTCTGTCTGTGTTTATTTACGAGTAGAGGTATACGTATACCCGAACCCCCTTCTGCTCATGATTGCGTCTTTGCAGAAGCCTAATTGCTTTGCACTTGTTGGTTTACAATTTACATCATCGTATATGTAGTGTAACTGCCGAATAGGACCGAAAAAAGGCGATCGATCACATTCCCCAACCGTTCATGTGCTTGAGATGGGTATTGGAGTGGATCGAAATTTTATTTCCGACGAGCGAGAATGCTCACTCGTTTTATAATTCCACATCCGAGCGGTGAATTTATTAACGCGCCACCAATTAACTCTCATTTGCAGTCCAATAGTCATTATTTCATACCGTGTACCGTTTTAGGGAGAGAACTTGAGTCAGCGTGGAAATTTTCTCCGATAATTGGGACGATATAATGCTGCGTTTATAATATAACATCGGTGTCACGTTTTTTGAGTAAATGACTCATGGTTAGTGATCATTGTCGTCACTGACAGAGAATGTGGGTAGCTTCATAAATAACTTCTGATTATTCAGTCGCCTGCAGAAAGATATTAACGGAGGATAATAACGATCTCCACCACGTACCCTTTGGAAGATTTCAGCAGGGAATAATAATGAATATGAATTACCAGCTGATCTGAATACCGCGCTATTATTCTGATGGATCATTATCTGAGATGCCCGTACACCATGAGAAGGAATAACGCTGAGTGCAAAAAACTACGTTATACTGTGTGCAAATTCATCAAGGGAATAGCCAGATGCGTATATTTCACACGCAAATGAATCCATCGTGCCGACTGTCGATGTTATTTGTATGAGCATTATCTGATTCGCTCTCGAGCCACATCTCTCATCGGCCTTGTTTACTCCTAGTCCTTTCTTGCTCCCGTTATTTCACAGCCATTCTTCGGAGGGCCGGGCGTAATAATTCACAGGGATGCCAGCTAGACCGCTCCAGTTAACAACGTCGTAATCATTTCTATGAAAATGATGAGACGTCAAAGCCACGTATTCAACGCAGTCAGTCTACGACGAGTGGGTGATAACGAAGAGCAAACTCGACTCATCTGATGACTAACGTTTCAGCTGAGGTGTGTAGTTTGCTTTCGCAGCGATCAGAATTTGAACACGATATATGAAGATACCTCCTGATGAAAGCCTTGTCAATCCTAGAAGTCGATCCATCGACTTCGATGGTGCTACAACGGGAACGCTCTTCGTCCGAGATGATAGTCGAGTAAAAGTGTGGACAAGAATTTGACAAAATCGATACAACCGCAACGATTTGGCATTCTTACAGCCACGCGCGTCTTTGGCTTCGATTAGTTAACAATATTTCGTCGCGTCATAACTGGCGATGGATTGCAAGATGACTTGAGTAACTCGTGCTCAATTCTCTGGATGTTGAAAAAACGGAAACTAAGAAACCGAGACTGCGCTAAGTATCAACGGTGCCAGAATCAGAGAATTTCACAGAGAATCATCCTGTTATGAAAATTCACGCCTGATCTCATATCCTCGAATACCGTTTCGGAGGTAGATTAACGATTAAATCACTCATGCCCGCGGTGTATTATATCATATAGTTACAATTGGTCGCGGAATGTACAGGAAAGCTGTATGATCTGAAGAAATATTTTTTGTTAACACAACGGCTCGCAACTTCAGTACGCTATTAGATAACAACGTAATATCGAAATCTTGGTAGCAAAACACACCGGGGACTGTGGTATATAATGCCTGGTTTTAGTTGGCATTGTATCATTGAACTGTCCAACGCTTGTTCCACACACAACAGTATGGCATTCAAGGTAGACTCCAGTTTAGTACAGTCATCGGAAAACAGTTTTAACAATTATAACAATAACGATTTGAAGATCGGTGGACCTTCGATGGTCCGAACGAACGAGTTGGGTTAATAATCACTGCATTTCCCTCTTTTTTTACGAACAGTTCGTCGCAGTACTCGCCTTCGTGGCACTCGCACAAATCCAGAGCAGCTTGGCAGGCCATGCTCACAGTTTTGCTAATTATCACGGTCCCGTCGAGGGTCCGCACCAAGAAGTAACTGTGCATGACAAGCACGGTCATCATCATATCGATTACGTGGCACATCCGAAGTACGAGTTCGCCTACGGAGTCGAGGACCATCACACCGGGGATTATCACGGACAAAAAGAGCACAGAGACGGTGAGCCAATTTGTTTTTGCCCTCTCGTTTTCTCTTTCTCTATTCTACTTTGGTATACGATGTACAGTATATCTAGGTATATACGGCACTTTTCTTCACTCGGGCAAAGTCTGTTCCTTATTACTTTTGTCCCGGGGGTGGTGTTGGTGGTTATTCTTTATCCCACAATGACTTCTGTATAACTTGGCTCGTGAGGAAGTACGAGGTATCAAGGTGGGCGAAAATATCGATGGGAATTTTCGCGATAGAATTGACTCGATTTCTTCTTCAGGAAAGAACGTTGCCGGTGAATATACCCTTCACGAACCCGGCGGTAATGTGAGGACCGTCAAGTACCATGCCGATCATCATGGAGGATTCCATGCCGTCGTACATAACAGCGGTGGCAACGACCACTCCGGAGGAACTTATGGTGGTCATGGACACGGTCACCACTAAAACACTGTTCACGATCCGATTTTTCCGATATCGGAAGATACATGACCAGCTACCGCTATACGCGAACGCTGTTGACCCCCGGTTTTTCCTCTGTCCTTTGGTCTTATATCGTGATTTACTTGTGAGATACGTTGTTAAGTTTCACCCCCTCCCTGCCTTGTATGATAATCACTTTCGTTGAATAAATATATATACATGTATCTGTCGTTTTGCCGATAATCCGACTTTCTGTACGAACGAATTACCGTTTCGTCCCTCCGCCCTGAACTTTTTCCATCATAATTGATTTTGCATATGGTATATAACCAGAGCGCAATCTTCGAGATGTCGTACTATTACGCCGATGTAGCGTGGCTTTTCTTGTCATCTATCGTATTTCTGAGACAGGCGATTGAATACTAGCGTGAAGGGAATTTAAATTCTGTCTTGTTAACTCAAATCACGATCTCCAGTCTAGACATATTTGCAGTGTAAGGGATCATTCGAGGTGCCCAGCCGTATATAATACATACGTGTATAGGTATACATATGTGTATAGGTATACATATGCTATAGGATACTGTCTATGTACATATATACCGGCTACACCTCCCTTTCATCAAATGGTTATTATTTGTCTTTCATGACCTGGAAAATGAAATTGTGTGTCGTGCGTGGATCCCAGGTAAATATACGATATTAGAAAGATTTTGGTACGTTCGTCGCATGCGGCAATCTTCGCACTATAACAACCTACGTGGATACAGAAGGGAAAAAGGAGCAAGCCAAATTGTTCGAGTCAGATAATAAATGTGAGTTTTCCCTCTTTCCTCAATCCCGTACAATGTTTGTATGCGATTCATTTGGACTCTGAACAGGTTTTCTTTGACTTTCATTCAGTTTTTACCTGCCTGACGCGGTTTCAAAGACCATAAGCCAATCGTATCTTGTTCTTCGTCGACCGTTTTATCTCCTTTCCTCGACACCCGATATTTCCTTTATCTCCATTTTGCTTTCTCTGTCCCTGTCGACGTGTCTCTTCCTTTGCTTGTTTCTTTATTTCTTTCTTTAGCCAGGTTCCCTATACTTGCACCGGAGGCTTACCACACTCGCTCCGAGGCAAAAGAAGCTTAGTGGATTTGCGGCTCGAGTCGTTTATTCTACGCGGTGGCTTCCTCTGTGATTCAACGTTCGATAAGTACACAAAGAATCTTTTCCTTCAGCCACAGTCTCGCTAACAAGTATCGTCGGTACAGATAGGAGCTTTTATAAATACAAACAGAAGAGGAGACGAATAGGGTGAAATACAGAAAAATCACGTGAGACGCAGGTATAAATGCAATTCATTTGCGCTCGTCGTCCGAGCCCATTGCGCCTTTTCTGTATCCAGCATCCCTCCTCGTTCTACGTAGTAGGATACGTAGTAATTATTTCATCCACAACTGAAATTAACTACCGGAAGGACGTGAGCATTCGTCTGTCTCCTGGATCCAGCTTTACAATTTCGATTTGACAATCCCAATATTTGATTACGCTGCGTTAGTCCTGCATCTAACTCGATCGGATGAGTAAATGCCTATAGTACAAATGTAGTTGAGATACTTTACGAAGAGCTTACGGATGCCTCGTGCCGACTGCACGTTGTTCGCTGCAGGTTGGTTTTTCATTCGCTTGAAGCGATCGGATAAGTAGCTTCCTTGAAAGCTCTACCCACGTATGGCAAGGCTGTGTTTCGACAGTTGGAGGATGAATAACAATTTACGAACACGTTCGATCGTCTCGAATGGATCGTACCTGTGCTACGCTGTATAATATCCCAAACTTCGTTTCCGTTCAACATATTGGATCACGTAGGTACATACATACATATGCATACTACGACGAGTCTCCGGGCCTACCGGTCCCCGCGGCTTTTACTGCGGAACGTAAATTGAATTTTGTCGCCGAGTAGCGGATAGGTCCTCTTATGTTATTCCGTTCAAAGGACTATACCTGCTTACGCCGATCGTGAGTTGGTACAAAATATTGCAATTTGTACGACACGCGGGGATCATCGTCATCTGACAATATAGGCCCAGTGTTGAAAATGAAACTCTGAAATTTTATGTATAATTGTACAATATAGTAACTCGGTTTGTTGTATTTATTTACAAACAAATATAGTATACTCTGCGTATATAATTCTGTTCTTCTTTTTTTACGTTTTCTCTACAATAATTACAACACCTACATACCAACAACGTCGAATGTCCACGCGTACAAAAAAGGTGCACATAGGACACGTATGGAGCTGTACATTATATATTTATATAGAAATAAGTGTAAGATTATACATACATGGATGACGATGTGTACAAGAATTGTCCCGATCGACCTCTTGCTCCGTGTTTCCGTGTTTTCTATAATCGGACGATACAGCAGAGATGAATGAGAAGTTTTCTTCTTTATTACATTCGCTCGCCGAGTTGCTCGCGCGGCTGACTAGCCACGGTTTTTCTTCATCCGAGTGAAAAATCGGGTGCGCGTAACCAAAATCGTCGATATCGTTCGAATTTTTATGCAACAAGAATGAGAGCGAAAGGAAGAAACGAAAACAATAATGGAAAAACAAAGTAAACGGGAAAGTACTCGGTGCCTGTGTGTGTGTGTGTGTGTGTGCGCTTATTAGAAAGCGGATGAAGAGGAAGTTGCAGAGCGTGTACTCTAACGATTATGGCTAAGAGGGTGAACGTGTATGTGTATAGACGGTAATATTTTACTCCAAATCTTCGAGAAGATCCGATCAAATTTGAAAGCGTATAACCTGTGAGACGAGACGAAACTGATCTCAGACTGAGACTGATACTGAGACAGCTCTTATACCTTGGTCGAAAATATTTCAAACTAATTTGTGAAATCTCGCGCGTTTAATCCACAGTTTCTTCACTGGTTTCCGGCTCATAGGTAATATATAGATCTACAGCTCATGAATAAGTTAGAAATCAACCTGTATGTACTGTAGGTATACAGCTGGTGCTAATATGCGTATAATAATGAGAAGAGGAAGTTAATTTTCAAGAAGATATACCACGTCAGCCAGCTGCTATGAGAATATACAAGTTTCCTTGTCGTACCGAATTTGGTATATATACCAGGAGAGGATGCGGCGAATAAAACGTACACGTCAAGCTAATTATTATCCGTAATTAAATTTTCTTTCCTTCGCGGGTCCCACTGCTACGAGCGCCAGAAGCTTATATCACTTAGCGAAAAATAAATTGTTCCCGGCGGGCCGTGCGTGCGAGAAAATGAGAAGAAGAAAACCGAAAAGAGAGAGAGAGAGAGAGAGAGAAAAGGTAAAAAAAGGGAGAAGAAGAAAGGAAAGAAGTTTTTTCTTTTTTATTTACATCCTACCTATACTATACGAAAGGAGCAGGGGTTTGATCACGAAAGCGAACAATTTGTTTGCGTTCGCAAGATCGTATAGAAGATTGAATCGGTTCGAAGGGTTTCAAAGCATAGCTCCAACTCATAGTGATTCGGGGCCGCGCCGCCATGGAAATATTCCGACGTGGAGCTCTCAGGGGGAGAGAGGAAAAAATAGAAAAAGAAATTGCAGCAAGAAAAAGAAAAAAGGAACACGAATTTGGAAAGTATACGGCAGCCAACTACGACATTGTATAAAATCAGAGAAAACTGAACCGCTACGGAATTTAGATAATATGACAGAATGAAAAGATACCGTCAGTTATAAACAGTGAAATTTTCATTACGTACTTCCACCTGCAGCCAACATGCTTTCTGCATTTGTCTTTGACATGTTCCTCAGGGACATCCCTAGTCCATGGAAAATCGTTGTGTAAGCAATACGTATATATATACGTAAAACTGAGTATGTATGAATTTTATTATGTACGTACGATGCAATAGTGAACGGATCTGCAATGTTTGCGGGATATTGTGATATACCAATAGAAACAAAGAATATGGGGAGAAAATATGAATAATTTGTGAAACGGACACTCCAAGAGGTTATTACAGTACACCCCAGCTCGCCGAGGTTCGGTGGTGCCCTTTAGCTAAAGCCGTTGCTGGAAGATGACAGTACAATTAGCAGAAGACTTAAAGCGGGAACAGTCGCCCCGCAAGTCTGCACCGCCTCTGGGCGCTCGCCTGGGAATAAAAGAGAGACAGAACTTCGAGACTTGTCAGTTTTATAAGTTTTCTCAGTCAAGTGCCTAGCCCCCGTGCCATACCGACCACTGCAGCGAACGTTGCCGCAGCGCCTCCTCTTACCCCTTGACGAATTGGAGTCCCATTATACCGATTAGGGTAGCAAGGGATGCTTTTTTAATTTCTGTTTACGGTGTAGGTACTGCGCCGTAGCATAACTTAAGAAGCGGTATTTCTTGTGAGAGGATAAGCACGTGCCAAGTAGCTGGTGGAGAAATTCCCGTCAAGTTTAATTTCGTACGAAGGTAGAAAAAATTGTCACAATTTTCATTTCTTGTTCGAAACTTTGGAGGGAAAGACTATTGTTCCCATTTCATGGAGCTGTTCCCACACCGCAAAGATACGCGACTACCCAGAGAATGAAATGTTCTTCAACTATACTGGATCAATCAACGTGCAGGAGGAACAGAGTCGCGGGAGAGATGCATGGCAGAGTAAAAGTGCCGATTTATATCGATTGCCAATGCTGAATGTACTCGGGCTAGGTATTCAACTGCCCGTGTCTCAAGTCAGTAGGACCTATCGGTAATTAATATTCCACGGTCAAGAGTAAAGCTGCCTTTTCATACAGACTTTCGACGCTAGCGTCGAGCGTCAGAGAATCGTCATTTAACCGATCACCTGACCTTTGCTTGACGCTAGTTCGAAAGACATCCAACAGACGTCTCAAAATAGACGTATTTTAGTCGACTGGCCAGAGTCATCCAAAAGACAGATATGCGCTTTAAATACGTCTAAAAGACGTCGTGAAACAGTTGCCTTTCAGTCGACGTTAGCAAGTTATCTGAGACACTTTTTGCACCGCCACCAGCATGGTCGGTGCATAGCTGACATGTGTGTTGTTTGTGTACTAATAGATGAACATCGTATCTCACCGTTCAGAACGTGTACTCGAACGCTGGCCGTCTTCGCGTTGCTCGGCGTGCAGCTATATTCACCGGAATCCTCTCGATCGGTAGATTTGATTAAAAGTGCCGATGTAGTTACGTTGTTTCCCTCCATCGTGTAGATAAACTTGCCGCTCCGGGGGCTGTCGTAGTTTAACATCTTGAAGAAAAAGTGAATCAGATGGATTAGGAGAAAAGTTTCAAGCAAGGAAAAGATGAGCCGGAAAAAACTCGTCGGAGTATTACTCCGTTTTTACATGTATACGTACCTATATATATATGTATACATTTATAGGGATGAAAAAATGTTCCGAGATATTTTTCCCGGTTTTTAATCCATTAGAAAGACGAGAAGGTATGTGCATGTAGGTATACTGCCTACTCCTAGCGGAGGTGGAAATCGATTTTTAATTTTTCAAGTACACGGATGTATCATACTTTAATCGTGGATATGAATAACACTGCAATTCGATACTCTTGACTATTGCGCGTAACAGCAGCACTCCTCAGCTGTAGCTCTCTACAAGCATGACTGATTGCGAGTGAAATTGCGATCAATTTTATCCCCACGGAAGACGGAGAATGAGGCGCGACCCCGGAACTACAAAGTTCTCCCGTTTGTATTGGACATACAAGATCCGTTGGGACTTTCTTCTTCATCTTCTTGCTCGTTAACGGTCGCCGCGTTGCCGCGTCCGCGTCGTTCTTCGATCAAACGGAACTCGCGTGAAAATTACGCCACTGCCTGTGAACATACGTCGAGTGCTGCTAAAGCTCGAGAAAGTTGGATTTGTCGGTTTCGAATGGCAGATTTAGAGACACCTCACAATCAGTGATATTTGAAACTTGATTGCAGAAGATGAAAGAAGAACATTGATCATCGAAGATGGGAAAGAAAAATTCGGGGTGTTCGATCAATCCCAACCCAACTGTGTTTTGGTGGAAATAGAATAAAGAGAATAAAAAGATTTGCAGGCCAATTTTACGGGTGAAATAGTTTCACTTGAATTCCCTCATATTTTTATCATGAATGAAAATTATCGGGAGACGCTCGACGTGATCTAGCTAGCTGATTCAAAACCTAGACAACGTCGTAGCTCGCCTGACAGATCTTCCGGAACGATACGTAAAAGTGTGGCATAAAATGTGAAAGATGCTGACCCAGGATACTATCGATCTTCTCCCATCTGAACCGATCCTGTTATATCGAGCTTATCCCAAGTATTGAAATTGCGAATAAGGAATCAGAGATTGTGAATATCGATTAAAAAAATTAGAAGATAATTGCTCGTGTCTTATGAAAGGAGAAACTTTTCCTCTATCCTGATATCCGAAGAATTGCATGTGTAATGCAACTCCAAAAACTCCAAATTTGTACCCATCAGAAACTATGTTATAAGAAGACAGAAATTCGCCGATGCTTCCTTTTTAGATCTTCATTCTAGGTCATCCATGGGCGATGTAGAGAAGATGAAAGATGAACCTGATGTTTTTCTTAGTAGGTATTGACAAAAGAGAATAAGTATAAGGAATGAGAACACGGCGGACTCATAGCCCTCGCTCGCGCGGCACAAAGCTAGTACGGACAAAAAATTAAAAAAAGAAAAAACACGTTACAAGAAACAAAGAAAGAAAAATATGACCTGTATCAAGATTTCCGTACCTTGTGAAACACCTGATCTCAGAAGCCTCTGAACGGCTGGTACAAATTTGAATGAAAAACAAAAGAACAGAGAAAAAAATAAATAAGAAATTTGGAGGGATCTTCTCAAACGAACCGCACAATTTATTCGATTCTTTTTCTCTTCTCAAAGAAAAGAGATCTTCGGTTCGCAGGATACGGTATAACTAACGTAGGTAGGTAGACACATCCATACGGCAGACCTAAAGCTAAATCCTGTCATCCGAAAGAAAGAAAAAACAGACACATACGAATAAATGTATACTGTAGGTAGTAGATCGATATATACATACGCCTGTACGTGAGTGAATAAATAAATATGCTTGTAGAATTGAACGAGTCGTGGGAAACTTGCCATCTCTTTCTTTGTTTTATGTCAGGTATACTTTACGGCACCGTGGGCAAGTGACTGAAATATCGAAAATTCGTAACGGTGGTACAGAAGCTGACAATGAGGTAAGCTAGTCGCGTGAAATTATAGAGTTACTGTTATCAGACACTACGAAGTTGTACACGACACGGTGATCTCCATTCCGTTTGCTACCAATGTAGCTAGAGTAAGTAGATCCGGCAGAAATGTTTGCGAATACCATTGTAACCAGGCCAATTGAGTGGTATGTGAATCAAAAATTCTTGGCAAGGAAGAAAAAGCAGAAGCTCGCGGTGTATGGTAGAACGCCGGAAACCGGTGATACTGTTTCGCGTTTAGTCGTATTATCAAATAAGTTGGTCGCATTGCACGTATCACATTGATGATATAAACGAGCGGGCGCGGAGCGATGCCTTTTTTATTTTATAGAAATCAAAAAGGCAATTCCAATTTTTGGAGGGGATGTTAGATACTTGAAATCTAGGTACTTACATAGCATATTAACCGCGGCAACGGCTTGCATACCTAAATACCATGAAAAAATAATCTATTTAAGCTTTTCATATAGGTATGTTCTTTTACCTACCTTTTGATTGTGATACCAGAAAATGTGGGCCGGTGGTTCCGGGCTCGATGCGATGATACAGGTCAAATTCAAGGTACTACCAGCGTCGACGTAAAGATCCGGGCCACCGAGTATCTTCGCTGTTGGAACTGCAAAAATGCGAAATCGGAGTATGCGGAATAAGAAGAAAAAATAGATGAACAAAGTCAAATATCGATCGATTCCACTCTCAAAGTAGCGAACGCGGTTAAATTTATTAGGATAGGTATACGGCGGTATCCAATCCTACGTTCCATGTACAGTATATAATGTATGTAGGTACATACTTATGGGCTGAGAAATAACGCCCTCGCAATTCACATAAAAACTTCGAAGCGCGTAAGTTATTTTCCGTGTAACTATGGACTTTGAATAAGTTAACGGCTGTAGGTTTTCTCGTCTTTAGTTCATGTGAGGAAAGTATAACTCACAATTTATATAGATATGATTATGGTCCTGATGCCATTTTCGTGCGAAGGTAAGACGGAGAAGAGGCAGAAGAAGAAGAAGAAGAAGAAGAAAACAAAAAAGCGAAGATCAACTCACCTACAACATTCAGACGGAAAGCGCGGGAAGTGACCGGTACAGTAGATAACTGACACTCATATATTCCTGAATCTCGTTCCTGAACCCATTTGATGCGAAGTGTCCATTCGGACCAAACCGTCCGGTTGGATCCGGCCCTCGTGTCAACGTCTAGCCTGCGAAGAGCCACGAATCTTCCGTCACTCGTGAAGGTAAACCTTGCAATTGTCAGGATATGAATGTCGCGATGTCGGACCCACGAAACCTATGTACGTACATACGTATGTATGTTAGGAACGAATAACGGCAGCCATTAGTCATGGGAGTAGCATACATGAGTATGCAGCCTAGCGCCTTCGAGCTGGAGTTGTAAATTCTTGAGTAATAACGATAATTTCGTGATATTCAGCCCCCCTCCCCACCCCCCCGCCTTGTTGCCGGATAACATTAGAGATTTGGTAACCCGCCAAGAAACATCTGCCAACGTTTCCTGCACCAAGAAAACCACCACCACCACCCCCCCACCAACCAACATGCACCGCCATCAATTTAATCGTTAGGTATGTAGGTACAGCTACATACCTAACGTAGGCATGAAAATCTTGCTTACACACATATACTTACCGTTTGCATACTTATACTAAAAGTTATCAATTTATCAGCTGAATGATCGCAAAATCTCTTGCAAATAGTGGCCATTTATCCGCCACTGCGACAATAGGTTTACGTTTTCGCTTTTTTATTTTCTCGTGGTACCAGTGAAATGTGAACTATTTTTGTTCCCACATGGAATGAAGTTTATTGAATTCTCTATAAAAAAGGTGAAATACATTTTTTCCTTGAACATATGTCAGTTTCGCTGTATTTCACCGTCGAATATGCCAATAATCGTGATTTTTGATTCGGCTCCGCATAGAATCTTGTCTTTGGCAATACGGTCACCGGAAAACATGATTAAACAAAAAATTAGTATAAATATGTGATGCGTTGGCAGTGTTAAGAAAAAAAACCAAAATTTCGATAATCTTACCGATTGAAATCGTAGCACGCGACTCGTCCTGGGAGTGATATCATTTGGGAACTCAGGTTCTCCGACGTCATCAGGATTTATATTATCTCCTTCAATTTCTTTCGCGGCAGAGCTCTCTCTCTTTCCATTTCAATGATTATATTCGAGTTGAGGCAGGAATTACCGTCGCAATATCCGCAGACTGTTGCGCATCTATAAGCCCTGCTCTTCTGCATTCGCGGGCCGGAAAGCAGGCTTTTTTGCAATTACACGATACCAGATTGAGCAGGGAACCTGGAGCAGATGAGTTAAGTGTTAGCACAGGTTCAAGGAAATCGCGCACTCTTTTCCAGCCCCAAAGTTCGGGACATTTTTCATTCCCACGCCACTTCTGTACCTGATGATCCACGCACCAAAAGTGTTGCCGAGCCGCAGCAGCCGTAGGGGGTAACGCAGCTAAGTTCGGCTTACTTCTATAACTTGATTTTATAAACAGATTGTATGTATGTCTGTTGAAAGATGTTTCCGTTGTAGGTCCACCATACACCGATAAGAAAAACCGTTCTCCAGGACGCGTGATACCAGTTGGGTAGCGTCCGTGTCCTCGAAGATTTTAACGATGTTTTGCAAATCCTATAGGTCTTTCAATAGCTTCGATACCTTTAATTTACCTTTCTGGAAGAGACAGGATGTTGTAACACATCCGTTGAATGCACGAGCAAATAGAATCATATCTCGTGAATATGATTGATGCAATTGTAGATTTCGCGAACAACAGACTTTTCGTTCGGCCCGTCCTTTCCCGGCTTTGCACAGTGACAAAAGTGGTATATTGAGACCCATTTTTCGAGATCGCTCAACAGCTGCATTCAGCACGGTATAAACAGCGTCACAATCACTTGGAGGCGAATTTACGACAGGCAGGCTAATTATTCTAGACTGCCGAAATTTTTGTGCACTTGCTAAAGTTTTCATGAAGCCTCGCCATCTAAGAATACGATCTATATCGTCAGACTTTGCGAACATACAAAGAACATCGGATGGTGATGGAATCGAAACATCTTCTCTGAAGATTCCAAGCACGGAATGTCTGCGATGACAATATTTTTTAATCCTCTTCCGTTGATGTGGACATGGGGTGTGAACATGTTTTTCTGGAATCGAAACCTGGTACGTATAAATGATCTTGGCTCTTCTCTCAATGGCGAACTGGTCGATTCTACATTGCTCTCTTCTGTTTTTTCAAATGCCGCAGTAATTTTGTCTTTCCGAGTGTAGTCCTTCGTACACGATACGTGCGCAATCACAGTCTTCATTCCAGTCAATTTTTCATGCTTTCTCTTTCCTCTACCATCGTTCCTCTACTCGTTTGATTTTTTTGAAGTATTGCTGCCTTTTCCTCTAACATTCACCGTTTCACTTGAGTAAAGGCTTTCTTCGCAAACGAAACATCTATCATTATTCGTAATTCTGAACGCGTAACATAACTAATAACAGTTGTATCTTGCCCGGCCTCCTGTGACGAACTGAGAACCACGAGTACCACAGCGCATATTAAGGCCAATGCATTATGATACTTGTTACGTGTAAACACGAGAAGTAAAGACGCCGGATCAAATTAATGATTATTGGCATATTCAACGTTGAAATACAGCAAAACTGTATTGCATCCTTTTATAGAGGATTTAATAAACTTCATTCTTGGTAGGAACAATTTTTCCAATAAATCAACGGTTTCAGAGATATTCACGAAAAACCGAACTGGAGCACCGTTTTCCAAGATGGCGGCTCGAACGTAAGAGATTGAGTTCAGGATTTTTAGTATGTTGCGAAGTATACCATAATGAACATCTATGCCAAATTACAGAAGTTCATCGGTCTCTTTCGTTATTTTTCACTATTTGACCGGACATGTGTTTCATATCGCGAAGTTAATGTGAATCACATTTTTCTTCATCGCGGAATTCGGTTATTTTTGGGCGAGAGTCACACGTCGCAAAGATAACCGAGAGAGATAAACTCCAGTTATTTTCGTAATATCGCAGCGACAACCACAACGTTGGTAATGTATTATGAAAAATATCTTGCCAGGTCGTGATACGAACGCGTGCGAAATGCTATATAATATCTTCACAACTTATCACGGCGATTCCGCATTTGAATATGTAATAAGTATACATACCATTATTCATACACATGCCGATGAATATATATATGTTAGATTCTATTATAATCAAGTATTCAAACTATTCTATTCCAAATGCTTCACCTAATAGACTTGATATATAAATTTTCTGTTCACGTTAGCGAACGTTCGTCCCCAAAAGTGATTAATGATGTCCTCTTCTTTGTCTCGTTGTTTATCGAATTCCTTCTTTTCTTATTTTTATATCTTCCTCCCCGTTTTGCTCGATCGCGAACTGCCCCGCAATGGAAATTGCGCCAACATACATATGTATAGATTATATACCTATGTATATACATAGGAATGTGCGTGAAGCGCGTACTTTCAGTGTGGCGGAAGATATCGTTGGGGGCCGGAAAATTCGTTCGTTACCCCTTTTTTTCGTACGACGTAAAAACTTGAAACTTTTCGCACATGAAAATGAGTTGGTAAGCGTCTGAAATTAATTTCATTTTACATAGGGAGATACTTTGTCGCCGAAAGTAGATAGTACATATCACACATATACAGAATATACAGAATACAGAATACTCTATACAGAATATTTTTGAAAAAATTTCCGATCGCTCGTAGATTTTTTTCTCTCCCTTTTCTTTTTAATCTCGTCCGGTTTGAACTTTGAATTTTCGGTTTCTTTTCGCTCTGTTTTACATTGGTTTGGTTCGCTTACTTCTCCTCCCGAGCGCATTCAAGTCAGAAGCGAATACAGGAAAGATTTGTCTAGTTGGCGTTGCGGAGGCTTGCATTACCATCCTGGCCCAAGGCCAACTTTGGTCCGAACTCTGAATTTCCGATAAGAGATAAGGCAACTGCCCGAGGGAAAATTCAGACGGCACACCCCGTAGATAAACACCCGTGAACGGTAGGAGGGCACGACCAGAGAAGAGGTAAAGCTTCTGCCGGATTTACTAGTCGAAATTTCACTATCACGATCCCCACGTTTCATCCCGATATATTCATCTCTCGCTTTCCCTCTCTTTCTTTCTCTTCGAGTGGATAAGCGATGCGGAAACGTCTTTAAAGTTTTCATTTCTGTTCGTAACGTCATCCTTCCGTCTGTTCTGTACTTACCCACCTCGACTTTTTAAACCAACCCTCCGCGTTAACGTTTCACTGAGTTTAATTAGTTAAGGCGAGCGAGCCTAGAATTTTAAGATATAGTAACCCAACTTAAGAATCTAATTTCTTGCCTTCGTTTTGACGCTGTTCACGTCCAAAGTTGAAACTTTAAATCGATTACTCCTTCGTAGAATTCAATCTTCTCTTACTCATTTTTCTCACTTTTTTTATCTCCCCCCCCCCCCCCCCCTTCCTTCTCTCTCTCTCCGTGTCTCCGACTCGCAGAGCTGTCTTCCACTCAGATGAATGACGAGAAAATGAGAAATTGAGAGTTGAGAAAAAAAGGGAGAAAGAGACTGCATGTTTAAGATTTAATTAATTCGTTAATTACACTGCGAAATACTAATTGTAAGTATAATTTATTGTAGGTATATTTACCGTTCTGTTACCCAAGTTTTTCACTCGACAAGTTAAGTAGGCAGTTCGACCGGCTGAGCTGGTCACATTGGTTACAACACTCAAGTCAAATTCAGGCTGCAAATTCGGTTCTACGGTTCGTTGCCAATTTTCTCCCGACGATAAATGCTGCTCTCCGCCATGCGTCACGCTGACTGTATCCGCACGAAGGCATCCTGAAATATTTTACGAACTATGTCATGGGCCAGTCCGGCTTAACTCGGAAGGCTAGGGGAAGAATGAAGACATTCCGCGCACGATCGGAACGGAGAACCCATTCACGCCGGTCATTCCAGTTTAATAACAAATCGGCGTGTTCTTGGATTCAATACATTACACTCTCGTAGTATACACAATGGCTTGAATTGAAATTGCGAAGGACGTATAAATTTTGAGCAATTTATTGAATGCGTAAACGTACACCCGGTACGTACACGAGTATACTAGTATACGAGTATCGATGAAAATTAGCATATCCGCCGGGGATTTTGAGATAGAGTTTGATGGAACGGAATCGCTGGAATACATTATAATAATTTCACCAAACAATAGCTACGAGACGCTATCTACAATCCTATTTAAAACAATCCAAACTACCCGCATACGTTTTACGTCCCAACCACGAAGGGCTGTTTGATGCGAGATTAAACGTAAGCTCCGCTAAGTTATGGGACTGAAGTGGAAAACACCATCCAGGAAGGATGTGATTGTCAAATCTGATGGACGAATGATTTCGAAAAACCACACGCCGCTTTCTTCGCCTCGCTAATTACTGAAACTTACGTAAGGCCGGTTACTTTCCAGATCAGCCTAAGATACAGAGCTTCCAGAGTTGCTTTCAACGCTACCTGCTCTTTCCTAGACAACAACAGCAAATTTTGAGAGAACAAGTTTCGAGATTGTATCGTTGTTTCTCCCTTTCATTTCATCGAAGGAGTGTACCAACTATGAGACCTGACTATAGTCAACCATTTCCATTTTACGACTTTGACATATATATATCTTTATCTTCGCGAACAAAAATGAACATCAAATTAGAACCGATTTGCGTTTGACGAACATAACTGACATGCCTTGGCTGGGATGGGTAAAAATACTGAAAGAGGACCCTTCCCCTCGTAGATTCGTATCAGATGGTCTAGTCTTCGGGGTTAGGCATGGTTAGGTCAAATGAGAATAGGGAGGAGGATGGGACCTCGTGGGGCTACTTTAGGCACTTGACGCGTCTGCCGATTGGGTAACATCGACGTTTCCCTTTAACGAATTTCCCGCTGAAAACCAACAACGTGGAACTGTTTTGCTTCCGGGGATCCAGGCTAGATTCATGCGGGTAGCTTGGGGGGCGTTTAAACGTCTCTCTTGGGAGGCCTTGTGATTTTCACGTAGTAAAGTAAAGAAAAAAGTGAGTATACAAGCTGTTACTGAGTCTTCCAAGCTGTCGGTCTAGTAATGAAAACAGGGACAAAAAGACTACTACCCTCTTTTCATGCCTCTTCGGTCAATAAATTTCCGGGCTGAGGCCACCGATGGCTCGATATTTGCAAGAGCATGTGATCACACTGATTCTTTCTCATGGCGTATGACTGTATCAAATTTATTGCCATGTGTTCGAGATTAGTAATTATCCAATGCAAACGGTGCAGTTTGTTACAACGAGTCGCATTCAGTTACCTCATAATCTGGAGTGGAGAAAGGGTTGAACCGCGATCTAATTATTTTTATGAAACGGTGATCCTAGCTTCGGATGAAAAACTGTTGGTTACAAAAAAGCGTATCTTTTTGGGCAGACAGACGGAGGACCACCAAAAGTCTGGCTCAGAGCTGTCGCGAGTCACCCAGATAACGCAAACTTTCCTGATTTTGGCTATTGTCTATCCACGGTTGAGTTAAGCTCCTCGTCCCATTGTCTGCCGTAAGGCGGTTTCGGTAGCGATATATATTTTTGTCCAACTAATTACACTCGTCCCAGAGATTCGTGTTGGATTAAATCCGGCGCAGAAGATACCCGAGGATCAAGTAATGGAAGGATTCGAGGAATGTGTATCCGTGTATGTAGGTAACACG
This sequence comes from Phymatocera aterrima, assembly GCA_963170745.1. Lineage (NCBI taxonomy): Eukaryota > Metazoa > Arthropoda > Insecta > Hymenoptera > Tenthredinidae > Phymatocera > Phymatocera aterrima. Next base: position 18,082,030 of record OY720660.1, read on the forward strand.
TATAGATGTATCGCACGGAGCATCGGATAGAAGAGATTATCAAAGGCCCGTAGATTCGGAAAATAGAAATCGCTAAATATGCATGAGTAATTCTTGGGGACTTGAATCGTTGTGGGATCTATACTGGCCGTTCTCTCGGTCTGGAGTGAGGTCATAGGAAAATGGACGGAATGAAGACGTGCAAAAGCCGGTGAGGGGACAAACTTTTGCTCACTTTCTTCACAAAGTAAACCCGAGATACTCTGCAAGCTCAAAACTTCAAACTTGTGAAACTTGTGAACCGTGGGTGGAAGGTATATACATTATACATATCAATTTATATACCTATATATATGCCCATAAAGTTCGCACAGATAGGTCACTGAGATTCCTTCGAGCACCATACGGAATTAGAGCTTTTTCGTAGGTTATTTTGAGTTATTTTTTCATCAAACGGTGTAGAAAGGCGATCTCTTTTCTTTTTATTCCGACTTCTGTCTTTGATCCAACTTCCCGATAAGTAGCAGCTTCTGCTCTACCCTACCACTGATTCAGAAATTGAAGATTAAAGTGGTATGCAGGAATTCCAACAAGTTCGAGTCTTCAACCTTATCTCTTTCAATACTTGTAATAAACATGCTTTTCTCAGAAGAATAACAAGTATTCATTGGAAAATACGGGACCGTATAATCTTTAGAAGTTTGTTGTCTCATTATGGTTCAACGGAATAATCTTGCTTTGAGAAATGGAAAATCTTGAGAATTGTCGTAATTAAAGGGGTAATACTACATTGTAATTTTTTGTTACCGTTTTATTTTCATTGGCTCAAAGGCTTCCTCAATTATTCAAAGATAATACCTAGACGTCTGTCTGTAAGGGAAAATTTATGAAATGGTCCAAAAAGTTCGAATGCTCGCTTTTTGAATTTCAAGTTCATTCGGCGGCTAATAACGTGTTATCGACTGTCGATGCTTAATAAGCTTCTGAAGTAGGCCACTAGATAATTAATAATAAAGCCAATTGTATGGCGCAGGCATTGCAAATTAAAGGTAAACAACGAATGTCCTTAACATTTTAATACTTGAAACTTCGAATGCGTTTTTCTCAAATCTATGTTCTTCAAGGCGAGCGACCAGCTAGCGCCTTCAATTTTGAACCGATCAACTCAAAATTTTAGCTGTAGCTTTATAATGACATTTCCCAGTGAAATACGTAGGATCTTTCCGATTTATTGAAATTCAACGATATTATGACCGATTTGTAACCGATTTTTTCAGAAAAAAACCTTTTTTTCCAAATTGACGCTATTTTTGTGAAATTCAATATTTCTAAAAAATCCTATCTACTTCACCAGATTTCGGCATCTTCTCTTGAAATCTTTTTCGGTTTTCGTTCTGGATTGGAAATTGTGGCCTGCAGGTGGCCGCCCGTGGAGGTCATTCGAAAAAAAGAAATTTCCTCACGTCAGCCACTCCGTCGCCATTGTGTTTTAAAATAATGAAAAAAGACTTTTTCTTGTACTCCGAAACTTCTATTAACATGTATGAAAAACAGAATTCAAAAGGATTATTTCCTTTTACTTGAATGAATTGGAGCAAATGACCCTTGATTTCGTGTACACAAAGTAGTATTAACCCTCAAATCAAGATCAATTTCTCGTTCGCACAGAAACACGCATACGTATAGGTACCAGCGTATAAACTGACGGAGGGCCGAGTTGACGTATTTCTTTGATATTCCCAAGCTAAAAAACCTCTCAATTATAGTCCTTCAGTCGCTTCTATCGCTAGACCGCTACCTCCGAGGCTTCAACCTTCTTTCAAATCCCTGGGACTGAAGTTCGCCGAGGGTAAAAAAGGAGAAGAAAAGCTCAATCCGTGTTATATATTGCGTTATTACTTCTCGTTTGAAAACCTCGCAACAGCCCCCAGGATTTGCCCAGATACGATGGCTAGAATTCCGAAGGGATTTCCCTGGTATTTCCAGAACCGTAAAGTGTTTCTACGGTATTAACAAAGGCGCTCTCTGGAAAAGCGTCAGCTTGCAAACGAATTCGCTGAGCTGGACACGTGACTAAATTGTAATTTACCTATCCCCTTTATACCGCGCGCGCTTCCTTCTCTCTCTTACTGTTTCTCGTCAAGCTGAAAGCTGTTGATTGTGTTCATCCCCCCACGATTCTTGAAATAAACGAATAAGCTGATCAGTAAAATGGCTAATCAGCCAAGTCGCAGCTCTGCGAGTATCCGAGTACAACAATTACGTTCATATCACATCGTCAATAAATCGGGTGGACGACTTCCGATCAGGTACAATGTTCCCATCAACCACACGTTAGTCTTTGAGAGATGTGTATACATAAATTCTATCTTGGCAAATAACGGATCGATCGTGGATGTATAATGCCAGCCATCGACTAGACGGACAGAGGAATGGATGCAGACGAAGATTGAAGCGTAGAAAATTACAGAAATGAATAATTCATCTCTCCGTTGTCTGGTCCAATCCAAATTTGTACTGATGGCTTACATTTGCTACTGCCCTCGGCCTCGTTAGCCCAGCAGGCCTGCTTCTCAGACGTAATTCAATCCTAATTCTATTTGTGCACCATCATTCCACGATGATTGTTCTTTACAAGATTCCATGGAGAAAAAGAGCAAGATATTGGCTGCTGATTGGTAGAAAAAGCTGAATTCGTGATTCATCTTTCATCAGAATCTACATCCATTGAAAATGAAATGAGCTATATCAATACCATATGAATTGTAAAGAACAATGGCCAAGAAAAATGATTGCGTTATTGGCGAATTCTCATCGACACTCGCAGCTTCAAGATCATGATTCATAAAGTTGTTGTACGGGAGCAGTAGATTGTTGACATCCTTCTTATTCCGTAATCCGGCCTTCTAATTCTAATGATGAGGCGAACCGGTATTTTGAAGAGCAATACAAATTTTCACGGCACAGATCTGGGGCCAAACAATACGATACTTCCAATAGCATTTGAACAATATTTTTTATCAAAATAAAAGAGATTTTTGCTGTACGAGAGTTAATGTGCTGATTTTGAATTGCAAGGTATGTATACGTACATGTATACAGGTACACCAAGCATTATATGTTTCATGAATTCTCTACTCACAATCAATATGTAATACCTACGAAATATAAAACGAAATTTATCAATGTCCTCAATTTCCGCATGATGTAAATAGGTTTAACCTGCGGGAACAGGAATATTTCATTTGGATTCCCGAATTTCTGTAAAGCGATACATCCATGTTTGGTATTTCGTACACTGCGGTGGTATACACAAGTATTTCACGGGCGAAACATTTTACCCATATATACGTATGTATACATTACATGGAATTTTATAAAAGGTAAGCATGCTTGACGCGTTTTTCATGCAAGCGTTTGCTATACGAAGTAGTCGTTTTAGTGACGGCGGACGAGAATCGGCGGTGAGGAGTGGGCGACTGTACAGAAAAGTGCACTTCTAAGAGGGTGCTATACTCATATCGACGCCAATGGCCGAGAAAACCAACCTAACACGGGGTCATTTCACTCATTTTGACTGATATCGAAGCCTACGCTTCCATTGATGCGAAAAAGCGTTTCGTAGCACACTTCCGCATTCAACACGAAATATTTATATCTTACAAATTGTTTGTTCAATGCAATAATAGCGATAAAATCCTACGCAGCGTAATTATTGAAAATTGACGATTTCAAACAGCCGAGAGAAGCCATGTATATTAGTTCCGAAAGCGCTCGACATATGTATGGCTCTGTGCGAGGCGTCAGTGTATTTGGTACGACGTAATTCACCAGGGAAGATAATACGATATGAATATATTTAATATATTTCATGTATACATATTCATTTATAAATTATATTAGAGCTGGCTGTTAATCAAGATTCGCGGTAGCGAATCGCCGCCAAGTACAAAAAAAATTAGATGTACCTACTGAATATATTTATGGCATATTATCTCCGCTGTTGAGTGACGTCGTACTAGAGTTTCTATAATCAGTGATCTCTGTACTAACTGGCTAGCCGTTTCTTGAGTGCAGCATAGGATTCATATGACTAATGTACATATGGCTTCTCTCGGCTGTTTGAAATCGTTAATTTTCAATAATTACGCTGTGTAAGATTTTATCGCTATTATTGCATTGAACAAATAAGTTCTAAGATATCAATATTTCGTGTTGAATGCGGAAGTGCGCTACGAAACGCTTTTTCGCATTAATGGAAGCGTAGGCTGCGATATCAGTCAAAATAAGTGAAATGACCCCGTGTTGGGTTGGTTTTCTCGGCCATTGGCGTCGATATGAGTATAGCACCCTCTTAGAAGTGCACTTTTCTGTACAGTCGCCCACTCCTCACCGCCGATTCTCGTCCGCCGTCACTAAAACGACTACTTCGTATACCAAACGCTTGCATGAAAAACGCGTCAAGCATGCTTGCGTTATATAAACTCCTATGTAATGTATACATACGTATATATGGGTAAAATGTTTCGCCCGTGAAATACTTGTGTACCACCGCAGTGTACGAAATACCAAACATGGATGAATCGCTTTACAGAAATTCGGGTATCCAAATGAAATATTCCTGTTCTCGCTGGTTAAACCAGTTTACATCATGCGGAAATTGAGGATATTGATAAGTTTCGTTTTATATTTAGTATGTATTACCTACATATTGATTGTGAGTAGAGAATTCATGAAACATATAATGCCTGGTGTACCTGTATACATGTATGTATACAATTCAATGCAATTCAAAATCAGCACATAAGCTCTCGTACAGCAAAAATCTCTTTTATTTTGATGGAAAATATTGTTCGAATGCTATTGGAAGTATCGTGAGGCACTTTATTATTGTATTGCATTGTGGAATCATGGACTGTTATTTTACACTGGATCCGATTTCGAAGATCAAAGGTGAAGAGTGTCTATACGTATATTTCTCTGGTGAACTCTGATGTAAATGAAGGAAAACACTCTATATCTAAAAAATTATAAAAGGGTCAGCATATGTTATCTCCCGACAAGTTGCTATATAAAGCAATTCGAAATCGTCACCGGTTATTCAGCAGGCGGGAATTATTTGCGTCGTAAGAATGTCTGTTACATTGAAGTGCCTGCTCTTGCAGCTTGCCTGCGTGGCAATTGCATCAGGAAATCCTTACCGCGGGCCAACTCAAAACATTACGGTAATCACGAGAGGTAAGAAACAGTCTATTGATACAATGAGACGTGAACCAAAATAATGATTCTTCGTGATTGAATTGGCCTCGGTAGATTTCGTTCACTTTTTGGGAAAATTTTTTCATTCAGATTTATTTTCAGTCGTCACAATTCCGACGGGCTATGTTTATTATCCCAATATTCACGCTGCCTGGAAACTACATACTGAAAAAGCTCCATGGTCGAACGCATACAACGCATGCGTTGCCGACGGTGGTCGTCTGGCTATAGTCGATACCCGGGCGAAAGTTGGATACATAAAAACTATGACTTCACGAAATTTTGCTGTGTGGGTTGGCATTAAAAAGAGGAGCAAAAAATGGACTACTGCCGGCACGAGTAAGTTTCGTACGATGACAATTTCGATTTCGCAAATGTTATCTGGTACGCGAAGAGTAGACTATCAGAATTGAATGGTATTGCTGAAATTAATCGTAATCGATATTATAGTCTTGCACAGCATATGTTTCAACCAATGTGTGTACATACATGTACATACATACGTACAAATCAGATGCTCGATTTTGTTTCTTTCCATGATACAAGAGCCACAACTATTGCGACTAGTTTGAGACATGGCCGAAGAGCTCATCGTCAGATCTAGTAATAATTTTATTCGATTGATCATGAACGCAGCTGTCAAACCTACCGTGGGCATCCGGCCAGCCCTCAGGTATCGGAGACTGCGTCGCGGTACAACAAAACGGCAAAGGACTATACAATAGACTTTGTATGTGGGATCAACGTTTCGTCTGCGAAATACCTATCCGTGATACGGCGTTCCAAATGCCATGCCGTTTGTGAGGCTGACATCAATGCAGAATAATGGTTCATCTTGGGTGAACCTGCTCGCCACAGAAAATCAAATCATATGTACGATCGATTTTTTGTTTCTTATTTTTCTGAGTATTGGAATGGGAGATAAAAATTTAACATCATCCTAGAATCTTGTTGGTTATTCTAGAAACTTACCATATGAATATAGTCGTAGTATTGGAAAACAGCGAGAATACGCAAGCAGAGAAATTACGTTGTATTTGATTTGGTTACACTTTGGGAAAACTCCATTCCCTTAAACAGACGACGAAATTTACTCTAGGCTACCTCAGGCCTTGTTTCAATTAAAGCAAGACCTCGGAATCCTAATATTTAGTTAGTAAATCGTTTATACGTTTACACGGTTTTGCAGCTCGCCGTGCTGTGCAGTGTCAATTGCCTAAGCAATTGCCTAAGCAATTTCCAACAATTAAATACTTGATCAAAAGATCACTGTGATCATGAAAAGTATCGAACCATCCGGAATAATACGAATCAGGGGGAAAAAATTTAATGTATACTCATAATCTAGCGTTAGGTATACATCGGACCTTGTACATCAAATTATCTCTAAAACATGAATTTATTGCAGGCAAGTAGTCAGCCTAGAGATCTTGGCGACTGTATTCCCATGATGAAAAGTGGCAAAGCAATATGTTATAAAACATGCCAATTTATTAAAACTCATTCCCCGAAGTATCAGCAAAGTATATGAACCAATTCCAAAAGAGTAGATTGATCCGATTGAAAATTGTAATTCTTCATTATTTATACTTAGCTATTGAAAAGCTTGCGGCGTCATGCCAGTGCAATAAAATGTAAACTAAAATTATGGAACAAACTTTCGGTCAGAAAGAACATTACGGTATACTGCACTCCGTAGCGAATTTAGTGTAATAGACATCCGAAATTTGAAAGAAAAGAACCGATAGAATTACTCAATGCAATATCCTCGGAGACAATAGCATTAGAATCTATAATGTACTATAGAAAATATCGGAGCGAATGGCCAATAGTGAATATAGCATCGAAAATCTAGGTCGAATGTAACCTTTCAAGTAAATGACTTTGTGGTATTAGGAATATTAGAAATTTGAAGCACGCATGCTAACGCAAGCACAATACTCGTCCATATATTATATCAGGGACCATATTGGATGGCAAAAGTGGTTGCAGAAAATAATTATCAGTTCTAGCATAGATGTTCTACGTGAAATTGTAAATCCAACTTTCATCTTCCGCAGTTTGGTGTGAAAAGTGAGAGCTGATTCCTACTCGAAAATTTTGTGAGCCGGTAATAATTTGTCATATTCTTTACACTGTTCGAATAGAAAGACTAGAACATCGTGGTTTTAATATGGCGCGGCGGTTGAAAACTCGAGAGTCACTTGGATTAAAACGTTGCTATATTTTAGTTTTCGATGTTATTTTGAATTTAAGACCACAGCCGGGGGGATATAACTATGGAATTGTAGGTGTCCGGAGTCCAAAGGGAAAGGAATTATGATTATGATAATATGATATAATTTGAAGCACGAAAACAGCGTGGTCCCATAGCAGCCAATCTGTCTCGTAAATGTACGTTACAGAGGTCACGTAGATTATCTTTCTTCCCGTTTCGTATAAAGCAGAGCTGAATTACGATACACAGCCAGTACGGAAAGAGTAAGCGTTCTGTTTCAAAAACGTCCAACATACTCGGATAAATTTTTTTACAATTCGCGTGTCTACTATCAATTGCTTCAGCGATTCCTCACCAAACATCTGCTCAGAATAATCTCGCAGTGGCAACAAGTGAGTGAAAATGCCAAAAGATTATCATTCGGAATTACAAAACAAAAGATAACGATTATAGCTAATTTTGTTCGTAATAATCAGTGCTGGATTACAAGTTATACGAAATACATGTGGATATGTTTTTTGCGACCACTTTACCAGACGGCTACACTCATCACTCGCGAGTATCAATGCGGCCTTCAAAGTTCATCGCGAACGGCGTCATTGGCCTGTTGCAAAACAAGCATGAATTTCGGAGGACGGTCATTTGGCCGTGGCTGATACCCAGGAGAAAGTTAAATACATAAAAGCTCACAAGCCACGTTATAGTGATGTGTGGGTTGGAATCATCAGGGAGATATCATGCTGAGTTACTGCTGACGACCGTAATTTTGTATTTCTATGATTTTTGAAAAAGTCTGGTAGGGGAGGCTCGACTGTCAAGTCTGCAAACTGGCTGTCAATCACTCTACGTATCGCAATTTTTTTTTCTCTTCCACAGGAAAAACGAGAGCGATCGTAATTTCCTGATAATCATTAACTCGACTGGCTTAATCATGCTATAAAAATAGCTGACTTCTATCGTGATTGATGTGGCTAGAAGACGATAAAGTTGAAGTCTGAAAGAGTCACTAATATTTCATCACAATTCCGGAAATAAGTTTTCGACTATTGAGAACATCAAAAACATTGTGATGACCAAAAACAGCAAAGTTCAACGGGAACAAAAATGTATAGAATTTTCGTTGGCTATCTGAATCATCATCCAAAAACGTTCTGAATTTGAATCGCAACAGGCCGAGTCGTTCACAATTTTTCGGTTGTGACAAAATATGGCAGAATGAATAAGGATTCAGTCTCTCTTTGACGATTTTATTGGTTTTTTTTTCATTTTTTACGTCGAGAAATAAAAATGCCGTAGCCACGACTAAGTCTCTCCACGATATTTGCTCGAATTGAAACATGACATTTGTTTTTGGGGCTAAAAATTTTAGTGAATTCAATCCAATTGATTAGATTCACATCGCTCGAGTCTACCATGGGAACCGAATCGGCCAGACAGCTTCGGAGACTGCTCCGCGGTGAATGTTAAGGGCGACGGACTGTGTAATAAATTGTGCATATGCCAGAGAGCCTTCGTTTGCGAAATACTCACAACGACTACGGCACACCAAACACCAAATCTGATCTACAGTGAGAGTACTACGGAATCTCTGAATTTCGAGCAGTATCAGTGCATGAAAATTAATTTACCAATTTTTTGTACTTTGTACAGTGAAAGAGAAATGAAAAGAGAATGCCGATGAAATATTAGTATGACTGATTGTTGGAATGATTCACACTCGTTATTGGTCACGGCAGAGCAGTGAATTCGATTTTATACGCTCGTCTGAGGTATCGCGTTGAGAATAGCGTTCTAGAAAGGACAACAAACATTATTCTGTAAATAGCGTGATCATTTTGTACAGTTAAATTTGAATAGGTCTGAATGTGACTCGAATTTCACATTGGGAAGATTCTGTCCATGATGTAAGCTCGCTCACCAACGCAGTCTGGAGGAATCGAGCTATTGGATCTTATCTAAGATGCCTGCTCGGATTTCAATATCATACCGGTAGTCGGGGCTCTGAATTTCAATAACCCGATACCATTGGCCAGTTTCACGTCAAGTACATACTCGAGATTACTTTAAGCTAGAAATATCGGAAATTACGTTGCTGGAAGCACGACGCTTCGGCGAGGCCATTTCGAAGCATATGCTTCGACCCAACGTTCCGCCGCTGAAACATTTCGGCACGGATATTTAGCTATCGGTTAACCGGAAAGACACAACACTTAACTGGACAGAATTATCAATTTGTCGATTATGTAATTCGTCGTTCGATCGAAATTGTGGTCTTCTAATATTTCCATCATAATAGAATGATCCCTTTGCCAATGATCTTCATGGCGGGAGTACATTTCACAGTCAATCGGCAGTCGGAATATATTTTTGAATTCGTAACTGCGATTGTAAATGTGCCAGCGCTGAAACGTCTCAGGGTCCGAAAGCTCCAGCGCCAGAGCCACTCGAGCGCCGAAACGTAGCATAACCTGCTCCACAGTATTCAGGCTTTCAGCAGCGAACTACATACTACTGCTATACAATGCACAGTGTGACTGGCGAGAGTTCCTTGCCTCGGGGATACATAATACAACTAGAATATACCAAAGAGCAAACTTGATCTACTCTGAAAGCAAGTCAGGTAACAGAGCTTGGTATCAACTATTCCTACGGCAACTATTCATACCGCTATTCCTATTCCCGAGTTGACCTGGTTCGGATACATTGAAGTGTCAAAGATGATGATAAATATTGTAATCTGGGTCATATTGATTTTAGGGTAATCAAGTCAAATTTTAATCAATCTAATCAACTGTTATACATAAAAGTGATTATTTTCATCCTCATTAATCATTTTCGCTCAAAGTGAGCTCTACATATTTCGAAAATAAAATTGTCCTGATCCCTTCTGCAATAACATAATCATCAAAGATGGTTTCAACTTCGTCACGAGGTTTTATTGACTGTATCATAGATATGAGTGTATCGTTACACATAGACAATAAATTCTCGTCCTTCGAGAGGCCGCTCACGCGATTACAATAAATTAAATTTTTCGCCCAGAGTAAAAGGCACCGTTTCATCAGAGTATACGAGCGTATACCACTTGAGAGAGGTTATCTTAGGTACGGTCTCATATCAATTGAGGAATTTATTGCACGCGGTTAGCGAATAGAGCTGCGGTGAAGTGAAAAGATGGATAAGATAAAGGTATTCGATGGTATCTTTTAAGTCCCGGACCGATTATCTGGAGGAGAATTCGGGCAGAACCATGGTCAAGAGGGTTATAGATTTCACAAAAGCTTTAGGTCCGAAAGCCCGGACTTTTATGCGAGCTTTCCAGAGTTTTAAGGGTTTACGAGCCCCACTGGGCATTTAGAGTTTCCACGTGAACGCTTTAAAGGCTCCCCTCCACCTTTCACAACCATGGTCTAGAGTCTAGACGTGTACCAACCGACCGACCGCTATACCCCCACCATTCGATACTTATACTCGGATCAGAGACGACAAAAGAGAGACAGAGGTGCCTTTGCAGGTAGTACATTCCCCGGACAGTCCACAGTCACGAAAACCACATTTTTTTCTCTCAGGATTCGAATCTGCTCCGTGTCTACTGCTTCGTTTCATCCTTCTCTACGCGCCGTGGTTACTAATATGAGCCTCAAAGTCTCAGCGGGTAAAATAATTCGAGAAATTACATTATACTTAGTCGGATTTCGAGTTGCTATTAAATTAGTCAAAGTAATTCTAACGGGGGATCATGCGGGCACACACGAATAACTTCCTGTGAAGTGTGAGTAGCGGAGGTAGATATGTGAATAGACACACAAATGGAAAGGTACAATCAGATTTTCGAACGCGGGTACGTAGCTTCGATGAGAATTATATCCATTTCGGTCTTGGGATCTGCGCGGGGGTTTTGGCGGACTGGTTCACCGGAAATGAACCGAGAGTGGAGCTCCCTTTACCAACGGTAAATCATACGTTCGAGAACCTCTCTCGTATGGCCACATCCGGTTATACCGAGTGGAAGATTATGCAGGTTAAGCCCAAGTGATAGTATAAAATGTTGAGCCCGTTGTAATAAAGGGCAGGTAGGTATATATAATCTTACATGAAACCCGTATTACATTATACAGCCGCAGAATAACATTATCTACGCAGAATTTATTTCAGAAGAGCAAATACACAGCATATAGTAATACACGTATCATATACTATATAGCTGGTCGATAGTATACACCGTTGAGATACGGTACCTACGTGTGTTTCGCAGGAAAATTCCTACCGGGTGTGTGTGTTGCGTTTTGAAAAGTGCTTTCCATTAGCAGCAGAACGCTGCACACAAAAGCGACCAGCGGCGAGGGTGAATACAGAAGAACTAACAGACAATAGAGGTCGTGTTCGGTGGCTGGCCTGGCCCCTGCCCCCTGACCCCTCTGCCAGACAGCCTGCCTATACCTACTCAAAATAATATCGCGGTTGCCTCATCAATCATACGCGGTAATGAAAAGCAGCCCTTACTTCGTGAATGGTAGAGCCACGAAACTATGCGGCATTTAAGGGGCATTCGGACTCGCTATCTTAAATGTACAGAAACCGTTTCGAAAACGAGAATCGTGAACTTTTGCAAATGGCTCGATCAGTTTTGATGAAACTTCGAGAATTCGTTGAGTACGATGGCAGAAAGCGGCTCAATATTTCACTTTTTCAAAACATCGCTCGGATTTGATGAAAAATAAATATTCCCTATGTTAGCTAGGTTAGATTGCCAGCGGTGACTCCGAATGCCACCTAAGGCAAGGGTTTGTCATCTCATTTGTACGAACTGACGAGCAATTTTCCTTTCCGTACATCGAGCTATTTAATAATTTTCTAGTCCAGGTAGTAACCCAACCCTAAATTGTAGGTTCCTAGAGTATAATTTTGTGGCTAGGTTATGAATACAGGGTATCGAAGGAAGAACTGTACATTTGCATGAACTGGAAACCAGCAGGAAATATTACTGAATCTCCAACCAGCTAATACTATTGTCTAAAACAAGGTTGAAAAGCTACTCGGAAAATAATGAGAGTGGAAAAGCTGAAATAGCTAATTAGCCACAGTCTGTTTAGAACAACCTTTGTCATTTGAGCTGCTGAACTTCGCCGTCAACGCTTTGTTATACTTCGATGACTTGTACAAATCAGTTCAAGAAACTTATAAGAAAGAATTATACCCGTCGTTGGATAGCTAGCTCGTGATCTCTAAATTATACCTAGGGATAAACATGAAGATAGAACTACTAACGATCTCGTCCAACTAGCTGCCGCTGCAGTTCTGTCTAACAAATTTACAGTGACTTCGAAAAATTAGGGTGGCTGTAAGCCATGACTTCCTGCAAAATGAAATCAGAAATAAAGGAAGGCTGGATCAAAGTTTACTAAAAGTTAGATTTCAGCATGAAAATCGTGCGCAACTACAATTAGTCCAACTTGAACGTTAATCTGGAGATAATCGGGTAGAATCTGACTCTTTGCGGTAGGTAAATGTTGCATTAAGGGTTCAATTTCATTTATGATGGTTTTTCTGCTACTCCTTAACACGTTTCTCATGTAAATAAACGCCCTTTGCCTCGTGTAAATACGTGTGGATTATGCATACACGTCTGTTAGATACCTGTACATGCAAACGTGATACTTGACTCAGTATATACCGTGTGTGCTTCTCCTGTTATGCGCAATTATGAAATAATGTGTAATGTTGGAGTATATAATTACAGCCAGACAACCTCAAACCTGCGTATATACTGTATACGAATGTAATGTAACATCGGAGTTATCAAAATGTGAACGATGTTGAATATGAGCAGGGTGAGCTCCGAGGCTCAAATTGAAACGGAGAAAAACGTTTTCCGTCGAAACAGCCATAAAATTTGGAAACGCGATTGAAACGCTGGCATGTAGGTATGGAGCAGCATATATAAAGTCGTTTTTATACTGAACGTGACACGATAGAAGTCGAACCTGTTGCGGATAATCGCGAGGTGAAATGGTGAAACCGATGATTTCAATTGGATTATTGTCAGAACTTGTTCACACTCAATTTAGTAAATATTGCGAGATAATACAGACGCACAGTGGTGATAGCGAGTCCCCAGAACCTGGCCAAAACCCAGACGAATGGATTTTCGGTTTGGGAATTTCAACAGTCAAGTTATTTCATTTCAAAGTTGACCTTCGTTGATAGCTCACACATCGCTTGAGAAACTCAGTAAATTTACGCTTTGTTAGTAAATGAATAACTTTGTAGTGAAGTGAACAATTCCGATTCAACAAGATGGAAACGATTGCTACTGGTATGTAGAAAATATTCATGCAATAATGAAGTCCGAATTTCATGGTTATCCTATTCAAATAATGCCTGTTTTGATACTTGTACAAAAGTAGCATAATTTTCTGAACTTGCATTTTCAACTGGAGCAAAAGTAGCGTATATCGCGATATACCGCAAAAATACAACTCCAGACTACAGATTAATCAAATATCTTATGAAATCGACAATAATCAGCTGCTCAAATCTGTCTATTCTCCTGTATAACGAATTTTTCTACGGGCTCGTGCGTCCGAAATAGCGTATCGCAATACGAGGGCGCGCGGCATGACAGCTTTCAGAATTAGGTGTCACGCGCAGCACGCTTACGTTATTTGACCATTCTTTGAAAACTAATATATAGATTGATCATGATTGATGTTTCCAATGTGCAATTATAGGATTTTTGGGTCAGGAATAATAGAAATGTAATTATAAATAATGATCAATTAGTGACGTGTATATGAAACATACGTTAGATACAACAATATATGTATTAAATATTCGGGTTTTTTTATGAACAAGATATGTTTCTAATGCTAAGGTAATATTTTCTACACAGAGTCTGATGACGAATATGTAAAATTGACTCGGAAAGAAATATTCGTCGTCATCGAAGACCGTTTGAAGCCCGGATTGGAATATGGTTTGATCATATCAAGTTCTGAATTTTTAGATCAATTTTCTTTGATAATTACTCTTGTTATATTATCACTTCTGTCGTTGATCATACTCATGCTATCATAAGTTCGATTCATTAAAGGATTCTCCATTATATTATTGCATGGTAATATCTATCGTATCGAAAGAATTTGTCGTTTATTTTTTCAATATATTTTCGGCAAATTTTCTGCTGTTATAAAAAAATCACGTTCTCAGCGTGTTAAGTATTGTAGTACTTATTGGTCTCCGAATCCTAGATATACACCGTTGTTTATCAAATCATGACGGGTTTTTGTGCGTCTCGCGAGAATTTTTGACTTTAAATTCTTAATCAGCGACCTCAAAACCCCACGACCAAGGAGTTTAGTCTGCAGAATTTAACGTCGTTCTTGGGTGTTGGCCACGTTTTAGGGGTTCGGCCCCACTGTGGGACGTGATTCAAGTAGATACTCGCGTGCTAATACCACTTAGAGCCCTGATTTTCATCATTGCCATTAATTCGAGCTGTGAAAATGAACGTTAATAATTTTCTCTCGCTAATTCAGCGAGTTTTTTCGGAGCGAAGTTAGCGCTACGGATAGTTTGTTTGTTCGTTTTTGTGGTGAAATTTATTTCAGTTTTCCAAACGTTCGACAAATTGACATTATTTTTCGTTCGTCATCCTTCAACGAGGGGTTTCAGCCTCGTTTCCGATCGTGTGCAGAATTCAGGTACACGATTTAGGGCAGGCCAGCGAAACGGATCAGCCGGGGTTAAAAGGGATTAAAAATTGATAAAAACGCTCGAGAAATTTCACAAAATCTGCACGAGAAGCAGGCTCCACTCAAATTACGATTCGACGTGAATTAATTCATCAAAATCACGTAGTCTGCAATGGCAATTATCTTCGTTGCTTCTGGCCACCTGATTTAGCCCCGACCACGGCCCTTACACAGGTATCTGAAAGTTCTTATACAAGATATATATACCGGCATATACATGTGCACATGCAAACGTGACTTGCTAGACAAGCCATTTCACTTACCATTTGAAATGACAATGAGAAAAATAATAAAACGTCGCGCCATTGTAGTTATAACATTTCGAAGTGGGATTCCCCCCTGACCCGTTCCCGCCCGTTCGCAACTTCCTCTTGGGTCCGTTCACCTGCTGTACCAGGCAGCCGCAGTATAAGCGTGTTTATTTAATTAACATTTTTTTCTCTTTTCAATTACCGCGCTGGGCCTCGCCTCACTTTAGATTTTATTTTCCGTCGCCACCTTTCTACCCGTAGTTATTTTTTCATTTGTTCATTCATTATTCAAATTCGTTTTTTCATTGCTACCCCTTCGCCCGCGACCCGCTGATTTAAAATTCGTTGATTATTTGCATTTTTGTTTGTTTTCGTTTTCAATCTTACTTGCCTGTTTGTTTGTTTAGTACATTTATATGTTTGAATATATACTCTTGCAACTAAACTGCGCGATAAATTGGAAGAGAAAGAAAAAATGAAACTTTCGAAAATGCGATATCAGGGTAAAAATAACCCTCGCCCGCAAGCCACCCCTGCTCAAAAGTATCCTTCACCGCCCACGCGACCCCCTTCCCCGTGCACGCTTCTCTTATTTCTATTTGCCGTGTACACTCTCAGCGTTGGTTGGCAGAACGGGGAAAGGCCAGAGCAAGCACAGTTTTATCGCTCGACGTCCCGCGAACAACTGCAGGCTACCCATCGGGGGTGGCGCAGGCGCCCACTCTGGGGCGCCCGCGATGCTAGTCGGGGCGCTTCCGATCCGAATAGACCCACCGATCATTATTATCACCATTATCATTATCATTATAACTATCTTAGTCGTTACCTCGGTAATATTATCGCCACCGCCATCATCATCGTTAATATTATTATCATTATATTATTAATATTATCATAACCATCATCATTATTGTAAATACCCGCGGTGAAATCATCGAACACCTTGAATCGCCTAAATTACAACATCAAGACTCTCCTGTCTTAGCTGCTGTCCCCAATTACGTGGCTAGTTTGTATGCAGCCCCGTTCCCGACAAAATACTTTTCTCTTTCTTCTCAGCCAGTTCCGTTCTATTCTTCTTCCGCTTCTTTGCTATCGTCTCCTTCTTTTCCGGCAAGTTCTATCCTACTGTAGCCGCGGCGTGGAATCTCGCGACGTAGTTGAACGGAAAATCAGGGCGGATAGAAGTCTGCAGCGATGTCATAGAAATTCTGTTTCTCTTCTCGCTTTTTCTCTTATCAGTCCAGTTTGGATTTCGTCATATTACACGACTGTGTGCTCACGCTCAAATCACTCAGTCTCGAGGTCGAGGTTACAGGGACTTGCAGGTATTGTAAGTACTGTACACATACCTACCGCCGAATTAACCTGATACGCCTTTAGCTATTCCGACGCCGGCCACTTAATTCTTACGATTAGTCGTTTGTCTGTTTTACGTAGGTATAAGCAAATTAGATTTACGGTACGATGCGGAAGGTTGCCCGGATCTAATTTACAGCATAATTTAATACGGTCTAAATGACGTAGCATTAGGGATGTTTATCGTACGGGTTTCAGCCGTTCGTGTGTATTACTGTACGTGTGTCATTAATGAAATGAAGCACCTATAGAGCTCTGGTATTGATAAAGTTTGCAAATTTTAGGACCGAGTTCGAAACTTTTGACGGGCAATCTCCATATCGTCACAAGTATACTGTATACACAGATTTGAATGTACACACATTGCAGCAAACGATATTTCGGACTGTTACTTCGAGTTATTGGACATAACGACCTCAACGCGTGGAACTTTGTTCCAGAATTCTCTAGCCTTGTGATTGAAGCACGGAAAACTTTATGTAAATCCAATGGAACGAACGACGAGGCTATTTTACATTGACAAACGTAACATTTGTGGACGCAGACGTTCCGCAGGGCGTACAGGGCCCCGCATGCACCTCAACTCGTTTACCAACCTACATACCTACGCGTCGGGTCCAAGAATAACTAAACAATTGCTTTGATCCTCGGAAAAGCATATAATCCCTTGTGCCACCTATGTGGTTCGAAGGTTACCGAGGGCTTTCGCCGAGTTGCAAATGACAATGCACGTCGGTACGTGAAGTAAATGTTTGGTCAGAGCTTACAACAATGTCGGTATGACCGGGGAGAAGCGCAAGCTGGTTATATGTCAGGAAAAAAATGAGTAAATGAAAGGATGAGAGAGGTAACTTCGTATTCGATCAAAGTCGACGGATGAAAAACGCTGTAACAGCTTTTCGGCATAATTTTTTCCCTCGCACAAAACCGAGAACTGATACCTGCGCTTCATTGTTAGGCAATGTTACATTTTCATAGTAGAAATGGTTCGTAAAGGCAGTTCGGTACTGGAACAAACAACGTTCGACGGCGTTTGTTCGGTATTCTAAGGCTCACTCGTTTCAGACTTGCGTGTATCGAGCGATCTCATTTATCCAAATGATGAAATATTATCTCATTCCATAGCGGTGAGGACAAACGTTAGATTCCCAAGAGAACACCGCCGTTGCGATCCTCTTCCATGACCTTTGTGGACTGAAACTCGCTTTCATTGTTGAAAAATGAATCAGAGTAGGAAACGAGACGATGAAAACAATGAACAATACGAAAACCCTAGGGCTTGAGTAGGTACGTGATATTGGAACGTCCGATGAAGCGTTCCGGCGTATATCGAATGATTCGGGTTGTGAATTGTTGAGGTAGATGAAAATAGGTCATCGTGTGTGTAGGTATACCTACGAGGCGAGGAGAAAGTAGCGAGAAAAAGGGAAGAGGAGAAAGAAAAAAACTGAGGTGAACGTTGATGCTAAGCGACGGTTGATTTTTTTCCCTGCAAAATCGAGGCGAGCTTCATGCAACAATTAGGGCCTAATAACTAAGGCGTAGCGAAGAGTGGAAATTGTGAATAGGAATGGAAGGAAGCATCGCAACGGAAGGCAATGAAACGGTAAAAGGTATAACGTAGGTATAAGGGCGGAGTGACGGGGTGCCGCGGGATGAGCACACACGTACCTACATGTTTATTCTTATTCGGTGAAGTCAACTATCTAAGAATTTTCATCGTTGAATTATGATAATGTTTTCGGAGAAGCTGTATCAGAATTGGTGGTAAAAATTTGTTCAACCACCGCGCCGACGATTAAGCTTCGTCGTATTTTTCATATATAAGTATATAGTATACCTACTGGCTCGCGATTATACCGTCCTTATACCTACACTCAAATTGTTAGCATTGAAAATTCAATAAACCAAGCCACTTTCAGCCGGGCCACGTATCAGGAACCCGCAGAACGGATTATTGCGGTATTAAAACGCGATGTGAAGTTAAATATAGAGTGGTCGGTAATAAGCTTCTCTCGGTGAATTATTAAACGATCATTGTAACCGATATTTTCCCAGATGAAATTTCAATCGGAATATTATATTCGAACCACCGCCCGTGCAGTTGGCAACATAACCAACTGCATGGTATAGCTATAATATTCGGATTCATGAAGTTTGTTTCATGCATAATTGTTCTGTATTGTATACGCGATAGAATATAAATACCGAACGGTAAAGTGTTGGGCAAAATGTTAATAAACAAATTACGGATATCCTATGATTAGCGAGATGGATATCAATTAGGGCCCCAGTTTATCTCTAAACGATGTATAAATACATGTGTGCAATATATTAGCTGTATGTTGTGATCGCTGAATTCCTGAAGCCTGAGGCCTGAAACGTGAAGCCTAAACCCGCTCGAATACAGACTCATATTTTTAGTTGTGTAATATTCATGTAATCGTTCAAGAACTAATTATAGAGTAATCAGACTCACGAACATGTTGAAAATTTAATGAGCCAAATTATACTATCCGGTAGAAGAGAAACTCATGAAACCGATTATTGTTTATACTGGAGCTTAAGAACATAATAGAGCACGCGCTCGTCCCGCAGAATATTAACTCTATGATAATGTAAGTCGTCGATGAAGTAATGGGAATTTAACGAGTTTATGTTCTGCACACGCCATCGCACAAACGTTGTTAGAAAACCTTTCAGCGACTACTTTCAGTGCCTGTAACATGAGACTAATTATGCAAGTCCTGCATTTATTGAATTGCAATATTATATGATTAAAACGGCAGCTATACAGCTGCGCGTTCGACGATGGAAGAGTTATTTTATTTTTTCGAATTAATTAAAAATACTGCATGGAGCTTTCTTCAAAGCAAACGCCCATAAACGTCGAGGTAACTGCTTTACGTAACTCTTTCGCTATTAACTAAAATAATTAAAATCACCCGGCACCCGCACGAAGAACTTAATACCGCGGGTTTTCACGTTATGAATAAAGAATGAATACTAAGGCATTAAATAAGCTGTGAAATTAAACTACGCGTAACCGGAAAGGATCAAGATATAACTATGATCCACTAATTCGTAGCGATGATCTTGAAATCCGAATATATTTTCTCTAATTAGATCTCGAATGCGATGATTATATAAAATCATTAATTTTTCACCTCATGCGGTGCGTTGGATATGCATTTGTAATCGGACAAACAGAGAATTTATCAACCGGAGGTAAATTTATAATATTACTCGTCCAAGAATGATATCCAATCAAATAATTTTCAACCAGCTTTTCTCTAAATTGGGTACAGTCGAGGTTTTATGCGAAGGTGAATTTCGGTGAACGGAAACGAAGTCAAAGTGAAATACAAAAATAAAAGCGCTGGATTTCTTTAAAGAGGAAAAGTCGACGCGCAGCAGCTAAAGGTGGTTCCAACGCCGAATACGATACGGAGGTAAAGAGGAGCTTTGGTAGGTACGATCGAGGAAGAGAAGGAGGACGCATTGGCGAGAGTAAGAGGGTGAACGGGGTCGGGAGACGTGATTGAACTCAAATCGATTGGAAAGATTAGAGGTAGACTAAGAACGAGAGGAAAAAAGAAAAGATAGAGAAAAAAGAGGAGAAAGAGAACAAAGAGGAAAAAGGGAAAAGGGAAAAGGGAAAACTAAAAAATGGAGGACGGCGAGAGGAAACCAATTTCAAATTAAACTGCTCGTTGGTTTTGCGACAATAGAGTATCCCTTCATACCAATTCACCTAACCACCGGCATCGCCACCACCACCTGCACCCTCTCGCAAATGCTCCGTAGAATTCGAGAGTCTCGCCGAAATCGTGATTTTGGTATCAAACACCATTAGTACGAAAGCCTTGGGACCATCGTGACGATGAATTTAACAAGCAAACTGTACGTCGTAATATTTGTCAAACTTCAACGGCCATCAATCTGTCTGGCCTCAATCTATTCATACAGATAATAGATCGATACATATAAAAGACCGCTAGACGTACGTCCGAAAATCGAAAGGATGTCTTACCAAATTTTTCGGAATAAAATACGTGTGAGCAGGAACGAGATGAAAAGTGAAACAAACAAGTAAACCAACAAGAAATATAGAAGAAAATCGCATCACGATGAATATCGCGTAAGTATAATCGGCGAGATAAAACAAGATGAAGCTAACTCAGCGGACTACGTACATATTGCATACACCACGAGGATTTCGGCGGTGAATTATTCGGCAGAGAAGGGTCGGAGATTCCTTGAGAAACGAGTGTATATACCTACGGAGTAATATATACATGCTCGTGTTTATTATGTACATTGTAAATATATACTCGGACCTCCAGACCTTCGCTTGGTCAATGCTATGGTTCCCCATTTCTTTTTACTTTCGTCTGATTTGAGCCGTTCCTCGTTCCCCGTTCATGCCTTTTCCTCCTAGAATAAGTGATTCAGGAAGACCATAAACCGCAGACATACAGTTATCGGTCTTGTTAGACTTGCACTTGAAACCGCGAAATTGGAATTAATATTTGATAATAGGCCGGAATTCGTTCTGCAAGGAGACGGAGGACACCTAAACCATACTATTGTATACCGGCTTCCACGGGGTTAACAATAGATTACATCGACCCAGATTAATAACCCGAGTAAGCCAGCCCCACAGCTATTGCCGGTATTCATCGAAAACGTTACCTACATATAATGCATCGTCGATACCTATTTGGACAATGGTTTTGATTTTTAGGCACGTCGCATTGCCGCCCCGGAGCTACGTACCTTGTTTCACGTGTTCGTTTCGGTCGAATTGATTCCAACTATAGCGAAATCCATCTGGTTGTAATGAATCAATAACCGTATACAATATTATATAGGTATGTGTGTATATTCAATCCCTCGTTCTATGTCGGAGGATTATACCTCGTCATCGTTAAATACGAGAAAAGATTGCCGATGATCAGAAGCGGAGGCTTGAAGACGAGGGGGTGCGGAAAAGAAGTAGCATTGACGATAATTACACGATTCAATTATGCAACGAAATTCAGAAGAAAAATTTGCATCCTCTTATGAAAATTGAATACAGTACAACCTAGGGATATACTTGTATCTCGGTGAAAATACGAATGGCGATGGAAGAAAACGAATCCTCGTCCTGGACTGCCGCGAGCCGTGGAGCCGAAGGCAGATGAAATACAGAGACTGTGTTCTACCAAACGGTCCAACAAAAACCAGATTTCCGTAATGATTCAAACTTCCATTCGACTCTCAGTAGCGAATGTCAACTCAGAAAACTGAAAGCTTTTAGCGAGGTTCCAGTACTGGGCGACGCGTTCGAATACATCGCATTGAAAGGAAGTGAACGTTTCGTGGAAAACATAATTGAGTAAAGCACAAGCTTTTCCACGATTCTTGGAAGGAGGCTTGTCGATTTCGTTATACATTATCATCGTTTCATTTTTCAACCATGGGCTTCCCCCAAAGAGGCTCAATGCAAAGATGGTTGAAACAAAAGCTCCACGCCATTTAAGGGTATTCCCCGGATAAGATATTAATGGTGAAGCTATACGTTAACGAAGGATCTGTGTGTACGGGGTACAGGGATACGTATATAGCCATATACTCACACAACACGGTGCAGTAGGCGTTAACAGTAATATAATGCGAGCTTCACCGGATTTAAAAAATCTCGTAAATTTATGAGAAAAGTTCAAAGTGCTTTTCAAGTAAGTTTAACTGAATATATTATCCCTACTAACAGTAGGTGAGGGGGGGGGGGGGGGGGGGGGGGGGGTAGAATATATTGTAGGCAGTGTAGGTACAGAGTGGCCTGAGAGTCCAAACATTATTTCAATCCAAATTTATTTTCACTCAAGTTTCTTTTCGGTGAACGCGGGCATTTATACGTCGTGTACGGGGTGCGGTTTTACTCAAGCTATGTATATGGGTATAAAACTGAATTTCTCACGGAATATTATACATCCCCGTCTTTGATCAATTCATAATTTTCCCTCCCTGTATGCTCTTTTTATATTCTAGATTTCAGATGATATGATATTCCGTCAGCAGTAGGATAGAGTAGAGTATAAAGGTAGTCAGCGAATATAGCGCACGAGAATCTTTGTCGGAAAATTTCATGTTCAATTTTCAATATTTCTCGTCTTGTCCCGTCCCGTTCCGTCCATCTTACTCATTCCATATTTATAATTGATGAAATTTACCAAGTGAAATTTACCACCGATTTTTTATGTTCCCATACAACGATATCAATTACACGACGTCCAATTTTGAAAGCTAGTTATCGCAGAATTTCATATAATATATTTGGCAGCTAGCCCACTTGCGATAATACATGCGTGTTCTAGGCAACATGTGGGTCCGGCGAAACAAGCTCAAATTATCGTACGCCCTGTAGTATGTATATGTACCTGAGCGTCGAAAGTAGTAGGAGGTGGTTTTAATGATAATTCTTTCATCTCTTTCGAGAGGAGGATGAGCGGGTGGATAATGCATGATAATTGGGCATTAGGGAAGATATTACAACGCTTGTAGCGGATTTAACGCAGCTGAGACTTTCCGGAGACACGGCTAGCCCAGTGACGAGAGATTGCATTTCCAGCGTGCCTGAAAAATTCTGCCAAGAGCAGAAATCCGGGGTACATATAATCTAGTGAGTTTTAAAGAGGAACCCTCCAAGTTTACCTCAAGTATCCTGCAATCTAGTCTTCGTGTTTCGTGTTACTGACTTTGGGGCAACACCAAAATTTCATTTCGTAGCTTAACTCAAGTTAATATTCTGTGCTACAATCAACTCGTTAATATTCGCTCAGGCGGCGAGTCAGCAGGAAGGTGAAACCGCTGGATGAGAATATATGATAACCCGCGAATGAATCGACCATGGAATTCTTTCTTCGCTCCGGCCTACATGTATACTGCGCCGCACAGGTGCGGGTTTATCGCCGATTGGGTATTAGCATTCCATTCCAAGTTCTCCGTGGGTTCACCTCGACGAAATTGGAATGGTAATTAATTTGATTAATATTATTCCTGTATAATTATTTGCACATTCATAATTGAAAATACTTTCAATGTGTTATAATAGAAAAAAAGATGAGGATGTTTTCAGCGTTCCGTTCGACCTTTTCATTATTGGTTTGAATTTCATTATTTTTATTCGATGAGATAGCAGCGAGCACTACCAACTCAGGTGCTCCCTGTACTATTACTACCCTCTCAAGTGATATTTCATTCGTTTAATAATATTTTTAGCTACCGTTAAATTCAACTCGTTTCGCCGCTTGATGTATGCCAGGATTACAAGCTTAAGAGCTTTGATTATTGTTATTGTTGTGCTGACTTTGCTACCTCGCAAACTACCCGCCATTGCTTTTCCAGGCTTGACCTCAGATAACTCCAGATAAGTCGAGCTTCTCCGCGCAGTGTTATCTTGATGCTGCAACACCGGCGAATACTGCAGGACCTGACACTCGGCCGCTCGGCCGCTCGGCCACTCAACCACACTGCTCCCCACAGCACTGTGACCTTTAACTTCATAAAAGCACAATGTGCTGGTATTTTTTGCCTATCTTATAGTGTTTTTGTCCTGGCGGATCTACAGGTCACCTTTATTCACGCAGTCGGGACGCTGGGAGATTATTTCGGGCCGACCATGTGTGGCTGTCGAACAACTACTATTACTACTACTGCCTGGCGGTGGGAAGATATTTGCCAAAGGTATTTACCGCGCTCAATCCTCGGTTCACCCAACCTCGTGTGGCTTCTACCACTGACGGTTGCGCCTACATTCTTACTCACAGATGATGATGCCACTTTGATCCCGGTGATCACTGATTGGTGACCCCTGTCCAAAGATATTCCCAATTCTGTCTGACCACTGATTCTGTTACTACTTAGAGCCAACAGTCGGAGTACGAATCCTATTACAGATTGAGCGAGTTCAATGTTCTTTTCGCAGAAGATGGGGTGGATTGGGGAGCCCATCAGCTCACATTTTGCGTTACCGAGTATTCACTGTGTTCGAAATTCATTGATTCGAAAATTCTCATTTATCGACGATATGAGGACCGAACAAAATGAACAAATTTTCCAAACCAGTATTAGGCTGAAGATCAATACGAGAAATTGATGAATTTCAGATACCAAGTTTATGAGGCTTGTAGAGTTGTCATAACTCTAGGTAATCGTCCTATGTTTGCTCATCTATAGTTTTCTTCTAGGAACGTATCTTTCGTCGTCGGAAAAAGCAGGTTGTAAATTTTCTTCGAAAGAATTAGATGCGGTTGCGGATGACATGCCAACATTTAATATGAATTCCATGGAATGTGAGTGGTCAGACGGTTTCAAAGATGAGGGAATTTCGAGCTGGATATAGTTCACAACGATGAAAGTTACAGCCCAGCCGTTTACGAAATACCTCCAATACGATGAATCTTCGCCAGTAAAGGAGCTTATTGCGAAACTCGTTCACGTGTGACGATGCACAATTTCAACTGTGCAGTGAGTGTTAAACAGAATATGGGAAACGGTGGCACGGGCTAAGGTGGTCAAGTGGGATGTTTATACCGGGTGCAGTTTATAGTTTACAGTTCATACAGTTCCAAGTTAAATTCTATTTCAAGCTTGCAAACAGTATATTTCCATTCGGCTCTTGAACGCGAACCCATTCTCCATCTGGTTACTTGATTCTATCATTCTTCGAGACAGGCTTCAATTTCGTTATTGAATATATATATCCAAAATTCATTAGAAGGAAGGAAAAGTCGTAACGAAACATGGTGGCACACAGATTCGGGAATCAGAATCAGTTGGATACAAGCCACCAGGGTCTCCCCGAACTTGAATTACAGAAATTTAAGCAAAGTGGAATCACACTCGCCTATTTACGGAATTGCAGAATAGGTCGTTAATTGAACTTTGCGATTCCCTCCGATCAATTACTCAAGATCAGATTTGATATACAATGAAAGATCTGGATTCGGGCTCGGCACTCTTGTGGCTCCGTGGATCTGTGGTAAGCTGACACGCGATTCTCTTGGTTTCCCACGATGACAACAATGGATTATTAATGGTCACCCTCGACGGACACTGCCATGCCAGTAGAAGGGACGTGCGGTACCTATAATTCCGTGCTGAAGGTTATTGCATTTCTATGCTGCAAGTTAAAAATTAATTAACGCCAATTTAATTAGAGCTCTACAATCAATTCTAATTACACCGTGTCTATGTCATTACTCTAATTGCAATGTCTCGCAAGTTTCTACAATGTATTCAGCGCGACTTTTCATCGAATGAAATTATATAGTATCGCCATGAATTTTTTGACTTTTTGCCTTTTCGTTCTTGGTTTTCTCTTACGCAACTCAAAGCGATCAACGACGGTCCTCGTTACATCCAGCTAAGCTCAGCCCAAGCCCCGTACGCCCTCTTAAAGCCTGCTGCCTGCCACGTGTCTAAACTGACAGCCCGGAGAGCTTTAGCCTTGGACTTTGGGTAGGCTTACGTCTTCGACCCATCTGTCACACCGCCCGCTTTGGGTCAAAATCAAACTGCTAATTTCACGACGTGTGGAAAAGGAGTCGGATAGAAAGTAAATAATAAATCAATTGCAACAAATTTAGTGAATCCGCAAGTAGATAGTAGAAAAGTAGAAAAGTAGCTGTTATAAATTTCCGATGAATCCGTGTCAACTCCATGTATACTCACTTATATATTATGTATACCACATGCTTCTACGGCGCGTAGATAGTACATAGCGATGGGTCTGCGAATTGACAGGTACGATTTATGGGTGTGGCTGGTAGACTTGGAGAAAGTTTTCCGTTCACCTTATTTCACAGAACGAATATCGTGATTATTAGATTTAGGCTTACGCTTAGCTTTTCATGCATAAATCTGTAAGTGCCAATCACAGCATTTTTTCCCGCCTTTCTTCTTTCTTTTCCTTTCTCTCTCTCTTTCTTTCTTACCTTACAAATGAGATTCGACTCATTTTATTACCACCAAATGACCGCAATGGCGAGGTGAGCTTCAATTCTGTATCAATTGTAATGTGGATCGCACGTATGCATGTATATATCAACGTGAAAACAGCTTCCGTGAACAAGACCTATCTTCTATGATCTCCCTGTCGTCATTTGAATTTGCGATGTATCGTAGTGAAGGGATGAATATGGCGATATGGCGTCCTAAGCCTTCTGCCCTGTTTTGATCTCATGTTGTTACGTCCTGGACGTTTTATGAGTATTTCGGACGCCATGCCTAAGAATTGGCGGCTGGGGACAAACTACTCCACCGACGTACAATTCCGGGTTCGAAAAGCTCCTTGATAGGACGACCAGCCGTCGTTTATTGATCGAAATTTTGCAGCGCCGCACCGTTAGTAAAATGAAGCGATTTCACATTCGACTCGACAATACGGAATATGTTACGCAATAAAATTGTTGCTTCTGCCTGAATGATTCTCCCGCTTTTCTCCAAAATCGTGGAAGAAGCCTGAGCTTGAGAGCGCTCTAAAAATATTTGCTCGGATGCATTCCATTTGTGTAAAATTTGTCCAATGATCGCAGAGGTCTAAGTAAAATTACAATCATTTCCAAATTCAGTATCAAAAATGAAAGAAAACTCGCCAAACTCAGCTTCGAAGCCAACCTTCGTACCATTTACCACCCATGACAAACTATTCGACGTCATTCGCGCCTGGTTAAACGATATAACACCTATATTAATAATTCACGGTGAATAATCGACAATTACGGAGCGATGAGTGGCACTCGATCACATGCTCGTGCTAGTACGCAGCAATTACTGTTCAAGCTGTTGATTATAATATTCTGCCCTCGTGTTATTAATATTATACGTACAGTAAATTGGTTTCAATTCTTCACCATGGATTTTCATTCACCATGGCCACGATATGATCTATCCTTACCTGGATCATACGAGCTAATGTCTCTGGGAAAAAAATTCCTGGCAGTAATTGTGATGACAATATAATATCGAGGCGGAATCAATTGGAAATCATTTTAATATCTCACAATAATATAGATGCCGTATATGTAATTATGTGAAATATTTACGTCTCTTTCGATAGCGTCATAACGTTCCTGTATCAATAAGGAATCGATTTCCAATATTCATTAACGATTATTGGTATTTCTGTACCTCATTAGGCATACTTGACATGCTTCAAAGCGGGAACTTTGGTATATACTTAATTATCGATGAATACCAAATACGAAATTGAATTAAATTGTTTCATTCAGGAACTCACTCTTCTCTCTCGTTGTGAAATGATGAAAACGTTGAGCCACTGCACGTGTACCTGTCTATACGTACCACTCACATGCTTTCCAAAATTACAGACATGCTCGAAACTCGTATCTTCTTGTTCCAGAGAATATCCAATTTCCAATTCCCCGGCTCTGTTGAAAATGTCCTTGTCTTTTCTCTCTCTCTCTGTTTCTTCTACACACGACGAAGGAAAACCTTGTTTCTTGATACTGTTCACAGTCTCATCACTTACAATTAGCCCGCCTCTGAGAACAGACTTTCATGAAATATGATAGCTCTTCAGATGTCTCAGTGCCTCGATGTGATCAGACTGAGCAACATTTGTAGCCGTATTCTCACAGTCGTAGTCCGACAAAGGTCAACGTGAATTGTAGAAGCGATGAAAATGAATAGCAGGTCAGTGCGCTCCAGAATAAACGAAAAATGAATAACCAAAAGAAACCAAGGCAGACAAGTCGGTGATATCGCTCTCCAGATTATCATACATCGTGTCTGTGTCAACCCCCAAATGCCTACATACTCGAGGCGTACACGTATACCATGTCATATTCTCATAGAGAATTGTGATGGCGCATAGTACGCACCAGTTGTGGTGAGGGAGCGCCGATACGGTCGGAAGGGATTGTTACTTGTGTTACAATTGCTGATCCTAATCGTGGCAGACCCGTTTGCACGTGAAGGGTTGTGCAAAAAGGGGGTCACAGCTATAGGCACAGGTATGTACGACAAAAGAGACGATTATCGAACACTCTGCCGTTGGAATATGTGTGCGTAGGTAGGTATACGCGTATAAAACAATAATCATAATGTGTACGATATAATCACAGTAAGTCGAGGCGAAGGGTAGGTATTTGAATTCTGATTAAATCGGTGGATTCGAGTGGAAGAATTCACAATATACGTATGTACATCCCTACGATATGTGAAATGTAGCTGTAACGGGGGAGGAAAACTCACGTATAGGAATGCTGAGCTGTATCGTATGATACGGAGAGGTCCGTTATTCATTTTTTCCACGTTTGTAAAAGGGAACAAACCGAGTTCCGCGATCGTGTACGAAGTTGGTTCGAACCATCTGTTTCGTCCTCTTCGTCTTGTTCTTTTTCTCCTTCATCTTCGGTTCCTACTTTGCGTTGGTTTCTCTACTCCATGCATGACAAATGTGAGTTGTATCAAATACGAGTGGTACTAAACAAAGCGAAGAAGATCAGGTTTGCCTCCTCGAGTATACATCTACTTATGTGAAACTCAAGGTAGAAATGAGACTCCATCCTGGGAGGTACGGAAAAAAGTGAAAAAAAAGATGGAAGGAAAAACGAAAGCTTAGCTTGAAAAGTTGACCCGGCTCGATTATCCGCCGAGAGAAGTTCTTTGCCGCGGTGCTCGTGCTGATCACACGCCCCGGTGGTATAGCGCCGCTCCTACCTGTCCAATTAAAGTACAAGGGTGCTGAAGAAGATAGGGCTTTTTATGGCCAATTCTACCTACCCCAGGGCAGGGTGAACCGTTGGTAACCGGACCGCTCGGGGCCCGGTCCGTCGACTATCGATACCCGAGCATTGTTTAATCTTTTATCAGAGGGTCAAGGCGTTGTTCTTTTGTTTAGTACCAAAATAAACGTCAGTCAATGCGCAGGGGAGAAAGAGATTTTTGAATTCAATCGACCCATTGGTTTACCTCTTCCTCTTCTTCGTCTTCTTCTTCTTGTTCTCCTTCTCCTTCATCTCCTTTTTTTTCGCCTTCGTTTCTTCTCTTTTCGAGATTTGAAATGTTTGGCGGGGGATAAGCCTGCGGCGAAGAAATATACCTACCTTTGTTCGATTTATCTTCTCTCATTCATGATATTTACGATTCTTATTCTTCCGTGTGGTTCACCAGAAAAACTGATACTTTCATCTGGATTCAACCCAATTCAAAACTCTCATCCTGCGGAGAACCACCGACACTGCTGTTTTCTGTAGGAATAATGCCACTTGCCGAAATACTTGCAATACTTATGGTCATTTCTACATAGCTTACCTTCCAAAATAATGTACTTTGGTGTTTTATGGCCTATAGTGTGCCTACTATATACGTTTCAGAGATACCTATTCCTCATATTTATGTCCTTCTATTTCTTTTTCTCTTTGTTGATCGTCTTTTTCGTCAAAATGCCTGGCCTCTCGTTGAGAGTCAATTTTTTCTCATCCAACGAGTAGTTGCCAACTTGTATTTCACATTATCGGCAAAAAACCAAGATTTCCTTGACTCTGATAATGTTAAGTAATAGCGTACTAATTGAAAATGAATCTCCAATGTGGATTGTACACTTTCTCAAGAGCAGAGTAGGTACAGTTGGTAGTGAATATTCACGAAACTTAAAAAAGTTAACGAAACTTACAAATTTTGTAATTTATGAGATTCGTGAAGTTGCGGATGTTGCCCGTATGCTTGTTCCACAGATATCTGTCGTAGCTTCTGTCGTGAGGAAGAGCAAACGGTTACATCTGCGTAGATACTATACTAGATATCACTCTATTCGGTACTACCTACCGTCCGTCACTACGACCATACACAACATAATTCAATCTCATAAGTAATTTACCGACTACTGTAGCTCTTGCTTCTGCGACATAACGAAAGAACAATACCAGTTGGAGAATGACAGAGAGGAAGGGAAGGCAAGCCATACTACTGAGTCTTGGAGCAAAAGAGCCAAAAAGCACGAGATAGCGAGAGAGGGAGATGGAGACGGAGAAAAAGATAATTAAAAGGTATGACCTGGAAATTACACAGTGTATACCTAATTCGGAAGTCAAACTCATCATGAAACTGAAACTGAATTAAAATTTCTCTCCTTCTTGAATCCTCACGGTGTAAAATTTTCCTCGACTGTAGCACCAGCATCAGCACCAGCATTGGAAGCAGCGGGGGCAGCAGCAGCGGCAGCAGCAGCTAGCGAGCAAGTCAAAAGATGGAAAATAAATGTTGTTTACTAAAGCTGGTTCAGGTATAACGGCGTCTTGTGCTCGACGTATACTGAAGGTATATAGGTATATGAATGTGCAGGTATATATATTATTATAAATAAATAAAAAAGTACACAGTCATGCGAGCCCGAGTTATACATGCATTTCAATGTACTCGGGTATGACATATACATACACGAGTACAGTTCTCATCGTACACCGTAAATAAAAGTTACGTCTGAAGTGGCGCTCTTTAGGGAACCCGCCTTGCTCTACCCCACGGGAAGGACAGAAGCACACTTCAAGTTGAAGCTACCTACCCAGTTATTTCTGTTTTTTTTTCTCTCTCTTGTTTTGTTTCTATTTTCATTTTCTTTTGCGTTGAAATAACTTAAAACATTTTCCTTGAAACGTGCGGTTTCACTGAGTTTTTCTCACCGCAGAATACACGTGCCACCAGTACATACTTATACCTATACACTATGTATTATAAAAACGAATACATGCCTACCCAGAAATCAGTGCTAGACTCCCGAATGTCTGTTCAGAAAAAAATAAAAAGATGAATGAATACAAGGATTAGTTCGAATCAGAATCGAGTTCAAACGATATGGATGTACGTGAAGTTTATTCGAAAGCCCTCCTCCAATTATAAATATACATACGGACGCGTGTCTATGTTTCCGTGTTCCGGCGCTTAGCAATTCTCGGTAAATCTCTTCCGATCAATTCCTGTAATCCCGTATATTGCTGGCTGGCTGAGGCGAAAAGCCAGAGATATAGTAAAGGACATTGTTAGTAATGATCCTCGCTTTATCGCTCCTTTGAAGATCGGGAGCCACTTTCATCCCTTCTGGGTATAGATATATAGGTATGTGCTCGCCAGGGATCTATGTACATAATAATATATAATACCTATATCTACTATGGGCATATGCTACATAGACATATCCTTTTACTACAGAACCGTTACCATTTCCAAAGTAAATGTATTTTTCTATCGTTAGTTTTATACGTGATAATGGCTCGACAAAAGTAATCTTGATCTCAGAACTGAACAACCGAGATAAAACCTTATCCCCTGATATTATACTCGTGTAATCTACGTGTGATATGATATTTAGCGTTGTCTGTGGACAAAAAAAAACAAGGAAAAAACCGGCGGACGGGAAAAAAAATCTGTGGAATATCAGCGAAATTATCTTTTTAATCGAAAATGAGCGAAGAGGAAAAGTATGAGATTTGGGACAAAATTGGATAAAAATACATTATAAATCTCGATAATTGAAAGAAATTTTCAGCAGTAAAGCATTTTTTCATTGTTTTTTTTCTTGTGTTCGCTACAACTGATGGAGTCTTTATTGTTTTTCGTTACAGGCAATGAGTGAGCTAGAGGATAGACTCCTGAGTTGGGATACGATAATTTGTTTTTCTTCGGGGGACATATATACCGCGTAAATATAACATCACCAGACACAGAGGAAGAGAAATACGAGGGTGAAATTTTGTTTGATCGAAGATAGCCGAGCACAAATCTTGCCGCCCAGCGCGTGGACCTAATATTAGTATCTGTCACGTGATAATGTATGAAGCACTTTGGTCGAACCTTCTGGAGAGTTGGTTCGCGGTAAAAATGAACAGAGAATATTCACCCTTGAGTGTGTCGTGCGAATATAGTCGAGCGTTATTTCGAATGGTAGTGGAATAGGTACAGGTATAGGTATAGGGTTTATGTATGTGAAAGAGTGTAGGAAGCGGTTGGTCGGTAGGTATGCGTTTAAATAGAGGGCTATTGTATCATTGTCAGACCCACATTTTCTATATAAATTTCTTTTCCATGTATATACGTATACACCTGTATAAGTACAATACAAGAAAGTCTATACATAGGCAGGTACTATCGGTGTAATATCTCATGAGGTAGGTTATATACATACGGATGCCGCCGCGGACGAGAGGCGAACATTTCAATTTTCCATAAAAGTGTCAAGGAAACAGAAAAAGAAGAGAAACAAATGTATTGGAAATGAAGCAAAAACGTATGTGTCAATATATGGTACGTATGTACTACGTACGTTACGGTGAAAGTTTGTTAAAAAAAAAAAAACCCCCCATAGTATGTATGTGCATTGGAACAGAATGGAAATAATGACCGTGGCGCGGCGGTGCTATTTTTGAGTGAATACCTGAGTACATACTACTGTAGATATACGTGATTAGAAAATGTAATTCATGTGTTGTTTGAAATAAGTTTTTTCGTTTGTTCGTTGTTTTTTCTTTCTCTGTCGCTTTTTCTCATTCGCCTCTGCGATCAACACTCAACACCGCGGGTGAGATTTGAACATAAGATAATCAATTATGAAATTGGTTCCATTAATTTAATGAAATTTTACCCCAACGAAAAGAATCTGAAACGTTTTCATTGCGTAATGATGGGAAATAGAACCTGAAGAGGTATTCACCTATTCGATGCTGTGCTGCGGCGACCCCCGTTAATTTATTTTTACATCCTGCTTCTGGAAGAGCCGGAAATTCGTTAGCTACCTATACCACATAAAACTGCAGGGAAAAATCTTATATACGATTCGATATTCGATTTCCGTACCTACGTAGCGGGTACTCGAAAACAAACGAAATTGTTATACCCACGTATGTATGTACATACGTACGATTGGTATGAGCATGGCAGAATAGAATTGGGGGCAGCGAGTCGGCCCCGTCGCTCGCGGCATGACCGTATGGATGAAATCCCAATATTCCAGTAAGCATGAAATATGGAATATAAACGTGGCTGATGTCGCGTGGCCGCGGCGTACTCGGTGTCGAAAAAATAACCCCAAACAAAAACCTCCTCTCTACTATACTATACTATACTTTACTATACTATACTATACTATGATATACTAGAAAAAGCGTATAAGTTGAGCTGTGAAAGATGCCGTGTTTTCGCACGCAATATTCAACGATCGATATCACCCAGAACTTTTTTCGGCAATCATATCTCTCAGGACATAAAACGTACGTCCCCGCTCCTCGTGCCTTCGCCTGCAGCTGGGAATTCAGGATATTTTTTACTTTTAATCTCAGCATGAAGTTATTCACCGCGTAGATCATTTTCACGCGACATAGTGCGTGTAGATTAATAGATCACACACGCACGCTGCATATGAATGAAAAGAGCTGAAATAAACGCTGTACATTTACGGTTCAATATTATATTAACGCCACATGGAGATGGAATAACGGCGAAAAATAGCGAGCGGATCATCTGAACCATCGAAATGGCAGCAGACGATTTTTGTCTGGTAGCCTCTTTTCCGTGTGCGCGTGTTTGTGTGTGCTCTTTTTTCTTCCCTGGAGTATTGAGCCTCCCCCAGAATCACGCCGTTATCGTCTATCGGTTGATTTACATACGCATTTCAATATTATATTTTTGGATATGTGCCGACTGGTCACGTACTACAAACCTATACCGTTCAAAAATGCGGACGGTTACGGGTCACCCTCTAAAAAATAAAAAATTGTTTCGTTTTTCGTTTTTTTTCGGTTTGCAAATCCGCGTTCGCGATTGATATGCGATTTAATGACGAATAAAGCGTTTTGTGAGGATTAATGGATAACGTCGAATACCAAAATTTGAAGAACAGGAACAAACAAAATCGAAAAAAATCTAGAGCGCTAGGGGTTTTATGGTTCGAGTGGAACCGTAGCAGCTGGTGTTTCGTTGCAAATTTTATACTTCCAATCCATAAAATAACACCCACTTTTTTCATCTTCTTCTTTCCTTCTTTGGTTTTTCCTCGTAGAATTATTCATGGACCAACGATTTCGTTGTCCCCGGTTTAACCTCGGTCTCCTGATTTTATTATGAGCTTATTTTGGAATAGATAAATCTACTTATATATGCTTCAGATATATTGTTGAAATTATGAATTTCTCTTCGTAGGTGTGTATGTATTATTGTACCTACCTATGATGATTTTTTCACCGGCTTAATTACAACTTCCCTTCCGCCAGATAATACTTACGGTTACTTGGCGGCGATTCGCTGCCGCGAATCGTGATAGTACGCGGAGTATAAGTACATAGTTCCGGCAATCTTCACCCGCGAGAGGCGCCGCCGTTGATTAGGCGTGACAAACGACTTTAATTTTTTTGCTGGTTTTATCAAAACGCAGGTTTTACAGCGCTCTCCAGTAAAACGAGAAAATAACAAATTGGAGAAAATTAAATCCGATAACCACTTCAGTTAACGCACGATTCCA
This sequence comes from Phymatocera aterrima, assembly GCA_963170745.1. Lineage (NCBI taxonomy): Eukaryota > Metazoa > Arthropoda > Insecta > Hymenoptera > Tenthredinidae > Phymatocera > Phymatocera aterrima. Next base: position 18,117,370 of record OY720660.1, read on the forward strand.
GAGCATAGTGTATATTGTGAAACGAGTGCGGGAAGTTGGCGATTCCCGACGAGTGTGAAGTTGCGGCACGAGCCCAATGCGAGAGCAGTAATTACACAAGTATTCGTGCGAATGCAGTATGAGCCGAGGCGAGTGCTGCTAAGTACACACGAGCCAGAAATCGCCTATTCGCACTCGTACACGCCATATTTTTTGTGATACTTGCAGAGGGAAATTTGATTATAGAAGCAAACGAGTCAAATAAAATTCATTATTTTTGTCGCTGTAAGTCATTCTCCACACTAGTGCGGAAAGCGCTACTTTCCGCACGTTGGTAAGAACAACTTTCCGCACTGGTGCGGGAATACGATAGTTTGCGCACCCTAAACATACTTCGAAAATCAAACTTTCTAAGCAGGTATTCACCAAAAGTAGGTACATATTTATGAAATTTTCAAGACTAGACGTATAATTTGTTGGACCCCGGTGTGATTACCTCGTAAAATTCAAACGCATTGTAACTTACATGTGCAGGTAACTATAAATTACTCTGAAAGAACATTCGACGAGAAGCGGGTACGTGATGCAAAAAACAAGACTGCATATCATTGACACGATGATGTCCTTTGATTCATATTTGATGCATCGGCCGACATGATCATTATTTCATTATATATCCATTAGTATATATATTACCTATGTTTGCTATATACTCTATACCTTTCCACATTTTTTCACAAACAGAAAATCTAGTGGATATCGCATCTATAAACTAAATTTATGCAAACATATTAATAATTAATTGTGTGTCGTTGCAGCAATTAAGCTCTTCCATTGACAAGCTGTTTACGTATACGTATACGTATGGGACTTAGTTCTTCCGGGGAAGTTTCACTTTGGAACACAAGTTTCACGAGCAGTATACTAATTTACATGATTTGAACTTTACTTTTTTACTTTTCTCCTCCTCAATGGTTACCTTTGTATAGGTATGTACATATACTCCTAATTTGCATTGCGTCATATGCGGAACGCTGAGTACCTATACAACAAATGGTGAAGCGGGAGGCAGTGGAACCGAAGAAGAAAAAGAAATAATAAAAAAAATGAAATAAATTAAAAAAAAAATAGAAAAGAAAAGCAACTAGCAAATGTAATACTATAATGGTGAAAAAAGAAAGTCCTCTTTCACTCCAGAAGTACGATTCGCTCTTGTTTTTCGTCGCCGTTGCAACGGCAATAGCAGTGGCTTATAAGTAGACTCATGAATAATGTATAGAAGTAAACAAAAGTGTGGAACGCGTTGCCTGGTATAATACTTTGTGTATTTTACAAACACCGCAGCCGACGCCAGTGGCGCGAGACGATGCGAGGCGCGTCGTATAATTTAAATAATCCTTATCATTTTTATTTCGCAAACAAAGGACTTTTATAAATTAGCATTTCTGATTTTCTGGTTAAATGGCACCGCGCCTCGCTTTCATACCCAATTCAACGTTCGCGCTTAGTAATTGCTATTAAACTGAGTATTTAATCGATTTCGAAGAGGGCAGCAAAAAATAGAACTAAGAAAAAGCAAACAAAAAACGAAACGTTCAGACCTTTATTAGCCCGTTCCTTAAGCACGCGAAGATAATTTGAACGAGTGAAATGGAAAATCCTAGGTAATGGAGTTTATCTAAGAATTGAATTGGTTGAAAATAATGTTATTTATTCGGTTCTCTCTTACATTGGTTCAACTCTCCGCGCATTACCGAGTGAATAATTAATATGCATATGATCGTATACCTACTTTCTCTGTCTAACTTCGTGGAAATATGTCGAACTACTAGGGAATCGGTAACATCAGAAACACCAACACCAAGAAGCACAAACTATATAACCTTTATCATTTCGTTGAGCCGTGAAACTTTGTTATTGCAGATATACATACCTGGACATAATTTTCACAATATTATAACACCCGTTTCGTAGATGAATGAAACGATGAAATGCGAGATGGCTGCTAACTAAACCAATCTCCCTGCCAGTGATCCTTCTCGTCGATCAAGGTCCGTTCAAATTTCACCTGAAATTGTAACGATTCCAGCAGCACGATCTGATACGAAGCTTACTCGCAAACACGGTGCGTATATGCGTATAATTTGAAATATACACTACAGCCATATCGGTATACCCAGATATACTTCCGTGCAGCGAAAAGCTACCTATACCATGATAGCCGATAGCAAAAGTCCAAACAAGCTGCAGATACAGAAAAATGAATAAATTGATAAAAAGCTAGTTGAACCATTCGGTGGCATTCCGTCCAAACAATATGTCGGTGGCTTCGTTTCATTGGGTGTACATTTGGATGGCTAATGATATTTGTTCAGGGTTTACGGGCCACGAGCAATCAAAACATCACTGAATAAATATACGTACGTTGGATATAGCTTGGAATTATCGAATAGTTTGTCTTTGGCTAGAAGCGTAGAGTGGAGTAGCAGGTACTTCGTGTATATTTGAGTCATTGTTTTCCGGACGTGAGTTGATCAAATTTTCAGATCATATCGATCGTTATGTCCTACTAGCAAACTTATCACTCATAGGTACCTAGGATACGATCGTTTATGTAAGCTCATGATTTTGCTCAGCCCAGAATATCGTACCTCTTTCCATTTTACCAAAATGATATACCAATCCAAGTAGATATTTCGGGTACCCACCTGGGTATTAAATGCTGCTTATGGAATCGCTGAAAGAATTTCATAAGCTGCGTGATGGATAGTCTCTCTCAGTCAGTATCTATTAGTATCGTCAAGTCACGACGCTTATGTAAGAGAATGTTCTAATAATACGTATCAATTCCCGTCCTGTTCATTTTGCAGAGCGTCAATATCAACCCTCCAATTTCATTATCCACGAACCGTATCCGCGATATTGCTCGCATGCAACGCGGATACGGCTTCGAACACAATCGTTAAATTCACATCAGTGGGAAAGCAGAACACATCAGTTCGGGGCTCCGATCAAGTTCGTTCCACCGGTGAAGTATACGTTTGACTTACATTTACAGAAATACCAGTCCCAACCATATCACCCATTTATCAATTGCGAAGACTTCTTGAACAAAATTTTTTATAGAATTATTCACAACTTTCAGTTGATGCCAAATATGGGCTGCTGTGAGATCGAGGTCCTAGTATTTCGTAGGGCAGTCGGCCTTCGGCACAATTAATTGGTATTAATACGTATCTTGGGTGTATTGTGAGCGTAAGTTTAGCCTCAGCAGATGCGATTGTTGGTTGGGTGAGTAATACACAGCACTAATTTCCCGTGCATCCAATCGTGACTACCCTCGATTCTTGGATCTTCGCATTTCGCTCTCGGCTTTTGGTCCCTGGTTCTTAGATCTTGGGTCTCGCCTCTCAGCCCTTGATTCTGGATTTCAAGCTGTGGCATAGAGGTAGAAATACCAATGATCCGTGTAGCTCGAGGCTAGCTACCCTTAGGCTTTGAGCTTGCCAGTAACACTCTGTGAGTTTCCAACTTAATACCCTACTAATGAGGTAGACCTTCCATAATTATTCGTTGCTATATCAAGCGTACATTTGGCTGAACTTTAGACAAGATTTCACTTCATAGATATATATGTAGCAATGAACAGCTGAACATGAGATGTGTTGATTCGTCAGCGAATTCGGAATATAACAATAAAAGTCCAAGTCCAAGTCGTTATGAAGCTTGAGGAACTTCAGAGCCGTAACATATCCGTGCACAAAACTTTTCCAAGGATTGCGGATCAATTGAACTGCAACAAACATCCTGCCCCTCAAAAACTGCAGTTCAAATAACAGAAAAACCTGTAGAACCGTGGTCCGATTTTCCGCTAAAAAGAACACAAAGAGGAGGCTAACGGCACGTGGGGAGCGGCGATCGCATTCACCTACATAATGAGACGTATAGTCTCGAAAGAATCATCAATTCGCATGTTCTGAATAAAAGCGAATTGCTAAATGAACCTCATTGCACCTGAGTGGCGACGGAGCCTTGTAAAGCGGTCCAGGTAATCCGGTTGTTTGGGCGGACGTCGAATGGCAGTGACATTCACCGCCAGACCACTCTGGTATCCCTGCAGGCGACCGTTGAACAAATATACACTGCAGTCTGCAGACACTCTGTATACACTACACACTACGACATGCTAGTCGTTACTTGTAATCGTGTGTAGTGTATGTGTTCGGGAATGACTGCAGCGCTATGGGGTAGTAGCTAAGCACTGATGTTTATGCTGAAGCTAGAACTAGAGCTAGAGCTTTTTAGTGATACCATTGCGGAAATAGCGTGAATAGTAATGCAGAGCTTTACTCGTAAAGAGAATTGACCAATCGAACTTTATTAAAGTTCAACCGCATAACTTCTCCTTACTGCTCAATTTTCTTCGTTCAATACACGTTCCATTGTCTGCTCGTGCTAATTTATCGGTTTTCTTGTATACTCGTATGAGAACTGAATTCAATTTCTTAGCTGAGATTCCCGATCCGATTACACTGCAGTGTATTTTGTGATTGAGATAACCTCGTAGAAGTTGGAAACCGCGTAGCTGTTTGTTGTAAAGATACTGGATACTTATTTGTCGGCAATAATTTGCGGCTATTGTATATGAGACGAAAGCCGATGGAGTTAGTGAGGTGAGTCGAAGAGATGGAAAATGAAAAACTGAACTAGCTTTCGTGGGAAATTGGATAGTCATTTGCGGCCAACCGTCGTCTGGGACGAAAGTTACTTACGCTGCCAAAAAGACAAAAAAAAAGGAACAGAGAAAAAGAAGAAGGTCTATTTTCGTAAACGATGAGATATAGGTACTGCTCTTTACCTACTCGGATAATAATAAAATGCGCTGCCGCATGATCGATCTGCTACATCGTACGCGACGCAATTTCAAAACTTCCCATCGCGATTCACCACGAAATCGAAGGTTGTTGACGAAGATTAATGTCAGGATGAACTAAAATTGAACAGAGTTATTAGGATTTTCATATATAGACTCCAATGCCTTTAGTATATCTATGATGAGAGAAGAAAAAAAAGGCAAATCTCGTGAAAATGACATTCACCGTTCGATAACCGGATTCCCTCTCCGCAGAGATATGATGTCGTACATGTATAGAAAAAGAAATCATATATGCTGAAGAACTTCTGTTCCTAATTCTCCATTTCTCAACCACATTTTCTCCCTTTCCACTCCCTCACTCCGTCTTGGGGTAGCTGCAGCAGCTATATCTACGTACGTACGTATAACATCTGCGCCCCAAGGCGGTGGAGAAACGGGATGGCGAGAGACGTCTATCCCTTGCGGATTACAGGAAGCTAAGCTGTGTTTATTTGTCACATTTGTCACGCGACTCAACGGCAAATCGCATCAGCTGTTTCTACGGGATTAAAAGATAAAAGGTAATTATCCTTACTTGTAGGTATACCAGGACTGTGTGTAAGCATAGGTACCTACATACATCGAGTAGCTTACAGATATCACCAAACTCATTCGTGGAGTGAGCCAACGACCAGACCAGACAGAACTTTACGCCCTTTTATCCCCTCATCCCTTCACCCGTTCGCCTTTACGAAACGATTGTAGTCACATTCCGTTCAACTATCTCTGCAGCATATAGGCTCGCTTGTGTCCCCGTTTGTTTGACCTTTCGACGTGGCGCCAGGAATGCTATGACTTCGGGTTTCGATTTTTTGAGAGGCGTTACAGAGGCCTGGAATCAACAGAGTCCGATATCTTCTGTCAGAAGATATTATACCGTTCTACAGAAGAATCGGTTGCTTGTGCATTGAATCACCTACTTTTCAGATAATCAAGGGTATATAGTTGGTGAGAAAATACGCATTTTATTGATCGGAATTTTTGTTCGCTATGCGAGTAAAATTTGACAGACACAATTTTAGGTATACAGAAATTGAAACCATCGTTAGAAACGAATGTTGAGTGTTTGATGGAAGATTTGTCAACATCTGTATGCATAAGAATGACTTCTGAACCAAGTGAATTATTTATTTATCGTTATTCTTCTGCGATTATATCATTTCGCGGAGTGATCTCGGGAACGTGAAGATGTAACCAATTTATGGAGATAAAAATGCTACCGCTCCCGTACTTCTGTTAGTTTATAATTTCGAAAATCTTTCCAACATAAAAGAGACACGGGAGAATTCAGCCTGCTTCATTTTTCTTTTCTTCTTCTTGCTTATTTTTTTCTCTCTCTCTCGGTCTTTATCGAGCTTTATGCATAAGGTAACTCGAGATCTGCCCGGAATTTGACTCCGTAAGAGTAGGTTTCGGGCTCGTGCGGAAAGATTTTGGTAGAATATGATCCCTCCAACTTCTTAATCCCTTATCCAAGAAGGCAAAATATCACCACTCGTGTTTAATCTCAAACAAAACATCCGTGGAAAGTGGTGGCGCCTCAAAATTTCAATCAGTTTAGTCAACAACGAAAGCTTTGTACTTTGTCACAAGTGCCATCGAAAAATAAACATCTACAGTTCCTTAAGCGTCTATAAGAACCAAAAATTCTTCAAGCTCCGACGAGATTTCCTATAGACTTTTCTGTAACCACCACGGGGAAAAACTTTAACGAGCCAAGTAGAAAGGGGGAGGAAAAGGTTAAAGAGTGAAAAGGAAAGCGGAATGGAGAAAGAGTAAAGAGGAAAAGGAAAATAGAAAATGCGAAGGAAGAAGGAAAGCTCGAGTTCCCAACTTTAGCACGTCATTTTCTAAGGTGGGGTTTGCCTCGTCTCCGCATTGTTGAGGCTCGTCAACGAGACCCACTACGTAACGTGATCCCAGATTCGTTTACAACGTTCAGCCAACGTCAAATTGTGCAATCATCAACTTGCCGTTCGGGAGCTTGATTGGCCATCAACTATAGATAACTCAATTCATACGAAATGGCTTTACACCGCCGTAGAACCTCGTTGCCAGCACCAAACAACAAAACCCTGGCCACCAAAACTCCACATGTATTGAAATGGGATTTTATCGAAGCACCGGCCGTTATGCCAACCACCAGGGCTATCAAACGAATATACGTTGTGACGTTGCGATTCGGGTGTTTTTTTTTCAGAATCGTCAGTCGAATCCGAATCTGGTTGCACTTTTGATCCATCAGCACGGTGATAGGTTTAGGTGCTAAAGTGTGAATAACAAAATTCCGCTCGACCGGGAACCGCGAGCTGCACATTCATGCGCACGCAATACTTTCCATATTTTGTTAATGGAAAAATCTTCAACTCGTATAACTACGTGATCAATGGAAGTACATACAGGTATACGTATATTACATACTAACATCAACTGTAATCAACTTTTTCATATTTGAAGGGAGTTTTTTGTTTTCTGATTTACTATTTTTTTCCAAAAAATACACATCCGAAATCAAATGAGTATTTATGTATTCTATACCATGTTTCAGCTGAAAATTTGATTATCCGAAAAAGTGCATGCAAACAAACGTTTGAATTAGATATGAAAAAGTTTCAATTTCCGCCGAGGTTCGATATGTTTCTGACAGACAGCGATCTCGGACTTCATTAATTATCGAACGAAAATCTCCCACCGGTATATTGATAAATTCCAAAAAATAATTTTCATGCCTATACCTGCAATATACTCATCACTTTGAAATGCACGAACGGTACGGTTCGACATGCGGAATCAGAGGGAAGAATTTATCTGTGAAAAATGTATTCAGACGAAACATTTGGTCTGATTATTGATTTCTCTGAATCAATAATTCCGTTCGATTGACGATATTCTCTCTATATTGTGGCGAATGAATATGAAAATGCGACGCGTAAATTCTGACGAATAGCACCTATCTCTACGGGCTATCGTACCGTACTCAAACAGATCATTTCTGTCCGAGTAAACCTAGTATAAGAATTCAGTTAATGAGAAAATTTGAGTTATGTTAGAGGCTCTCGAGGTCTCCATAATCGTAAAGAATAGGAAACTGCGCGATGTATCGCAAAGTGATAAAATTACCGTTCTTAGCTATCTATATAAATATTTTTTGTGAAATATCTTTTCTTGTCCGCTATAATAATGGAAAGTTGTATATTGGAAATACCCGGCGTACATCGGAGTATAGAACATCCTTTATGATACATGGGCCACCTGCGGCGCTGCAGAATATTGGACAAAAAGCTTCGAGTCACGTCCATTCGATATTAAGTTTCCATAATCAGGTTCGCGCCGCTGTTAGGAGCTGCCGGGGCCGGTTGCGCCATTAGTCGACCCCGTAGAATGTAATAACGGATCGGTTTAAAACTTAAGACGCAAGGTAAACAAACGAGATTTGGGTTTTTGGTCCTGGGTGCAAAGGGTCCCAGATTTTACGCCTCTATGCCTCTTATGCCTGTAAATTACTAGCAACGACAGGCGCAGAATGCCCCCTGCAGTGACGTAAGATCGCGTGTGAATTATAACAACAGGTCTCTGGTATTACTCGGGTAGTAGTTAACTTCAATTTGCTAAATTACGGGTGTATAAACGCAGCCTAATCGAAAAGCGGTAAAGCTGTCAAGGCAACAAGAGAAAAGGTTCGTACCGTAATAAAAACGATTTTTCTGCGTGGTCCCTAGGCCTGTGCCCTTTTTCCACATCTCGATCCGCAACGTAGGTAAAAGTTTCATCTTCTAAGAGCGAGAAAGTCCACGAAATTCCGGCGAAGCAATGCGGTGCGGTTTTCTGTACAGAAAACCGTACAGAATCATCCTCGAACAATGAACTATTGACAAAGCTGACTCCTCCGTGACCGGTGTGTGGTCAAACGGAAACAGAGAAAAAAGTTGCACTCAATCTTGGTGGAAGATAAACGTTCATAACTTTCGTCATTACTGACTGCTTCATGATGAATCGGACAGAGAATTAGACATGCTAAGATTCGAGAAGTGAAACCCGATTTTTCGGAGTTTCAATCAATCTGGACAATCTGCCATTAGCGGTTGAGAAATAGTAATTAACATTCTATATCTCCTCTTTTCTCGTGAAATCTAAATCGAATGAACATATCTTCGGTATGGTATACGGCGCTCGGTAGTGTAATGCTCTACTGATTCAACGCTGGGAGTTTTTTGTTAGTTTTGAACGTTGGATAATCACCAATAACGGCGTTGCAATAGTATTGAAATCAATCTGATTAAATAACCGAGAGCATGGTACGGGACACTGGGAGAGTATCGGTAAAAAGATGTTGTCATGTAATCGTAAGAAATGGGCAATTTCTCGACGTATAAAAGCAGCCGTAAACTTCTGTCGAACTATCAGTTTTATTCGACCGAAGCCAAGGGATCTGGAATAGCAAATATGGCTTTCAAGGTGCTACAATTATCCTGCATTTCACTAATTAATACAAAGTGTTGTGCCCTGGATTAAGATTAAGCGCCAGGCTAACGGTGGCCCGCAGTTAACGATATCGCAACGTCACGTCGACCTGTCCGGCGATAGACATTTCTGTATTCCGTTAGAGTTTTCAGCAACGTAAAAACGAGTAAAATGGAGTAAAAAAGAAAACGGTCGGGAACGCAGACTCTCGCAGTTAATTGTGTCTCTCGAAAATAATTAGAACGAAAATTCTCACCGCGGTTTCAGTAGATACCAAAATTATCCCTCGCCAGCGAGCTTAATAACTGGTACAGTAGTACCAAGCAAGAAGCTAACTGCAGCGCTAAATTAAAGCAGTGAGCACGTCCATTTTGACAGAAAATTACTGGAAAGTTTCCTTCCAGCAAGCTGCTTGACTAAGTGGCCACAGAAAAGCTGTTCAACGATCTTACTGCGGGGAAAATTGAAACGCAAAATTTTAGTCAAGTAGCTGTAATTTAGTATACGAAGCACATTCATGCAAAATACTTGAAAAAAATAATCTAAAACTTCGCCTCATCATTTCGCGTTTAAAATCTTCGACCGAATTTTTGTTAGTTTGATAACTACTTTTGAATTTTCAGTTTCTGCCACTGCTGACAGTATTGACGCTGGGGATCGTCATGAGATGCACGAGTGCTCACAAGGCTCATTCTTTTCAACATTATCATGGACCGGTAGAAGGTGAAGGCGTGGAGGTCGTATGGAAAGACAAACATGGCCACGAGCACGTCGATTTCAAAGCACATCCGAAATATGAATTTGCTTACGGAGTCGAGGATCATCACACGAAAGATTTTCATGGACAAAAAGAGCACAGAGACGGTAATAACAGAGACGAATCGTATTTGCCTGGTTTCAGAATAATTAGACGAAGCACGTAGCTTTCATTACACCGGCTGCTCATTTTTCACGTTCACATAGTGTATGGTTAGCACGCGAACATACAACTGTTACAACATAGGCAATAAAAGTGTTCAGAATCGTGCGACGTTGAGAATACCTGGTAACTCAATATGTTATGCTTCCTCGCCAATTTCTCTGAGTCAAGATAGCTTGGTTCAAGATCTCCTGCGTGAGTCGCTAAATTTATTATCCCTCTTCTAGGTAAGGACGTCGCCGGAGAATACACTCTCCACGAACCCGGCGGCAACGTGAGGACAGTGAAGTATCATGCCGATCATCACGGAGGTTTCCACGCCATCGTACATAACAGCGGAGGGAACGATCACTCTGGAGGTACCTACGGCGGACACGGACACGGCGGCGGCGGCGGCGGCGGCGGCGGAGGTGGCGGTGGTGGCCATCATTGATCGATAAACGATTTTCAAATTGTGATAAGAACGCATCTACCCCTCTTGACAAGTTAATAAATTATTCTTGTCCCTACGAATGAAAATTGACTTATTCTTTTCCACCAACCACGGAAACAAAAATGAATCTAGGTCACTAGTTTTCCATCGAATTCTGCACCTATGTTCAATTATCTATAAAACCGGTAAGTGGATGTGCGGTTTCATTTTGAAAATACATACTGCAAATCTCTCAAGCTTAATGAGTGCGTAAACTCATATGCAATAACATTTTCAATCGAATGTCCGTAAAGTACGACTTTTCGGTCGTGTTTAGCGACCGTAAAGTACGGCTTTGCGGACACAATCGAAAAATGTTGTTCGCACCTTGGCCGTAAGATTTTACGGGCTCGTGGAAACTGTGCGTCCCTCGGACCGGCGCGGGCGTCACCGGTCCTCTGACGCGCAATCCACACTCGGTCCGTAAAATCCTACTTTGCGGCCTAGGTACGAAAAATACTGCCACAGCGCAGTGGTTTCATATGCGTGGAAATAATTAGTGTTAAACAGTGGCTAACGGAGCTTATAATTTGCATGAATAAGCACTTCCAAGTAGCCTATACCTCGCGAAGATTTTCGCATATGCTTCGAAGCCTTCGGATGAAATCCATGAAAATGTTTGAAAAAGTTTGCCACTAGGTACAGCATGAATAATCTGGATAAAAATCGGAAGAGGTCAAACGTTGGTCGAAACGGCATGGAATGTCCCATATATAGGTTAAGTTGCCAATTAGTACAATTCGTAATATCATCTCGATGGTGCTTTTTCCGGGCTTGGCGAAGGTTCGATACATTTTTTCGTCTACCCTGAGCAATAATGGCGACTCCTTTTCATACTGACTGTGAACTGAATTTAAAAGCAAGTGAGGATCAGCAGCGGCAACAGAGCCTTGGGCAACTTGGAATTTTCCGTACGGTTCGCTTCGCTCGCACCCTAATTGAAAGACCTCACCCGCTAATGGCTTAAAAATTAATAGCAGCTAACTGAAAAACTGCAGTCGAGCAATCCACGAAATTACTATGAATATGAACGAGCTTTATTTAGCAAATGAATGTATTCACCTACGTATATCACATACGAATATCAAACCGGTTGAGAAAAAAAAACGAATTTTTCTCCGGCTGTTACCTCAAAAAACTGTCGTTTGTGGCAAAAAAAAATTGTCGCTGGAGCTGGGCTCGATCGGACAGTATTTAGAGGTCGCACTTTTCAATTATCGATTTACGTTCGAATAACACGTGAAAAATACGAACTTAGATTTCGCGTTGAATTCCATTTGAGCTAGGCGTGATACGGGAAAATAGTGAGAGAACTCTTTTGTTGGAAATCTAATTTCCTTCGAAAAATGTCTCTAGACGTTTTCTCGAATCTTGCGATTTTCGAGAGCTATTACATTTCGATATGATTTCTCTTAATTTCTGCAAAACCCGCCGATAACTTGGAACATATTCAAGATATCGAAATGTGTCAAGAATCGTTTTTTGTATAGGACATATTTTTGAAGAAAATTCAATGTGATAAATGAAGGATTTGAATGTGAACTCTCTTAATTACATCAGATTTTTGGGTGAAATCGAATCGATCGAAAATGTCAAGAGACTTTTTTTAAGAAAATCAAATTCCCTACAAAAAAGTTTTCTTAGTATTTGTCCGTACCACGTCTAGCTTAAGTGAAATTCAACAAAAAAACTAAATTCGTATATTTTTGCGGGTTATTCAAATGTTAATCAAGAATTGAAAAGCGCGACCTCCGAATAATGTCCCATTGAGCTCAGCTTGAGCGCGAATTGTTTTTCTTTTCCCCACAAGCAACAGTTTTTTGAGGTAGCGGCTGAAAAAAAATCAGTTTTTTTTATGAACCGGTTTCTCAAGTATGTGCAAATGTGTGGGAGGACAAGTTTAACGAGTAATCTCAAAGCAGTAGAGTAATGAATTTCAGGGTATCAATAGCTGTGCGCGAAAATTTGGAAGCTCTCTTTCGTTTTCTACATGAATTTGAGTAAACCACTGAGTATATGTGCGAAGTATACCGTGAACAGGGAAAAAATAAATAAAATTAGTGGGCGGGAGCAGCGAAGGGTGGGTAATCAGAGATTGATGCCCGTGCTTGCCACCTCTCGTCTAATATCAGTCAACAGAGTGATTGATTGGCATATTAAAGCCTTTTACAAGCACACTATCCCCAAAATCCAGGATTACAAGCCATGTGAGTGAGTTTAATCTTCGAGTATACTGCTGGGAAGGCGGTCCCGCAGCAGATGTCGCGTTTTTATTCGTTAACCCATTTATCCATCTCCTGTCTGTAACCGCAACATCGCGTCGTCAGCAAGATTCAAAAGCCAAGATCACAACCACGCGCGGTGCAAAGTCTGGCGATAATTTGCCACTCCTTGACGGGTTTTTAGATATAGTACTGGTATACTAAATATAGTATACGATATTGCATCATTTATACCTTCTCATATGTTTTATCTTACGGATGAGGAACAATGAGCGAAACAATAGTTATTTCGTAAGGATGTCCTTAGCTGGTCCGCATGGACAAAAATTGAAACGAGGGATCTCGCCTTAGCTGAGGAATTAGGTGCTGAAGGACTCCAAAGTATGATGAAGTAGGATTCACCTTCCGTTGTATTAAATTCAGTTCCGCGAGTCGAGTTGATTCTCGGCCGGATTACGTTTGAGAGTTGAAAGCCAACGTGGCGACATCAATCACCGTCTATATCGAGCAGAGCAGTTCGACAGATCCGGCGCGACCCTCCCATGGGTAAACTGTGTTGAAAAATTTTACTTCAAAATATGTCTGTCGACGGGATGGAATACTCCCCCCGCTCTGAAACAGCGTCGAATTCCAAAGTTACACACTAACAAAGTTCAGGGTTACCAGAGTCAATGGACTCCCCATATTCCGGGAGTATGGTGGAACTCTGAAATCCACTTTTAGAACCAACGACCGCAAGTACGCTACGATCTTAATTGTTTCCATGACGCGGCAGGCGTCGCGTAATCGGACTATCTATGCCAGACCGTTGAACAACTCCCGCAGACACGGAAAAATACGCAGGCGTTCCGCGACCAGGACGAATCATGAAGAATGTTACGATAGACACTTTGTATTACGTGTATAGAGATATACATGCTCTAGAGAGTTTTCGGATCGTCAATTTCCGGTCCTCCCGTGTGGTGAAAATCGTAAGTTTAACGGTACCAGCCAACATGTTGGTATCTTCGGCAACCGACACAATAGCTCAAGAACGAACCAGGAATATCGGTAAACTTTTCGCGAACGACATCCGAGCACAATAGCACTTGGTTCACGAGTTTCCTGTCCCATAAATACCTATACATACGAGAAAAATTCGTCGCATTTGCTTTCAGCCGAGCTCAGACTGGTCGTATGTATAAATTAGATGTATGCGGCTATCCATTTACATTATGCATACGTGTGTATGCGCCGCGCATGTATACATCTATTTCTGTCCTAAATTGCGTGTATGTACATCGAACGGCACAGTAGGTATTCTCGTTTCTCTAATCACACAGCTCTCTTCGACTTCCAACTAACGCAACTCGTCAATTGAAACGACACGGTTTACCTAGACACGGATTGTAGGTCAACTGGATATAGACTCGACTCGACTCGACGCGACGCGACGCCGCGCTTGGACCGAACATCGATGAAAGCTACCCACGGCGAACTTGCATGTTGACACATATACGTATATAGGCATGTGCCATGGCTACGGAGAGAGATAGAAAAAGATGGAAATAGCGTTGATATGTGGAGAGAATATATAAAATATTCTAGGTAATAAAAAAACTTGTTGGATTTCATTTTATTTCATACGTGCGGAGATCTGCCGCAAATGAAATCCTCATGGCACCTAGTTGGTGGTATAAAAATATGAACAAGGCAAACTATGTATACGTGGACGGCACATTAATTCTCTACATGTGCATATGTACTGCAGTATTATGTAGCAGTATTGCACATTTGGAAATACATAGTCCGATACAATGGCGAAGGGTATTGCGAGTTTTGTGACAGTTTATATATAATTTCCGATAGCACGTAGCGCGTTCATAATTTATCATATTCACTTTGTGCAGGCGGAGGTAGTAGATCCGTATGTATATCACATGCATGCATATACCTATGATGCGCAAGTGAAATATTCCGTGGATCAAATGTGGTTTTATTTTTGTGAGAATATTTTACAATCGCGTGTCGCATAACCTCCTACTGCAGCGGCGATCGTCGTAGCTACCGTAGCTACATATCTATGTAGGTACGAGATGCGGTAGAGTGGTTTTTATTGCGCCGTACGTCATCCTGACGTGTCCACATGTTATGTCAAAAAATTTACTACCAAGAGTTGATAAGGATTACCGTCTTGTTCTTCACTACGTAGAGAAGAATCAGCGTTAAAAAAGTTGAAGTATGAGAGAACGAGATCCGTAAAGTCAAACCGGATATTCTGCTGCTTAGGTACTGGTACTGGTAAAGGCAAAGTTTCAAGTCTCCGCGCTTTTCACAGTTACGGAACAATATGAGGCAAGCGATGCTCCGCTAAATTACAACCGGCTTCATTTGTCCGGTCAACTGAGATACCGGTCACTATAGCTGCAGTTCAGGATATCCGGGTATTCTCAACTCTAGATCCTTTGAGAACCTGTACCTATGACCTCTGTACTAGCTCATAATTAGTTCCAAACAAGTTCCTCCCGGATAGGTCGAACAAGATTTTCCAACGACGGTTTTGTATCTTGGTCCGGGAAACAACGGATTCCAGAATTATTCTTTATGGATAATAAAATAATCTTCAGCGGCAAAAGCTGCTTAATTGTAGACGTAACCAATTGTTAACCAATTAAAAATGAAATACAATGATCGGCAAAGTATATGCGGGAGAATAATTACAATTTAATAAATTCATTTTGTTCCCGTTCAGCTGAGCCCTCGCCTTCCGTTTTATATTCCTCTACAAAATCATGAAAAATTGAAGTGATTAAACGAGTGTTCGATGCCCTGCTGCCATAAATATAGCAGGTTTAACAAAGTCTCGATCAAATATTTAGCTCGCAAGCCGCGCTCTAATATCGATGAGGTGTTTTGAGAAGCCGACCAATCCGAGCGAATTTGTTCCCAGACTGCGTCGTCAGCGTCGAAAAACTCGTTCATATAATGCTGCGTTTGATCTAGTCAGCTTTGTATAGTCTCTGGCTTTTTTTCGTTCTTTCCTAAGATTTGCCGAAGTTAACCGAAAATACAAGTTTTCTCGTTAGCCCGCGATATACATACATATACGTAACTCAGAATAAAAACAAAAGCCGAGGACCAACGCGAAAAGGAAAGAAACGAAAAGGAATAGACGGGAAGAAATTAGAAATGAAAAAAAAAACAAAATGAAGAACCTCTAAACAAGATCGTAAAAGGCCGTCTTGTCTTGCGGTTACGACCATCTTTATCGTCCAGTCTGACGTTGGCCCGACTAAAAACACGGCGAATGAAGAGTATAGAGGGCTATTCCCGAAAATGAGCAGAGCGGCGCGACGCGAGGGGAGCAGGCAGGACGCGACGTTAGCATACGTGCCATTCATTAAACCGTCGGACTAATTTAATTGAAGACACCCTATATATCGAGAGACTACGATACTCCCGCGCAGACAAGCCGACTACTAAGGGGCAGTTTGTACGCCTGACGCGCGCACTAGGCCCATTCAAAGGTTCGGATATTAAATTACAGAGCCACACGGTCCGGACCCTAGCATCCCCAAGTCACCCCTATACTCGTGGCAGAACCTGAAGATAACACATATACATGCACGTATTATCTATACTGCGTGCAGTGGTATGCGAGCGTAATATTTGCGTCGGTATGCGAGCGAAAAGCTATATGCCGGGATTGGTAGGCATATATAGGTACATTCTGAACATATCTATCCATGCGATCAAGCCCAATCCCAAGAAATCACAGCCTTGACCTAGTCGCGCTTGTCCCCGAAGGGTTAGTCCGAAAGGAAAAGCTCTCCCGTTTCTGTACCGAGCGAGTGTCGACTTCTGCTTCTGCAGGGAAGAGGACTCAATTCTTCCGTCGTACCCACACAACGTGCCGATGCTACTGCGCCACGGCTGGCAGTTACCGTATATTTTTAAATCCTCGTTTCACAAGCTTTGCGTAAAGGTAAAAGGGTTTAGCTCCGTGTAATGAGCTTAACTTTAGTTACAGGCGACGTTGAAAAGTTACAGGGTTGAGGTAAAAATATGTACCTGCCTACCAGTAGTCGGAGGAGGAGTCATGCTTCCTCGTTCTTCTTCTCCGCCGGCAGGTCACAGGTTGTTTCATTTCCACATATTTTTGCTAACCAAAAAAGAAGAGGTCAACTTTATACTTACTCAGGCGGCCGCCCCTAGTCCAAGAAATGGAACGCTCGGTTTGTCGTGTCGCTCATTAACGGGACTCGTAAATTTGACCAGTCACCCCTGAAGCTCACTCGCAACGACCATGCTCTTCCTCGCCCTCGTTGGATCTCTTCTCCTGACACCGCGTCACGGAATCTGGAAAATACTGTCACTTTCGGTATTGCAACGGCTTGTCAACGAAAAGGGCGCAAGTGTCGGTTAGAGTTAACCCGAGTTTTCAGACGACATTTTTTTCTTCCCTCCACCCCTACACACCGGAACGTTAATTATCATTGGAATATCCGTGTGGTTACCGTAAACACGAAAAATACGTATTCGTTAGTATTTTACACAGGAATTGCAGACTCGGGATTATCAAGACTTGAAGAGTACGAAAGTGGATGGAGAAGGAAAAGTTATGAACTATGACAATAACTTTTATACGATGTTTGCGTGGAAACGAGGTAATTTTTGGAAATTATTTTCAACCATAGTTTGGTGATTGTGTAGGCCAGCTTTATAGAGTCGTTGGATAAAGTTGTAAAGAAAATGGAACTCTTCCAGAATCACATCCTCGGCCCTGTAAGCTCTTTCACGACTTTTTGTTTGCTTAACTCCTTCCACTTGAAAGTCTTGGAGGCCTTAGATCCCGAGCCAGAGTGTTAGGTAATTCTCGGAAGTGACGCGGTAAGCCCGGACCACTTCCTTCCTAGGTTGGCCAAGCGAATTTCTCACCTTCTCTCTACTGCCTCTAGCCCGAGCACCAAGAAGGACCGGGCGGAGGTCCGGCCACGAAGTGAAAGCCCATGGACAACCAAGTGTAACAAGAGCAAGTGAGCCGGGATCTTGAACTTTGTTTATAGGTAACGTCCGTGAAAGGGAAATGCCGTGCGTTGAATTCAATCTTGTTGTTCACACAGCCAAGAAAGTGACCGATTTAACGATTCATTGAGTATAAACCGGGAAGCGGACACAGTTAAACGTTTGTGTCCCTCGTTGAATTCGGAAAATCTTTCATTTCAAATCATTTTGTTATTAGCGGAATGGAATTTTTTCTATTGATGTGACACCGGTTTGCCAGTGATATTACGGTGGCTTGATTGGAATTGAAATGTCCTCGACCAGCGAATGTCGCCTGCGAAGCGAGTCACTGTCTGCATCATTTTTATGGGCCGATTTTATCGCGAGTTTCGCTTCGCAGAGAATCTCTTCTTGTCTTTTATTCTTATTTTTTTTACATACTGCTACGGCTCTCACATTTTCACGTGTAATGGGATGTACTCCGTGGAATTTCTTCTCGCAGAATCTGCCGCCTTCGAAAAGCCTGATTTTTATTCATTATATATGAAGTAAATGTTGTTTATCTTGTCATCTTGACAGAAATCGCATACTTCTTACTACAGTCGCTATACGGCTTGATACTGATTTAAAATTATGAACCTACCTCCAATTCCTCGACTCTATTCGATCAGCTACAAAACGGTTTCGCGTCGTAACTTTACGAGCCTACATCATCCGGATCCTTTCGTCCCAAGAAAAAAAAGTATTTTTTATTGCCGCAAACCTCTGCGTTGTTTCGTTAGCAAAATAAAAAAATAACCATATAAAATCTCTCCCCCCTTTTCGGGAAACAGATTTACGTTTATATTCCTCTTACGTCTAGATCAACTAGAATCCTTTTCTCCGTGGAGCTGTTTATAGTTTTCCCTCAATTTACTAGATGACTAAATATCGTTATCATTATCTTCAGACATTTCGTCAGTCCTTCCAGTTATCCTAATTTGCTCTCAAGTCTTCAGTTCTAGTGACAAATTATCAGCACAATATTGCGATTATCTACTGTGCTCTGGCTTCAATCGACATCACTCTGTCCGATTGTCGGGAACCGATTTTTCGATTGCCTTGTCAACAAACTCGTTCAACTATCCGGCGTTCTGAGGGAGTTCCAAGTAACTTTTAACCTCGAGGAGAATATCTTCGTTTACGACATTTAGTGTCCTTCTATATTTATTAGCTCAGAATGATTAGCAGCCGACCAGCTTTCGCGCGGTCGACTAATTCTTTTTCTTCTAATTAGAGCTCTTTCGATTGACAGCTGGTCGGTTCGCCGTTTGGCTGGTTTACGAGCAAACTAAACCGTACGTATCTGCAGTGTCTAGAATTTGTTTTTTTCTCATTTCTTTCTCTTTATTTATTACTAGAAATCACGACGAATGGCTGATTGTAATTGATCGAAAGTATGTGAACAGGAACTATGCAGAAGAGTTTGACAAGGCGATGGATGATGTGGTGTCGAAGTGCGAATCTCAAACTGAATTGTAAATAACAAATCGTTTATTTATAGAAATTTTCGAAATTTCTATTTTTTACGATGTTCAAATGATGTTCTCCGTTAATTCAACAATATGGAATGGACCTATGTAAATAGAGGAAAAATTCGGGTGACGATTGTATACTGAAGATTGATCGGAGATGAAATCGAAGGGCGGATTGAATTCTGATCGAAAACAGGAACACCGATGAAAATAAATATTTGACCGACGTGTGTGAATAAAGTACAAGAAAACCCACCGTAACTATTTCTCTCCATAGACATGTAGCCCTGCGGGATTTCCGTTAGAGAGATGTATGATCCAATGATATTATAAAACCATGGTTCGTTTATAGGCCGGTCGGTGAATAGGTTTCTTTGTATTGCAAGGTCAGAGAAATGGGCGGATCGCTAGCAGGGCACGTTAGTACGTTGGAACATTTGAGCGTTAGGGGCGAAGCCGCGACTGTGGAACGTAGGAAGGGTATTTGTAGGGCGGCACTGAAGCGTGTCCCAGAACGGTAAATACCGGCTTGACGGCGGAAGTGGGCTCAAGACTTTCCTAAATCAGGTGGTTCCTCGCCTCTTAGGAGAAGCCAGCCCACTACTCGACTACCAGCCCCTAATATTTCGGTTGCACAATCGCAGACTACTTTGTACTTCATCCTATCACGGTCTCATGCAAATCCGGGAAAAGGGTCGATACTGGATTCTTTATGAGAACCCGACGCCCGTTTATAGTACGCATAGGAATACATTTTGTTAGGCAATATCTGTGCACCGATATATCCACGAATTTTCCGGTGTTTTTTTCGTTTTTTCCCTCTTTTTTTCTATCAATGAATATATTGTAGTGGCATGTGAGTCAGAAACCGGGGTTGGATTGCGTGGTAGAAAATACCGAAGCTTTGACAACAATGGTGGTGGAATGCCATTTAGGTTGGAAATCTCTGGAAGAATTTTCCACCTGTGTACACGAAATGAAAAAAAAGGAATAGGAAGAGGGGAGAAAAAATTGAAGAGGACAGTTCATTAGGAACAAGTGCGCTCGTGCGTTCTCGGGAAATTTCGTTTCCTCGGGGTCGGATATAACTCCTCTTGACTTATATGCGGTACGGGAGGTCCGCAGGGGCATAGAACGGTGAAAAAAAACATTTTCACCGTAATTTTCAGTCCCATGAAATTATTAATGAACGCGGAGGCAGATGTAGAAATTTCTTCTGTCGTATCGGTTTGCATATATAAATATTTTATGGGTACACACGTGTTACATTTATACTACCTGTGCCGTGTACACCCGATACCTTCGTGTCGTTACGTTTCTCCGTGGGTAACGCACCTTGAAAAAAATTCATACGTGAAACGGCCTGGCTTACGTTAAAAGTAAAAGTTTCTCCATCGAGCGGGAAAGAATGATTGTATTATATTGCGACCACGTAACTTGTTTCAAAGTTTCACGAACACACCTACCGCCCACTCTTCAAAACGGACCCGAGGATCCGTACTTAATTCCTTTTCTCAGTTCATACCGAAAATGTGAAATGGAAATTAATTCAACAAAGGCATAGTTGAAAAGTTAACAAACCCAAAACTGCCGAAATTAAAAATCGTAATCATGAACGTATATTCGTGTTCTGAATATTATGTATCCAATACATGCGAACGATCAAGAGAGACGAAAATTAATGTTAACTCAGGCTGCTCATGCCACTGGAAGTATTCAGCACCCCCTTCATAGTTGGCAGCAAAACAATCTAATCACGCAAATCAGCCGATATATCTTACTCTTATTCAATCCAAGAAGGTTTGCAGATATTGAAAAAGCTTCCAATCGATGTAAACGTGGGTGGAGTATGTCATGCAATATGTGATTCCAGTCACTTTCCTTTGGAAAAGAGGTATCAGCTGTGGAATAAATTGACTGACTGATGTTAATCAATTTACATCTACCATTACTCGATTAGGTGTTGAATTGTGTTTTAGAGTGCGCGGGGTGCCGCAGTAGCTCCTCTCCGTGAAGATAATGAAAATCAAGCGACATGATCGGTTTGCTCCGAAACGTTGAATTCGATTATTAGCGAAAGGTTGGTATAAGCTGGTTGAACTAGGCCGATTATAACGACTTATATTTATATTATACTTGTACCGGAAGAGGACGAAGATACCGAATGGCGCGTGCATTAAAATACATCCCAACGAACAGTTACGCATGAAAATGGAAAAAATGGAAAGCGTCCGGCTGGAAAGCGTACGTTGAACGCTTTTACATGCTTTTACGTACAACACACGTCTCTCAGCCGTACATTTTCCCATTTTTATACGGGATCATCGCCTCGAAATTTGATTTCCGATACAAACTCGTGTGAAAGGTGATAGAACGATCGACGTTTCTCATTTCTCTACTCACCGAATAGTATAATAATAACGATGCATGAATTTCGGAGATGGATGCAAATTAAGAGTAGCAATATCGTGAAAGATAACCACCGCTGGGTTCTTATATGCAATACAGTTATCAAATTTCATTAATTATTCCGTTGTAATAACATAACGTAATACCTACAATACTCCGCTACTGATGACAAGATAGATGATAGAAGATCGTTACATGCGATACGGGTAATTAAATTAGAACCAAGAACGTATCATTGGGGGTTTAAACTTGAGCTCGAGGAGGAGTGGGATGTATGTGTGTGTTCCAGGGAGATGGAAGATGGACATACGGTGGCGTGCAGCAGTGGCTCACCTGTCTGTGTATGCAGAGTATAAGATTGCGATGGTATATAAAAGCGTAGAGATACGTTGGAAAGTTGCAGTTCTCATCTGACCGCCTTAATATTGTGATACAAGAAATGGTTTACAAGGTAAAAAAAAAGAAAAAGAAAAAGAAAAACGAAAACAAAAGAAAAAGGAATTACAAGTGCGATGTTTCCAAAAATGAATAAATAAAGCGTAATCTGACTAACGGTACAGCAAAAATACGTACATAATGCGAATGGAATTTCGCCAGCAAATCGCGTTAGCCTAAAAACGAGAACGAAAGATGAATTGAAACAATCGAAATATAACGAGGAATTAGGATCCTCGGAATCTACCGTACCGACTTTCAAATACCTACTATATTGCTCGAATAGCAAGATCAAAAGACGTCAATGTCGTGCGGTGAAACCGTTCTCAATTTATCCTGGTTACTCGTGCGCGAATTCGCGGCGTCACTTTCCCTCAATACATTTTAACACTGGATGGGATAAAGTGGAGTGGAATGGTAGGAAAGCATGGAGAATGATCACCTGTACACACTTTGTATGTACATGCTTACGTACGCATCGACATAATAGGCGGGAGCGGACTGTGGCCAAGTCTTGTGTGATTTTTGAAATTCTTTGTCTCCGGTTATTTTATTTTATTTTTTTCTCTTGTTCTCTATTATTTTCATTCCCAATGTTGAACAGTTAAGAACGTGATAAGATGTAATGTGAAGTTGAGCCTGTATATTGATCCTGCAGTTTGTTAGTCGGTGAAAAGTTTTACCTCGGGTGTCTCTGCGTCTCTCTGCGGCTAACGACTAAAGTAAAGTTATAAAACGTAGATTAGAAACTATGGTATAATTAGGAAAACGTATATAAACGGTATAATTATAAGCATTAACTCTGCAGCGGGTGTAACTCGCGAGTCTCGTCGCGCTCCATCCCGTGGCATGACAAACTGATTTAATTTTTGAACCTGAAAATAGGTATAATATGGCTCGAGGTTAACGCGAGCTACCTTAAAAGAGAAATGAAATACTAAACCCTTTCAACGAACGATCTCGAAATCCCGATATAACTCGTACTGAGCTAATTTCGCTGAGCTTTGGCCCTGTTGCGATGTAACAATATATTGTCTATTCGGATGATTTAGTTTCACTGTTATTGTTCAAGTTACACAATTCCGAACCGAAATCTACCTCGCACGCTATTTCATCCTCTACCCCCTTTATTTCTCGTTCTTGAATACGAATTCTCGAGCCTGCGAGTACTGCGGCTACCTATACCGCCGAAAACCTGTATAACTTTAGCTGGAATTTTGAAGTTTGCAAAAACGTCAAATGACGATAAAGAGAACGCACGTATTGTTAGTTAATCAGCTGAATACTTCGCTCGTTATAATTTCATGAATTCGCAGCCAAATATTTCTGATTGCGCAATCCTTCAAAAAGTTTTCTACCCCCCTTTTCCACAGTTTATTCTGTTTACGGTCCTTGCGACCTTCGTCACTGCTGGCATAATACCCCAGGGTCACGGTGGAGACGTTTCTTTCTACGGGGGTCACGCAGCCTCCATAGCTCAAGGTCATGCAAGCTCTTTCATGCACTTTCATGGACCAGTCGAAGGCCCAGTATACGAGGTTAAGGTTCCCTACGTACCATACCACGGCGAGCACGGTCATCATAATGGACAGGACCACGAGCAGCACGGCTACACCTTGGACTACGTAGCGCAACCAAAATACGAATTTTCATACGGTGTCGAAGATCATCACACCGGAGATGTTCACGGGCAGAAGGAGTCTCGTGACGGTACGTGCACGAAACAAAAGTTAAAGACCTCTTCAATTAAGGTGTATGCGTGCGTATTACAGAAGTTTCTATATTTATATTCGCTAATTATTCGCTGAGAGAAAGAGGAAGCGGGGGGTGGGGGGGGGGGGGGGGGGGCGCAAAAGCGAGAATGAGAGAGTGCAGAATTAATTGTTTAGTTTTCTCTGATAATGGAGCCCGTCTCCTCATTGTGAATATAGAGCGCCGCTTTGAACTAGTTAGATGTGTTTAACGCCCGATGATCCCATTGACTACGAAACCAGATGATTTGATTAGATTTAGCAGCAATTTACATACTATTCCCGATACCAAGGATCGGAATAAAGACATTTTGACATGAATCAGCATGTTTTAGCCTGTATATAGATTCTAGAATTGAAAATCAGTAAATTAATCAGGTGTACAGTACAATATACGTGCCTACTACATCAGCGAAGAAATATAATGACCGACAGATCGTTCGGCATTCGGTTCACAATGACTGAACAATACGTTAGAAGAATAACACTGATAAATCACGCGATGGAATTGATTTCTTTATCAAACAAAACGGCAAGGTGCTCCCTGTGGAGCAGCGGCGTTTGCGAAGAAAACTTTTCAATTTGCTGATTCACGGGAGTGCTGGAAAAAGAAGGAGAAACAAAATATTGCCGCAATAATTGATGTATACATCATTGATGCCATAAATCGATGACTGAACGCATGAAGGGTCTTTCTACATAACCACCTAACTCGCATCCGAGTCAAGGGACATTTTATTCGCTCGAACAGCTCGGGATTCACACGCACATATGTCCCTGTCTGAACAGTTTACTTTTTGTGACTTAGCTACTTCTGACTTACAGCCGCTCGTATATTTTACAACTTTATTATATATATTTATATATATGTATGTCTGTGTACACGAAAACAGGTAAAACTGTAACCGGTGAGTACAGCGTGAAGGAACCTGGTGGCAACGTGAGGACTGTAAAATATCACGCGGACACGGACGGTTTCCACGCTGTGGTTCACAATTCTGGAGGTAACGATCACTCCGGTGGAGTTTACGGCGGCCACGGGGGTCATGGGGGTCACGGGGTTCACGGGGGTTACGGAGGTCACGAAGAAGAGCAAAGCCTGGACCTGAGTCACGAAACGCAAGTCCAGGAAGAGCAGCCCCACGAATACGCGATATACCAGGGTCAAGAGGCGGAGTCTGGCCACGCGGGATATTTATGAGCCACTAATTGATCACGGCCAGTAGTAGCTGAAACGCTGACCGTTCAAACACTGTACCTGGATCTTTTAATTACTTTTACTTTATTTTAATGTTTTATTTTCAACGTTTATTGCCTTCGTTGAGTACGAAAGCCTCCCCTCTACTAAATGTATATGCCCTGCGAATAGCCCTCGTGTTTGTTGTAAGTTACGTAAATGTATGTAATGCATGCATACATACAGTGTACGTGATCAACGATATACCTATATAGATATGTACCCCAACATCTAACACGTTTTGTAAATATAATTTCCCAATAAAGTATTGAATGCACAAACGCCAAATAATTGATGCGGTTTATTCGATACCATGAATCATTGATCTATTTCATCTCCCCTCGGTTCTGCAGCATCCTGCAGTCGCGGTATAGGTATAGTGCCCGCGACGTACCACGGGGAGTTCCACGGCGTCAGACTGGAAACTTGAGTTATCATTCTATATATGGAGGAAAATATAGAAAAGCAGTTGCTTTCTGGCATTACAACCGCAGTGAGCGGCTTGAGGACAAATTGAAAAGCGCGCCAAGTAGGTTTGCCGACTTTCAACGAATATTGCCCCAGTCAATAGAGCTCTGACGGTAAATAGAGTGATTAAATGAAGATGAAATAATGCGGGGATATTGGATTCCAATCAATACTTTTCATCTACAGACAATCTTGGGGCGACGTTTTAATTTACAATCCGATATCAACAATTTGATTGCTGAATCGTTTTTCTTCATTTTATGTATACGAGGATATTGGCGAGTGAGAGAAATAAAGATATAATAGAACTGCAGAAAACTGTGAAAGTCACGCGATACCGAGTCATTCATCTAGAGTCTAGGCAAACTGTGCGCACTGTACGTATTGTATTATCTTATAGCCGGATGATTACGTTGTTATAATAAATTGAACAGAAAATGGATGGCTATTGGGACACGAATATCTAATCGGCAATCGTTGAGTTGGCTATTGGAAATTACGCTAATGGCTGATACCCAATGGATGATTTTCGTATTTCAATTGCCAGTGAATAGTATAGCGAAGCCACCACTGCGAGGTCAGCCGACATGGATGTATTATGTATTATACACATTCGCAAAACTACGCGCATGTATGGACTGCAGTTTGTATGAAGCTATGATGTTTATTCGTGGAATGTTAATTCCGCTGAAACGTTATACCTAGAATTATGATAAAGCATCGTGCATAGGGGAACTGGGCATAGAAACCGCTCGAAAAAATCCCAATCTCGTTGCAAACATGTATATTCAAATTGACAAACTGTAATGTCACATCGGCGTGCAGGCGGTCCGAAGCTCGATAGGGGGGACTCGCGCGAGTCGATAAATATTATGAGCCAACCATATAATTACGGCCAATAATAGTCGTTGATTAAATCGATTGCTGTTTAATTGAAATCTGCAAATGAATAAAAGAGTTGAACGGCCGGAAAACTCGATTTAAAAATACTAATTACTCTGGCAATCGCAACGATATTCATTCATTTATTGCTGTTAATTAACCCGAATCATTGAAAATTCGATAATACAATTAACCCAGAAGCTCGAACAACGAGGGATCGTGATTTCGAATGAAAAGTTTGATGGAAATAAACGAGGGGAAATTTGAGCAGTCTTGAAACAAGAATTAACCGTATTAATCGTCTGTAGTTTATTTTTACCGTAATTTTCTTCCAAGTTCACTTGTCCACTGTGAGTCTTTGCTTTGTCAAAACCAAATCTGAGTTTCACGGAGCACTTTTGCCTTCGCTAATTGTGCGCGGGTACAATTTGTTAGGAAAGAGAAAAACTTTGTTTACCTCAATTCCTCGCCGGTTTCTGGAGGTAGAATAATTTTTTATTTACCCGACAAATCTGGACCTTCCAGTCCAGGTTAGTCTGCCGGGGTTCAATTCCCCCGCTATAGGTATAGGGCTTCGGCATGCTTCATCGCGAATCAGATTGAATGGCGCTGGAACGGCTTGGAATTTATTTATGAAAAATGTATAAACCTGGAATGGTAGCGAGAGGGCAATGCAGTCCGGGATAGTCCTGTTGGAGATCGGTTCACGTTTATATATATATATCCAAGTCTACCTACGGTATGACCTACATTGCGTTCGTGCAGAGGCTATCGATTCCGTTCTCCACCCTCTTTTCGCTCCTCTACCTAGCTCTCTGGTGCTCTTGAACACAGACTCCCATCTCATTTGACCCCATCTCGCGCCCCATACCAACCCATATATTTTCCATTTCTCTCATTCAGACATTCACAGCCTCGGAGGATCTCTCTGTTCAGAAAAAATACAACTGCTGTATTTCGTGCTATGGGACTATTGAACTACTCAAAATAAGGAGGATGCCGTTTCGGAACGAGGAAGAATTTTCAACAGGGTTGTTTAGACGTCGGTACACAGATCCAAAGCCTCAAACCGAACCAAAGTAGCAGACCACGGGATGAGAAGATATACGTTCATTGCAAGCTACTGGCAAATGTTTCACTCCCGAAAGAGAAAAGATTCGGATTCACGGCTACTTAGATCGTACTTGCGTACATTCTAATTCACAAATTCTCCAATTCCCGCGCCAAAGAAAATGAAAATTTCATCCCAACCCTAAACAGCAAAGTAGAAATATTGTTCTTTCCTTTTTTGCTCCTTTTTTGCACCCTTCTCGGGTATTCTATTTCCCAAGCTCCTCCCCTCTCTGTACCCTCCTTAACCCCTCGTCTAGGAGTCATATCGCTCTGAGGCCGTAACGGTGAAAAAGTCACGTGCCGTTATTACTTTTCCCCAAGCTCTATAAATACGGAAACCAAATTTCCCGCCGAAATTCATTTTACAAGTCGGTAGTCCCGCGAACTTGAAAATTTATGCGAATCAATTTCTCCCGTCGCCTTAAACCCGCGATCTCGATACCATCTAACAGCGTATACCAATACCATTCCATACCGCCCCAATACACAGTTTCGATACAGAGTTTCAGCACGTTTTACATAGATCTTACACGTGTACACCTTCCATTCCCTTCCCTTCCCTTTCCCTTTACCCCACTAAACAGTTATTATTATAGTTGACCGACTCTAACCTCGGAGGACCCTTCAAGACTGGAAAGAGGTCAAGATGAAAGTCGCATCGTAGGATAATGGTCAGTGTATAGTATATTTCTGTGGTTAAATTCTGGCACTGTAGCTGGAGCGAGTTGGTAAGATGAGGGAAGTGTTGCTAAGACCTGGGAAGATACTCTAAGGTAGGCTGAGGTAAGACACAAGAACGTAGCTACGGAGGTAGAGAGTGTTGAATATGCGGTGGCACGTTTTGCGTTTAGAGGCGGATCCCTCGAAGGACCTATAAAAGCGATTTATACTTACTGGGCGAATATCCCCCGCATATACATAAACAAACTAGACATTTGCATAGGATCGAAGTACACGAGAGAACTGTCGGCGAGTGCCTAGAGCCAGTTCTGAAACGCGTGCCGCGTGTATAGCAGCTTAATTTCCATAGAGAAATACTAGGCAGTTGTTGCCGCGACGATCTAGAAGTTAAAATCTAGATGGACACGCGATTCTTCGACCACATCCCCCTTCCACGATCCTACAAACTCGAGAACTTAACGAAGAATCTTTACATCGATCAGAATCAGAATCAGACTTCCGTGACCTACGTGTCAGAACAAAAAAGGAAAAGAAATATGGCATACAGTCACAGTCGGAGTCTCCCATAGGTACAGCTCCGATCAAGTTCCTACCCCCCGTGGAGTGCGCAGTCGCAGTCACTGTTTGAAACTTCCCCCACGGCCCGAAGAGCGATAGAGTGGGAGCCGTGAAGGAAAATGCAGTCCACTTTTATGAGGTTCGACTGTATTTTTGAAACTATTAGGCTTGCTTTAAAAATTATTCCGATTGAAATACCATCGTTTGAGCACGGGGTCACATGACCGATTTCAGAGGTTTCCAGAATCTTGGTCTCATTTCTTCACAAGACGTCGAATCGATTTGGAATATTTTGTGAAATAATTATGCAAGTGTCAGGAAGTGCGCTCTGGTCAGCTTGGGCAAAATAAATACCGTACGGATTTTTAATACATTTATTTCGCTGCGAGACGGGATTTGAGGTTATATTTCACAAATTATTCGATTAATAACCATCATGATGATTTTCCGAATCTAGTTGACCAGAGCGCACTTCCTGACACCTGTACAATTATTTTGCAAAAAAGTTCAAACCGATTTGAAGTTTTGCGAAAAAATGAGACCGAGATTCCGGGAAACTCTAAAATCGGTCACATGACTCCGTGTAAGTAAACTCCTCAATGAACGATTGCTTGAGACGTCGAATTGCATTCGAACCCGTACAAGCATTGTTATTAGAATGATTTGAAGTCAATATGGTCGACAATGATTAGGTGAGGTAGTTCTCCACATAGCTACAATGCCACAAAATCTGCTCCCTCAAATTACAGAGTAGAATATGATTTCATTTTATTCGAAGGAAAAGTCTCATCCGTGTAAAGTGCAGGTCATATTCTTCAAAAGAGAAAAACATGTAACGGAGAAGAAATTTCCGAAGGAAGAAATCGATCGAGGTTGAATTAAGGCTACCTCGAGCATAGACGTTACAGTCCGCAAATAGAGTATACTTTGATGGTTACCAGTACATACCTGGCAATACGTGTCATGAGATTACCGCGGTTGTACAGGCGAGTAATCGGTGACCAGTGACCAGCGGTCGAGTAAACGAAGAAGCCTTTCTCCAAGTAATTGGATTCCTAGAAGCAATCTTCTCTTCGAAATACATTTATCTGCATGCAGTAATCGCAAGGAATATTGTGTGGTGGAAGTAACGGTAGTGTTTTGTTAATTGGCGCCACTGTCGCCCTAGGCGACAAACGACGACAAATCACGCCGAGGTGACAGTGACGCCGTTGCAGGTTACCTTATTCGTACAAATTACCTTGGCCAAGCTGGCAGCACTTCTACACAAGGGCAACCGAACCCCAAACGAGCCAACGAAGCCAATTTAAGGGTTTCGCTTGCCACCTAAACGCAACGTAACATAACCGTTCCGTAAAACCCAACGGAGGTACGTTCTCGCTCCGTTCGCTGACTTCTCGACTTTCCCGGAATTGGACTAATCTTATTTACGACTTACCCCTAGGCATTTCTGACTTCATAAAAGGACCAACGGTTCTTACTCGTCGAAGAGCTGGGTCCCTCGCTCGCCCTTCTCGCTCTCTCATTTTCGTCGCTTAATTTATTTTTTATTCTACGTACTTCTACTTCTCCTGCTCCCCCATTGCGAGTCTCCAATTTCTTACTAAGTCAGCTCATACGACCTTATTCCAGGTCCGAGCGGGATGTTTTCGGATCAGCAATCTATAAAAGCCGTTAATTTTCCACTCGCTCTACCGTAAATATGA
Organism: Phymatocera aterrima; assembly: GCA_963170745.1. Taxonomy (NCBI): domain Eukaryota; kingdom Metazoa; phylum Arthropoda; class Insecta; order Hymenoptera; family Tenthredinidae; genus Phymatocera; species Phymatocera aterrima. The sequence continues at coordinate 18,148,075 of OY720660.1, forward strand.
CTACGAGCTTGAAACTTTGCGTCTCGATATCACCGAGCTAACTTATTGTTAGTTAGAAGCAAGCAAGAATTTTTTTTCCTACACTCCTTTATTTTCGTACGAGATAAATATGGGAATCTTAACATGGAGATGGGAGCCATACGTGCGTCTGGTAAACCAGATTTATTTTTAACAAGTTCGAGACACAAACTTCTTGCGCAAGAATACACCTCGCGAATATTTGCCGCTGATATTTGACCTACAAACAAAAAATTAATACAGTTCAAGTTCACGTTCATTCGTTTTCTCTTTCAACAGTTTCCCCCATTCAACGTTCTAGTCATAATCATGTGCGCACAGAACATTTGATCACAATATTCAGCTCCGAAATATCCTATTTTTCCATTAAGGCAACGAATAACTTTCCTACGCAGAGATATCTAACGAATTATTATAAACAGATTAATTTTCCCTGCGATTCCTTTGCATAAGTAATCGATTACGTTACAAATTTCGTTTTCAATTAGCACTTGATTTTCACCCTCGCGAAAAAAAAGGAACTCAATAAATAAATGAATAATCACAGATGATTAAGCTCGATCCCAAGACATCTGAAATAGACAACACTACTTAGGTATACAATTATTTCGATCCGCGCGCAATTAGTTTACGTATACGTAAATATGTGTTCCTCGCCCTGAAAGCGCTTGATTCCAAGGGAATTCCGGCAGCATTTACGAAATATGGTGGAATTATACGAGAAATAAGATAACTTCGCACGTCTTCTTTCGGCGGAATAAGTATAGGTAGAGAATAGTTTTCGAAGAAATTGAACAATTAACCAAAGTATAATTGTTCACTACCTCGGCATTCTGGCACCAGACGCTTCAGCGAGTGATAAAATATGCCGGTCACATTGGTGCTTCTCCAGATACTTATTCAATAAAGTTCTGATTTGGTGAAGAAAAGAAAAGGAGAAGAGAAGCGAAGAGAAGGGAGAAAAAACCGAGCCACGGAGGCATCAAGCAGTTAGAATTTCATTTAAATAAGTGCCACCGATTTCTGTGAGCAAATACGACTACTGAGAAAGTAATTTGAAAAACGTGTAAGCGTAGTCAGACGTCACCCTTTGATGTGAACAACTTTCGCTCAACGTATTTTCACTTTCGTAATATTGAAGAAGATAAGGATTCCAGAATCTCATTCCTAAATCTTCATCCTAAGGTATTTACATAAATGGCAATTTTCGTGATTACTGAAATAAGGCCATATTCAACATAATTTTGAAATTTAATTTTCGTTTGAAAATCTCTATGTACATAAACCGGTAGCACTGGTGAGTCCAGGCATCGCATGCTCCCGGATCAAAGACGGTTTCAGTATCCGTTTGATCTGACCAAAAGGAAATACATGAACCCTCCTCTCTCACGACCTGACCTAGCATCCAGCTACCGACCCAATTACGTTAAAATAACGAGTTTAATCCATCGATGAAACGAAATAAAGACTCACGTGCCCGTCCGCGTGGCATTCCATACCTGCAAAGTCTTCACGCGGGTTTTACCTAGAAAAGAAAAATATCAGTTTGCGCATAGAGTAGCTGAAGTGTATAGCAGAGAAAAATACAGTGCGCGATTTCACACTGTCCCCCGTATCTTCACTGTGTCTTTGAGTAGTCAGTTCCAGACTAGGCAAGCCAGAGCCAGCTAATCATATAGAAAGTTATTTTGCTAGTGACTTGGGATGACCGTGTACGACGTATGTACAATGTACATACGTACATACACCCGTGAAGCAAAAAGTTTTCGCCAAGTGTAAGGAGCCGACACACCAGCAGCTAGGCGAGAAAACTTTCCAGATTTATGTGAAGACATTAATGGTCTCGGGATTCTTTTTACCGCGGTCAACGTTCTTAGATATTGTCCACGAACTAAGCCGGAAGTGGACAAAGCTCGAGGGTACAAAGTGTAAATAAAATAACACTTTACGCTAGTGGGAATATGTATATATGCGGCCTGAAGGTACCTCTACTCGTTGATGGAAAATTTATCGGTTGTACACGGTTTAAAGCCGGCCATATGTCACGGTTCATTTACTGCCGTTGAATTAGCTTTTTCTCTTACAGTTCCATTCTCTCGCGAGATGGGAGTTTTATACTTTATGTATTTGGGTTGATGCTTTCATTTTTATTACCCCCCTTTCGAAACTAGACGGAAAGGCTCGAAGAATATCAGGTAGTGTGGGACCATGAAAAACGGCGCTGGGTTTGCATTTACGTTCGCGTTCGTTTCGCCCGTCATGAGTGGAAGAAATTTATCCGCGAAATCGATACAAATTGCCGTATTTTTATTGTTTCGTTGTTCCAGAAAGCCTCGAAAGAACCGATCGCTTTCAATTCAAACATGAGATTGAGAAAACGAAAGAGAACTAAAAATCGAATCATACGCCGATATTCGTTCGCGAGTCCGTAACAATAATTACACAATAATTAATTGCACATCAACTTCATGATATTTTCATCATTTTCCTGTAATCTGCAGCTTCACTTATTTGATTAAAAAAACTCCGAGTTCTAGACCCCCGGACGAGCACAGAATCATGTTGACTAAAGAAATCAATATCTTAACAATTGTTGTGTCTATGGCTATGTGTATACTCTAGGTATATGTCTATACTATAGGTACAGGTATATTCTATCGATAACCCGAGGCAACAGCTTGGGCTTGGCTTGATCGTAGATGAGGTGCTTTTGGGAAATTATGTTTGTATACAGAGTATATCGAGAGGCAAGCCGCACGTGAATTGAGAATACTATTGATGGGTGAAACTGCTGATCGTTCGATCTTTCATCCTTGGAATAAAAACTTTTGAAAAGAATCACCGGTACCAATCAGCTATTCATTCATTCTAGTTTATCGAGGTTTGCACATACCTGGTCTGGAATCTGGTAGAGTTTTTACTCCATAGTTCATATAATAAAAGCCTCGTGTTTTCTTTAAAAGCGAAGCGAAACTTTGAGCAAGTAAAAATGCTGTGTAATGGGTGAATAAATCTTCTGATTGGATGTTAACTTTTGGTACCTACCAACACTGCAAGGTACCTACTGGAAATAGGAGTACATAAATTTCAGTTTCTTTAGAAACTCGGCAAGGGATTGGATTTTGAGTTTGGACGCTATTCAAAGGTTAAACCGAGGGAAGAATGTAAGGGAATTATTCTTCCTTTTTTACTGCTCTCTTTATCTCTCCCTCTCTCTCTCTTTTTCCTCTTTCTTTTCCGGCGAGGGGTGAATTTAAGGTTGAAAAAAAAAAATAATTTAAGTTGATTAAGCATCGGTAGGCGGATAACAATGAACGTCTCCGTGTCAAAATAAACGATTAAAGAACGGTTTATTTTTTGACACAGATAATTTATTACTCCCTTTTTTCCAAATTCATTTCCTTCCTCCTTTTTATGGGCTCGCCTCGGTGTACATATTACAATATATAGGAATGTGCCAGTGAAATATACATCAATCAAAAAATAACCTGCTGTATACACACGAACGCAACACACTGAAGTACGATTTCTCATGAATATGTTTTTTCCCTCATATACACACGTTCAAAAACAAACTGTAGGTTCACGGCTACGGTCGGTAATAAAAAAGCAGTCGGTCTCCCTCAAGCCCATGCCATAACTGCTGATAAAATCGAATTTCAAGAACACGACCCGAAGCCGTTGAACACGTGCGATATATTCAAATTAAATTGCGTCGATCGCGATCGAGCCTAGATCTGGCAAGGAATAGGTGAACGGTTGGCCAAGAAGGATGCTCCTCTAGCGTCTAGAATATGCAGAGTAAATTCCTTCTCGTCTTGGCGGAACGCCCGCAATGTCCAATCAGTGCCAGTTCTATTTCCCAGCTACGCCTATTGTCATCAAGTATGTGAAAGGTGCGCGTGATACGTCGCTGGTCAAACCTTGGCTGTGCTACGTATAAATTCTGCATTATCAAGCTAACAATGACGAAGGATCACACCCAATTTCCAGACAAGATACTTCCAAGACTCCGCATGATCGAGGCAAAGATTGACCGGGGGGCCGGGTCAGCAGGATGAGGCTCAGGGTTTCTTAAGAGGAACTTACCCCTCCGTAACTAGATTAGGTTATTCAGGGTGAGATTTCACAGGGCCATATCTATCAGCCAAAGAGAAACGGTGACCTCGATCTACTCGAATTGGAGACTACCTTAAAATCAAAGGGCTCTACAAACGCAAGTTAACTTGCGGGTCAAAAGACCTTTCGAAAATTGTAGGAAACGCGGGCTATTCGCTAGTCAGCAAACTGACTATCAGCTGAAAATGATTCGCTCGTCAAAGGGATCCGTAGCTCGAGCTCGCTCGTGCATTATTAATGTAGCGTTAATCAAACGTTCGCTCCGAGCAAAAAGCGTATACCTTGTTAGCGATGATATCAAATTGTTTCACCAAGATGGTTCGACACCCGCTTTGTACTTCCAGATGTATCTTCCACCCTGAATCCCAGATGACATGGTCCTGAAGCGTGTGAAACCTTAGCAGAAAGATTCGAATAGCTACCCAACTTTCTTACAGTTTCTTGTCCTGCCCTGAGCTAGTATCCGCCCGCAAGCTAAACATTTTGTCCTGGTTACAATTTCACCATGTCGTCTGTCCGCGACATTTGGACAAATGGATTATCGACCGACCGCAGAGGTACCGGTACGATAGCACCAACGTCACAAGTACTTCCTTCATGCCTGCTAACGTGCTTTCAGGCCTACGTCTGATTCCCATCCGCCGCGTACCACGATATTATTGGTGTAATGCATGTTTCCATGCATGTGCCACGAGTATTAATGCCGGAAACGAGGTATGCGCCTGGCAGCACCCTGCCTAGCAGCACTCAACCAGAATGATCGAGAATTTCGCTGCTATTTCGTCGCACAGTGAGCTTCGAAAATCGTTAGCCGCGGAATAGAAGATTGTATGCATAGCAGTACGCATAGCGTTTAACCGTTTCGCTCAAGTCGCAGAATTCAACAACTTCAATGACAGTTCAGAAATTAACAATTCAAAGAAAAATTGCGTGTTAGCAAAACTTGCGAAGCCAGCTGTACTGCCTACCGAGTTTTACTGCACCGTTGAATAAAACATGGATGTAAAGCGGCAAGATTTAGATATGCAAGCCGATTGACCGGTGAACCTACTGACCGATTGTGAATCCACTGGCAAATTCCAATTGATCAATAAAGAGATTTTGAGGAACACTTTTTACCTGTTTAATGGTTGTATCGAGGACATTTCTTGGCGTAATTCAGCGCAGTTGCTTCCACTCGAAATGACACATTGAGTCCTATGTGTGTTGCTATGCGCCATTAACTTCCGGCGGAAATCGGATTAAGGATCAGACTTCTCATGACTAACTGTGACGTACTGGTCCAACACCGGATACATAGATACGCAAAAGCCGGAGGTGCCGACCCAGAGACCAACAGGTTGCCATGACGAAAGCCATCGTTTCCTGCTCTCCCTTGATTCTCGTGACTGACGACGCGCAGGAGTCTTGCGTTATTCAATTCCGTAGGGCACTGGATCTCTGTCCTTTACTTTCACGGCTGAGATAGCAGACTGTCGATCTTAGACGAGTGAGCAATTATGCTAAAAGATCAACGATGCACGTAGGATGAATTCATTCGAACTTACTCCATGATGAAAAGAATTAATACTGGGTAATAAAAGTCGAGTGAACTGATGGCACAGCACGCGAAAAAGCGTATCTACGTAGATATCTGCAATTTGCGTAGCTTCAATGTAGCGGAATAACGTTGAGTTCAAATTTTGTAGAGAATTCACTGAAAGCAGCGGCATTTATATTTTTCTACATTTACTTGAGAAAGTGGGGGGTCACGGTAACGACTCCTATTCAGACTTTAGAGTAAAATTGATGGTTTTACTTGAGATAAAATATAGCAACTTAACCCAGGAAACTTGAAATTACTGAAAATTACCTAATATTACCGCATAACACGCTACGGCATCGTCCTAGCTTGGATGCTAGCAGGTGTGCTTAAGATTGAAGCATTTTCCCGCATGATCGGAAGCACGCCAACCCTTAAATCAACAAGCTTGACAGTCACTGACATTTCTACAGGGTGTATACTATATGCTACATTCCTATGCTGGGAACTCCGCTTAATTCGAGCTCGATTCCAACAGATCATGAAATCGCTCCTTACAAACTTAAATTTGCAAAAACTGTTAAATTTTCGTACCTTTATCCATATTCTCGTTCGTTTTAGAAACTGTCGAATAGAATGTCATGGGACGTTTATACAAGGAATCAATTCACGGGATTTGACGAGGTGAAAAATTGCCAAGTCAACCTTTACACTTGAGCAAGATGATCGCGGAATCCTACCCCGACTCACATGGGTTCCTAGACATTCTATCGTTGATTAGCTTTAGTCCAAAGGTTAATCTAACCGATAGTAGAGACCCGTAGTCGAGCCGAATCTGCCCTGTACAGGACGATGTTCACGTGTTCAGAAAACGTATCGGATGAAAAAAATGGAGTTGAAAAAAACTACACGGGGTGGAGTAGAGAGCAGCGTGGTATTTCATATGAAAGGCGGAAATTTCGATGGAACATGAACGAAATAATTCACACTGGTTTGGGTTCATCCGGGCATTAGACTTTAATTGGCAGCTTTTCAATTTTCAGAGAGTTCGGCGAGCGAGGGTTCGGTGATTGAAAATTTGAACCAAACTCTGTTTTTCAAATCGAAACAAGAAGACGGAGCGAAAATTATTCCAATCAGTTATTCCCTCATAGGTAGCGTATCGTGAGCTTTAAAATCTTCACTTCTAATTGCCTAGAACTTGAATAGAACCTTGAACTACAAGAGCAATTACTGTCAATCACGATGAGAGTAAACAAGATTGGAAAGCATTAAACGACCCGAAATTGATTCGGAAGGTAAGCAGTAGACACAGCAACTTATACCACTCCCTTTTGGCAAGTTTCTCTCGGTATAGGTACTAAATTAACTCGTATGTCAGATTTGAGGGGGCGCCCAAAGCCGACGAGGGGTAGGCTATGAAAATAATGAGAAATGACCCGTGTAATTTTAAGTTGACTTACGATAGGCATGTCGTGGACAGGTCATCGGGTGGGTAATCTATCCGCGTTAGTAGTCAATGAGGCGAAAAGACTACACCTCACAGGGCTCGCCTCCCCGAGCCCACGTTACGATTATGTATTACAGATTACAGCTAGCCAGCCAGCTAGCTCGAGTCTGTAAGCTCGTTGCATACGCAGCGAAATTTTCATTCTGCCTAATGGCCCGTTATCTGCCTACTGGCCCCACGCGTTTTTGTCTAATCAGCAATTCGACAACGCAAATATGTACCTATAACAAAATAACTATCATTCATCATTAGTCTATAGCGTACACTGTACAGTAAAGATTGGACACTCTTCGCTGAGGCTTTCAGACGCACAGAATTATTAATATCTACATTATGTCATTCCTAGACAAAGACCAGCCAGCGCTTCAGCTCACACATACCAATATTTGTCTCTGTATGCGTATATGCATACGATACGTGTACTTGTATAGTGTGACGTAACTGTAATATCATTCCCCTTGTGAATTGTCACTTGAATTGTTAGCGACAGAAACAGGCAAACAGCCTACTACTGTTGAAGTCATTAATTAGCTGACGTGACGGGGGAAAGTGGCATCCCGAGAGACATCTGCCACTACACTGGCACCATTGCAAACTGCTGGAATAGGAATCCTCCGTCAAAAACGACCACCCGTTGTACATTTGCGTACTCCTATATGTAAATTGAATGGAATTCCGTGCGTATAGAATAATTGCTTTCCGTCAAAGATCGCATTACTTTATGAATAATTTATGTAGCCGGAAGTGTGTGAACTAAGCTTGGATATCACGAGAGAATTTAATGAACTTGATGGCTCGTTTAGGCGAAATTAGAGCAAGCCTAACCGAAGTGATGATATTGATAAACGAAATTCGTGAAGAAATGAGGCGCGCGACATAGGAAGACTGGACAAAAAGGATGCCGTATAACAAAGAGCCATTTTCGAGTCTGTCGTCAAATTTTCGCTTGGTTAATTTAGGAAAAAATGACTCTTGTCGCAAGCTCGTAACGTGGGGCAGCTTATCGCTAGGAACGCGAAAAATGTCGTCTCCTCGAGGCAGAGATTTATATCCGCCGCAGGATCCCCGTCCTATCCCCTCAGGATAGTCGTCTAGTGGGTACATCACGAGACACAAATAGCTATGAAAGAGAAGATTGTGGATAAAAAAACATGATAAGAGAAAATTTGGAAATGAGTAATATGAGCGGACGAAATGAAAAAATTATTGCGAATACCACATGGGTTGGGAAAAATCATGCAGCCACAAATCGCCGAGGAGGTAATAATTCTTGAAAATGTTTTATTTGCGAATTTCGTGGCTTCCCTTTCGATTTCACGGTCTTGATTATATCTCAACTCCATTTTCCCCTGGCAGGTAATAATATAGCAGGGCAAGAATTACGTGTGGCGTTTTCCACGTAGTTATTTATATTCGAGCTTGTAAGAGAAAGGAAGAAATGAAAAGAGAGAAAAGAAAATGAGTTTCAGAATAAATTTGCATATCGTAGAAAACGGAAGTATATTATTCGTACCAATAAATAATTACACGAATGAGGGTCCCAGTTCGGATCCTCCCTCCTACGTTTTGGCCGGGCGTGCTGCAGGGGCAACAACAAATCCATTACGGGTACAAAAGGAAACCACAAATTCACCCTGTTCACCGCACACGCTCGATTCTACGTTACACCCGGCCACAAGAAGACCCCCAACTGCTACGAGTTGACCCGAGTTTTACGTGCATGTATCCACTAACTACTCCAGGAGCTCAGTTCGGCTCGCCTTGGTTCACGGTGCTTCAACTTGAAGAAGACCTTCAATGTCCATTACCCGTCTGGGGTTTCAAGGGACGCGAGCACTTCTACGCAAAATACCAAAAAATACAGACGTGGAAAAACGCGAAAGCAGAAACAGGGAGAGCGAGAGGGAGAGGGAGAGAGAGGGAGAGATCGGAAAAAGGAAAAGTCCCGTCTAGCAAGGGACTATTCCTTAATGTTCGTTTTCCTAATCGTTTGACAATCCCACCCTCAGTTCTATCGGTAATCTACGACCAGATACGCCTTCTTGTCCACCCTATGCGTTTTCTGCTACTACTACTACTGCTGTCTACTCGCCGTGAAACCCGCGTGCACAACACATCGGCGCGGCGCGGCGGCTAAACCGAAGACCGTGTCCTTTGACCCTCGGTTAGCGTGCACCAGGCGAAAACACACCTTCCATACCTATGTTATAGAATACCGCGTGCAGAAAACGAAAGGGTTTAATGGACTCGTGACACGAGATACACGAGACCTGAGGGCCGTCACAGTAGCAGAAAATCGTGAGGTTCAAACTAGCTAAAAAAAAGCTAACATCGCGTTCGGCGTGTACCAAGTTGCTATGAAATATCCTTCAACGGTTGTTTATTTGGTGTTTCTTCTGGCATTTCTGCAAAGAAAATCACAAATATGCACTGCTGGACACAAGACCAAGACCAGGCTTGGTATCGTCTGGGTCCCGCGTTGATTTTCGAGACGAGACCACGACAAGATCGCAATGGGAAAATTCGAGACGATACCAAAACTAACCTGAAGCCGTAAAATTCGACTAGCCTGAAGCCTAAAATTCGACGTTTCGTTTTTCAACAAATTTCATAAATCTCTCAATTTTCGTTGAAAATTATCATCAACTCAAAAATACACAATCTTTAAAACATTTTTCTTTTCACGTGATACCCAACAAGATCAAGACAAGACGGAAGAACGGAGTTTTTCTCGAGACCAAGGCCGAGACCAAGACGTGAAAACTGAGATATTTTTTCGAGACCAAGACAAGACGTTGCAAGGTCTCGTTTTGTCTCGTCTTGTGTCCAGCACTACAAGTACGTTACATTCCGGCAATATAATCAGCTCGTTTAGAAAAATTCTCCAACATTTCTTATCGTTGATATTACGTGTTTCCCGTACTTTGCCGAGATCTGGAAACTATGATCCTGGAGTACTGATCGCTTCGACAAGCGACTGTGCAAACACCCGACAGCATCCGTGTCCACAGAACTCTGTTCCAGAGACAATATGCTATGTGTTCGTTTATAATAGTCGTATACGCGAAGTAGTGCTGCAGAAAGTGCCGTTTATCGATACTCAAAGGCACTCCGATACTTCGTGGAGAATTTACGACCCATTCCCCGATCCTCTGGGTTAGATCGTCAAGATATTTACACGTTAAGGTTGAGGTACTGGTGAATAGTGTACAGTATAGGCGAACTATTTCATCTTGTAACATTTTCTAATATATCTACGTTCTTCTCGAATCGGCTGCGTATCATCGAGTGAGATATATAGATTATCAGGTCAGGTTAGACCGGCGTGTAGGGTGCCTCGCGTTCGGTCATAAACGGAGCGTAGCATAACGTGACTCGCATAAAAATGTGAATTTCATGTTTTTCAAGCGGCCTAGGTATATATAGGCACGCTACCCGCTCACTGAACATAAGGCTAAAAATACCAAAGAGGATAAGGAAAATTGAAGAGCTGTATACAGAGAGCGGGAGTGAAATACGCGTCCAGCCTGTGAAAAAAAATGCAGTACCTTCGGTCAGATTCCATCAGTACGAGCTGACCTTGATGGTAAAAACAGTGAAAAAGGGAAGCCACTCCACTGGAAAGGGCAGCAGACATTTGTGCGAGATTTTAAGACTATTTAATCATATCTATATATATATTTTCATTCCATCTACTGACGGAGAGCTGACCAGGTTTTTCTTTGTATTTTTAAGAACCTGTACAGCGTCGTCGCGATGCTCGAGACGTAGCCGTTATTTCCAGGTAACCGTATCAAGAGCTTTAGCCCGAGGGCAAAAGAATTTCACGTCGAAAATGGGTTCGAGTATATCATCAAGTCTTGACCATGGATTTTTCCTTATTTTTCTTCTTTTTTTTTTTCCTGTCGCTCATATAAATTGATATGAAAAACTTTCATAAATTTCTATATTGATAATATGTGGCTATCGGTATATTTACGAGCGCCGTAAAGATCAGTTCTCTTTCTCTCCGCAATTCTCTGTTTTATACGTAATGAAGTTTTTGGTGAACGAGTTTTCGGCTGCTTTTGTACATACGAACAAACAAATGGAGGCAGAAAAAGAAACGAAAATCAAAAAAGATCCATCTCTGAATACAGTTTAGTGAATACTCTTATTTGTCTGAAATGGGTATTCGACATCTGAAGTTTACTTTGATTCTTCATCAATATTTCGTCTTTTTTCTTCAAATCAACTCTCTACGCGAAGTCTCGAACCGCGCGCCTGTGTGGCAATATGGACCATAAAGAAACCTTAGAAAAAAGGGACCAGTCTAGTTCTAGGTCTTCGGTTGACTGATATTCGCGACATTCGGAGTGTTATTACGTATTTATCCGTCAAATCGATGAAAGGAAGAACACACAATCAAAAAATGTCTCTTTTCAAAGCACGCCTCTGGCCTTTTGTATTGGTATACGTAGAACAGAACGTAACGAATATGGTCGTATACTTTCTATCTTGAATCACGGCACCGGAGAGAATATACTGGATACTATATATATATATATATATATATCTCGATGGAAAAACCAGCCGAATCGAAATTATACTTTAATATTGTTGCCTCTGGTTAAACGAACCGCCCCCGCCGGATCGATCGATTCGTCAGGGCTCTCGAATGTCTATGAACAAAAAAAAACAAAAACAAAATATACAAAATTTCCATCCGTTTCGCGAGCCAATACAGAAAACGAATTGGAATATTCGACGGGACTGATAAATTTCTGAATCATCAAATTCTTTCGATAATTCGAAAAAAGTTCGCAATTTCGGCAACGGTAACTCTATTATATGTATTATGTTCTTATTATCCGCGTTCGATCATACTGTGATACTCATGACTCGTTATTAATTATCCACGAATATAATAATCATTCTGTTCGACTTCATTTACAACGAGAGGGTACCTCATTTCAGCCGGAGACTCTCACGACAATGAAGCAAGCAAGTACTGGCCCTGCTGGCTGAACGCGTAGTAGGTAACCCACATACTGTATACGTAGGAATATTTTTTGATTTCCCGAGGGTGCCGAGCCATCGGGATCGCCGTCCGTCACGCGCGAGCACAACGTCAACCAACTATACGCTGACCCCGCGTACGCTATGTGAGGAAAAGCGTAAGGATATAGGCGGATGGAAATCTCATGATTGTGAAAAATGGCGAACGAACGATGGGAAAGCTGAAATCGATTGCACGTGAAAATATTACCATGCTTCGGTATGTTTGAGGTGATAATACAGACTCGCGGCATTCAACAATGTGTAACAACGGGAATTGATTGCGTCTTTAACAGCACCCTTAATATTTGTCGTACATATTAGAAGCAGCAGCCAGCATGCCAGCTAAAAGTGCGATTATTGAAACCAATACACGAGGAAAGAGAAAAGTTGCTAGAGGAAAGAAGCAGGAGGAGGTGGAGGAGGCTACAGTCGAAATTGAATCATCCTCAAGATGAGGTGAGACGAGACGGAAGTAGGTCAAAAAGATCGACCGGTGATTCTGTAGGTATAAGGTACACCGTACAGCATTTATATACCAACCTATAACCTACCTTCCAGCCAAAAGTGCTTGCAGGAAGAAAATGTGGTAACTGGACGTGAAATAACCTTTGTTTTTCGTAAGATTAACTATACACGGACGGACTTATGGCTGACTTTTATTGTCTCGGAGGACACAATTTCTAGTGTTTTGAAATCAACCGTTATTTCATATTTTTGTACGATATGTGAGCACATTAATCACGCCTTGTCTCATCACCGTACGCTCTAGCTTTACGATCATTCATATCTTGTAATAAAATTGAGAATTTCATATTTTCGATCCTCGTAACAGATAGGATAACGGAAAAATAACTATACCCATAGCAACCGACGAACGATTGCGGATGAACGCGTTTCTCTTTCGGAAAAAATCCCGAAAATCAAGGCACAAGTAATTCCGTAACACTCTACAAAATATCTGGTTCTTATTTACCCGGGAAAGTTTTCAAAGTCGGAGCTCGGCGAGGCTGCATTTCCCAAAGGTTGAGCTTCGATCGTGAACTAACGGGAATGAAATGGCTCAAGAATATTCGCCCAAGTACTTTAAGGGTAGCGATAGGTCTGCACGACAGCGAGAGTCTAGGCTACGGATACAGAAATCGTTTTTCGTGAAGAGCAGAGGGAAAATATTGACAGCAATCGCTTGCTCCGCCTATCTGTAGGTCGGAAACTATACGTCGGGTATAGTCGCGATATTTTTCCTCTGATATAATACAGTATAATCGCGTTAATCATCGACATCCGGGATAAATTTGTCGTTAAAATGACGTGAAAAGAGCATTGTAATTGGGAATACGACGAAAGAACGGTCCACCCCTCGTGCCTGTAGCTGGACAATGCCTTTGTCTTCGCCGCACGTTTGTTCACGGATAGCGAGCTTCCATGCGCCTAAATAGATTCGTCTCTTCATTTCCTGCATGCTCATATATCGGTCCGTTCCCTACGTTTTATGAACTTTCTCCACCTATACACATGCGTCTGTATCGTACACGGCTGACTGCTTACGTATGCGTACTTGTACGTGCACACGCGTACGAGTACAACATCTATCTATCCTCGGAGATACTTGATGCCTCGCACATTTCACCACTCTCCACTTCGGGCGGTACGTTATTATATTATACATTTATATACATAGGCTGGCAGTAGGTAGGTATAGTGATACATACGTATAGAATAACACATAATAGAGGAATAGAATGGAGCTACGCCTCTCGTGTTTATGAGGAGAGTCAATTACAGCAGTCCGCATGCATGGCGCTCCTCGTCCATGTTATTTAAAGCTCCGAAACTGTTTACGCTGGGTGTGTGCGTGTGTGTATTGAATTATTAATTAGGGCTACTGATTTTACAGGTTAGTTGGGTATTATATAATCAACACTGCCTGCTGAACAGGTTAATTATTGTTGCGTGTACCGTGTACCAATGACGTCGCGGTACTTAGAACAATGTTCCAATGTCAACGAGGGACGAAGACGAAATCTAGAAGTCTAGAAGTTCATCGGTGACTGTGATGAGAGAGGTGAAACACTGGGGGTTGAAAATGTGACGAAAGTACAAGCGTAAACTTCATTCGCGATTAGATAGAAGCTTCTGGCTAGCCGTACAGATCCTCCTGATTGTAATTATTACTGTAAACTTACGAAGTAAACATTCTACATTGGTATAGGAGAATAAGAAAAAACAAAGTGGAACTAGTTCGTTCGTGGTCGAGATAACGCGGATGCAATAAGAACCGAATAGAAGAGAGACGACAATGCATACTCTCGCCCGTATTTCCACAGAAAAGTTTGATATTTTCGAACTTTCCGGTTGAAGTGAAAATCCAGTCAACACTCGGATCCTCGGTATAGAGAATTCGGAGTTTTTCAACAACACGGAACAAAAAAGGGATTCGGGAAAACATGAGAATACACAAATTCACATGGTTCCCAGTTGCACGAAGGAAATGATCTATCTTTCCGTCAAGGAACAGGAAAGAAGCCGGAACCGAAGGAAAAACAAAAAAAAATGCGTCAAGTAGGTAGTAAAACGGTTAAATTTTGTGGTAAATATTATATACTCTATTGTCAACGAATGATGCAACTTTTGAAAACGAAATTTCCGAATTTTGTGTAAAACAAATTCGGCTGCGTATACCTGCTACTTATGTAGATGTAGCGTGGAGTGAAAATATCTGTGACTTTGCGCGGGTCCAGATATATCCGGCGGATGTAAAACGCGACCAGTAAAAAGTGGATGTTTTAAAATTCCGCAGCAGGGAAATACCAATGAAAAACTCATTGTCGAACCAAAAATGTCAGCCATACAGAAAAGCCCGAGAGAATCCGCCCCCTGTTTCCTGTAACCTGGTATAAAGCTGGTAGTTCCACCCAAATCGCATAGCAGATACGAGCTACAAGAGAACCCTGACCCGAAATTCATCGGAGAAAACAGAGTATTGGCTTTTCAGTACACTTCGATCCTCTTTTCTAAGACTTGTGGTCGCCAGAGTATAAGGTGGTTCCATTTCTTCTTAGACCTATACCTATACCTACCGCTACTATACGTAGGTACACACATACGTACATACTACTAAGAATAAGACCAAGTTGAGTTTCCAACTTCATTGTGGACCGGCACGACTTCCACGAGGATCGTTATACTGATAAGTATTTTCCCAAGAAACAATTCCGAGATTTTTCTCAAAGGTAAAACGTTCCTCAGACAATCAGTCATACTTCTGAGACGTAGGTAGGTAGGTATGTACCTGTACACGTCTGCAGCGTACGAGATCAATTGAGAAATGCTACTGTCAAACGTGGGGTTACCCACGTCTTCCAATCTGCTTTCCACAGGCACACAATTTTCCTCTCCGTGAAATCTTGTGAAAACTTTTCGTTCGATGGGACAAAATCTCGCGAATGTTTGAAGTCTTTTGAATCACAATATTATCCGACTTCCTGTGATCATGTGAAATCCTTATAAGCTCCTAATATTGTACGTGAAATCTTTGCTAATATCGGAATCTTGGAGTCTCGCACATCTCGGAATCCAATACATACCAAAACGAAAATTTCTCATGCATTGATTCTTCGTCTAATAATTAGAGGAGAGACCTACTGAAACTCATTAAGGAGTGGAAATTAAACTTCGATCCGGCTCATGGCAGTGCTGTTGATTCGAAACAGACTTCAGGCTGAAATTCAACAGCTACCAATCACCCGGCATATCCTCTCTCTTTCGATCCCCTCAGTATTCAAACGTCTGATCAGTTTCGAAATTTCGTTTGATTTCCGCACCCCGGCGATGTGCCAAATTAATGACCCAAATTGTCTCTGCCCCCGTATATCATAGTACAAGTGGATGGTCAAGTCTGGTATATTTGTACATACGAATTCGAGCTGCGGGTAAATTTTAAGTTCGTGCCATAGTACGTGTTACATACTGCATATAGTAACATGAAATTTACTCCACTCGCACCGGATGCATGTCCGCAATAGTTGAGAATCGTTTGAGGAGGTGGACCGTTGCAGAAATACTCATATTTGAAGTACCTGTCTACGTAGCTCGAGAAATTTGTGCACAGGTATAGATATGTGTTTATGTACAGCGGAAACCGAGGCTTTCGTTGAAGTATTTCGCCTAAAAGCGACAAAACGGAACCTAAATTTAAAAGTTTTCGCGCTCTTGGCAACGGGATTTTCTCGGCGAAGGAGTAAAACTTTTGCCGACTCCACGGAACGAGAAGAAAAGGTTAGCCAATCAATTAGGAACGTGGAAACGGAAAATGGCAAACGGAGAAGTAGCGATTATTGTGCGTGTGTATTGTGTCTGTGTAGCTAAATGTATTTAGGTTATACCAAACACATGCACATCCGACGATATATGAGTACCTAATCTAATTACATAGAGTGTTTCTGTATAGGTTCCAACGGATAAATATATATTATCGCGATACGATTTAAGCAGCATAAAACTGTAGCTTTTAACTCCACAAAATGAGCGTGCCAGCCATAAAATCCCAAATTCAATTTTTCGACTAATTTTGAATCCGAGGATATCGCCGCGGAACGTGAACCGCGTGGATATACGATAGATCCGATTTTCGAGAACAGACAAGTTTTCAAAGCGTTATTCACGCAGATGGATGGATATAAAAGGAGGTAGAATTTGTATCGTGACGCGTGATGTTCCTCCGAGCAGACATATATTCTTTTTTATATATCTCCTTAAAGATAGATGCTTTACGAGAAGGGGTTCGCGGTGAGCGTATAGGAATACGTACTACAAGCGACAATCACCCCGATACCTTTACCAACATTTCCAATTTCAACGTTGAACGAAATTTCTCCCGTTAAAGGCGCAGAGGGGAGAAATACTCAACGCCACAAATTTTTATCAAAAATTGACTCTAGATGATGATATCAGGGTCTCGTAATACCTCGTAGATTACATAGTAAAAATTCAACGCTATATTCTGATATCAAAAAGAATCGATGATTCTCGGGTCCATCGATTTTTCAATTCCATTTTCTCTCTCTCTCTCTCTCTCTCTCTCTCTGTTAACCAATACAACTTTTGATAGGTGAGCTTTTCTGCTTGGTAAAAGGAGAGGTAAGAAAGAAGAAACAAGAATAACAGATGAATCTCGATGAAGAGAGAGCTCTGGAGACTTTCAGGGGTTTTCAACGCATGGTATACCCTTTGGGAAAGCTGACTACTTGATCTTTGCTATGAGCTTTTGCCAAACAAAATCCGAATGACGACCGCATGACTAGCGTATGAAATGATGAAAAATCTACGAAAATCTGTTCGTTTTACGAGAATAATGCTCCAATACAGCATTCGAGAATTATTTTCTTAAAATTGTGATAAATTTTTTGTGGGTTATAATATGGTCCATCGAATGATATTTTTAGTGGTTTTCGTTACTTTGTTCTTTGTTTTTCTGGTTCTCACGATTTTATCTGTTCAGAATACTGACGGATATGTTTTTTGCTTTTATTGGAACGCTGATAAACAGTAAGTCTAGTAACGAGATCCGGAGAGAAGTGAGAATATTTATTGCGGAATGTGCATACCGCAAATACATTATACGAATGCTGGTACCGTACAAAAAAGTACTAAACAAAACTATATTCTCCATATGTACCGAGTGTATTCAATTTGCACATAAAAACTACAACTACACGTTCGCGTTAAGGAGTGAGGGTAACGAAAGGCGGAATTGGACACGTTCTGCTAATTTTTAATTACAGAAACGTGTCGTCGGTTATATATACCAGTAAAACAGATGAAAATACAAAAAACGAAAAATGATAAAACACTTCCTATAATGTAAGTTCCTACAGAAAAATTGTAAATAAATTACGGTAAAGGTGCGTCTACCGCTTTAATGAATGATTTTCACAAAGAATTACTATTTGGCGTACCTATGCGGTAAGTATTGGGAAAAATTTCAAAATTCGCGAACCAGCAAGATTTTCGACAATCTTCGATACGACATTATAATTTAAGCTTTTCCTTCTTCCGAAAGAAAATCTTCAGCCAGATTTTCCGATCGGAAGTACATTGGGTATTACTAATAAAACGAATTTCTCTATTCTCTAGCACGCAGTCGGTGGTTGCATCACAGAATCGAAAAATTTGAGGGTGCTGTATATATATGTATAAGCGGGAGACGTGAGTGTCGGCACGATTTTACCTGGACAATAACCAAAAGACATCTGTAACCTAACTTCACTGTACGGTTTACGGTACAGATAAAGGTCAGATACAGAGGTAGGTATGCCAGTAGATAGAGAAAGAGAAGGACTCTGGTCCGCGCAGTCGCGAATTCGAGAAACTCTGCCGGTGGTTTGGCAAGAGGGGCAAAAAGAAAAGGGGTAGAGTAAAACGGGCGGGTCGGAACCATAAATAAAAATTACCAGCGAAACTCGACGCCAGGCGACGCCGAGAAGAAAAAAAAAGGCTTGAGAGAGAAAAAGGAGCAAAAAAGAAAAAACAAAAAAGTTGTCACTCCGGCGCTCAAACTTTATCACTTTAGATCTTTTTTTACAACTGGCTCTCTTCCATCAAACGAATCCCCAGAACCAGGAACTTTCGGTAGGGGCCTTGACCGCCATACGAGAATTTCGGAGTGCACGGTATATATTATGTATATAGAGAGAGAAAAAGAAAAAAGAGAGAGAGAGAGAAAGAGAGAGAGAGAGAGAGAGGGGGGATAAGGAATGGGAATGATATAAATTTTGGAGGCGAACTTAAGTGGCTGCTTCGGACAGCCGAGGGATCGAGAAATTATCGTGACGTCACAGGGTAGTACAGGGCTAACGGAAACTCTCAAGTGAAACCGCCATCTTGCACGCAAGATCTTCTCTCCTAACGTCAGTCATTGGCCATTAAATCATCGTACCAAGCTACTATAGCTAATCTTATCGCCGATCACATACTTAGTACCGAGCAATCAATATGTTGATTGAAACTACTCATCACACGAATGATCCTAGCAGCAGCTAAATTCACCCATTATTATTGACATCCCCAATTCTCTTTCGGGGGTAAAGTCCCCCAACGGACTTACCACAACAACGTGGTAGGTACTATCGTATTGAGGAGAGCATATATACCTATACATACATGTACATACAATATGGACTGAAAAGCTCACATTTACAAGTGAAATACCGTTCCCAGACGCGGTAATGTCACCCACGCTCCTCTCCTTCCCTCTCACCGGCCCTTTTTTTTGTTGTTGTTGTTGTTGTTGTTGTTATAGAATAAAGAAAGAATCCAGCCTGATCAGTTACGAATAAACTTGGGCTCGTCTCCTGTCGGACCAGAGCCTAAATAATAATGCCGAGTTAACGATATACAGTTGGTACGGTATAATAAAGCAGCATCTGTACCATGCGGTATTGTCGCTAAGAGTAGGTATGGATTTTCCATAACCAGGTCTCTCTGCAGATGCGAAAAATATAACGACGCGTTGGAAAAAATAGGCCGTTCAAGAGGATCGATTTCTGATCCGATTCCACAAACAACATAGTAGGAAAGTAACGATGATAAAACCAGTATACATACATGAGATACGAGAATAGCTCGATTTACATCGTATCGGAGTTTCGTGTATGCATCTGTAAGAAACAGATCTGCAATTTGGAGTACAGAGCAAAACGAATATACCTACATCTATACGTGTATAGGTACGCGAAAAGAAAACCATGAAATACGTCAGCAGAGATGAGTTTGACAAGATTGATCACCGTTCGACCAGGCATCGTAACGGAGGCGAATATTTCGAAACAAAATGGTCACGAGTGCTCTTTCGGGATCTAACGCTGACGGCGTGCCCTCCCTTGGCATTTTACACCCCTAAGTTATCATCGCTCGGGCCCGGGTGGCGGTGAAAGAGAAAGAAAGAGACAAAAAAAGAGACAGGAGGGTGAGAGGAAAGAACGACGGTAAACCGTGAGAAATTTTCTCATTTTTTCATTCTCTTCCTGTACACATGTATTGCATATGCGAATCTCGTGCCTCAAACACGCGAGACAAAGTGAGGTACGTACATACGTGACGTCACGCCCGATTATGGTATAAACCTCGCGTGTATGTGGGGGAGGGCTGCGAGTAGTGGGTGTATATTTAAACGCGATATAAATATAACTATACCTGTATGTATACCTACTGTATATATACTGCAGTATCCTGCATTTATAAATAAATGAAGAAAGAATGATTGCAAAAACGCTACGCTGGTTATAACACGCGAGATGAGTGTACCCGCCGTGTCGTATTGTACCGTATTATACGGTTGAATAATTAATTAACGAAATACAATACGGCAATAATTATAAATTCATTTTAATGGACTGTGGTAGGTATTATTATACGTATATACCTTATAACGTTGGATTTTAAACGGATTTATCTATTAAATTATACCGAATGAACAATTCCAGTTGATAATTAATCGCTATACTGTATAGGTACGTTTAAATGGAACTCGAAACTGTGTATACCTATACCGAAAAAAAATTGGAGCGGTTTTTTTTGTTTTTTGCATTTTTTTTTTACCGCTTTTATCGTTTTCACATAGTAATTGCACGAGTACTGATGTTAACGATTATTGAACTTGGAGGTACAAGGTTTCACTCGTCTGAAACGATCGGAAGATTGAGTAAAAAAAAAACCGCAACTTGATACGGATACCTACGCAGAACAGAACGTCCTACGGGAGTGAACATATAATATATATGCATGCGTTATACCTGTACCTATGCATTTACGTATGCGTATCGATTTTCGGAAAGAAAAATTCGATTCCATTTTTCACAGGGAATATCCCATACGCAGAGCGATGGCACGCCATTTTTGTTACACCCTGTATAATATTGGTACATCATAATTTATCTCTGAAATTAGACATTTCTTTTCCCTTTCGCGAACAAAATATACCCATACGATTAAAAGACTCGGCGAGACAAGTCCCGATGATATGCGGTCTGGCACAGTCTACAGGCCGAAGCGGAGTTCGACTCTATAGGTGACAGGCGCTCGCATATGTATCATTGTCAGGTGTGTCAGCACGATATATGTGTATGTATACATATATATATATATATGTATGTATGCATAGTATACTATCTGCAACCGAATGGCAAAACGGCGTGGAACCTGGGAGAAAAACGTGCCGGGATGAGAGAGAACAAGAAAAAACGAGCCGGATCCCTTTCTCTCTTTGCCTCTCTGAGGGATAATTTATTAACTGCTAGATAAAATTTGCCTAATACAAGAAATGAGAGTAGAACCTACAGGGTTTCGCCGAGCTCGCAACCCTCACGCGTCCAAGTTTCCAGAGGGAATTGCAGCTCCGTTGAAATTTGCAATGCTAACCAGATTGCGTTGGAGAGGAATTAAATTTTCCTTTCTCGTGTTTTTTTTCTTTTTTTTTTTTGGTGGGGGGGGAGGGGATTTTTTCGTTTTGTTTTTTATTTTTTTATATCCTCTTTTTTCATCTTCGTTTATAACACTAGGTAGGTATATATATATATAAGGTATACCCGGAATTGTTTCGTAACAAATTGGCTATAGGTGCAGCAGCGAGGACAAACCGACGTTTTCTCTGCAGAAATAGGCGGCAAACACTGAAGATTGTCCGTTTAGAATAATATTATACGCGTGATATGCCTATACATGTAGAATAGGATATAGGCGAGTGACGGGTAACGCGTAACGTGTTAAATATCGCGTTTGTGGTTAAAGGCATAACCGGGGTTCCCGGGGTTACGCGGACGTTCCGGAAAAGTGAAATATTGAACGTGGCTTGTTTACAGCTCCCTACGGCCCTACCCGGGCGCCTTTTTTTTCCTCTTTGTCGAGGCTGGATAAAGGGCTGCTGCGCTGTGCTGTACAACGGTGTAATAATCTAATGGGAACACCGGGCGGCGCGGCGCGGCGAAGCACTCCCACTACGCTTCACCCGTTTATATTTGTGAAAATCCACGTGTAAATAGGTTCTATAGCGGTTTGTTTATGCCCAGGATTTTCTTGCCTCTGCCTAGTTTACCGTACGTATATACGTATACGCACCTATACCTACATGTCGAGTGGCAGACTCCAGCTCGCTCTATATATTTATTACAGTACATAATATTCGCAGGACTCGCGACTTACGGGGCCGAGTAAGCAGGCGACCATGGAAAGAAGAAAAACGCAAACAGTAAGAAGGAACAGTCAATTTTTTATAAATATTAACACGCGACGGAGGCAAACATTCCTTCGTTACTTTCTTCTTTAATGTCCCTCGCCCTACGTAATAACCCCTTCGGGGTTTTCTTCCTCATTATACCAGCAATAAACATTTCCAACAATATTGACGCTGGGAATTATTTTTTTATTTTATTTTTTCTGTTTCCGGTTTTTCTTTTTCTCTTCGCTTTCACGCTAATTGCACAGCGGTGAATTGAAATGACTTTTTTTTTTATCAACACCTGAAAATCTTCGATCTTCAATCTTCGCGTAATGCAGGTGGATCATGTACACCATTTGTGTCAACGGTTAATGGGATTGGATATTTGAACCGTTATAAGACGACATATATACCCATCGAAGGTATAGCTATACTCATATATGAGTATAAGGCAGGGATGAAATATACATAATTTGTTATAAAGCTACCTATGTGATATATATCCGATATATAAAGAAATCACTGGGGGGGGGGGGTCTATTTTTTCTTCATTATCCTTTCCGTTTCTTTTTCACGTTTTTTTCCCCCTCTCTTTTTCACCATCTTCTTTTTTCTTCTAAGGGTGGAGGATTTATTTTTGCAATGGGATATTTGAAAGTTTGATTTGGATCGGTGCCAGAGCTACCCAAGTCACGTGACACGATATACACGTCAGGAATACGTCTCCATTCGTTGTCAGCTATTACGAACGATACGCTCAGAAGGTTTGATACCACGCTTTGAAATCCCGCCACGTCTTGTTTTTTGTCCGCCTCCCCAACCACAGCTCTTCTCTTTTCGCCTCTCCCCCTGCCAACTCCCTCCGTTTCCACCACCCCCACCCTTTTGATTCCCGTCATCGAAGGAGTATCGTTTGGCTTCTAGGGCCTATAAAAGAGAATTTTATACTACCTATTGTATAATACATAAAAGGTATACACACACGTCTCTCTACCTACATTTTTGGCGGCACATATTATCCGAAGAATAGAAGAAAAATATGAACCAGGAGTAAGAAAAAAAAATAAAAAATGAAACGAAAGAAAAGCTTTCCATGTATTATACACACGTAAACTTCCCCACTTTGCAATCGACATCAATTAAAACGCTCGCTGGTAGGTATTTCTTCTTACCTACTTACGTTAGATATGGATGGGATGACTCTACGTTTCGAATTTTGGTGGTGAAATATCGAAACGCCTAAAAATGGATTTAGTTAATCTCCTCGCATTTTTCTCATTCCCCCTGCCGCGCCGCGCCGGTGTGGGATGTTGAATATTATCTTATTCAATCAGTCAGTGTCTAATGCGGTTATATTTTTCCACCTTTTTCACCTGTCGGCAGTCGGCCTAATTCAAAGTGACTAGAAGATATAACGGGATGATGTCAACTCCTTTCTTCCCCCCTCCCCCTCCCCCCTTCCACTCCCCAGCCCAAAAAATTCCTCAAAACATACGTATAAATTATTCGGTATAGTCTCTTTTGTAGCAGCCCAAATATCCTGAGTATAAGCATAATACGTTAACACGTCCGCACACGCGGAAGTGTTAGATCAGAGGTAAAAACCAGTCGAGGCTGTGTTGCGGTGGTCGATAAAAATCGGGGGAAATGGGTGGGCGGCGGGGTGGAGGGGGAGGAGGGGGGGGGGGGGGGGGGGTCAGCGGCATGCTTCACTGACAACGTCAATGGGGCGGTTAGCGAAATACTCGTCCGTATAACAATCCCCTACAACAAGGTTCTACAACAAGGTGCCTTGCGGAAAGGGAAAAGAACGATTTTACGTGACGAGAAGATGGCCAGAGATGTTTTTCACTCGAGCTTTTTTTTCCTTTCTTCTCCTTTTTTTTTCTCCACATCACCTTAAAGATATGACGGCGTTGAATGAGAAAAAAGAAAAGAGAGAATTGATATCAGACCCCCATCTTCGAAACCCAGCCATTGATACTCGCATAAAAAGACGATAGATTCTTGGTTTTTTGTTGTTTCTTTTGTTTTTTGATTTTTTTCGTATTTCTCTTCACTCCCCGACATTACAGGTATATCTGTAACGGGGGGAGGGGGGGGGGGGGGCCAATAGTATTTTTAGATACAGATATCAGTTCATGCGAGGTAATTTATATAATGGGTATATAATAATTGAAATTACGATGTTTCAGCCCACCCTCAGAATTTTTTTCTTTATTTTTTCTCCTCTTCGATCCTAATATTTGTAATCCTTATCAACCGTCTCTCGGCATGAGATTATCATCGTTGATTACGAGGAAGGAAAATAATTTTACGTATGCATGTGCGTGTGCTATCGGACTTTCATAGAGGTGTACCTAGGGCGGCTATCTATCTATCTCATGCTAGGTGCACGGCTAGAATCTAGTCGGTCATAGTTACGTAGGCTGCGTGTATGCATGTACGCGCGTACATACACATATATGTATAAACACATAAACGAAGGATATACACATAGGTATTGGTATGAGTTCCCGCTGTAAGGTATGTACGTACATACGTACCTAGAGAGAAAATATAGTGGTAGTACATAGAAGTGTGCTCGGGTAAAACGAGCGCCAGAGTAAATTACCATTCATTTGTAGCCCGGAAATATTACTCAGCCAACCCCATCGCCCCCCCCCCCCCCCCCCCCCGCCGCCCTCCGCGCCGTCCGCCACTTTCACCGTGCAGCCATCACCCCTAGAAACTACGGACTAGCCCCGTCCGGACTGGCTATACCACTGGCGTGGCGCACGGTTACCTTTACCTGCGTCATTGCGTTCAACCAGAGTAATGACAGGGGTGTTTAATTTTGATAAATATGAGCCTGAAAAAAGGGTGCCAGGGGAAAAGGGTTCTCATGGGGTACGGATATGAAAATGGTTTGAATTTCCACTCGTTTTAGTACCTACACACAACGTTTGAAGACCTTCACGCACGTAAACGTTCTATATGTCCTATACAACGTATATATAGTCACTTGAATCCCTCTTCTCTATTCCACTCACTAATTCTCTCTCTCTCTCTCTCTCTCTCTCTCTCTCTAGGTTTACCAAGGCACGCGTCAGGATTGCGTAACGAAAATCTTAACTCTCCGCGAGGCGGGTTCCTGGCTCAGGGCGAAGGAAAATATTATTCTCTTATAGTGAATATATACCTGTACCGCACGTATATACCTGTATCATGTACCTATAAAATACTATTATATACGCGTACGTATCTACATGCAGCAATCGAATTATAGCTCGAGGAGGATCACGCCACCGCGCTCGTACCTCGTACGAAGCCAGAAGTAGCTGGTATATAGGTATATGTACAGAATGTATCCGTATGATGTGACATAATAGCGAATTTTCTCCGCGGTGAATCACGGTACGGACCTACGTTCCAAAAATATAATTAACGTCTACAAAGGATGTGTAAGCGGCTTTCCTTCTACCGTCAAACCTTATATATACCAGCCCGCTCTTCCTTTGGCGTGATTTCTGATCCACACGAGCACACGAAACCAGCAAGAACATAAAGAGAGAAAAAAACCGTCTCACGTTTGACGATAGATAATTTCATCACGAAAGAGAAAGTATATATTTCAGGTATTCCATTGTATATAACTATTCTATTCAACTTCTTCTTGTTTTCTTCTTTATTCGTTCATTAATTATACTGTAATGAAAAGTTGAAAAATATATCGCTTCGTTGAAGAATTTTTACTAATTAGTATAATCAACAACTATAATATTCATAGTTCCGAGTATGTGCGTATCTGCGTGCGTATGTATGTACGTACCAACCTACGTTCATACCTCACACATAAACTTTGAAAATAAGCGTGTATTTATAATATATCTTTGGTAATCTGCGCGAAAGTTCCCCGCGATATAATTCAAGAATTACTTTATTACTCGCGGGATTTAAACTTTCCCGAGCTTTTAAAGATAAACTCAAACTTTTTACCCGGGTCGTAAATTATAGATGACGAGAAAGAGAAAGACAGAAATATCAAATGTCTCATTGTCAGGCACGCGTGTCTGACCAGTAATGGGATGTTTCACTTCTTTACACGGTACCGCAGCCCGCTGTACTACAAATAACGGCCTACAGCTGTATTCGAATTCGAGGTGAAGACACAGAGTAAAAAAGTCAAAAAGAAAAAATGCAGGTAGGTGTGGTTTTTGTGTAAATTGATAATCAAAAGACCAATTCCCCTGCTCGTACGGACATTCAACAGCGGCAACCTATGGAGCATGAATTTTGAAAACCGCTCTATAATTCCATTTAATAACTGCTATCCGATAGTGGATCAAGCTTTCGAACGAGGAGCCCATTGTTCAGCTTTATTTTCCAACTCTGGAAGCACGTATAGAGAGCCAAGTGGGATCTCCAGTATTTGCAAGCTGTCAAAAGCTCGCGTGATGCCTGTCCATTGTCTATAGACGCTAGGATTGAACAACTTCTGTTTCACAATTCATTCCGTTTACAACCGTATACCTTGCCCTCCTCTTCGGGGCAATTGTATTCCTCAACTCGTCCTCTTGACAGAGTAGGAAAACAAGAAAAAAAAAAAACCAAACAAAAAAAAAAACAAGAAGAAATAACCCGGAGTAATTAAAAACCAAATTTCCGGCCTGTGAACATAATTATACGTAATATTGGTATAGGGAGCTTCTTTTTTTCGCCAAATTTATACCAGCTCATATAATACCTTAGCTCAACCGCACGGTATGATGTAATAATTTCTCGACAAAGTTTGTTTCGTAAATCGTTCTGAAACATAGATGTAGGTATGCTATTGTGTTATATTGCGTTTAAAATTTTAAAAGCTCAGGGAACAGTAGTAGTACAGCACCGTATAGAATTCAGATTACAGGGAGGGGCTGGCAAAACTTCCGAAATTCTCTACCGTAGGTAATATTTACACGAGTTACTACTAATCTTCTGCATTAGAGTTTCGTTAACAGGCGAAAAGCTGGGATGTTAATCGCGCCGCGTACGACTTTTCGGGTAATCCTGTGCTCATCCGGTCGAAAATAAAAATGAACTGTACCTCTACGCGATTTGTTTGTAAGTTTGTAAGTTGTTGCCCGCGAATACATACGGATGTACCTAACATCGGATGTTCCTACACCTCAGTTCGGAAAATGAGATGAATTTAGACGATTTTGATAATTAAGGGCGGAAAAACTACGTTTTAAACTAATCTCTCGACTATTCTGTGTATATTCAAAGATGGCGATATACCGTGAGAGCATGAAGCGTGAGAGTAAAAATGAAAGTAAAAGTAGTTTCCTGGGAGTGTTAGCAGTCCAGGATGAAAAACTCGCCTCGCATGTGAATCCAAACAACTCAATGGGCACAGGATCAGCGAACCGCCGCCTTTTGAAGCTTCTGCAATCTCCATGTATCCCGGATCTCTTTGTTTTGATAAGGACTAAGACAGTATATTTTTGGATCAGGCGCGGACCCCCGTTCGAAGTAAAAGGTAGAGGACGGCGGACCTAGAGTAATGTTTGTTTAGCCCGGGGTGCTCTGGGTGCAGAATGGAAAGCCATTATACATATAAAACAACGTGGGATAGGGTAGGCATATAGTGCCCAGCAGTTCGAACCGCGAAAGCAGAGCGAAGCGAAGCAGAGGGAGCAGAAAGAGTGGCGAAGTAGGGGAGCAGTAGCCGATAACTGAAAACGAGAAAATGAGAAAACGTAAAAATATTGTTAAATTCTTCTGTCGAAAACAGTTCCACGAATGTTTTGGCAAACTGCCAAACCTGGTGCTATAGTAAACCCCGCGCGGACCTAGAGTGATGGGTACCTACCGGATTTCGGGGTGGGAGGAAAAGAGAAGAAACGAAGCAGAGACGTGAAGGAGGAGAGAAATAGAAAATAATACGATAAAAAGGAATAGAAAAAAGAAGAGAAAAATCGAAAAAGAAAACCCCCGCTTTGCGAACCGGGAAAATAGAAAGGTTACCATAGCAACGAGTAAACATATAAATCTTTTGGAACAAATACACTCCTCCATCGCCTGCGCACAGATATCTAACTTATACAGGATTTTCGAGTATTTAGTATACTCACCTATTTGTATATACTAGAAACGAATGAAAATCTTTTGGGTGACATTGACGAAGTTGGATAACGACGAAGGAACAGAGAGACGTGAGTTTGGTTTGTGGTAGGTCGTCAACAGACCTGAAACATGAAGGGCAGAATGAGGGTTGCCAGTAGTATCGCTTCGGTGCAAAGCGATAGCCGGAGGAAATCGTGAGTTAAACATACGGTGCGTAGGATGGATCTATTTCCATGAAGGAGCGTCTGGCTTGATACGACTACGGCAAGATAGAGAGAGACGTCTGTTACCTAGACGTATAAATGAATATATGTACACCGATGTAATATGTATAATTAGAGATAGTCCATGCGGTCGAGGGAACGGGAAGGAAAGAGAGGAAGAAAAGAAAATTGATGAAATCGCGGGAGATTAATTGTGAGACTTGCTGGTCCCTCTTACCTTGGTAAAAGTGGAGGCGGTGATCTCCGAGCTCGATAACTGTTTAATTATACCTTCTCCACGGAGCAATGAAAGCAGCTGAAAAATGAAGGTGGGCAAGTAGGTATAAGATAGGTGGGCAGGTAGAGGTAAGCGAGGTAGACCGACGCGACGGCGGAATTGAAACCGCGACGTAAGGGTTGGCAGCGGAACGATGAATAAAAAGATAATTTAGATAACTATAAATTAGTAATTAAGTGAATTAACACCGAGGAAACGTGACCCCGTTCCTCGATTAGATGTGAAAGGTGTTGTTCTCCAGAGTGCAAGTTAATCCCGCGGGCGTAGAATACCGAAGCAATAAAAACAGGAAGAAATGTCGGTATCATTTGGCGAAGAGACTGAAGAGAAGGAAAAAAACATACCTTATCACCTCTTCGTAACTCTCGTTGCCAGTGTCTGTCTGACTTAGTATAGTATGAATACAGCTACTGCACAATATGGGGACAGTCTCGAAGTCGACTCGAGAACTCGAGTGGGTAGTTGCAGTTTTCTTCCTTTTTTTCTGTTTCTTTCTTTTGCTTTGTCTTTTCACTTCTCTAGTTTCTTTCTCGATGGTAGACCGATTCAAAGAATGAAGTGCCGAGCGGTCTGAAAGACCAGTGCCCCGGTAGACGAAAGAGGAAGGAGTAAAGAGTAGAGAGGGAAATGAGGAAAGTGAGAGAAGTGCGGAAAGAGGGTCGTCGGGACGAGCCGTTGTAATATCGTACAAAAAAGGCGGTAAAATTCCAAAGGACCCTTTTCAGTTTCACGGCCTCGGGACCAAGGAGTGTGGAGGGTGTGAACAATAGGGCGACCCCGCATATGAAATACACGCAGTTTACATTGAGGGAAGCTAACCCTGCATTCATTCTCACTCCTCTTCGTATGCACATACAAAATTGAGAAATATAGACATAATAGAGAGCGAGAGAGGGTGAGGGAGACGCGGTGTCGCCGCACACACATACCTCTATGCGGATATGAATCACGGATTAATTATACCTAAACGCATGCACCTATATTGTGTGGGAAGCACACGTGCGAAAGAGGGGTGTGAAAAGCTTTGAGGGATGATGACAACTGAGTTTCATTCAGAACGTGGTAAATTCCATAACTCGAGGATTGCGGAAGCAAAAGTAAACCGTAATTTCGCTCGCGTAGTTCGCAATCACTGAAATCTCTCTGTATGCGTACTATTCACTTTTGCATTTGTTTAGGGCTGAGATTGCAGATCTGTAAATCTCTGTAGGCACACCGTATAATCAGTGTGCAAATAGAAACGACTCAGGGTTGGTAGTAATGTGTCTATATGAACGAGTCCACTGAATCCGCCTCTGCTTGTAGGCGTGTGTCGATGAACAATTGAACTGACAATTCATTACGAACATTTTCAGCGTTATACGCTTCATGTTCAAGTCTCTCTACTCCGAAACAGCTCAGCGCCGACCGTGAATGGGTCGATGGCAACTTGCATGGCAAACAGATGAGCGGACGCGGACGCGGACGCGTTATAGTTGTTCCATTCAAAGCGATGCGGGCCGTAGGCACCACAGTTCTGTGAGAACATCAGGGTAGTAGGTGTATACGTTGCCACGGAAAATCACAAAGTGGATTCAACCGCGATTCCACATTGTCTCGCGTAGGAATACAATGAAAGGATGCAGAAAAGAAGAGAAGAAGGAAACAAAAAAGAGGACGCACAACGAAGAAGATGCTTGCTGTGGAAAAAGCGGCGGCAGCAGCAACCGCGGTGCCGCGCGCGTAAGCATCAACTAGTCTGATTGTGAGGAAATTGGAAACAAAAAGATTGAACGAAAGCTATGTAAGTATTTTGTTTCCTCTATACTCGTAATAATTCCAGAGGTCGTATATACGTATGCAGTGATAGCTGCAAGCTCATTGGCATAATAACAAATAT
Organism: Phymatocera aterrima; assembly: GCA_963170745.1. Taxonomy (NCBI): domain Eukaryota; kingdom Metazoa; phylum Arthropoda; class Insecta; order Hymenoptera; family Tenthredinidae; genus Phymatocera; species Phymatocera aterrima. The sequence goes on from OY720660.1 coordinate 18,178,964, forward strand.
ATTAATTTACAACCTCCACCTCCGCTACGCAAGCTTTGATGTTACACGCTTTGTGTAACGAACGCTACCTCCTACCTCTGAATCTCTCTATGGTCTAGAATCCAGAGTCTATAGACTGTGGAGCGCGGAGAGCGCATGAAACGATTTCCATTTATTCACAGGATTTATGTACTTGTGCAACATCAGTTTTTCTTTGAAGAATTCATACAATCTATAGAAATTCTATAGACGTGCGTGTCTCCTCTACGAGAAAAAAGTGAACCTCTATATTTATTATCGTCGCGTATACCTATGATACATAAATTCGTACACACCAGACTCCAGAGACAATCGTACAAATTAACAAAATTTTCCAAAGACGTCGGCAATCATTCTACGGTTCGGGTAGGCATGCGTGATACATTGTTTCATTATTTTGTCACGTTTCTGTACAGGCGTGTATCCGCCTCGTACAGTGAAATCAGTTTTCAGTTTGTCCGATCATGATACTCTCTGCAGTTTACAAATTTTCGCCTAGGACCCAAAGTGCGAGGTATAATACGAAGCAATTCATCCACTATTCGCGCTCTCGGTGTTAACACAACGGTTACGGTGGTATAATTATCACTCGACAAACTGACCAACCGGGTCGATCAGCTCGGTCTGTTTCCGGTTACTAATATTCAACCACTCTCCGGTTGATTACTGACAGTAGGCAGTTTCCTCGAGAGAAACGGCAGCGACCCAACTACCGCCTAGGGAAACTTAGTGCCTGATGGAATTGGCTGGCGTCTATAGTATACTATACAGTAATAGTTCCGATCCCGCGTAAGTATATACATGCATGTATAATAATGTAAATTGGCTTCGGCAGGTGAACGCGTGCTCGTCCTTTCGCGTTCTCTCGTCACTTTGTCAAATTGTCATACCGATTCGCCGTGAAATATGATGCATACGTATATAGCTAGGTCTCTAGACAAATACGTGCGGTATGTACTTACGTCGCATAACCATACGTACGTAGTACGTACGTGACTACATGTGCGAGCTCTCGCGACTTGCAAATGGATTGAAAAGTTACAAATAAAAATCTACGCATTACACTTTTGTGTCAACACCACCGTATTAACTGGGTCATATTTGCTATGCGGACGCGTATAACAAACAAACAGCTAGGTATATATATCTGGTATGCATAGAACTAACCAAACACGTGAATATTATAGTTACAGTATAGTATCGTCTGTGGTATCCATATACATGTATATACATAGGTACCAAAAATTGGCCCGTTGGTAACGTAGGTAGATATAGGTAGGTGTGTGCGTGTCTCTATGCACGCCCTGTTATGGCTTCATGCAGCTCCGTTGAATTTAACGGCACATATCTGACGACGTGTTATTACAGGCTCGGTATACGTATATCTATATCTACAGGTTGTATGCACTAAAATGTATAAATGTATAAATTCTCGGATTCACGTAGGTGCCCATAGTTCGATTTGACCAATGAGCGTGAAATTATTTTCAACTGCATGATGTGGTAGTTGAAAGTTGTACGTAGGTAGGACATAACGGTGATTAATGAGGACGCGATAGATAATGACGATGATTTCTTTTTCGCTCACGATACGCAGAGGCATACATCCGTATAAAACATTATACCATGGACGTAAACTGAAATTCATATCCGTACGCGCCGATCGACTGATTCGAGCTGACGTTCTGTCAAATTTGTGGACAATTTTCAGCTACGCGGACGTGCTAATTGCAGTTTTTAATTGCACCACTGATTGGATGATGTCCAATCTGAATTATTAATTATTATCGGTAACACCTACCGCCGACTATTCCCTCGCGACGAATAAACCATAATATCTGGTAGCATTTGAAGCCGCGATGAAAATGAGAGACGACTGAAATCCCACCGGTGCCACTGCCTATCTACCTATCTATATACCTAATGGACAAGTGGCGAACGTTTTACTATGATGAGAAATGCCGATCGGGAGTAAATAAATTGATCCGACGTCATTCATTATTCAAATATACGTATGTCGGTTGCGATAATATCCTCAGAGTATTTCATCATGTGCGCGCATAATGTGTGCGTCAATCACGTCGTACATAATATGCAGGATTCCCTGTAGTATAATACAAGAGTAATTTTTGCGACAGATGGGTCTACATAGGTATACGGATAGGGCCGCGTTGCGAGTTTCGCGTGGTGGCCATTGGCTCATTCGCATTTGTCGTTGATTCTAATCGACGCTTTTTTCCGCCAATGGCACCCCGTCGCGTCCTTCCGTTACAACCGGGTTCGTTTCCGTTTATCGTTTGTCATTTGAACGGTAAATGTATGTATGTAGGTAGGTATGTATATGTGTACCGACGCTAAAAATCGATCCAAGGTCGTATTCAATGCTCGTAGCAAAACGCAACAATGACGTATTCACGTAAAATATGTATTTTTAAACAAAAAATTTTTTTTCTTCTCGTCGAATCAACGGATTTGATAATTCACAAATTTTTCGCCGACTTGATATGGTACCTATATGTACTACTGCAGCATACCTTTACATATAATACACTCATCGCGCCTTGACCGCCGGATTTTCGTATTAATTTGCTTGATGTGCCCAAACCGATATGATTCTCGGTTCTTTCTATCAATAGTGTATATACGCATCTAACCATCAAGCTTTGCAGAAATTGATGTAGGTATGTAGTACTAAATCGAAAAGCTTTACAAACCACGTTCGACCATCCACACAAGTTTGTCATATTCAGATCAAGTTTCCAATCTCGTACGATTGGAACGAGCATACGAACAACAAATAGAGTAATCGCGTTGTATCTGCCGTAATTATGTGCCGAAACGTGAAATATTTAAAGAATATATAAATTCATTTGCTCCAAGATACCTTGGTGAGTGCAGGGTACCCATGAAAGATCGAAGACTAACACGCAGGTAGGAGCTGGAGGTCCGGAATGAAACATTAATACGTCTCGTTGGCGCGAGTTGAACATTTCCAATTTTTATTTATGATCCCAGTGGCGAAACTTAGACCGGAAAACTTTTTGAAGCTTTATCATTATACTCGGTATACCTGTATACGAGACCGAATACAAAATGCATTCGTATATTGAACCGCGCGAGGGGAACAACCACGTGGGTATAATTTATTATACTGCAAGCTTTGTGAATTTATGTATAGGAATATCTATAACATATAACATACGCATTCGCTGAGAAAAGGTGTTTACGTTGCCGTTTTCCAACTCGAAACTTTTGGCTCGTATAGGTATAGAGTAGAGAAGATGCTGAAGCCGGAGTAATGAGGTCCGCGAAGTAGTATAAGTTTCTATCCGAGGGGCAGTTCACCCCCAAAAATGGCGTACGCAAGACTCCAAGACTTCGAAGCTTCATGGGATTCCACGGATTTCACGGGACTTCGGAGACTTCCAAGACTTCGAATGATTTCACGGGCCCTTGAAAGACTTCGTGGGGAACTTACGAGATTCTAGATTTCATCAAGTTTCAAAAATTTCCGGGAATTCACAAGACTTGACGGGATTTCACGAGACTTCTAGAGATTGCACAGACTTCATTGGGTTACTTGGAAGATTTCACAGGGATTCATACACTGCAGGTGTACAACGGACTTTGGGAGTGATCCACCCCTAAAATCGCTTCTACCTGAAATCTTTTTGTTATTATACCAATACCAGACTGATAAAACTGGAATGTTGTAATAGTAGAATTTCATGAAACGCGTTGTTTTTTGGTAAACTATATAGGTATAATACCCGAGTGAACGCTGGAATAGCGATTGCCGAGACAAACCGTAGCTCGAGGGAGAGCCGCCGCCGAAAAACGGTATAACTTATGTCCTCAGAGTGGGTATAGTTCCTCATAGAAGAGCGTCGAGGAGGCACTATATGCTTCACGAGTAAAAAGCTGTCTGAACTCAGAAGATAGCGTAACAGGCTCCGGTGTACATGTAGAATCCCATCAATCGTAGAACCCGGAGTCCCACTAGTGGGGGTTGGCAGAGTCGAAGACGTCTCAAATCGACTACAATTCCTTTCCTTATATCCCTAATCCCCTAGACGACCATACGTCACCGTCACGTTCCAAGAGCTCAAAACTTTCTACGTTACCTTCAGAGGCGTTGACCCGGCGACGACCTTGTCAACTCTATATGCATACCCATGAGAGAAAAAATCGTTCGTCGTCCGCATAGATCGGCGAAGAAGAAAACCCGAAGAAGGAGATATAAGTTGTAGGTTCAAAAGGTGAGGGAAAAGGTTAAAGGTTAACGGAAAAAGGAGCCGGGAGAGTCTGCAGTTTCTCACCTCGGATGGAAAATATTTATATTCCCTTGCGACCTGGTTCCTCATGTCCATCGACGCGCTGCGTTGTCCATACCTACCTCTCTACACGCGTGACTGGGCATTACAATATTTTTCCAGAGAGAATTTTACGGTGTCGTTGTCCTACCACGGGATACATTATACGTATGAAATAAAGAAGCGGAGAAAGGACAAATGTATTACCTATACCTCGTATTGGAACCTTTGAAACGGATGGAGGTTTTCCTCGACAGTAACGATCGGAAGAAATAAGAGACATCCGATTGTGCACAATACTTCTGTAGGTACATACCTATCCTCCTCGTATAATACGCTGCCTGCAGTCTGCTGTAACTCGGGGCCCACCGGATGACCTGAGTGAGCTCTGTTTATCGTTAAATAAAAGCGGAATGGTAGAGGTCCGTACGTGCAGGCTGGCCACACGACCTGTAAAATAAAAGCCGGAACGTTTTACTGGTAGAAAATTATACTCGTAAGGAAAAGTGTAAAAATATAAATAGCCCCGTACCTGAACCAACGGTACCTACGCGGGCGGCCGCGCCTGTATGGCGAAATTGCACGAGGTCTCAGCTGGTATATGACTTCATTAAGGTCCATATACGTTCGAACGTATTCAGCGTGAGTGAGTAAGCGAGTAAGCGAGTAAGTAAGTAAATAAGTATAATACTAGTCTTGGAAAGACGGAAGCTACCCGCGGGTTTTATTACTCCTTCATTTTACCTGCGGTTACTAATTTCAACATCCGTATGTATGTATATACATACACAGAACATAATATTTGTACAGCGATTGGAGAATACGAGGATATCTGTATATAGGTAGGTATGCATCCCCGATAAAAGCTCAGTATGAACGTGTATAGTGTGTAACGCTGTATCCAGGTATCTGGACGTAGGTGTACGAGTGTGCGTTCACCGTCGTACAAATTTATGTATCTCTATGTAGTAGGTATAATGTATATGTATGTAATGCCTACTACAGGGATCTACGTTATCCGGGAAGAAAAACGACTAATTCTCGTGTATTTGAAGCTGGGAAATTGTAGCTACGACTTGTGAGAATACGAAGTACAAATAGAGCGAAAGCTCGTGGTATTTTACGATAGAAGAAATCCCGGAGTTCGCGTGGGTTTGTACGTATGTACATACATATACATCTACTATGCGTTGGCCACGGTAGTGAATTGGATTTTATAAACAACCCGGCATTTTCGAAAGCTCTATAGAAAATATCGCCAATAGCGCGAGTAAAAGTTGGTAAAATTTTATATTCCATAAAATATGAATATACGTCTGCTATATGTGAAACATAGAGCGCGGAATAACCGCAAGATATTTCAAATTCCTATCCACGGAATAATCTGTAAAATAATATAGCGGGCGCGTGTAGTCGTCAATCAATCATCGTGGGTGAAGCTTTATTATAATATCTACTACGCCAAATCAAACTCGACTCGATATTTTATCGAGAGTTTCATTCGCCTTGTTTGTTACACGAACGCTGTTATTACCTGAGTTTGACAAGCGCTTTAGTTACGTCTAGGTATACCTACACACATGACTACACATGAATTCAGAATGAATAGGTTAGAAACCTGCAAGCATGGACTTCCACTCCGCAATTACCTTCCTGCAATCATCGCCCCCTGCAGGTAGGTAGGTACGTACGATTTACTTTTTTTATGGAATTTTCCGGAGTGCGGCTGACGTTTGTAAGTGCGATCACCGTTGAATGCCACCTGATTGGGTTTCCTTGGGATGCCTTATACCAAATTTCTGAATTTCCCAATTAACATTCATTTTCAGATTCATCAATTTACTTTCATAGATCGCAGCTATTCAGTGCCTTCGTCGTTCGTCTACAGTGCGTTGCAGATTATGTTCGAGTTTCGACAAAAATTGTTCAATTTTCTTATTCCGAAAGAGGTTGTACGGAAAGAATCATGCCGCCGCACGAAACTCTTCGGCACATTTGAGCACGCAAACGCAGGAAATTATCAATCTTTTTTTAGCGTGCCTTATAGATAGAATGAGCGCAGTGCATGCATGAATTATGCGAACAATTATTTGCCAGTCAGTTCAAAACGATTGAGTGTACTGAACAAGTACCTACACTTCCATCGCGAGCTTCCTGTATACCAACGGAATTCCCCGATTATCCGAGACAGATAGGTATACTAGGCGTATCTACAATTTCCAACTGTTTCAATCGATGACGGACAAACCATAACGCACACATATTGAGCCATCGGGATCAAGCGGTAATTGTTCATCAAAATGTGGGACAAAACGCTGGGATCTGCACTGACGCGTCGTTGGGGCGATTTCAAAAGTGTACTGAAATTTATAAAATTGACGGGCATTGTGGAGAAGCTGGGAAACCGAACAACGAAACAACAGAAAAAAATGGCCGCCGGCAGGTTAACGTGAAACTTGTTTACGCGCGGGACAGATTGAATAAAAACAGAAGAGAAATATTTATCTTTCCATTCGGGCTGAGTTTTACACCCGAAATCATCCCCCATTGTAAAATTGACTCAAATTTTACTTCTCGTCGGGTAGGTTCTACTACTTCCTGTATTATACGAGCGCGAGATGAGATCACCTTGACAGGACTGTAGAAAAGCCGGTCTTTATCAGCTTCCCTTATCGCTGCATCATCTACCTGCCTATAGTCGAGACCCGAGCAAGTTAAGTTGGGTGGATAGGTATACGGTGAAATTTGAAGATTTAAAGCCTTTTTATATGTTTGTAGTAACAAAAAGCAAGAGAGAAGAACACGCTCGCAGAAATTCACTCCCGTCTGAATACAATCTCGGAAAATGTACACCAGCTGTGCACACTTATTAAACGTATGCAGAGATTGTCGTAGAATGGTAGAAATACAGAGAGACGATAGTTGGGTGGAAGTTATAAACGGTTAAATTGCAAATACGTGTGCATTGTGTGTGTATAAAGCTGCGGACTACGAACATAGGTATATGTACTGAGTATGCGAAAAGTTACCTTTCCCAAGGACTTCTATTTTCCGGCTCCCCCTTCCCCTTCGCCACCCCTCCAGCCCGACTCACTCTTTGAAGATTATGGTGGCATCTTAATTTTCAGTTAGGCTCGAGCGTTGAGCCTTTATGTGATGAAGAAGGAAGTACCCAAGCACGAGCCAAGGGCAGTTAGCTAAGATTTAAACTTGCGACGAATGAAAATGTAGACTATCCCAAGAGAACTTCGCCTCCCTTCTATAACTATTGCACGCTCAAATATGCAAATGAAGGACTGACTTCGTCCTGAAACGTACATTTTTACGTCAATCACTTTCGTCAGTAAATTTCGGGATCCTAGTGCATTTCGGTGTCTATTTTTCCCTCTTTCTTCGCAGAGTAGTGGAAACGGTGAAGAGTGAGAAAAAAAGGATCTGGATCAATTTGCTGACAGTAGCGTTACCCTGCCAGTAGATAGTACGAATATTTATAGATACTGATATGAAATGTGTGTAAATTTTCACTCTCTCGGACTTCCTCTTTTCCATAGACACACTTTGTAAGCTGCCACGTAATTCAGGATCCACAGTCACGTAGCACGTATGTACAACGCTACTAACGTCGTCATTTCTTTTTCCTCGCGCCGGTACGCTGGTAGGTAGGTACTGCGAATTACGAAAGGAACAAAGAGTCCCAATTTAACATGATCCGTATCAACAAACGCGTGCAGAGAAAAGAAATATAAGTGTATAGGCGAGCGCCAGACTTCGAGTTACAGAATAGCGATACGAAGAGAGAGAAAATATTTTTCAATTCATACGCGAATTGATACGTAGCGCAGGTATGAAGACAGTATTGGTACGCGTAGAAAATAAGGCCGAAATTTCGTACCGAAGAAATTCCTTCGAATGAAAAATTGTCGTGAATTCGCTAGTTCAAACGTTTCGATCACAAACAAAAACGCGGACTCGTGCAGCCGGGAGACTACCTAACGAGCTAACAAACGGACAGACAAACGATCAACCAAATAAATAAATCTACTACTCAGAGCGATGTATGCAGTCGGCGATGAACCTGCTTGAATAAAATGAAGATTCAAACTATAACGTATACATAATTTTGGCAGCAAAACTCACGGATTAATGATATGCGATCGGCGTGAATTTAACACAGTGAATAACTGACGAGGATCTGAAATTCAGGAATAGCAATGTGATAAGTGCAGCTGGAGTTGGATAAAAACGGGGAAAAATCTGTTATCTAAGCTCGGAGCGTGTTTAAATAGATTGCTTTCGACTGGGATACGGTCTATAGATTTTACCTGCAGCCTGTAGCTAGGCGATTCCCATTTCCCACAGATTTTACGGTTTCCACGCTCCGTACAGTTCCTATCCGCGGTGGCTCGCGGCGCCGCGCCGGGCGACGGGCGTCGCGGCGCTACAGTGCCATCCGAGGGGGTTGCTTTCTCTCTATAGGTGTTCTCAGGGGTTACCAAAACGCGCATGCTCGAGCCACCAAGGCAGACCACAGTCGGGGAAAATCTGCCACCGAATTAAGACGTGCGCGTATCACTGCACCCTTTACCCAGTTCTGGTATCGCCGAGCTAATATATCTACATTAGGGAATTTATACACGGGATGCGAAAGTCTGGCCAGAAAAGAATAAAAGTGAAAAGAAAATGAATACATTCCGAGTTCATTCCGCTCCTGCATCACGATTAATTTTCGAAACAGCCATCTGCGGATAACAAGTGAAGGAAAATTGATCACCAAGATTAGAAGGAAGGAAAGAAAGGATCAAATTATGGATATAAAGAACCACGGACCGGTCACACCGAATATTGTGCTTTTTCAAGGGATGGCGGAATATTTTCGTTAGTGGATTATATAGCATGTGATTGATTAGGATGCAAATAATTGACCGCTATGCTCGATCCCGTCGAGTACTCAGTAGTAATCGCGATGCCGTTCCTTGAGAGGATATAATACGTGGACGATTGAATGGCATTATCAGCCCTGCGGCTAAACGAACCTGGACCAAGACTAAACCGGAAGTTAGTTTGTATGCAAAGAGTTTCAGTGAATCCAGCATTCACCTGGGACTAATCAAACTTGAATTAGTCTAATCAAAGTTGAGACCAAGGGCTTTTACGACCCTCCCTTTTTCTCCCCGTCGCTGCGTCCCGCCGGTCGACTGCTCGCCGACTTGAGCGAAGCTGTTTCCCGGATTAAATCGGACACCGGGTGAAATGTCTTCGGGATAATTGCATAGTGTCGCGTTCTGGAGTGTTACTTGTGAAACTAGTGCCGGGCTTTAAACTTCAAAGGTCGTGCGGGTTAAATGAGAATGTGCAAGAGGAAATTGTGTGGAAAAGAATAGCGAAGATATGGGTAATTTAACAGAAAAGAAGTGCGAGTGAAAAGGCTTCGAAATGGCACTGAGATGGCAAACAAGACTGTCTTTAGCTGCTCTTCTCCTTATGTGCACGGAAGGTAATTTCCTACCTCAAGAAAAATTCCTTTTCACACTTTTTCCTTTCAACCAGGGTCTCTATTTGTCCAGCCACAAAACCAGACCGCGTAACCCACACCTCTCTTTCTCCGTCCCTCCCTGCCTCTATATCTCTCTGCTCTCCCGTACTCTCCACTTTCTCAACCTCTCGTAGCTTTATTAAGCGGCTTATACAGTTGCACGAGATTCATAATTGTGCTTGTGGTTCTTTGAAGTTCACACGGACGAGATGAAAGAGAGTCGCGAACCACTCTCTGGAGCTTTTCTCTTGTTTTCTGATTAATTTACGGCTTTTTTTTCTACGAATAGCCAACAATTTTCACGGACTTTTTAATTACAAAATCGTATCCCAAATTATATACCCTCCCGGAATTTTTCATCCTCCTCCAGCTCTGTTTTTCGTCGGCACACACAGAGAGTAAAAAAAATATAGTACCTACACCTGAAATTTCGGAATTGCCCAATTTCGAGCGGGTCTGATCGATTAGCACCGTATAAAAGGATAAACATTTCTTCCATCTATGCCGGCGAGGGTTCTTTCATGTGCACGGAGTTATACCCAATTTAAATTCCATCTCCTGAATATTCAGCCTGTTTTCCCTCCGAAAATAAAGGTGAGCGCTCACGCAAAATTGGCCCAACTCAAAAGCGGGGTGAAAAACAAATTTTGGCAAAAAGGCGTCGTGTACTGCACCTACTGCGTTAAAAATCTTACACAACAGTTTTCCAGTGCACTGATTGTTCATTCTTTTCCATTTGAAATTTTTTTTCTTTCTCTTTTGAGAACGTGTTTTCTTCTTCCACCGAAACCGCCTCCGGACTAACACGGAAAAGGAAACTGGACCGAAGCGTAGTTCTCTTTGTGAACTCAGAAACGTGATGTATTTTTATAAACTGAATGGAAACTTGCGACAAGCTGTGATGGCACTGCCTCCTTGAATACTGAATACAGAAAGCTGGTTTCTTTCAATTATCGCCGATCTTGATTTTCGCCAAATAGTTGAATGGCTTCTATTGATTCCTGAATCGAAAAACGATAAGATTCGAAGTGAATATATACATCTTGCATGGAGTACGGTATATATTACGCATGAAGCCCACAATGATAACGCCTATGACTATAGGGATAGATGATACCTTGTACCTACCTCTTCTCGGCGTAAAATCGTCTCCCTGCTTAATTCCGCGCATAGTATGATACGTAATGTAATAAAAATCAGAATATCTCAAGACACCGGTAGCTAGCTAAGTGGAGCGAGGTAGGGGTTACTCTCTCAGCAATAAGCCTCAGCGTAGTCCGCAGGTTTATGCAAAAGAGAGGAAATCACTGAAGTGAAAGCGCCCCCAGCCACCCCACGAGTACCTACCAAGTCTAAGCCGTTCGATCTGTGACTTTATTAGCCGCGAAGGATATTGCAGAACGCGGTTGAAGAGCTGTGTCAATACGTCCGCGAGGTATCTTCCAGCGTGGATGGACCGATGGACGGATGAACGGACAAGGGCGGGTGCGGGGGAGGGGGAGGGGCGGGGGCGGGGGCGAATTCACGGCATAGTGTTGAAACCATCGGTAATCAAATCAGTAAAGCCGGCTAAGGGAGACGGCTACGACATGAAACTACCGCAAGGCTATGAAATAGTATTACGAGCTGGAACCTACCTGTAGATACATAAGTATACATAAGCCGGATATACGTGTGAAGTTATAGCTAGGACACATAGATAGGTACACGGGAATGTGGGAATTACCGCAGCGTCGCCTCGGTACCGTACAGGTATATCTATCTATCTAAGTATTTGTGTAAGCCAGGAGAGTTGAGACTAAAGATTGCAGTCGATGCGGCTTGGTGTGGCTCGGTGTGGTGGATAGCGTAGCACGTTAGGGTTCCTGATTCCGCGATCCGTGCGGAAGATTTCCTGCGGCGAGAGTTTCGACGCCCGTGATTTGTTTACCCGGTTCGTTCGTTCGTAGGTGGTGGATATATACATTCGTGAAGAGTTGGTGCCTGGGGCTCCAGCTTTCCCCGGTGGAAGTCCCACTGGCTCCCGGGGGAAACCCAAGCCAAGAATATACGCGTGGATGGAGCGAATTCCCGAATTGGAGGCCTGGAGAATTCACTACGAAATGTCTGAACCACGGAAATCGTCGGAAAAAAAACATTTCAAGTGGAAAGGGACCGCCCCAGACGCCCCAACGCTACCGAACGTCACTTGACTATATGCTATACCCGAATATTTTTTCTACACCCATGCGTCCCGACTTCGGGGATTTTTTGCACCCCCTTTAAATTTTGTTGAGAAAGTGTTTCTCGAATTTTTCGACGAAAAATCACCAGTTAGAAAGATGGCGATACCGCGAGGCGAAAGCCTCGGGGAAAGATTACTAAAACGGAAACTTCATACGGGCAAAAAACCGGTGACAAGACTCTCAGATACTTCTTATGGAAGGAAACTTGTCATCCAGAAAACACCTCGTCCGTTTCTGCTCGAAATCCAATACCTCACCAATTGGTTTTCAATTGAAGTATGAAACTTGTACGAACACCCGAAGATGATTGCTAGCGGGCCACAGAAACGAGAGAGAATTAGGGATGGTATTCGTCGCAAGAACGAGAACCACGGAATTTGGATTAAAAGAGTAACACAGATGAGACGTACCCGGCCGTGTCCCAGACGAAATCACGACGGACATAAAATAGCTGATGTGAAAAGTAGTAGTAGTTTTAAATTATGTTTTTTGCATTATTTCGCGAGGGTCCATCTCCATCGCAATCAATTGGCAAGCTGATTGGGAGTGACCGTAAACCGTTTCACTGCAAATCACAATTGTGACATCGACAGCCACGGGCTCATCGATAAATGGTGAACAACTTTTAAAATGCTTGTCATTTCCCCCAATCTGTTACAAAATGTATCGGTATACGTGTGGATACAACGCACATTCCACGGCATACCCAGTGAATGTGGATTGTTCTCATGAAAAACTTGCAAACGAATTCCAAGACGGTTGTCCAGTTTGGAAAGTTTATAATAGTAGACAGGGGTTACCAGCTCAACTTGACCACCTTACAGACCTGTGACCCTGCTGAATGGAAGTGAAACTATTGTCTCCTTTCCTTTTGCTTGTTCAGATATACGAAACTGTATTATTTTGAGAATTTTTCGGGCTCTCATTCCGGAGATCTCAATATAGTCAGAATTTGGTAAATTCTGAAATATCGGAAATTTTGACCGATGAAAAATCGTAGCAACGGAAACATGGTGGCCAATGGATTCATCTTGAGTCGAAATTTTCAGCCATAACTATTTCAGAACTTTGCAGCGACGTACTAAATATCAAAAAGTGATTTGAAAGTGAAAATTTGAGATTTTTGCTGTTGGGCACCTTCCTAATCGAAATAAGTTTTATGCAGCCGAAACGTCGCGTTGTCGCAGAATTCTGATACGGTTATTCGCAAAGACTTGGATTCAAGACGCACTCATTGACAACTTATTTCTTACTGATACGGCTTTCCAATCATAAGAGAATAATGACTGAAAATTCTTGGCTTCCAAATCCGGCGAAAACTGTAGTACGCGAAATTCTGATAATAGTACAGGTTCGTATTCGGAGCAGGTTCCAGAAGGAGGATGAGAGAAAAGTTTCACTCACATCCAACTCGGTCAGGTCTGGAGGGTGGTCGAAGTGAGCTGACAATGAGATATATGGAGCCTGCTCTATACATATCAGATCGTAATTTCTGGTTCTACTCCTTAGGCAGTAATTCTCGCCTCTGGTATAATAATCCCAGGCTTCTAATTCTCCGCCAAGACTTCTCTGACTTTGATTCGACGAATCCTTTGTGCTTTATGACTCGACCTGACGTTGAGAAATCTGAAACATCTAATTAGCTCAGGTAAATACGAAAGCGTAAATCAACCGACGTCGTTTTAACCAAAGAGATATTTCGACTGCTGGAGAATTACAATACCTACGACCGCAGAATCTGAAATATCACGGTATGCACAGGTTGGGAGTAAATGTGCGGTCGCTGCGTCCCTGAGTGATTCTCCAACTCGAGATCACGGAATCACCCCGTGAAATCCACCCCGACGTGAAAATCAAATTCAAATACTTATCATTCGCTCAAAAATAATGCTCATCGAGGAGCGGAAATTCCTACAGAATTCCACAGGTCACAAACAATTTATTCATCGATCAAAGAATGATTGAATATTCAATAATCCCGTGATATGAGGTTCACATAAACTTCGGAAAACGATACACTATTATTCTATTGAGTTACGATTTCCTGTAGGTTTACGTGAAATTTGCTCCGCAGAATAAATATGTATCCAATAATTTTCTTCCGGACGAATGAATGGTTTATACGAACTATAGTTTCTCATAGACTTGTGTTCCTCACGATGAGCATTATTTTTGAGATGATGAAAAACTTTGACCTTGATTTCTCAAGGCCAAGATCAATTTTTCCGGGGGATAACTGTAGTCGGGACGCCTGCTCGATCTCGATCTCGATCCGGAGAATCCCTCGGCCGAGTGGTGACCGAAATATCACTACTCCACTATGAAAATAGAAACTTCCAATTTCCAACCCGAACAAGATCATCGCCACGCACGTAGATATGTTGCCTACGAGTTTCAGAAGGTATTACGAAATCTCCGATGACAAAGCCGAGACTGGAGACTCTCATGTCGAACATCTATTCGTAAAGACGTACTAATATCATAAGAAGTGTACTTTGGGTCGTTATATTATTATACATATGTATGTATGGAGGTTGTGACAAGTGTTTGAAGATTGCGTGACATTCGGAGTCTTCCTGGTGGTTGAAAAGCGGAGAACATAATTGGTGATTAAACGTTGAACTTTAATTGGCGAGTAACAAATTCAACCGACGTTGAACGCATTGCAGATAAATTCACATCATGGTTACGCAATTATACACGTATATCTATGCAGTACATATAATTTGCATCGTGCAACGGCGTAGGCCAAATTCTACGTAGTACGAATAATTCGCATCGCACAACGGCGGTAACGGTGCTATTTATAAATTTCAAACTGGGAGGTAAACTAATTCAATTAACTTCCATAACCCCGCATGTATAATATATCTACGCATATGGGACTGAAACATCAAAAGTTATCTGTAATTCAATCGTTCGATATTGAACGCATTTGCCTACAGCTCTGTTCAATTATTCCTCTTTCTCGCTCTCTCTCGCTCTCTCTCTCTGATACTGTTATAGACGAAAATGTATCTATCTATTCATCTTTCTATCTATATCTCTCTCGCTCTAAACGAAAAAAAAAAAAAGAAACGAAAAAAAAACGGAATTTCTCTCGTGTCACGAGGCTGGTGGCGAATTGTGTTCCGAATCAAATCCCGGGCTTTTTCCTTTCTTCTTCCGTTGTTGGTCACTCTATATGATACGGGAGAGAATCAAAGAACAAAGTCCCTCGTACCACATATATAATATAGGCACGGAGGAAAGGAAATGTCTCTCAATGTTTCGAATTTTGAAGCTGGTATAGCTGCGCGCGCGCCGCGTTATTATCCAGCCACTTTATACGTCCCACAGTATAATGGAAAATTTTTTGTTGGAATCCGCGTACGCGAAGTGGGTATGCAAAGGCGCGGGAATTGGATGGAAAGAAGAGGCGTTTTGATGCTCAGAATCTCGATTCCGCGTTTCGGCGGTTGGATCTTTTATGCATAACCTGGTTCGCCGAAGGATGCGCCCTGGTTACCCAAGAGAATGAGATGAAACCTTGCGAAAAGAACAGATCGCGAGACGTGCTCGACCTCGAATTTCACAGTGCCGATATTTCGGTAAAAGCAATCGGTAACAGATTTCCAGTAATCTACATATACTAAGAATAGTTGAATCTTGATGCATCACCTCAGCTTAATAAGCATCAGCGTATAAAGCATGGCGCTGGAAACAGAGGTCTACCTCGGCAATTCCTAACGCAACTACTCGAAACATACATACGTCTTGACCAAGCTGGCTGTCATTAAAATTGTTCGCGCGGGTAGGCAAAGCACGATAAGAAAAGGAGAGAAACGGAGAAAATCCCACATTAGAACAATTCTTAAGAACTATGAACTCGATGTTGAGCGAGGTTACGTTTAAAATAATGCATTGTGAGGATTTCTTCCTCAAGTGTATGCACTTGTTTCGCATACCTCCGTATCGGAATCTAGGGCAAGTCGAAATAGATTTTTTTAGGAAAATTTCGTCTCACGCTAATTAACATTGGTCCAATTAATTTTCTGCCGTTTCGGCTCTACCGCCGACGACCTACATCTGCTTATACAGATCGAATTAATCCAACCCAAGGGGCATCTCCTCACTCCACAACCACGCGGACACACCCTTGTCCCGGTATTCGTAGCGTGGATCGAGCGGTTCCATTCAGGCTCTCAAAGATGACCATTTGCCCGAAGAAAGTGGTTCGAACATTAATTAAAGGATCGTTAGGCGACGTACCTCGCGTGCCTCGCGTTCGGGGTAGGTATATCCAGCTGCTTCGAGGCGCGGAGGGAAATGGGACAGAATCATCTCACGGAACCCTAAACACGTCCCAGAGTTTCACCTCCCTTGGGGTAGAACCTTCGGTATAATGACGCAGACTTTCTGCCATTATCTTAAGTGTCCTTCAATTTTTCTCGCCTCGGATATAGTATATTGGTTTATCGCGAGCGAGCGAACCCGATAACTTTACGAAGAGATACCGTAATCTCTATCCATGAATCTATCCGGATAAACGGTGAATTCTTGGCAAGGAAAACCTGATAACAATGTATGTCGCTCGATCTTCTGACGAGGCTACACAGCTACAGAACAAGAAATATTACCCAAGACACTTCCCTAATTCGGCTGCTCACTTGTGCAAAAGTATAATTTTCCCTTCACTCGCTCGTGTACCGCTTCTTCCTATACTCACGTATCCCGGGTGGGTTGACATTTGTCCGTTTTTTCAGTCACAATTTCGATAGCACCGTATAAATGTCCCTATGAATGCGTCGAAATAACGACGGAGACCCTGCAGTTTACGAATGAACAGATTATCGAGGATTCTTCAGTTGGTCTTCAATTCTTCCGGACCGGAAAACTTTCTGACATTGAGCACGCAGACATGCTACTGTCGCCAATGGTATTTTCCGAAAAGATTTTACGTTCTCGTTGATTTCCTGCAGTAGAAACACGTCTGTCTAGACAGCCAGAAAATTTTGCCAATTTGTACCGGAATGTAACTTTCATGTAACTCGTTTTTGCGGGCAAATTGATTGGTTCTGTTTTCTTCTAGAAAAAAAGGTTCGTGGCACAGGTAGCTTCTAGCTGTAATAAATAGCAGCTACTAAAGCTCTTGTGATAAATCGAGTGTTTCCCCTTTTTGTCAATGAAGATCAATTAACAAGGTTCAGGTGGAGTTTGTCGTCGAGTAGAACCTGAGCATCTTGTGAGTGGTTGGAGCCCGTGATTTTTTCGCGGTTCCTGGTTGTAGGGAAGTATCAATTCCGATATCCCCGAGATCTGGGTCATACTGTACCTTGGCACGTTCTCGCGGCAAACAATCAAGAAGTAGTTAAGAAAATGTTTTCAAGGTAGGCTAAAGCGTTAGGGATTTTCGGAGCCCGAGGCCTGAAGCAAAATCCTCCGCTTCCTGCCTTTAGCTTTCCCTCTTTTTCTACATTCCGCACCGCACCGCAAGCTATATGAGTGGTGAAAAGGAAAAGCTCCGGCGACAAAAGAAAGACGTGAGAAGAAAAAATCGCCTGGAGCGGCGTCAATTTCGAATCGTTACTTTTCACCTCTCTATAGGTATACCTATAGTCAAGAGTCAACAACTTTGAAGCTCCGTTTATATTTCATAGCCTGGGAACCTTGGCCCTCATTTTTCCACCCTAGTTCCCCTATAAGACTAAACTATCATGACCCATTATACGCAAGTATATAGACATAAGATACGTCTACTTCCGAGTTGACAGTCTTCGGACGTGGGTTCATTCGGTCGTAACCTTTAGTATCCGGATAATAACCGTAGGTACCTCCAGAGAAATAGGGGTGACATATCAACGACGTTATCTGTATTTCATCTGTATCTCGGGCCCAGCAATTCAGAGCGTATTATATAGCCGCTCTATGAGAGCAGCTTGGAAATGGACTCTGGATCAATATACGTGAAAGCTCAATTAGATGCTAGATATAGCAATGAAATATCTCTAAAAATTATTCCATATAATCAGAAAAGCCTGAATTTATGGTGCCCACCATCAACAGTATCTTTCGGCTCGTGGCGCTAATATTTATCTCTATATATTTTGCCGGCTCTTCTTCTTCTTCTTCTTCGTCTTCTTTCAATCTTTTTCTTTCTCCCACTTTTTCGTTATCTCTCTCTATATATACCTTTATTTTTTTCGTTTCATTTTCATGCTCCCATCATCCCTTGAAGTCTAAAGGAATGCGAGAGGGAACAAGGCGGGTGAAAGAAATTCGATTGTAAAGAGCTTGGCTCCATAGGTACGACTTTGATTGGCGAATCGTTGAATTTCGACATCGAGTCACGCTCCATCGAGCTGTGAACTCCACAGGTTCACAGGTCACCGGTAACGCGTGTAATTAGTTGACCCTACCCGTCATAACTTTGAGGATATTATAGAATGGATTGCCATATTTACAGAGGTGAACCTCGAGCCCATTTACTCCTCGAAAGCACGCTCCGGCAAAAGTAACAAGTATCGAATCGATGGGCTGGGCGGGTGGTAATATCATTTTGATAATCGATTTACGTGCCATTCAATCCGATGTTCAATATTTTCATTATTTTTTTTCTCTTTGATTGCCATATTTTTACTATTTTATTTTTCTCTTCGTTCTAATACAAATCGAACAATGGAAACACAATGTACGATATCATGTATTCAGGATTATTGATGGAATCCGATTAATTTCAACTTTTGATTGAATGATAGAATTCGAGAAGTTAATTCTTTCGAGGGTGATTTTCATCCGGGACATTGATATAGCGTCGATTCATATCCAGATATGGAAAAAAAAACCACTCCGTCCGTGATCCGTAAGAATTGTTTCTTACGGTCGTTTCCTTTTTTGATTGTTTTTGTTTCGTTTTTTTTTCTCTCTTCGCCGCAGGGAAAATCCGTGAATGGGTGGAAGGAGGAGATTTGACAAACAACAAAAACGTGGGGCATTTGTTCGCAGTGAGCAATTAATTTGCAAGAAGCCGTAAAACGTAAAATTATTACGCGGAATGTATATATATATATATATATGTATATACATACACCTACCGTAGTATAATTCAATCGAAATAAAACAAGAGACCGCGTAGGTACACGCTCTTTTCTCCAAGCGCAGAGAGCGCCCGAAAAATCACGGTTCGTTTATCTCTTTATCTCCAGCTATACATATTATCTCCCTCTCTTGCGCATTTGTCCACGAGAAGTTACGTAGGAAATTTTGATGGGCTCGTACGCCAAACCGAATATTACTACCTATACATAGCGCGCTGCGGATAAAACGAGAATATTACGAATCAGCAGGTGACGAGAAAAAATCGCAACTCGCATTAATTCGATAATGAAAACTACTATCAATTACTGCCGCAGGTATATACTTTGAGAGAATATTCCGACCTGCGGGTATGCCCGTCTTCGCTGCGTGTCGTATTCGGCGATAAAATCAGTAGAATAAGTATTCCGTGAAGGTATGAATATAAGGTGAATAATGAATGATGAAATTATCCATATTCCAGATACTCTGAGCATGGGAGAACGTGGCAGCGACACTTCGGAAAGGCATCCCAGCCAGAACAGGCCCAGACAGCAGCTCCTTGATCCTGCCGGAACTGGTGGCAAGCCGAAAGCCGAACCGACGTTTGACCTCAGCCAGCCAACCAACGTGACAGCACTCATTGGCAAGACGGCCTACCTCACATGTAGAGTGAGAAATCTGGCCGACAAAACGGTAAGATAATAATTCCAGTGTCAACGCGTGGATCGCGTGTATTATGCACACGTAACGAACCCCTGAGAAATGTAGCGGCGTTTGTAAATTTTCACCATAACTCACAGTCAGAAAATTCATTCTCATCGTGGCAAAGGGATATGTTCTTGCCCTTTTTATGATATCTGAGGAAAAATTCACTCGCGCCACTTCACTCCCTGTGGACAGGAATTGTAAAAGAAGACGGGCGTGGAATGGATCGGAATTCCTTGAGGCTTATCACCGTTGTGGCTTTTTTCGGCATTTTTGGGTCCGTTTGTTTTTCACTGTTTGATCTTATTCAATTGACGAAGGAAGATTTGGAAATTCTGAACTTGAAATATGAAATTTTTGCCATTTGAGGCGAATGAAGACGATTTTCAAAGCGGTTTACCTCCAAATTAAGATTTTCAACTCGAAATACTTGAAATTACAGACTTGGTAAGACTCGATTTATGTGTTTTGAAATTCTGTATTGGAGTTAAATTGGAGTACTTTGCTTATTATTTATGAACAATTTTAAGCTTTGATTCGCGTTAATGAATGCTGTTCCGAAGATTCAACAGCTCCAACGGGACCTGAGATTTATATTGTTTCAACTCTATAGCTTTTGGGAATCTCGATCTGAAGGCTTTCGGAATTAACCTGCTCTGACCGAAAAGTATAGTATAAATAATATCTCAAGTCAATTTCGAGGTTCTGGGTTGATGAATTCGAAGTTTTCCTTATTGAGTCCTAATTTTAATGAATTGAAAACCCGATCGGAGATGAGAAACCGCATATCAAATACGAATTAATAGAGAGTACGAATCGGTAAACGAATTACTCTGGATGAAATTATGTTATTAATATGATAAAGTGATGAAAATCCCGCGAAAGGTTGTTGTTTGTTCAATTAAACTGCTGATTCGCACGATTCCGCATCCCATCCTGCATCCAATCAAATTACAGGGCTAACCGAGAGCAGGAAGATCGGCGGCGTGGTCAGTGATAACTATATAATCAATCGGGGTTCGTCTCTGAATTCATGTTTGATTAGGGAAATCAATCACTGACGGAACTCCTGCTTTGCACGGATATCGCTGAAGGGGTTTCGATAGATCGGTAATGCGAGCTTGGACCGGTACTCGATACACTGGAGAAGTAAAAAAGAAAAAGAACGAAAAAAGAAAATTAGATATCGTTTACCACGCCTAGCGTAGAGCGTAGCTCGTTAATTAATGTTGACGTTGCGACGCGCCCGGACTCATGCAAATGTATACGTAAACGTATACGTATGTACGCAATGTATGTAACTCGTCATAGATCATGAACGCGAAAGTCACTCGTTCATAAAAATAATTAACTTTACAGAAGCCCTGCCCGTTTCTCGCATCGCCATTCAACCTGGTTTATACCTTCACAGAGACACGAGTGGTTCGTTAATTTTGCACAAACAATTACTTGTAAGCTAATTAATTCTCTTAGAAGGTATACCTACGTCTTTGAGCACACGTAATCCCCCGGGCTCTAGAATTTGAAAGCTCAAATCCCTCCTAAGGTTCTCTCTTGCTTTATTTTACTTAATTCTGCATTTTATATTTTATTTTATTTTATCCTATTTTCTTTCTTTTCGAGTCAACCACGTCGCAGGGGTAACGGATATATTTTATTCAAAAGCTCGGTAATAAAAAAGACTTTCGCTGCAAAGGATCCAGCGGATCTGAGATCCTAAATTCCGACGGTGTCCCTGGAAAGGTCTACCTCAAGTCCGAACTAAATAAAACGTCTTTGGCTCTCGTAAAACGAGAGAGGAAAATGAAACAAGAAAAAAAAAAAGATAAAATAAAAAGCCAAAAAAAAAAGAAAAGAAGAGAAAAACAGATGAAATAAAAACACAAAAAAAACGACATGGCTTCAAGGAATTTCTACACGAGTAGCCGAGTCATGTTTCCTTTCTTCTTCTTCCCATTCAAAGGTATCCTGGGTCAGACATCGAGATATACACATCCTCACTGCTGGAGGCTACACTTATACAAGTGACCAGCGGTTTCAAGCTTTGCCTGCGCAGAATTCCGGGCAAAATAGCGAGTGGTCGGAATGGACGCTGTGCATAAAATGGGCACAGGAACGTGATCAAGGAATTTATGAATGCCAGATATCAACCGTTCCACTGAAGTCCCATCACTTTCACCTGAATGTCGTCGGTGAGTCGATTCTCGTTTTTATTTCAACGATATTATTATTGTTACGCATATGCATACTCCCATGAATTAGTATTCAAGTATAAACGAATATCGTCGAGAATTTCTTCGTCCGAATTTCATATATTATATTTTCATTATTGAAAAGTATGAAAAGTTCGGAGTACTGGAGGGATTCGTAAAATCAAATTGCAATTCGAGACTTGTTCAATTTATCAAAAATTGCGAAGAGAATGGTAACAGAATTTGATCGGAAATTGAAATCTGGGTGAAATACTATACATGATGTTTTGAAATTGTACGCTAGTGTATAATATACACTCGAATCATGTATTATACATATACATACATCATATGATACGAGTTCTGTGAAGTTTGCAATTGATTTAAGCCCTTAATAGGTATTATGTGCTCCAGGACTCAAGAGGGGTAGCCGGATATAGGATATAGGATATAGACGAAGTTTCAATATCCCCAAATTCGGGTTTTCTCCGCCCAGGTTGTGGGGTTTTGATCGGAATCCGAGGTACGTTTCCCTCGGGGTCAACGCTGATTAATCCGCTGGCCTAAGCTAACGACACCCGCAACGACCACGCGCCTCCACGGCCGGTTAGACAAACAGACCAGAGACCATGCCCTACCGTAAACACAAACTGATCGATTAACTCGTCCCACTACCGTAATCAACCGGGAATTATACTAAAATTTTCACCAAAATTATACCACCAATGCAATTATTCAGATGAATCATGAGCGCAAACATTATACATATCATACCGTGCGATTCAGCAGCAGCAGTAGCAGCAGCAGCAGCGGAAGCTGTAATCAGCAATAATTGTAACCCCTTCGACCGCTCGTTCGTTGTTGTTTCATGTGAATTTTTCGTTCTTCCATTTATTCCGCAGTGCCGACAGCGACGATACTCGGTGGACCGGAGCTTTACGTTGGTGCGGGAAGCACGATAAACCTGACCTGTGCAATTCACTTCAGTTCAGAACCACCGACCTATATATTTTGGTACTACAATCAGAGAACGTTGAGCTACGACAGTCCCAGAGGTGGTGTTTCTGTTATAACAGAAAAAGGAAATGACGTGACTAATTCTTGGCTCCTGATCCAAGCTGCCCAGCCCTCAGACTCGGGAGAATATGGATGTAAGCCTAGCAATGCGGACATGGCTTCGGTCAGAGTTCACGTTCTAAATGGTGAGTGTTACCGGGGAACCAGTGGATTTTATTTCTTCAAAAACTCCATCGTCGCGAACGAAAAAAAAAAAAAACAGGAAAAAATCGGATAAAGCTTGAAATCGCGTCTTCTATCCGCTTACGATTCGGCTTTCCTGAGCTCCTGCTCATTTCACTTCTTGGGAAGGTCGTACGTACCTTCAACAACTTTGCAGTGAATCTCTTGCCTCTCCCCTCGTGCGGGCGCCGCGCCGTTCTAAATTCGGAATTCAAACTACCTCTATAGTAAGTTCTACCGAACAAACAAGGATATCCGATCCTTCGAGGTTAGTCTACATCCTAACGAGCAGCTTCTTTTGGTCTACTAGAACTTCGAAACAGCTAATTAATGATTGCCTTTTGGCTGCTGGATTCTCCTGCCGAACATTTCTATAGACTCACCGTTTTCGTTGGAAAACACAAACGACGCGTGTGGCTTGCGAAAGCAACCCTATCGGCTTTCCCTTTACATAGGGTGGTGCCGAAATATGTGTATCAATGATGAAATTACTTCGTGAATAATTCGGCGGCGACAAAGCCCTCTTTCTCATGATTCAGCTGAATCGCGCAGTCGACTGTACCCGAGCTGATGAAATTTCGTAAAGTTATAACACTCGTAAAAAAAGCGACTGTCCAAAACTCAATTAGTTTTTTTTTTTCTCTCTCTCTCTCTCTCATTTTCTCTCTCATAGAATCTTGACTGGATTTTATTTCGTTGGGATGGGAAAAAATTATAATACGAATCGTTCAAATTCTGAAACATGATTGGTATACTTACACCGTTTCCATAATCAAATCTGATATCTTGACATTTTTTCACGTTCAATAGCCTGCGGAAAAGCATGTGCCAATTTCCATTTCAGTAAAAGTTGATTAGACTGTCTGAAATCAATATTAGGTGGTATCAGTCTGTTCTCAACGTATGAAAATGCTCCTCGAAACTTATGGTAAAACTTTACGAAACTTCTTCCATTATCACTTTCGTTTTTCGCCGACTGCCTGCCTACCTCCGCGATTATTTGATTTAATACTGACTTCATCAGAATCACGTCTTCCTGAGTTATTTCAATGGGACTAACTTTCACTTTAAAAAAGAAAAACGAATCGCAAGTAAAAGAATGAATCGCTCGATATAGATTTATAACTAACGCGGTTTGCGCCGTGGTTGAAATCATGTGTATATATATACCCAACAAAAACGAATGTTTTCAATTCCTCGAATGAAAAGCGGTGTTTCGTTGTTTCTCTTTTTCTTTTTCTTTTTTTTCTCCTCCTTTTTCTCAATATAACTCCAACAAAGTTTAATTGGGTTTATGATTTATTTTGAGAATTGGAAAATTAGAGGGTTTCTTGCCTGAGCTACGAGCCAAGCCCCGCGAATGAAGCTGTACATATTGAAAATGGAAAATCTGTGAACATGTTGCAGGGGAACGGCCAGAGGCTATGCAGACTGGTACAGCGGGGCCTATTCTCTCATCGAGTTGTCTTTTAGTGTCTCTAATTATTTTGTACATATCCTCGATGTAAATGTGAGCAATTATTTAAGAAAGAGCAAACATTGAAAACAAGAACAAAAAACGAAAATACAAAAATACTGTTAATTGATAGCCTGTAATCGACGTCAAATTGCTGCGGAATTCCAACGTTAACACCAGATTTTTCCGCGATACTTTGTTCCACGTGATTGAACAAACAAGAGAACAAAGAGCCGAAAAACCAAAAAAGCGAGCAAACAATCCCGATAACACTGTAATGCAATTACACGTTAAGCCCCAACAACGTTAAAATATCGATAAAATGAACAAAATGATAATCGATAATTGCTCGCTGCAGTGTTCGAAACGTGTAGTTCAAACGCAAACTATTTTCCCTATTACCACCTGGTGGTGAAAAATTTCAACCATCAGCTTTACTACTGCGTACAAACATTATACATACTAAATACAGATAGCTTGTTCCGAAAACGTATAATCCCCTCGTATGATCTCTGGTGACAACGTTGGTGCTCGACAACACATACTGTACATAGTCTTGTACCATAAACATAAACATAAATATACTATACATATATAATATAATATACCTATAATATTCCACAAAAGCTGATATTCATTGTTGTGTATATATACATACAATCGCGGTCTCCAAAGTCTGAAATGGCTTTTTAATTGAAATATATGAAAATGAAAATGGGAGAAGAATGGGATGTATTGGGTCGTGGAAGATATACCTTTACAGGTTCATTCAAAGGTTGTGTACAAAAATGAATAATTAAACGGTGATAATAATGCGGGATTATGATTGAATTGGGGTACTGATCGTGTGTATATGATAAGGTTTCAGATTTTGGAAATACCGCGGTACGTATATGCGTGAATCCGTAAATAACGAGAAAAATAAAAAATGAAAAACATCGATTTAACAAATACTACATCTACATATACTATATATTGAATCACACAAGGACTGTTGTTAATTTTGTGTTGTATATATAGAATTAAAAAATTGGTAAACAAAAAAAAAGAGAAAACGAGAAGAAAAACGCAGAAAAAAAAATTAAATAAAGAAAAAAAAGTTACAAGGTACATCAACGGTTTAGATTTTATCCGAATGACGTGACAGATAAATATGTATACCTTTACTATATATTATATATATATATATCTGCCTACACTACAGTCACAAGTGAAGGTAGTTAGCTATTGTAAATAAATAAATATACGACATTATGATGTTTACTAAATAAAATTGAAAAGTATCTATATATATATATATATATGAGAGAACAAAAATTCACCTTGTTTCATACGCGCCAGCAACTTTTATCCCGGATACAATATATGTTTTATACATATAATACCCTGTTCCTTTCCTGTTCAGCTTGTGATATTGGAAATAAAAAAAAAAAACATGAGAAAAAAAGCGAGGCGAGCTCTTCTCTCGATCGTGTTTGCCCAACTTAACCGGTCGGGGTCCATCCAGTTGTCCATCGACGATGTAATGTCCAGATAATTTAACCCGAGTTCTATATATAATACTGACGTGGATCTTTCCTCGAAATTTCGACGAGGGTGGACAGATAGGACTGAGGGTTAAGCCCTTGAACTGGGGAAAATCGTTTTCCGTCCAAAGTCCAAACGATAAAATCGATGTAGAAACAACTATGTTGAGACTAGCTTCTGTGCGATACATAGAAGTGAAGTATGCGATCAAATTTCTAGCTGGCAAGTCTGAAGACTGCTGCAGAGAGCTTATCCATGTTCTCTGTGAATAGACAGAGGGCTGAGATTCAAAAGTTTTCCGTTAAACTTCGGTTTGGTCCAGTCTGTAACAAGCTTGCTTGCGGTTACGCAACTATATACCGTCCAGACACCAGGCTACTCTCAAAAGGACGACGATTTCTGGACTCCCTTTCTCCGAGTCTCAGCTCACGCGATGATCGATCCTCTGCCATTTTGAACTACCTTTTGCTCTCATTAGAGCTGATTCGAGGATTTACAATCTACGATCGTGAAAGCTTTTCTGGTAATTCTAAGAGGCAGGGACCGAAGGAAGAACCAAGTTATTCAGGATTCTAGACTCTAAGGACAGAGCTTCAGACTTAGGATTGTTCTCAAATTTCCGGCGTAGTATGTAACCTTGAAAAATACCCAGATAATGGAGAAAACATCGAAAAATTGAGTGGAAGGAAATTTTCGAAAAGCCGTAGTTGTTTGGTGTCTGATGATTTTGGAAATTAAAAACTGAATTACACGTGCCGTGATGAAAAAATGTGAGATGAGGAGTTTCGATAATGTTGAGACAGGTATATGAGTGAATTTTGAATGAAGTTCAACTATCAAGGGAAAATTCGCTCACTTCATTCAAGTAGATGAGATAAAGTTTGATGTCTGGCAGTTGCAGGTAATACTTGTCTCCTGAACGTTCCCCCGGGCTCGGGCTTATTCTCAATTCAAAGCGTAGCGAATGAAACTTGAGACGCAGATTGACGTCAGGCTGTGGATTTATCTGTGAGTTGGCGAAACATCGGAAAACAGTTCGAATTAGAGTATGCTCACCGTCTCTGGAAAGACAATCGCGAAATCCCCCAAAGATACAGCTGCCACTGTAATTAACGTGCCATATCAAACAAAGCCCCCGCGGCAACGAGATCGTTATTTCCAATAGAGATCACGACGTAGCTGCATAGAGCGAGATCGAAGTATAATCGAAAATCAACAAGAAAAGAACTGCGTTGATAATCCAATCGACGTTTGCCAAAATTCACTTCATCTGAAACCATTACAATGCCGCATCGAGTGATCAAAAAAACTGGCAATCATATATTGAGGATAAAGATCTATGAACCCACCCGACATATGATGGAATTGAAATGAATGAAAATCGTGAAGAAGCCGTAATTATCGTATGTCACGGGGGGAATGGGAATGGCTAATCTGCTAACGTGGTCGTGTCATTCGCCAGGCTAAATACGTTCCATTGAGCCAAGATTAATTTGAAGAAGATGAGCGCTTTTCACACCGACGTTTCACTCCTGGCTCCGAATCGTTACTTCTTTTCCTCAAATTGTACATCTCTGCCATGTTGAATACGTGTACGCAGTCCGAATACTGCATACTCGGGCTTAAATGCCGATATACGAGGACACACACCAATGCCGAGAGAAAACCACACGCGCCAAAACTGAGCGAAGATTGAGGAGGGCTCGGAGAGAAGACGACGATGAAGTCTTGGGAAAATAAATGTGCTATAGTATGTACTATCACCCGCATTAGCAAACTTGAACATGGATTTTTGGAGAATTTTTTTGATCTTTCGAATCTTGAGGAAACATGAGAATCGACCCACGTACAGTAGGACGGCGCGACGTGAATACGCGATGTGTAGAGTCAACTCGACTTGGCTCAGTGAAGGGAAAGATCAAGGCTTTATATTTTCGGAAAAAAAGATGAATGGGGAAAAAGGTTGAGAAATGAAAAATAAATGGCACAACACGGTCCGCGAAAACGATCGTTTCCTTTCTAAGGTGAAATAAGGTACGTTTGAATCGGATCTTTGTCGGTGTCAGAGAAGGGATCAAATAGAATCAATCATTCGAAAAGTGACGGGCGGATAATGCTTCGCAAAAGCAAAGAGAATGGCGGGCAAAAAGGAGATGGAAGCGCGTACCAACCGAGGGAGAGCAAACACGTTGGTTCTGTAATTACATAAAGCTTGGATTTACGTATCTCTCGCTGTCTTATGTAACTGCTTAATTTTCTAACTGTCTGATAAAAATCAATATGAACGAGACTGCGGAAACGAGGGAGACAGAACGGTGCCTACGCTGTAGGATGCCATAGATTCATTCGTCAGACGGAAACTTAAATTGCAAATACAAATTTAGTCTCCTCTACCGAGATCTCTACCTACTGAAGAAAATTTCATTGCTAGCAACACTTCGTGAGACTGGTACGAGGCTTTGAGAGTGTCAAATAAATTGGCACAATGTAAGTCGCAATTTGTACAATCGCGACACTCAGGAGTTTCACGCGCAAAACTTATATGCGGAAGTGTTTGCTTATAAGGTAGGTAGGCTGGTAGGTATCGTGTCTCTTTCGACTTTATAACATTTTTTACCCCCTCTATCTCTTACCCTGTTCCCTTCTTATAACACATTGTAGGTTCTAGAATATTCAAAGGGGATCTATACGTCTTTCCCTGACTTCACTTTGCCTCACCTAAATCCGAACGTAAGTATATATTGCAGTATAACAAATAAGAACTTTTCTAATATGGCGGAAAGATGTGGAAGATAGAAAATTAAGTCAACTCGTATGCTGTACGTAGGTGTGAGGTCGATATCGTCAGGAAAGAGAAATCACCTACCAAAATGTATTTCTCAGGTCTCATTACAGGAAGTTTCAATAATAATTTTACTATTACGGTTCTCGTGCTCAATCCTCAGCTCTATATCCAGTAATATATCTACTCGACCTGATCATCGTCAGGCTCCTGATTTTTAGAGAAAAAGTTCGTTTCCTTCGTAGGCCTATCAATCATCCCGAAAAACTTCTTGGTCCCTGAAATATGAAGACTTGTTACATCAGCCACGTAGTTTGGAGAGAATTCGCTCACCGCGTTATAGTCTCGCTCTGAGCGGGCTTGGTACCATTTTTACACCGACGTTTTTGGCCAAGAAGCCAAATCAGCGATGTGGATCAAGAACTTGAGTAAGATGTGCACAAGAGCCGAGGATTTCACTTCAACAAAAGCGTAATCTCTCAGCGTCACCACGGCGAACATGGTCAGCAATTGTGTCAGAAAATTTGCAGGAGATTCAGTTTAAAATCCTGACCTCGCTACAGCACTTGCAGTAGTCGTGGCTGGTCAGACGCTGTCTATTGGATTACTTAGAAGAGGTAGCCAAAAGTTTGGAGAGAGAAATTTTCTAAAATGCTGTTCAGGTCACGTAGCAGCGCAGGACTGTGTCGAAAGTTCAAATCTAAAGATTTACGTCTAAAAATTGTTATTTATTAAAAAAATCTTGAAAAACTGACTCGCTTGAATTTTCAGACGTTAGCCACAGTTTATAAGCTTTGCAGAAAGCTGTTCTACATGCATGGGTTGCACAGTGATTTAAATGTAGGCGACGAGCGTTTCTCTGCCGGGTTAGCTTACCTCGAACTTTAAAAGCTTCTTGTGGCTTATTGTAGCCTAGCAGCAAGGCGACGTTAGGACAAAGTTATTTGCAACGTATCGCGAGTGAGAAACAGCGGCTTATCCGTAGTTGGAGGAAAAATGAGACAAGATTTCTGAGACTGGCCGTACGAATTACTTTTTTTCCCTTCTCGTTTCCTTTCCGTTTTATTTCCATGTTTCGCTTCTCGGGACAAAAGGAAGAGTAGAAAATATTCAAGAATTTTTCTGAGTGTACATATCCACCCACGTTGTTGCGAAGCTCGAGTTGTAATCCCGGTAACCAATATTGTTGAGAAAAGTTTCCTCTATGATATTTGTAATATTAATTCATCTCGTCCCATAGCAACGCGTCACATTGCAGCTGTAGTTTCAGTTACGTCGGAAAGTGTAGAGCGAGGCAGCGGTGGCGGAGGCGAAGTACGTAATAGGTATAGGTACAAGAGAATCTCAGGATGTGGAAAATGCTTACGCTGGTCGGAAAATGGGTCACGGGTCTAACGGACTGAGAAACAGCAATGTTTTGACAGTCGGCCAGTCAGTTCTCCTGCTCATACTAAAATTGCAAGCTAATCACCGAGCCCTTTCCTTCCTCGACTTAACACGCACAAATACATACACACGATAAGTAAACGAAAGGCGAGCTTCCACGGGGAGGAGCGAATGATATACACCGGCGAAAGCACTCCTTAAACCAAACATTTTGGTGAAGGATGGTAACGAGCAGCTCACAGCACTTGGAAAACTTCCTTACCCGTGAACTTGCACTGTGATTAGGGTGGGTACCCTTTCCAGTATAGAATCTCACGAGATTCGATCGAAGTTTGAACTCTCCGAGAACCGAGAAGAGTTCTCGTATATATATATAACATACAAACGGCATACAGACTCACTCCTAATAAATCCGTTAAATTTCTACTCCAGGGTACTACTGAGCCGTCTCCAGTTTTTCCAGGGGGACGCTCACTTATGTTATTGAGTCGTAGAAGTGGGCCCGCGAATTGATCTGCAGAGAATCGAGTGCGAGGAGAGTGCGTCGACATGCGGCTGAAAGTGGTGACAAGTAACTAGTTTTGTTCTTCTCCTTTGTACATGACGAGTTTTCAAGAATTCCACCCACTTTGTCTTCTAGTTTTTTGGGAAGGGAGCTAAGAACTGGACGGAGCGAACGCGCGAGGGTGAGAAACGTCGTTGGGCACTCGGCATGATGCAGGGACGCGGTCGAGAAGAACAACTATAAAGTTATAAGCAGAAAGTAAGTTATCAACTACCGCGTGTAGAAAGCTACGGTCTCCAGCTATGCGCCCGGGGGCTTTTCCTACCCGCTGCTGAAAACGAGGTTGGTTATTCTGCACGCGGGTGGGACACATGCCTTTTATTCTGTTTACAACTCGCCGCAGAGTCGAGCCGCTGCGCCGCGCCGCGCCACGCCGCGCCACGCCGCGCCGGGTAACATACGATCTAGAAAAGTTCAAGGAGTGGGTATTTCCTGGCTTTTATTTCCTTATTTTTACAGACATCCATCGCCAAACAACTGGAACCCGGTTTGCGCCACGTATCCCATCCGAGCGGCTAGAATATCGGAGATATGATTTATGATTTTAATATTTTGCGGTTTCTCTCGCGGCGAAGCACCCCGCCCCTCATCCCAAGCTCACTTGCCGCTATTCTCGTCCTCCTTCCCACGCCACCTCAACCATCCTTAAAATACCCCAGTGCCCACCCCTCCCAACAAACCATTCTAATATCCTTTTCGTCACCCTCTCCTGTGCGTCTAGCTCGTCTGCTTGGCGCCGCCATTTTCTTTGCTTATTCCCCCGCAGGAAGAACTATTTCCCTTGACGTTTTCCTTTCTCCCGATCAATCTGCGTTACTTCCACCCGTTGATCAAACAATTTCGGCTCGCCAGCGTTTACTCGCTAGGATTCTACCTATGTTCCTTCTTGAAACCACTTTGCATCGGTGCCCCATGAACGTGTAACGCGATAGCGTCATATTTTTTTTCTGGCTTCCCGAGTATCGATATGGAATTTTTACATACAAATT
This sequence comes from Phymatocera aterrima, assembly GCA_963170745.1. Classification (NCBI taxonomy): domain Eukaryota; kingdom Metazoa; phylum Arthropoda; class Insecta; order Hymenoptera; family Tenthredinidae; genus Phymatocera; species Phymatocera aterrima. Next base: position 18,210,950 of record OY720660.1, read on the forward strand.
TTCCTCTGAGATTCTTTTTTTCTTCTCTCTCCTTCGTCAGCTTACGAAGAATGTGAGACGAGAGGATAGTCGACTGTGATAGATTTATGCGAAGCTGATTATCCTCGTTATCACGTTAAGTAAGAAGCGATAAGAGACGAGGGAATAGGTCTCCTGAGTACGTAAGCATAAGACAGAACGAATTCTCATTCACATTGCGCAAATAATTAAATTAACGTGCAAAATGTACGTACCGAAAATGCGAAGACATTCTCGAGGAAGAAATTTGTCGAACACATCTCTCTCCCGTTCGTCTTTCCTTTTCCCCGTTTCTTTTCATTTTTCCCCACTTTTTTCTTTCCGTCCTTCCACCACTCCGCTACACTACACCGACAAATCTTTCGTCAAACTCTCCACCCTCCTGGCCGCGGCATATTCCTGGAGCGAGTTAACACCACGACCCAGTAAGGGAAACAAAGTATACGTAGCTCCTATGTATGTATGTCCATACCTACATTAAACTTTAGCAATAAATGTCAGAGTGTTATCCTGCGAATATCACAACGATAAGTCATAACTTGGCTTTGTATTTTTCCGAATTATTCCTCTCGTTCTGCAAAAGAACTCACGGTACACAGGGTGATTCGTAATCCACGGTACTAACAAAAATCCGATAATTTCTCTCGCATCAGTGAGTCTAAAGGCCGGAGCACACCGAGTCGCGGCGAACGGCGAAGAATTTTCTGTCCACGATTCTTACGTGCATTTTCGCCGACGTTTGCTGTGCGTACTTCCGTGTGAAAGCATGTGATAGAAAAACTTCGCCACCGTTCGCCTTGACTCGGTGTGCTCCGGGGCGTTGACCCTGCAGTCAAAGTTTTCGACATTGGTAATCACGGAAATTTTCAATGTCCAAATGGAAATTCTCATTAGACGGAGAAAAGAGAAGACAGATTTATTCTATTGAGAAATTGAAAAACAGTTTAGGGAACTTTCACTAGATTCGGGAGAAACTCTACGATATTACGAGGTACTTCGTACATACATCGGATGGAATGATACTCTCCACTACAAAAAATGCGCTACATGTAGATTGAATGGAAAGATGAATTAACGACCACCCAAAATATATACATATATATGAAAGATATTTCACATAGAGAAGAAGAATCATTATTACTCCATTTCACAGTATAATGGTATGGCAATCACGTGTCGCGAATCGTATTCCGCTTGGTGGCGCAAACGTTGAAATTCACCCTAAAACACGCTGGTTTTCAAAAGATGTTGCAGAAAGTATAAAATGAAAATTCAAAACGTATAGACACACAATATACATGATTAACATTTGCAGACCAAGTTCGTACCCAAGCGATGCTAAACTACCAATAAGTTTCTTATACCGTGGCAGAATGGAAAATGTATCGGAGGGCCACCGCGTAAGTACAAAAAATCTTGATGTCTGACGCTTTTCCCTTGACGGACAGTCAATGCTGCGAAACATTTGAGCGAAAGTTATACTTCCTCGTTTTTGCCATGGGAAAAGAGAGGAAAGACGCAGAATGAAGATTCATGGGAATTAGAATGATGTCGGAATTGTACGAGTGAGCGTGGATTCCGTTTTCAAATACATATTTCCAGATTTCTACCTTGGTTGGCTCATCGAACCACCATTTCCGTTCTCTGCTATTCGATAGTCATTCTCAGGGCGGTCATGTTCCACCGAATTAGATACTCGACCCAACTGTGACGCGTCTGGGAACTGCGGATTATATACATGCACGAGTATCTACTGCATATATACATGTACGTATACGTGTACTTACTTACACGACGCCGTACCCTTACGACTCCTCTACCCCTTCTCTTCTTCTCCCATTATCCACCCCTTCGATACCAATGCCAGCCAATCTATTTTAATACCCCACTTGACAACCGCGAACTCTGACAAACTATGTAGATGCATGCACGCGAGTATATTCGGGCAACACAACACGTTCATAAGCCACATACAATAATTGTCGGGGACAAAGTTCCTGTGGCAAAATTCCGACGTGAATTACATGCAAGCTATGTGTAAGCTCACATGTGCCTCCCCACTGCGAACACGTATCATACTTTGACCGCAGCCAAAAGTTTCAGCCCGTTAGGAAAAGTATCAAGTTCCGTAGGATAATGTTATATTCGGGCATCCGTTTCACGCCATTTCTTGAATACGCGATCAGAAACAACACGCTGTTGTTCAATTTGCGGAAGTGTACTTGCATGGTTTGGATCACACTGATGAGAGTAATGATCTGTCCGGTGACTTACTCGGAACCTTTCGATGCGCCTGTTATCCGCACGAATTCGTACTCAATACGTTGCATTTGCATCCCTTCTTCGTCAGGCGATTGTCTAAAAAATGACATAAGAACGTATTTATGAAAATTTGCTCACCCTCCGGATCCCGGTGTGATTTAAGCGGCGATTCGACACACACCTGAGCTTGCCAACATCACTCATCCACGAGAACGCGCGGCAGCCTTTATTTCCTAGCGGTCGTCACTAGGTTGCAGAAAAGGAAAAAAAAACTGATAAAAAAACCCTGAAGCTTCAGTCGCCATTAGTGTTCTAAGCCAAAGTCATTTATCAGCGAGTGCCACGGGTGTGGTGGATGTGGTTCATTCTGGCGCTCGCTATTCCAGTTGGAATACTCCGCCTCGTTCAAAGTTGTATAACTTCAAACGCATCGCTCTACACCGGCTTTCAATTAACTACTTTGAATTCCGATATTACATTTCAAATTGGTGGGTCAAGAGCTCTCGTTGATCCATAGCCACAAAAAGCAAACCCAAAATTACAAATATCGTGCCTTTTAGAATTCACAAAACCAGGGATATCTCGTTGTAGTACCTACAACTTAATATACACAGTTCCAGAGTTGCAATCTGTGAAGAATTTTCCCGCTCGCGGCGTCGTCCCGGCGTTTATTGGTTCGCGAAAGAAACCATTTTCAGCTCGTTTACGTTATTCTTCTCCCCTCGCGTTTTCACAGCCCTACGATGAGGCGCTCCGGATGAAACAGGGTTCTTTTTTTTTTTTCATCGAGTATTGGTATGTTGAAGGAGAGAGTTTGAAAGCCGAGAACACGGTCTGATTCCTGAAATATTTCGAAGGAGGAAATCTTTCCGCCATTAAATCCCGGAATGGGTAATTGAAGGTATTTTTACACTTTGAGGAAATTTATTCAACGATGCGTGACTGCAGACTTTAGTCTCCTCGGGGGGTCGTCGGATCTCGCGAAACTCTGAGTTACACCGAAGTGACGCCGGTCCAAGAAAGAGGAGAATAGGGGCAAAGCGCGAACGGGCGAAAAGGAAGGAGAGAGAAATAATGAAAGACAGAAAACGGCAAAGGATAGAGAAATGCGAACGTAGCAGACGAGACAAAAGGGTGGCGAGACACAAAAGCGTCTCTTTAGCTTTATACTTGATTTTTGATCATCGAAGCGCGAATTGACGCACAGTCTGATCTTCCTGCCCCGAGATACAGTCCGGATCAAAACTACGAGTAGTACATACGTAACTAATTTTGTAGTATCCAGCATAAAAAATATTTGCAACCTTGGCAGAGAGATCGTGCAATTGGACACAAGATCAAATCAACCACAGCATTCTCTCAGAGAAAATATAAAACCAGGAAATATTATACATACCTATATAAGTATACATAGGTATATATACGTGTGTGTGTGTAAAAGAGAGTTGACCTCGTGACAAAGTAGTTCTGCATCTTACAGAATGCTTATCCAAGGAACGAAAATCGAAGCTCTACTCACCCGGAAATCACTGTTTATTTGTGGTTTGATTCGAGCGGGGCTTAACGTATATGCCTATATCTCAAGAACTACAAATCTTCTGTACTACACGTCCACATGTCGGGTCTGATTGGTTCGAAGCCCTATTCTATACGAAACAAAATGCCCCTACTAAATCCGGATACATCGTTCACCTGCGGGGGGGGGGGGGGGGGAGGCCCGGCTCGTTTCCTTCATTTGTACGAACCACACGAATCGTTTCAACCGGTGATGTAAATAATTGAACACAGGTTAAATACGTCCGGTGACCCGGATCGCGTGGCAGAGAATCGTCCCTGTGGCCTTCACGGAATCGCGGTTAGGTGGAATACCCGTGTGGTGAGCAAGGCAAGGGCCGAGTGTGTTCACGTTGGAATTTCAGTTAGTTGAAGTCACCCTTTCCGTTTTTGTGCCTGATTTCAAACACAAAACAAAGGTACTTCAGCTGTCCTGAGTCCTGAGTCCACGATGCTATTTCCCCATTTACACGTTATTGATAAATTGTCCTGCCCGGCGGCACGGGATTTTGCCGACACCTCCCTGTGTTTGGTTGAATTAAAAGACCCCGAGGCAATTATCGGTGGCGAAACATAATGTCGGAATCAATCAGCAATATACAACGCCGGTTCGTTTTTATTCTGGTCCAGACCTACTTCATTATACTTTTCAATGGTTCTGCGTACCGTACCAATTATCTGTATTTGCCTGCGGTACTTGTCTTCCGCAATCTCGCCCACCACCCACGCATTGACTCTCAGTTCATTATTTGTTCTTTCCTCCTTGTATTGCCCGTGACTTTTTCCACCTGACGATGCCGGGTGTATGAAATTGATTTCTTCAAGTCTTGGGCTTTTTTTATTTTTCTAATAATAGGGTATACGAACATCGAATTTTCTTCCTGCTCGTGTTTCGCTACGGTAATTTTACCTATTCTCAAGAGAACACGTTATACACTTCAAGTTCTACATCATGAATGAAAATGAGGAAATTAATGCATCACTTCGTACTGAATCAGTTGAAACTTCACGCATTACATTCCGCGTGAGCCTAATGCTGCGAAATATGAAAATGAATCATCAAAACTTCGAGCCTTGGGAGAATGACTCCGATGAAAATTGCCCTTCAATCAAACCCTCAACTTCTCCAAAATACGGAGTTCAGTTTCACATTATACGTTTTCGAATTTGGCGTCCAATATTTTTCCCCTTCGTCTTTTTCTTGTTGTCCGATTCGCGGCGCGGATATATCGATTATTTGATAATCACAATTGATAATATTGTACTTTCTCGTCGACGAATAATCCAATTTCGAAAGACTAACGGGAATCTCTCGACATAATTCGAATTCCAATCCTGATGGTTGACCTAGTTTCTGCTTCTAATAAAAACAGATTCGCACTGTATCCTCAAAGTCGGATCACTGTCTCTCGAACAACAAATCATTCTGTAATCGCCATTGAAAATAACATCGAATGCCACCGGAAGATCCTGCCTCTTTTAATTCAATCGGAAATTGTTGTGTTTCGAAATGCATAAAACCCCCTGAATCGTCACGCTAGCCTCCAGTCAAGGGTAAAAATCCCCTCAGCGTTATTACTGATCCGGGGATAAAGTTTTCTTCGGTTTATTCAACGTCCAAATAATCAACTTTGCCTGATCCGCCCTCCGGTATAAACGACGGAATGAAAATCTGAGGGGTGAAATTAAAGAATAAAGAAAGTAAAGCCGGTTCGTCCGATCGTCTCAAGAGTAAAGAAGGCGAGTTTTTTTAGGGGCGTGGGGAAGGGAGGTGCCATTTTTCGGCATCGTTCGTCACTTGATCGTTTCATTCTTTTACCGATCAGGATAGTAAAATCTCCAGCTACTCCCGCCCCCGCCTCTCTCGCCGCACACCCCGAGAGCTTTGAAGAGCTTAATCTTCCGCGACGTGCTGACTTCGGCACTGGCGGTTTGAGTGTCTCGAGTCTCGAAGGTATATAACGTTGCCACACCGATAACAAGAGGGACGCGCTGCGAACTGCTAGCTACCCTCTAGGGAGCCATTCCCTACCGTCGCGAGCTTTTCACCCGTTGTTCCCCCGTTTGCCCGCAAGCCCGGCATCTTGAACCAATAAAACGTATAAAAGAGGTGGAAAGCATCTAAGAAATGCATAGCTACACACATATATCTAGCCCATTCCCGGTGTGTCTTTCTCGCGAGGCTCGCCGTAGAAAAATTTGACTTCACACGAAATAGGCCCAAAAGCCAAGCAGCTGAAAAGCCGAAAACTGAAAACCCTGGAATAGCTGAAGTCCAACCCGTCGCGAGCCAGGTCCGAGAATCCCATGGGATGCTGGGAAAAGAGAGCCGTGTGCTTCCGACCGGTCTTCATTCCCGGTTTAAATTTTCGTTCCAGCTACTCGCCGACTTCACGCAAGTACGTAGGTATATATGGAAGCATTATTTGATTGTACACGAGAGGATAGGAGAAGAAAAAAAATTGTAAGACTTTGCACGCGTTGAGGAAAAAAACGAACCGAGTTATTGGATGAATTTGAAGGAATTCGGTCACTCGTGTAGAATTATTCCAAACGAAGTTCTCACCACACTCGTCGGATATCTTAAGACCTTTGAGGGAAAGTGAGAGGTAAAAGAAATGAGAAAACTGATTAAGAACGAGGAAAAAGTAACGCAGCTGTTTCCCGAGTGAAGAACCTCGACTCCCAGGCGACAAGGATTGAGAGTCAATTAAGCGTTGTTACTACAGTCGAGTATAAGTAGACGCGGGGAGGAAAGAAAGTTTCAAACGCCTTTTTACAAGAGGGAAATTGCTGTGAACATTTAACCGCGTCAAAAACACAGCTTGGTAACGTTTCGTTAACAATGGCATGTCATTTTTCAAAAATGTATAGTAAAAGTTACGGAATTCCGTCCATTCCAATCCAGGCTCAGAATGGTAACGGGTTACAGGATAATTATCATCATTATTTCCTATTGAAACGGGTACACACTTCATACGACAACGGAGAGGACTACTTCGCTTTCAATTGCAACGATTCTTTTTTTCCCCTCCACTCGCTCGTGTAGATACGCCGTGCGCACTTGAGTTGGTATATTCACGTGTAAAATCAGGAAAATTGTAGAGGCAGTAGGTATAACTCCGGTTTTTCTATTCCGTAATAAGGATTCGCAATACGCTTCATACTGTCATGCAAACAGTCCCTTAGCTCCGTAAATTTGCCTAACGATACATATGACCGTCTGTGTACACGATGTTCAATTTGTTAGCGACAGTTGAAATTCTGATTCGCGTGGTAAACTGAAAATTCAGCAAACCGAGTAACCGTTAAATTTGTATAATTAATGATATCGAGATTCGAGCCTCATGCCTAACAATTAATCGTAGAAAATTTCTCGCTAGCGGGAGGAGAACAATTTCCATCGGGGAAAAAGTACCAGAATTTTGGAATCAAACAAGTTTATAAATTGCATAATTACAGTAGACTCGGTTTTTTCATTACAGAGGAACCAAAAAAATGGCCCGTCGACTGGCACGAAATTTGATGCGAAACAAACTTGTATAAAACCGAACGAAAATTTAGGTCATCGGAGTAAACCGCACTATGCGTCATTCGAAACGACACGTTGCAGTTGCGAAAAGAGATCGGAAATGGAATTAACAAGAGATTTCGACGAATAAGCGTCAGCGTCTTGATAAGAGACGGGGGAGATCGAGAGGATGTTCCTGAAATATTATAGAGACGAAGAACCCGGCTTTGAAAGGGTCGTAATTTTAGCGAAGAAAAATGTGCGAAGTCACGAGGTGAAATTGAAACTAGATTTAGCAGTGAAGTGCTTTATATGACACACCGAGTGAAAAGAGCTCAATTAGAAAGTTTTCAACTCAGTGCTATAAATTAATTATAGCAGTGGAAAACATTGAGAAATATTAGCTTCATAAAGCTGTGCCAACAGGGCAGGACGAAAGGAAGGGAGGGCGAGAGCATGGGGGGAGGGCGAAGGCGCGGCGGTAGTAGTAGTGATGCTCGTGGTGGTAGTTCTGAGGGCGTGTAACGGGTGTAGAGCTTTCGAAATTATTCAAATTTTGTTTTTTGCTCTTGATGACGTGACGGGCCTCATCCCTCTCGGCACGGCGCGGCGCCTACTTTCACCCCGTCGTAGTTAGCCCGCTCGTAGATCGGTTGAAAAGTTTTGGAAAAACTGAGCCCGAAAGGTTTCTCGCGGTATAAGTTAATCCCAAGATAAAAGTCGGTTGTTCTTGATACATTGATAGATATATATTGACCCAATTGTAGTAAGTATCTTCCATAAGACACCCCGTAGTAGAGCAGAGATTTATTATATATTATATACTCAGTCGTTGAGTTGACGACCAAGCACTGAATCCTGCCTCCTGCTGTTACAGTAATGAGTAGCGCACAGGTTTATGCGAAAGCTGAACTGAGAGCTTAATTAATTAATTTAGCAAACGATTTTAATAGTTTCGAGAATTTATGAATACCTAGCTCTGCAAGCTGCAGTCGCGCTCCTTCCCAAATGTTCAATAATATAGTATGTTATAATTTTCATTGGTAAGCACTACTGGTTATGAAGGGAACCAATGAAAACTTTATTAACTCGCTTCGTGAACTCGCGATTCGAAATTGAAGCAGTGCTATAACAAAGTTTTTCCTCGGCTCCAATAAGTCGAAATTTAATTTTCTTTGATCTCGCCGTTTTACAGGTATAGCACTGTCGTCAGTGAAAAATTCGATAAAATCTGCAGAGCTCATCGCCAGTACGAATATCATTTGTTATCCAGATTGGAATTGATGCTCCTTGTGCTTTTGTTTTTCTCAATTCTCGATTTCGTTTCCGATCATCCGCAACAGGGCAAGCACATGAATAGCTGGGCAACGTCCCCAACTACCGCCGGGACATTCGCAGGACCGGGAGATATAAATTTTGTTCCTGCAGCTCTGCAGGAGGAAATGGAAAATGTAGGTATAAACCTGAGCAACACTCACGGGGGAAAAATATAAATTGCAAGTGATAAAAATAAAAATATGTTTCATCATATGGCAGACTACGGAGTGTATCTATAGATATGTGTTTGAAACGTTGGTAATTCGGTCCAAAGTGGATCTTGTATGCATCTGATATCATGTATCTATGTGCCCGTACATGCATACATATGCGATGAAAGATCGTCGGGTAGCGAAGAGTTCAAACTAGACTCGCCGAGCGCGCGCATATTGATGCGATTTGCTCTCGAGAATTGAAACGGAGGAATATCAAATTCTCAACTTCACCGGGTGCCGTGTCCCGGAAGATATGATATTCAAAGTGGCATCACAAAACCTCGTCATGGCTACTCATCGCGGGAGTGAAAATATCTGCGGATCTAATTATCTAGTAATTTTCACCATTTCTGCAACAAAGTCAACAGCTTTACATGCACAAGTATAATGTAATAATGGCGGAAGCTTTTCGAAAGAATATCAAAACTTTTAATAACCAGCACTCGATTTTCTATTCTTCTTCTTCTCTCTCTCTCTCTCTCTCTCTATTTCTCTCTGCCCATTTTCAAAAGCTCGATATACATTCAGGTACTTCATAAGCCAATAGGTAGGTAGGTAGGCAAGCTGAAGCGCTGAGAGGCGCGAAGGCAATTTTAAACATCGGTAAATAACATTCCAAGTGCAGGTAATGTCGCGAAAGTTTTATGCAGGAGAAAAGCTAATAACCAATCACAAAACTTTCTTAATCCACTCACAAGATTTTCTCTCCTTACAGGGGAACCGCGCGCCACCCAGTTTCAGAAGGAAGGTATATAGGTATGTGCATAGCTACTAGCACCCAACGGGTAAATGATGCGGTGATCAAGTAACATTACTCAGAGAACAGTGCAGCGATGCATTCGGTGTTGGTAGAAATCTTCGGGGCGTGAAAAATTCTGATAACAAAACTGCGTCACTCGGAATTGCTGACTTAGAATTCACATTCTGGAGGTGGAATATGAAATTCCGTGTAAAACGACGAAGCAGCACTGTAGTGGCGAGACCAAAACGTAACAATCCACCGGCAGGTATATAAATTTTCATTGAACCAATACACCCTCGTCTATTTATCACTCATTTTTAAATCAACTTCTCTATACTGTACGCAACTTGTGTCAATCAATCGGAAAACGGGAAACGATACGAGAGAACAAAATGATAACAAGTTTTGTGTACAAAGCGAAAAGCTATCACGGATGAAATCGGTGGCAGTGGAAAAGCCTTTTCAGCTATGTATTCCCGCGGTATAATGACAATGCCACCGATATGTATTTCATCAATACTCGACATTATCAATTTACCACACACCAGCTCCCATCAAAGTAAAATGTCCGTTGATTAATGAATAATGTACACTCCAATGCCTAATGCTGTTTTGATGTTCGTCGGCTCATAGCCCCGCCACCCAATTCCACCCGCATTCGACAGAGTATTATAACAATAATAAAAATGGTAGGATTGAAATTCGAGGTGAAACTTGCCGGCAACATCAACCACGTTGTGTATCCGTCGTATAGATTTGTCAGCGGCATGGGGGGGGGGGGGGGGGGGGGGGGGCAGCTGTCGATACTCGGCCGCGTTTTACATAATAATTATTCTTAGCACCGCGTCGAGGGCTCGTCCGGATGCTACTTATACTCCCAGAGAAAGAGAGAAAACCGAGGGAGAGAGGAGAAGGGAAGGACGGAAGGAGGGAGGGAAGGGGAAAAGTGGAGAGAGAGCTTAGAAAAACAAAGCTTGAAAAAGTTATTATTGCCGGTGAAATATAGGAAGAACTTTTCTCGGCAAGTTTAAGGGGTTGAAGAGAAAACTTTGTTCTTCGATATTTCCTTCCAATATTAATCTGCTACTTCCAGCAATGAACGGTCTTATCGAATGAAAGCAAGGCTCCAGCAATTTTCTCGACAACAGTTTACGAGATCACGTGCGGACCAAGTGATCGGTAGTAGTACAACATGCACACCAACCTAACTACTCTCGTTACAGTTTATCCCCCGAAGGGAAACATCCTGCGATGGTTGGGACCATAACCAAATTCGAAAATTGCGCTTCACACGTGTCGCGAACGAATTGCAGAGAGTGAAAATTGACTTCAAACAATTTCGCAAGTCAAGGAATCGGCACAATCGTTTCTCCAGCTACAGGCACCCGTCTACCACACGCGCGGGAGGATAACGAAACAAAAACTCACATTTTCTCTTCGATCGCATGAGTGCACGCGGCGACACGATCTTCTATACCGCGGCTGTTTCTCCTGAACAAATTAATCTGCAAAATATCTACCTGAGTTATTATAGTTGTCAGAGGCATCGCATGGAGGAGAGGTCGACGGGGCCCGAACGACGAGAAGCGGCATCAAGCCGCTATAAATTTGTCGTAGCTGCAGTAGAGAGCTTGCGGAACAAAGGATAGTATACATATAACTCTTATCGTAATTCGACCGCCGCGCCGCAACGATTCTCAAAGGTGATCTGGGGAGGCGGAACTATAGACGTATCTTATTATAATAACGGTTTCCGTCGACAAAAGTCTTCTATATCATCCACACACGGACCCAGCATTCACCCGAGTAGGGGTTCTAGTTAATTCGTGTCCTCGTTGGGCACAGAGAGTTGGGAGGATGGGAAGTAGGAGGAGTAGGTTAGGTAGTGGCACAGCGAGGGTGCCGCCCGGCGTGAAATCACAAGTTGCCAAGAGGCATGTAATGTCGTCGGATTTGCAATTCCATTACTACTCCCTCCCGCTGCAGAGTGGAGCGGTTTCACTGCGGTGGGCTTTGCTCCATGCCCAGTCCCCGGCACCACCCCCAACGCTCACAACCCCTTCAATCCCTACAGCTCCACCTCTCCCCACGCGATCGCACGTTGTTACGTGGACCCGTTGCGAACGATTGTAGAGTTCGGGAGTCGACCGCCCAGGAAATTTCAGAAGATGCAGATGACAAAATTATCTCGTCCCTTGCATGTACGGGGGTACGTGAAGAAAAACGAGCGTAGAGCTTCTTTCTCTTCACATTAATGATGATGATGAGATAAAAATCACCTGGTCGAAGCGAAGCCCGTGGACTCGTTCTCCGTCTTGGCTGAATATTATAACTTACGTACTTTGTCAGAGTGAAAAGAAAACGGATGAAGAGAGGCGGGGGGGGGGGGGGGGGGGGGGGGGGGGCAGGAGGCCAGAGGGTGGATTATTAAAGATGATTATGTAGAAAGTGAAGGAGTTACGGTTTCATCGTACTCTTGGTGGTGCCGCGGTATGAGAAGGATAGAACTGGAGGTGAACGTCGCGGTGAAGGAGGATGCCCGGAGATCTGTTAGGTGCCACCGATGAGAATTATTTAGCCTCCTTCCTATCCGTAATCCCTAACCCCTAACCCTACAGGCGCTCACGGGGTCCTGTAGACCTGTGTAGAGGAGTTCGGGCGTGTTACGAGTGTATGCTAATGGGGACCTCTGGAGATGTCTAACACGCGACGTTAGAATTACTCAGTTAGTTGGAAACCTTTACGACCACGACCACGACGAACGGACGTTGGTTAAAAGGATGGGAAAACGGGAATGAGGAGATGGGGAGATGGGGAGATGGAAGAGATTTGTGCTTTCACAATGACCCACATTTCGAGAATGACAATTATTAAATCCTTTACTCAAAGCTCTAAGCTTGGTGTACACACTCTCCTCCAGGCACCTGAAGGTAAAAGCGTGAAAATTCCCATCCCTCAATCTTCTCACGGATCTTTCAAATGATTTGAAAGAGAAAAACAAATTCCTATGAAAAGTATCGTTCTAACCAAATTTTCGCAATATTTCTTCCTTTGATATTTCATTTATTCATTAGCTACTCTGTAGAGGATTCGTCTATACCGACATGGAAGATCATCATACTTATGAACTTATTTCTACATATTTTCCATTCGAAAATCAGATACAGTGGCTCATAAAAAAATATCTTCGAATTGACATGTACACGTAGATTGATAGATCTTACGTCGATTACGCTGATATACAATCCGCTTGTCGGCCGATGATATTCTAGCACGAACTATCGGAGAGATGATGAGCAGACAGGTGTGAATGAGCAATTTTCAAGCCATTTTCAGTATCCTCAGCGTTGTGCAATAACCATGGCGCAAGGTTAATTTCCATACGAAGCGTGCTGGAAATGGTGAGTCGGCGGAACTGAATTTTACCATAAGTTTTTCCTTACGTTTATTCACTCACTTACGTATTCATGACATTTTTGTTTTCATTTTGGTGAATTTGTATTTTATCTAATTCTTTTCCCAGTTTTCTCCTTCTTCCATTTCTTTCATTTCATTTTTTTCTGTTTTTTTTTCTGCATAGCTGACGTCATTCATTTACCTCTTACTTTAATACCGTAAAGCAAGCAACCCTGAATATACAAACGGAATATACAACTCTGTTTTACGAAGAGAAAAAAAAACAGAAAAAATAAGCTCATTTCCAACGCGATATTGCTAGAGCTGTACGTTGTGCAACGTGTAGACTTGAAAAAAAAGCTTCTTTAATTTCCAGGTTGACCCTTTCGTAGCAAAAAGTATAATACAGTCTTTGGGCTGGTTCTTGGACCGACCGCCAATACGTAAATTGATTGTATTTTACTTTTTCGACTGTTTTTCATCGACAAACTGTATTCGCAGCGTAAAAAATGGCAATTGCCGTTGGAGAAAAATGATCCGTCGCGTATTTTATGGAACGTGTTAAATGTACGTTTTTGAACGGGTTTTATAAAGAAATTCAAGAGTTTTACGCCCGTCAGAATTTTGTTGGTCTGCCATTTCTTTTCTTTTTCGCTTTCTTGAGCGGAGCGGGAAGGGAAAACAAACTTGAAACACAGAGTCGGGGTGAGAGACCTAATCGGTCCCGGGTCCGTTAGTAATACTAAAGTACCAACCGTGGCGGTGCGCTCGTAGGAAGTTTAAATATGGAAAGCTCCTTCCATTTTTATAAAAAGCAAAACAACGTTGTAATACCCGTCGACGAAGCCCCTCTTGCCCACCTTAAAAATCTTTTCAACATTGAAAAGTTCATTAACGAAACCACTGTGCGCTATACTTCCTTTATAGGTACCGTGCATACTCGCCCGTACAGATCTCTGTTCCTGTATAGGTAGGTATACGTGTACACCCTGTAACTAGACCCAACAGCCACGTTCGCCCGTATTACAGCAATACGACGACACCGCGACCTGTACCGCAAAAATAACAGTAATAATAATCGTTAGGCGAATAGCGGTGAATAAAATAGCGCGAGGAACAATGGGGAATGGGCTACACCTTAAAAGGCAGAAGACGGTAGAGACTATGTCAAGACTCCTTGTTAAAAGAAACGAATTGTAAGGGATCGGAATATAATGTGGTCCGTGGAATGGGTTGAGAGAGACTCCAGGCTTGAAGGTCTCGAGGTTTCCAGGACTCTTGGACTTTGGGTTTCCCGGATTCCCAGGCTCCCGCATAGTGTAATACTAAATTTAATTAAAACGCCCTAGTGACTCTGCCGGTCGTCCGACTGAGGGAGTGAGTGAGTGAGTGAGTGAAAGCTGGCAAATTTGTTTTTGGGTTGGTCATCTCGAGCCCGATACGACGGGTCATCTTAAGCCGGACCCTCCTGGCACGCACGTCGAACACCGAACGCGTTATCGAATTTCTCATTATTAGCGTACCGAGTTAGGCCCCCAGACAGGCGATTCATTAATTCGAAGAGGACCTGTTAAACTCATTAGTGAGTCCTCCCTTCGCCCGTTTTTCGAGCTGCTCGTATTTTCTCCCGAGTTAGGAGTCGGCGGTTGGGTACCGCGCCGGTCGGCTGGAACAGCTGGGGAAGGAAGCGACGTTGTCCCGGAAAAATTGGAACGGCAAAAAATACTAGACAAAAACGATGAAAAGAGACACGAAATTGAATAGAAAAATCAAACATCAAGTTAATTATCGTCTGCAATTTTTTTTTCTGCACATTCCGCCGCAGGTATACGTTTCCGGAATTTTTATTCATATCGTTCTCGCAACACATCAATCGTAAATTATTACAATAACTTTGCGAAATTCGTACGATTTCCCAATATTCACAGGTTTCCTACCGCCGCGCCGGGGCTTGCAGTCAACGAGTATAATACATCCGTTACAGATTTAATTTGCATTATACATGCACGAAGGTGCATTCGGTCGAACTGAGTATGAAACTGGTAATTAATTAATTTTAATTAAATTCAGGTAAACAGAATAAGCATCGTTATTTTTTCATTAACCCATCGCAGAGCTGATTAATTTCAGAGCACGACAACAACTCGTGATTTGGTAATTTTGAAAATCGTCGCTTCCTCGCTCGGGTCGCATCCAGTCCAGCTTCAGAAATACAGATATCTTGTATAGCAATAAATTAACAAACCCCATGAATATATGTACCTAAATTTTATCTATTTATGCAAGTATATATACAAATATATCTACCTATGGTATAAGTAGCATTATCGAATGCGATGACAAAGCTAACTGAAAATTCATCCCTGCATTCTGATACATATATACTTGTATATGCATATGAAGAACCTCGAAACGCTGAATATGCGACGCCGGTTCACAGGAGCGCATTATTTTGTAAGCAATTTCATTCCAGAAGTTGGAAATGTTGAATAATATGAAGAAGAAAGTGGAAAATGAATAAATAAATAAATAAATAAATAGGTAAAAGAGAGAAAAAAGATGAGTAAATAAAAATGGTAAAAATCGTGAAAGCTACGACATTCCTACCCTCAGGGGGTAGAAGTCAAATTTCAACGGAGGTGTAACCAGTCTCGGGGTCTCCTCCCTTGGCGACGATGTCGACAATTTGAGGGACACGGGAGGAGAGAGAGAAAAAAGAGAAAAAGAAGATGGAAATGGAATGGAAAGGCAGGGGAAGGAAGGGAAGGGAAGGGAAGGGAAGGAAAGGGTGAAAAAAAATTCTCTGGACAAACGATCTCGATGAAGCGCAAAAACAGAAACTCGCAGAAAACAAAAAAAAAACAAAAAACATAGTGAAAAGAAAAAAGATAAAAATATACCACTCGTGACTCGTAGACATAGGTATATATGTATGTACAGGGCTATAGGTACACCTACTATCCTTGTACATAGGTCATATGCAGTATATGTATGTATACATGAGATACACCTCCGTAGGTCGAAGTTATATGCCAACTCTTTCGCGATCGTGCGTGACATTGTCTTTGTAGTTACGATAAATCGTTGCCGCTGTTCGAGATCCGGGGATCCCAGTTTCTCCCTCCGCCCTAGCCTTTTTCTCCGTCATTCCATCGCCCGAAGCAATTTTCGCAATCGGTAAAACAGAGAAGGGAATATACCTACATAGAAGGAACCTCTATTCACTTGTGAACAACGAACGGACTTGAACGGACTGCGTGGCGTGGGCGGCGGTACAGACTAACGCAGATCCATCCATCCATCCATCCATCCGCCCATACATGCATACATAGATCCCCATAGATACGTGCGGTATAAATATATACGTACGTACGTACGTACGTACGATATCGGTGTCGGTATCGGTATCGGTATCGGTATACGTACTCATATATCGACGTGCGGACGTGAAGGAAGATGGAGAGGACGCCGTGAATTGGATCGCTTGTTGACGAACCGGGTAGATACGAAGTCTCTGTCTGCAAGTAGATCCATATATACTGTACGTACATGTGTACAGTATAGGTGTGGAGTTTTCCCCGGTGTGCACTCAACCGACGGGTTTCCTACGAATACATTCACACGCGACAATTCGAAAGTTGGTACGATTCGATTCGATTTTGGTGAAAGATCGAGAGAAAAATGGCAAAAAAGTGTCGTTTGTCTTTTCGACCGAGAATATATGTGCAAGTGAAGCTTTGCGTACACGGGCGATGAGTACGCAGGTACGTGCGTATAGCGTTTATGTACATGCATGCGTGCATGTATGCTCGCCACGGAATTTCAAATAGCATCGTGGTACCGCGAGATACAATTCGCGAGGGAGGAGATGGGGGATGGGGGATGGATGGACATCGACAGGGAAACATACTCATGGGGTAGACTTTATGATGTTTGTTTTTTGACGTTGCGCGATCGCTCTGGCGAAAAATAGTTTCGAGAGTGCTGCGCAGCTTTTCGATCCACTTCGAAACTTACAACATCTGGCATATATACGAAGAATATAGTATAGATTGCGGAAGTTTCGTTCTCTTCCGACCTGTGCAGTGAAACTTTTATACCTGCGAACAAAGAGTCTAATACCTTGCAGCGAGCGGTTTCGACGATGCTTGATAAACTGGTAAATCTTTCATTCAAAATTCTCTGAATTGTGGAATAGATGTGTCATTATATGCGAATAAATGGGACGATCGCGATCGGTTCGAACGATTTTTCGTGATTATCGTAGCATCGAAAAATGATTCGGAATTATTGTACGTTGTATATAATACGGTCAATGAGAAATTGGTTATTGGAAACTTGGCTGTACTTCTGAGATGAAAATTGATGAAAATTTCAAATCCACGAAGGAATTCCACTTCTGTGACGTATCGCAGATTTACGGTAGACGCCAGCCGTGGTCGTAATAAATTTGTTGTAAGAATTGGAAATGGATTATAGGCACGCGAGCGAAGAACAAAACAGAGGGTAACGACGTCTGACTGCAGAAGCAAATTGAATGAAGCATATATTATGTATATGTATATATACACATACTGTATAGCTGTAATACGTGAACGTCAGTGATTTATCGCCGTACTTATACGTTTTCAAAGTAGTATTTTTTTGCTTTGCACTTTCTATGTCATGAATATTCATCCTCGGTATGCCTAGTCAAGTTTCTTTCAACGTCAAGGAACTGAAGAAAATTACATAATTTCACGAATTTTTCGTCCTTTAAAAACGTATCAATCATTCGCTGCACAAACCGGCTACGTGTGTGCATCTATACCTACGCTTACCTATGCAGGAGAGATATTTATTGGTATATAAATTGCATTAGAAATCGTCAACAATATCTGTTTCATTTACCTAACAAAGCTTGACAAATAAAATGGAATAAAAATTGTTCAACTGTATTTTCTAGGCGCGTTTCCCTGCACTCGCTCGCTCCCGCACTCACGTAAATTGTTCAGAAAATATCAAATATGTTCCGTCGTTCTGGGATGGTGAATGCGTCGCCTGCGGTCAATTTCAATTATCGAACTACATTTCAGAGGAGATTTCTCTTTCGCGCGGTTCATTTTTAGCAGTATAGTTGACAAAATATCAAAAATCTCCGTTGCAGGCGTTCCAATGACGAACGTATAACGTTTCCAGTGAACTTAAAAAAAATAGCGAACATCGTGCCTGATGTTTTGAAAATTCGCTTACACCTTTCCCTTTGGCATCTCATTCAACCAAAAAAAGCCCGCCAACAAACTCATGGAGCTATCGCCGCCATTTTGGAAAATAGGTGCAATTTTTCAGTTTTTCACGTATATCTCGGCAACGGTCGACTTCATCGGGATCAGGGTCGGTTAAAGTAGATGAGAGATGACGAAATTTCGCACAAAAAAGTATCCCACACGTTTGAAACCCCCAAAAAACATTTGCTCGACCAAGTTTCCGTTGTTTTTTTTTGTTTTTTTGTTTTCTTTTTTGACATGTACGTACTACATACGCCAATTTTTAAAACTTTGGGTCCGATGTCCGCTATCCGTCAAATTTGGTGCTAAGGTGACTCGGCTATACATACATATTTTCTTCGAGCCTGCAAAAACTGTTTGGAGCAATGTGAGATTACGCAGTTTCACTCCGACCATTGAAAATATATACTTATACATCGTACATATCTGGATATATCATTGTGCAAAAATTGCGTAGCACGCAACTGGTTTCCGTCACCGATAAGAAAAGCGACGACAAAAGATGGCGGTGTTCGATGTTGATTTTTGTTTTTTGTTTTGTTTTTGTGTTTCTTCGTTTTACTGGTTTTAGACGAAGTTCTAATTTTCATAATTTTCATCTCTCTCGTTTTTTTTGGAGGGTAGGCACAGGCGAGCCGTCAGTATCAGTCTGCGTGATTTCTATTTCGATATTTATATTTCATTTGATAAAAAAACAGGCCAAAATGTTAATTGCAAACTTTGCAAGGTGAGGTCGGGAAAGCGAAAGGCTTCGCTCTGATCGACTGCGGCGAATAAATATTGACGAGAAAATGGGGAAAAAGAAAGCTCCGGGCTAGATTAACACTCGTTAAAAAACAGCCATGGGTAGAGTCAACTCTGCGGTTCGCAGTGTATATATATATATATGTTGAATAAATATATACAAGGGAGGAAAAACGTTGAAAAAAGCGAACAGGGAGAACGGAGCCCAAGCTGGGTCACGTTTCGCCGTTATCCGACCATTCCAACTTATTAATCACCGAAATGATACGAGAATAACGAAATGAAATAATGAAGGAGTGTTAAAAAAAGCATTCAACACTCGACAAAGATGCTAGACACGGGCGGCGTGGGTGTATTATCGCGAAAGAATATTATCTCTGATCTCGTATGCCTCAGCGTATTACGCAGCTGACTATACCAACACGCGATGTTGAATTGGAGAAAATTTCCGAGAGAAAGGGAGCGTCAAATTGTCGACGTACGATGGGTACAACATACATTTTGGTATGCTACCGGCTCTTACCTGGTTGATAAGGAAACCTGGATTACAAGGAAACAGGCCATTCGACCCTTTCGAAAGTTCAGACTAATTGAAATTACCCAACCTTTGACGTAGTGATAAAACGAATATAACAAAGCGCTGATGATAACTTGGAAATTAATTAATTCCGAAATCGCACCTCGAATATGACCGAGTCCCGCGCTTCAGCTACGGCTCAATTAAAACTCATCGCCTCTCGAGGTACGCGTCGAGTCTGGAGTCTCCTTCTGTCTCTCCGGGCCTCGTATAGTTTCGTAATAAAATATATCCTCATAATATAGCGATTTAATATCTATTTATACATTTATGAATTTGTATGAAACGCGTAATAGGCTACTCTCACCAACGAATACTGTCTCGGCCGATTTTAAATGACGCGCGAAAACGACCTCGTTAAATTTTGCACAATTCTCACTTTTGTTATTTCCGGCATTTGTTGTGTTCCTTTTTATCGTTCTCTCCCTAAAATTATCCGGCGCGTAGCGGCAGCGAGCTCGCGCATGCCGAGCAATTGCCTTTCCAAAATTCTTTTTCACCAGAACAACGGCGAATCCCGTGAACTGTGGATACGTAATGGCGAGGAGAAAATAAGAAAAGACGGAAACTCGAAACAGAAATAGGAGAAATAGAAAAAAACATTTTCGACGGGGTGCCTCATTAAAATGTCAAAATACGTACACATTATAGTGCGGACGCGAGATGCACCGCTACAATTAGCAAGGAATTATATGCCATTGAGCTATACAACGCTATAATATACTGGCATTTGTTGGTACGAACGTAGCTGTAAACGCGCCTCCGCGCCGCACGCTGTTCGGTAGGTGTTAATGAAACTGTGGCGAAGATAGCACTGCACGCCAACCCATTAACCTGGCAACCGAGATAGCTTAAATTTAATTCTGCACCATTCAAACCGCTCCGGACAGATAGCGACCCAAAAACTTGAGACTATCGCGTGATGAAAATTTGCTAAATCGAGAGTGAGCTTGCGACTAGATGCGGGATCGCGACACCGCCGACATAATTTTTCGATTTATAATTCCCGTACTCCGCTAGCGGCACGCCTTTATAAAATTACACCGATGATAACCGTACCATCAATTTTTATCCGTCCTCCTATTACATACTCGTTTCTGTATCTGATGGGAACATATTTTACATCGACTTGGAATCGATGATTAAATGTCATTGGAGTTCTTCGCTCCTGTATTGTGCCTACGATATTCTTCATAGAGACTGGGATGCCTGCGTGGAGGATCGATCTCCGGACGCGGTTAATTGGCCGATAAGACGGAGTGCGAATTATCCATCTACTTACGCGAACGGAGCTGGAAACTCGACCGCCCGAAGCCCAAGTTGAGTCCGATCATCCCACCTGTCGACGGCCGCGGTGCCCGAAAAACACTTTGAATCACACACCGGGGAATTGCATGGCATAAAAAGTTTCCAACAATTCCCGTTGTCAAAAAGGAGCATAAAAAAAATTCGCCAACAAACTTACCACTTCGCTCAAAACTTAGCAGACGACTAACATAGTGGAGCTGAAAATCTGAATCAATCTTTCAACTGTAAAGTATATAAGACGAAATTACAGTTTTCAGAATCATAGCGTGGACGGGCAAGAGGAATAAAAGATGTAGACGCAAGCTAGAGAAAGCACTGCTTTCTATACATTTTTCCAACTAACTCTCGTTTTCAAAAAACTTCGGAATATTTCCTCCCTCGGGATTCGGGGGTATAGAATGTTTAGCTGGTGAGTGCAGCTATGGTCCCAACAGAGTTTGAATGTTTGAACGGTTTTCATTGTTCCTATATTCCAGCTGGCTGATGTATTTTATTGACGGACTGAAGTTTTGAATCTATCGACTTATTCTTGTGACTCCGCCACCGGACCTGCGCAGGGAATCGCAGGAAAAATTTTACGATCACTGCGCTTCCTTTTGTAAAAACTGAATACAACCAAAGAGGATTGAATACAACGAAAACTGGATACAACGAGACTCGAGCAACAGCATCATTCGTATAGGTCTGTATAGTATGTGCATTGTACACGCATCCAGGAGAGAGATTAAAGCTGCGGCATTTGGCATTGAGAAACGTAAGTAAAAAATAATGAACCAGGTAAGTATTTGGCCCAAAGGGATCTTCAAATGAGAATTTGTTTTTCAAAAGGTTGATCAATCTTTTCGTTAGCTACGGAGCGCGTTAATTATACGAAAGTTTCAAGCGTCGCCAGATTTTCATTCTATCCAGACTCCATAGTAGGCGTCGAGGCCTCCGAATGATCGCGAGGTCCTTAGAGCTCGTAAAAGCGACAGAAGGTCTCTGACGAGCTTCGGTCGATGGTCGACGTCGCTTCATTCGATACCACTATAGGTATAGAAAGACCTCGGCTTCTCTAACCGTTGGAAACTGCCTCCGCCAGATAAACGACATTGACGCCTCAACATTTTAGTGCTTTCTAGAGATGTGTCGAAACTAACTTCCCTTTTATACCTTTTCACTTCAATTCTTTTTTTTTTTTCTCTCTCTCTCTCTTTTCTCCTTTTCTTCGTCCAATATACGAAGTTGTTACTCAATTTGGTAACGGGTTGATTCGAACGAGATCAATAAGAACATTGAAATGAATTGTACGATGAAAATCTCTGGTGAAAAACTTGCAAAAGTTGAAGAAAAACAACATGAAAAAAAAAACAAACACCTTCGCTCCAAGCTGGAAGAAGAAGGGCGTTGGACAGTCACCGAAATCCTTGCCTAGCCCATGAAGGATGACGTTAATTCGAATGACGTTTATACCAAGAGGAAAGACGTACGCGGATGTGAAAAGCTTTCACGAAGGGGAACGGGCCGAGGGGTGAGAGGAAGATGCCTTTGAAAAGGGTCAGCAAAAACTATTGACGTCACATCCTACCCTTGGCGGGGTTGATCCGTGAAAAAAGCGTTTTATTTGTCTCATTGTCGCTGTCTCAAATTTAGGGGGATTCGAAAAGGCGCCGAACGCGTCCCGATCCTGCGTCCCGGGTTAAAGTCTCGCGTGAACCGACGGGTCAGCAATTTGATCGCCCTGAGGCTTCGTCCACGGAATAGTAGTTCGTATTAGCTGATATATATACATACACCTTTTCGTGGGCAGATGGGAAAACGGTCAGATCTTACAATGGTTCCAGCTTCGATCTTGCAGCATTATGAGTCGTAGTCCGTTTCTCCTTGGACCTTTAATCCGAACCCCCGGATATTGGAATGACGCTTATTAAACAGAAGATCCTTCTTCCCCCGAGTTTTCCCTCCACTTTATCGGACTACTCTTATATCCGAGTCTCAACTTCCCTGAAGGTTGCACCATACCATTTATCTTTTTTTCCTCTTCCCGTTTCGCTTCGACATCAATGCCCAGCAAAGTCGTATTAATTGTAATACGACGGTAATTATCATACCGAGACTGAAGCCCCTGCAGGTGCGTCGAAAATTCGAGATAAACATGAAATATGATGATTGCTGGCTGCTGGTTGAAGATCGCAATTATTTTTGAGACAAAGCACGACCGAGAGACCGTCAACGAGTTTAATACCACCATAAAGAGAGAAAAAGAAAGAGAGAGAAGGAGATAGAGCAAGGCCGAAAGTACCGTTTACTTCTAACGCCTATCTCCTCTTTCCCCAACTCTGGATAGCGTTCTACCGAAAGACACAAAACCGCGATGACAATAGGAGAGTCGACAATATCTTCCCCCTCCCAAGGCACCGTCGGAGAGAACCGCTCATTGTGGTACTTGAACTACTTTTTAATATAATAACCACGAAAAAAGACTCGCAGAGTTTTATGCAACGAAAAGTTTTCATTTTACTTATCCCCCGCGAACGACAATCTAATCTAATTTAAACCTGGTCTGGCACCCTTTTTATGCATGTGCCCATATCCTGCGAGACCTGGGAACCTGGGTAAATAATTTCTACCCGGCCGCGGAAGCAGTTGTAACTTCGGGAGAAGCTATCGACCTGCAAGTTGAGTGAGATGGGAAAGAGATTGCAGACTGTTTTCGAGGCAAAAGTTTTTTTCTCACCGCGGTCAACCACTGCGGGAATTCGTACTCCGAAAGGCAAACAAACGTTGGAAAAGTCGAGGGATTTGGACCGGCTCTTCCTTGACCCTCTTGGAAAAGGGACGTGGAGTTTTAACGAAGGAGAGACAACCGTGACTGCGAGAAGGTCAAGATTCAATTTCTGCCATTAGCACCTACAACGGCACGTAACTTCTCTAATTTGCCATTTGGCAACACGCACCTGAGAATCTCGTACCTCAAACACGAAATATTTCGATCCGAAGACCAAAAATTTTGCCTAATTAGCGCGCTGCACGAGAATCAGTCTTTGTTACGATATCATGTGATCGGATCATTAGGATAACACGTAATCATCAATCGTCATAAGGGGCGAAGTTTCCATGGTAAAATCCGGCCAATCGCGCGCCAAGCAGATAAATATTCATTCGCAGCTAAAATTCCGAGGGTTAAAAACGTGAACAATCAAATTGTCCTGAATAAAATGGACATCGTCGTTTACCCTTCCGCAAGCACTGCAGTGCTGTCGCGCGACAACAGCTTTCAAAACTATTTGTAAAAAATCAGAGCACATTGATTTCAATCTCATCCTTCACAAACTTCGATCCTCGTAATATCTTGAATAACTGAATCGGATCGATCCTCAAACTTTCAGAATTCTGCAGCGGAATGCTCGGCTCGATGTGATGGTTGACGATTCGCTAATTTGTTATTCACGGGAAATCCATTGTAGCAAAGATTCCTGCTCGTATGTAACACGGGTACCGAAACTTCGTACCCTGGGGTATTTTATTCCAGAATTTGAAACCGAAGCCGGAACTCGCAATTTCAGTGACCCTAAAAGTTCCCGAACATTCCCAGATTTCACACGAATTGCTTCACGTTTTATTACTCTCATGCACCGTTATGAATTTCAAAAATCGTTCGATGCTGACCCCCAACTTAGGAATCAGCTGCAGTCCCGCAAATAAAAACCCCGCAAGCGAGTCTACAAAGAAATAAAAAATGCAGGTACAGGTATCCTCCGGAAGGGTGAAAGTCATTCGGAAGCCCGTGGCTAATGACGATACAGCATATCTTCCGTGTGAGTAGGGTGAACGTGCGATTGGCATCTAATCATTCCAATCGGTTCATCATCGCGTGTAGAGAGGGAATTAACGAGAAATTCCAAGTTGCCTGATTATTTGTCTCGTATTGTACGTACCCATAGGTATATGTACATACACGTGAACGGCATCATACCTATCGTCGGGTACGGAAGCATCAGGTCGCCGAGTGTCTAGATAGCCTGTACCTATATACCTCGAGTACATACCCAGCTAGCTGTAGCGTTGAGAGGCAAATGATAACCCGTCCCTAAATTATTCAAGCTGACTACGTAGGTACCTATAGTTTGAGCCTTACCTCGCCCCCGCCGAGTAAACCGCGAAGTTCAAGTGCTCCTTGACTTAGCAGCAGCTCATGGAGTTTCACAAGAGACGCATATACTCAGACTCGAACTCGAGTCCAACGTGCTCGATTTTTACGTCGCTTACCATAATGTGACTGCAATTGGCACACGTCGGATGGTCCCGTCAAATCCATGCAGGATGCATTTTGAGATGACGTTACGTTTAAATTCACTGTGTGCAGCGAGTTGATGGAAGACGGTTAGGGGTTATATTTATGTATATTGTACCGGTATAGGTATGTACGTCCGTGCAATAGCGCAGAGCTTTCCGGCTACACCACACGCGGCGGAAGCTACCCCATGAATAATGTAAGACACCGCAACTGCACTGTCATGCCGAGCGTTAAACGAAGACATTCGTGAAATGACGTTTCGACGCGAACGAGCTGTAAGAAGAGTTGGGAAAAAGCGCTGTGCTGCGGTGGCCCTCTCGAAACTTTGACCATCTCACCTGGTTCGCGGTACACTATTTTCTATCAGCTAGGCGGGTGCATCTATCAAGATAATCTACCCCCAGCGATAAATGGATGGTCCGCTAATCACTAATGGACCTAGATATAACCGCTTCCCATCGCACGGAGTCTGCACGGGCTCGCATCTCGCACCTCGCACCTCGCACCTCGCACCTCGCACCTCGCACCTCGCACCTACAGAGCCTTCCCCGATAAATCGATTAATTCTCACCCGATTGACTCGGAATTTAATACTTATCGTGCATTTGAACCCGTGCCGCATATAACCGCACCCTTATACTCACATCCGTGATCACGACTCGAATAAACCAAAACTCGTTATAAATATTCTATCAACGCGTTAGACGGATCTCGAATATTATTGAATATTGAAATAAACGTTGCGATGAAACTGAAAAAGGCAATTTCGGCACAGAGTTCCCGAACAGGGATGACAACTTGGAATTTAATATTTGATGAGAAAATTTGGCAAATTTTTTCCTTCCGTAATATCCGGACATCTTCAGATTCTATACGGATCCCTTTGATATCTCGATTCTGTGAATCGTCTTCCGGCGGTAGGATTTGGCCGAAAGGATGAGTCGATGCAATTCCGAAAAATACTTATAAGTTAAAAAATGTTATAAAATGAAATTCCTTCGAGTGATTCCAGGGCCTGTATTCTCAGATCCACAACAACAGATCTCGCATGCGAAACTGTACAGTATCGGTCAGAGATACTATACCATTTCGCATGCGAGACCCTGCAATGTCACGAATTTCGGAATACAAGCCCGGGCGGTGAAAATTTCAAACGAACTGAAAAACAAGAAGAAAAAAATAGCATCTGCAATGCTTTTTCCTGCGGGTAAACCAGAGGAGCTTTTGAACCCTGCCCCACGGGTAAGCTCTTTATACAAAGATCCTTGTTGGTTTTTCGTTCTCTGTTTTTTTTTTTTTTTCACCGGTGGCATAAAATTATTTTGCAAACTTCAGATTGTCGAGTAAATAGATATATAAGCTAGGAACTTCCGTATGAAACATAATATACTTCTATACTCATGCCCAGAGAGAGAGAGAGTCAGAGAGTGAGAGAGAGAACGCAGGAGCGTCGAGGGAAACAATGGCTCGTAAAAAGATATCGTTCCAGGTTCTAGCTAGGTGGGTGTGATATTTATTCAAATAAACCATAAATTCTTGAATAAATGCGTAAGCCTCATACGCCAACATGTTATACGCGTAGGTAAGTAGGCAATGCATAATATAGTGCGAGATATGTAGACAAGGGGTGGAGGTGGAGTCGGGGGTGGGGGTGGGGGTGGGGCTGGTATGCCCGTGTGTATACGTAGCAAGTTTAGCATAGCGGGGTAGTCGAAGTAGGGACATAAAGCCGGCAATAACTTTGGGAAACCCGGCTATTAATTACCGTAACAGCCATGCTTACATGCTTATCCGAGAGCCACACACGTTTAGCATCGTGTCCGACACTATGTACTTCGCGTTGTGATATATCGAACACTGATTTACAAGGTTCTGACCTTCCCCGATTTTGTTCAAGGGCCAAAACTGACCACCAACAAAACGGGTGTAGTCTAATAATCGAGAAGACGTTGCCCACGGTGGAAGTGGGATATCGATCCTCGCCGCAAGGTTTTCACTGAATTAAACAAGAGTTTGAGGAGTTAAACTTGCTGCTGCTGCTGCTGCTGCCGCTGTTGGGCGAGGAAATATATTTTTTTCATGAAGAGTAAGGGAAAAGGGGGCAAGACATTTACAGAGTGAAATCGTAAAGATAATAATCAAGCCCGGGGTTTATGGACGAGACAATTCAGGGGATGAGGATTTTTTTCTCTCAATTTCTTTTCTCTTTTACTATTCCTCCCCGCGCTATATAGTATAGCAGTAGGGCGGTTTTTAATTCCTTTCCTACCTAAATCCCCGGAGCCGAGGTAAAATCCGAATTTACTTTACCCGGGGGCGCATCGATGGCGTAATTAATCTATCTCGTCCGGTTCACCTCCTCTGCGCAGTCGGTATAGTACAGATTATAGCCCCATCTAAATTCATGTGCATTGCAGCAGTTTCAGAATTATCTAGTTTTACGAGCACCGCGATACGCGATTCCCCCCTTCTAACCTGTAGTTGGGTAGAGCGATCAAAGATCGGCTGAACCATTTGGATTTCGAATTCTCTTCATTCCCTCCAACTTCTTCCTCGATCCAATTGCTTCCAAACAGCCGAGAATTTCTGTAGGCTTGATTTCCAGAGTTACGATCATCAAGGTCTCGTCCTCTTCGTCTATCTTCGCTGAGGAATCCTTTTCCCTAAGAAGTATACACCGGGTGTCTGTCTCGTCCTAAGCAAACCCTCGTCATCGGGTTGTCAGAATTTCAGCAATCCACAAGACAAATTCACTTCGCCTTGAACCTCCGCTTCGCAGTAGGATCGTCGTCAGGTCTTCAGAGGCCAGACTGAGGCCGCCATTAAAATGATGAATATGGAGTACGTAGAATTCGAAAATGATACACCATGTGAACATTGCTGAGTCCTTAATAGTTCTCAGTCAGCTGCGCAAACGCTCTTCCGGCGGATGTAGGAATATGGGATTCTGTTGATTTTGCAGTTTTCAAGCTTTGGATCCGAGTCACTTCTATACATCAACGAAGAGCCCCGGAGCTGCTCCGTAAGAGAGGATTGCGCGGTTCTAATCATGTTATACTCTCCAGCGAGTCGCTAGATTTAGCTGCGTCTTATTCGCCAATAACAACCGTCGTTCACTTCTATGAAAATATTGTGAGCTCGAATTTCAAAATTGAGAAGTTCCTCAATGCAAGGAGGAATCTTCATCCACCTTTTCTCTCACACGTATCCTAGCTCTCGCCAAAAACAGTCCAGAATCGCCGATACTCGAATCACAGAGATGCACATGACGGCGTACGTGCACAAACTCCCAGCTAATGGATTCAAAAATCTGAAAAACTACTCTCGAATTTATAATGGATCTGCCAAATTCACGGAGAGAAATCGGTACGCGGGTTATACGCGTGCCTAATATAAACACCGCGGAAGCTGGCTCATAGGCTTATGTAGAGTTGAAAGTAAAAGTTACTCGAAATTGTGCGCCGCAAGCTCACACGACTATTCGTCTCCCGTGCGGAAATAGTAGTAGGAATAAAATGTATTGAGAGTTCATGAGAGCTCGTAGCGAAGTAATTGGCAACAACCCTTGTCAATTTCGAGCACTCAGTAATCTCTGAATAACTGAACTTGGTTTCATTACACATCTGTGGAAGTGATTTCTCAGCGGAAGCCGTTGGGCTTGATTATCGGTAAACTCAACTGTTACGCAAGTTCAATTGAATCTGATTAGTGAGAGGAGATAATAGAATCGCGATTCTATATTTTCAGAATGATTTCAGCCTTCAGTTACGCGATTCGTTTTATTACGCGAAATTTACCCAAGTTGGACATTGTTTCTTTCCAACAACGACGACAAATGAAAGAAAACAAAAAATACTATATACGTAATAAACTTGTCCCCCGTCAAGGCGTCATCCATCTTAGTCGCGTTCCTGGACGGATTTCCTTCATCGCGTGTCTCGCCCCAGCTCGTATTCTTCCAGTAAAGTATTGTTGTGGAACAGGATTACACTTTGTTAACCGGGTTATTTTTGTTCCCAAATCGGTAACGTGAGTACGAGGGTTCGTTCTCACTATACAGTTGTAATTAAATTCGAGTTGCTACGCAGTGCGTAGGACCTGGTTAATCCTTCGATTACTATACCGTAGCGTATTGTAACTTCTACCGTATTTCACCCCCAGAAAATATCTCGGTAATTCATTCCATGCAAGTTATAAGCGCTGCCGAAATTACGAAACTTGGTATAATTCACTGGGTAATTTTATGCAGTCACAACTGTATTTAACCGTTGACTTGCAGATGCTCAGCCAATCGTCCCAAGGTGTCAGTTTCTCTCGAAAAAGAAATAAAGAAACCCTTGCGAATCGCGTTAGTACGGTCCACGGTTCGAACAGTCCAGTGGCCGACTTCGCTCTAGCCGGATACGTTTCCATCGGAACCGACCAATCCTTCATGAATGACTGGCTAAAACGACCCGGTAATTGACGGACTCTGCGATAACCGGATTTCTGTTTGCGCCGTCACCAATATTTTCGTCACGAATCCGTGATGGAAGTTTATATGAATGAAAACGAATACTCACGTTGTATTTGCGTCAACGGAAATTCGGATCCAGAGGGCATAGACATCCGGGAATAAGGGAAAGAAAAGGAAAAGGAGGAAGGAGAATTCAACAGTTTTTTGGAAAACTATGGACACTCCGTCGTCCGAGAATTTTGTCAGATGAAAAATGATCTACGAATAATTGTTAGATCGAGTGAAGCATGGCAATAGAACGAATAATTTATAATCAAATAAGACGAAGAGCAAAATCTGCACAGTTCGTAGTTTCGGAACTATGTCCACACTTACCGAAGTCTCTCAAGTGGAATACCTATAACGTACGTACGGTGAATAATTTCGCGTAATCAACTATCATTTAGTTAGGGAACGCAGGAAGCCGCTTGGTCACGAAGAGATCGAACAGGTCGAACCTCTTTAGAACAAAGGGGAAGCCAAACTGCGATAAGACGTAGCAAATTCCCTCCCAAATCTCTGGAACTTTGGAAAGGACTTTGGAGAGTATGCTGATCTTTACCCTCGTCAAAGTTTCGTTCGAAGAAAAGCAAATCAATCTACCGCGGTTTTTTAAGATCGAAAGAGAGAAAGGGCGGAGAAAAGGACAAGGCGGAGGTGTCTCCATAGTGCGGACGTATACGAATTGATTTGAACGAAAAAAAAGGAAGGAAAATGATGATAAAACACCGTTTGTCAAATACTCGAGATTTACGGATACCGGGTGAAAGTGGAACGTTGAATTATGAATGTAAAATAAACGGCAAATGATGTTGAATAAGCAAAAAAACGAAAATAAAAAATGACAAATGCAATAAAAAAAAATAAAGGAGTCCTAGAGGTGTGTGTCTATGTATATATAGGTATATACGCGTATATATGCGTCGTCCGGAACATTTCTCATGCATAGCCGGCGAGTATGTGGGACATAATTGAAAACCAATACATAGCATTCGTAGTTTTATTTCACCACTGGGATATACCTAGCTGATACCTACCTACATACGACGCGTTAATATATTTCGATCTGGCGGGGTCTATCTCGCCAATGGCGGATGCTGTGCGCACCTCTAATATGCATTATTGCATTTACATAATCTACCGGGTATTACTAAACTTTGGAAATATCTCAGATACTTGGTCGCCATTTGCCTGGAGCAATTTATGAAATACATTGCGGAACAGCAGGTCAAACGTCACGGAATATTAATGATAAAGTTACGATTGAAATCCCAGCTGAATTAACCCCGGTTAAAACTCGCAAGATCATCGAAGTTAACGTGCGTCACGGATTTGCTGTAGGATTGTCAAAATTTGTACGGGCAAACGCAAAACGAGGAGAAAAAAAAAATTTTATGAAAAATTTTGTCACAGCATATGTGTATAGGTATACCTATAAGAGTCGTCGAATTTTTCACAACTGCGGCAGATCAAGCAACTGATACGTCCGGTATACTTCATAAATATGCATGAAGGAAGGAATTCCTATGACGAGAAATTTTCTACGCGATTATTATTAATTCAATCAAACGCATGCCACCACGTATAGAAACTGAGTGCAATATACGTATATTACTTTGTACAAAGCAGAGATATTGATTGATGTGGTGTTTATGCAGTCTATAGATCATAAATTTGCAGTGTCAATAGGAAACGCGCGCGGGGTGTAGTCATCATGAAACCAGAGCTCTCTATGGTATAAAGCGGGGGCCTTTTGCTCGTAACCAAGCGTGTATGGAGAGGCCCCTAATTTACCAGTGAGCTCGTACATCGATTATCGGTGGGTTGCCTCCCGCGGGAGCACTCGCAGAGTATTTGTGGATGACCTGCTGGCGCTGCATCCTAGCAAATGACGCATTTCGTGCCTCCGTTACCACGGCAAATAAGTGCAAAGTTTATTTCCCGCGATACTATACCTGCCTCGGTATACGGGAGCAGGTCGGAATATAAATCGAGCTTATTGACCTCGCATGCAGGTCGGATATAACACAAACAGAGAAGCCGAAACTCGCAAAACTCGGACTTCATTAGACTCAAAATCGGTGGCGGCTTGTTCGACACACACACTTCACGGCACAAATAATTGAGGAAACTCGTAGCAATAAGAGCGTCGATCAAAGGTCACCACCCCATTCCTGTTTCCGCCGCACATCGAGAGCACGGAAATACAATGAAATTTTTCTCAGGGACTGTAGCGCGGTTCTGTGGTACCAAAAACTGGGTTCCAGATTTCTTCCGTTTCGTTTAGCAATTTTTCCTATCAACTCGATTATTCCCTCCGGAAGATTTCCAGCTGTGCACGACTTTCTGGTCAGGAATTTTCCCCTGCAAGCTCCTCAATATTCTTCGCAGTTTAATTGCGCTGCGCAATTAGGTATAGAAATTTCAAATGATGTCGGTGTTTATGCTGTCGGTCATACTCCATATCCGTCGGTAGCGAACTAGCGCGAGAAGAAAATGGCGAGCAAATCCCCGGAAAAATGGAAAAGCAAGAGCTACGCAATATAATGTTGCCCGGGGATAAAATATATATACGACGCCGATATTAGGATAGAAAAATTGAGCTTATTCCGATACTATTATTTGCAATTCAGAATGTCGATAATACATAAGCTTTCCAAGCCGGCTTATCCAGTATCCGTGTATACCTATATCGCAAGATAAAACACTGCCTCCCGAGCTGAACTCTCCTCAGGGCGAAAGGCGGGAGCCGAAGGGGTTCGGCGAAGGCAACGAGGGTGTGTATAGGAGCTGAGGGCTGAGGTTGAGCTAGCTGAACGAAGAAAAATAAGAGAAATGAAATGACGGTAGAGGTGGACGTCAGGAAGCAGCGAGCTAGCCGGTTTTTTTGCCTGGTCCGTACGCGAGTCGTTAAGGTTGATAAAAATCACGTTTGATTGAAGGCAGGTTGAACTCCTTTTTGCCTTTTCATAGCCTTTCCCCTCCTCCCGTTCTTCTTGACTCTCGTCATCAAACTAGACGCACACTCTCACTCTCTCTCTCTCTCTCTCTCTGTCTCTATCTTTACTCCGCCGTCATAGCACAGCAGCGGCAGACTATACATACGCCTACATCTCATCCCTCCCTGAACCCTTTTCCAATCAATACAGGCTACCATAAATATATTACAGACCGCAGACCAGGCTTTGGGAACCGCCGCCATTCCGTCCGTGATATGACAGAAAAGCGAAACAAGATGGACAGGAGATATTTTCGCAACAAAACTTCACAACTTGTGTGCGAGGAGCTCGAGTAAAAAAGAGTGGGGAGAAAAACTCCAGGAAGAAATGGAAATTAGAGTGTATTGGCCACTTCACCTTTTGCTCGGTACACCTGCCTCCGGCTTGGCGGAGGGTCTTTGTATGTACACACACTTACTCCGATACTTCGTCGTACGAACGATTCTACGTCAGACATATACACATTGCATGTTCCTCCTCGTTCCTTTTCGCTCCACCACCTCCTCTCAGTCTTCACATCATTATGGCTCATGACATGGATCGATCCGTTATTATCTTACCATACGAAACATTATCCAGCTCTGTTATTTATTGTTCAACTCAAATCTGACGGCTGTATGTTTCTTTTATGCGATAAGCTGACAATGAAGGTGAAATTTGTCGATCAATAATGAATGTTCAACCTCATCGGGTTATCGTCTCGTAGTTATATTAGGATTTGTGATACATGCTTCAATAGTTCATTGATAATTGATAAACTAGCAATAAACAGACGGGTTCGAAATTCACTTCTGACATTTCATTTGATATTTTTGAAAAATCGATCATTGCGAAACGATTATTGAACTTTTTATATGTATACTGTGAAAAAAATAGTATATTGCGTGGCAAGGGCGGAAAATAGGCGAGTGCTGCAATCACACGAGTCGGAGGACACTGCCTATCCGCCCTAACCACGCGCGATATCTTCCTCACGCCTGCGAGGAAACGTTTGGCTTTGAGTGGCTGTACAGTGTGTCGCACGCGGCGGAAAGCTAGAAAATATAGCTTGCAGAGTGAAGAGGTTGGCGTATGTGCACTTTGCGAATACTACATTTTGCGCGCGGAAAAACTGACACCCTAGTACGAGAAACGTAGCATTCGCGACGTGCGCGTGCGTCAACATTTTACAAAAACCTGATTTTGAGGGAAGATGAAAATGTATCGCGGAATTATTGTCCATTTTTCTTCACCAGATTCTCAATATTCATCTCATCTCGCAATTTTTCTCATGGATGTGAAATCTTTCCTACACTTTGTCGATGCCCTGAAGAATAGGTATAAGTGTATCACTTTGCTCTGTCACTTTATGACTTTCTTTTTCATTTTTTTCTTTCTGTCCTTTTTTTGTTTTCTTTCATTTTTATGTTTACTTATCTTTTCCTCCCTCGATCATATTATCGGGTTCCATGGATACGATTTTCAGCAACGTGACAGAGAATCTGCTGCCATCGTGAACATTGCCGAGCGATTTTCTCATCAAAGATGACGTCGGAGGATTGGAGAAACGTTCCTCTTGTCCGATGAAACGCCCGCGTTTGTTGTGATCGAACGATCCTTGAAAGCTGTATTATACATCATCTTGTTTGTCGTTACGATCTCCGCGTGACAAACAAAAATTATTCCCAATATTATTTGTATACGAGGGGTTCAAGGTAATATAAAACGTACGCAGATACGCTCTCCATCCCGTAGTATAGGCAGCATAATTACCAAAAAGCGGGGAAACAACGAAAATGTATAACGAAGTGTAGATTTTTTCGCAAATTTAATTGCACGAATTGCTAATTGGAATTGATAACGAAATGATCGAGAGGAAAACTTCTTTCGAAGAGGAAAGATTGGAATCGAACGGGAACGAAGAAAAGCCAAATAAAACGTACATATATCCCGTACAACGTAATTTTCTAGTGTATTTCTTTCACAGTGTGAGAGAAGAGTGCAAGCATCTGAGACGAGGAAAGATTAGAGGGCAGTAAACGGGACTTGATGGTCGCAAGTATAGGTATATACTCATGTATGAGGGGTGAAAAGAATAGAATTTTTACACTCGAAGACGTTTCAACGGGGACTCGGCGTGTAGTTTAGTGTGACCTACTTACCTATAATATATAGGGTGGGCTGATAATATATTGTGATTAAATTCAAGGGGTGGCTCCGTCACGCACCGGAGCCATTTATATCACTTATTGTCTCGCGCCCAAATCTTATATTTTCATTCTCTTTTTCGTCTATGCGCCAACGCCTATTTTCTTGCCACCCGGTACCATGTCCGGTGCCTTGATCTAGCTAACATTATTCAAACGAAACCTAAACGTAATGAGAAGACATTTTTTTCAATCCATTTCCTCAAGCCGCCTATTCTAGCGGGTAACGTGTTTCACAAACTGTGTCAAGATTTACTTCGTAACCGCTGCTATAGAATTCATATTGTTTATTCTTCACTGAAAAAACACGGTTTTCTTTTCCTTGTTTTCCCCCCCAGTTTTCTGGCCATATCTACATACACCCGCCTCATACTCACGCCTCTGTTTCTTTGCCATAATGGATGAAAAATTCAACCGCACTACCTATGTGGGTATATACGTATTACCGGTAACCTATACGTTATGTATTAGCAGACTGCAAGAAACCAGACTGTATGAAAAATTGAGAAAATTCAGAGGATTTGATTCATTGGTTTTCTCTAGTAAAACGTCATTTTATCTCACGTTATCTTACCTGACGGAGAGAGAGCCGAACGCATAACTTTGGTGATTAGGCGAACAAACAATGATATACCGGGTGTCTGAAATGTTTGGTTAGCACGCGCACAAGCTTTTTCGGCAGCGTGCTTGGTATAGGATACGGGTAGGTAGGTGAAACGGAGGTATTTATCGCCTGGAGTCACGCCAGCCGGTAGCTGTAGTACCGAAGGGTTGTTATCTGTCGGTCGTGCCTGACACGAGAAAAAAGTTGGGAATGAAAAGTGGAAAGAAGGGAAGAGCCCCGAGTATGTGAATTAAAAAGGAGGAGACTAAAATCTGCATAATCATCATCATCATCATTGCGTAGGTGAAGGACGAGAAAGAGACGGAAGAGCGTTATACGCTAGCATCTGAATAGAACTAACCGCGTACTTCTTATAGCTAGAGGAATAATTTAACTTGACAACGGGTTAGTCTCCGTCTGCGTCATTTCCGCCTCCTCGTCTTACGACATGATCCGGTTATTTGTCCCGTAAAGGATAACCTACAACCCAGAATCCAGTATTTTCAAGCTAGAGATTTCTCCGTCGTCATTATTATTATTATCATTATAGGTGGACAACTCTATTCGCTACTCTCCGCATACTGGAGACAGACGCGACGGGGCAGCAACGGAATACAACGATCCGCGGCAGATTACGGTGCCTTCGGTAATTCGCCCGTCACATGACGTAGTGCAACGCATGATAAACGTGAAATATATGAAATTCAGAAAAATATGTTCAACCGCGCTCGCGTAAAACAGCTTCTAAAATCCATGAAACTGAAACATCGATCTTCAAGATTGTGATTTTCTGATCCGGCACTTATATTTATACCTATACCTATAACCTATACCTAGATACAATATACAATGCTATCGACAATAGTTGGTTGAATCGTCATTGTATGACTCACTACATATTTTATCTCCAAGATTTCAACTCGGTTCAGGATTACTCCCTCGGTATTACGTGAAAACTCTCTAAGTTATTATCTGTTCCCGTCAGACGATGGAATGGCATTGGCAAGAGAGATTGAGAAAGAGAGAAAGAGAGAATTGAAAGAGGTAAAACAAGGACTGAAGGAGAAGTTATTACGTATCTATCTCTACATTGGAGTCGTGTAGTAGGTAGTATAACTGCGATTAAAGCTAGTCATAATCGCTTAGACTTTTCAACCAGAAGTTTCTACGTGCTGTACTTTTAGGTTGCCGGCTAAAGTTTGGTGGTTTATATGTATGTACTTGATACACGACTATCTGTACGTAACGTAGTACGGGACATGCATACGGACTTGTACCAGACCATCAGTAGTACCAGTCAAAGTACAAACAAGCATTCAGTCGAGACATAATACACACCCGGGAAAGAGGATAGATAATACAAAAAGAAAACGAAATAGAAAGAAAAAGACAAAATGGAATTAGAGATAGAAAGAGAGACGCGATAAGTTATATCAGCCGTTTTCTCTCCACTACCACTGTGTAATTAATTATTCCGACAGACGAGAAGGAACGAAAAATCACCCTGATAAATTCTTCAGATAAATTCAAACACTGCAACTGTAATAGTTAGGTATGTAGAGAGCTGCTGCACCAGTGGCACACTGCAGTTCTCTCTTCCTTCCTCTCTCTATCTCTTTTTTGTTCTCTCTCTCTCTCTCTCTCTCTCTCCCTTTCGTTGCGTTTGGGAGCTTCTACGATATTTATATATTACCGTCCAACACAGCGTACGTGTTCTACGGAAAAACCTGCAGCGCTAATCTCAACGATTTCATTTACGAGGAACAAGGGAAAACTATAAAATATACCTTTACCTAAACGCACACCACTCGCGCTTGCAGTTGACTCGGATTAATGATTTACACGGAAGCGTATCGGCGAGAAATCATTCTGCCGTTTTTCGGTCGAAAAACTATAATAATGTGTAAAAACGAAACTTTTGGTTAGAAAACGTAGTACACTCCTGTTCGTCAATGGTTTCGCTCTGAAGTTAGCTACGCTTGCGATGAGATGCTCCGAGGGTGAGGCAGAGACCAGTCAGCGCGACACGTTTGAATAATTTTGAAAATACAACCGTTGAGTGAAACACGCTGACCGGTCTCTGCCTTGCCCTCGGAGCATCTTACCGCAAGCGTAGCTAACTTCAGAGCGAAACCATTAATGAACAGGAGTGTACATACCTACAAAGTAAGCGAATAAATGAGCTAGCGTCACAGACTGATCCAATTCTCTAGATACACCGCAGGCATACGTTTTTCGCCAAAATTTCAGCCGACGCGACGGCGCAAGAAGTTTCCAAAAATCTAATCAACCCTTGGATTATTTCACCTGTAGCTATTGTGGTACCCTTATTTTGTACAATATCTCTCGCCAGAAAGACCAAGAGAATTCATCCGGAAATAGGCTTTATTGAATAAGATATTAAGTACGTGACTGTAGACGGTGGATATATAATTCATGTAACAGAAAAGATTTTCCAGACGACTACGTGTACCGTAGTGCGCGGGTAGGAAAAACGTGACAACGACACACGAGCTTATAAATATATGAAAAAGGTTTAGAGACAATATCGAACGTATATCTGCTGCATGTGAGTGTGAAAGGAAATTATCATGCGATTTACTTTCTGAAAAAGATTGTTGGATAGGTAACAACATTACGTAGAGAAAAGTGATCAACTAATGGAAAGGAAAAGTAAAAATAAGAAAACGAACCGACGATATAATCATTTAGGTATGCGAAAGGGATATTCGGATCGATCGGCCTACGGTATAACCTGCAGGG
This sequence comes from Phymatocera aterrima, assembly GCA_963170745.1. NCBI lineage: Eukaryota > Metazoa > Arthropoda > Insecta > Hymenoptera > Tenthredinidae > Phymatocera > Phymatocera aterrima. Next base: position 18,249,184 of record OY720660.1, read on the forward strand.
AAAACTGCGTGAACTCACCTCATATTTTTCCAATGTTTATCTTCGTATCTGGGAAGTGGAATGCCACTCGGTCGTATTGATATTTACACACAGGTTTCTCAATCATAATGGGTATACTTTGAGCTCAGAAGAAAAAAAGCCTCCGAAGAACTCTGTCGTCATATCTTCAAATACGTCCAGTGTATGTATACATACCTAACGGATTCACCTGAAAGCACAAAAATGAAATTCTCGTATTACCGCCATAACCTAATATTTTATGCAAGACGGAAGTAATCGGATCTTAATTTCACGTCACGCAAGGTGTGATTTGTCACAATTTGAATGTCTACATATACCTTCAACAGTCGAAAAAAGCGCTCGTGGTGATCAGAATGGAATTTCAATGAAAGTCTGTTTCACTTTTTTTACGTTTTCCCCGCTATCCCTATTGCCCACCTTTTTCCGTTTTCGTATGCCTATATCCACACGCACAATTCGAAGAATGAGGTTAATTGGTAATCGAGCGTTGATTTCTGTCTGTACTGAATAGGTATAGGTTTATACATGTGTCTGCCCACGCACGTGACAGAGTTACCTAAAAAGTTCGCTGAACCGTGGTATAGTGGCACCGATTTCGAAATTGAACCATTTTTCGCTCCAATTTGATACGCTCGATACGTTCTCGCGACTGACAATGAGAATTACTTTGGAAACGAGTTAATTGACTCGTCAAGCGTGAAACTTCACTTAGGATTAACTAGTCCGAGCGTTTAATCGCTCCGGATGGCATACGGCGAAAAAAAAATACCTGCATCTATGTAGGCACCACATACATGTACGTACCTGAGCCGCGTGCGCGATTGTTTTCTACCTGCTCACTATGTAGATCTAACTACGAAATGATTAAATTCTCGAGATACCAAAGAGGCACCCTAAAATTTACTGAATTACTAAATAATCGGTTTTCCTTGCGAGTTTCATAGACCCGCAGGGGAGCCTCGCGCACGCGTTTATATTCACGTGCTTAGGGTAACAGGTGAGAAGTATTCAGCTAGCTGTACATCCTAAGCGGATTAAACCACACAGGTCGAGCTTGCCGCTGCAGGCTCGCGAATCCATAATAGATACCTTTATCTTCTTTGCTTGTCGTGAAACGACAAGCTCGAAAGCGCCTTGTGGAGTTTGGCTACTCGCGACAGCCAACGCCTTGTGTCTCCCATATTTCTTGGCCTTTCATCCCTCTCTCCACCCTCTTTCCCGGCACAGTATTCCGCCCGTTACTCCGCTCCCAGCACTTGACGGCTGTAATCCTCCGCCGAAACAACGCGTAGGAGTACCAAACGAGAAATTAAGGTGCCGGATGAGATGATTTATTGGTTAGATTAAGCCGGTCGCTATATAAGCGATAATTATTCTAATTGATTAATAAAACGAATTTTGTCGCTTCTCTTTCTATCTAGTGTTATAACTTGTTTGGCATTCTGTTGATTGGAAAATTTGCTCAAAAAATTACCCTACTACTAACCATGAAATCTCTGAATTTTTTAACCGCTCAATTCCAGGTTTGAATCAGTGCCAAAATCAATCTAACCGTGTGCCATGTTCTGCTAGCTATAAGCTGGAGTGCAAAACGTGTTCGCATTCAGTAACACCATTTCCAAGTCTCACTATAGGCTAATCAGAGCCAGAAATTGTACCATTACTTCTACTACCTCGATCAGCACTAAAATTAACTCGCATTCAGGCCACGAGTATCTATAGGCACCTGCTTGTAGATACATGGCTGTGGATAGTAAAGATTGAAAGAAAAGTTGCAATCCAAAATTGCTGTACGGTATGCTCTGCAGCTATTACAGTACCTACTATTTACGATATCGAGAAAAAGAAGTATATACGAGCTTCCGACCTAGACCTGGCGAATGAATAACATTGTATACATATGTTTGCCCATACTGATTACAAAAGCAGAGCGATAGGCAGCAGGCTGGTAAAATCAAGAAAGAAATGAAGAAATCGCGAAGAGGATACAGAACGGTGGTTTACGAAAGCTATAAAACAAAGCAGGGCATGAAAACGAGATGAGACGAAAATGGAGAAAAACAAAGAAAGGAAAATGAAACGGTGAAGGGAAGTTTACCCCTCGTCTGGTTATGTCCGGATTGAACTTGTATCGACGAAACAGTCTTGGTTACGCCCGTTGGCACTCTCTGCTTTCTACTCTACTGTTTCTTATATAGGGAGTAGATCGAATTTCGAAAGGAGGCCCGTCGTTGCCAGATATACTCGCAGGTGTATTTGCGGAATCAATTGAGTCTCGTTAGCGAATAAAAGCATTCCTTCTATTTTCTCTCCTTCTCTTTTCTCTGCGCCTGACTTCTTTCTCCTCTTTATTCCAGGATATTGAAGAGGCAAAAAGCCTCCGGGCGAAGAAATGAAGATACAAAAATTTTACATCACCGACATCAGCATCCCGGTGTAGCGGATAGACCATCGCGGAAACCATCATCAACTGTACAAATACTGCCGAGAAAGAGAACAGCCGGCGATCCAATGGCCAGAGGAAGTTAAATGGACCGTAAAGACGCTATGCAGCAAAAAGAATTCCTCTTTTCTCTCTCCCCCTTCTCTTTCCTATACGTCCTAAGGATATCCCAGGGTGAGGGTGAGGCGCTCTCCTGGGAAAGCGAGGAACTCTTACACCGGATGGAAAAGAACCGATGTGCCTCTCCAGTGTTAAATGATTAAGATGAATTAACGGCACCCTCGGATATACGCCGCCTTCGCGGTCAATGGCCAATTATACTCCCGGAAGCTGATATATTTTACATGCACGCATTTATATGTGGCCCCTCCATAAGATATCGCGGCCAGGCGTTCTTTCTTTCCGTTCCGTAAAAGAGGAAGATCCGTTGCTCAGACATTGTGAATGGAGAAAAATGGTCATTCCATATTCCTAAGACCCTCCTCGCTGGTTTTTGTATTCTAGTTTTGATTTGCGGTTTCAACTTTACAAACTATCGCCGTAATGATGTACCGAGTTGCTTGGTCGTTCGCCGTAACCTGGGGTAATGTTTATAAACTGAATTAGGTGTTTCAGTGAATATGAAGCTGAACAGAAAAGGGACGAGTTATGTATGCTTTATGTGCGTTTACGTACACATAGAGAGGCTAGAAGACGTTTTTGAATGAAGAATAAATTCAAGTCGTTCGTTTTATTTACTCGCGTGTTACGTAGCCTTTCACCCCCTTATTTTCAAACACCCCTTCCCCCTTTGCCCACGCTAGACTGCTCGCGGCGTCTTTTTCTACTCGAGACGAAATTCTTCGTTTAAAGTCGCCTCGCCTTTGAAAAAATATATATTTTTGCACACTTGAAGAGCCGCCGACTACGGTCGTTCTGTAGGTATAGGTATGTAGTATAGGTATACTCGTGCATCTCGGAGGCGTCTGGTTCTAACGAGTTCCTAGGCCACGGCCTCGTATAGGAAGAAGGAAAGCGGAGGAAGAGAGGAGAATGGGAAGACAAGGAAAGAGAGATAGGTTCTATCAAATTCTGAGCTACGAGTCCTCTTACAAAATCACATTAAAGTTCGCGAAGGCGGTTGAAACGAAAGATCCATCTCTATAAGAAAAATGGGACTACCGTATAGATAATCTCTTCCGTGAAAAAGTGCAATTACTGCCAATTAGTCGCGAAATAGTTATTCCACCGTAGAAGCCACGATGTATGGTAGATAAATTTTATGATAAATCGATTGTTTCGACGAAACCATTTCCAAGGTGGAAATCATACCGATACCGATAGTAGTTGTTGCGAAAGACGAATTGTCGCGCATCCTTGACCGTCACTAATTCAACAGAATTGTGCTTCATCCGAAAAAACTGTTCGAATCGATGCGAGCTAGAAGCGATGATTAATTTATGTCATTATAAACTTTCGGTTTCACGGTAAACCCTGAATCTCGAGGTTAAATCATTAAAAATTGGGGGAGACGAGTTTGCCCCTTAGATTTTACGGTTTCATCCTCCGTGGAAGAAAAGCAAGGAATTATTGATTATGGACATAGAATACCTGACGCGCAGCGAAAGAGTACAGAGCTACACACTCGCACAATACAGGTAGGTATTGTTTATATACCTAATAAAAAGAAGAAAAAATACCTACGAAATAGCCTATCAGCAGTGAAAATGGTAAGAGTGAAATTTTCGCGAAAGAGATTGAGCAAAAGGCATAAACGATGAAACAAACACGAAATGGAAAAATTATATGCGGCTGAAGAACATAAAACGAGAAACGAGAGAAGAACAAAAAAAGAAGGATTTTCACCACTCGCAAAATTAGCGCGATTCGAAGATTCTTGTCCCCAGAAATCCCATTTGCATCCAATTATTATGATTAAAATTGGATTCCTTATAAAGCTGAACGATCGGACGAAGATCCGAGGACCAAATAAATAATTCTTGCCTTTCTAACCAAAAAATGAATAAAATTCGTTTTCTTGTTTTGTCTTCTTTTTTTTTTCAAATTCCTACACACCTATGCACGAATATAGATCACAATAAGACGCGATATATTTGAGAAATAAAATAAATGCTCTTTCCGTTCGCTTCGGTATAGAATATAGAGTCATAGAAGGTACGGGCGTGAGGAGTCGCCGCGCCGCGCCGCCCACAACGCGGCTGTACCTAGTCAGGCGTCGGCGTCGAGTTCCCCGGGACGGACGTCTACATTATAGCTATCACCTCGGAACTTGGTGAGTCCAAAGATATACAGCCGGAGGCGTAACGCGGGGCTGCAGAACTTCCAACTTTGAAAAGTCTATCTTGAACCAAGCGTTGCTGCGAACGTTGGGATACAGCGTAGCGTCGGATGCTGCGGCTGCGGATAGAAGCTTAAGATGGTTGTCGCGGGCCGCGCAGCGAAAGTAGAGGGCAAGTGCAGAGGAAGAGGAAGATAGAGGCCCGAGGCTGAGGCTGAGGCTGAAGCGAAAAGGAAGTCTTTCTCCTAGCCAGAGAGTTGAAAAGTTCGTCTATATCTGGAGATGCATTAATCCGTGAACCCTGAAATATATATTCCCACCTAGGGGGTTAAGTTACCAACTCACTTTCGCCAATCCGGCAATGAAATAATAAATTCCCGCCCCACCAGCCCTTCCAGAACTACCGCTTTCCAATTTTGCACTATTTTGAGTTATCGCATTCGCTGCCATCCGCGGTTGCCACCTCACTCTCTCTCTCTCTCTCTCTTTCTCTTTCTCTCTTTCTCGCTTCATGACGGCTCGGAAAATTGGGTAAAAGTCCCAGCTGCACCGTGACTATAGATATACGCACGCGACACCATATTTTATTCAATATTCACCCTAGCCGTTCGCGTCGCAGCGCATAGCAGGTATCACTGCGAAAACAAATCGTTAAATTCAACAAATTATGTTTCTTTCGATCCGAAAAAAGAACTCCAACTTTCAACTGAACCTTATTCCGTTCAACCGAACCTCATTTGCGACACAAAGTTATCGTTATCTTGTAATAAATAACGAATAATTCAATCGCTTTAAACAAATTTCAATTGATATACAAACGAAATCGATTACTTGCGGACTAGCGAAGGAACATTACAAACGAAAAAATTCACAAATTCAATCAAACGAACAAACATTTATTCGACATGGAAGAAGTTTCATGGGTCCAGTTCGATATAATCAGTTGGGTGAAACATATTTTTCGGGAACAGTTTATCGAATGTTTTCTCGATAGCCGGCTATCGCTTGATTCTATCTATAGGCCAATTGAAATATTCTCAAACCGATTGATATTGTTCGTTATTTCCTGTAAGCAACAAGAAATCTTCGTGTCTCAAATGAGATTTCGTTGTACCGAACAAGGTTCATTTCTGTTGGAGGTGGGATATTTCGTTGGACCAATGAGACCCAAATCTATCGAATTTAACGAAATTTTGATCTCAGTTCAACGAAAAAGGAACTGCGCCAGTGATATCCAACTAGTCACAGAAATTTATGAAAAATCTCTTTTTTTCTGTATATATACGTACGCAGGTGAATGTCAGATATCATAAGTACACACGTATAGGTATAGAGTACAAGTGGGCATAGGTATATCTGCGTGTGTAGTATGTATACTACAGTATACAGTATGTACTGCCCGCGCCATGAGAGAAGACGGATATTGCGATTCACGAGTGGGAGGAATGCGGACAGAGAGGAACGGAGTAAAAAAATGTACGTTTAGCAAGCCGGACTCTGGCGCGAGGGCACCCGCCGCGCCGCCCGCGTCAATTCGTCGGATTTTAATCCGTGTTAAATCCAGGCTGGAGGAAAATAACACAAGCTCCAGCACTCGCTCCCTCCAAAAATTAGCCCGAGGTGAATCGGCGAGGGAACTTCAAGGGCAAAAGGCCGGCGTAGCATTTAATTGCAAGTTACCGGCAGTTATACTGAAGTACACCAAGGTACATAGGCATCCAGCTATTGGCGGCTGGCACAGCTGTATCTGGATTCACACACACGCATACGCGAATATCTACGCCCTCCCACCCAATACATATGGATATATCTGTGTACACGCATACATATATATTATACGTATGTACACCGGGATAGTGAACAAAAATGTGTTCGAGTGCAGGGCTGGTGGGTGAGACCGGTGTGTAAAACGACTGATTCTGAGTGCTTACACATTTATAGTCAACCTCTTGGTGCCAAGTACAGTAATTATAATCAAGCCTGAGTATATACCTAGCTAGATTCAAAAAGTGAAAGAAACAAACGAAAAAATTGGGGGAAATAATTCTCCGTTTGGATAACATGAGAAAAAATGATGCGTGACAGTGGATTAGTTAATTGATTATGGCGTAGACCAGTGCCGTCTGTGGGGGCCGCGAAGCCCCGGGCCATAAGTTCTTCGGGGGGCCTCCGTAGTGGTACTTTTTTTCACTCATAGTTGACGAAAATACAAATTTGCAGTCAGAATAGCTTCAGTTAGCTCAAAAATTTGCAGAATAGTTTATAAATGAAATTTTCGGTCGACGAAAATTCATTTTTCCGCTCAACGCTGCCCCCCCCCCCCCCCCCCCCCCCCCCGAGCCGGGGTCCCGAGCCTAAAAACGGCACTGCGTGCACAGTCTGTATCGTTCCTGCGGCTGAATATACATTTACTTAGTTGGTATATAGATTATAATGGGAATCGTAAGTTACGCCATATACTTACTTTGAATTTCTGTGATTTGCATAATACCGAGAGAGAGAGAGAGAGAGAGGAAAATTAATCAACGGTAATAATTCAATTGGATTTCGAGCAACTGCTCTAATCATCCTTTAAATTTCGTCTTGCTCAACAAGCAAGTACTTGCACCCTTGGGAGTTGTTTCTTCGCGAAGCCAATGTAGTGCCCTGCGCACAAGTTAATTCAAAGACTGCAGCAGCAACTTTATGTCATAGTATACGTGTGTTTATGTTACATATACCTATGTACCTATGTAGACGGACTACGACCGAAGAGAAAATTTGTCCTGCGATTTCCTGATAAGATGTCCTTCAGCAGAATATCCTGCTAATTATAGAAGCACGCTACCTGTTTCACGCATCACTGGTTCCGCATCGCCCTCGCATGAGCTCGCAGCATAGGTATACATATACACACATACCACAAAGCTATTTCCTCGCTCCGTCCAGTTCGTCAGATATTGTGTATCTATATTATACGTCTGGGGTGGGATTTTAAGAGGACAAGTTTGTCGGTGCGATTAAAGAGTTGATAAGAAAAAATGGAAAATGAAAATGAAAATGAAAATGAAAATGAAAATGAAAATGAAAATGAAAATGAAAATGAAAATGAACAACGAGAAGCAAAATGAAAAATTGACAATTATGAAAAATTGTTGGATGGTCAGAGGCAACGTGACGAAACAGCCGTCCAAGAAATATCTAAGTGATTTTTATAACTGGGTAATAAAATGCGGGGTAATTATACGAGACGAGAAACAGGGCAATTATGTGAGAGAAGATGATGAAGCCATTACCTGCACGACACCCAGAAATATAACTTTTTACTCCGCAGATAAAACTTTTCCTGCTTTAATACCTACCACTAGGGCTAATTCGCAATCAGGGATAAATGCGATTTGTATAATATTTTCTGCTGCAGAGGTTAAACTGCGATTATAGTTATATTCGTTGATAGGAGAAAGAAAATGGAAAAAGTGTAAAAGTGTAAAAGAGAGAACCACTAGCTGTAAAGTTCCATTTTGAAAAAATACCACCCCCAGCTATACGTATGATAATACTCTGCACCTATATCCTATATGACGGAAGCTCCACCGATTTATACCAAAGTGTTGAAGTGCAGAAGTGCTGGCGGCTAGACGGCTGCTGTGGTTTCCACAAAATTTACTAAGATTTACCGAGAACCGAGATTTCCAACGGTATATGTATAACACTCACGTCTCTGAGTGAGCCTTATCTGCAGGGAACGCTAAACCGCGATACATACTCCTGATGAATTAATCACTTTACCGTTCAACCGTCATGCAGCAGGAGATTGATCGATCCATAGTCTTCAAATTCTCACTAGAGGGACAATAACTCGACGCCTTAAACGGTCACCTTCGAATTCCATTCTGATGTATATACCTATACATTTGATATGCTAAAATTGAATTTCCATCATCGAGTAATTGCAATGAATTGAAGAAACGGATATGGAAAGATCCCATTGGCCTTCGCCTCGGGAGGGACGGAATGATCTTCACCCTGAAACTAGGTACCAAAAGATAGCTATAAGATCGATCAACGACGGAACGGTCTCATCCTGTACATCAAGGACTCCCTAAAGGAGACTTGGCCGCTTTGCCCTGACCTTTTTCAGCCCGGTATCGTGGTGTGAACCTCACGCGCACAAATGAGACGCGAGGAACCTCATTCCATCACCAAAGACTGGAGGAACAGGCTTCAAGCTTCGACCGAAGCTGCGTGCTTGGATGAGGTGAGTAGGTACGTGTTGTACGAGGAGCCATCAGGAATTCATATCCAAAGAATCCGATCGATCCAAGGTACAGAATTTGGCAAAGGAAAAATTTTGACTTCATAATTAAATACGTTGACAAGGAATTCTGGGTGGTGAATTGCATTGGTTTTTTTTTTCTTTTTCTCTCTCTCTCTCTCTTTCGTAAGGAAAAGAACTAATTATTCAAACAAATTTGGGGAAAAATAATAAGGGATGAAACACAATTTAATATTGGACGAAATCTCGTCGGGTTTTCTTAGCATGCGTTATAGAGCGAATCTTATACATACGAAGATTGGTGTAGAAAGTAGAAAATCGTGATGATAATTTTCTTGAAATTAACATGAATACGTGATCAAAAAGCAGACCGGGTTCTTCTCTCTTCTGTTTGAAAATTTTATTTTTTTCATGAAAGTTGATTAGCAAGTGTTAAGAAAAAAAGAAACTTAGGCCAACAAAGAGAATTGGTAAACTCCAAAAGAAACTCGCGTACCTCAGGATATATCTATGTTGAAGAATATAAGGTATTTTTCTTTTTTTCTCTCTCTCTCTCTTTGCCAACTGCTATAGGCGACTTCGCACATCCGATAAACTTTATAGTTCTTTGACGTCTTAAAAGGTACCAGAAAGTATCGTCGCACCACTTTCTACATTTATAAAGTGACGAGACGGAAAGCAGAATATTGGTTTTATTGTTAGAGCACACGTGCAGGGAAATTTAGAAATACGTTTTACCGTCGTGCACACATGTAGTAGGTATATGCATAGGTATGTGTATCCGGAAATATGTGATCTGAAATCGAATCCTTTCCTCAAACATGTATCCATGCCACACCGCTGCAGGGATATTCTTGTACTGCATCAGAGGTGGACAGTTACATCGCGACGAATGAGACGACGTTGATACGAAAACGCTGTTATATACTCTTATTTACGACGACGATTATCGGATGCTCGCAGAAGTCACGAGACGTCAGAACGTACGAAAGTGAAGAGCCGTAGAAAAGGGAAGGGACGGAGAGATAAGATAAAAGAAAAGAGAAAAAGAGGAGAAAAGGAAAAGAGGAAACGTAAAACCGAGAAACTTTGCGTGTAATAAGATTCATTCCTCCCCCCGCGGCCACGAGTCTTTGGTATAAGCTGCATATTCCGCTACCTATATACACACGCAATTTTATATTACCCACGAAGTTAGAGTCACCACGGTACGTTGCATCACGTTCGCCTAGCTCGCCTAGTACTTTGCATTGCAATGAAAAGGAAACGGAATACGAAGCTATATTAAATTTACTGCTCAAGGCGTGCTGGGAAGTCATTTCTCTACGATGACGTACTGTTCATACACACATACAATACATAAGACATAACATTAACGTGCAAAGTACGTCGTGGTTGTCCCTCCTCATTGCGGTAGTGCGCATACTATGATCGATTGATCGTGCGAATAAGTGTGAAACGCTCGATAATCCAAAAGTTAATTATCAGCTCGAGGTCGGGATGCGGAGAGAAATTTTCAAGCGGTCCTCTTCCGCTCCTGCAATAATACTTACTAATTGCAACGTCGCACAACTGTTAATTTTCAACTCGTGAAAAGCGTGTGAGGATTCATGTTATCGAGGGAACAGATATGCGCGTACTGCATAATCTGGTTTGAATTTCACGCAGACGTACGAAAATGATCAAAGTATAGATTGATTTCGTCATACGATGGACCTGAATTGCTTTTTATGATTATTACATTATTATATTCCCGTGTTTAGGATGGTATGAATGAGTGTGATCCAGGACCGAGGTAGTATTACGGATGTGCGTGTAGAAAGAGAAGCGCGTGGAAAGATTGTGGAGAAAAGTTGCTCGCGAGTAAAGAGCTCGTCTTACTTTTGTACTTGAATGCGAAAATTAGGCAGGCTAATGTCGACATTTATCTTCGAGATTTTAGCGGGTCTGGGGTAAAGCTGAGAATTAAAATGTAGCTTTTATTAGTGAAAGTTGAAAAATAGCTGGTACCTGCTCGTCCCGGACTCGAATTCAAAATACTAAAAAGGTGAAAATTAAAAGAGAATTTTTAACTACACTCCATGAATTATTTAAGACTGAAACTATGCAATTTTAACTTTCTGCCTGTTCTTTAATGAAACGTTATTTTTCCACACGAATTTTCTACCGGATCTAACGATGCGTAATATAACTCCGTTTCATTCGCGCACACCTACATATAGGTACTCGCGGTTTGGGGGATGAAGAGGCAAATAGGAAAAGCGAGAAGTAAAATTTGCAGTATCCTTAAAATATCAAAAACGTTTCTGCGAGCTCTCGAATAATTATAATGAAAAACGTACCTACATTCTTTATTGCAGAGAAAACCTGGGAGTTACGTTTGGTAGCTGTACCTACAAGACTTGTGATTTTTAGAGCTAAAAATTTCGCACATTCCAGAACCTGCTTTTGTCGTATCGTTTCATCGGGCGAAGAGCTACGCTCTCACGTTATATACTAAAATGAGAGAAAAAAGCAGACAAACAAAGAAAGAAGAATCAAGAGAATACTTCATTCTGATACGATATGATCCCTAAAAGTCTTCACATTCGGCGAAGGTTTAATCAAATTTATAGAGAAGTTTTTACCGCAGTTTAGACTAACAATAAGCCGGAAAATGTTGCCAAACAAAATTTCTGGCTGACTAGGTGGTTTTAAATTCAACTCACAATCAGTCTACTAGATTCTTCGTTCCTGTTTCATACGTACAACATACTATACAGTATAACGTAGGTATACAAGATGCAAATTTCATCTAGGAGCCTTCTGCACGATGTAAACGCCTCGGGGAAAGAGGAAATACAGGAACAACTCGCAAATCAAAATGCGGTTTCGAGTTCGCAGCGCGAGTCTTCTCACTCTGGCGCGGGCGTTTCTGGGACGTACGGTTGTACCGCGTAGGTAGGTATACCAAGTGGTATGGCGAAAGCGCTAACCACAAGACAAAGTGGACCTCGACGAGGATTCCAAAAACTTTTCGAAGCGATCCCTGGCCCCTGCACAGGCAGCCCACCCAAGTTACCAAGTTCCGAACAACACTTTATTCTTGGGGCTCGTTATCGCGGCTATAACGCGTCGGTGAGTACGTTTTTGACCTTCAAGTAAAAGACGACGGGATCTTCTTCTCCGCGTCGTTTCATACCGGAAGAAATGGATGGATAAATAATTGACGTATATCTGTCTCTCCGAAGCAAGATTAAAGATGGATAAATCTAACAAAGATCTCCCACTAGACAGTTTGAATCTGGCCTAAGCAAAATTTACCCAACCTGAATACGTAAATTATTCGTTCATTCGTAAAAACGGAGGCAGGCGATGTAAACAAAATAAGCTCACGGAATTTCGAAGCTCATATAAATAATAAACGCGAGTGGGTCGAAATGGCGCAAAAAGTCATTTCAATTTTCTCCTGTCATCGAGCACGAAATTCAGATACTTTCGGATACGTGGATATTCGTAGACATGTTTTTAAATGGGCGAATTCCGTCGAGGAGCTTCTAAAAAATTTGTAGACAGAGATAAAAACTTTCGCCGCGCGTACCTGTATACATATATATGCCTATATATATATATATATGTATATAGCACGCAAGTAACAAAATTTCTTCTCACGATCAGGCTCAGAACAACGATATCATTGTTATCATATACAGTATCGCCATCCAGGGAAAGATGAGACTTTATTATTTACTCCGAGGAAAATACATACATACCTAACGTACCTACCTACCTTTCTACGTAGGTACTGCATACCTGTTCGTGATACGAGTGCAAAAACACTGTGTGCGGGTAGTAGATTGGCGTAAAAATAAATATCGGGGCAAAGTGGAGTAGATAGGGATGAAGCAAACGTATGTATGATATTTACATACAGGTATCGTAATTCGGTGGATACGATCCAGGTACAGATAGCCATATATTCATGGATATGTATTTCGTATTTGCATCGGCACGCGGAGCCTCAGAGTGTAGCCAATAGCGTCAGGGTATCAATTACGAGAACCGCACGAGGCGAGGAAGGGGCAGGGAGTTTTCAGGAAATTCGTGTAGTAAGTCAAGCCAGGGGACACGGCGTAGGCCACCGTGAACAATACCCTGGAACTGCTTTTCATTTACATATGAATCGGACCCGGAGGGTGCCAGCATAGGAGGGAAGAGTAGAGAAGAGAAAAGAGAAGAGAGTCGGAGAAAAAGAGAGATGCGAGATGCGAGATTCACGAGAATGGGACAACGGCGGAGAAGAGAAGAAGGGGAGAGGAGAAGAGAAGAGAAGAGAAGAGAAGAGAAGAGAAGAGAAGAGAAGAGAAGAGAAGAGAAGAGAAGAGAAGAGAAGAGAAGAGAAGAGAAGAGAAGAGAAGAGAAGAGAAGAGAAGAGGAGAGGAGAGGAGAGGAGAGGAGAGGAGAGAAGAGGAGATGTACCTACCTACCTGGCCAAACGAACGTGCATGCAAACCCCTATAACGTAATATACCTCCCCACTTACATACGCATATATACCTATATACATAGAGAGTGTCTCCAAATTCCATATCACAGGCGTCCGATCCCCATCGCATACCCATTGTGGCTTCAAACTGAAGAAAACGTACCGAATGCCGCCAACGAGAGTCTATACAAATAAACAGGAGAGGGAAAAAGTCACCCATCAAGATTTTCTATGAAATGACAAAGAATTTACCAACCAAGGGTTTCGTCACTTTCATCGAGGAGATCTTCTTCTTCCTCGTCTTCTTCCTCCTTCAATGGTTATATCCTCATAGTACGATCGTACGAGGCAAGTACCAAATTATCGAAGAGATAACAATATTTCTACGGTGTGATTCACCAAAATTCTGTACGTCTCGAGAGAGATTATCCTACGATTCTTGTTCACCTTTTTTCAATTTCGTGGTATGGTCGGCGATATGCCCACGCAATAAGTCCGATGGATTTTTCGGGATAAAGATACTTCCGCATGCGTGACTACGCCGCGCATCCACCAACACGACGCCCCACTTGCTGCAGTAATACCTCCTATCTACCTTCAGATAATTGCCCCCCATGAGTCGAATATCAAAATAATATAAAACATAAAGTAAAAAGGTACGATACTTGAAATATGAATCTTTGTATGCTCAGAATGAAATCCAGACCGAAGGAAAATATGAGTTAATTAAACCGTATAATTACGACCCGGTCACGCTCCTCGAATCCTTGAATATTTCGTTTAATTGCAGATAGGGCGTCTGCCATGGGATTACGATGTCTCCGGCTGCCTCCCACCTAGTTCCGCGTGAAGTTGTAGATGCGGGCGTGTTCATCTTCGCGCAACACGCAGAGATATAACCGCCAACGTACTATACTATACGGCGTGCTATATTTCTACGCGGAGCGAACAGGGCGAAGAGACGAAGGAGATATCTGTCTCTCCGTCTCTCTCACTCTCTACATGCTTACTATGTAGATGTATGTATATTTGGTACATACCTACATCTACAGGCAAGGGGAAAGTTGGTTCTGTAATTTCGGTTTCAGATGAGAATCAATTAAGCTGTATCTCGGAACTAACTAGCAGACTAACCGAGGCCCTGCTTCGAGTATGTCCATATCTCATCCGATGAGACAGATTTCTCGTTGACCGTAGATTCTCACGGTTATTCCATTATCCGTCGTGCCTATAAGTATAATTACGTGTACCTCGAGCAAGAATCAGAAGGCGGTCGATTTTCACAAATACCATGCAATTCTCCGCGTAAAACAGCTTCGAGACAGACGGTGAGGAATTATTCTTAATCTCTGAAATGTGAAAATTCCTAGCTGCCGTGAGGTGAAAAAGAACTCGCTATTCTAAATGTACAGAAACCGTTTCGAAAAAGAGAATCGTAACCATTCGCAATCGATTTAATCGATTCCGATGGAACTTCGAGGACTCGTTAAGTACGATGGCAGAAAGTGACTAAGTATTTGACCTTTCAAAAACGTTCATCGGATTTCATGTAAAATTAATATTCCCTATGCTAGCTAGGTTAGATTGCCAGCGGCGACGTCAATGGCCTCTCAAAGCGAATTCGGAGACGCCACTGGCCATCTAACCTAGCTAACACAGGGAATATTCATTTTTCATCGAATCCGATCGAGTCGTTTGCTAAAATTTACGATTCTTGTTTTCGGAACGGTTGCTGTACGTTCGAGATGGCGACTCCAATGGCCTCTTAAGGCCGTTTTTCGTTGAGGGGGACGAAAAGATTGCACAGGGTGGATATGCGATGTCATATTTCGGAGACAGAAGAGGCTTCAGCATCGAAGTTGTTGATTAACTTGGCAGTTCAACTCGGCGCACTTTGCGCTGTACCTACTACATATAGTTGCCATAGTATATTCAGATTGTTAGATTGGCCATTTCGCCGGAGTCTCGGTACGCTCCGAAACACTCCTGACCTATCCTCAATTCACCCTTGTTCCAGCCTATTATTAACGGTACAACTCAGAACAGAATTACAGGTCTGACTTGCTAGTATAGCAAAGCTTCGAGATGGACCGTCCCTACTTCCGCATACCTATCTATTCATGTATGTACATATACATGTATATACCACATACAAATTTGTCTCTCTATGTGGGAGCCTTATGACATATCAAACTAAATCACCAGTGGAGTCCGTATGTAGATAGTAGAGCGACGGTGAAGCGGACCATGGCACTTCTATTCCAAACAGTTTCGCCATCGCTGCAGCATCTATCTATTCAAACTATCAGAAGAATTGCTGATTTGTGAAAATTGTATACCAAAAAGTACGTCAATTTTAATATACACCGAGTATCGCCAAGCACTCCCCAGCACCTCAGGGTCTTCGCTAATTGCTTCTGTCTTAAGCGTATAAGTCAATCGCGATGCTGGAGTTGGGACTAGAATTACAGGGTCGAAAGGAAAGGTTTCTAAGTGGATCATGTAGGAGCAGGTATTACATGTCAAGCGCAAAATCCCAACAGGGACTAAGCTGTATTTTTGTACATTCGGCTCACGCCCTTGTGATATTTAGCTGCTAGCTCTCTATAATATTCACTTCAGGAGACACGTCGATATAACCCTCGCGATTGAATTACGTAGTGCACGCCGGTGCCAACTCCTAGCCCTATAGAGCTTTCGGAGTAGCTCACAGGAATTTGATAGAGGGTATAGTTTTTGACGCTCCCGAATCGTCGAAACGTTATAACATTTTGCAATTCTCAATGTGAAAAACAACGTCAAAAATCGTTCATGCAAATCGAATGCGATGAAGTACCTAATTCCGTCCCACATTTCGCTGTCGTACCCGAGATTCTGGACCACGGAGCGTGTCTGAATAGATTCAATGCAAATTTAGTGTGCAATCCCGAAGGACTGAGAAAACAGGTATAATAGGGAAAATGATTGTTGACGCATATTTACGCTACCATATTAGTTTGCTTAGGGACAGGGATGGAAGAAACATATTTATTCTTCTCGTCTCGAAAGAAGAGAGCAGAAGAAAGGAGCAGAGGGGGAAGGCGGAGCCGTAAAAAGAGGATGTAATTTTCTTTGGTAAGCAATTGGAAATTTGGAAAAATTTCTATATTTTGAACAAATGTCCCGGCAAAGCAGAGTCCCGGGATGAATTGAGGGTAAGATACGTCCAAGGAACCATGGAGAACCCCAGCCCCCTCATTCGTATGACGGATGCTGTTTCGGCAACAATTCGGTGAATGCCATCTCGTGTGGAAGCAGCCTTACCTTACCTTACCTTACCTGACCGAAGAAACTTTGAACCCGTTGTGGGAAGACGGTAGCTACGTAAGTTCTGAAGTGGAGAGGGATGGGGGGTTGGAGAGAACTCCTAGATTCTGGGATCTGGGATTGGGAAACGCTCCCGCAAACAAAACTATTCATCTTTATCTGAAAACTATCACCTGGAATTTATCAGACGGAATCGTATACCCTCCCGAGTTTATGTATAACAATAGTATCGCGGAACCAAGAACTACGTACAGGGAATGCAACGGCTACCGTAAGTTTCCTCAACCGGGGGTTCGCGTCGGGGCGAGGAGTTTAAGCAGGGAGAGAGTAAAATGGCGCTACTAATCTGTAGATTTATCCCCGGGGATCGCAGACACAAGTACCTTCTTTATCCCGCAATATTGCCGGGATTGTTGGCACAAAAACTTGCCGGAGACAAGGCGGAGCTGCTGCTGTGCCCGTGCCTGTGTCTCCACCGGCGCGGGCGGTTGAGTCCCGGCGATAGAAAAACATTCAGACCACAACGATCTCGGGCTAGACTCAATTAACCCTCCGGGAAACGTTATGTTGTGTTGTGTTGTGTTGCATTGCGTTGCGTTTATAACAAATATCTCTTAGCGTCAGTTTCTTTTGAAGCTTAGCCGAGAACGCACAGAAGGAAAGAGGAAAGTACCTAGTATAAAGAAATGGAATCATCACCAGTCCCAGTGCTCCCCATAGTTGTTCGCCTAGATCTTTATCAACATCTACGCGAGTGTTTTCGCGCTGCATTACAACCCGGTGAAATTCTAGACCTCCTACCCAATCTACGTGTTCATTCCTCTTCAATTTTATGCCGCATCCTTTTCTTCTTCATTAACGCACTGACCAGTCGCGTGACATATCTATGCATAGAAAATATCTATGGGGGGCACGGAATCTATGCATATTTATCACGTACGTTTACAATATCCTTGCATGTATGTATTGTGTACCTCCATGTATAATATATGGACACAATACGTAACTATGAAACGCGAGGCGGCCATCTTCGTTAAAAACGTTTCAAATAATAATGAAACCTGGCGAGGAAGAAGAAGGAATGGGTTCATTAAATTTCCTCGTCACTGCAGTGCAGGTGAGTCTTGCATCTGCAGTGATTATGAATTCGATGTTCATGTGTTGGTTTAGAGGCGGTAACGCGTACATTACAGATATATATACATATATATATATGTATATATGTATATTATATATGTGTGTAGTTCACGGATGTAGAGCAGCACGATCCCGTCTGCCGGTTCGTTAAACTTTCAGAAAGCCGGTGCGGGTAGAAAACGAGCCGTAAGATTTGACCGGAACTAGCTGTAAAACAAAAGAGGCGCGAGAAAGCTGCAGAGGCCTGGGATTCGCTAGCGGCCGTATAAAGTCCGATGAAATTTCGAGGTTCGGTTAGGCGCATAAACAATGCAGGACTCCCAGGACTCCCAGGACTCTCTGGATGGGTCTAGGGTCGGCTTATGCCGTTGGGGTGTGTCTCTTTTCGCGGGTATATGCCGTGTTCGTCGCCCGTGAAACGCGCTTGGCGGCTTGTGGTTGGCTGAAGCACGGAAAATCTTATTTGCGACGGAGATATTAAGAACACGAACGACATTACGACATTGTACCGTGTTTTGCAGCGCGTGAACGCGGACAAAAGTATACGAGGAGTTACAAGGGCTGAGAGGGGAATCCAGGTGCGCGAGAAGAACCAGGTTAGCGTAGAAGAAACGTTCTTTCTCTGACATATGAAGCAACATAAAAATGACGTGAACCCGGCGGCACGGCACGTGCCTTAGTTTTTCCACATTCTTCTTTGCTCGACAGAAAATTTGATCGTGGAACAATCGTTATCTCCAATTATTAATATTATCCCGGCGGAGACTCCGATGGCTGCTTCAACTTAGTGTAATTTGATTAATTACCGTAATTATCTCCTCCCTAAGATGCTCAGATTTTAGAACCTGAAGATCTACGCGCGTGCTGTCTGAATACATACAGCTCCTGCTCCGCTGCAAGCTCTTGTTATAACAAGTGTATAAATCACGAGCTACCCTTAACTACGTAGTTTGAGAGCCTTGAGACAATTTCCCACGCAAACTACTGTGCCTAACTTTCTGACTATGCGAAGTATAATTTCTTTTGTCAAAGTTTCTGTTTCACAGCTATAACAGCTCGCGAGAGCTTTCCCATTATACATAAACACTTGTATGTCGGCTAATTTGTTCTGCTCAGGTTATTTTCTCTGCAGGTATACCCACCAACGCATTATTATTATTATTATTATCATCATCATTCGTAACATTAAAGCAGTGCGTCTCGTAGGCGCGATATTTATTCTCTGCAGCAGTAAGTAGTAGGTACACCGAAAGTAGCTGGTAACGGGCTATACGCCTAAATCCTGACGTTCAAACAAACGAAATTATTCTTAAGAATCTCAGAAATTGACTGAGTGACAGGCACCTCTGATTTCATCGAAGGTAATTAATTCATCGTGGTTAAGATTCGTGTGAACATATATATATATGTTGAAAAGCCACGGGAGTAACAAGTCTGACAAATTAGTGTGTGCAGAAAATTTAGCGAAAAATGAGTGAAGCTGTCTGGAGAGAAAAACGAACTCACCACACGCTTTACTGCTCCAAATTCTCGATGGTAATTAATGGGTTTTAAGCCTATTCAAAGTTTGGAAAGTTAATAAAGCGACTTCAATACCGTCTAATTAGAGATAATTTGCATTCGGCATTCGTCGTAGTACAATTCTCGCCCGCAGAGAACCGCATCGGAGTTCTCGTGGGGTGAATATTTTGTAAACGCAATAATTAGTCATTATTATTACCTAAACTTGTAAAGCCCGGACATACTACGACCTATATTCTCAAGAGAGACAGACGTAGTCCAGAGTAACGAGGAAGACCGAATTTTCAGAAAATTAGAGCACTGTCTGCCCCGGACGGAATGCAGTACGCGGTTCAATGTTCCAAGTACGAACGCATTCGCACACACAAAGTGGGACGTAGGTTGGGCGAGCCTTTGAAATACGCGCGTCATATCTTACTGGGAGAGAAAAATGAAAAATTACTTCATATAGTATAGTATATAATACATATATACCTACTCATATAACGCTGAAGATTATAGGCATGGCATTTATCACCAGATGTGCAGCGTAGACAAAGAAAAAGTAAGAGAAAAACACCCTGCAGCTGACAAATCGAGACATTTATATAGCAATGGAGTTTTGAAGCTCGACTGGTATTTTTTTCTCTCTCTCTCTCTTTGTGACAAGGAAAAATCTCAGTCCATGAACCCAACGAAAGAAAAACATCAATTTTGTTAATTACGTTGTTTGGCTTCTTTTCTTTTCCCTTTTCTTTTCCCTTTTTTTTTTTTTTTTGGTTTCTTTTCGTTCGCCTCCTTCCTCGACTCCGCAAGCTCGATGGATCTTACGAAATTTTGCCGAACCGTAACGTAGGTACCTATGCGTGCACTACGTATCTACATATCTTTCCCAATACACTCTCTACGTCTACGACAGCGTAATTATTACGGTTATTTATCTTGGCGATAATTCTTGTGATTTCACATTTTCCGAATAGAGCTGCGCACCCGTCCGTCCACGCTGCGGCAGAGCAATTGCACTTCTGCCCCCGCGGCACGCTAGCTCGCGTGCAACTTTCCAATCTTGTTAATCATCATATCAAGCCGTTTGCTCTAATAATATGAGAATAAGATGAATTGCAAGATTTTCTTCTCTACCGGCTCTCGATATTGCTATCACTGTCGCTATTATCGTTATTAATTACATTATTACTATTACCATTGTCCATTACGTTCGTTATTATTGTCATTATCGTGAGACGTAAAAGTCGGCTGTAACTCAAACCCGAGACGATATATCGGAGGAAAGACGTACGCGGTAGGATCCGTTTCCTGCGTTAGTATAAGATGTAACCACGGGCCATTATTCCTGCATTGTTTTGTCCATCGTCCTAATTGCAAGCTCCACCTGATCGAATCAATGTGCCTAATTATTCGAGCGCGGTAACAATTCGTTCAGCTTTACTACGTTCCTGCACTGTAAACGGTCATGTATAACCTAGGTCCTAGATCTTTCAAGTATACGCGCGGAGTGTCGTGGACGTACTATATTCCATTAATTGTGAAAGAAAAATTAAAAAAAAAGTGCTAAAAATTCACGGCGGTGGTAAAAAAAAAAAAAAGTGAATGTTGTTCAGATGATTTCAACATCTTGAACGCCCTTAATCCCAAGGTAATTACGGACGAATAAAAATTTCAGTTCGGAACAAAGAAGTACCTACTTACGAAGGTAGAGCCTGTACCTGTACCTATACCTATAGCTATATATCGAAAAATACTCAACAGCGTGGGCGCTGGAGTATGAAGTTTGAGGAAAGATTATACGTCGCACGGTTTTATTCGGAATTTTCGAGTTTTACCAAGTTACATCTAGGTACACGAGTATATCTATCTCAGTCTTGTATGGTGGAAAAACCGTTTGCATAATAAATATACCAGCGACAAGCTACATAGGTACGCATAGCGGTTGCATAATCAGCATGCGACATAGACTACATCGATTAACTTTTTATAGTTGATCCTAATTTCTCTGTAGAGAATGTAGAGACCGTGGAACGTGGAACGTATCAGACGACGACATTTGAGCAAATCAAAGGCGCGATAAACGTGGTAAATCGTGGAGCAGAATCGTCCGAGACTCGCTTGAGCGAATTTGTATCGACAGTTTTTTGTCATGAACTGTTGGATAAGTATGTTTTGTAGTTAAGAGACAGTCTATGGACCAGCGGCCGCATCGATACTCAGTTCTTTACGATTCTATTTCGGACCGAGAACGCCTATATAAAAGGCAACTGTTGTTTCTCATTTGTCACTACATTCAGAGTGAGCTGATTGTTATTTATACCTTATATCTAACCGAAGTGAAATTATGGCTTCCAAAGTGAGTGCTACAAGTATTAATGAGAACACATTTCTAATCATGCATTGTACCTAACCAGTTTCGTCGTCTGCAAACACCTTCTTTATTCACTGACTGAAAAATTTCATGAAAATTCCCATCTCAGCTGAAAGAAGGAACACTTTGTGAGGAATTCTGCAAGGAATAGCTCGGTGTAGATCATAATTTTCATATATTTTCTAATTACTCTTTAATCCGGACATAAATTAAGCTGTGATTCGAGAAAATCCTAGGCTCGCGATTAGGGCGCTTCGGTAACGTTACTTATATAGTTAATCAAGTCTCATTAGATCAGCTACTTGCTAGAACTTTATTCGCGAGGGTTTTTATACAGGGTTTTAAAACTTGAGGTGAAGATTACGACGACACTAGGCCCCTCGAGCTTTTTTTACTCTAAATACCTACATTATTTTTCAGTTTTTTAGTACCTTGGCTATTCTTGCGTTAACGATCACCCTTTCTCAAGCTCACAAAGCTCACTCGTTTCAACATTATCACGGGCCTGTCGAAGGTCCCGACACGGAAGTTGTCTGGCACGATAAACACGGACACCATCACCATGACTACGTTGCTCATCCGAAATACGAGTTCGCTTACGGTGTAGAAGATCATCACACCGGCGATTATCACGGGCAAAAAGAACACAGAGACGGTGAGTGCCATCCGAAACTTCTGTAAACATTACCGCTTTCGGTGGGGTGAAAAGCTCGACAACTTTGGAAATACATTTTTAACTGCGTCAATTGGTAATCTGAGATGGCAGATGCTCTCAATCTCTCATATAGTCCCACCGCGCGCCGCTTCGGGAGTTGTGAAATGAGTAGAAACGTTGAGTAATCAGTCGAAAGTTTGGAATCGATGTGAAAAATGTTCAGAAACCGGATCCTTGTCTGAATCTGAACATCTATCTTCGCTCGGCGATTATTTCGATTCAATTTTTGGAACTCGATCCTTCGAGTCGAAGTGTTAGCGTTCAGAGAAAGCGTTGATCGCGGTGAAGTATGACTCTTTGAACGCGACTCAAATGGTCTGCATTATCGCTAAAGAAGATGATGGAAATAGCGCTGAAAAATCCAAGCAGTACACAAAATAACGTTGCTTTAAAGATGTTAGCTTCACCCAAGAATCCAGATATTGTAATCACTGAATAAGACGTTGATTTGAGATTCTAATCACGAGCGCGTCTAGACTTGGCGAGATGGTGAGATGCTTGGGGAGGAAAAAACCTGATCAAAAAGTTGATGGGTAATTATACTAACGTTATTCTGTGACCCATCGCAATAGGAAAAAACGTAGCCGGCGAATACACCGTAAAGGAACCAGGGGGTAACACGAGAACGGTAAAATATCATGCCGGTAAACACGGTTTCTTTGCTCATGTGATCAACAGCAACGGCAACGATCATTCTGGAGGCCATGGACACGGACGTTAATTCGACGAACGTGGATGGAAAAATCGAGTGCTGTATATCATACAAACTGTAGTTGTTGTTGTTGTTGTTGCTGCATATTATTGACTGTTACTGTTGTAAAAAAACAAGAATTTCATTTATTTTTCCATTTGACACTCCACCCCCCTTCCTAACCTGGTTCTGTGTCTTGTGAAAACATTGTAAACTGTGCAGCATGAATCGGAGAACAAAATGCTGCGAAAGCTATACGTGCTTGAACTTCCACCTCCGGTGAAAGGCGCGTGTCGGGATGTGAAGGGTGGAGAAAAAAATTCATTGCATTTTATCGACGTCTGCGATAAAAGAGAGGCTCAAAGTGCCGATGATAGATATTCAATTTTGCAACCCCATTTGAAAAATAACCGTTGCATCATCGCCCTATCTGGGGTACTTTTATAACGACGACGGGCAACCACTCCGTAAAATGCATGAGTCTGGCACGAGTAGGTATGTGTGCAGGTCATGTGCGTTAAAGTTATCCGAAGACGGTGGAAGTGGAAGAGGTAAAAAATCGCCGAATGAAGAGCGAATTGGGTATCAGCACCGTGATAATACCGTCGTTTCGAGTGCAGTCCGTGATAACACGATAACACGATTTATACTGATAGAAAATTCAGCCGCGAGCGGATATTCGTCAATTTTCTTACCAAAATATTTCTATTCAGCTTTATTAATTTAGCTTCCGGTACCCGCTAGACATGATGAAGCTTTTTCTGCAAAGTTGAGTAAGATTTTCATTATTTCGAAGCCGTCTTCTCTTTAGAAGTATAAATACACGTACACGGGTACTCGGTTACTCTTCCCGACGACCATGACCACGCTTTCTCAGTTTATAAGTGAAGTGTAACCTCTTCAACGAAGAGATACGATAAACGAAAGTGGGGCCTGGAGAGCGGCATTGAAATTTGTTTGCAGTTCACCCGCCGGGAATATATGTCTCGCTCTCATTAAGGGAGAAAATTAGTACCTAAACACACTCTGCTAGGGGCAGCTGCCTTAGCTTGGGCACATTTTATCCTTCAGGCGTGCCCCACCTGCATGGTAATTCGGACAATTAAAGTCAGATTTTCTCCTCAATTTTCATGTTTTGTAATAGGAGAGAAGAAGAAGAAGAAGAAGAAAAAGGGGCGTGCATCGGACAGCTTTCGCTGATCTACAGATTATCGGGAGATACGAGATAATAGCTATATAGCATGGAGCACGAACGCAAACGAAATTTCATCCAGAATTTACAGAAGCATAAAAACCTGCTGTTTCACATTCGTTCATTTTTAATGAGTTTAATGTATGTAGGTACGTCGGATTAAAGCAAGGACCTTTGAATTAATGCGTAATCTAGAACTTGTTTACCGGCGTCTGAGAGCATTTATTTGCCGGTAATTGCTCTAATCTACCAGAGCAAATTCTGAACGGTAATTTCAGAGTAAGGAATTTGCGGGGTGCATAAAATCTCGCATGATGTGTTACGGGGCGGATTAAACCTGACCATCTAGCGCTTTGGGGGTTACATATTATCTGAGCAAGAATTGTGAGGTCCGATCGAAGAATTCGAAAGTTTTATACCTATTCTAAAAGAAATTCCTCTCGAAACGGTCCTTATTACATCCGAGGATATACGTGTATGAAAAATTTCCAGAATCCATGATATGAATGAATGAAGGTTATGCATTTGGAGGAGGCATTGTAGGAGGCTATCAAATACGGATGACAAAAGAGACTTTATCGAGAGTTTTATCACATCCGTCGATACAGATGCATAATCTTGTGGAATTTCATATGTACAATATCGAAGCTGAAGAGGAATGTACCTCCTCCGCATTGGACCCTTTGTAGAATGTATAGAATATATTCACAGACAATTGAAGCTACTTTCTATCGCCTCTCCGTATAATATACCAGTTCCTTTCCCTGCGTGCGTACCTATACAGTCAAATTTCGCATAGTATAACTTGAATCAATTGTAGCTAGAAGAGTCTCTGATTCACCTACTGAACCATACACCCTGCATGTATATTCCGCAAGCTATATATGTCAGGGATGATAGAAGGAATATGAAAGAAGACAAATTTTTCATATTAATAGACGACAAGCTGTTGGTACTTGGTGGACTAATAAAGCGCAAACGAACGAATTAGTGACCGGGCAATTTCGCAGGAGATAGACAAATGGTAGCGTATATGTACAGCGCTGGTAGAGGGAGGAACGTGACCCTGCCTTTGGCCGGGGTGAGGATTGCCCGGAATTTCTGCAATTAGGTTAATGCCAAAGTAAAACACAAAATAAGAGTCGCGTAATTTAATTTATCGTTCGCAAGGTACACCGAGGGTAGCTACAAAGTGAGAGACATCAAGCGGCTGAAAAAGCTGGAGATATAAAGTAAGAAAAACCGTGCGAGGGAACACACTCTTGCATTTCCTTTCTTTCCTTTTTTTTTCTTGTTTTTTGTTATCGTTGTTTCTTTTTTTTTTCTTGTTTTCTGTTTTGTGCCCGCGATGTACGAGCCGGAGACCCGGGAGCATTCAAAGACAGGGTGATTACGGAGCAAAACAGGGCAAATAGAAGAAAAAAAAAAGAAAGAAAGAAAAATTAATCAAAAGTTGGGTTGGGTAGTTATATATGTATACAGGTGCCTACTGTTTCTTTTCGTTCGGGTAAAACATCGCTCGCTCGCCTGAAATTAGGTAGGTACTCCGAATGGTATGAGGCAGCGATATTTTGTCGTGCGTGAAGTACCGAAGAAATTTTGTTACCAAAAAAAAACTCCGAATTACGATACTTCTTTCTCACTGCAGTGAATAGATATACGAGATATGTATACATACTAGTAATAATATCAATAAATTTCAACTTGCCTCTCTGATTTTTCCCCCGGTGTTCATCAGGATACGGGAACAGCAGCAGTTTGACCGGACCTGAAACAATCGAGCATATCTGTTCACCGTTTCAATACTTCACTGCATAATTCGGCCGAAACTAAGAAATCGAATATTCTCTCTTCGGCATTACTGGGATAGGTATATATACGTGCAGTACCTATACACCGGAAGCTAGTACATCGCCGCGTTGCGAAGGCAATGCTATCGACTGCCTGCTAGGGACCTGAGCAACAGGAAGTAATTTAGCCGTGCCAATATCCGGCTGCATATCTCAGTTGCTGAGTTTGACGTACCTATATATATAGGTGTACCATATGTATTATACACACACAGACACACACGTATGACGCCTGTGCAGATAGATAGATGAACAGATATCTGTAGGTCATCTATTCGTAATATCCATATACACTGGGTGTCAGGATAAAATGTGATTATACGGAAGCAGCTGTTATCGGCTAACGCTTGGTCGGCGTAAACCAATTAATAGGACGAGTACCAACTTGCCTTCCATGGCCAGTAGGATCCTCTAATTAGATCCAACTCGTGAAGCCTGGCGTAAATTTCAACCAGGCCAATATAACGTCAGAACCGAAAACCCATTCGCTACGTGCGCGCAATGAACACCGCGAATATTCTAAATAGCAAACTTCCCCTCTCTATAATCACGTTCTCATTCACCCGAGGTGAGTGGTTGGGTATGTACGTATACGGCTCCTATATCACATAGCCACCGAAGAAATTCTCTCGATGATTGTTCATAAATTGTGAATCGCAATGTTCATGGAAAGCAAAAAAGCAGAAGCAGAAGAAGAAGAAGATGATTCATTTTCTTCCTTCGTCTGCCTCTTTTTCCTTTCCTTTTTGTAATTTTCAATTTTTTTTTCTTTTTTTCCTCTTGCGTCTTTGTTCTTTTTTCTCGTATGTAGGTACTGAAATGTTAACACCGCATTTTCTTCTTTCTCCCACTCTCGAGAGTATACGGAAATTATTTTGTAGCTGGTATGTGTATAGTCAAATCTCGAATATAATAAAATGTTGAGTGGAGTAGCACAGAGCCGAAGGTCCACCATTTTGTCGTATATCATTCTAAGGAGGATCCCGACCGTAAAAAAAAAATGAAGGAACCATAGAAAAAAAAGCATATTTACGTGTCTGCGGACTGGCTTCCACAGTATGCTGAGCTTTCGTCTTCAGATGATATATATCTATATAAAAGACGTAATAAAAGAATGACTTCTATTCCTCGTGAAATTACGAGCTTTCGCTCCCACTGCCAAGTAAGTGTGTGTCTGCAGCATGTGCAGGGAACGGCAACGCATGACGTGCGCCGTTGAAAATGATTCAAAATTTACAACATATCTCTCTGTACAAAGGTCTCGAAAAATTACAAATGCGGCGTGGCGTAGAGAAAATTATGCCAACCGTAAGCGCGTTCTTCAAATTCACAATTGAATTCGTAATTGCGCTAAACTTTTTTAGGAGAAACACAAAATTGTGGGTGAATTTACCAAATTTACAGTGTTCGCGAATGAATTCTATGGTGGAAGTATAGCTACGGTAAATTTACTATTCCGTCTACGAAAAAAGAAAAACTTCCAATAGATATTTGTAAGTTTACAATGAAATTTTTTTACACCGATATGCGTAGGTATACCCATACGCATTGAAACGACGATCGAGTCCAGTGTCGCAGACACAATTTAAAAAATATGTTTTCGAAACCGTCGTGCAGCGAATATTTTTGCGTTATTCTTCGCTTCAATTACTGGTATCGTCTCTCCGGTATAGGATTTATAACGATAAAGAATTGGTAATTTTTCATCTTGGTGTCCGCCCACGCGCAGTCGGTGGTATAGTACATACATCCCTATCCGCGGGAGGATTTAAATTCAAATCCTCCTAATTAATGCTTTTGTATGTTCCATAAAGCACCTCAATTTATATTAAGCGCCAGTTTTCTCCGCAGCAAACCGTCCAGCCGTTAAGGGGATCAATCAAGTACGCTTTCCCATCACAAGGGGAGATTCGTTAAATTCTTAAGTTCTCGTCAGCCTAAGCCGAGGTGTGGGGCAGCACGTGACCGTTTATCTTTGAACAGCTTCCGGCTTAACCGATACTTCCGATTCTACTTACGAAACCGCGACGAAACACGAGAAACGGAAAATCGATGAGACGTTATCATTTATTTTGTTGTTTCGCGTTGCGTTTCTCATTAGGCTTCTATCAGAAACGAAGACATCGTCCGGTGCTTTCATTGTCAGTTTCTACACTGCATTTTATACTTTTATTCTTCTTATTATTAGACCCTCGTACATTCTCCCTGAACGTCGTATCTTTCTGCATCTTGGCTACTACTATCGTATCAAAAAGTCGGGACACCTTTTTTTTTGAGCTGGATATCTTTGCGGTGAAAATCGTATAGCATTATCGAACTATCCAGTTTTTGAAGCGCGGAATCGGCCACGTCTAGCTATCATAGCTTCATTCACCTCGAAAATCTTCGTGCGGAAATATTGCAATGGAAATAGTGAAAAACGTCATTCGTCGGGTTTTCTTTCGTATAGATGTATTTCAAATCGTCGCAGTTCCGTAACCAGAGCTGACTAAAATTTCGAAAAATTTACACTTAAACATTCAAGTTTTGCCAATACCATGCAATTCTATAAAATTTCTTTACCAACAAATATGGCGTCCGCAAGCGATATCCGACCGACTTCGCGATCTCAGGTACTGGTAGGTAGAGGTGACCGAATGCGGCAAGCTATATAATTTTCTTTCTGAAATAATGAATATTAAATTCTTGTCGGAAAATGGATTTGTTTCACGGTCATGATGAAATCGGCAAATTAATTATAATATTCCTAACAATACTCCCGCCATCATTATTCCCCTCCTGCGGTAGGGAGGACCGTATAAACTTCGACAATATGAGCACGAGAATCATAAATGAATCGAGCATCTATATCCTCTCTACCGCAGGAGGGGAATAATGATGGAGGGAGTATTGTTGAGGATATCATAATTATAATTTTCCCATTCCTTCATAACCGTGATACAAATCAATTTTCTGACAGGAATTCCATATTCATTATATTTTAGAAAGAAAATTATGCCGTTCACCGCATTCGGCAACCTCTAGTGGTACCTGAGATCGCAAAGTTGGTCAATATTGCTTGTGGATCCGATATTTTTTGGAAACGAAAATTTTTAACAACTTCATGTTATTTACAAAACTTGAATGTTCGAGTGTGAATTTTTTCAAATTTTCATCAGCTTTGGTTACGGAACTGTGACGATTTGTAATAGATCTACGGGAGAAAACCGGAAAATATGACGTTTTTTATCATATTCATGCCAATATTTCAGCACGAAGATTTTTGGGGTAAATGCAGCCATGTTAGCTAGACGTGGGAGCTCCCGCGATTCGAGAAACTGTATTTGATGCGGCTATACGATTTTTTCCCGCAAATATATCGAGCTCGAAAAAAGCTGTCCAGACTTTTTGATCCGATAGTAGATGATCATAATTAGACCGACTATCGGCCATGGAAAGCAATATCAGCATTTCGCATCGGACACGCGTTTGTCTTGGAACGTATCCACTGCATAACAGGATACAACAAACTGAGGGACTCGCGTGATCAATTGACGATTCAAAATTATTCGCACCATTGAAATTATTAGTCGGAATATTATATCATATTCTGTATTCTATATTCTATATTGGTATATCATATGAAAATAATTCGTGTACGTACAATTCGAAACTGCTCACGCATTGCTACCATCCACTACGCTCAAAATATAACACACAGCTTGGAAGTTCTTTTTTTTTCTTTACGTTTTTCCCCCTTTTTAGTCTATCGAAAATGAAATTGTGATGAATGTGCAAACGCCAAACGACTGGCTCGTTTGATTCCAGAGATCGAAAGAATATTGAATGAACCTCAATTAGAAGAGAATCGATCGCATGTTTTATAATACTGTGAATAGATTGAGAACAAAATTGAACAACACCGAGATTCGGAGGAGTACTCGACGGAAGGGACCACGATATGTGGGTGAAATATGGGTGATGAAAAACGAACGGAATTTCGGCATCCGTATTAATTTAATTAACGAAACTAATATTTACAAAATTTGTGTATGGGACAGCCGTTGAGGTGAATTGGAGCTTGAAAATAAGAGTTTGAAAAAAGAAAATGGAAAAACCTGCAGGCAGCCACTCGAAATGTTGGGAGAAATTAATGGGCGGATTTGGCAAGGCGAAAAAATTGAATCGTACGAATTCGAGAGTCTCGACCTTCCGTAAAGTTTTTCAGGATTTTAGGGCGGTATTAGAAAAGTTAAGCAAATCCTGGCGAAGGTTAAGGGTGCAGGGTCTTTTGTGTAAGAGAAGAGAAGAAGAGAAAAAAAATCGTCAGGATGAAATCGTATCCTCTTCAGGTAATCACATACACATATGTATACGTGCGACGGTTTGCGTAAACATTTTTTTCATCTTTTGGTTCCCTCACCTATTGGTAATCGTGTCGCAGAATCCAAATTCGCCCGCACGCGCCGCCGGCCGCCCCCCGCCGCTCCGATTCGGCAGCCAACAACATCTTAGCGCGTAAGCCGCTCTACAATCAGCCCTAATTTGCACATTCGCAAGTGTTTCACATACAGTTGTATATTTGCATAATACATGTATGCGCGTACCTACAAACATAGATACAACCATGTATAAGCATGGATACGTAGATATGCTACATACATAGCTTAGATACGTCTATAGTATATAATTACTGAGAGCGCGAGCGTTGCAGAACTAAACTCAACTGAAGCTTAAACTCCTCCTTGCAGGGGAGTTCCGGACTGAATTCACGTCTAATTATTTGAAATGGCAAACAAAAAGGGTTATTTACTGGAACGGTAATCCAGACGTCAGCCAAATAAACACGTCCGACCTACCTAGAATAGTTCAATTCAACGCCTCGCCGCCTCTATGCTCATCATATAACTACACTGTACATTATGTAGTGTAGGTACACGTCTATGAACGTAGCTAGCATCCAGTGTACCCGCCGAATGCAAATTCCTTATCAATCTGACTGGTTCTGATTTACAACATAATTGAATCAATTATAATAGATCTCCGCAGATGTGCGCAGACATTATATCGCTGATTGTGGGCCTCGAGATTTTACACTCACATTTGGTAAATCCACCCCAACCTGGGGTCAGGTCACTAATTATTTCGCGGCTGACGACAGACGCGAGAAAGAGAGTGATAGCGCCGGTCTGTATGAAATACCGAACACATGAAGCCCAAAACACGGTCGTTTCGTGCACTAATAAAGACGCATTTCCGATCCCGGGAATTATTAATCTTTGGCGATTTTTTCACAGCCGGGAAACGCGATGGTCGTTAGTTTCGAAGAAGCCTGACGGATGGCTCTGCGCGTCGCGCCACACAATTGGTATGAATGTTACCACGTGACCCGGCAGCTCGTAAACTGACAAATCATCTCCGACTATCGAGTCACGTGTCGACGAATCTACGACGCGATGCGCAGAGCGCATTCGTCAAATATTAATGATTCCAGAATCGAAAATACAGTGTTATGAGTGGATGAAACGGACATGTTCCGGGCTTCATGTGTTCGAGATTTTACATAGAATCGCGCTCTTTTTCGCGCCAGTCGAAATAAACGACGAGACCCCGGGTTGAAGTGGTTTCGTCGAATCTGAGTAGGTATAGCTTCGTCTCAACATTGTAACGTAAGTAATTGGTAGATATCTTCTAAAAGTTTGAATTGCGAATTATTGGAAACGAAGAAGGAAAGAAGTAAAAAAAGTTTATTTGATTCTCAACGCGCGCGACATTAACCTAGATGCAATTTCTTAGGCTGATATCAAGGAATCTCGGATATTTTTTATTATCAGTGATCTCGGTATGTATATACATGGCACAGGGTACGAATTGTGATTTCCACGAGTGCCCGTGAGAGAAGGCGACTCCAAAATTTGATCCCCTTGATTTTACCGGGCGAGTGATTTTACCGGGCTTAAAATTGATCGGTTCCGGAGAAGTTGAATAAAATCCTTGTTACCAAAATTCTATACGCCTACCTCTACGTATATGTATTTTGACCCGCGGAACGCTCGAGAAATAACGAAAATTATGACCGAAGTGATAACAACAATAGTAATGATAATCGCGTCCTCGGGCGAGGGACGATTGTCTGCCTCAAGAATCTGCGATGAGGAAAAGGATTAATTTTAATTCCCGAAAAATGAACTGGTTGACGGCGGCGCCCTCTGGTAAATTTGGAATCCGAAAATTGATGAAATATCGTTACGTTACGATGGTCTACCCCCGACCATAAT
This sequence comes from Phymatocera aterrima, assembly GCA_963170745.1. Lineage (NCBI taxonomy): Eukaryota > Metazoa > Arthropoda > Insecta > Hymenoptera > Tenthredinidae > Phymatocera > Phymatocera aterrima. The sequence continues at coordinate 18,281,671 of OY720660.1, forward strand.
ACCCAGCGAATATACCCACGTCATAAAGTACATGTCATACTTTGAGATGCTGGACAGAACTTTCAGGAAACTGGGCAAAATCCTGGAGCTAACTTCACGGACGGGAAAGGAGCAAAACGGAAAGAAGAAGATAGAGAGAAGGGTAAACCCGGTTATACTCGAGAGAGGATCTAACCTAGTACGAATCGAGCGGGCCAGGCGGCAGTAGTTGGCCCACGCTCCTTCCGATCATAATCTACCTTTAATATCCTGCCTCTGAAGGAACCAGCCGCGATCCGGCTACTCGTACGATCTGATATAGTTCTGGATCTAGGGAAAGAATATGTGGCCACGTATGTACTAGGTATAGGTATGTATGTACCGCAAACCGAGTGATTTTTGCTAGATGATTTCTCTACATATTCCTACATTTCGCATACTAACAACTACGCTCAATATCATACCAATCCCTGTATAGTCGTTATTCATTTGATCGGTAAGATTAACGGAAAAAGAGTAGGAGGCGAGGGGGTGTGGTTCGGCGGAAGGAGGGAATTCTGAGGTATAGCGTGGATGGGATAAGCGAAGGGAAAGAGACGTAGGATCAGGGTGATTGCCGGTGGAAGAGAGGATTTGGCGGTGGGTGGTAAAAGGGGGGGAAAGAGAGGCGGGAGGTGCAAAAAGGAATGAAAAATTATCGGTTGGGATTTCGTATTGTAATAAATCTCTCTTATCTGCTCACTCACCGCGTACAGACGCAGCTAAAAACTAATCGCGGAATGTAAAAAAACGAATCCTTTTTTATATCACAATTCAAGCATCATAATTTACTCATGACTATTTCGATACTCAAGAAAGAAGAGCCTAACGACTTCATCGTAAGAACGAACTTCCGTTGCAATTTTGAAATTTTCGTGCTGTTCGATTGGTATCGTTCTATTTTTCCATACACTATTTCTTCGTTTCGTTCATTGTTTGACTTCGGTATATTTAGTATGTACGGATGGGTAAATATATGAATGAGTAAAAAGTTAGGGGAGTACCCGCAGCAGACATTTCCTTCGGAAATGGGTATAGGTATGAGGTACGGGCTGAAAGTCGACTGTCGAGATTCTATCCGTGAGGGGGTCACATCTCGATTCAAGTTTGTTCTCGAAAGTATAGGAGGTTTCTCTATGGTACTTGCGTTATAATAAGGGAAATCTCTCTGCAGAAATTCTTGGCGCAATAAGGTGAGAGGGGAAGGGCGGGGAGGGGAGGGGAGGTAAGCTTGAAACGCGAAGAGTCACAGAAACGAGAAAGATATCCTTTCGATCAGAGACGGAGGATGTTATAGTCCTGAGGTAGACGGTAGCTGGTATGGCCGAGGTAAGAGAAAGAGGGAAGCAATTCCTTCGGATGGTTTCAGTGGTTGAGGACATTTCAGAGAACTGGTACGAGATTCAGTGACCCTGGACAAGTCGTTTTCGCTGAATATTGCCAATATAAAAGGGAGACAAAGAATTGACATTTTTTATGGACGGGTATGGTATACTTGATATTGATTTCCTCCAACCCTTGTCGACGACAAGTCAAACTGCGACGACAGTCAATTCCGATGAGAAAACAATGAAGCAAGATACCGTAATTATACCCCAGAATTGAAAATTAAGCATTATTTCTTTATTATTTATTCAGTTTTATGATTTCAGGTTATGGATTCGCTCGCTTCGTTCATGAGTAGGTATAGGCACATGAATGAGCAAGAGTATATCCATATATACCAACTAGCCAATATCTCTGCTATTATGCGGCGAAGAGTTTTTCAATAGCAGCAGAGGCTATATTGGTATGTATGTATGTACATATAATCGACTGACAAATATTCTTACAAACTCAGGAGAGTAACTGGTGCGAAAATATTCAGAGCTTTATGGAAATGGGATTTGGCATTTTTTTTTTTTCTCAAAGTCCTTGGTGGGTATTCCACTAAATTCCAGTGAAAATATATATCAGTGAATTTTACTGAGCGGAGAGAAATCAGCCCGCGTTTCGTCACGTTCGTCTTATACTTATTTATTCATTACTTTCGTTATTTTTTACTGTTCTTCTTCTTTACCTTTCTCCCTTTCCCTCTTTTTGTTTTGTTCCGTTTCGATCCCGCGTTTTCTTTACTTTTCCTGTACGCTGCTCATTTCATTTTATGAAAAATCGCGCGAAGAATTGAATCTGAATTATTTCTAAACCGTGTAAAACTCGTTTACGGTTCAACTCGAGCTCCGCTTATGTTTATGCGCAGGTATCCCTGACGAATAAAGTTAATACCTGACTTATATGAAAACGCATACAACTACATTCGAAAAGAATGAAACGAATAACAAAAATCTCTGACGAAAGTAGAGCGGCAGGCATGTAGAAACAACCGCACCGAGGTCAAAGCGTCTCCCGCTCTCTATAGAGGGTGCAGGGTATGTCAACCCCATAAACTTAACACTGACAATGCAAACTTCCGCCAAGTGCTTTTCACACGCGGATAACAGCAGCTCGGCCACAATTACACGCTACTATAGGTATAATTCGCAAGAAAACGGAGCTTGTGTGTATATTATGTGAAATGTAAAAGGGGAGGTTTTAACGGTGAATTCAAGAGTCTTTTATTTGACGTTTTATCGCGAAAAGGAAAGCCCTCGATCTCCCGCGTGCTCCACATTCTTGGGCAGTTTTCGGATCATTTGTCATTCGTATATGTACCTACGGTTATACGTACACATAGGTATGTATACAATACACGTAGAAGTGGAAAAAAAAGATATGGCTTGTGCCTCCAATTCCGCTTTGAAAAAAGAAGAAGAAACACAATTCAACGTAAATAATCCGCAAGCATGCATGATTGATAATTCTTCGGCATCAAGGCTTGTGTGCAAAAAAGCAAAAAGTCGTTAACACGATCTTCGAGACAAGAGACAAGAGAGACAGAAAAATTCTGTTCCTCTTTTTCCGCGGCTTGATATATTTTATAATATTTCACCTTGGAAAACAAAGTAAAATTTCATAATTCGATTCCGTTTTGGGGGAAATAGGGTCGTGAATAATAATGTCTACGTCCTAGGGAAAGGGGTGGAGAGGTCAGGGAGAGAGACGAAGAGTGATTCACTCGTGCAGGTGAAGCTTATATAGGTACCTACATTTGCATGCTGAAAGTAAAGTTACTCAAAGTTGCCTCTATTACATTTGCGGCACGCTCGGTTCTCATTACCTACATTATACGCACGTGTGTATAAAGCACGAGGTATGTATCTACGGTACGGTAGCACACGCGTAGGTATAGGTACACGAGCACCTATACGCTCGCAAATATAATATGCGCGTATTACAATATTCGTGTATATTATAATACAAAGAGCCGCTTGTTCTCCTAAATAAGTTGGTTAAATGGTGTTAAGAACCAACGCCGAAACGCGGGGGACCTCGCGTCGGCGTCGGCGTCGACGTCGTCGGGTCGTCGCGCGTCGGTCGGGATGTCAAGGGGACATTGAAACAAGGACTGCTGACGCCCATCGGATCGCGCACCCGACGCGCATGGAACCCTGCGAAGTAGTCAGGTGGTTAAAACAGCAAGATTAATGGAAGAATCGAACCTCTCCTTTGGACCTACTCCTATCCAATTTACCCCCCACAGCCGTTGCGGTGGTTAGGCTGCTGCGGGATCGCGGTAGATGCAAAATCATCCCTCCTATGAACGGCTGAGGGTTCCTCGTCAGAAATATGCAGAAGCACATCCATAACCAGTGTAAATCTTGGTATGTCTCAATCAGTCATTATACAAAGGTATACATATATCAATGATCGAAGGTTCTTTCTCTTTTCACACAATCATGCATCTACCGGATACGGTTTCCTTCCTTATATCTTCGATATATAGCCCACGGTCGTTCGTCTCCTGATTCCGGTGGAATTTTATTACGTACCTACAGTAGCTATGAATTGGAAATTTATTTACTCATTTTATTTTCCATGTTTTATCTATTTTTCATAACGTCTTCCCTTCCCTCCCTTTCCTTTCCCACTTCCCCTCTCCGGCCGATTTTTGCCTTGATTTCTTTTCCCCTTATCCAACTCTATCTCGCTCTATTGTCTCCCGTTTCATTTCATCAAATTTCAGCTGCAGGGCACAAAAGGCCGGAACATTTTCCCTGGTAGACTCTGGGGGATTCAGCCGAAGCAATTTACAGAGTACACAGGGCGACAAATACCGAAAGAGTATAAGATTAAATGTAACTGATATATACCTCTCTGCAAGGGGTAACCTTCGTCGCAGTTCGCAGTTCGAGAATCGTGGTTCGAGGTTCCGCTATTCACACAACCATTGTACCAGCACTCGGAAATCACAATTGAGGACAAACGATTAAAATGCAAGAACAACACCACCGGAATCTCTATGTACGCGAAAACGATCGTTTCCGTTTATGCATGTAGGGCACGCGACCTTCGCGAAATCTTTTCAAAAGAAATCATTGCAAATCGATATCCAATGTATGAGTGTTAGTAGGAGTATTGAATATGCGGAATTTGAATCTTCGTCATTGCAAATGATTATCCTATGTATAGTACAAAAGTTATCTCGTAAGCGTAATTCGTTTTTTAAAGACAGTAAACAGGTAAGCTCGTTATGTATGGCACAGATACGTACGTAGAATTCATTCGCCTTCGTCTAAATTATCCTCGAATACACGTTTTTCAACCGATTTCGGAGCACGTATATTCTACCACTTTTATGACATCGTTGAAGAGAAATATCGGCTGCAGTAAAATATGGAGGGGCTAGTAATTCGGATGTCGTTTAAAAGAAAGAAAAGTAATGATCTCGTGAACGAGAGAGAGAAAAGGAGAGAATCTCGCAAAAGCTTTAGCCTTTTTCAACAATTCCATTTAGTTTGTTGAATTTTCCCGGCGCGGCGACTCGAAGTCGTGGATCAAATTTTATGCAATTTCATATTCAAAATGTTTTTGCACGCTGAACAGCACTTTTTTCACGTCGTTTCTCCATAATTTCGTATGTCTTTGGCGTTTTAGGGCTAATTTTATTCTCATTTGAGCTACGCTTTTCACAGAAAAAGCCCGCGGCGTTCGAAGTAAGAAAAAAAAAGAATGACCCAAGGAAGAAAACCGTTTCGTTTGGTTGCTCGAGGGCAAAGTTCAATTAAATTTTCCACGGATCGTGCCGATTGTATTTCATTTCACCAAGCGTATTTCCGTTGCTCCGTGATCCACCAAGAGAAATAATAATATTTCCCAAAGGCAGAAGCAAGCTCCAGAGCTTCACCGGAATCGGGAGTAGATACCCACGTCTTCTGAAAGGGGAGCATCGCTGGTAGATCTTAATTTCATTTTCGCTACTCCCGACTCTGTCGTTATAAGAATATACAGGGTGAAACTAAAAGATCGCACCCCATCGGTACCGGCGGTTACAGCGTCGAAAAACTGATTGTAAAACTCTCTGCAAGGAAGTCCTCCGTGTCCCCGTTTTTAGAAATCTTCGATAAACATGGGCCAATCGCAGACGCATTCAGAATTCGACATGGGCGAGCCTTGACTGTTCGGTGAACTGCAGGCGCCAGGCGCAAAACATTTGCTACACTTTTTGTGGATTCCAATCCATGGAAAATGACAAGGCAATACCAGTTGATAACGCAGTCTATTGTTTTGCGCTTGGCCGCAGTCCACCAAACAGTCAAGGCTCGCCCATGCCAAATTCTAAATGCGCTCTGTGATTGCTCCATGTTTATAGACAATTTCTCAAAAACGGGAGCACGCAGGTGCCATTTTGGAAGAAAGTTTCAGAATGAATACTTGATACTGCAACCGCCGGTACCAATGGGGTTGTGATCTTTTAGATTCACCCCGTATATACCTATGATAGGTATATATCTATATATATCCGCAGGTATTTGGAGAATAATATTTTCACGTTTACGCAGAAACGATTTTCTACGTCAGTATATTTATAAATCCCTTATACGACGAAACAAAAGATTGTAATAATAAGAAATGCTGAAAAAAACTTGCTAATAAGAATTTATGGGAGGAAGAATAAAAATGAAGCACGAATTCGAACATGAATTCGAGAATTATTTTTTGAAAACGAGACATGCGAAACATTATTATTATATTGGAAAGTTTCAAAGTTTAAACAATAGTCTACGACTGTATTCTCGCGTTTCGGTACCTACATATAATGAACGAGTTAATTTCTTCATGAAGAATCGTAACAATATCTAAAGTCTCAAAAGGCTTTTGTTCTATTTTATCAGCAAAAAGGAGTTGGAAGTCCGTTTTTTAATTCAATTTGAGATCATTGCGATATTCTAGTTTAATCGAAAATTGGTGAAGTGGAGCAGAATATTATATTCTGAATATTCCTCCTCCGGTTAGCATATACAATACGTGAATACATAATATACTATTATCTACCTCGCAAGCCATGCCAATAGGTGTTTAATTTTGTCTTCTAATTGCGAACCGGACTACATTTTATTCCGTATACGTTAGTCTGCTTTTCGTGAACATAAGTACGTATCTACCTGTATGGGATTCGGCCAAAGTGGATAATAGACACAATGCATGGAAAATACTTGGCACAATATTGATTTATCATAATCGGGAGTGTAAACACTCCAGGTATAGGTATACGATAAATCATACTTTCAAATTGGCGACGGAGTATTTTTCACGATGAAAACATCCCCGTCAGTTATATTTACGAGCCATAGATATTCCCCGATTCCATAGATACCTACTCCGTTGTCCTACTGATCTGATCCACTATTTTACGACAATCTGAATGACAGATTGACACCTAAATAACGATTTATTGATCAATGACCGTTAAGGATCTACGCGTAAATATATGGCCCGATTATATTGGCGATGCAAAAACATGGCAGGGCAGTAAAATGGAATAGCCGAAAAATTGTTTAAAAAAATTCAATCCAAAATTGATTAATCATATAATTTGTCATAATCTGCACGATCAAGATCAATGATACCGCACTCTTTTCGCATATTCCTCCCTTCGCACGTTGATCCCTACAACAATGTATAAATTTAGGAACATTTTACGTACCGTTTGTAAAATTCGTTTTACAAATACCTAATTCATGGCCGAACCCCGACCTCTGAAATCTATCTATTCCTTCGATTGTCCAATCGCAGCAGGATACATACAGAAAAAAATATATTACCTACTCATACGTCAACGTCCGAGATCCATACGTATACGTAAACATATGATTGAAATTCCAAATAGAGCTTTTAGGAGGCTATAAATTCAAGGTTCAAGCCCAATAAAAACATACAAGTCTACGGAATGACAATAGTTAACACGAAGATGAAATTCATCAGAAAAACGAATATCACAATTATCAGCAGCCTATACATTGCATATTTGAAAATTGAAACTCATGAATAGAGTTTGCTATAAAAAGTTGGAACATAGAGAGATTGAGTAATTCAGATGGATTAACGTCAACCCACAATCGGTAGCTAGACTTCGTCTGCAGTTTGGAATTGCAATCTAGAATTCAAGAGCGCATAAACTGCTTGTGGTATAGCTATCATCTCCCATTACACAGTTTAATTACATGATCTCGATAGTAGTATAGAACAGAGATCAAAGTGTGACGATGCAATTCCATATACCTTGGCTGTCACAAAGTATGAGAAATGAATAGGAAGACAGAACAATCCGAAATATCAATTGCGTAATTATACATCATCGGTATTAGATTTGCGCGCGTTGGAAAGTGTATATTAAGAGAACTTGTGAAATAGGGCCCGACTATAATTGCTAAGATCTTATACGTTCGCCCTTATGCCCTTATTTCACCGGACTTCACAATTGCTCAGAAAAATATTGTGAACCAATTTATATTATTATACAAGAAGTCAAAAAATCGACGTTTTCGAGTTACAGCAAAACCACGCTTCCTGACGCATGCGAGTCCGCAGGACGATCGGAAAACGGCTAGAAGACTCGGAATGTCGTTTTTCGACATGATATAACTATAAATCCCGACTCAAAATAGGATATCGGGCATCCACTATAGTCGTCTTTCGTCTGTTTTACAGACTTAAATGTACCAAGGCTTCCCATGCTATCCAGAAGTCCCAAACCCAGAAGTTGTCTGGCAGACGTCCTCTAATAGGTGCCTAATGTCCACGGTTACAAGATCCTAAAGATATTCTTCGTATGATAAACAACTTCCGGCTTTTTGACATTTGGATACTTGCCGCAATACCTATGAGCGCGATTCGATTGATCCTATCATTGACAAACTTTGAAATCAACTGATTCATAGGCACACACACGCATCTCGACAACTTATATCAGCGGGGAATATATATATATATATATATATATATATATATATATATATATATATATATATATATATATGTATATATTTCATACGTAAAATCTGCGTGAAAATAGGTAATTCGGTATTGCACAGGTATAATGGAGTCCGTTGATAATTATGAATCATTCGATTCAATTAGCATGACACACAACAATTGATAACTTTCATCAGCCTGTTAAAATCACATATTCGAATATCTTATGTTAATAGAATCGTAATTATACCTCAAAGCCGATAGCTCCACGCTGAGTTTGTTCCATACGATTAAACAATGATAGCTCCAGCTTGAATAAAATGGAACCGCCATTGACGCCAAGTGCTGCCACCTTTGGTGATGTCGTACAACCAAGGAACTATATTCTTCGTATCGCGCGTCGGTAGGATGGACATTCTAATTACACCCGTCGATAACTTCCGAACATTTGTACTGTCGGCACGTTAGGGATGCGTTTATAGATTTACCACCGAATTCAAAATTTTCGTAATTAAGAATAATTCGATGAACACGAATTAAACGTTGTAATCACTTAAAATTATTATCAGCTTGGCATCAATATTTCAACAGTCGAAGACTCATCCTTTCGTCTCGGAACTGCATATACCATAATGGGAATTCATCATTTTTATTTGACGATTGTAGTAAATCACGAAATTCGAATGCACAGAATGAAAGACTGGAGAATAACTTGTCTTAGGAATTATTTTCACCACCCGAACGAATAATTATACCAATAAAACACCGTTGTATATTATCCTACAGGTTTATTCTCTATATTTGAATTCCGGGCGTTAGGAATGTTTGATTTTATCTCGCTTTCGAATGACCGGGACAAAATTATTGCCGCAAGATTTACTGTGGCCGCCATCTTGAAACGGCGAAACACGAATTGTAAGAGTTCTTTAATGCAGTCAGCTGACCTGTCTTGTGATAGCAAGCAGCCAGGCGAAATCCTTGCTGGGCGGGTTCACTTCAGTTCGTCGCACGTATCCGTAAGTTTTATGAAGTTATACTTATTAGTAAAAGAGTGTTTTCGTGAAAAAGTAAAGTTAAAACTGTGCAGAATAATTGGGCACATAAAATTCTCCATAATTCCATACGTGACGGCTGTTATTTCCGCGAAATACTTTACCACAGTAGTTATCGATCCCACCACTTTGCGTACGCCATCGTTTTCCAGCTATAATTCATTTTTCTCTTCTGCAAATTACGATCAACTTCTTTGATCCGACGTTCCGAATTTCGAATTATAAATCTGGCCGAATATTGCCTGATCCGATTAATAGTTTCTAGTTCACACACAACTAGCTTCATATCAATTATTTCTGCTAGTAGCAGACGGCGCTTTGCCCGGGGGCTACGCCTACTTTTTAGATTTCGACTGCTCACGTGAATCCGTCGACTTGACTTTTAGCTCAAAACACAATCGCACAGTTAATTCTGTTCCCACTGTTGTTCAATTGTTTTCATACCAAATTCAAACCCCGCATCGTATTCGTTACCTAATCAAATATTTTCTCGATAATATTCCTTTTAATTAATAATTGTAACAGAATATAAATCTCATCGGGAAATAAAGGTGGGAGTGGCCAGATGATCTCAAATGAAGCATAACAAATTTTATAACATATCTCTTTCTCTAGTTACTCAATATTTCAGTTGAGAACATTTTATGCAATAACTGCGTCACTCTACCCTAAACTTATTTTCATCCCTCTATTCGTCTTCTGTATTAAAAACCCGGTATAAATGTGTAATTCAATAGTATTATGTTTTATACAAAGTCACATGACCTTACTTCTCGATCTTTACAATTTTTTCACAATTAAATTATAACACGAGATTTCTCACGTAATGATTTTCTTCCAGATATCAAATAAATAATCATGGCCAGCCGAAATTTGCCAAAGATTTCCCAGGAGGACAAAGAGTCCAGACTAGGATATGTCTACGCAGTATCTGGTCCCGGTTAGTGCATAAGAAACAAAATACACAATAAAAATACTCGGTTTCATCTTTCTTCGTGCTCTTTGATCCTAACTTTACAGTTTTCTATCACATTTCATTCGTTTTTGTCGAACAATCTTTTCAAATTCTCTTTTCTAAACGTATTTCAAAGAGAAGAAAAACCACTAATGATAATTAATAATCGTAGTCGTCACGGCGGAGAAGATGTCTGGATCCGCTATGTACGAATTGGTGCGTGTCGGTTACTACGAACTTGTAGGAGAGATTATTCGTTTGGAAGGAGACATGGCGACTATTCAGGTTGATGAAAAACAAATTTCCTGACATCACAGTCTTTTTGATAACTAGAGAAACTTGACAATGGAATATTCTTCTGCCAAAAGGTATACGAGGAAACGAGCGGCGTGACTGTAGGCGATCCTGTACTGTGTACTGGCAAACCATTGTCCGTTGAATTAGGACCGGGTATTCTTGGAAGTATTTTTGACGGTATTCAACGTCCGTTGAAAGATATTCACGAACTGACTAATTCCATCTACATCCCTAAGGGTGTTAATATCCCTGCTTTATCACGCACTACTCAATGGGAATTCAATCCTTTGAATATTAAGACAGGGAGCCATATTACTGGCGGAGATTTGTACGGTATCGTACATGAAAATACGTTGGTGAAACACAAAATGCTTTTACCACCAAAAAGTAAGGGTACCGTCACCTACATTGCACCGCCCGGAAATTATACCGTCAACGTAAGTTTTCTGATTTTCTATACCAGAGTCGAGAGAGCTACAAAAATAAAGAAAAGCATCGAAAAATGAAATATACAAGAATGTAGATTGTTAAAGCTTCTCTCTAGACATATTGTAATCCGACGGAGTATAGGAGCCTGACAAAAATTGTCTTTGATTACTTTGAGCCTAGTAGGCTATGATACATTCTTTGATACTATTTTGATGAACTTTGCTCGGAAAATCTGAGTTCAAGGCCTATCTCATAAGTTAATGGCAGAAATTTAACGAAAGGATTTTTGATCTCCCAGGATATTGTGCTAGAGACAGAATTTGACGGAGAACATAACAAATACACTATGCTTCAAGTGTGGCCAGTACGTCAGCCACGTCCTGTGACTGAGAAATTGCCAGCTAATCATCCTCTGTTGACTGGCCAGCGCGTATTGGATTCTCTTTTCCCGTAAATAGAACATTTTTCTTTTCTATTCATCTCAAAGAGATGCAAAACCTTGTTAATATTTCAAAACCGCTTCTCTTCCAGATGTGTACAAGGAGGTACGACCGCCATTCCCGGTGCTTTCGGTTGCGGTAAGACTGTAATCTCACAGTCTTTGTCAAAATACTCTAATTCTGATGTAATCATTTACGTCGGTTGCGGTGAACGTGGTAACGAGATGTCTGAAGTACTTAGTGAATTCCCTGAACTGTCTGTTGAAATTGACGGTGTTACCGAATCAATTATGAAGCGTACTGCTCTAGTCGCTAATACTTCTAACATGCCTGTGGCCGCCCGTGAGGCTTCCATTTACACTGGTGCGTTTAAATAATATCTGGACAAAATGTTCATACAAATTCAAAGCTCGAAATTGAAAAATCAATTCTAAACTAACAACTTTTATTACCTTCTTCAGGTATTACATTATCCGAATACTTCAGAGACATGGGTTACAACGTATCTATGATGGCTGATTCAACTTCTCGTTGGGCTGAGGCTCTTCGTGAAATTTCTGGTCGTTTGGCTGAGATGCCTGCCGATTCTGGTTACCCTGCATACTTGGGAGCTAGATTGGCCAGTTTCTATGAACGTGCCGGAAGGTACGTGAACCAGTTTACCAGAATATTTGGTATCTGGAAAGTTAAGAGTTGGAAAATTGAGAAAATTTCTTCAAAAATCCGAGATTCTCAGGGATATCTGATTTTAGTGAACATCTTGACAATGCCAATGCATTGTGAATATCAGATTCTTACTCATTTCAATGATTTCACATTTTTCACTATCTGAATTTATTTTCAATAACAATATTACGTTTTTCAGAGTTAAGTGTTTGGGTAATCCGGATCGTGAAGGTTCCGTCAGTATTGTAGGAGCCGTATCACCTCCTGGTGGAGATTTGTCAGATCCTGTGACAACTGCAACTTTGGGTATTGTGCAGGTAAATCAATCTGAAAATTAACAAAAAAGATACTCTTCACTTCATCAATGAGCCCAATTCGCAGGACTTCTTCGAAGATCAAGAAACTCATCAACTTTTCTATTTATGAACTTAGGTGTTCTGGGGTTTGGACAAGAAACTTGCTCAGCGTAAGCATTTCCCTTCTATCAATTGGTTGCTTTCATACAGTAAATACATGCGAGCTCTTGACGATTTCTACGATAAAAACTTCCAAGAATTCGTCCCGCTGAGAACGAAAGTACAGGAAATTCTTCAGGAAGAAGAAGACTTGTCGGAAATCGTACAACTCGTTGGTAAGGCTTCTCTTGCTGAAACCGACAAAATCACCCTTGAGGTTGCCAAACTTTTGAAAGATGATTTCCTCCAACAAAACAGGTAATCTATTTCTCGTTTTTTCTCTCGATCAATCCAGAAGACGTTACCTCTACTGTTTATCTATTCTAGAGAATTATCACAGTTTGGGTGGAAATAAGTTTTCTTTTTCTATCACAGCTACTCCACATATGATCGATTCTGCCCATTCTACAAGACTGTCTTGATGCTACGCAACATGATTGCATTCTACGATATGGCCAGGCACGCAGTTGAATCTACAGCTCAATCAGACAACAAAATTACTTGGAATGTAATTCGTGACAGTATGGGCAACATCCTCTACCAACTCAGCTCTATGAAATTCAAGGTGAGCCTCTATAATCTAAATAGTTTACTCATGATATTATTACTTATCTGAATCAAATAAGTTCAGATACTTACTTATTTCCAATGAATTCATTCATCTTTTAATTTAGGACCCAGTGAAAGATGGCGAACAAGCGATAAGGGCAGAATATGACCAACTTCACGAGGATATTCAGCAAGCTTTCAGAAACCTAGAAGATTAATTATTATGCTTCCCATAAACCATATTTTCAACACTCCTCTTTTGGTAATGAATAATCATTTTGGATTATGGCTATTTAAAGGTGTTCCTACGTCATTAGAATTTGATGAAAAACATAAAAAAAAAAAAAAAAAAAAAATAGCAGGTTCCATTTATGAAAAAAGTATTGTTAATTAAACAATTGATAATAATATAATTCTGAGAATTATAGTGATAAGATTATACGCCATTCAACAATAGCGTAAAACATGAATTCAGGATCTGTATAAAGAAGAAATAAAACAATTACAGTGAGATATATTATCCCATCAAATATATCTATACCTATATAAATTATAGGATGGAGTTTTATATTTTCTTGTGAAGAAGAAGTGAAGAAAATATACCTACTTATCTTGTTTTCATGAATATACTATCTAGGTGTACAGTGAAAAATGAATTCATTCAAGACAATAAACCATGGAACCCCTTTAAATATACGAACTAAGTAAATGTCCTTGTTGAGAAAATGTGTTTCCAATCGCTCGTAAGTTATTCCTATAATTAGAGAATAAAGGGAAAAGCTTATAATTTTTTATTAAAATAATCAAACCGATACGAAGCATTTCTTTTTTTTTCATATAGCTACTCTCGCGTTTTAACATTTTTTTTATAAATGTTTCCAACGTCAAGAGTAGATATAAAATTCATAATATTTGATAAAGAATAGCGCAGTATCCCGATTATATTAATAAGAAAGAAGTATATATTAGATTGTGTACAATACAGAATTCCTGGCGAAGAAAACTCTCGTTACGTCTGCTAGTTATGGACGATATTAATGTAATTTGAATTGAAAAACAAAAACACATGGCCTTGGTGTTCATTAAGAAACAAAAAACATATCCTGCGATGTAACGACAAGTTTTCCATGATAAATACAAATGAAAAAATAAACCTAGTAACACAATTATAAAATCATGGAGTATTATTGTACCATATTATATTATATTATACATATATATTATTATTATTATTATTATAAACGTCATAGACATAAACGTTAGGTAAGAATTAATGAAAAGAAAAAAAAAAAGAAAAAAAAAAAAGAAATGTTATATCAACGTTGAAACATTAAAAAGTGTAGAATTGTAAGATTGAATAGATTAAAGAAAAATAATGAGGTGCTGGGTTTATGTACGTTATGAAAAAACGAAGACAAAAAAATACACATTTCATTCACACAGTGTCCAAGAATTCCAGCAGCTTCAGTACCATTTCCAATGTACGATATGTAAAGAATAATAAAAATTATGCACAAAAAAGGAAACAAAATACGTGAAACATCAATTGACAAAGTAATTATATATGAAGTAAGAAAAGAAGTTAATTTAAAATCGGCTATAGGTATTTTCATTCAGTTTATTCTTCTCTTTGTTTTTTCTGTTTTTATTATTTAATATTTGTTTTTATAATAATATAACAATAACCCCGCCATATATACAATAACAGTATATTACAATTAATTATTACACGTTTACATCCGCTTCGTCGTTTTCTTTCTTTATTTTCTTTTTTTCTTTTCTGTTCCGTGGAATCTCAATCAAAAAAATATTGCTATACATAAGGACGATGGTTTTCTAATTTTTATCGATTCATTTATATCTATTTCATATTTTTACCTTTTCAGTCTCGGTGTTCAAAAATATCCTACAGTGTATCGAAAAGCAATACGTTTATTATTTATTACTGGTAGTAGAAAAGTATCAACTTCATATAGTATAACAGATGTAGTTTCGTTAATTAATTACATATTATTGCTACTGTGACCGAAACTGAAAACCAAAATTATTTTTTATCAATTTAGATATGCACTGACATGCATTATGTCCCATTTTTTATTTATTCTAATTTTTTTCTTAGACATATATGTATATATATACTCTCTTGGAATTATTAATTCTGTGTAGTAGAAGTTGTCGAATTGATATTTGATAGGAGATTTATCGAAAATAGGCGTTGATTTTCACAGCCTTCATTATTATTACCCCGTTTGTTGCTCACCTGATGGTACTCAAATCTTCTACAAAATTTTCCTCTGATTATGAGAAAAAAAGTTACAAACTATGTAATAAATTAGCAACTGTTAGTAATCACAATTCTGCATAAGGTGGTAGTTTGCGTATTTTAAGTCTTATAGGTCAGATTATTATAATAAGAGGATACACATAGAAATTAATGTGAACCACCAAAAGAATATAAAAAATTTAAATAAAATTCAGGAGAGCTATAAAAATCTTTAATAACGTTTCTTGCATAGTAGGTAATCTCAATCGTCGCAAACGAATCGAGTCAGCTCACTACCTCAACAATGTGATGATAGATACTAGAGAATTCGATCACCGCTGTTGGTTGTTAAAGTAATAACAAGTCGGATTGATAACAGCATATTAGCTTTTCTTTTTCATCGTCAATTCTAACTTTTGACAGTCCACCTACATATTCCAACCGAGAAATAATCATAATAACAATGCAGTAGAAACTACAGAAAGCATAATTCTATAAAATTCAAAATTACCCATGATGATCTCATGATTTCGAAAAAGAAACAATAATTCTCTAGTACTAATCGATGTTAAACAATACCTTAACAATATCTATGTACAAACGAAAAATAAAAATATATATATATGTTTTCAGACAAATTAATTAAATAATTAATTAAGGACTGGGATGAACAACGTCTAAACTTGCTGTCGGAGATGTTATTTGCGATCTCAATTGAGCATTTTCACGCTTTAGTTGGGCCACCAATTGCTTTAAGGCATTTATTTCATGTCGCAGTTTATCATTGTCACGCAAACACTGTCCCAGACCTTGATTCGCCGCTCTCAATTCTCCGATATATTCGCATGCCTTTGCCAGGATTCCTCCTTTACTCTGTTATCGTAGAACGAACAGGGAATCAATTCAAACGAAAATCATTGAATGAAAAAAAAGGACAAAGTACTACGGATCAATTTAAGAAAATTATCCCTATACCTGTGTTTCATAATTTGCTTTCCCATCTCCGCTAACGTTGGCATTGCCATTGGCAGTAGTATTGTTGCATTCAGGAATAATTTTACCCAGCTTAGCGATCCAGTTATTAATCTTATCTCTACGGCGGCGTTCAACTTCGTTATGCGTTGCTCTCCGTCTATCGTCTCTCTGTGAGTAATTACAAATAATTTAAAAATTACTGCTTGGACGTGAATTTTTCTTGGGAAGGCTTTCGTTCTACCAAATGCTATCTATAAATAATATCTAAAGGCAGGAGATCTCTAAGGGTTTAGGAATAAAATAAACCTTTTTAAGCCCCGTTGTAGCGTTGCGTGGAGTTTCAATTTGAAGCGTAGCTCTCGGCGCTAGCGATCTGGATGTTTGGGCTGTGGTAAAAACTTCATTTGCATTTCCAATTACATAAAATTGCCCATTTAACGGTGAAGTTAAAACCTGCACGGTATTATTTGCTGACTGGGATACCGGAAGTTCAATTTCATTTCCAGCCGTTCCGCCATTCACCTGAACCACTCTATAGGCTAACGTTTCTTGGTAACGTATTCCATCCTCTCCAACAGCTTCTCCTATTGAATGTACATAAATCTATGTTCTGACTAGTAAAATCTGATTTTGTTGGATAACCAACATCGATATCAAGCCGTGCAGGTTTGGAAATCTGTCAATATCTATGATTTTATTGTGTGCTATTTTTTATCGTCAATTTCTAGCTGTAGGCTATGGCAATTAATTATTATTCCGAAAATATTGAAAATAGATCGTGGAGGTATTGACGAACATCTGTTTCATCGGGATATTTTTGATTAGATGTAAACATCGTGGGTAAAGTTATAAAAAAAATCGTAAGAAAACAGAACAAAAAAATTATCTAAAAACCGGTAAATAGGAGTTGCGTATTAGAGATCAATGTTGGTTGATGGAATATTTTCAGCCCACCCTGTAGGAGAATAAATAATATAAATACCTTCGCCGTCGCAATCAACAAATTCTGCCTCCTCTAACACAATGCCTGCAGTTTCGTCATCCTTGTTCGTTGACCCGCTGTTGAAATGACTTTATAGATTATTTAACAGCCGGAATCATTTCGAAGAGGGGTTATTCAACGATTCGTGTATTTCATTTTTTGATTATAAAACCGGATGGATTATTACGCAGCATATATAAAATGAAAAAGAGTACTAGATTATACATAAATAAGGAAATGCGTGTGATCGAGTTTGCAATGACCTTCACCATCCAAACGAACCTTTATTATATTATCATTTATTCTGCATAATTATTACCGGGTAATTAACTAATTACCTGACATCTTGTGGGTCAAGATGCTGCTCCAAAATATCCATTTTTTGCCACCAAAAATCGTTTGAATTGGTCAAAATTCACGTGAGCTGGTCACGGGACACGACAACGAGGTCATGTGGTGTACAAGATGGCTGGTCACGGAGGCGCACGCATATCGTACGTCACGATTGGAGACAACAAGGTTCTTCCAGCAGCATTAATTATTGCGCGGCTAACGATATTTTACACCTTGCGTATGCCGTAATAAATTGCCTCAACTGTTTCCTCCATCGACATATAGTATGGACTACGCTTAAGCATGGAAGAATGTGACCGGCCGGAAGAAAGAGATAGCGACTGGTGGCGGCCAAGCTCTGTCTCTTTCTCATTAGGTGCGCAATATAGCGATTGGCCGCCACCTCGCACTCTCTTTTTCTAATTCTACCGGACACTTTTCGTAGGGCTTCAATGCGAGTATCGCGTAGTCCGTACTATACTATGTCGATGGTTTCCTCCTTCTGTATTTTTATTTATATGAATCATATTTTTATACTTTGATAACAAAATATGATTAACTTTTTCCTCATTTTCTTTCTAGAAAAGTAAAAATAAAAACGAGGGAGCCGCATTTTATTATCAAATCTTCATAAGAAATATTCGGTTACGATTTTGTGACGTGACGTCATATACCGCGAATTCAGTTCATTTGCAGACGAAAAATTTCTTCAAGGGGTTTCGAATCAGATGCCATCAAACACGAACCGTCCCGGAAATTATTTTTGAATTCGGGCATATTTATAAAACGCCGATAATAGGAATTTAACCAACGTTCTAAACGTATATTTAATAGTAATAATAATTTATTTATATATAACGGGAGTTCTGTAAAGATAGCATAATAATGACAAGGTGAGTAGATTCAGCGTCGTTATTGAGGTTAGGTCCAACTACTACTACGCCTGCATGCTCATCAAGAAATTCGAATAAAAATTATACATTCCATTTTCCTTCATAACTTTAATTTACCTCACCTCTCCACACCGTTGAAATCTCTATCAATAATTATCTTATTCACTATCTATCTATGCAGGTCAAAGATAGAATTAGGGGATGTAACACCCCACAATATAAAACAACTAAAATTGTTAAATCAAGTTGTTTTTCCCGTTTCGTATAACGAAAAATTTTACAAAGATGTTCTGGAAGCTGGTGAACTTGCAAAACTTGTTTATTACAATGATATCGTGGTGAGTGAATAGCTCTTATCCTCGAATCGTTAGTTTTGTCTGGCAAAAATCCGCAAAACTTAGCTAAATTTGTTTCTGTTTTTACCTCTAGAAAAGTCCTGCTACGTTTATTTTCTAGTTATCATAAAACACACATGAATTCTAAAAATAGTTTGGAGGCAACATTTCATCAAATTAATTTCAGGTTGGGGCAGTTTGTTGTCGCGTAGATACTTCGGAAAACTCACGTCGTTTGTACATAATGACATTAGGATGTTTATATCCTTATCGACGTTTGGGTATCGGTACTGTAATGGTACAACACGTACTTAATTATGTGACTAAAGACGGAAACTTTGACTCAATTTTTCTGTGAGTTAATAAATTCTATTTCTTTACTTCATTACATGAAACATACCGATATTCAAATTTGATATTAAATCGATCAGGGTGGCAACGGAGCTGGAAAACCTGGAATAGTCAGTAGGGTAAAGTCAGGGAAGTCAGGGAATTTCCTTAATTCGCAGGGAAAACACGCTCTTTTCATTAGTGAAGAGTTAATGCACTGTTCGCTGTGAGTTCAAGTCAAATCTAAAAAACACTCATATTTTATTTGAAAATATACTTCGATATTACTTCGCTAGTCCTCAATGTTTGATGAATTTATATATATGCATGCTAAATTCAGCAAATTTTTTTTTCAAATCATCGGAAAAAGTCCGGCAAAATTGAAATTTCGACAGGGGAAAGCAAGGGAATAGTCAGGGAATTTTATTCCAACCATCTTGTCGCCACCCTGACTAACGTTAACGAATTATATTTCATACATTTCCAATTTTCATTCAGGCACGTTCAAGTAAACAACGAGGGAGCTATTGATTTTTATAAAAAGTTCGGTTTCAAAGTTGTTGAAACGAAAAAGCATTATTACAAACGTATTGAGCCTGCAGATGCGCATGTTTTACAAAAAACATTGCGCCAGCCAACTGCAGCTAATAATCATCAAACGCCAACACAATAAATTAATAAATTCATCTACCAATCTTCCATCGTCTGTTTTTTTCTCAGTTAATTTTTTTTTATTCTTCATCGTATAATCTTTATCCGCTGTACAAATTGTCAATAAAGAATAACATGTTCCTCATATTCAATTTGTTTTCTTTAAAAATGTTAAAAAAAAAAAAAGGAATAATGAATGAGGAAAATACAAATTCCTACAAATTCTCATAATAATTTTAACGACGCTTCATTACAGTGGTAATATATCTCATTATACAAACTCAAATACTTTATTACTTTCAATAATAATAATACGCAACATCACAAGAACAAGTTTATCCCATTTGAGTAAATTCTTTCTATAATTACACAGTATTCTTATAACATCAAATTTATCATTCAACATTTTTATAATATACTATATAAGAGGGAGAAATACTTTTAGCCGAATATATCTTATTGACACAATTGTTTTTAGATTGTTTTTTACACAAGCTTATAATACAAATATACCATCTTTTAGTGATTACTGATGATACTATTATAAATTTATAAAGTACGTATAGATTTGTAAATTGAAGTACTATTTGTTGTTGTGCAAACATTGTTAATAATCAAGCACGGTATTGATTGATAAATCGATATACGATCCAGAAAAGAGGCAGAAAAGTATTGGAATGTGACTAAAAATTGAACTATACCTCTTTGTGCAAACTTCTCATCGATAATTAACAGAATAATAGAATAGATATACTACATGGAAATAGGTCATTTGATACGATAAAGTATAATACAATTCAATAATTATTACGATCAGCGAAATCTGAGGTTCCAGAGTAGCACTCGCATGCGTTCATTATTGAATAGCCACATGCCTATCGAATGATTATAAGTTGGCGTACCTGCTACAAGTGGCTTGAACAATCTATGCATCACAATCTTTAGCATCCTTTTACAACTTGCGATGATATATTCGAACATTTATGTACATAATAGGCAAGTGAATAATAGAACTAATCAATTCATACTCAACTAATTGTTATCAAGTAGTTCTCGTATTCTCCTTACACATAGATTCGAACCATCGCTTGCTTCCTTGGATAGCTGAGGTGAAAAGTTTTATGTTAAAAGAGGATCGTTATCGGAAAATCATTGTCTTTGAATGAATAGTAATTAGGTATTTACCATGCTGAAGTTTAAAAATCCATGCGGTAACCCTGAAAGTATATCCATTGTTACCGGATTCCCTAAAGCTCTTAACTTTCTTGCAAACATTACACAATCATCAAGACAAGGATCTAACTCTAGGGTCTGGAAAAATATACACAACTGTTACATTAGAATGATAGAAATCCAAGGTTTATTTTCACCAAGCGAATTAATTATGTGCAGTTACCAGAATTTTAATTGGTGGCATTTGAGCCAATGTGCTAGTAGATGCAATGTACGGACTCAAGTGCGGATCTCTCGGTACAGTGAATACAAATTCATCTGATGGGCTCTTCTCACTCTCCGCATTAAGTAATCTCGCTTTTTTATTACTACCTAAATTCCAGCCAAATATAGACCACGATTTATCACCCTCGTGATATCTTTCTCCCTTGGTGTTTTTATCTTCATTGCTTGACACAGCAGCCAAATTATCAGACGATTTATTTTTGTACATATTCAGAAACTGCGTAATATATTCTTGCGAATGTGTTTGTTCTCTCGTATTAATCTTACTTGGCGTTGTTGCGTCTAAAGTAACTGAAAAAGATAAATCAAACAAACATTGAATGTTACTTCTATTTTCATTCGGAAAATAGTATTTCTTCTCGCAACGAAATACTAACCCTGCATAGTATCAGCTTCGGCAAGACTGACCGAGTTCAACGTAGAATCAGATGCAAACGAAGCCAACCTATGTTCTTCGTTACTTTCATCACCGTTAGGACTAAGAGCAAGAGCTATGAGATCACTCTCGCTAACTTCTGCAAATGACTCAGTCTCAGATCCCTGGCCTTTGCCATTCTCTTCTTCTTTGTATCTAAAATTAATTAATTCATTTTATTTTTCGCTACACTATGCACCCAAGAGGAAACTTTGATCTCTCACCAACCTCTGCGTCTGACTATCGCCGGGGGAGTATGCTTTGAGACATCTCATCATACAACCGAATGGCAATAGTGGATCTGTAAGACACAATAATCGTGCAGGAGAAGGTATAAATTCAATTAAAACTGGCGTATAGGCCATAAAAATTCCATCTGGTTTCCGTATGTTCAGTTCTAGACACTTGAAAGTTGCAGCTAGGTTTATATTAGCTCCCGCAGAGTCCCCTGTAATGAAGATGAGCCAATGATCAATGAATTTTTGTAATTTGTGTCTTTTATTTCCATTCAATAACATACCAACAAGGATCACTTTACTAGCTGTACTTCCCAACAAACTACTTGCGTTTTTCAAAGCCCATGCGTAAGCATATACCACTTCTTCGAGAGCTCGGGGATAAGGTGCTTCTGGAGCTAAACTATAATCTATACTCAGAATCGGCACACCAAGTTGTATCGCCCAATCACGTAGATAAACTTCATGAGAACGTGAACTTTGAGATATAAAACCACCGCCGTGACAATGAATTACCAATCCATCAGATGCTGGCAATAATTCACTGACTCCGCGGGAACCAATCTAGAAAATAAGGTTAATTTGGTTATCAGTAACAGAAATATCTCTCTTTTCTAGACTTTATGAGTGTCAAAGAAATAACGAGAAATAATAATAATGACCAAATGTTTTCACGTATCGTCAAAAACCTAGAATTACGACTTTACCATTCCCTTTCTATGATGAGAGCTCAAAAGTCGCACAGACAGAGTTCTTTCCCCCAAATGACTACGAGGTATAGGAATAGATACCGGTGGACAATTATCAGAGTCAAGGATCAATTCTTCAGGAGGAATTGATATGACTTGATTTACGGGTAACGTAGGCAACATCATAGCAGGCACACGTTGTACCAGATCTAAAATACTATAAATATTATACAAATCTGAAATTCTGATAGTTTGAAAAATAAAATCACTAGTAATGCCAATTCTTCGAAGCTATTAATATTGTTATTATCGAAAAAATTGGAACGCTATGATATGTGATAAATATTTATTGACATCCCCTACCCATTTCATTAAGACACCAAAAATCCTTGCAGAAATTAATATCAGCACACTGTGAGAGATTCACTATACGTCGAGCTCTTGCCTCTGGATCTAATAAATATTTAACCGAATTTGCACACCTTTCCATCAATGTTCCATTGGCGTAATATACTTCGCTGAACGACGCCATGCATGTGGATATCGTTTTGAGAACAGGTTTCATACTGTCGCAAAACTAAAAAGACAAATTCCTTCAGTATATTATAAATAGTTCGACCGTTTCGGGTAATCCAAAATAGGTTTTTCATCATTTCTGAAGGGATACATAACGGAGTAGTTTCGTTTTTCTTGAACAAGAATATATTTATCACTGGAGTATTCGTTATCTTATGGAAATAACATGAATTGGAGCCAAAGAATAAGAAAATGACGACTGGTATTGATGCAATAAATCATAATACTTGTACCTGGAATCCTAAACATCTGCCGTAAAAACTATATTGGTTGATACTTTCGGCTCTATCTAAAAGCTCCTGAGCACTGTGAGAGTCAGCGCAAAATAGAGAAGGTCTATCATTAGGTGTGTCCTCTCTCCATGAATACAGTGTTTTTAAATGTTGTAGGCAGGTACATAACGAGGCTAATAATTGTAGACAAGCTTCAACTTCTCTGAAAATTGAATAAAAATGAAAAAATTTGGCATAACAGGAAGTTGCTCAGGTTATCAATTTCCGAATAATAGAAATTTGTTTAAATGAGACAAGTTTCTTACTTGACGTAATAATTTTTGCGGAATAAAATAGAATCTCTTTGACAGCATAGTTGGCGGCAAACACAGATGGAATGTAATATACACTTATCAACTATTGAGAGGAAACTTCTGTAACCATTTCCAGGAGTTTTAGAATCGAAATCAAATTGCGGTGCTATTTTAGATATCTCTCTATACAATGGGCGGATCTGTTCCAAATGATCGAGCATTGCTAATAATCCATGATTCAAACGAAAACCAGCTTCGTTTTGATCGGTTGCAAAATATTCAGCATTTGCGCGACACAATTCTCTTAATGCTCCCCAATGTGGAGGCTCAAGCTCTGCGAATGGTTTTGCAAAATCATAATCGAACGTAGACATTTGGCTTATGAGTTAATAATTTTATATGTCAAAAATATACTATATTAGTTAGCAGTTGTTTAAATATTTATGATTATTGTGATTACTATGTGTTGTATATTGTCGATAAGATTGTTATTCGTATTTTTTCAATAATACAAATTTCATGTTTTGTACTGTTATGGACGATTTTAGGTGAACAATGGACGGAATGATTTGAAGAAAGTTCGAACGCGTTTTTTCTTTGTTTTTTTTTTCATAAGTTTACTGTCATTATCGGATCAGTTGCTTATCTCTTTGCATTGACAGAAACTGAACGTATAAGCGCGAACATTGCCCATCGGGTCAAAGTCGAATAGGTTAGAATATTGAAATTGAATAATTAACTTCTGTATGCGGTAAACAATATTATTGATGAGAATAAATGCCACTGTTTAATAATCCAGTTATTTATAATGATCGTTCTTTCATTATTTGAGAAATTTCTTATCGTTCAATTTGCGTTTGACACTAGCCTGTGTGGGCCGCCATATTGATTTTCAAATGCGCGCACGAGTGCAGACGATGCGTTGAGGACGATGTTCTTTCAACCGATATTGACAAATCTCATCGTTGAGCGTAGAAGCGGAGTATAGAAGGGTATCTACACTCAACGATCTCATTCCCTCGCCTCTTTAAACATCAGCGGGAGACAAAAACAAGAATTGCCACGAGCTGACACGAATAATTCTTGGAATCACATAGAATGAATAATAATTACCGATTACAAAATGCTGATGATATTCATTCTACAAATTAAAAATTCTTCTATTTATTTACTTTATTTTGAAACATAAATCTTCGCACGGCACGTGCACGTTTATACACATCTCTTATTTATCAATTAATTTCAATTGCACAGGCTGGCACAAGCTCAGATGCCGTGATCTATTTAATATAAATGATGTACAAAAATGAAACATACTGCATAGTTCGTATTATACCAGTATTTTTGAAACTCGAAATCATTTATTTCTGACATTCGTTTATAAAATATGTATCACGTGGTTTCAAATCAAATCGGAATCGCGTCTGCTAATGGTCTCCTACCACACGCCGTGTCATAATTTATCATTATCCACCGAAAGCTAGGTAATTTTGCTTATTACAGAGCTCAATATTATTTTGATCACTTAGAACTACGACTTGATGCTTATATTGTAACAAGTAGGTTGAATATGACAATATTTTCACATATGTCATTTCGGTATGTAAGAGAAAACGCGATGAGTTCAGAAAGAAAGCTAACCTCAAAAATTCCCAACACATCTCTGTATTATTACGTTTATAGTCTTCGGTTAATCAGAATATTTTTTACAGATTCCACGATGGCTTCAGGTTGTTGCATGATTATACGACGTGGTATAACAACCAGTTCAATATGTCAGGGTAAACGTAATTTCCGAAAATTTCTGATTCCCAACAAACGAGGTACACGTAATTTCAAATTGCAACAAAAAACAAACCCGAGTCCAGACGTACCCATAGACCGTAAGTACTCCAAAATCATTGTAAAAATCTTATTTTGTAAAATAACAGGTCAATTATTCCCGAAAGACGTTTAAAAATTGTTTTTTTTCCTTTCTCACTTTCTAATTCAGATCGTGGAGTAAGATCTGTCGGGATTTACGTCAAAAAACACTTCGTACCAGTGCCAGAAATGATCCCTGAATTGATAGTACCGCCGCTTGAGGGATTTAAACTAAAACCTTACGTAGCATATCACACGGAAGAGGTACAACAAACAGAATTTACGCCGGAAGATTTATTCAACGCTATATATGCTGACAAAATCATATCCGATTACAAGAATAAAAAATTAGCCGAAGACGGTAGTCCTTTGGAACCCAACGAATACGAAAAACTAACAGCAGAAGAGGCTAAACTATTGGCTGGAAAAACCGGTTGCGATCTTTTTGGTAAATAAGTTCTTCATAAATCCACGTTTTTAGTGTAGCTTAGTTTTATGATATGTAGAAATTTACGAGGCAGTCGCAGGTTTTTAATAAATTTCCAAAGCACCAATGCTTTGTGACCGATTGAAAAAAAAAGAAAAATTCTTTCAGCTTTTTATTTCCGAGTTGTATTTTTTAATAATGATTTGGACGATTGGGAGATAATTGGTATGAAAAATTGGTTATAAGCGGAGCATTCGAACGTTGACTGAAGATCGTATTCTTCAGTCAACGATTCTAATGAGAATGATGTGAAAATAATATTCACAGATGTTGGGATATTGAATAGAGTTTTTAAGGGTAACTATGTGAGCCTTGTAATGCTCTTTATTCATTACAATCTAAGCGTGTTTGAGATTATACATAGAGTTATATAATTTATCTACATATTATAAATGGTAATTATTCACTATTACTTTTAATTTTTTCCCCGAAATAACAACAGAGGAGGAAAATGAAAATTGGAACCCTTAAATCTATATATTTTGCTCCAGTAGTATTTGATTCTTTTCCGTGCTCATGTGATAAGGCGGATATCCCGTTTGGCAGCGTTATGAAATTTCGTTTAATGCTATTAATATCTACGCTATTATAATTTATAATAGTGAATAATTACCTACAAAAATAATTGTAGTAGTTTATTGACTAGTATCGACGGGCTTCTTCAATAGGCCTTATAATATATAATATGCTATAAATAATAAATATTCTTCGTTCACAATGTCAATTACCACGATTTACAAAAGATTCATCTATTCAAAGAAACAAACTAACGAAGATCCTAAACCCTTTCCCTCGTTCTTTGTTTATTCAACAATTCAAATAATCCATAATAATTTATTGCTATCAAATGAACAGCACGTTTTAAAAATCGGTTTATCACACCTACTTACTGCATATGTATACAAGGAGGATGTGAGGAGAGGATACGCACGTCTTTTGTTCACGGGTTCCATATTTGACGAAAAATTGAGAACCTTCTCAAGTGACATAATTAACACTATCAACAAGTGGAAATAATATAACCAGACGCAGGTTTTCAATTCTTCGTCAAATACAGGTCTCGTCTGTCTCTTCCTATCCTTCCTGTATAATATAACATACATAAAACCCATCATTTCAAATACGGTTGCCAACTTTTTTGAGTTCCACTTTCTTGTTGAGATACTACATGGGTAATTAGATTAACTTTTTTAATTTCAGAAACGTTTTTGTGTACTTACGAGTTAACATACACCTTGTTCAAAATGATCGATTCGACAACAATTAGGCTAAACTTATTCGCTATTAATTCGCTTATCAAAAAGGTTTTTTTTTGAGCGAAATTTGATTGTTTGTTGGGTAAAAAATGACGGAAATATTCGAATGATAAAATCGTTGTCAGTTGTGCGTGGCCGGTATTGCTTCAATGCTTTTCAAATATCTTATCATACTACTAATTAACAAAAAGAAAAGTGATTACATTTCTTTTATATCATTCTATACTTCCACTTGTAGATGGAACTCATAATCAATAGACATTGTTCCAACGTGTTGGAAAGAAAACGCCATTAAATCTTCTAAAATTCATATCCAAACAATGTAAAATGATCCTATTATAAGATTGATATTTATTGTCTGATCTTGAGAATGTTTTTTTTTCTTTTCCTTTTTTTTTATTGATTCTAATTCCGTGGTTAAACAGAATATAGCATAGTAGTATAGTGGTTTTAGCCAATGGTACACCCGTGCCTAATATGCACAAAAATCAGTAAATCTTATAGACTCACACTGATATTCCGAACTCGTCCGCTACATACTCTGTTACATATCTCAGCTAACGTTTAATTACTACTACCATACTTTTTATCATTATCATCTAATACCTCTCTGTATTGTTATGACCAATGGAAAGAACGTAACATCTTATAATTTCAAATCCAATTTCATCCAAACGTTTGTCATGTTATTATTAAATATCTATGAGACGCTAGTTCATCGATATAATTAACATTATGCCATTTGTTTGATACTTTTGGTATAACAATTCATCTCATTTCCAGTCATAGTTTTGTGATATCTAAACCACAATCAAAAAGTCGGTCAGGTATCGGTCTGCTATGTAACATCTAAATGATAAAAATCCACAAGTTTCGACTCTTTGCGGCTCGTGATAACAAACAAAGTGTTCTCCATAATCATGCAATTATGGTTTTTCTAAAAACTTTTATCAATCAGCTAACATCTATTATTCGATAATACTCGTTGAAATGTTATGTAGAACAATGGACTTACTTCACTGGAGTGAGTATATTCCGGATCCCTCATTATTTATTCATTGATAATATTCATTACTGCTTGGTGTGTCTCTTAAATTATAATCTTCAGTCTGTTACATATGTGGTAATAGACGATAATTACGTTGAATCTCTGTGGCACAGATAACTCATGCAGCTAACGAGTGATAAATTATCAACATAACGAACTTCCAATGCTCTCGAAAAAACCTCAACAAGGAATGCGTGCTACCAATTCAAGAAATCTAGAATTTTCACAACGCTTGGCGACAACAAAATTAATTTAGATAAAAACAGAAGAATTTTTTTAAATCCATCATAACATGAGTCATCTGTCGTCACATATTACAAAATTGCATATTTAATCGCAAGATCTTTGTTCGTTTACTTGGAAAACTGTGGTGGTTGTAATGTTAAAATAGTTAACATAGCTTCTGAATAGATAACTGTTTTCAGGTTTTTCATTATTTTCAATGGCATATGTGATTAAACACAACCATTTAAGATATGTATCATATTCATGAGTAGGACACGGTGTGATGTTTGATTTGATAGAATCAAACAAGCGATTGTTTTGCCCCCTGAAAAAGCTATATAATACATATCAAAAACATATTCCGGACCTAGTATGTAGCACGAGGCGTTCATTCCATGGGGTCTCCGGCGTTTTCAAATATTGTTGAGTGGGGACTGCTTCCACTAGGCCACAAAAAGCCCCCCACTCCACCAGGAGGCAGATACGAAGCGCCTCCGCCAAGTCCTACCTATCGTTATAGTAATTTTTATTTATATTCATTTATATAACTCGAAGAGTACAAATTCTTTTTTCACAAAGCATGAAAACTTAACGGCAGATCATCTAATCATGGATTATAAAACATAAAATTACGTGACATAATATGACAAAGATCATGGCGCTAGTTTGTGAGTAAATAATAAAACAAAATTAAGCCAATTAGGACTCCTCCCAAGATATCTGGCATC
Organism: Phymatocera aterrima; assembly: GCA_963170745.1. Classification (NCBI taxonomy): domain Eukaryota; kingdom Metazoa; phylum Arthropoda; class Insecta; order Hymenoptera; family Tenthredinidae; genus Phymatocera; species Phymatocera aterrima. The sequence continues at coordinate 18,311,132 of OY720660.1, forward strand.
GTTGCTCTACTCTTATTAATGAGACGATTTTATTCAAATTTAAATATTTTATGTTTGAAAAGCTCACTTTTAGTAAGGTATTTCAGTAGACAAATATTTGTGCTATTTTGGACCATAACATGGGGCAAAAGAAAACAGCCACAGTGTGTTTGATGTTAAACAGAATATGTATACGATACAGCAAGTAGGTACTAGTAAGCTGACGACTTGGACTTATCTCTGAACAAACAGTATGTTCTCTTTACTTTTTATCTTTGGAAAGAGATGTTTAATTAGTTGGCGATATGTTTAGACTGGCGCAAAGCTGAGAGCCTTATAATGTTTTTTTTTTATGTATGATAATTACGGGTCAAGGAATAGCATGCGGATGTGGTAATAGATGAGAGTAAATAATAAATGCACAACTTAAATTAAAAAATAATCGTTTATTCGATTTAAATAAATAAATAATTAATCAATTGATTAACCAATTAATTAATTATAGGAACAAATCGCAGGTACTAGCTATACGTAATTTTGCGAGCAATAGAGGTATTTAAAAGCTATCAATTCAATTATCTATCAACTAACTAACTAACTTATTAACTATCTAGCTAAACTATCTACAGCTATTAAATAATAAGCAAAGAAAAAAAAAAAACTGCGCGTGTGCATTTGTCACAAAATTGACGGATTATAGAATCTCAACAATATGTCATGATCACAGACCAGCTCACATTTACTTTATTGTATTTTTCTTTTTTTTTGTTTTTACGGGATTCCAATCGCAGTTCAATTACTAACAAAGTCTTATGAAAACTTGTATTAAATAATAATATATTTTTAATACTGCATGAAAAACGAACAGAACTTCAAGTAATATCGTAATATCATAATTCATCATATTCATATTTACAAAAGTTGTTGATTCTACAATCCAATTTATTGCTATGGCTTGAAAATTCTCTCACGAGATTACCTGTTGACTCCATAGTAGTGTTCTCTCGGCTAATTGGCAGTCCGCAGCTAATCGAGATGGTAAACTCTTCCATCTCTCTTCGTCTCTATCTCTCTCAATTTCCCCTTCACCGTGGCCCATGGATAAAGGTGGTAGGATTTGAGTTCGTTGTGCCATTTTGTAGCTATCCTGTCTAGGCACGTGATCTCTTCGTCTACTTCCGGTACCCGATGTAGCAGGCGTTGGAGTTGGACTTCCTCCTCCTCGTTGACGATGATAAAGGTTTCGTTTTTGCTGAAGCATTCTTTGTTGTACAAGCAATTGTAGCTGCGTACCTGATTCTGCACGCATTTTAAATTGTGGCTGAATTTGAGTCGGCGTTCCAGAAGGTCTTAAATGAACGAGATCGAGGTGTCCTCTAGCCTTTCCTGAATCTGGACATTCGAGAAACTCATTCAAACCCAGTTCTAATAATCATATGACAATTCATTAATTGACAACTCAATTTAATTTATCAGGAAGTCAAAAATGAAGAACTGCAAGTTAAATTTATCGAAATATATTAAGAATTAACGTCACCTTGGATACTCCGCTGCTTCACCGGACGCTCTCCGCCGCCCTGTGGACAATACAATAATCTTGGGCCTCCATCAGAAGCTCTGCGTCCTTGAGAGACCCTTGAGATTCTTGCTGCGACTGGTGAGGGACTCTTAGGTGGCGGTGGAGTACAGGATGGTAAACTGCTAGTGAAACATCCTGTAGCAGTGAAGTCTGGAGGACATCCGGAGTCAAAACTTGATTCAAATAGATCCGATGAGGAGCTGTCGTCTCCAGCAAATAAAGAAGTATGACCCGGAGGGTCTATGGGGGGACTATCGAAATGCTGTTGCTGATAATCACTGAGCCTTCGATTAACCATTTGGCTGTCTATTCTTTGGCTAATATCTCGATCTAGACCTAATCTATGTTCTTCTAGTTTTATTTGAGCCTCCCTTAACTCATCACCGCTGGGTCCTTCTTCTAAATCTCCTTCCGCACTGCAACAACCTTCGTCTGTCGAAGAACTGGTTGAACTAAATCTTTTTCCTGCTGTGCTAGTCTCTTCCCTGGTTCTGTGAATAAATTCACTATGTATTAATTATAAACATAATATCGAGGTGTATGAATCAGCATTCAATCATTATTCACGCATAGGACAATGAGAATGAGGTATGGCTTGGATTAATAAATCTGCTTAATAGTGAACAACCTACCAGCGCTTCAAAGCTGCAATTTAAATTGATATTTGCAAAACACAGTATAATACTATAGGAGAAAAGAATTCTTTTGTTGGATATTTTGCGATAGAAGATACGTGAGATTGAAACGATAAAATACAATTCATTAGTAATTTGGATCAACAAGATAATAGCTGGCGGAAATAATAAAGCTTACGCATCATTGCCGAAGATAAGAATGAAAGTTTGTTCGTCAAATCTTGATATAAACAAACAAAGCAAGGAAAAAAAAAAGAAAATAAAAAGATTAAATTAAGAGTTACCAAAACTGAAAGAGAGACAGCCACGATCTTCCAATCCAACCTGTCCGGATAAAATCTCCAATTCTTTTGACCAATCATCGATCAACAACGATCAATCACTTCAACGTCCGACTAAGCTATCACTGGAAATAGAAAACCAAACTATTAAAAATCTAGCCTGATTCTTGATATCCTTGATAGGCAGGATTGGAAGTTGAACTTGAAATTTGTGCGGTACTCGAAGTCTGCGGTAGAAGATAATAGAGAAAATCAAAAGAATAAAACTGAAATAAATATCCGTTCTAAAATTCCTACTCACCTTGATTTGAATTTTTCCTCCGTTCCTCGAACAACCGCAGGCCAGCAGCTAGTGTTGTTAGTGACATTAGTACTGCGATGTTGTTTCAGCCTTTCCAAAAGTAGAAAATAAATCGCTGCGTGATGATCATAGCTGTTGTTTCTCAGCGACTGTGAATAACGAAAATAATCACATACAACATTAGTAAATTCATCGAAAAATTTATTTTCGTGAGAAGGGAAAGGAATGTAGATTTTTTTCCATAAAAACTTGCCTCTTTTGTACGAGTAACGTCAATTCCAAGACTGTGCATAAGTCGGAGAATTTGTTCATTTGGTTCTTGCACAGTCTGTGTTGTTGTTGCGATTGTGGCTATACTGGATATTTCTGAATCATTGCCATCTATGATACCAGCCATCCAACGATGTCCCTTTATTTGAGGGATAGTATATCTCTTCGCTGGTTCCAGTACTAGCATCTTACGTATCAAGCTCTCGCAATCTAATTTCAGGGATAAAAATACTACTTAAACAAAGATGTTTATCTCCGGTCTCTGAACATACTAGTTCTTTGATAACACATTACTATTCTTCATTATTTCTTCTTCTTTTGTCTCTGATTATACGGTGCATTATATTTGGACTGAAGTGCTAATTCTGATGAGCTATTTCAACTATTCAAAATAAAAAGTGATAGTGTCACACTGCGCTTATCAACTAATTATGCAAAAGCATAAATTTTTCTTTTCTTCAAGCGAGATAAGAAGATTATAGGAAGATTATAGGAACTACATATTCATTATTGTTATATACTATTTTCTGAATGTTTCATTACCTGTACTCATGAAATATGGTATTCGGAATCTTCCGCTCAGTACACGATCCCTCAAAGATTGTAGCGTGGAACCATCAAATGGTAAGGCGCCGCAAACAAGGACATAAAGAACCACCCCCAAGCTCTAGAAGAACAAATAGTTCGAGTTGATAAACAAGCTAGAAAAAAAATTGTTTTTAATGAATGAAAAATTCTCAATTAAATGGACAAATTCGGTGAAATATTTCCTCCGGACTCTAAAACTTATTAATAATGTTCATTTCCTTTCGACGTTGAAAACTGAAACTAATTTCCTTACCCAAACGTCAATTTCTGGTCCAGCATAATGTTTTCCACGAAAAACTTCAGGCGCAGCATAGGGAGGGCTACCGCACCAAGTACTCAATCTTTCTCCTGGTGAAAATCTATTGCTAAATCCGAAGTCAGCGATTTTAACATTCATTTGAGCATCCAAAAGTAAATTCTCAGCTTTAAGATCGCGATGTGCTACTCCTATAGCATGACAATATTCAACAGCGGATAAAATTTGGGCAAAAGTTGCTCTAGCTCGGGGCTCGCCCATTCTACCATAGCGAGCAATGTAGTCAAATATTTCGCCCCTGTTTGCGTATTCGCATACCTAAAAACATTCACATATTTTTTACTACATTATCTTGTCTTTTGAAAGAAATTCTCGTATTAGCTCTAATCTCTGCAGCATATATTATCAAAGATGTGGTTCAAGTTTATGACGCCGATGCAACAAAATGAAGAACAATGATATTATTGGCTGTTTCAACAACGAAACGTCATTACAAACAGTTTAGTCATCTAAAAGTTGAAAAAAATCTAATATTTAGCGACATTTCAGTATCAGGATCGCTGATATTATTAGTTTGTGGTATTGTCGCTTTACAAGCTTCAATCTGATTATTGCAGTCGAATTATTAATTGTTTTCTAGTCATCTGTTTACCATGTATATCATATTCTTAGTCTCCATAACTTGATAAAGTTTTACAATATGCGGATGTTCCAGTTGTTTCATTATCTCCACTTCGCGATATACCTTCTCCAAGTTTGTTGAATCCAATTGTGTTTTATCTATTATCTTTATTGCAACCTGTGAATAAAGATTGCAGGTATGTTAATTTTTTATGTTGATACACGCTTTGCAGTTGAATGCTAGTTAAAGACAACAAAAAAGTGAATGAATAAAAATGTTCTATCTACTATTTTATAATATAATATATGCATGTATACTATAGGCATATTTATATAAATGATGAATTATACAGAGGGATAAAAATAGGAAAAACTGATAAAAAAATCGTAACATGTTTTTATTCCTTCAGTTTTTCTACTTCACAAAACCACATTACCACAATAATTTTATTACCTCTGTCTTAGTGATACGGTGACGAGCTAATTTCACGACTGCAAAGTTACCCTTTCCTATTGTTCCTTCGATATCATAAAATCCAACACGGATTTGCTTCTTACTTTGTCCTACTCCACCTTCCATTTTTCTCTTCCTTCTCTTACTTTTTCCTTTATCGTAACTTTATATTAATTCGGTGATCAATGTAAACCAACTAATTAATTGGCTCATTCACCGCTTTCTAAAACAGCCTGTAAAAAACATACACACATATAAATATACCATAACTACTCGCCAATTCACAATACGTATGTGTACTCCTATATTACAATGCCATACGCAAGTGTTACTCTGGTTGCCTACTTCGCAGAGACGTGATCATTGTCTCGGGGAGAAATAATATCAACTTTTTTTATCTTGACGCATCAATGCTGTGATAATTGGACTAATTTTGTTGTGGTGTTTCGCTCTTATTTTGTTCGTTTCTCATTCAATGCATTCAGCCTCTTTACACGATACCTAGTTGAAAATGATCTACGGAAAACTAACGGAATATGTAACTATATACCTATATACAATTACATAAAACTCCGTACGCGCGGCTGAACATTCAAACATCATAATACACCTATGTTCATTCTCCCGATAATTGAACATATCTAGGCATAGCAGTTATGTATACATGCCTAATGAGCTGTGTCATTCTGATAAATACATAGTGAAAATAGAGACAATATCTACAGTAATTATTGTTCTCCGAAGTTGTATAATTGGGATTTGTGTATATTTATATACCATTAATGTTCGGGAGAGAGAGAGAGAGAGTTCTATAGCGAGATTACTGTATTATAGTATATCCACGACGACGATCTACTTCTAGTTTTACACGGTCAAAACTATACGTATGTAGCTAGGTGTGATAGTCTTTTTTTCTTTTTTTTTCACTCTTCGCTCAGTTTTACGTGCGTCACCACGCACGTACATGATAAATACATACACACATCATACATCATCATACAACATACATACATGCATGCATGCATACATACATACATACATACATACATACCAATGACATAGATCGAACGTGAAGAAAAAGAAAAAAGAATAGAAATAAAAAAAAAAAAAAGAAAAGTCCCTGCAACAAGTGCAATGGAATAGAACGGTGACTATATTATTGACGTCATACACGTCCATATAATACGTATATAACGTACGTGCTATATAGTATATACCTGTATGCGGTACGTGTGTACCACGTACGCGCGATGCCAAGTGTGCAATACCTATCGATGGAGGCTTATGTATCAATATACGGTCGATATATACTCTAACATTCGTTAGGAAATTCGTTATGAAGTGGAGCTCACGTATCTCTGTAGGCTACAGTCTAACAATAAGCTAATCTTGAAAAATATCGAAATTCTCGTTCGACGAAAAACTTTGCTGTGCACGTTGCTCGCGTTTATGTACCAGTTTTTTGGACGTAGCGCTTGCGTCAATTGTGACTGAGGGAACAGAAAAAAGAATATCTCTATCTGACATGTATAGGTATATACAGAAAGAGTAAATCTCTATAAACTAGATGTGGAAGTGGTTATATATAGTCATTGAAGAAAGGAAAAAACGCGCGGCGTTAAACGACGCGATGTTATAATATATCTATTGAAGATGTACTACATCGCGTTCAAATAATGATGTATACAGATTTATTAAATGGCATACAACGTATGACTTACTCGGTAAAACGAATCCAAAGACCGATGCCATCTGTTCGTTATTTAAAATGGTTCTAGCTGTTATCACGTACATTCAAGCGACATTTGATCGTCCCATGAAGACAACCCGCGCGGTGAGACGGTTCGATACCGACTAAACGTCGGCCATATTGTTGCCGGCCTCCCCTCGAACGTCTTGCCCGTCTCGTCAACCCCCGTCAGACACTGCGATCCCCCCCCCCCCCCCCCCCCCGGCCGTAATACCGTACGCAAGCGTTATCTCTGACAATTGACGTCAACCGGCCAGGCTGCCTTTACGTTAATTACTTTAATACAATTACATTGTAAATATAAGATGTATGCAGCCTCCGAGGTAGACAAAACCTTCGGAAAACTCTTTCTCTCTCCGGGCCAGGGCCCTGGATCCCGGGTTCGTTTACCTAGAATCTAGATACGGTACTGCTTGACGTCATTGAATGACGTCAATGTGTAAACTCCCTAACCACCCTCCCCTCCATTTCGAAGATCATATTATTATCACGCCAACGCAAGTACAACTATACCATAGGCGGACCAGCTATAGCTTCGAGTATTGAAGGGCTTTATGGCTTTACTGTATAGTATTATAGAGTCAGGTGAAGGATATAATACTAGGATTTTATAAATATATACATATATTACGCTATAAATTGAGGTGCCGTTCAAGCCGTTTTAGGGGTTCTTTATAATTATGTTGACGAATGGCGGCTGGTATACATGCACAATATACAACATTGTCAGTTTCCGCACGATGAATTCTTACGTATGCGCGAATACTTACCTAAAATATGTATATCTATATAGATAATATCATATTACATTACATTTCGCGTACAGGTGTAACAATTCGTACCGCCATATAATATAATATTATAACACGGCTTATGGTAGGCAGGTTGGGTTGGGTTGATTATACGTGAAAAGGTGATCATTTACATATCGAGTAAAGCGGCTCGCAGACAAGTTATACTTCGATTTGTGCGTCGGTCTAAAACTCATAAAAAATGAATACAGTATATATCATATACTCTCGTTCTGAATTTAGAGAACCGCGCGTAAGTCTACTATCATATCCCAGGCCTAAATTCGACGACGAATTCTTGAACGTATTCGCGCGTCACAACAAAATTATTAATGTCTCTGAGCACGTGTTCATCGGAGTAATATATAGCTGATATACACGCATAATATGCGTAGCTCTATACCTATATACTAAGAATGATAAATAAGTATTCAAAATACTGGCATATTTATCCTTGTAGGTGATCTGTTGATGATAGTATATTGTGCACCGAGAGCGAAACCGGGCGTTTTTGCGCCGCGTATGAAGTAAAACGAGTGTTTTTGCTCCGTTCGAGAGGCGCGGAAACTGCGAGAGGAGCGAAAAGGAGCGCTTTCGCTCCGTTTGTTTGACCGACCAAGGATCGCCCGTTTTTGATCCCCCCGAGGGAAGCAAAAACGAGCGTTTTCGTTCCGCTGTGAAAGAAAATTCATTATCCTCAAGATTATTTGTATCTCCCATATGTAATTTTCACCACATACTCTTCATAATTATTCTATCAATCGATTGAATGTGCCTGCGGAATGCATAGTTATATTTGTAAATATTATAGGTATACCATGTAATATGAGTAGAGTCATTTCTCCAAACTATATGCGATGTATGCATTCATTCTAATTAGTTTATGTAATTACCACTTACAATCAGTAAATAAGTGGTACTTTGATACGGTAACTTCACTTGGATGACGTAGGTCGTAGATTCATTACATAGTGTCACGGAGACCAAGGAAAGTATAGGCTTATCCCAGTTTACTTTGGACGCCAGTGAAGAGTGATGATTCGATGCGCGCGAGAAAGTACGTGTGCGAGAATGTATTTTATTACATTTATGTCAATTTGACGGCGTTCATACACATATGTATATACATGTATAGCTGCTGCAGTTGCTGATGCTTCGAATCATCGAATAAATATTATGTGCTCGTGCGCACTGATCTTTGTATGGATCAGTGTGCGTGCGTCGTAATTGTGATATCACATAACGCTGTACATACCTATGAATATAACTATAATATACATACCGTGCTACTTGACATATAGTTGGGTGAATTTGTCACGGCGTTAGACCTTACTACTTAGTAAATAGATCAAATGTGAGGCTTATCACATTTGCCATCTCTCAAGATACAAAGAGAGTGCTTCCGATCTGTATATATAACATTTGTTGTAAACCGCATATTGATAAACATACTTACGTACGCGAGATTGTAGATATACGTAAACGTAGCTCTATATATAGAAAGACAGTATGTAGATAATATTTTAGCATTTACTTTTTTATCTTTTTATTTTTCACGTAAAAATTCTATGTATATAAATATAAGCAATATACTCATACTATACGATCTATTTGCGTCAGGTCGCAGACTCTAAAACCATCGGGACGCAGTTGAAAATATATTAGAATTGAAAAACTGAAATTTTACATATGTGAATAAGTGGCATTGGGGTGAAGAATAGTATATTCTACATTGCCGTTTTTCGCAAATATATGGTTATACTACATCGATCTTCAACTTGTACTACAATTTGGCATTAAATATTATCTAATTGCCATCCCCCTACGACTGCGACTGTATGAATATTATAACATACTACAAGTAATTATCCGATATTCAACCATTTTGGGTACTATATTCAATCATTATATTAATAACATTTTGAGCGAGCGCATTACAACATATAATTTCACGGAATTCATTGCCAAATACTTAATAGTCCACGTCTGTTACCGTGCGTCATTATGTCCGTTGACGTTCGAAGTTCTAATTTAATGCTGTCCTCAAAGGATTGGAAAGCTCACGTATCACCATCCGCCTTTATATTAGTTACCGCATATTTAGAGACAAAATTTGCAATTACTTCAATTGTAAGTTCAAACAAGAAAAAGATGGTAATAGAAAACGTTGGAAATAAATTTCGATGTAACCGAAGATAGAAGGAACTTAGTTTCATTTATTGGTAGTTACTCTCACATGCTGTAATGATAAAATGCTTTAATCGTGAATGCATACACTTTATTAAATTATCAAACTGATGTTTCTGGATCGCTTTCATATTTCATACGTCCGTTGTACCAGATGTGATCATTCTTCACCGATAAAACAACAATAACTAATCCAGTCAACGTTCTACAGAATTCATACCGGTTCCCGCCAATCTTTTTGCGGCGAAAATAGTTCCCTAATTTGACACCCGGTGGGACCATAGATTGATTCAATTTTTCGCGCCATCTAGCAGCATATTTATAAACTAGATACAGAGCGTTGCTTTCAACGAGGCGCGAAATTTTGAAAATTATAAAATAAAATGTCTGCAAAAATCGCTTGTTTGGAGAAAGAAGGAAACGGCAAAAGATCGTGCGCTTTGCAAGACCTCAGGGAAAGATTTAATAAACCTAACCAAATTCTTGATTCTACGATTGGATATTTTCTGTTGAAATACCAATTGAATATAGGAATAAAATAATCCAAATGATATGATATTAGTTGGTGTATGTATTTCATGATTTATTTAGAAAAGTCGGATTTATCGAGAATCGGTTTATAGATTCATTCCAATCGTGGAAATTAAAAAACTAATGCTAAGAAGCAAATGAACAGATAATTTTAAACTAATTCTGATCAACGGAATGAAAACTGTTGAACGCACAGGTAATTTTTTTGAAGATTTATTTTGTTATTCAAATACAGGGCTTAAAGTACAAGAGTCTCCTGGAGTTTCAGCTGTTTCTTGCTCTTAGCCTTGACTTGAGCAGCGATGCGATCCAAGTCCCTACGTCCTTGGCTGGTCAATTTACGCCCACCATCTGGTGCTCTTTCGATGAGTTTCAACTGTTCAAGGGATTGGAGTGCCTTGCGAGCAACACCGCCTGCTGATCGACAGAAATGGCTGGGGTGTGTTCCATTGCGTTTACGACCACCAAAGATCTTGGTTACAGCTCCGACGCCGATTGGGCTGCGGATGTAGATGTGACGGACTAACGCTGCGCATCTTACATAGTACCAATCAGGATCGTAAGGTGCCAATTCCTTGAAACGAGCCGACTTTACAATGTCAACCCATTCTGGGACACGCATCTTTCCTGTCCTGCAATTAATGAAAAAAAAATGACACTTATTTTTCAGTCTTCGGTGTTCATTTGGAAAAAAATGATCTGGTTAGGAAAGATTGAAGAACTCAAGATTATGATGGATCTTGAAGTTTTCTGCTTTGAGAAAATTTAAAAAGTAAGTGAAACCATTCCAATTGTCTGTATCACAGACTACAGCCAAAGCCATATTATAGATTTTATCCAAATTCGATATCTGAAGAAAATTCTACAAGCTCAACAGGATAATATACACACATTCCTCCATAGGGATCATTCGAAATTATTTTTAATACGTTTATTATCGCAGAGCTACAAATGATTACATGAGTCGATGCATGTGAATTCGCAAGAGCCGTAATTAGATATTTATACCGCATAACAAGTCACAGATTTTTGTATTATTTATTGAAAACTAGAACAGAGAAGACAAAGGCTGTTAAATTTTTATTTCTGACATAAACATGCCATCATTTTATTCCTTGACAATTACACACAAAAAATCGGAGAAAATATCATACATTTGTGGAACTGGATTAATTTGTTGAATGAGTTGACGGAAAAATGCCGCAAAGGCCCGAGGTCGGTGTTAAAAAAAAAAAAAAGAAACCTATTCGTGCGACGTCGTAACAGTCCAAATATGTAATATAGAGGTTAAGAAGCGAGGTTATAAAGCGCACTAAAATGTATGTGCAGTATATGTACTTACTTTTTGAGGAAGGCGGCAAAAGCCTTCACAAATTTGTGTTGGTCAACGTCCTTTAACGTTACGGAAGGCATCTGAAATGAATAATATCGCAATCAGAAATTGAAGGAATGAAAAATTCGAAACATTAGCCACATGCGTTCGTGGGACCGACTTGAGTGACAACATTTATATCAACGTTTGGAATATGATTAGTGACAGAATAATGCATGGGAGGATGCATCGGTCACATCGAAATCATAATATGACACAAAAATCTGTAATTTATATAGGTTTTTAGATGAAATTAACTGAAATATACGACTAAATGTCAATACCACACACCTCAACGGCGGCGCTTACCGGAAAGAGCTAAATACGAAATGGATGCTTTTAAAGGAAATGGCCGCAGAATAAAATTTCTGAGACAAGCAACTTCATTGATATTTACGGACCATTGTTGGAGTCTCAACGCGCTACCTGGCGGCACGTGAGATTGCGAAAGGAATCTAACGAATTCGAAACCTCCATATATTTAGCCCCTCATTGGGGTGGATTAGATTAGTTTTTGTTTCAATCATTTGTCGGACGTTTGTCGGTGATTCCTTGTGTAAAAAAATTTTTTTTTTAATTAGTTCAAGCGATGGCGCGAGCGAGAGAGCCGAGAAGAGAGAGCAATAGTGTTAGCTATCTCTCTTGCACTCGTGAAAAACCCTATTTCTATTCTATTCAAGTGAATGTAATTCACTCCAGTCTGGCAGGTGGCGCTGGCAAAAAGTTCTACATACTTTTCAACAATACGTGAGCGATCTCCCTTCTCATCCCTGCTAGTTGTTTACTATACGCTTGCATGGCACATTGTCGTGTAGCGACCATGTAGCGACAAGCTGCCGATATACGATGGGATATCCGGATTCCAATTTTGTTCCTCAATTTACGATTACGACGTATAAAAAATGACTATCAATCATCGACAAACGGTTCTACGTCGATGATTATCAGACTTAAGCGGAAATGATTCCGTCGAGGGGGTTAACTAAGAAAATTTCCTAGGCTAATTTTTAAAAATTATTTTTGAATCAAGGAATCACCGACAAACGACCAGATTAGTCCATCATTCACCAACAAATCACCGACAAACGATTAAAACAAAAACTAATCTAATCCACCCTGATGAGGGGCTAAATATATGGAGGTGAATTCGAACACGGCTACTGGACTTAGAACCAGAAATGTCAATTGATTGTCCATAAGAAATTTGGATTGGTTGCGAATTGGTTGGTTGGTAATATCAAAAAATAAATAAGAATTTTGATTACGTTAATTAAAAATTGCTGTGCCCCGATCGGTTATTCTTAATCACTGTACCGGTCGATAAGACAGAGCGTAGATATATAAAAGATAGAGGTAGACGCATTTTGAGGCAGTCAGCTGAGGTGATCTGAGGCGGTTTGAGGTTTAAGGAGAATCGTCCGTCATGTGACGGTGATAACTATTATTACATCAATCATTCTGTCGGATAAGGATATCTTGGCCATCTTGACGATTATGATTTGCAATATTTTATCAATTATCATGAGACATGTGTAATGATTAGCCGAAAATTTCTAATATACCGAGCAAGTTTACTCAACAATTAAGATCAGAAATGCGTTTGTTATTGACTGGATTCCAGAGACAATTATTCACTGTGCAAAATTTTTCGAAATACAAAATCATGGCAAAATATAATCACCAAGAAACTGCAAACTGCGTTTTAACTGAACCAATACAATTCTCAAGAGATTTTTTATTTCGGCAGGTGAGTTGAATCAATTGAACTAAATCACGCATCTGTTTTTCATAACTAGATTAATTATCATATCGCTGTGAAATATTTGTCATCAAACATTTTTTCATCGCGATTTTCAGTTATTTGATCCTGTATCCAGTACATATACCTATTTACTGGCTGATATTACGAAAAGAAAAGCACTACTGATAGACCCTGTCATCGAGCATGCGGAACGTGATGCAAAGATGATAAACGAGCTGGGACTGTCTTTAAAATATGCAAGTATGTGAGCTAGAGTTCTATTGCAATCATTTCTCAATTGATTTCTTCAATCTTCTCATCTTAAATTTTTTGTATAGTCAATACGCACATGCATGCGGATCATATCACTGGTACAGGGAAACTAAAAACACTGATACCGGAGTGTCGGTCAATGATATCGCGTAATAGCGGTGCAAAAGCTGATATCTTACTAGAACCGAACGACGAGATTGAATTCGGAATGCATCGGCTTAAAGTATTACCCACTCCTGGACACACAGAAGGTGAAGTTTATGCATACAGCTACTTCTACTTATGGAAAAATTGAAGAAAAATAAAAAAATATAGGTTACAATACGCAAATTGAAACAATTTTCGAATATGGTCATCATCACTCATTTTCTACAAGTAATTTCGTATTTTTGTGTTCCAAAGTAAAATTGAAATAGCGAAAACCAAACATCTAATGCCTAGGTTCAAATTTTTTGTTTGTAGGATGCGTAACGTACGTTTGTTATGAACAGGGAATCGCGTTCACCGGTGATACATTGTTGATACGAGGATGTGGTCGAACTGATTTTCAGGTTTGTGATGAGGTTTAATACATTGTTGTTTCTTTATTGTGAATAAAATTGATTATTGAACGAGTTCTTATTTATTAATAATTTTGTAGATATGGATATATTCAATAGATGGTTTATTTACTCATTTTTGTTTCTTTTTTCCTTTATTCAGGGTGGTTCGTCAACAACGCTTTATAATTCTGTACATTCTGTGATATTTAATTTTCCATTGAACTATAGATTATATCCAGCACATGATTATACTGGAAGAACTGTAACTACGGTCGCCGAAGAAAAAGCGTTTAATCCTAGGTTGACTAAACCTTTGGATGAATTTATTCATATCATGGATAACTTGAATTTGGCTTATCCCAAGATGATAGGTAATAATCTCGTTGTATATTTACTTTTCTTTTTTAAATCATTTAATGTTTTTTTTTCTACCCGAATTGAAAATCTAATTCCAGACAAAGCGGTGCCTGCGAATAAAGTCTGTGGGTTATTTGAGATTGCCGAAGAAGCGAAGCAATAACGAAAATTGCATAAATTACAAGAACAAAGGAGAGGAAATACCGAGTTCAATCAAAGAAATGTAAATAAGAGATTTTTTTCTATTGCGCCCTCATAGAAATCCAATTGCACGGACTTCGGGCTAAAACAATAAATCTGTACATAGATATTGTACAAATTATGAATATATTTGTAAAATAAAATATTATTGTTATATACATGTATGTAGTACATACATTTGTGGCGACGTTTAATGAACGTAACGTATGCGCACGTGGATATTTTTGGAAACTATGCTAACTCACTTTAAGTAAGTTTTCAAAAATCTATAAATAATTCCTTATTTAAGAAAAAGGTTCATTATTTGTCCAGCATTCATAGAACTTGACTAAAAGTTTCGTTGAATGTCTCGCAATATTTCTTCCTGTAGAACGTAACTTCAATTTATTATCCAATAAATTCACAATGTTCAACGAATCTGTTCAACCAGTTGTTATATACAGGACGCTTGAATTCATTTCTGCTGGCAAATACATGATTGAGTCAGAGTTGCATCTTTAGATTGCACTTTGGGATACGCTGTTCATGGAATTGATTGTTTGAAAAGAAAAGAGTGGTACAAAAATAATATTCAAATTTAATTACACATTCAGTGGGCATACTCAAGTGTTGATAAATATTGTCGCGTGAAACCCTCTGTCGGTATTACAGAGGTCGATGATCATCGACATGGGGTTCGTTTAGCGAGCTACCGGCGCGACCCTTGTACCCCACTACTAGTTCTACACTCAACGCTACTAGTAGACAGTAGCCGACGTTTTGAACTTTTGTTGGACTGCAATCGATGAGTGATGATGAACAACGGGTACAAAGTATGATATTTGCGACGCAATGAACGTCCGTTGAATTTAATTAAGCATCATCGATTGTTCAACTACCTACTTGACGCGTCTTCCAACTATGAGTACCCTCTGGCATCTATACGCTCGATTTATACGCGGATGGATGTGTGTGGCGTAGTATATACCTGATGTACGTATGGCATAGCGTACCTATGTACGCATATATACACACACACACGTATACATAAGTTATGTTTATATAAATACATAACACATATATAATATATACCATAAATACGTAACACAGCATAATTCCGTCACTCGTTGAAAATATTTGTATTAATTATTGATAATAATATAGTATACCTATATTTATACTATATACATACGTACGTGATACGGGTGTACGATAGATATATTTCATCGAAAATAGCATCTGGCGAGTGTTGCGTGCTGCGACATACCCACCATACGATGGGTTTCGCAAATCGAATCCGTATTTTCGTCGAAATTTATCTAGATAGGACCTCCCGCCCTCGTGTCCCCCTCCACGTCGTGGTAGTACGAGTTTGCCACGGGGTAAGTTCTTATACTGCATAGCTGAGGGTTTGAAATCGATACAGTCTCCATGGTAACGCGGCTACTCGCTGGATGGCCGACGCTCGGGCCAAGGCTAACCCACTCGTGCACTTTCGTGCTTATCGTATGGTATAGGCATATAGAAAAGAACATGAAGAAGCAAAGAAAAAAAAACATAAGTTTTTCAGGAAGATTGAAAGAAAAAGTAGAGAATAAAAAAAATATCACACAACAGAAGAAAAACAACGGATGAAAAAACACCCGATCATAATATTAAAAGAGGGAAAACGAACTGGAGAAAGAAAAAAAGACCGTTTGCGTAAAACTGTGCGACCTCGTGCACTTCGATCATACATGCAGCTGACACATTTTATTTATTCTATTTCTTTCTGATTATAAACGGCTTATATTCTCACGTTCAAGGTTGCAGCCCTTGTCGGGATTAATTATTACGAAAATTATTCATGATCATACATAATCTAGTAGTAACAGTATTTTTTGTTCATCGATAGTTATTCATATAAACTCATAATTGGTATATAGGTGAGTGAGTTTTCCGGAAGATTTGAAATCCCTTGTTTCGATGTTCTTATAAGATATTAGTGTACACATCATGAGATATAGTACAGTTCAGTTATGAATATTCAATTTTCAAGAATCTATAACAAAACAGCGTATAGATTTACAATTTGTATCATCGACGTGAATATTTTAGGATTATAGGAATGAATCACTCACATTGTTACGTTACCGTCTAAAATGTTGGGAATGGATAGGTATATAGTTGATTGATTTACAACCCTTCGTAATAGGAATAAGTAACGTATTATACGAAAATTGTTTCCGACTCGTTGCATCATCGGGCTGCCAGTACTAAACCTCATTATCAAACTTGGTATTACACGATATACGATAACCATATGAAGTCTATTTAACATGATCATTCCTTCGGATTATAGTATACACGAATCGTTTTACGTAGATATAGGTATGCATCTAGAAACACAGAGATAATATACATCTCCTTATAACTTGTACGTCTCCACTTTGATTTGCCTCTCGTTTATTGCCACGTCCCAATTACAATACGTTATATCTGCTACCTACTTATCGGGTATAGAAATCAGATTATGTATAAAAATGCTCTACTGCAACGTCGATACCAGAGTAAAAGAGAGTAAGAGAGAGAAAGAGAGAGAGAGAGAGCGAGAGGGGTAGAGATTGAGAGGATTGGCTGATGTTTTATTCAAAGGGGTTGTCAGAAATTGCAAACCATTTCGAAAATCTTATAGTTCGGGGAAACTTGCGAGGTGAGTAGAATTCGAACTCGTCTGCAGTTGGGCAATGGAAATCGAATGCGGAGTGTAGTATGTATATACATACAATCGGAGACGAAACGGTTTTTTCAGCTGGAGTTTTTGTACACATACAGGCAGCATATTAAAGCCTGCAATCCGGTGAGAACCGAAAAATGAAAGGAAGAATAGAAAGAGACAGAGGAACAAACACTCCGATCTTTTTTATGACTGAAACAAATTATCAGCCTATGGATGCCATGACACTCATTGCGTTCTGTGCCCAGATTCGTGGGAGAATTAAATAGCACATTTTCAAAACGTCCGTTTTCCCGCCCCGTATTGACTCTTCGCGGGTTTTGCGGGTTGCGGGGTTGGCGGGGGTCACGGCGCGGCGTCGCGCATGTTTTAAACGAGTGTCGCGGATTCCCTGCTACAACCCCGGCGCTCCTGTGTCCCCCACCCCGCCGCGCTCGGCCGTACCCCACCCCCGCGTCTACGGAGCGGTCGTTCGTCCACCCACCCGCGCGTAGTAGTCAGCCATCTTGATTTTAGACTGTCGGCGACGACGGACGACGGCGACGCGAACGACCCACCCAGTGCTGCGGTAAACGGGCGATTGAACCCTGCACGAACACTGGCTCCCGGAGCAGCCGCGTCAAAAGACGGCTTTCGTACGTTAAAAGATAAATAGGAATCGGCGAAAAACCGACGAAAAGAAATCATCAAACAAACAAACGAACAAAACGAGTCCCTAACGAATCAAATTTGTGGTAAAAGTGTGATACGATAAAAGTTCGAAATGAAAAGGCTATTGCTGCCTGTTTTCATCGGGCTCTTTCTCGTCTGTTGTACAGAGGTGAGTGTTACACGGCATAATATAGAAAATATAGAACATGAAAGAATATTTGAATATCTATGCGAGAAATTGAAACGCAAACTTCTCTAGTTTATGGATGTATCGATCTGACAATGAAACTGGTTTTATCATTTCATACTCTAGTTTATTTTGTGATAATTTATTCAGAGGGGAATCGTGTTTGTTATTAGCCTCGGTTCATCCATTGACGTTTCGCATGTATTATCCTGCCGATCATTTTCCGTTCTGTCAAATATCATCGATTCTTTATAACTTCATTATTGCACTCGCGTATAGTTCACATACCTATTAATATGGCATAACCGAGTGAATTTCTAGGTCGTATATTGATCTGGAAAATATACCTAGTTTATTACTCACTATCGGCTACCTCAGTTACACTAACAGTCTTTAGTCGCTACATACATACATGTTGTTTAAACGTAAACAAATGACGTTGTTATCGGTTACTGTGTCTATAAAGCAGCCATTATACCGGCGTCCGCAATGAGAAGATTTCGAAAAAAATACATCTCTGAGGAAATTGATTCAAATTCATTTACTCAGTAAAGTGACGTAAAATAGATGCACGTCTGTAGTGACGAAATTGTTATTCCGGAGTATCGTATAGTAGAGGCGAATGTATACAGTATTCGTCACAATATGACAATGAATTTTATTGATCCTACGTGTGTACAATAAGAAGGGAGACAATCGAAGAGGACGGGGGTGCTATAGAAATATATTTGGAAGAATTGATTTATTTATATGTAGCAGGTATAGTAGTACCTGTATAGATGTTTGTGTATACGTACATACTTAGGGTTCAGCTTTGACAAGTGTTACATAAAATACTTGATAAATCCCCACGAGCCAGGCACAACCACTCGCGGTATTTCGTACCTATATACTTACATTGAAATTTTACAACTTGCGAACGAAAATCACCTTCGCACTCCGTTGGTTCGATCAACGTAACTTCACACATGCTATCCTGTAGGGATAGATGCGGTCTATGTAGTTGTACAGTTGACGCAATTTTTGTTTTCTCTGTGGCCGGCTCGTGAAATTCTTTAGAATCGTCTAAATTGCTAAGTGCAGCAAATTCATTAAACAGTATACAATTATATTGTACATACCGAAGCTGTATATGCGTATGAATATATACGTTCCCATCCAGATTTTTCGAATGATTTTCGCCAATACACGTGAGAAATTATAAACCGAACGTAAAATCACAGTGATTTTCTTATAAGGTATGTACATACTATAGATCATTTTTACGATCATTTATCCTCAATCAGTGTATTTTGAACCTCAGAGAAAGAATTTCACTTTGTTACCCCGTATTCCACTGCACCTGTCCTTCGCCCTCGTGAAGCAGGAATGGGACAAAGATATATCATGTATTTAGGGAGGTATATATGTACTTGTACATAATATAGTACCATGTACCTGGACAGGTAGAAAGATGAAGAGCCCTACAAATGTAAAGGGAATTCTTTTCTCTTTAGCCGTGCGCTCTCTCATCCGCACGCGCCGCGCCGCGTCCCTTTGTAAACATGAAATACATAATTTGAATTTAAATTTTAGAACCGTGGATTAGGGGAGGCCGGTATTTAAACACGCGGGTACTCACTCCTACTTTGACATGTAGAAAGAAATAATATTCTATATAAAATTCTCCTTGATCTTGATACGTACTTTTCTTCGCATCGATTTTCCTTCCCCGAGTGTTTCTTGATTCGAAAATAATGGGGGATCCAAGAATTTTCTATCTGTGTGATGTCAATTGATCGATCATTTTATCAATCTATAAATAATCGGCTCCATTTACTCGAATATTTCTCGTATGATGTATGAGAAATAGAGAATAATAAATTGTTCTTAGGATATCAAATAGGCACAAAAAAGTGTAAATTCACATACGTGTTATACAGAAAGTTACATCGTGTTTACAGGTACGCGTATATATATCTGATGTTTAATTTAGGGCCACTGCATGGCAGCGAGCGATGCAGCGTACGGTAATTTTGCATATCTTATCTAGCACACTACATATTACTACCTTGGACCGCGGGAGCCAGCGATGAGCCAGCTCTCTCTATCCATCCATCTATTCATCCTACTCGAGATTATAGTTTCATTTCGCTTCGTTTGGTACTGCTCGATCCATAACTCTTGCAAGGCGTTAATAATTGTTGAACAGGTGTTAAATATTGAAAACTGCTAATTCAGAGGGCAGCCATAGTACTAATTAAAACGTATACCGATGTGTATAATTATTATAGGTAGACATTATCCTTGGCCGTTATAGCATCGTATACTGTGCAAATTAACGTTTCTGAAAAGCAGTTTCCATTAAGCAAGGGTCTTGCGATAATGATCAGAGCTTTCGAATGGCGAAAGTCGGTAAATAAATACAAATTTTTCAGTAGGCTGTGGTTTGTACCGTTGGCGCACCAAAATCACGGAAAATTATGAGATCGGCTGAAATTGTTTTCTTCGATATCGCAAAAAATATCCAAATTTCTCTTCACCGGACAAATTTTAGCCGTGATATGATAATTTTCCGTGATTTACTTTGCGTCAACGTTACAAACTTCAGCTTCAGACGTTTTTCTATATCGGGGAATATTTTTATTCAGCGATATACTATAATGATTTCTGATTAAACCTAACACAGCATTTATATCGGTCGTTATATTATCTCGTTGATTTTCACCTTCCCGCGTGTTTCGAGTGTTGAATAAATAATAATATACATAGAACAAGCGAAAATAATGACGAATATTGAAAAACAGAGAACGAAAAAGGAGAATTGAAATCCGAAACGTTATAGGTAAAGTACCATCAAATCTCTGCTTCCGCCCTTGACCCCGAATTACCTCTACATCTATATAGAGTATAGATATCATAAACCTATATGCATAATATGTATATATAGGTACACCCGAACGCTATATATGTATGCCGCAGCATCCCGTCGAGTATAGATCATTCCGCACCGCGTTAAATCTATTTATACGTGATTCATACAATTTTTATTTTCCTTTTCCGTCAGAACTATAATATACTCTTACCTCACACATTGAGTCACAACACCCAACGCGAATTGATACTTTAAAACTTGAGAAATGAAGGATAAATAAATAAATAAGAAATTAACTGGAAAATGTTTATATAAAATGTCACGTGCTACTAAAGCTTCTTAAGGTCGTGGCGGTCAGATTCGCTTAAATGCATTAGCTCAATCCAGTTAGATTGAAGCTTATAATAAAATAGAAATGTAAAAAAATAAAATAAAACGAATAACCCGATAGTGTTATAACCAGTTCACAAAATATACAAACGCGAAGATGTACTTGTATTGAGAAATTGCGGATCATTTATAAAAAATATCATTTTCAATTTCAATGTCCCCCATATCGTGCACATAGTTTTTTTTTTGCCAAGTTTTTCTGAAGAAGCTTATTTGGCGTCTCATATACAATATATCATTTGATTTTTACGTCACCATGAATGACGACTTGTGTTATGTAACGTCATGGTGCGATCTAAGTATGCATACCTATATTATATACGTATATATACGTGCGCATACTATGATTGCAAAGCGTAAAATCTCGCATTTTCGCCACGTATTCATCTATTGTTATACAGTATTGTATACGAGAGGTATATATCAATTATTTATGCCCCCCCCCCCCCCCCCCGTGCCGTACTTCGTGCGGAATGTTTTGGTGACAAACGAAGGCAGCGATTATCTCGTTTATCGAGCTGTGAATTCGATAGTGTGCAGGGTATTATCTGATTACAACTACTATAACGTGAGGTGTAGTCGCGGAGTATATTATAATAAAAAATCAGATGCTGGTTGAACTTAAGGGACATGTGGAGTCACCGCTGGCGATCCTAGCTAACCTAGCTAACATAGGAAAACATGATTTTTCATCAAATCTAATCACACGGTTTTGAAAAAGTAAAATACACAGCCACTTTCTGCCATCGTACTCAATGAATTCGCGAAGTTTCACCGAAATCCATCGAGTCGTTTGCAAGAAAGTACGATTCTCGTTTTCGAAACGGTTTCTGTATCTAAGAGAAACGCGTTCCAAAGGCCCCTTAAGGTGCTTTTAAAGATTCACGGCATTTAACATCCTGTAACAATGCATCCAACGATTTGCAACAATTTTTACAACAGGATAAGAATGTGTTTTACCAAATTTTTGACCCTTGTAGTAGATTCGCCCGCGTGTTGGATGAATGCTAAATTTCCCTGTTTGCCAGCCGTATTCATCTTGTTGTGTTCAAAATTTTGCGCGACTCCAATTAACTGTTCACAATCCAACACGCTGCAGGGTGTACATTTACCTAATTGCCCATCCGCACGTCGCGTTAAAATTTAGGTATTGTGATCCCTCGCTTGAGGAATTTCAGTATTTCACTACTCTCTCCCTCTTTATTATGTGAGCGTGGGAGACCTACTACTGTAGGTATCTAGGTACTATAAGCTGGTTACCAACGTGTTGAGGATAAGAGTGGAATTGTATCTTTTTCAATCCGCTCTTCCATAGCCAGTTTTTTGTTTACAATCCTTCATAATTTTTTGTTCTTCCCTCTTTTCTCTTGTTAATTCTACGTTGAAATGTAAAGTGAATCTATTATTCTTTCTACACGACCGTTACGCCTCGTTACGCCGACCTCCGATGACAGTAATTTAATTTTATTGTTATAGTGAGATGAAAGGGATACCTTTACTTATACCCGGCCCCCTACGCTCGCTCGGGACCCTTCTGCAGGCAGAAATTTATCTAATCACGTCGCGTACGGGGTTTCGATGTTCTTAGATAAACCTATATATGTATATGTTTCAACATATACTGCGACGGGATTCGCTTCCACTTGGCGACCGCCGCGCCGCGCCGCGCGCCGTTAGAAAGAAATCATAGCGCGAAACGAGAAGAAACAGAAGAGGGAAAATTCCATAAAAATTTGTACTTCCGAAAACAAAATGTGTTGGGCGCCAGGTACTCTCGTAGTAGTACCACGATACTATATTCTTCACTGAGGACTCGAAGTTTTAGTTGCGCCAACAAAAAGTACTCAACTAGCTTAGGGAGAGTCGTGGGGTCTAAAACTCGATGATTCCTCAATCGTTCCTTGGAATAAAAATTCAGTTGAATTAATTACAACATATGTGGCCGGTTCGAATAGTCTCCTAAATCTTTTGTATGTGAAATACACGAACGATAGAGTCAGCACATGTATAGAATGAATAAAATGCAAGAGAATGATTCGAATATCATTGATTTATTAATAATATAAGAAAGATTATTAAATTCTCTCAAAATTCCATACGAAAATAATTATTCAATATTTTCACAATAGAAATCAGGTAAAGAATTCATTAGGGGCATCGGTTATATTGTAGGGAGTGGTACACGAAAAACTATGCACTGCACCCCCGCAGAGACGAGACCAAACAAAAGAACTACGATGCTATTCGACAAACTCAAGATATTCGAAGATCGAAACTTTCAATACGAACAAAATTTAATAACCACAACCAAAGATTACGCCAAACACAACCAGATGTAATAAAAAATAACTCATATTATGACGCAGTTAATACACAAAAGTGCCTTTTGTCTACGAAAGTCGGACGAGAAGATTTACCATTATAGCGGCAGGAGTGGCAGACCGTCGTATATACGCGGCGTAGGGATGGGAATTGTTATGGTAGGGCATCTAGACCAGTAAAATTTTCGCCAAGGAACCTGCCAGGTACCAGCAGCAACTTTACTCGTAGTTCCAGTAAGGAGGGATCCTTCAAATGTGCCGTAACGTAACCGAAATGTTTAGCTGTTTCCAGCATCGAAGACGCTTCACATTCTATTTATTCATTTAAAATCTCCAAATTATGCGAATTTCAGAATTTTCATAGGAAAATGTTCGATTATACTGATGGTAATTTATCAGAATCTTTATCTCCTCAGATTTTTCCTTACGTTGTTTCTCGAAGGTTGAAATTGAGCACCGCTGCATAGCTGGGGATAACTTAATTGTAAGCTCGTGAATCTTCAGCTGCTTCGGCATCTTAGTGCGCAAGCTATTTCATATTTCGTAACTCCATTCGCTGATTCCTATGGCGAGAGATATTGTGAGAGTTGACCATCATCCTCCGTTATTCAACCCGTCAGCTGCTCTTCTCGATTGATGAGTCTCACAGGGGACAAAACCTCATGATCAAATATATCTCACAATCGCTATAAGATTATCGCGAATTTTTCCATAAAATTCGCTCCCTGCAGCAGGGTTATTTCTAAAATTTGAAGGGGTCTTTCCTCAAAATCCAAATGGGAGGTCCGACACGTGCCACACACGAAAAATGAGACCCCCAAAATTAGAACTAATCTCAAGATAACCAAGTATTAACTAAGGAAATCCGAGTTGGTGGATTGAACCTCACGTTGATATCGTAAATTTTCCTGAAATCTACGCGGTGCAGGGTCTTTACCATCTGGGAGGGAGTCGGCGGTCATAACCTGAATGTAACGTAAACTCACCCATATATCGTGCATCTGTTAATTCGGGTGAAAGTATTATAAATATAAGTACGCTAGAGTCGGTAGGTATATTTTTATTTTAGGATATATCTATACAGGGCGTATCACCTAAAGTGTCGAGAACAGGAGGGGCCTACTCAATGCGGTGTCGCACCCCTTCAGCCAATTAGACATCTTTCCTAAGCCAAGAAATTGTCTCCTCTATTCACGTGAGAATGTCGGTCTGCCAAATGTCGTTGCTTGATCATTGGCTACAAGGAGGCGACTTCGCTTCGCCTAAGCCCCTCTTGGTCTCGACACTTTGGGTGAAACATCCTGTATGTCTCAGTCAATTCTCTGATATTCGTATAGACGTATATATAGTCATCTATATAATCTATGATGAGTGAACATAACACATCTCCTTACCGTGAGCAACTCGAAAGCCTAAAATAATGTTCCGGTCAGCGTGAAGAGAGACATATTACATATCCTCATATGTTGGCGTAGGATAATGTATGTACACAGGTTACGAGTCGATCTGTATATCAACTCTACGTATACCTATGTATACAGATATAGAGCTCGAGCCATGATCCATATTTTTTGTGCCTCCCGTATCCATTTTGCTGTCGTTTATCCAAAAATGTAAACAAATTAAACCTAATAGAGTTTTTTTCCCCCGAGTATAGTCTTTGGTTTTGTTTTAAACGCTCCCTCTTTCTATCTATCATCTCGCATTCGGCAGCTATTCAGTATCTCATGTACATACATGTTTCGTTTCCTATCATTTATTCACTCTCATGGTTTTTCAATTGCGTTTATATTCATTATCTGTGTACTCTACAATGTAGATATGCCTAATCTTCATTCACGCTGGGGAGGTATCCATTTATATTTCTTTGTTGGCAGATTAGTTTGTTCCAACAACTTCAGTGCAGTAGATATAGTAACGAAAAATTGTTCGTTTCAACATTGTTTTGCTCCGGTGCAGCCCGAGACAGAAATCGAAATCATTTTCGTAATAACACCTCGTGAGAATAGAGAGCGATCGATGGATGAAAAAAATAGAAAATGAAAATAAAAAATTTGTGTGTACTACACCGGCGTTGTGAAACGCACGGTCACAATGAGCCCTTGTTCGAACTTTTACACTTTCCTCCTCGCTGCGCGACGAACAAACATGAAAACCTTTTTAACGAGCTTGAATCGTCGCACGCTACATACAGCTATTCCTCAGTACCTAGTATAGTATATACAATATACATATGTATGCGTACTAGGTATATATTGGCTAGTATTTTTGCCTTTACCCAATTTTTTTTACCTTTTCTTTTTCAAACACATTCATTTCAACCGCAAACGCGTATTTGCCGCACGTTGTACAATGATATTGCGAATAGTAGGTGTGAATGAACGACTGTAAAATACTAGAGGTAAGAGGCTCAAATGTTTGACAGCTTTGAATCATTATTTTAACAACGCGAAAAAGATGTAGGGACGCAGCGACAGGTGAACATAATATTTTCAAGCGTGTGATTTCTGTTCTCTTCAATGTTTTCGTGGATTACAAATATTATGTAATATGAGGCTGAAAATTGATAACAATAACGCCCAACAATATCATGAAATATTTCAATTTTCAGCTGAAATTCGGCGATGACGAAAAATCGTTATTATTTGCACCATTTCGGTAAACGCCGCGGCGGGTGATCGGTTTATAGAAAAATTGGAAGACACGAAATTGGTGGGAAAAAATCGACGGCCCCACGTTGGGTGTAGATAATATAAAATACCAAACGATAGCTGAAACATATAGTATTCGTAAATTATGGAAAGTAAAATTATGATATTATTATTATTATTCATTTATCCAACGAATTCGTCGAAAGTTATGATTAAATACATTATACATATATAAATATATACATATATATATGTATTATTTATACTCGCACCTTATATTATGAGGCATTATTATAAAAATTTCCATAAATTTACGGGAACGGAAGCTTAGGACCGACGATCCACGATCGCGTTTTGAATGCTTGAAAAGGTCGGACGATCAATTCTTCAGAGTTTATACGCGGTTTGGGTATTCCTACCACGATTTTAATAACCTTGGGCCTACTTGCTGTCAAGGGAGATATGTCAAATAGGGTGAGGGATTTATTCGGGCGCCTAATGTATCTGTATATATGTATATATATGAATATATATATATTATATATATATATATATATATATATATATATGTCTATATCGGTATAAAATGTCAGTCTTATATAATAATAATGTCGATACACGATTCTCTGAACCGTACAGCTTTTGATACGTATGAAACATACCTAATTCCATTTAGGTTCTAATATAGCTGAAAATTGAAATTGAACAGGCAATATAACATGATGAAACGCTGTAATGCATTCGACGCCTAACGCTTCTACTCATTTGCTCATTGTAGTCGACTCGAACGAATTTTATAGCACATGTCACCGGGGCAGATAGATCTTCGCAGGCATGATCGTCATCGACGAATGACTCAAAGCTTGTAATAGATATGCGATAGGTTAAGAACAGAGTTGCGTGTCGTCTATTTAAATTCACGTATGTATGTATGTATATATCTACATACTTACGCCGTGGATAAAGAAATTCAGAAAAATGGTTCCAACTGAGAAACTGTGTGTCTGAAATGCGTTTTTCTTCATTTTTTCGTTCACACGATTATCAAGGGAAACTATAAGAGCCACCTGAACCGTATTGAAAATCGAATGTTGTAGGTATGAGCGTAAAGCGTACACACGTCTTGCGAGATAAAATTTCTCTTCTTTTCTTTCTTTTGTACACGAATACCGTTACGTGTTACACATAGGTATACCAACGTGTCGCGTCGGTAGGATACGCGCCTATTTGTCACGTAACGTCCGTCGTCGTCGTCGTCCTCCTCCGTCTCGTCGTATATATATATGTATAAAATAAACGCGGACGAGGAGTTCAGTCCTTTTGTTGACCTGGACATAAATCGATACGATCACGGTCGCCGCTGTGTTATAGGTACAGTATACATATAGGTACGAAAGACATAGTTATTCGTCTGTCGACCCGAGGGTCTCGTCACGCGCCCGACTTTAATCAACCAATGAAATGTAACGCGGGGAGGGGGTGCTAAAACCTTCCTCTACAGAAATGGGCCCGGAAATGAACCCTTTCGTCGCTCGCGGAACTCGCCAGTCCGCCATTTAGCCATTTCACCCTTTTCCTCTGCACGGACGCCGCGCGCTTCGCCTATTTACCTCGCATTCCATCTCCCCAATTCACACTAGGCCGCATATAAATACCTACATGCTCATCGCGCTACATGTGCTGCTGACGGATTTTGCCGTCGTCCCCTCACTCGGGCCGCTCTGTCTGCCCGCGACAGGCGACGAAGTCAATTTCGTAATCAAACATATATTCGCCGCATGTAGGTACACTCGCAATCAGACAATGGATTTGATGAATCGATCAAATTTATTTTTTCAAAATCATCCTCATCGCTCAGATGAATTCAATATTTTCTATTTTTGTATTCAAATACCTAGATCTCGTTCGACTCGAAATCGGCAATTCTCCCATAGGCAGGTTGTTATATTTACGTCTGCAGGAATTACGAAATATTTTCTACGATAACCTAGAATATATGATCCAATTGGATCGGGGAATCTAGTTATCGAATTTGAAACATCTGTGTCGATTTTCGTAATTCGGAAAATAACAAAAATGACGAGTCCGAATTACACCACCAAGATCATGGTACCAGAGAGAACTTATAAATGAAAATGAGAATGAAGTGGAACCGAAGACGACACACTTCTTATGTGTCATTTCATATTTCGCCTCAATAGCAGAATTTTTATATTCATTCTCATATTCATTCATAGGTTCTCTGATACCGTGATCTTGCCGGGGTAATTCAAACTCGTCATATTTGTTATCTTCTGAATTACGGAAATCAACATTTTTTCTTATTTATTTGATTAAAGAAAATCCTACGCGAAACGTCTCGCTGAAATTTTGACCAAACTTTCGTTTCACCTCGAAGTATATTCTGTGAAAATTTGAAGGAAATCGATTAGACCCTTCTGTTAGTAAACAAACAAAATCACACATTTCGTTGACTTTACATGCTTAGAAATTTTCGAAATAGTTTGATCGGCGAATATTTCAAAAGAGCTCGTTTTTCCGCGTATAATTCACTGCACAAAGTCACTGTTCGGTTCATGCTTACCTGAGATATTCGGAGTTGTATATGCGATTTGTAAATTTTTTCATCTTTATTAAACCGGCAATATCTCTCAAACCAATTTATATCGAGGCCTATAACAGCCAAGGGCTTCTTCCGCGACGAAAAAGAACCAAATTCCAGAAGGGCGTCAAATTCGCTCGGTCGAAACCCGTCCCGTTTCGCGTGGGATACTCCGTATATATACAATTATACATACAGTAATGGTGCCAGTATGCATTTCACCTAGTTTGTTGCATTGCCTGAAGTGTAACTCGACCCTCTGACGAGAATTCTTGAAGAGCTGTAAGCTCAGGTATAGTAAGAGTACGTTTACATACGTGACCGCTGAAAGAGACGGATCATCGTATACCTGAACCTAACGAAACAAATTTTTCACCCCACTGCACAGTGTGTAACGAGCGTGGTTAGGTAATAATTCGCGTTGTAAAAATTCTCGTAACTGTAGCCACTGCAGAGCATGAGGTATATTTTTAGTGAAAATAATCCCTCGTGAAGTTTATTCGACCTAAACGCGGGTAAAAGTGGGGAAAATTTCATGGCCACATAGGTATATACGGCAGTGGCCTGCAGTTTTCATACGGCTCAAGTTTACGTCGTCATTTTGTTACGTTACCGTTTTTACTAACTGATTCCAGTCTGATTTGTTTCGACGAGGTTACGCTGTTACTTCACGCGATCTTCTCCAGCTACGTAAATCACCAAAATTTTTTCAAACATACGTCAAACTCGCGGAACAAACTTACGCATGTTCGGGAGTGCAGGGAAATCAATTATTTTATACCATTTCGCGCGTACCTGGGTGAATCGGTAACGATCGTTCGCGAACAACAATTATTTGCGTCCCGCTTCCCGACAGCATTTTTCTCTCCCATTCCTCACTCATCATTCTCGGCCGTTCCCTATATATGTCTTTTTACAGGAATTTTCATTCGTTCATTCGTTTGTTTGTTATCCTTCTCTTTCGGCGATCCTGTACCCGGATAGTTAATTACTCTCGCTAGTCCGAGAGAAAGTAGTTATGCATGTATACACACGTATGTAGTGCCTATCCAGCCGCCCACCTACACCTACACCTACATTAGATGTAGGTGGAGAACACCGTGTACCGTAACTATAACTATAACTATGCCCGATAGACAAGTTTTAATCAAGAGATAGAAGCGGCGTGGGACGGTTTACACATCGAACTTTAGTATATTTATTGATCTTCCGAAGGAATCGAGTCCCCGGCGGTATAAGGTATAAGGTACAAGGTACCTACGGTCCGCCATTTTGAAGCCACTTTGGACCCGGTTATACACTTATTATACCACCGAATAAGTTTCAAGTAGAAAACCGGAGCGTTTAACATTTGTTTAAGCTTTGTTTATTATATATTTGAAGTATACGTTTTTGAGAGTTAAATTATCGTTTGTCTCCTCGTATCTGCACAGCTTGGTGTGTATTACATACATACACACAATATAAGGCCAAAGTAGCCGGGGTTTCTTCGTTTTCTTGCCGGGAGATACGAGATATTAAATATTAAAACGTACATATACTGTACCATACTATACTATACTTCATTTCAACACCCGAAAACTTTTGTCATTAAAAACTTCGAATTGCATTTGTATATATAAACTACGTAAATAAAAAATGGATCTCTTAATATACATACATATTATATTTAATACCTATTCCCGTATTTGTTCATTCCTCAAAATATATAGGTAGGTACTTAGATATTGATTTATGTATCTTATTACTATACTGTAAGAAGATACATGACATTTTTCATTTTTTTTTTTTAATTCTTTTTTTCCCATTATAACTAGGTACAAGTCCCTTCAAATATTCGACACTCGACTGCATGCGATCATGCGCTTATTATAGTTACGTATCATTGAAGTGCTCAGGAGTTATAATTACGTCTTAGATATTCAGACTATATGCCGGAGCTACAACAGTTAAATATCTGCGCTACGTTTATAAACGCGGGTGAATATATTGCATAGCTACGTATGCAGGTGCATGCCTTTGCGCACAGCGATTTTGATTCCGTTGGTCAATCACTCCGTGGGAAATATTTATTACCACTCTTATCCGTAGATGTGTGTATAACAATCGATATTCCATCAGCTCTATACATACATACATATCATGTGGACCATCTCTTCTATCATTTCTCTCAGTCGGGATGAAATCGTTCTTATCCTCTCCGATATCCCGGTTTACGCGCCGCGGGTTCATCGTTCCCTATATATACACATATATACTATATACACCTATATACTATATCTATACTTATGTAGTAGGTATATACGAAGAACCGAAATACTTACACGCCTTACATGTTACAGCATTGGCAACCTGCACTTCCGTTTTGGAAATGAATACTAGACCACTTTTCGAATTACAAATATACCTACCTACCCATATAACCATTTCATGTGATGAAATCGTTAAGACCAGCTCTCTTCATTGTCGTTATCGCGGTGAATTCATCATTGCCGATTAAAAATAACGAAAATTGCCGAACAGTACAATGAAATTATTGACTGCAGCTCGCAAATTGATCCTTCAAATGTCATGATTAATTGGGTGTTGTTCTTTTTTTCTCCTTGTTTCAGGGAGTATCTGAGAGATTAGAATTGGCACCGGCAGGTGGAAGGTGGGAGCCACAGGTAATTGGAAAACAAAAACAGTATTTAAAAGTTCAACTGTATTTACGATCAGATGTATTCAAAGTCTCAGAGGCATTGCAGGGGCCAGAATTAAGCCTTTTTATAACAAGTTCTGGTGTTGTACCACAAGCAAGCAATTAAAAGTTATACTTCTGATTCTTGGGTGTGATCTTTCAGTTAAGGTAATCCATAATTTGGATGAAGCGAAAGAACAAAAAAAAAAAAAAACAAAAAAAAAAATTAATCTGGCAAAACATAAAACGACAATTAGAAAGAAAATGTAAAAAAAAAAGAAAATGACCGATGACGAAGCGTTGTAGTCTTATGACGCGTAACACGCGTAATACGCTGTTGTTATTAAATTTTCAAATTGCAATTAACGCTAATTATAAAACCGATGAAATTATCAAGAAGTAAAAACCGGCGTTACGGATTGTAAAACCAAGAGAAAAAAAAATTGAATAAAGAAGATAATTTTTCATGTCGAGAGTATAATAACTCGAATCGATTTTTCTCTTGCCGTTTACTTCATATATGTTCGTTATCTCATCCTAATTGTGAAAATTGCGATAAAAATAAATATAGATTAACTGTTTGAACACGCTTTGAAATAACTTAACGATATTTGATTTATTAAAATATTATAAAAATTCATTTTTTTACTTATTCTTCAAAGGTTGCGACACTTTGCGAAGCAGGAGAAACCTATTTGACGCAACACATCGGTGATCAGGGCAGGTGGGTCTCCTCCACTGACAAAAAGGGCTGTCTAACAGACAAACTCGAGATTCTCGAGTACTGCAAACAGGTGAGGAAACAATTGAATACAATTATCTAAGAAATTCTCATTTTTTGCTTTACTTTCAACCCTCAAAATTATACGAGTATTACAGTTACGATCTTCATGTGCCACGCGGCCTGCCTATCTGCAGGACTGAAAGAAATTGCAAATTTACAAGGCGTGAAAAGTGAAAATAAAGGCAATATTAGTATAGGTATAACAGAATAGCCGTTAAAAAGCTTTTGCAGCACGGCACCTTGTAATAGGTATATATATACACATACATATGTATACTGTACACTACGTGAAATATTACGCGACATCGTGTTTACACTACTTGTCGTTATTATAATTTTCAATTATGCGCGGTGAGACAAATTGGACGCGGTTCGTGAAGCTTTTCAAACGATCCTATATACATATAGTAGGTATGATATATATGCATGTACCTATGTACAGAGGTTATGGGCATACCTACCGCATCGCACACTTTGACCTTACCCTCCACTTCATGTTTCTCTCCCCTTTTTCGGGGTGACGAAGGGTCTAATTAAATATTTGAAAAATTGAATAAAAGAGGATCAGAGAAATCGGAAGAATATCACTAATTATACATATAATTCATTCTGTACGTATTACATATAATACAGACGAATAACTATATAGTATAACATTCGTTCGCGATCGTTGCATATACCGCATTTAAGGTACCTGTGTGTACCTTCGCGTTCAGAAAAGAGAAACGAACAAACGGAAAATGTTTCACGTCGTATTCAATTTCCAATTGAATACGGTCTATAGCCGGTAGGTATACTATATGCCTACCTTAGACGTATACGTACGTTATATAACTATGTACAACACATATATATATATGCACCTACCATTATATAACCTCCTCGCTACGGGAGCATGTATAGGTATAGGTATAGGTATAGGTAGAGGGATGTACTTTGGTCTTTCGTTTCGATACAATTCTGGAAAGTGGTTTTTCGCGAGGGTCGCGAAACAAAAGATCGTATTTTGCTCAGAGAAACAGGGACAGAGAAGAGAGTCTCGGTTGGCAAAGAACCGCCGCCCGTCTCTTCGTAATATTATATCAGAGGGTGCGTAGGTATACTTATAGTAGAATTTGCTCCGAGGGTGCAAGGCGTGGGATAGCCTGAATATCGTACGGTATAGCCCGATAGTGTCACCCGGTATGTGACTCAGGGGAACTGTTTTCTGAGTCATTCTTTCGGCCTGGCTCCTTGCAGTGGGTGGTGGATTTTATAGGAGGAGGAAGTGAAGAGCTACAGGGAAAGTGGGAGGTGAATATAGACTATGGAGAGCAAGGTATGGATATCTTAGACTATACGCGTAGGTAGGTAATGGACGTGGGCGTTTGGTGCACGGCAGAAATAAAGAAGACGAAGACGAAGACGAGGAATAAGATGAAGTAGAAGGAGAAAAGGAGCGCCGAGGAGTCAAGACCGCACACCAATCATTTATCTAAACTCTTTACATACAATGCACTACATTTGCATACATACCTATATCTACATCTACCTACTTTAGACGCTAGACTCCAGACTCCAGATTCTGGAATCTTAGACTCTTGAGAGCGAGAATTCCCCTCTTTTTTCTCTTATTCTCCATCTGTACTCCTACTATTACTATTACTTCTACAGTCCACATATAGAAGACAGTTTATCATTCTGTAGACTACGTCCATCGTCTGTTCGTGGGACTGAAGTTCATAAGGTTGACAGAACGAATTCACGAGGAATAATACATTGGCTTGAATTTGGCGCGATTTTGTTCCGTTCACGCAACGAACTTCAGCCTCTTGATTGTTTATCCCGTGTATGAGGTTTTCGTTATAGACTCGCGCAATCTCTATACTCTCCAAATATACTATAGGAGCTGATTTTTTCTCCCAATTTTCACCCAATGATCGCTTTTTATATGGTTAGATGTGGGATTATTATACATATAGCAGAATGGAAAAATTTCATTTCGTCATTGTTGCATCGATATAAATTGATGTAGCGATTTAGGATGAGCGTATTCTTTTTCTCCCCGTGAAGTATGGCAGACAACGTTCTTTGAAATGTTGATTCAAGCTCATCGAAGTTTTAGATCT
Organism: Phymatocera aterrima; assembly: GCA_963170745.1. NCBI lineage: Eukaryota > Metazoa > Arthropoda > Insecta > Hymenoptera > Tenthredinidae > Phymatocera > Phymatocera aterrima. The sequence goes on from OY720660.1 coordinate 18,345,764, forward strand.
CACAGTTTTCAACTTTTCTCTTTTTATCATAATCCAACCGTTGATTACTGTTTTTCAAGTCTAGATGATATTGAGGCTCTCGAAATTCCAGCTTCGGTAGAACTTTGTGAACAAATTGGCTCTAATCTGGAATATCGTTTATCTCTTCAAATAACGCGTATAAATTAACCACACGGGGTTTTTTACGCCCTTGCACGCATATTATATAGACATTATTTACTACATAGAAAACACGCTAACAAGTTTGGGAGTTGAATAGAAACTCAGTTTTTTTTACTAATTATTTTGAAAACGTAAAAAATTTCCATTGAAACACCTATCCACACGGATGATGAATGGTGAAGAGAGACGAAGGATTCTGCAATTGAAATTCCAAGCTAATTTCTGTCAGTAATGACGTGGACATTTTGTTTAACAAAGTAAACTTGCGAGATTGAAAATTGAAATAACGTGCTTCGATATTTAAATGGAAACAAACCCGAGTTTGAAATTGATTGGGCTTCCTTTCAGAAATTTTGACCTATATATCGGAATCCATCAGGTTTCGTACAGTCTAATTACCTCATATTAATCAAATTGACGAAAGAAGAACAAACCTGAGACGTAATATGGAAAATTGGAAATACGATCCAAAGAAATTGACGCTTCTTTCGATCCTATAACAATTGATCGGTTACAAATCTCAATTTCTACTTTCCTTCCGAACCCAGCGGAGCCAACTAGTCTAGACTTAGAGCGTACATGGATATGTAATAATATATATTCTCTGATGCTGCTCGTGACCCTGTATAATATAGGTATAGGTATACGTATAGGAGTCCAGTGAATCGGATACGTTTTCGCATCCGCGGAACATAATTCATAATTATGTAAACCGCATGCAGTTTGAATTAGGTCTCATAGAATGTGATGAGTGCGTGGGTATATATTATACTCCGGGAATATTGAATGGGATTCACGTACAGGAGTACATGGGAGTGGATGGAACGGAACGATATAAATACTAAAGTGCAGCCGTTCAGTTTGAAGAGCTTCTAACGCCTACACAAATACGCACAAACTCAAGCGCGTACAGATATAGCTGATGTTATAATATGCCTATTTAATACACAAAATATGAGCTGGGAAATCGCATTACGGGAGAGAAGGGGATTTGACGAAGTCACTGAGCGATACAGTGATTTTCTCACGCTTTTATTCTTTGTATATACTATTGTACAGTATATAATGCTCCACGAAAAATGAGCCTTATCGCGCGTTTTACCTTACCTTAACGCTCGTTTTCCGGGCTTCCAAATCGCACCGAAATCGTGTCGAGAGAAAATCTGCGGTGTCGTTTAGTGAGTCTACCTACCGCGGGATCAATTTACCTCGCCGACGAAAACGTGTCGCTTGGAATTATTGAAAAAATGTATAAGGTGTATACAAAGAATGGGTATGGTCAAGTAACAAAATATTGCAAGACCATTCTGATTCTGCACACTTGAACAAACTCGAGATGCTGCAGAAATGAGTGAGATTCGCAATCTCATCACAACTCGACAAACGGCTTGATAGATGCCAATTCCGGCGTCGAAATTCATGAAAGCCAGAAAGTCATTTTTCGATCATTTTTTATAAAATGAAAAATTGGCTCTGGCTCATATTATTCTTTTTTTTCTCAAAAATTGAAGAAAAAACTATATCTTGCATGAATCTTTGTACTCAGAATCATCCATAATTTCTGATATTCGTATAACATACATGTGCATGAGCATGGCAGCAACGGAAAGGAAGATTATTCGAAACGGAAATTTGTTTTCTTTCAGGCTTATCCTAACCGAGATATAACAAATATCGTCGAGTCTACCCACTACGTAAGAGTTAGCGGATGGTGCAAGCCAGGACGAACCAAGTGCAAGCTCTCACGATGGGTTCGCCCCTACAGATGCCTAGGTAAGCATATGATACGGAGAAAGTGAAATACAATTAGACACATCACCGCGAATCGTCATTAATTTGATACTCACGCATACGCGGGTATGCGATAACGAAGTTGCGATTGTTTGAATATAGAAAAGCTTACGCGGAGAATCATTATAAATATACAGACAATGAACTCATATACCTATATATATATAGGTACTCAACAAAGCTCCGAATTGTAATCGCTCCGTGAAAACAGTGATTAATGTAGAAATGATAAACTTTGGTTCAGTTTCCAGCTTTGTCGAGTTTGATTTTATCCGCGAAAATGACTCATGCCTATGTACGAGAGCATGTCGTGTATAAATTACATACATACTCATGGCATACTAATGGTTCGTGCGGTTGTGTCCAGTGTATGTTTGTGTTTCGAGATCTATAACGGCTGCAGTATAGCGAATGATATTAACACGCCCCTTGCGACAACCATATAGAATTTTGTTATCGTCGTATACTCGGCAGTAGTATAGTAGTATCTATAGTATGCCGGTAAAAAAATATATAGCCACCTAACACACAGCTGTATTTTATTTTTGCTCGAATGCGTACCTTGCGTTTGTCAGTCGGTGGCGGCTACCCCATAAAGAAAACCAATATCTAGGCATATACCTATATATTATACGTGGGTACCTATATAGTTGAAGCGAAAGCCTAATGGACTGAGAGTGTATAAAACAGGATCAAAGGGATCTATAATTACATTCAACCGAGCGACGTGTAAATTTTCTACTCAAAATTTTCGTCAAAGGATGTACAGTACACCCTAGCTGTTGTCATAAATCTACCTATAGGTATAATATATCTACGTCACCCTGGCTACGCTAACTATGTAGCTACCGCCTGAACCTACCTCATTTCATTATGTAGCTACCTGGCTAACAAACTAACTTGACAAACTACTTACACCGGAAGAAAATCGTTTTCGATAATCTTGTATCCGGTCCGAACAACGACGAAATGAGATCATTTCAAAAAGTCCGATGAGCTTGCAACGAACGTTGCCATGCGCTAGGAGCTGGATGTATGTAGTATGCAGTATGTAGTGCATTATACTTACGTACTTACGTGAAGCGAAAGGAATGCTACGGAAGAAAATTCGCGACCTAAAAGTAAAACCCTACCTTTAAACCTTCTCTTCGTTTCACGATTCGACCGAGGCAACGACGACGAACTTCGAGACTCGAGACCGTACGTGTCTGCTGGCTGGCGTCGAGTTACGTCATTTTATACGATCGAACTACCCAACCGATGTCGATTTATTATAATGCAAATTTAACGCGTTCCTCTTTCAAACACATCACTGCGCGAAACGGAACGCCTCTTATATTGTTGTGTATGATCCTATAGTATAATGTATGTATGTTTGTCGTATGTATGTATGCATGCGTGTATACATTCAGACAGATCGCCTATAGCGAGCGAGCGAATGACGAGTCATCAATTCTCATGCTTCGTCTATACTATACCTATCTCTTTCATTCAATTTCAGAGATTCAGGCAAATTTTCTATATCTTCGCGATTATTTTTTACGAGGATAATTTGGTTCGGAGTGTAGAGAGGCCAAATTCGATGGATTTTTCAGTGGAAAACAGCCCTCTACCTTCCTTTTTTTCGCCTATAAAAATACACATGTAGTGATTCACAATTTCTGAATCCCTGGACGCATATAGGGGAGTTATTCATTAGTCGCAATTTTGTTCATAAGACTCATAAGTTTAAATGGTGGCAAATAACATCGTTGAAATGGAAATTCTTATTAAAAAGAAAAAAAAAGTGAGTGTGTTTTCGAAACATTTGAATCGATATCACTTTTCGTAATTTTGTCGCGTTAACAGGGTGTCCGGTAAACATGGAAATTGTGGAAACCAGGGAATCTCAGTGAATCTTGTTTACTGTCTGGAATTTTTCCAAATTTCTACCTTCACGTACTAAAATTCAGTGAAGTTTCGAAAGATTTGTGCGGTAACCATATGTCCCGTATGTTTAATTCGAGGCTCAAGTTTAGGGATATCGGTACAGCTGCTATATATATGCGGTATACCTCTGAAAATGCAGAGTGGTAATTGATTCGGAAAAGAACGATTTGTTTTTTTGCCCATTTCTGAATCTATAGTATACTCATTTGTTTTTGTCTTATCGTCTATTCGAAGTGGATTTTGAAAAATGAAAATTTTTGTCTAGAAAACGTGTATTCCTCATGGAATTTCGTATATTGATATGAAACTGGACAGCCCGGTTAACCTCGCAAACTTCACTTCCACTTTTCCATATAACAATAGTCACCCTGTATAATACCGTGCTTACTGCAGTTTGCAAAAACATCTTTACGCTCGACTTGCGGCTACTACCGTCACGCCTCATCGATCGCTCTTCGCCTACCTACCTACCTACCTACCTACCTATACCTTCCTTCCTTCCTTCCTTCCTTTCACCTATCGGCCCTTTATAATAAGCAAGTCGAGGATTTTATTCATCAAATCGGCTGTACCACTCGCTTCGCAATTTTTGGGTATACGTATTGATACTACACCCACTGCAGAGATAGAATTTCAATAACACGTGGCGCTTGAGTTTTGCTACTCCAACAGTATGTATGTACAATGCCTACTATCTACCTCTCCGCTCTCCGCTCTCACGCTAACCGCGCCAGGTTTGACTGACAATGAGTATAAAGTCAATACCTACTATATGTATACATTCGCATGAACCATTCGTCACGTGACACGCGATTCGCGTTAATTGCATTTTGCTCGCACCCGCGCACAAGATGACGTCAGACCGACAGCCAGCCAGCCAGCCAGCCAACCAGCCAGCCTGCGATGTAATTATCTTATAGGTAGAGGATGCGAATCGTGGTATACAGGAACACATTAACCTGCGCAGGATGCTTGATTTTGACTATGCAGACGCGAGGCTCCAATCCGATCAAATATTGCAGATAGAATTTTCAAAGCGGGGGCTGTCTGGCGTCTGATACACTCGGAAATTTGTTCTCTACAATCATTGCTTCAGTTACTTTCAACGAGATGCTGACGAGTTCCGAATTCTTGATAACTGCAGTATCGCAGGTTTTCTTTTTAAAATAATTCGAAAACGGTGATCGTATGTCGATCTCTTACTCCAGTATTCTGCAGCGGTGAGTCATGTCGAATGAAATGACTTTGGATAATGATATGATATAGAATATATAGACATCGAGGCTCGAAATGAAAATCAATATTGGTATCTCTGTTTCATAATGATTCGAAAAACTGCAATAAGGGTAATTCCAGTCGGTCAGGAAGGACTATATATCCGTGAAGGGAATGAACAAATCCGTTGAATTTCATAGTTGAAACGAAAATTTTGCTTTTCATTAACATCAGGTACTTTTATATAAGCTTCTACAGGATTTGGCAAATAAAATGAATTCTGAAAAGCGAACGTTGATCAAACGATCATATAAAGAGAAGCTGTAGAACGAATGAATGAATGGAATATTATCTCGATAAATCACGTATGTACTTCTCGTTCATATAGCCTTTTACAAAATGCTATCTATACTCTTTCGCTTCGACGCAGTATCAGCAATTCATATCTAATATATCTGTATAGCTTAATGCATATAATCGCAGTCAAAGAATAAAAGTACTGAACACTATAGGGCAGATTTCGTTAAAATATAGGCAGGTATAAGGCACACGGTAGGTTATAAGGCACCAGCTCCTGTAGTAGTCTTAAATTCGCCAGTGTGATAAAACACCCGTTGTTCGAAAAGCTTGTCGCACGTTCACAAGGAAGATCACATTGTAATACATACGTATACGTACATTACCCTAGGGGCGTGTGAAAGTCCAAGTTTCCGTAGAGTCTAGCACGCGTTTGCGTTTATACTGTTTCCATCCGTACATTCAAATGGATAGAGGAAAGAGAACGAGACAGAGACAGAGTCGACTTTTCAACTTCACTCTTCCGCCAATCAAATTCACATTAACGTTTATGAATGTACGGTAAATGTAGACTGCGGTGTGATCCTTCTATAATAAACCCCAAAGCTCATGGGACCTCTCGCAGCTACAGTATACGGATATTCATGCGTGTTGAAGAGTGAGCATAGAATAGAATGGTATTTTGATGATTTTTGTCTTATTTGTCGAAGCAGAAGAACGATATTTTTGCCACCAATTTTCTGTCAATTTCATTGGAATCATATATGCGGCCGAAGTTTGTAATACGTTGACGTAAAAAATGCTCGAAAAACCTGCAACAAGACGCTGTTGATATTCTTTTCGGATCGGTCTTTTCGAAGGTTTTCTAAATGGCCAAAACATCCGGATTTGCATTCATCGAAAACATTTTGACAGAAATAATTTGCTGAAAAATTCAATTTCTGTTCCACTTACGTTCAATGAAATTAAGCTCTCATCGAAAAATCAAATTTTCGGTGAAACTCTCGCTGATAAAATATTCCATAGTTTGATATTCTAGTTGATTATGAATGAAAATATGTTAATATCATACGGTCGGTCGATATTACCCGTGGCTACGAAGATGTCGGAAAAAAATACGAACGGCGAACGCAAATTTCAGTCCATTGTAATTTCTTTCATTTCCTTTGTTGGATCAGTGATTTCCCTGGCATCGCGAACATTTCACAATCCTATTGAAAGCGTTCGCAAACTGACCCAAATTATATATTTCAAGCTTGTATATTTTGCATATATTTCGAGCTATATACTTGCGGCGCATAGCGAAAAAGCACTCGAAATTATCAACCTCGGGGAGGAAAGATTTTAATGAGGTTCAACACCTGTACAGTTTGTTAGTAGCTGGGTCCGTTGAATAATACCTGGGTTAATACGGTTTTATCAAATGATCTGTACACGTAATATACTTACAGAGGGACCTTTCCAAAGCGATGCTCTTCTCGTACCAGAAGGATGTCTATTCGACCATCTCCATAACCATACGAAATGCTGGGAATCTCACAGGTACGTTAAATCCTACAATTGAACATCTATTCCACCACCGACCCCAATTTTCAAGCCCATCATCGCGGCATCGTCATACTCGTACCACCTTCTACCGAATCCTCCTATTTTTACGGCTATAATCTATTAGATAATTCGCGATCACTGTGAACCTGCGTCGAGGTGAACCGACGGAAAAATGATGAAAATTGATCTTGAAACTTACTTATTATTAGAAAAAAATAATTACAAAATCTGTAAAAAGACATCGATTCGATTTTGAATTGGCCATAAAATTGATACGTGCTTTTTATACGGAAGGAAGAAAGATATGACATATTAGTTTTTTTTTTCCTTTCACTGTAGTGTCGATAATTGGGAAATTCTCTAAACAGAGAGGAAAATTTCATTCACTTTTCCTACTTACGGAAAAAATAAAAGCAAAAAAAACAACCCCCCCCCCCCCCCCCCCCGTATGTTCGATTTTATTACGAAAATGAATCACGATTTCGCGACTAATCCTGCAAATATTTATACCATCATATTATATGCCAATATGAATGGTATAAAATTGTTGATTATTTCGTTGACCATCGAATCCATTTACCTATTTTTCTAATACTTTGTTCTCGCTTCTGTTATCTTTTTTTCTCTTGTATTGATGCACAGGTGGAATTCTACCGCCGCCGATACTTGCCGAGAAAGAAATATGAATCTTCGGAGCTTCGCCATGCTTCTACCTTGTGGAATTTCCCTATTTTCGGGCGTCGAATTTGTCTGCTGTCCCAAACACCTCAAGGGTGAGTAAAAAAAGGCAAGAAAAAGAAGAAGAAAAACAAACAAAGGAAAACAGAGACAGGCGGATAGCGAGAAAGAGAAACGAACAAACAGTTGATATTTATACACGTATTTTCAGAGTTTTGAAAAACTAGTGTTCACTCTTATCGTAGATAGAATATGACTCGATGTTATTCATAAAATTTGAACAGTTATGACGGACTCACACCGTCGCGTAGTAGAGGTTACCTTCGTATACCTTATACGTACGTTGATAAATTATTAAGTTTATAAGTTCACACTTCCACATCAGTATACTATATCGATCTGTTTGAGTTTAAGGTGAACGTTGAATAATTCAATGTCAACATTGAGCTTTTATCGTTCTCGTTGAGCCTTCGTTGAAGTGATTCTTCTTTCTTTCCTTTCACTGTTATATACGTGGCCAGGTATATTTTTTGCCCAACCTCTTTTGAATAAAATTTTATCTTTTCAAATTTCTTCACTCGCGTGGGTGCTCTGATCCTCGAGACTATGAGAATTACTGTACCTACTTAATACTTTAAATATGTACCTTAGGTATACTTCAGGCAAAGAGAGGAAATAGAAAGCTGTGCATCGAAGTGTACACGGAAAAAAAAATTTTTAATTTACATTTTCAGTGGTGAATATATGGACAGTACTTGTTTGGAGTAAAATCTGCACCGATTGTGGTGAACTCAACATGACGTGGTTGCAACTCTGACAAAATTCTTTGTAAATCTTAACACAATCGCTGTAGATTTCACTCCAAACAAGTGCTGCCCATATATTCACCACTGAAAATGTAAATTTAACATTTTTTCTCCCCCCCTGTGTACATTAATATAAGCTATCAATCATTAGGTAGAGACTAACGAAACTTTTGGAATTTTTGTGAAAATTGATACCTACGATAACTGTGACCGAGATTCCTCGGCTAGTTCAATTTCGCGTGAAAATTGATACAATATGTGTATATAGGTGCAGGTACGTAACCGAAACCGGCAGCTATTTTAATTATAACGTTTTTTTTTGTTATTAGTCGTGTATCTCATTCCATTCACGATAAACTTAGTTCAATTTATCTAATTGCATACACAGAAATACATGGATCCTGCAACTTTATCTCCCAATTAATCGTCGAATCAAACTATACCAATCCAATTTCTATACTTTGAGAGGGATTTGCAACCCTCGATCATACCCCCGTTTCGTTGGGATAACGGCCCGTCCAACAAACAGACAAATCGACTGACGCATTGACAGACTGAAAGTCTGATGGACCGAAGAACCGAAGAACTGACGGGGAAGGTCCGCTAAGAGATGCGATAGTGATTTGTGTGGCGATTCATTATTATTATCGATCATTTGTTCTCCCTCTCTGTAATTATAGTATATATCTATCTATCGCTACGTTCGTATACTTCTCCCCGATAATGAATCACCTCTACATAGTATTTTGCTGGGGGTTTCCTTTTTGTTCATACCAATTTTTAATCAATCCGCGGCGGTTAATTATCGAGAAATATATTCGTCGGAGGAAAAAAGAACACGCGAGTTACGATGAAAAATTTTCAATCCGAATGGATTATGCCACGCCCGTCGGGGTTCAGGATGAAACAAGAAATATTCTATCCACTCCCAATCCATTCTTCATATCAACATAATTCGCTATCGGGAGTTTCCTCGAAGATTTTCTTTCAATTTTTGTCGATCCGTAATATAGATTGTGACAAAATAATCCGGATGAAACCTTTGCTTTTTGGTGTTGATATATCCTCATACGGGCGACGTGATATATTGTTGTAATTTTCGATCAGTCAAATTCGCGACGATTTTGGTTCGAACTAAAAGAAAAAAAAATAAATAAATATATAAAAAGAGCACGTCCTGGATATTTTTTCAAAAACTACTAGAATATGTCGTGAGAAAAAGAAAGAAAAAGAAACCATGCGAACTCCAATTTCGAAGCGCTCTTGAGATTTTGGTTATTGGAAGCTGATCCTGCATCGCCGCAGTACAACTGATCAATTTTCTTTTTTTATATATCATATCATAATTATTGTCGAAGAAAAGGTAGATTTTTCATTTCATATAGGTGAGAGAAATCCCAGGTGTAGGGAGTGCCGATTGTCAGTGGATATTGCGTGAAGAAGGCACGAAAAAAATGGCAACGAGGGTAAAATCTTATCGAGTTAAATGAAACATGAACTCGTCAAGATTAATCTAGCCCTTTGTAGATAATTTCGAATGCCTTTCTTGGAGGAAAAGCAGGAGAGAAGAAAAAAAAGCAAAAAAAGAAAAAAAATGTAAGACGATCGAGGCGAGTAAATCTAGGTGATAAACGGTCGCTGGCCAACCAACTCCTTTGAGTCATTTGGGCTCACTCATTGTCAGTTCGAGGGTTTCACATGGCGAGGTGCGAGAGTTGGGCTTATGCGGACGAAGGAGTGACAGTGCAAAGTGGAAGTGGGGGTACATCCTGCAGAGGTGTATTAAATGAATAGTTGGATATACATATATGTATATCCTAAGGAGGTCTGTATGTATGTACCTATAGATATGAGTATACATAAAAACGTAGAACCTACACAGATATACTACGTATGTACATTGCTATGAAGGCTTCTGTTCGTCGTCGTTGACTGGCTCGCTCATGCAATCAATAATGTAAGCCGACGGCTGCGCGTCGTATACCCACCTACCTATACCTACCACGTACGAAACGGGTGGTGGTGGTGGTGGTGGTGGTGGTGGTGGTTACGAACCGTCGAGGGTTGAAACATTCGGTACAGTTCGGGGTAACTCGGCTCCGTTTTTCCCCGTCTTTGCCTACCTTGTATACTCGTGAAATATCTCATCCCCGTATATTAACCGATTACCCTTCCCATCGTACTTACCGCATGCATTTCTCCGGCATCTTGCAAAAAGGTTTCCAAGTTTTTTTTATTCTCTCTAGGATGCGATGAATGATTTTTGTAACAGACTGAGGCCGCGTTCCTTTTCTAACTGGCGACTAGTACTGCGAGTTGAGTTTTCCTAGTCTCTTTCTCGCACTTATGTAGGTTCGTGAATACAGCCATAATATCTTTCGTTGACACAAGCTTGCGGTACTGCCGGCAAATGAAGGAACATAGCAGGAATGAAAGAAAAAAAATGAAAGGAACGAACAGAAAGGAAATAAGGAATAGGACCAGTGTCCGAATTCAATGCAGGGGTGGAAGAGGAAAAGAGATGGCGGATTATACATTTTTTACCCATCTCCTCGTGAATCATGTATTCGGTAATAGATATCTTTCTCTCTCGCATTAAACGAATTCATCATTCAGTACATATACAATTTCTCATGCAACGCATTATATACTGCGTCTAAATGAGAAAAAAAGTGTTTCTACGGAGTTTCTGAATAGAAGCATGACGAAAAGAGAAAAGGAAAAAGAATTAGAGTCGTGCGAGTTGATCTGTATAACGTATGAATACATATGTACGATTTATACGGCAGATATCTATATACTGTAGGTATACATACGCTGTGAGACGGCGAGTGAAAAACGTATGTACATAATATACATATGATGTATTATATGGTATGGCCTGGAGGTGACCCAGTTAAAAAAAAGTGCATAGTAGCACCTCCAGAGTTGAGTTTTGCGGGTCAGTCTTTTGTTGTTGTTTTTTCTTTTTTTTTTTTCTCGTTCCAAAACTCTGCAGAAGTCAGCTCATCAGAGGCGTCTATTCTCGGAGAATAGGACAGCTCGAGAACCTAGTTAGCAGGGACGTTACTTACATCTTGAGTAACACAGAGCCAAATTAGCGTTTCCATAAGAAAATACAAGTGCCTCAGAAGAATAATTCCTAGTGGGCTATCTCTCGCTCTCTATTGTGCATCCATACCTATATACCTGTTATGTATTGTCGAAGAATAATTAGTACTGATTATGTTCTTCTCTTCAGTAGTGTCTAAGATTTTTTTTATAGTTATACACACGAAAAATTTCGCGGCCAAGGAAAAGCGAGTTTGAAAAATGGTAAAATTAGATTGAAAATTATGCACAGCATCAGCGCGAGAAAATTTTTACGACCGATTTTATACGTTACGCCATAGTCATGTATAAACTTTTGTACGTATAGAAGTGAAAAGAAAATTTTTGATGGTTTTTTTTTTTTTCTTGTTTTTTTGACAGTATAAAGCACTTAATGGATAAAAGACCGTCGCAGTCATACATTAGGCGTGGAAAGTAAAAGAATCGTTTTTGGCATCTGTCCGCAGCAGGAAATCAGAGACTTTTGCTGCAGAACCAAGTTGAGGGGTTGAGTTCGCCTCGTAAAGGCTAAAATTCCAGTTAGATTATCTTCAAATCCGTTCCCAATAGCCAGACCCACCCATTCAATCCTCAAACAATGGGTTGGACCGCCTTGAATAGAAAGGGATTCTGATAAATGGTGCCGTTTCGTACTTTGGACTTTACGCCTGCCTCTCTTCAGGGTACTCCATGATGGTGTGGATTCTCCTCGAGTTTTGGATTCGCGTTATTGCCTTTATTGTTCCTATTATATGTACGTAACCTAACATCGTGGTCCGCCGCAATCGTTTTATTATACTGTTAATTGAATTAATCCGCGTTACAAATTGCGATATCTCGTGCCTTGGATCAGAATTTTCACACGAGTGTTGGGCCGCAGTTTTCACTTCTGATAAATTCTATAGATTACCAAAAAATGAAAAGAGTAATAATGAATCGGGATTTGATACCAGGGAACAGTGAAAATGTCGATCGGTTATCGTTGATTCACTCACACGACGATATTGACCTGTGTCATATTTTTGTCATGTTTTTCTCCGCGTATAGAAAATGTGAAACCGAAGAAGCCTGTCGATCTACCAATTCCTAAAGGCATCGACGAGGATGTAGATGAGGATGAAGATGATCTTGATGACGAGGATGATTTGGCTGATGATGACAGCGACTCGGACGGTGATTTGGAAGATGTTCTTAGCGACCAAAATGACGAAGATGAAAGCGACGAGGAGTACGTAGACGATTATGATACGACGACCAGGTAAGTTGAAAATATAATGGGGGAAGAAAATTGATTTGATTATAATAAGAACGAGAAGAGTTTTGCTTCTTTGATTATTTTTATTGTTAAAATTTGAGGTAATATTTTATTAGGAATTTTTATGTTTGAATAATGTATAAGGCAGTATAACGTATAATATAAATGTAATACGAATGAGACACGACTTTGAATATGAAATTGCAAAAGAGCTTCAAAGAAAGGAAAATATTATATTATATTCGCTTGTCAGCTTTTCTGTTCATACATGCATAGTATAATTCTCTTACACACATATATACCTGTGAAGTATCAAACGAGTGAAAAATCTACGTTCGGCTTAAGGAGAGTTGAGAAATATGATGATTCGTGCGAATTTTGTTCCTCCGCGTCTGCAACCCCCTGAAGATTTACCTATTTCTCACCTTCTTTCCTTCTTCTTCGTCGTTACTGCTCTCGATTTTTGAACATGCATGTCTTATCTCTTTTATGCGGGTCTAGTACTCTGCTTATAGCCGCTTTATAATAGGATTCTGTACAGCTACGTCATACGAATGTGTGAGGTAGACTCGTAGCCTGCAGAATATATTTTCCTTCTCTTCTTGGTTTCGCGGAAGCAATTAGACAATTTCGGGCACAAAAAGAGTCCATTAATCTTCATATCCGAGTCCAGCCTGTCTTCCTATACAATTTTAGTTTTTTTTTCAAATTGCACGTTACGTGGATCAATAGAGAATGAAATTAGCGGGTTTGATCGTTTTCTAAAACGTCGATTTGTCGAATTGGGGATTACAGTCGACCAGCGACGACGGTATCAACGACCGAAAAAACGGAAGTAACTCCAATGCCACTTCCGGTGAGCTCGAGCACGCTTCAACCCTCGCAGCCTCACGCAACCCCTGACCCTTATCTGACTCACTTTGACCCAAGATCCGAACATCAGAGTTACAAACAAGCCCAAATGCGACTTGAAGAAGTTCACAAGGAAAAGGTTACCAAGGTAAGTGAGCGCGACTACTCACACACATACCTGTTCTACCTATTTATCTACTTTAGAGGCGATTCGGCAGCAGATACAAAGAAAAAGAGATGTGCGTAGGTAAAATGGGGAAAAATAGAGAGAGAGAGAAACAAAATATGTATATGTACTCTCTCTGTCGAATCGGAGTGCTTTAAATGGTCAGAGGAATATCCTACGTCATCTAACGACCGAGGCACAAGATTTTTTTCTTTAGCTTGAAACAGTTTTGTATATAAGGAACATTGAAAAGACAAATAAATAAGTAATATACAAAAACAGAAATCGAAAGAAAGAAAAAAAGTTTCGTGATAAAATCCCCGCTAGTCTCAATTCTTTATTTTACAATTTTTATAATACATTATACCGTAAAAATTGTACGATCGCGAAATCTGTGTGCTATAACGTTTTTAGGTGATGAAGGATTGGAGTGACCTTGAAGAAAGGTACCAGGACATGAGAGCACGCGATCCTGTTGCTGCTGATGCTTTTAAAAGAAGAATGACCGTGAGATTCCAGGAAACTGTTGCAGCCCTTGAAGCAAGTGGGGCTGCCGAGAAGCACCAGCTTAGCGCTATGCATCAGCAACGCGTTCAAGTTCGTATATATTACCCCTTAACGCTCGAATTTTTTTGATACTTTTTATTATAAAATCTTGAATTCGTACTCATCGATCTCCCCATAGAATATAACGCGGCTCATGAAAACTACGCGGTCAAATTCTTCACTACGATTCATTACAAAATTACAAAATATTATACTCCATCCTCGTTATACTTTCCCAGTCAGATCAGCGGAGCCACAGACACACACACACGCACACTTTGATTTTTCATGATCCTGAGAAATTGTAAAGCGTTAAGAGAAATTTACACTTTCCAACAAACCACAACAGGATTGCTTCTCTTTCTGTACACGGCACACTTTTACAAAGAAATTGAGCACTAGAATGTTGTTCTAAATGAAAATATGTTTATTCCTACGATCAGTGAAGGTCAAATTGATCCTCATCGGAAAACAGCTCTTTCGCCGAAATTTTATCCGCTAAAATAAAATATCTCACACGCTCTTCAATTACATCCGAGATTTAGAATTTTGGCCGAAATGCATAATCGGATCGCATGGAATTGTCCATGAAGGCGGAGTTCTTTCTGGTCTGATTTTCTACTTCGAATATGCGATGCTTCAGATTACTTAGAGCAAGTCTTTATTCCACCTTCTTATGTTTAGGAGGCCGTCAAACAGAGAAACGAGGAAGCTATGGCATGCTACACAGCAGCTTTGAATGAAACTCCACCGAACGTGAGTTATATTGCGCGGTATATTATGCATACATACATAGAATATGGGGTTATAGTATATAGCTATGAGTATATACACAAATGTTGGAATACCTTTGAGTGTTGGCTTGAGCAAGCTCATGCTTTTCCGAGGTTTTCCATTTAACCCAGTTCCCTAATGGACCTTTCATTCGAGTCCAACTCATTTAGTACGTAGAAACTCACAACCTCTAGGTGAAAAATGAGGGAAACAAATGAAAGACACGCCTTATTTTCCTTTCCAGATGCACCGCATTCAGAAATGCTTGCAAAAATTACTTAGAGCATTGCACAAGGATAGACACCACACCATCGCGCATTACAAACACCTTTTGGACAGCAGTTTGGATCAGGCACAAAGAGAGAAACCTACTACTTTAGAACATCTCGCTGAAATCGATAGAATTACTAATCAGAGTCTTCTGATGTTGGAGCGGTGAGCTATATTGCAGCGATTTTTCACCACGATATCAACGGAATTTTATTAAAGCATTATATATATTGAACTCCTAACGTGGAGATTCCTTCCATACAAAATTATTGAGACCCAAAAATACAATTCAATCCTATGTTTTAGATACCCTGAGTTGAGCGCTAAAATTGGCCGACTTATGGATGACTATGTTTTGGCTCTGAGAAGCAAAGACGAAACTCCAGGACTTCTTCTTGCTATGACCAGGGAAGCCGAGGCAGCTATACTAGATAAATATCAAGCTGACGTAGCCAGCAAACAACAAGGTAAATTTCATTGATGTGGACTTTTTTAATTGTAATATATAATGCTTCCAAGATGCCATTGCAGTAGCAGCTTTAATTTTTCAACGATTATTAGCATCTTTCTATTGTAATTCGATTTTTAGTTTTGATTATATGAGTCATCTAGTAATTCATTTGGGGATAATTCATTTCGGATCTACTATTTATTGGAGAATCATTATTGGAAGCAAAGAAAAACAACAAGAAATGAGGCATTATTTGAAAGAAATGAAAGCGGAGCCAAATATTTGCCACTTTTAAGTTTTCAAAAAATAATAAAAACAAAATATGAAAAAAGCATTACCAAATGACTCATGTTAGGAGTATGCGGAATGGCGGGCTATTCAGATAATCAATAAAAAAATTAGATCAGCAGAAATGACTGACTCAACGAATTTGGCAATTCATTTATTAGAAAAAGAACACCAAAAGCAATTAGAAAGAGAACGCAAAGAACAGCGGAAAGCCGAACGTGGTGAACTTCGCACAGAACAACAGCAGCATGAGGAAGGAAATCCGGTTGTTGAAAAGAAAGATGCCCCTCAACAACAAGAACAACTCTCAGCTGCTGGGGCAGCCATGCATAATGAAGGGATCGTCAGAGTAGCTCATAGTATGACTCATGATAATTCACACCCTGAAGCGGTAAGCCAATTAATTAATTATCCAACATTTCATAATAATCTATAGTAAACGATATTGACAATTTGTTGAATCTTTATCAAAAGGACTGGGAAATTTTATCTCCCGTTAATGCTTGAATTCACTCTAAATGAAATATGTTTTAATGAATGGCTGTTTCATTTTCTAGGGATATTCTGTGAGACGTGAAGTATATCACAAGGAGAGTCGTTCAGTTTACTTTACACTCGCCTTCGCCGGGATTGCTTTGATGGCTGCTGCGGTTGTAGGTGTTGCTGTCTTCAAAAGGCGCAGTGCTAGGAGCCCTCATAGCCAGGTGAGAATGATTTCTTGAGAGAAAAGAATATGTATATTTGGCCAGTTTCATCGTTCTAAGAAATGTTTCCGATTTTTCATTTATACTACAATTCTGCAATTTATAGGGATTCATTGAAGTCGATCAGGCTGCAACACCCGAAGAACGACATGTAGCTAACATGCAAATAAACGGCTACGAAAATCCAACCTACAAATATTTTGAGGTCAAAGAATAATTGAATCAATTTGCAATAACAGAATTCCTCGGTCTTATTATCCGACTAGGTTTTCATCACTTTAAATATACCTACTTCATTTGAGAATCTCTGAACATTATGTTAGAATCAAATAGGGTTTTTTTTTTAATTTCTTCATGATTATAGATGGTTCATATCTGCAGCAATAGTATGAACAATTACTATAGATAATATTACTATCATTGAATACTCAAACTCTCTAACACTTATCATCAATCATTAAAATTAAATTCAAAAATAGTAATTGTTTCACGGACTTGCTGGATCTAAACTATGTTACGACTTACATAACATACAATTATTATATCTGTCGTATAGAATTTGTTTGTATTAGGCAACTACGTTGCAACTGAGCTAACTGTCAACTCTTTATCATCAACACTTGTGGTCTTGTTGATTTGAACTCATTAAACTCATTTCATCGATAGTTTTAAACTCCCTATTGAAGATCGAATATTCACTATTAATTTTCTGTGGCTAAGAATACAATAGAGGAAGAGTGTCTGTAGTCATTTTTATAATAATCATAATGAAATGAAACTCGTTTTCATTTGCATTTCTCTCTTTTATTTTATTTTTGTATTCTTTTCATTACGTTTTTCCAAAGAACGAAGTCGTATTTATATCCATTTATGTTTTTAATTTTGATGTATCAAATCTTCTGAAGTGAGATAAATGTGAAACAATCTCTTATCATCAATCGAAAATATTATCTAACATAATATTGAATCGAATTGATTTATTTATCATCCACTTCGTTATTGCTCATTTTCAATTGTATTCTTAGGGTTCTGATATTTTTTGGGTATGTGGCATCGAATATTGTAACCTTCATAAAACGCGATGCGGCAGCAAGAAAAGATTTAAAAAATTGTGCAGCTTATAATTGTATAGCCTGATGTGTGAGAAGAACGTTAGCAGCTTATATATACCGCAGCGAGCAAACTATAACAATAATAAAGTAATAATAACAATAATAATGATAATGATAGTAATAATATATAATCGCGGATATAATTATACTATTGTACATGATACTCAGAAAGTATCAGAACGATCTAATTTAAGAACAATTATAATTCATGCATTTATAATTATCAAATTTTCCTCACTGCCTCGTTTGTTTTTCTTTCCATTTCCTTTTCTTTCCAGTAATATCTCAGTATATAAATATCTCCTTAGAATAAATATACTATAATTATCACCTATAAGAGATAAGAATAAGAGAAGAAAAATAAAGAATTGAAAAAGAAGATGAAAACTGAAAAAAAAAGAATCACTAACTTATTTAAAGTTAATAATAATATAATAATAACAGATATTATAAAGTTTATTCTATTATATAATCATTCCAAGCTGCAACAAAAATGAAAATAAACAGGTCCATTATTTTCGAGGTGATTGTGAAATAATATGGAAAATGTTCGAGAGTTTTATTCGATTTTCTTGAAATTTCCTATATTTTAATATATTGATGAAATTTCATAAAAAGTCATGCGAAAACTCTCGAGTAAGAGGAAAAGATAAAAAGGAGTTATTTTGAATGGCATATACCTCTCTATACCTATACGTCGAAATAAAGTGGCTATAGCTATATTATGAAGCGAAAGCATTTTATTTCCTAATCTTTTTTTTCCTCTTTTTAATCCTTTTGATTCAATTTTATTTTAGGAAATCGTTCATACAATAATTATTTTAGGATATAGGTATAATATTAATAATTACTAATCATACATATATATTATATGATGATGATGATAATATGTATACACATATATATGTACATATATATATACATATATATTACACGTTTAATGCTTATATATTTGTATATGAACAATAAATAATGAAGCGCGCTTTGACCGAAATTACAAAAAATGAATAAAATAATAATAAAACAATGAATAAATAAATTATACAAATATTTCCGTAGTATTTTTGGACGGAAAGAAGAGAAGAACAAAAAAAATCACTAACGTACATATTACAATATTATTATATTACATACATACATGTTGTCTCTGGTCTCTGCAAACTATGATAAAGAAGAAGAAAACTGAAGAAAAAATCCTACGTAAACATTTTCAGCTGTCGAAAAAGAAGCTGCATATATATATATATATATATATATATATATATATAAATATGTAGAGAGAATGGAATAACATATGGCAAATTGAAGAGAAACCAAAACAGAAAAAAAACACGTTCCACGCTATACCTATATAGTTTATATAATTATACAGTACGTTACGAACAGACTGCTTTACGAAGAAAAAAAACGACATTATATTGATTTTATTTAAACTTCACAACTACATACACTTCATTTTTGCCTTTATACCCTGATCAATGATAATTTTATAGATAAATTGACGATTGTAAAATTATACTTTTCAGTAACAATGAAAATTATTTTGATCTATATAGTAATAATATTATTGTTATGATAATAAATAAATTCATTTATCACAGACCAGAGCATCAATAATATAGTTATTATAATAGTCTGTTCTTCGATTCACAAGAATAATTCTCTATATGAACTCTACTTTTTCTTGTCCCTATACAATTGATTGTTAGTTTTTAGTACGCATATATTATTACCTATGTGATTTCGGCGAAATGGCAGCTTAAAATACTTCAAACTCAAAACTCATAACACATACGAAACGTATACCTATACAATATACACGAGTATATACACACATTACCATACATACATGAAAACACCGCTAAATGTTATAAATATTATTTTAGATATATTATATAAGACGATAGCAATTACCACGTGAGTGTATAACTGATACGATGAAGCAAAAAGATTAATAAAAAAAAAAAAAAAAAAAAAACAACAAAATAGCATCAGTGACATTAATAATAATTATTATTATTATAATAACAATAATGATACATATGTATTAAATTAATTATATATATATATGAATATATTATATATATATATATTATATATTAATTATGTACCTATAGCGAATATAGCCGTTATACATTGACACAGTCATCGCATGTGAAACTCGGCTCGATTATGGCTCACTATAATGAAGAATTCGATACATGATATTATAATACATCGAAAACTACGTACGTATATTTGGTAATTGTCTTCATTGCATCGTATGTCTCGTGGTGAGAAAAAAAAAAACATTTTAATGAAATACTCATTGTCCTATATATTAGGTAATAATATCCAAGAGACCTTTTTACCTATATATACATCCAGGTACTTTATAAATTTAGCTAGCTAAAAGTATATTATAGTTCCGATTCAAGGTACAATTGCAATGATTATAATGTACATCAGTGTTTTCTTTTATCAATCGATATACATATTTATACTACATCGTTATATCAATTGTAATAATTGTGAGGCAATTACCATAATATTTTATTTCTTCAAACAATTTGCACGTCAGTAAAATCTAACACATAGGTAAAATTGTCAGTATTATAGTAGTGGTCGAGGGCATATCAATAAATGACCCAAATTAATAAAGAGTTTAATACATTATCAATTTCATTGGTTTTCTCTTTTTTGTTCAGTATACAGTGAGTCAATGTCGAGCTAATCCTATATAAGTTTAAGAATTGATTTTTGTAAAGAGGTAATAAGTATATTATTAAAATATATTATATATATGGAAAAAATAATTGACTTAGTTTGAGAAGAAAAAAATAAAAGATAATAATAATAATAATAACAACAATAATAATAATAATGATAATATTGAAATCACGTGAGATATAATTATGCGAGAGATAAAAAGAATATACGTCCTTTAGTAGAAGTCCAGATTTGAGTGAATAAAAAGAAATAAAAGGAAAAACGAAAATGGAAAAAAAAGAACAAAGAACACTATAGTAATAAAACTGGAAGTAGATTTTATTTTTACAGTTTTTTCCGTGTTTCTCTTCAATTGAACCACTATAATTATTATATATTTATAATTATTATTCGTCTACGATTTTAATTATTTCAAGCAAGAGTCAGTGCCAGTATCCTTCAATTCCTTCAATCATCTGATATATTTATATTTGTTGATTCAAATATATAATCTTTGTGTCTCTCTAGGAAAAACAAAATTGTGGTCGAAGTAATTTTTTGTTCTTGTCACCTCTGTTTTATTATAGTAACAGGCATTTTTAATCGAAATAACGTCTCTATTATGTAGTATATAATATATATACTTCATAGTTTCTTTTTTCACTGATTGAAGATGACACGTTCCTGATCAATACACATATATATTATATAGTCGCTTCGTACTTAAATAAAAAAGAATGAAGAAATCTATGAAATAAAAAAGAGTGTATGTGAAAAAAAATCGTTTAGATCTTGTGACGGCACAATACGACAAATTTAGGAGAGACTCGAACATATAAGATAAAATAGAAAGAAAGGGAAATGATAATGATAATAAATTAATGAATAAATAATAATTTAATCTTCAAATTAAATAGGATACAGATTTTTCATCAAATTTTTATTCGGTATTAATAATAATTTAGATGCGAAATCGTAAGACATTATTGTTCGAGTCAAGTTAATTAAGTATATTATCACAAAATGAAATCACTATACCTTGGCAAATTAATTGTTTAATTAGGTATCATACCCTTTTAATATTAGTGTTTATTATAGCTTTGCAATATGACGTATGTATGTACTATGTATGTATGTAATGCTACTACATAGGTATAACATCGTCGTTGAACTAAAACTAGTTTTTTGTTCTTATATTTTTTTATATCTTCGTTTATCTTCATCTTGCAAATTCTGATATGTAATAGTGTAGATTAGGAATCTAATCAATGTCCGTCACATAATTCCACTGCATAAACTATAATATAATAGTGCGCATTATTATTATAGTTTTGAATAAAAAAAAAGAAAAGGAATAATAAAAAAACATAAATGAATGAATCAGCAAGCAAGGATACATAATATTTATATTTCAACACAATGCGGATCATTGTTGATATATTATTATGCTTTTTTGCTATTATAAAGCGTTGCAAAGTTTTTATAGAAAAATATAATAATAATAATGATAATAATAATACTAATAATAATAATAATATCACATGTTTTTTTGTAAAAATTGCAGCGCAAAAAATTTCAATATAACTACATTATACATACACAACACCACCCCTTCACCCCTCAAAGAACTATTGTGTTTGTGGATATATGTAATTTTACTTATCAATAAATGAATAAATAAATAAATGAAAACATAATAAAGAAGAAGAAATGTTTCAAAATGTATCAATCAATTTTTTGTTGACACATCCGACGAATAATACCATTGATTTTCAAATGAATGAATGAATTGGATATCAAATGAATTTTTAAATTACAAATTTGAATATCTAGCGCCTTATTACACGCAACTCAAAGCGGGAGCTTGTATGAGGTCGCTTGGAATCAGGCACTTGATTCTTGTACATTCTTGCACATCGTCGGGATGCCTATAATTGGACGTTTATATTTTAAGCATGCTTGTAATTATAGTTATTCCATGAGCAAGTTCATCAGAATTATATTAAAACTGAAACTGTTTTTGAATTTTAGAACGTGGCACTAACAATTGTCGTTTGTTTTTGTTGTTGATTATGCGCGGTTTTTGTTTTTGCTACGTGTGGTTCCGACTGTCAAAGCCTTGACTGCAGAATTCTACACTCAACGGTCGAAGTGTCAAGTGTCGTGACGTCATTCGAAGAATTCTACACGTGCGCCCGCGCCAACTGAACTTCCCGTATGATTGGGCCGTAGATTGGACAGATGGTAGCTTGTCACGTAACCTCGTGTGTCGAATTGAGTTGATCGTGGTTCAACTAACCACAAAAATGAAATTACGAGCTTTTTCGAATACAATTCACACATAGAAACAAACAACTATTCATATTTTCTTTCTTATATCGAATTCTTTTGGCAGAAAAAGTAACACAAATCATGGATCATTATAGTGCTCAGTTGATGGATGACATAGTATTGGAGGAGAGAAGACCACCGAAAAGTAATAGGTGAGTAAAAGTCTCCGAGATTTATAAAGTTTGATAAATATTTAACTGTTCGTATTTAAAATAAAAAACAGCAAAAATTCTTCTGCTAAAAAACCAACCAAGGACGTTAGCAAAGTACAAAATATTCCGAAGACTAATATCCCATCTTCACGAGTCTTGGATAAACCCGATATACCTCATACACATCTCAAAGTCGAAATGCAAATGCTTAGAATCACTGACGAATCTGAAAAACAGCTTTATGAGACATTGAAGCACATTTATGGAACCGTAAGTGCTTCAGAAGCTCAGATCTCAACATAACTATGAGACTCAATTAATAATCTTGATCGTTTTATAAAAACTAAACTTTGATTTAATAGTGAACAATATTTTCTTATAGAATTTTCGACTCGCAGATGCCTCTGAATATGAAGATAAAAAATCTAATTTGGGTAAACAGTATTGGATGGAACGTGGTAATTTAGTTATTAAAGGCGTCGTCGATTATTCATCTAAAGAAAGTACCCCGAAAACACACGAACAGATTACTAGGCAATTCGCAGTATCAAAATTAGAAAGCTATAGGTGCGATATGACATAACTTTCAATTGAGTGCTTCTGTGAATATGAGGCCAAAGTTTATAACGTTACCGCAACAAAATGACAATAAATATTATCAGCAGTTTTGTCACCTGATCGTTTTTATAAAATTGAACATATTACTTTTCGTCATTTCGCTGCATTAACGTTATAAATTTGTTCCTCATTTGCGACTAGAATTCAGATTGTAATACGAGGCGTCATATTAAATTCACAGTTTTCACACATCACATTGCATTGAAGCATTGGAGCATGCCAAAGGAAATATGGGGAGTGCATTAGAAATATTATTCTCAAAGTATTATGGAGTAGAAAATATACAGAGAAAGAATGACATTGAAAATATGTGTAAAGAAGAATCAGCTGAGCGGCAAAATGACGAAAAAATGGCATTAGAATCAATATACGGAGATTCTTTTGTGGAGAAGATTAAAAATCAAATTTGGATAATAATCTTGAAATTAGATTATCTGATAGAAAAAAATGACAATAAAAAAGTTCATAAAAAACCACAGAAGATAGATAAAAATATTTGTCGATCATTCGCGAGCGGAAATTGCAGATTTGGAAATAAGTGTAGATTTTTACATAGACAACCTGAGGTCATTGAACAATCCACTACTAAAGAAGATGCACTTTTTACTCTTGAGATAAGATTTCCCGGTCGTACGTTAACTTTTCTATTTTATACCGTTATTCGGCAAAGTTATTTGATCTATTGATTGATCGTTATAACATGAAAATTACTTTTATTTTCAGATCATATATACCCCTACGACCCACCGTATTTCTATTTTTATAAAAACACAGAGCCTTTTCCAAATCTTGAGTGTTTGCGAATATCAAGACGTCTGTTCAACGAGGCGTTAGAGGTCTGCGCCGATGGAACACCGTCAATATTTTCCGTCATATCTTTACTAGAAAATGAATTTGAAATCAAATCATATTTAGCTGAAAATAAAGAACAATTTTTGGATAAGGATGATCCATTGTTTCCAAAATCCATTAATAATGATCACAATAACCATGCACCAACGCACTATGAAAAAGGATCTACGAACAAAACTAACAGGGGTGATATTTCATTGGAAAATATTTCCAAACAAGATGATGAAATAAAGAGAAAATTCATGGACAAACAAAGAAGCCCAAGATACTTGAAGATGAAAGATGCGAGAAGAAAACTTCCGGCTTGGTCAAAAATGAATGAAATTTTAGATACCATTCACGAAAATCAGGTTACAGTTATTTCTGGCGAAACTGGCTGTGGTAAAAGTACTCAGGTAATTTCTTCATCAGGCATTATTATCGCATCAAGTATCAATGGAGTTGATTGTTGAAAATTGTTTATACATATTTTGTCATAGGTGCCTCAGTTCCTTCTTGATGATTGGATAATAAATAGATCAGAGAGTAACAAACAACATGTTGAAATAATCTGCACGCAGCCACGTAGAATCAGCGCTATGGGAGTTGCAGATAGAGTAGCTGCCGAGAGAGACGAACGAGTAGGAAATACTGTCGGTTATCAAATACGTTTAGAAAGCAAAGTTTCCAGTTCAACAAGACTCACCTTCTGTACTACTGGTATTCTACTACAGAGATTTTCTGGTGACCCTCGCCTCTCTTCTGTTACTCATGTAATTGTGGACGAGGTACACGAAAGAAGTGCTGAAAGGTAATAAGGTAAATAATTATTATCGGTGATTGGATAAAACGTAGTTCATTTTTTCTTTGTATGAGTTCAAATTCAGTTTGTAATCCTTTGGGAATCAGATTTGTACCTTTTCGACGTTGTTTCCGATCACTAATTAGTAATTATTGAACACAAATGGACCAAATGAAGGGTAAAATTTTCTATCCACTTTTTTATTAGCTTTTATTAAGAGAGTAAATTATAATCTTTACTTTCTGAGCTATAAATAACATGCTAAAATTATATTTATTTATATTATTAATTATATTATTATATTTATATTATATTTATATTATCATATTACAGTGATTTTTTGCTAATGCTGTTGAAAGACCTTCTGCGAAAGAGGCCAGATTTGAAAATTATTCTTATGAGTGCTACGCTGAAAGCTGATACTTTTTCAACATACTTTGGGAATATTCCTACCTTGGATATTCCTGGTAGAACTTTCCCAGTCGAGCAAATTTTCCTTGAAGATGTTCTGGAAAGAACTATGTTCGTGGTAGAAGAAAATTCGAGATACACACGCAGGATTAAAGGGGGACTTGAAAAATTAGAAGCTGAATTAGAATCCGCTGATGTGGAAGCTATGGCAGGTGTTTATCCCAAAGACAATGTCTTGGATGAAAATTTAGCACTCGCCCAACTTATGGCAAGATACGAAGGATATTCTAAACAAACGTACAAAAATCTTTACGTGATGGATCCCGAAAAAATTAATTTTGAATTAATTGAAAATGTTCTGGAATGGATTATTGGCGGGGAACACAGTTATCCGAGAACCGGTTCTATACTGGTATGCATTTAAAGTTCAAAAAATATTATTTACTAATTTCATAAACAGTAATTAAGATACAGGGGTAAAAATTAGGTATCGAATTTTCAGAATAAATCTATAAATTTATCATCTTTCCAATTATTCTATAGATATTTCTACCCGGTATTGCGGAGATCATGGCATTAAGAGATTTATTAAGTGACAATAAATCCTTATCGCCACGAACCGGAAAATTTATAATCGTACCATTACACTCGACTCTCTCTAGTGAAGAACAAAGTCTAGTTTTTAAAAAACCTAAGGAAGGTGTTCGAAAGATTGTACTGAGTACAAATTTGGCGGAAACTTCAGTGACAATAGACGATTGCGTGTTCGTTGTGGATACAGGGAAAATGAAAGAGACTAGATTCAACTCGAATCAGAATATGGAGAGTTTGGAAATGTGTTGGGTGTCGCGAGCTAATGCTATGCAAAGAAAGGGAAGAGCTGGACGTGTGATGCCGGGAGTATCGATACATCTTTATACCTCACACAGGTCTGATGATTGTAATTTTGTTAAATCTCTTCCATATATAAATAATATTTGTATACAAATATGTTTTTTCGAGCCAAATTTTATGCAGATTATATTTTTCCAGGTTCAAACATCATTTTCTGGCACAGCCGATACCGGAAATACTACGAATTCCCTTGGAGCCTTTATTACTACGAATTCAAATAATGAATAAAGGAAAAGAAGTTGATCTTCACCATATATTGGGTAAAACTTTGCTCCATAGTTACTATATTGCATAAAAATGTTATCAAAGTAGTACTAGTTGATCGAATTTCATGTAATATTTATTTGTTACAGGAAACGTCCTAGAGCCTCCATCCCAAGAAAGTATTTCCGACGCAATAAAACGTTTACAAGATGTGGGAGCGATAGCTCCAGATTGTAGTCTGACTCCTCTAGGTCATCATTTAGCTGCTTTACCACTAGATGTTCGCATTGGCAAACTAATTCTATTTGGAGCAATTTTTTGTTGTGTTGATTCCGCGCTGACCATTGCAGCTTGTCTCTCCCATAAGAGTCCTTTCATCGCACCATTTGACAAAAAACATGAACTTGATGCAAAGAAAAAAGATTTTGCTACCGCTAATTCAGACCAATTGACCATTCTAAAAGCTTACAAGGTAACTATTTATCTATGACTGTTTACGATGAAAATTTGAGGCTTGAGGATAAGTTTTATCGAATTTCGTTTGGCCGTTGGACATTTCAACATGTATAATGACATTTCAGACATGTATAATTCAATTCTATTTTCAATTTCAGAAATGGCTAGAAGCTTGTTCCCACAGTTCTTACGCTGGTCATGTTTTTGCCAATGAGAATTACCTGTCGACAAGAACGTTGCAGACATTAGCTGATGTAAAGCATCAGCTTTTAGAGCTCTTGGTATCAATTGGTTTTGTTCCGGTTGATGTAGGCAGGAGAAGATCAGGAGATGATAAAATATTGGAAATAACTGGGTCTGCATTAAATGCGAATAACGATAATTATAAACTATTACAAGGGCTTCTATGTGCAGCGTTATATCCAAACGTGGTGAAAGTTTTTACTCCAGAAAAATCATTTCAATTACAATCAGCTGGCGCAGTACCAAGGCAGCCCAAACCAGAGGAGCTAAAATTCAAAACTAAACAAGATGGTTACGTAAATGTACATCCTTCCTCTGTGAATTTTAGTGTCGGTCATTTCTCTAGCCCTTATCTCGTTTTCCAAGAAAAGATTAAAACCAGTAGAATATTCATTAGAGAAATATCAATGGTGCCTATGTTAGCGTTAGTCCTATTCTCTGGTTATGGAATCGACATTGAATTACACAATGGAACTTTTATTCTATCACTAGAAGACGGATGGATAATGTTCAGCGTTGAATCTCACAGGGTATGTAAAATTCCATTCAATTCACCTTTGATTAACTAAGAAGAACTGGATCTGAAATACTGAAGACGTGTTTCTTTTCTTCCTTTTCAGGTTGCTCAACTTTTACAGCATATGCGAGTTGAGTTAGTTAAACTTTTAGAAGAAAAGATGCAAGATCCTTTATTGAATTTAGTTAATCATCTGAAAGGGAAAAAAATTATCCAAACTATTGTAAATATAGTAACAAGAGACTAGTTGAAATATAAACGAAATATATTTAAATATTATTTATACCATTCTCATGCATCGGGGAACTAGAAAATATTAGTTTTAATAATTTGAAATCGATTTCTCAATTTGTTGATCGAATTTTTAGTTGAAATTCGAGTATTATCAAATCCCTCAATGAGATATTCATCAAGAATAGATCATATTTGTTTCGGACTATAAACATGCAGACAAAAAATCCTATCGCAAGTATATTTGACACTGTGTCCCTCTTCTAAAGATGTAAAAAGCTGTTATGAATATTCAACAATAACAAGTATCTATTGAAAAACACTCGGAAACAGAGAGGAAAAAGTCATAATATAAAAGACAGTGTATCAGATAATTGAAGAGAAATAAATATATTTCTATATTTGCAAAAAAAAAAAGGACATAAGAATGATCTCAATTGTATCAACAATATAAATATACTGTAATCTAATACAATCCATTCGGAATCATATAGATGGGGGAGGAGGCGGTGGAGGGGGTTGCGGCACCCAAGACATTGGTGGAGGTGGATATTGATTAGGTCGATACAAATTGGGTCCATAATTATGAAAATCAGGTCGAAATGCTGGCGGTCTACCAAATGCATATCTCGGATTTGGTGAGGGATAAATATTCTGTTGATAGGGATTATTATAGGGATTAAATTGATACTGAGGAGCATTGAAGGTATTAGGCGGTCTGTACTGATTAGGAAGAGGTTGATTTGAAGGATGACCCTGATTCTGTAGATCAAAGGAATTTTGAAATGGAGGCTGAGAATTTTCTAGGTTCCATCTTGGCGGTCCTTGACCAAAATTACGATTCGACCGCAGATGATTGTAATTATGGGGTCGCCACTCACTGCTCCATGGATTTCTTTGCCGGTCTGTAACGATTGAATTAATTTATTCATCAAATCGTACAGGACATTGATCATATATTTATCAAAGATTAGGCGATTTCGACAAGAAAGATTCATAAAATTTCGTAGAAATCGCTCACCAGGACATTGCCGTTTTTGTGGGAGTCCCTCAGTATCAGAATTCTCTTGTCCATCATTCATCCCAGGCTTTTGACGTTGCTTCTGTCTTTGTAATTGATTATAAGCTCGTTCTTCTTCATCATCAGAAAATTCTGGTGGCTCGATATCGTCTTCTGCAGACACGTCACTGCCTTTCAGCCTATCATAAGACACATGTATTAATTAATCTTTTGCTGCAAGTTTCATACTAGGCTGTCGAGAATTTGTGAAATCATATCAAGCTTTGGTGATATTTACTTGATCAATTCATGAAGAAAGACCAAAGACGTGTGTTCAGTGGTTGGTGAGTAATATACTTCCATCCCCAGAACAATTCCATATTGTTTAATGTGATCTTCGCTATTGAATCGAATGCAATAATGTGGATCAGCTACTTGACCAAATACATCAAATATTTGGCCAAGCACTCTGTGACCTTTTTCCAGAAATAATACCGTATCAAGGTTCAGAGTTGGTTTACCAGGTATTGGTCGCACTATTACCAGTTGCTCTACTATTCCACTGACCTAGAAATAAAGCAAAACATTAGTTTTCATGGGATATATTATACTACTATATATAGAACATAGTTTATGATCGTTTCTCTTTCAACTAATAATACATACCCCACCTAATCGGTCACATAATTCTTCGGGAACAGTGATTTTTAATTCTTCAATAGGCGGGAGATCCTCAAATTCACTTTTAGTCTTTTTGAATTTGGATGGTTGAGATTTAGTCACGTTTTCTGGACTGGAAAACCATATTTATTCATACCAATTAATGAATCTTGAGAAATAAGTAAGCTTATCGAACAAAATTGAACTGCCTAAAATTCTGAATAAGTATATACATTTTGAATTTAGATGACTCTTTGAATAATTGTAAAAATCCTATACCAAGAAGTCATGATGCAATTTATGACTTTGTAATAATTGTGAGGCTCTTCGCAATAATTGTGAAGCTCTTGAAGTTAACACAACAGAATCATAGAAATCATTTTGTTGCATTAATGTTCTTAAATTCAATCTTTTGAATAAAATTCATGTGAAAAGACAAGCTTTTTCTTTCTCCAATCAAATGAAGTTACATTGATGAGTAAAGGATTTTTGGAACAAAGTCAAGATTGTTCGGGACATTTCAAAAAAATGTACTCTTACCCATCCTCAATATCGCTATCACTTTCACTGTCGCTTTCACTGTCGCTAGAGTCACTTTCATTGCTGGTGTCACTATCATTGTCGGTATCTTCGCTCGTAGAATCAACATCTATGGGTTTAGTTCTGTAATCTGTTTTATTCTGTGTTTTGTAGGCGGCGTCATCAACGATGGTGATTATCTCGCAAGGCGAAGGTGCCCTTTCATCTTCCTCAGAATCTGAACTAGCATAATCTGTTGCTAAACATGACAATGAATTCACTGCATTTTTCAATTCCACTCCAGTCAGCGTCTTTCTGTGTTGACCGGTTAGCAGATTCTTTCCCAAATCTTTTGAACAATTTTCATCAATTTCTTTATCTAGTTCTACGCCCATTGATTTATTTTTTGTGGGCATTGCATCGCTCTGTACCGTGATCTGTGAATTATTCGAATTTTCTTCAATCGGAGTAACATTATCAGGTTGTTGATTTTCAGTTATCAATCCAAACGTTGATTCCCTCAAATTCGTAGTCCTTATTGCATCGTTTTCTGCTACTTGCTCAACTATAAAATTACTTTCAGGTACTTCTAAGCATTCCACTTCATTTTCACTGTCGGATAATATTGTTTCTGTAATTTTAATAACTCCATTGTCTTCACTGGAATTATTTTCTGCTCTTATTATATGTAATCTGTCAGTCAGCGGGTCAATTTTCGAAACAGTTTGTAAGGAACTATCTACTAAGTTTACTGGTCCGAATTGCTCGCACCTTTTAGATTCTGTAATATTGGAATTAACAATATGTAATTGTTCCGTGGCTGTTGCCGCATTAATTTCAGATGAATCCATGGCCATGCACTCCGATTTGGAGGTTAGAACATCTCGCTCACTGATGTCACCGGTAGACAGGATTGGTTATATTATTTAGTTTATTGCGTAAATTAGATTTACGCATACAAAATTGATCAGTTATATCTCTACATACAGCTAATAATTTTATATCAGATTATCTCGATATCCTAGTTCATTGACATTGTACAGAACACGTGCTAGTTTTCACTTTTGCTTCCTCGTGCAAGCAAAGGAGCACAGTGCGACACCAAACTAGGTGATTGGTCACTTCTGTTGGATCCAGCCAATTATTTGCGCACTGTGTTACACTGTGCCTCTTGTTGGAAAGCTCCTATAATTCACTGAGGTGAATATTAACGTTGAATGGAGCCTTCTTGAATATTTCGCTAGCCAGATTTTCAAGGTATATCACGCAGCTTGCATTTTAATTTACGTCCATGCATATTACTAAATTTTCGCCTTGCGTTTTGCGCGCTCCTCACGTTAACGGCACTTTTTTTAACTAAATTTGAACATGGCGATGCGTCCGCATCACCCGCCTGTTTTGAAAAAGTTTAATAAGTTAGTTTGGAGGCTAGGACGAGGAGCTTCAAGTCTCCTAGGTATTCACTACAATAGGTTTCACTGCTGCTATACTTTTCTACACTTCCCACACTCACGTAGAAATATTCTAATCAGATATTATGATTTTCAATCCAGTCTACCGAACACTATCATGAATAGGTTAGGTACACAGTTACAGAATTTTAAGAGGAACGGAAACATCCAGGTAACGCCATCCCTCGGGAATCGACTAAATTATAAAAAATACAATACGAATCTAGCGTGAACTAATAGGAACGGCCATATTGAGCGAAAGCGAATGTTGATTGTACGCGTACATTTGCCTTTTAGGTATATTATTTACACGATCTTAGAATCTAGCGAATTTCTTGAGTGAAAAATTACCACCGATTATAAATCTAAATAATCATCGGGTAAAATCTTCGTGTTAATTATCGCGGCTGTGACCGTGTTGATTTTTATTTACGGATAGAATGAGCGGTTGTAACGACGAGGTAGATCACTCTCAATTTGAGAAAAGAAAGAGCATCGAAGAAGCCGCGACGATGGGTGACGTCCTGGGTAAAGAATCTAGCAACAAGGCTAATCTCGATAAAGATACTTCTGAAAATCAGAATCACGAGGACGAGGATGGACGCAAAGAGGCTGACGGTGCACCGGCGGAATTATTTACTTCTAAATCTACTCCAAATCGACAAACAAATGTCAATCAAGTACGTAACTTCTCGGTACACTCATTATAACTTCGATTCTGTAATAAAAACTTCAATTTCTCCTTTGAATCTACAATATAAAAGTATAACTTTCAATCTACAGAAACGATCCTGCTTTAATCCATCTCCAGGAATAAATCTTTTTTTTTTCGATTATCCAAATTTGTGTCACTTGCGCACCCCAAAGTTCTGCTGAGAAAAAACATTACTTTCTTTTCATGAGCACATAGGGATTTTTTCTGTAATAGTATTTAATTTGAACTACTGTCGAACCTAAATGAAAGTGATTCTGTAATCGTTTGCATTATTCCACGATGTGCCTAATTTGTTTTCATAGAATTCAATTACACGTGAAAATTTGGCTGCTGTTGATGTTGATGAAGACGCAGATACAAAGGTCGAAGAACTATTGTCTGGTAAAAATAATCAAGAGATAGAAACCGATGGGGTTAGCGATATGCTTGTTATACCTAGCTCTCCATTACGACGTCCTAAAGGTCCGTGTTCTTGTGATGCTTGTAAAGATCGAAGGTAATATTCAATATTTTTGCTGATATTTTATATTGCAGAATCAAGAATCCTGTTTTTTAATCAATATAATCGGTGGTTTTAGAGCACGGAACGGATTTTTATTCATTTATTTATTGTTGTTTTACTTTTCTTTCTAGGGAACTTTTGACAGAGCAATTA
Source organism: Phymatocera aterrima (assembly GCA_963170745.1). NCBI lineage: Eukaryota > Metazoa > Arthropoda > Insecta > Hymenoptera > Tenthredinidae > Phymatocera > Phymatocera aterrima. The sequence goes on from OY720660.1 coordinate 18,379,076, forward strand.
GAGGAAGTAACGAGGCTACAAGGATTGTGGATGGAATTAAGACAGCATATACGTTCTGTGTTTAGAGCGGCTACAGATACTTCTCGTATATCTCATTCATCTCGCCCTAAATATGATAAAGCCCATTTGGAGAATATGCATGAGATTATTCTGCAGTGAGTTTTAGTAATTGTATAATCAAAGGCTGATATTTATGTTTGTTTTCATTAATTATGTTTTCATGTTATGTTTGTTATTCATTATGTTTTTTTTTTATTTTTAGTAAAATTTTATGGTAATGTTTTTCTTTCTTACAGATTGTGCAAAAGGGATCCACATCAACTTTTCATGAGGCTTGAGGGACAAGCTCAAGATTTTGTCATCGAGACTAAAGTTCGATTATTAGATCTTCTGCATAATCGTAATGCCAGTAATCTCGCAGAAATATTTCTCACTGGTTGGTAATCCAACAGACAATACAAGAAAACATTTTGTTTGTTGCTGTTCTCTGCAAACTGCGTTGTTTGATAATCTTTAAAAATTTATCTGAGATAATGAGAAATAGATTTACCAGAGTTGCTTCACCATTTAGAAATTCTTCGGAGCCTTCAATTATATAAAGATATTCGTTTAATTTCTCCCGATTTCGAGTTTCTCTAAAAATTTTCGTTCTCAGAGCTAAGGTATTCGAATAACAATGCAGATGCATATTTTTTTACTTTAAATGAGATATTAATCATTGGAAATTGTTATTTAAATATAGAATGTAATGTCGGTAGGCATCCTGAACTTAATGCGGCATTCATAGATTTATGAAATTAAGAAGTTGGCTTGTTTTTATCTTGTTATCTTGCATTTCTGGGAAGCCACAAAGAATGTTTCATATCAAACACTAATTGTGAGATAAACATTAAAAAATTAAAATTAGAAACTAGAAATCCACTAGACAATATACCATTTTGAAACTAGGTCGTTTGTCTAAATATATCATTTACCAGTTGCAAAAAACAGATGGGAAGAAGCATTGAATCTAGTCTTCTAACTTATTTATGATAAAGTATTTCAAGATCGCAAAATGAAACAAATTTATTGATGGATTTGATTACACTCTGCTGGAATTAACTTTTCATCTTCATTATCAGAAACTTATGCAATTGAAATCATTGAAACTACCATCTAACTTCCGTTAATTATGAAAAATCATTTTCTATGAGTACAGGATTGCTGGATGGATACGATGCGCTGTTGTCTGCAGCATCGCACTTATCCAGTCTTGTTGAACCTCTGGAGAATGAACATCTTTCCAAGTTCAATCTCACCTGGGATTGCCTAAATAAAAGGCTTTACCAAAGTTGCGTGTACACCGATCCCCTCGTGCAGAATAATTTACCACCGTTTATTGGCCAGGTAATATTACCATGATCTGCACCAATATTTAACAGTGGTTGAAAAAAATCAATAGGAATGAGTAATAATCTATTTCAATTAAATAATCGATAATTGATTAAACCCACAAAAAACCAAGATTATAACTTAATGGAAGATTTTGACTAACAATCGTATCAGAGCTCCGAAAACAACATATTTTCTCCTCTAAGATAAAAGAGAGAGATGCAATTTACTCAAATTTGAAATTTTTGAATATTCTAGCTCAGAAAATTGTTACCGCTGAAGGGTGCGGAGTACCAAGGTCTGGTCCATAGGTATCTTGCTTTTGATGATGAAATGACGAGAATTGGAGATATGTGGCCTGAAGCCGAGCGTCTAATCGACAAATATAAGTATGTTGTCCCTTTTTCGTATATTCTAGAAACCAAGGTAAAGTGTGGGTATACATTGCTACAATTTCAAAATATTTTGGTCTTTATCCTTCTGTGGGCATGATAGATGGATGTGATTTGAAGTTAGCCATAATGAATAGCGATAAAAATTTAATAGAATCAATGATTGTATGTTATAGTCAGGAACAAGCGGCGTTAAAAGCGAAACAAAAAATGCTCAGGGAAGATTGGGAGTTGTTCAAAGCTCGAAGAAAACTTATACAACAACGAATGTGGAATAGATCTTCAAAGTTAGTTAAAATTCTTTTTATTATTTATAGTTTATTATTATTGTCAGGTAATTATCACCATGCAAATCTCTAGAAGCCTTCAATTTTTAGAATCATAAATTTGTTCCATTTTGGAATATCTCACCCAGGAATTCAAGAAAGATACAAAAATAATGAAAACTTTTCGATTTTAGTGAGTTATCTGAATTTGATGAGCAACTATTAACGCTTGCTACTTTGGGGGCAGTTGGAGCATTGAGCCCAAACAGTAGACCGCCGAGTCCTAATTCGGACTTGGGCTTAGATGCTTTGAATTTACCACTAGATAGCGATATCTTAGAAAGTTTAGCACAGGATGCTAATAAATCAACGCATCTACGGCTTGCTGATATGGTAGGGGTACTTACCTCGTCCGAAGTCCTCACTGAGATCAATGGACACAATGTTGGGCCTCCTACGCCCATGAATGGTCATTGTAATGAACCAGAATACTGGTTCGGTTACGAGTGCGCTGTTAATCATGTTCTCAACTATGGATTTGTTACACCACCACCTTCGCCTAGGTCAGGAAGGTGAATATTAGTTGAATCTAAATGCTAGAATCTAGAAGCCAGGTTCTAGATGCGAGAAAATGAAAATTATCTTGATTTACATTCGGATAGAAAATGGTTCCTGTTTATCCACCAGAAAATTATTTTCATAACTGATTTTGAGATACTTTCATTCCTGTGCGGTTTGCAAATTTAGTTCTTACAGAAAAAGTTTGATTTTCAGCCCATCGAATGATGAAAGAGGTGATGGCGAAGGTAGCGAGGGTGAAGTTGGCGGAGGTGAGGAACAAACCTGCGAATGCCATGTCTGTACCATGCCTCAAACTTCACCTACGGTATGTGTTTTGAATAATTTAATAAAGTGCGTAAAAGTATTGGGATAATTATGCTTTCTTGATAAACTATTGATTTATTTAATTATAGCGAATAGTAACTTGTATTTACTTTTAATAGCGGATTGGGAAAGGACCACCTCTTAATTTCAATCTACATGCAAACAATTTTAATCCATTTCCGCCGATTAGTAATGGCTCGTCAGGTGAGATTTACACAAATATCATTGGATTTTGATTGGAAACTTGATTATTATGAAAAAGTTTCTGTAGAATGCACGTTTTTGGTTATTGAAAAATGGCTTATTCATTTATTCCCTGTTAAATAGGCGGGGGAATTTGTACGGCAATAAAGAATGGCTCAGTCGATATGAACGGAGTATATCCGCATCTTTATAATCTGCATACAGCCTTTGCCGCGGGACCTAAAAAGTCAAATAATGTGTCTGTAAGCGAAGTGAGGTCATCTGGTAGTAAAACGGATGAGAAAAAGCTGTGCCCTTTTGGTCCGCAAACAAAGAAAAAGACCGAAGATATAGATGTTAAGAAGAAAAAACAAATGGATGATATTCACAGCGATGGAGCAGATGATACTGATTTAAGAGAAATTGAACCGCAGCCATGTCCCTGCGTCTATCAACACGCTAAGGAAATTGTCGAAAGGAAGAAAGAAGTGCTTGAAAATCCACCATGTGCTTGTTTACTTAAATCTAAACAGAAGTGGGACACTTGTCCTTGTTTACAAAAATGTAAGTTTATTTGAAAGAAAGTTGAGAAAACTGTATACGGAATATTTCTCTGTGCATTTCTTATTATAAAAATTTACAAATTTCATCCTATCAAGCTCGGTCCGATCCTGCGATTACAAACGGATATGGACAACCTGAATCTCCTGTTGTATCTAATACTAAGTCTACATCGGCTGGAAGAAAAGCAGCTAATAGACCAGGTGCTAATCAGCCTAATCATATTCAAACAAGGCATTCTACTACGCAGACGCCTAACATCGCTCACAATCATAATTATTTGCCGCATCCTGGTAGGTGTAAGTGATATATCGTTCCATTATTGATTTAAAATACCTAACTAGTATTTTGCTTATTCCAATTTGGGTTATTTTTACTTCGATACTTTTGAAGATGTACAATCCATTATCATTAGTTTATTTTTATTTTTATGGTTTAATTATCGTACTATCTTTTATTCTAGGTCCGACACATGCTCATTCTCATGGCCCATTACCAGACCTTGTTAAAGGTACCGCCAACTCTCATCGAGGACATAATCATTCAAATCATGTGCCTCATGCTTGTCATAAGCAAGCCAACATAGAGCATATAAAAAGGGTGTCCTGTTCCGATCGTTAGTATTTTATTCACAATAAGAAAGTTTTGTTCAATTGTTCTTTCAAACTTTCATTACTTACTCTTTTTTTTTGCTCGATTCAGTCGGCACAGGGGATGGAGACTGCTCAGATTCAGGAAGCAGCCAAGAGGATTCATGCTCTACAAGTAGTTCCACGCCTAGGGATTCTAGTAGGCATTGCGATTGCTGTTATTGTGAAGTATTTGGACATGGAGTGGTAAGTAATTCTCTCAATTTATACAATAGTTCAGAAACTTTTCGTGCTGTTTGAACTCATTTGACCAAATGTTTGTTACTAAATATCATTATTTTTTTTTTACAGCCTTCTGTTGCACCTGTAAGCCGAAATTATAATGAAATGAGAGAACGGCTGAGGCAACTTTTAACTAAAAAAAAGGCAAAGAAGTGTAAAGCGGCGTGTAGTCCACCGAAAACTCCTGTCGAAGTTCCATCTTCGAATTCAACTGCTAGCACAAACTCTGCTAATACTTTACCTAATCAATCTGTACCACGGCCTAACACTCCAGTATCTGTTACTCCAATTCAACAACAAAATACGAGAGATCAAAGGGATCTAGAAGCACTGCTTGAATTTATCGAAGGAAATCAAAATGGAAAAAAAGATAATAAGAAGGCGGAGAAGAAGGCGAGACAAAAGCAAAAGAAGGTAAGATTTTGCCTAGCATGGGACATGCTTGATAAAATTAGATTCTCACACCTTCTTGCAATTTTTTTTGTGAATTCATTGTATTGTGTTTTCAAACAGCTGGATGAAAAACTAAAGAAAGATCAACAAGAAGCTGAGAAATTAAGGATAATAGAATTGCAAAAGAAAACTCCAGAAGTTACTATAACTGTTGTTGATCCTCAGAAACCTATTCTTCAAAGATTATTGCCACAACGAACGTTACCAGAGGTTTCTATATTACCAGCATCGGCGCCATTGGTTTCTTCGGTTTCTAGACAACACAATAAGAAAAAAGAGAGAGACAACGTTAGCAATAATGCGCCTAAAGCAAAAGTTCCGCTTATACATTTGAATCAAAAAACTAAGAATGGGAATAACGTTGAAAGAGAAGATGAAACTGTTGATACTAATCAGAAAATAAAAGGTTTGGCGTCGATGGATAAAGTGGATGGGATCAAAAATAGCACTCGAACATCAACCAAGACCCTAGAAGAAAAAAATGAAAAGAAATGTAAAAAAGAAAGACAAAAGCTGAAGAGGGAGGCAAGGGCTAAAGAAGAAGCTATGCTAAAGGAATCGGAGAAGCTTAAAAATCAACCAGAAAATCAACCGCAAATTGTTACTATAAAAAGAGTCATGGAATCTAATAGCGCAGAACCAACGGTCACCATTACCTTAAAAGGACAAACACCCGCGGAAGACAAGGTCTTGTTTACGTTAGTTAACGGGCAAACAAAGGAACGGACTGTGTCTAAAACTGACCAATCCCAGAGTCAGAAATCTAATGGAAAAAAGAAGAAAACTAAAGGAACTAACAGTCAGCAACAACAACAGCAAACGAAGTCTAATCCTGTACAGCAACAATTGAGTAGCACAAATTCGAAACAACAATTAACTGATGTCAGTGATAACAAAAATAATAAAAATCAACAGAGTAATGAGAAATTGAAGGTGGGAAAACAGGCCGATGAGAAAAACATCGGATCTAAGCAGCAGCAGCAAAATTTGAATGAAACCAAAACTACAAAGCCTAAAAAAGATAAAAAAAATATTGAAAACAAGGAGAATTTGAATCAACAACAAAATGTTACAAATAAAGGAAAAACCCAACAACAATCTACTGGGAATAATAAAAAACAGCAGGGTAAAGTAAACACACTGCCAGAAATGACGACATCCTCTGTACAAAAGCAGCAGCAACAAAATCCGACAGACGAATCATCATCGAATAGTAAAAAGTCAAAGGGGCAATCTCAAGAGAAGAATAATCAAACGGGTATCAATAAGTACAAAACTAATAATAAGAGTGAAAATGGCGTAAAGGGAAAAAATAATATTCAGAAACACCAGAATAATACAAATCATCAAAGTTTAGCTAAGTCATCGTCAATCACTGCCGCTAACGAAATTCACAACACTGCCGCTGAAAGAATCAGCTCATCATCTTCATCGTCATCATCACCTCTTAGTAATCAGTTTAAGGATATTGGTGCAAATTCAAAACTTAATATTGAAAATCTCAAACTACCACCCGGCATTACGATAACTAAAGTTAATGCACCTACTAAACCTATGCCTATTAGATCTGCACCTTTACCCAAACCTGTCAATCCGCCAAAGCAAACTACTATTATTGCTGCTCCAATGAGCGGAGTTCAATCAAATTATGCCAGTCCTCAAGGAGGAGGTAACGTCATTGTTGTAGATACTGGAAAGCTCAAGCAAGATTTATTGCCTAAGCCAACCGATAAAGGTGAGTTGTATGTGTATGAAAAATAAGAAAATGATCAATTTCTGTATATGGCACATTCTACCACTGACCGTCATGGTTTGTTACAACAGAAATTTTATTCTGTTCGCATTGTAGGGCCTTATTGAGCGCCTGAAATGACGGTAATCCGTGAAATTTTAAGTCTCTAGCTCAATTAATCTGAGAAATATGGTTTTGAGTTTTTCATTCTCATAATTTTCGTTTGCTTTTCGTGCATTGCGAAATTGTGAAAAAAAATAATAGAAATACTGACTTTCATTTTTAAATTTTCGTATTTGCTATTACAGATTCTTCGAAAGACAACCAGCCGAACCAAACTACAAATGGAAAAAAGAAAAAGAAGAAGAATAACAGCAATAATAAAGCTTCGATGAATGCTTCTGGCACGTCGAATACTAATGTTATACAGAATAACACTACAGCGAACGGTGTTTCCTTAACTAACGGGCATTCTGACGAACCAGCTCGTATTTTACACAATCCGGGAAGTAACATGGTTACCATAAGAAATCCTGCATTTGGACCTCCGAAAATGGAGCCAACGCAACAAGCTGCGATTATAAAAGTCTCAGAAAATGGTATGGTGACCATAAGAAGTCCGGCACTTCAACAAGCGATTAATGCAGGCTTAACTCCCCCTCCAAAACCCGATTTTATCGTGAAAGGTGATTTGTCTGCGAGTAAAAGTGCACCTCAACAGAATTCAGGTGGAACAAAACAAAACAGTATTATTCCATCGAGCTTGGCTGAACTTCGCAGTAGATTAACGCCGGATTGCACCGGGTTAACGGGTCTGGCAAATATTCAAATCAGTAAAGTAACAAGCGGACAACAAGTGATACCTGAGAACGGCATAAATCTGAGAGGGACCAGCGTAACGCTGACTAAAGTGAGGTCCGAAGCTTCAGTCATGGATAATGTACAACAGGCAAAAACAGCAGTTAGAGAAGCTATCAGTGCTACTATGGCTGCGTCTAGTAGTGGTAAAGGAAAGAAAAAGAAAAAGAAGGGAAATGGTACTCGGCAAAACGGAGATGACTGGAACCTCGTTGGTGAGAACAACAATAAAACATATTAAACATGTAAATTTTAATTTAATAATTTGTTTTTCCAACAATTCATACGAGAATATTTATTCAAAGAATATTATTCCTAGTTTTGTTCTGTTTATAGGGTAGCCTCGTTTATTTATAATTCTGTATAGGTTTTGTAAGCTATAAATAAGGTACTAGAATGAGGCTGAAATTTATAATGTTGGTGTGACAAAATCGTGAATAATAATATCGGCTGAAATTATATTGCACGATATTGTTATGTTAACATTAAAGACTTCAGCCTCATATATTAGAATAATGAACTAAAGAAAGAAAGAGGATATCAAAAGTGGTGAAAAGTTCTTTCATAATATTCTTTATTTTCTGTGAAAGTTTATATTTGTTTTCCAAAATAGTTTTACACTTATATATTTAGATTTCTCTTCATTTCTAGTATTATATACACAATAGTATGATGAGCGAGAGATAGTAAATTCTTGTATACAGAGCGTGTCTTTTGCAGAGAGCGTATTTACGCCTAAAGATATAGACCTTGAGGACGGAGAAATGGATGATGCTGAACGCGAGTTGGAGGCCTTCAAACGTTTTTGTCTTCAATCTGTACCGCCGGCAAGAAAGGAAAAAGTTAATCTCAACATCAAGGATATTGTTTTAAAGAAGAAGTCAACGACTGCGACAGTTATCGCAGCAAATTAAAGCTCCTATTTTTTTTTTTGTATCATGTGTCATCAAAATGAGAGACATATTAAGGTTCTGTTATCATTATTGATATCAATTGATAAAACAGGCCAAAAAGCAACGTACTGACGCCACGGGACAGCCATGTATTATATTGAATATATTGAAAACAAAAAAATGCAGTTTGACGGTCATTACAAGGATATATAGGTAATTGTAATAAATATTATTATTGTTACAAGCATTTCGCATCTCCTAGGTATATAATATAATATAATATATTATGACATAATAAATATATAAGAATATGTAATAAGTAAATATTGACAAAGGCTGTTGTTTTGCAAGAATTGATAAGCTAACATAATCTTAGAGTATTGAAAATAATATCACTCGCAATTTATAACTATAAAAAGGAAAAAGGAATAATAGAGAATAAAATGCAGAGTAAAAAAAAAGAATGTACAGCTTTCGCAATTCTCTATCTTAAAATGGTAATTCATGCATCCCCAGCCCCATGATATATGTAGTACTAATACCGTTGAGTGTACACTCAACGCTAATACTTGCCATTGATAAATATTCTGCCAGATCTAAACTTTTTAAACTTGATATAAAACTTAATAATAATGAAAATAATCATATTTGTCTGTATAGGCTTATACTACTTGGTTACTGACCATATAGGTATTATATGTATTATAGAATAAAAATAATAATATCTCCTACTTGTGCATGCTTGCCAAAATAATTATAATGCAATTGAGAAAAAATAAATAAAAATGTAATTAACACAATTGCACATAAAATGAGTGACAGAAAAAAAATTAGAATTTTCTAGAAATGTAAATATTTATACAGTATGATAATTATGAACAGCGATTTTTAATGTTATTTAGGATATTATTATCACTATTATCATTACTATCGAATACATTTGACATAATATATACATATAGTATAAATATGTATGAATATATAAAAAACTAAAAACAAAGACACATTTTCTTTGAATAATAATTATTTAAGGATGATTTATTCTTCGTTGTTAATTGTTAATTAATACCTAATACAATTTGAATACTATTTTCAGAATTAATGTAGTAAGAGCGAGAGAGAGAGAGAGAGAGAGAGATTGATTGATTGATCGTTTGATTGAGAGATTTATTTATGCTTCAGAGGACTTTGAGGTAAATGTGCAAATAAACATGTATGATGAGGAGAAAATCATAAGCATACAAATCGTGAGCATGTGAAGACTAGTAAAATGACATGCAATATGGAAAAGCATTAGGTAACTAGAGATACATCATGGTCCGAATAAACAAGAAGTATAAAATAAATAGAATTAATAATGCAAGTTCAGAGGTATAAATCATGCATGAATAAATATAATGAAAGATAAATAAATAGCATGAAACAGTAGCATGATAAAGTAGGGTATAAATTACATACAATATATTCAGATAGCGGCGCAGACTATGTATAAAAACTGAAATGAGCATGCGTAAAGTATAAAGTATATAAGCGATAAAATACTGAGGTTGATAAAAGCATGAAGAACAATAGTAAAATTGTATAGCATGCAAACTTAGAATAACATGACATGTATAGCATACAACCACTGAGTAAAATGAATAGAAGAGTATGAGTAACGTAAAATAAAATAAAATAAGTAAAGTATGATAAAAGAGAGCGAGAGAGGGCGAGAGGGAGGGAGGGAGGGATAGAGAGAGAGAGCATAAATTCCCTGAATTATAAATCGAATTACTTTGAAATCGTTATAGCAATAGATTGTTGAAGATTTCTTTTATCATCATTGTGTCATGTTTATTTCAGCAAGTATGTATTCTTAGGAGTAATTATATTTTTTCGGAAGGCTTTGATTTGTTCTTTTTTTTTCGTTCCTCTCTCCATTTTTTGTCGACTTTTCGGATTCTGCGAAAATATTTAGGTTGAAAATCTTTCAGAATATGCAAGACAATAGTTAAGAAGGAGTCCCGTGTGATAGGTCGATATAATAAATCAATAAATACCAGTTATACCTGTAATAAATTTCAAACGATCGCACGTAATAATACATGTTTATTTTATTCCCAATGTTATACTTGCATCATTTTTGTCAACTACTACCTGCATGATATAATATAATATTGGATAATCGTAGAATTATAATTTTTATTCACGAAAAATGGTAAATTATTGATTGATATCCATTTACCAAATGTAAAAAAACGCTCTTCATTTTTCAAGATTTCTCTTTAGTTTACGTAATGTTTTATTTTAATTTCTTTCGTAACACTGCAAGAATGCTACATCGATGTTGTAAATATAGATTGTAGGCACATGTCTTATTATTCATATTATCATTATTCTCTCTCACGATTATATAGCATGATAATAATTTAACTCGGTCCTGATCGATCAACGGATCTCACATAAAAAATACACCTATCTGAAAGAATGGGTGGTTATTATACCGCATTATATATATTATATTGGCAGAATTTAGAATAGAATTTCTTACATTAAGATATATTTTGTCAGTATAGAAAATTTGTGATTTAATTTTTTTCGTTCCTTTTGTATTACACATGTTATACAGTATCCTCATTCCTTTTCTATCACGTTTCTCCTGAAACATCATTCATTCTGAAACAGTTTTTATGTAATATATCTGGGGGAAAGATTTCGCTCGACATTTTCTCTCAATGAATGCGTAAAAATTGAATCAACAATTACCAATTAAATTTTCTCATAAACCTATTTTCAGAATATTCAAAAATACTTTCGATCTAGTGTATAGTAACCTATTCTAGCGAAGATTTTCAAGCTATCAAAGGACGAAAAGGCGCCGCGAGAAAGAGGATATCCGGAATCACTGATTCTAAACTCTCGTTGTTCGTTTTCGGTCCTTCGAGTAATTATTGTCAGTCTACAAGTTATATGTACTTACATACATACGTACACGTTATAAGTGTTTCGTTCCTGAGTCATTATGCTCCTGCTCCTGCACCCGTTTAAACCAAAGGGTGAATAGACCAGCAGTGGGGCGCCAAGAGTAATTGGGGCTAACGACAACGAGACAAGGAAACTGAAGATGTTTCTTTCTATTCACTCGAAAACTCGACCATTTCCAAATAGCAAACAGCAGGGCGTGCGACAGAAACTCTCTCATTCGTATAATATCTCAATTATACGAAGACACCGGAAATTGTCCGGAAGTCGTCACGCTGTTGGCTTGAAATTGAAAAAGAAAAAATTATAGATAATAATTTACCAACGCTTTCGCGCAATAGAAAATTTATGAGAATTCTTATCAGTTTTGGTTTCCCCAGAATAAATTTATGTAGTTCTGAAAAATATTTCGAGATCAGTACTTATTTCAAGTGATGCAAGAAGTCGACGTTAAACTGATCGTTTCTCATGCACGTTGCGAAAAAAGGAATTAGATATTCACGTATCGTTTTTATTCGATGTGAGTTACGAAGACATTTTTGAATTTCACGAACGGTAAAGCTCCTGACGTTTATACATCCGGACTCCTAACAATAAGACTTGTAGGATCCAAAATCACATTGCAACGTCCCACCAGTTGCTGAAGGTCTAACTAAAAAAACGAAAGAACGCGACGCGAAGCCTCGTTCATTTATACAGCATACTACATGCTATTCCAGATTCTCTGGCGTCTGCAGCACCACATATCCATTATCTCATAAATCATGGAATTACAAGACAATGGATTATCGACTGTATTTTATTGCACCCGCGGTAAGGGAGTCGTGTGCTATAATGGAATGCAAGAGTGTTGCGGAACGTTTCCGCTCCTCTCGAATACACAAATTAAACGAATCCCTCGGTGTATCAAATATCGCGTTATGCGGTACCAGAAAGAATCTGCGTATTTATCTACTCGTATGAATATGTTTTATACCTATGCATAACAGTACCATAATAAGGGGCGGAGAGCCGATTGGAAATTCAAACTCGAATTTACGTTGTTTTACATGGAACAGAAAAAAAACCCAAGATGCAAGCATAATTCGAAGATCTCGAAAAACTATATTTCTAATTATTACAACTTATGAGAGAACATTACGAAACATAATGTATGTATAATCGAGTGATTTTTAACGGCATAAGATTCCTAATAACTTCAATTGCTTATTTGAAATAATTAAATCATTACGCCGGACGAAATGCGGGCATTTTCGTAAGTACCTCGGTACGAAGCGTAGTACCTATAATGCCGGAAGTACGTACTCAAATTACTTACAAAAATCTACTTAGCATCGTATATGGAGACAGACGCGTATAACGAAGCCACGAAGGTAACAAACGACGAGCGATTAAGTTTCTCCGCAAAGGCGGAAAGGCGTAGTTCTTCAATGTTTTAGGTAAAACGCTTGAGGTTACGCGGTGTAAGATATCGAGAGAAAACGACGCGACGCTCTTGAAACCCTCAAGTTTTGACGCCAGCCTTTTAGTAGAAACTCTAACTATTTCGAGTGCCGCTCATTGTCGGTAATGACTCGATATTTCAACCAGATACTCTAGAATTTCGGAAACGGATATGCATCCATATAGTGCGTTCAATAGTTTCTAGTTATATTATCCCCCCTCGGCATAGGATTATGGTACTGCGGCGAGGAACGCACACGTGGTATTATACGGTACCATACGTAGGATGGATAGATGCGCAAAATAAAAAGCTCCCAAAAAGCTCGTCACATCTGCTCTCGAACCGCTCGTGCCCACGCTCCCCTATCGTCTTTAGAGCTTTTCCGACAATTTTTTCTCCATTGCCGTGGACCTCTCTTTTTACCATTATTCTTCAATTCGCTATATGCATGTATACATATTGCATTATTCAATAATCAGATTTTAATTGAGACGTAGAATATAGTTGAAGCTCGTCCCATATGCGAGATTTACATTGTATGAGTGAAAAGTATGCGAGATATGCTTCGGTCTTTTACCCGCACGTCTGCAGCAATAGTTGGAGGTGCGGATCAAATGCGTCTCCGTAGTTAGTAAAAATGATAAGATGCTTCGAATGCGGGGGCGGGGGGGGGGGGGGGGTATAGTCGTGCGAAGATGTGTCTGGACTCGTACGCGGGTACAGAGAGCGGAATAAAATAAAAAGAGAGAGAGAGAGAGAGAGAGAGAGAGAGAGAGAGAGAGAGGAAGAAAGCGGAATAGAATGAGCAAGAGGATTCCTTGCGCGGCTCGGACTATTTCAGGCGAGATCAAACGGCTACGGATTCTGCATCTTTCAAGTCCAAACTTATACCGTCGGTGCATCAACCACCACGAATACACAGCATATTTCATCCCTTCGTATAAATTGACGACAAAGCTGAAAAGACTGGAGACGCGACGAGGGTCTCTGAGACGCGCAAATTGAAGAAAAAATATTATTCCTAGAATCTGCTGCTGTGCAGTCAAATTTTGGACTTTGGTGGAATGGGAATTACTAGCGAGCTGTAGCAGCATAATTCGCAATATTTATTTTTTCAAATTAGCTATATACTTATGTATGTATACATCAATGTCGGCATGTTTGAAAGGAATCTGTAAGGATATCTGATATTCAAAGAATTACCTAGACTTTATATTTTTTATCTATTTATCTTGGCTCTAGGAGTGCAGTAGCTTGCTGCAGTCTACTCGCAGACTTTTGGGCTCAGGCATTCACCTCGAGGAATTGCAGTTGCAGTTTGTACCTGCTACTGCAAAGATACATGGCTTGGCTTGAACAATCAGAATGACTTTTGGCGCCATTCACCACTCTGAAGAGTGTGCTACAGTAATAGCTGCGATTTATACATCGGAGAATTTCCCATTGTTTAAATCGAACCCAGTTCAAGAATTTCAGCGATCCCTAGAATGCCGTCCCGCCCTGTGTTTTAACCGTTGGATTCTCAATCGAATTCTCCACGATCTTTCGCAATTTAAAAAATTCAGTTCTTCTCAACGATTTCATCCAGCATCATTCTGAGATAGGTAAATCATTCGAATTGATATGTACGTATGGAGAATATGATTAACAGAATCCTTCTAAGTCATCTTTATTACACCAATAACTTGTAAGTCACATAATTTTACATCCCTTTTACATACACCTGACCGTATATGGCAGCGCAATAAATTTACAGGGGCGGATAGGCTCAGCCCGTTAATTGAATCATTGATCCCTAAAGGACGCGGAATGCAGCAAAGTACCGAAGAACCAATCAAAGAATCAGATATCAAGGCCGTAAAAACATTAGCACCCGGTAATATTTCATTCCTGTAGCAATAATATATGCGAGAAAAGAGTGAGAAGAAAAAGAAGGAGGAGGAGGATCTGAAAATCCAGATCTTCTCTCATTACGCACAGCTGTCAGTTCGTAATGATCATTGATATATGGCGCGTGTATCTTATACCTCTCATGGCTCTTAAACTCTCATGCTTATGCATTGCTTATAACCAATGGTTTTTGCCTTTTTGGTGTTACCTTACCCCAAGTCAAAGTCGATTTCACTCCATCGCAGCATTCATCTCCTCAGTCCTGAGTTCTCAGTCCTCTAGCTCTTGACATCGGACACTCAGAGACTTCGGGTGTTGCATCTTTGCCTGAGTTGCATGTATGTTGTGTTAAAAGTTAAAAGAGTCGGTCGATGCCAGCTCTTTTCATCCGAGAGGTACTAGCATACAGTCCCATACTATACTACCGCATCGCTGCAGATGGCTGCATTTTTTATCAAACATTTTCGGCGAAGTTCAGAGGGCCAAAAGATACACGGTAAATCATCCTTTCGGTTGGAATTTTAAATAAATATACATATATTCGGCTGAAAATTCAATGCAGAGTATTTTCGGATAAATTCCCCGCAAGATTTCCGCGGGGGGAAATGAATTTAATATTGAAAAACTGCATTGACGTAGAATATTTATTTATTTATTGCATTCTGAAATACATTTTTCGACCTTTTTCGTTTGAATTGTGCTGATTACCATTCATTCGGCATTGCCACGTGAATAATAATTAGATTGGACTCGTATGCAATTCCCATCGATAAGAGTCGACTCGAGATCTCTGCAAAAAGATTAGAAAACATCGAATGCTATTTTTAAAATGTCAAGGGAAGTGCCAGCATACATGTATACCTACTATATTCGCATCTGAAGAATTGTCGTAACTCCTTCTAATTCCTTCTCACGAGAGAAGCACGTGACGAATAATTCATGCCTATCCAAGTAGCGCTAAAGTTCACTGATGCAGGTGTAACACTTGCTGAATAAAAATTAACCCCGTCACAATGGCGCCTATAGCTCGATTGACGATGTTTAAAATGGACTTTATATTCTGGAATATAAATTTATATACACAAATAGTAGGCACATCGTATTAGCTACACTTCTTTCATGAACGTATGGATATACATTACTACACATCTAACGATATACGATTAAGTATGTATATGTACAAACGCGTAATATGTCCCGCAACATTTCGATGCCAGAATGTAAATCGGGGTTCCGTGATCAATACGATTTTTATTCTTCTCATATGAAAATCCGTTGAACAAATTAATCAAAACTTTGTCTTTTGATTTGTACGGAGCCATCTGATTGCTTGTAGCTTTGGCATAGAATATTTGGAACTTTCGAAAAAAAAAAGAGAAAACGAAAATCTGTAGGTGCTATAGAAGGTCATAATTTTGTAGTAGATCGGAGGTTGAATCATAATTACTTGATTTTTTTCGAACAAAATTCTCGAATCTTTATTTTTCTCGGATTGTTACATTCATTTTGCATTCACCTCGAGACCGGCGTGCGCTTTACCCCGGCAGCGTGGCAGTGGCCAGTATAGGCAGGAAGAAGAAATATGCGTGTGGCGGACGGGTCGTGACTCTCCGTGGCTGCAGTTGGTAATTGGCATTGTGCATTTATACGCTACCGCGTATCGCCCATCTACTGGCAATTTCTATTTATTCGCAATTTAACAGCTCAGACACACGCTTTTCGCTGCCGCTGCCGCTGTTGCTGCTGCTGTAGCCTGGCGGAAATAAATTGGGCAATAAAAAAAGAAGAGAGAAATATAGAGGTGGGGGGAGGAGAAGATCGTTGATTCGTTTTTTGTATTTCCAATAATTATCCTAAGTACCTATTATTACCCAAAAATTATAATTTTTCCAACTTTTGGCTGAAAATGATACACGTATACGTATACGTCTTGCCCAATTTTCGTCCATAGATATATTGGATTCAACGTATTCATTTATTTATAATTTCTGTCCAATCCAACACCGCAAGTTATACGTTACACCTATAGATATTTCGAGTTTTGTGATCAAACCAGACCGACGCTGTCTCATTAGTGCTGTCCGTCAGTCACCTAGCTGCAGCAGCTTAGCCTCTTTTTTTTTTACTCTACAGAGCCTATTCTTGCCCTAGTGTCGCTCGTTAAATTACCTCAATGCTCAGCCGCCCTCGAAGATTTTTTCAACAAACTCTAATAACGGAGAACTGAGTACGTACTGCGCGTACATACGGGTATGTACATACCTACCGTACCTCCTGTCGTCAATATGAATAGGCAGCATAGGAATTCATGGTTCGAAGGAGTCCACGCAATCATTCAAATCCTATAATGACTTCATTGTTACAGAAGATTCGTAAGTTTCGTAAGCCTGTTTTTGGCCCTGCAGTGATTCGTCGTAAAACAAAATGGAAAGGAAGAAAACAAATTTTATTTTCAGAGATAAGAGAATAAGTCACAAGTGCTGCACCTGGAGGCAAAGGAATTGTCAGATGAATCGCCGTTGACGGAAGAGGCTGGGGATCGCGGGAGGCTGAACCAGAAGACACCGGAAGTTGGGAATACACATACACAAATAGTATAGTATAACATCAGATGTGCCGCTGTTATAAAAAAAACTCACCGGGTTCTAGTGTTTTTTCTTTTTCGTTTTTTCTTTTCTTCCTTCGGAGGCATTTTTTATTTTTGAGATCGGAGCTGATGCTAAGGTGGCGTGAATTTTAATTAGTGACGCGTTGATTGGCTCCGCAGTACGCCCCTAGCCTAGCTATAAGGCAAGCTGGGCTGTGAGCTACGCTACGCTAAGAGTAGCTCCAGAAGCGTAAAAATTCAGGGTTAGAACTGTGGGACGTTGTAGAATAGTATGTGTATTTCTAGTATCTAGATGCAGGGCATTATATGTATATACTGTGTCGCCCTTAGTATGTAGTATCGCGGAGAGGAAAACGTCGTTGAACAATTTGTTGGAATTAGAAATAACCGAAAACATACGTGCGGTAGCGTGAGCCGCTTGTGCTTCGGCTGGTACTGCAGCTTCACAGCCAGCTCCTCTGCATCCCTCCATCGTTCTTTTTCTCCATCACTTTATCTCTCGCTTCTCATCCAGCTCTCGGTATTCTCAAGTCCAATGCACCGCAGCAGTCAACTCGAATTACGTCTTTTGGAAATGTGATCTCGTTATGTGTGGCACTCGCGTATTTTGATTTCAAACAAATTCTCCTTCTTCGTAGCTGTAGGTATAAGGCCATATACGAGGTACAGCATCGCGTGATTTCTCGCACAGGAGATTTATACGTCGTTTTTTCCGTTTTATTCGTATTTCATTAGTAATATTATTTAAGAAGTACTTATACCTGCGTCAACCCTAAGACGAAAAAGAATGAAAAATGGATACTATACCCGATGGGCGTTGTTGAAGATTTTTATTTTCACATTAATATACAAACCGCGGAATTCTATCCTGCAGTTAAACAAGTATTCCAAGATCTCTGATTGCATAGTAGGATAAGATTGATGTAATTGATGTATGTACATATATACCTATATATACCGTAGACATCTTCAGTCGGTTTATTCATGTATGTTAAATTTATTCCGTTCTATTTCTTATTCACCTGTCGCGGTAGGTAGGCCATAGGTTTGGTGTAGTATAACAATCGTCGAATAAGAATGAGAAGAGTAGCTAATCTCAGAATGGGTATAGTCACGATATTTTAGTATAGGTAGGTAGGTTGGTAGGTATCTTTTAGCTCGGAGGGGTATGGATTATACATGATACACAGTTCTTTCAGGATACGCACCCCCACCATGCCAAAGTTCTATACATATACATATGTACGTACCAATATACTATACGATACCTACTCGTGTAACAAATCGAACCTTTTAAGTTTTATGTATCGCGTCATTGTGAGATATACCCCTCGTTCGGTTGTACATCACACTTACGCGCATGTATATGTACATACGCGTAGATGGGTACTCGAAATGAAATATTTCACTTAGTTTTCTTCCAATTTTTCTTCTTCTTTTGTCATTCCTCTTTTCAGCGCACTCACCGCAAACTGCGCAGCTGGAAGAAATTAATTGCATTTGCTTCAATCCGTCCCGCCGACAACGTTGTATAGTGTCGCCGATGCAAGCGGCGCAGGCTGATTACTACTGACGATAAAATGAAATGTATTTATAGGTATAGTACATGTAGATATGAATTTCGAAAATCCATCCGACACGGTGCGTGCCATTTGCGTCACTCTTTCCATAATTTTCAATTCGAAACCATCACAAGTTCTCGGTTTTCCTATTTATAGTAGGCACAGGTATAGCATCTACCCGTCGCTGGTTTTCATTTGACGCAGTTTCTCTGTTACAGAAGCACCTGAGAATTTAGCACGTCTTTTTTACGATCTTGTGATGTATAAATCTCTGCAAGCTGTATAATGGTGCCAGACATTGCTATTTTCACCCAGCAGGGTTTCATTGGTTCGTGTATGTACGTACTGTAGCCGAGTGAAGAGAGATGCAGGTACAATATAATTTGCAAGTCAGAAACTCGGTGTTTCTCTTGTCGTTTGTTGAAATGACTGAAGCCTATGTATCGCCCATATTGAACTCCCATAGTTATTTGCTTAACGTAAACTTATTTGCTTGATGAATTTTTGTTGTTCTCCTTTGTGCATGCTTCTTAAAGAAGTTTCAATTCTTGAATTATTATACTATCACTGTCGGCAAATCTTCAAGAGCCACACCTACAAAGCCTACTGATTAATTCCTTCGTAGCAACCATACGCAGAGAAATTGAATAATGTTACGTAATTCAAGTTATTCGACGCTCGTATCCTGCACTGGGGCATAGTACCTATACTATACCGATGTGATATAAGAATTGAAAAAATTATGTTGTGGTGTAGTACGTAGTACGCACAGAGTATAGACATCACTCCAATGCATACACCTGTCTTATGTAGGAGCCTATTCACACAATACTCATATTATATCGTCGGCATCCTTCTAAGAAAAGATCCGATCTATGTATATACGTATATGTAGGTATGTATCTACAAATTATAGG
This sequence comes from Phymatocera aterrima, assembly GCA_963170745.1. Lineage (NCBI taxonomy): Eukaryota > Metazoa > Arthropoda > Insecta > Hymenoptera > Tenthredinidae > Phymatocera > Phymatocera aterrima. The sequence goes on from OY720660.1 coordinate 18,398,924, forward strand.
TATATAAGTATGTAGTTCCTGCAACCGCATAACGCTGCACAGGTGTAGCTTTGATATTGAAATGCACTTGTAGCCTGCACTCTATTCCTCGAATTCTCCGGCTCTTTCGGAGTTTTATACATAGGTATAGTTATGATACCCGCAACAAAGCCGAAGGCAGTGCGGTGCGGCGTCTTCAGACTATTCGGTAGACGCCGGGAACTTGAGTATAAAGTATCTACAGATGTGTGTGTATGTATGTATGTATGTATCTATTACGGTATGTGTGTAGTACATACGTATATCCATATTATACCTGCGCCGCGCTGCCTGGCAAACAGATTACCTATTTCCTACCAAGGCGATGATCAGCGGCATCGTTTCCGATCCAGTAGTAGAGATAAGAGGATGGGAATGATAATTATTTACATAGCGACAGTCAAGTGTCTGGAACTCTATTTGGAAGGAGCATAGGGAGATTGATCACGTCACGCTCATAGGTATGTATAGGTATAGGCGCATACATATATACGTAACCAGTAACCATATCGAAAGACATTGCGACAAATTCAGTGACGAATATTACGCCGTGGAATCCAAAGGTCGTGCCAGGGTATAGTTTTTTCTTCTATGCCTATGTATACTCTCAAAATCTAGGCATCGATTCCACAGGCGTATTGAAGTATCGTTCCATGTGAAAATAAATGTGATTTATTGCCACTGGAGGTGAGCGAACGGATTTCTCAATGTTAGAACATGTCCGTGATAATTGATGCATTTCAATAACGACTTTCTTCTCTCTCCGCACAGTGTAGGCTATGCAATTTTTATTCTTCTATAGGTATGTACTAGAGGAATGTAAAATCGAGAAATTCGAAAGATTCTATAATCGGAGGACAACATCTGATCTATGAAGATTCTGTCCATAGTACCTATACATATGTATAGTGATTTTTCAAAACATTTATGAAGCGCAAAACGTTATCAATCTCAATTCGAAAAATGACGTGAATAGAAGTACTATAAATTTATTTCAGAACAATTACAGCGACCAAAGAACGCGGGGGCGTGTTTTCATTGTTCCTGTAATCACCGCTCATTCTTTGATCGATCCTGTACGTTACGAGTATCGGATACCTGCGGTAAAACGTAGAGATGGCCACATAGATCGTCATGAAGAATAGCCGATTCGTGGTGAAAACTGTAATTTATTACAATGTATGAGATGTTCATTTCAATCATCATTTTCTAGTTCTAATCACTGATGACCAGAAACCTGGGAATGCGTGTCTCCGCATAGAATTTCAAATAAACAAAATTGGAGGCAACCCGTCCCGCGCGGGTCCCGTCTAAATCCGGTGGTTGCTGTGTGTCATCGTCTGGATACGCAGTGCGAAAAGTCACACGAATTCGCTGTTTTAAACTTGCAAGTGCTCCACGGTGCTCGCTTACGCTACTTCGGAGATGGTTTCAAGTAACTTGGGAGTTTCAGCTGTCTAGAGCGTACGCGCGGTTGTTTTACTTACTACCGCTGTCTAACAGTCCAACTGGCTCATGCGGTTTGCCACACGCAATTTTGCGCGTCCCCTTCACACCCCTTTATTCTTGAACCCCTTGAATCTTGCTTTACTCGAGCTTTCTCTCTCTTTTTCACTCCCTCTCCTTAGTGCTTCAGCTTTATGCTTCGTTATATTTACTCCCGCGGCATTGTGAGATCATCTAAACGACGTTTGTTGTGCCGGACCAGCTGCTCATACTCATATTCAGCTATATATACCTACGCGATCTTACGTTAGCCCGGTGAACCCAAATCACCGCGCACGGCTGAATATCTTTTTTCTCCGTTTTAGAATCTCTTCCATATCCTCGTTTTTTCTTCGTCGCATTTACACTGGTTTCATGTATTATAGCCGGAAGAAACGGCCGATTCAGGAACTATCTATCAAGCCAAACATCATATGTCTACCTACCTATATGAGAAACTCAACTCAATTATTCATATTTAGATATTATGTACTTATTTCGACGAATAGTTTATTTGCAGCGTATGCCTACAGTCCTCTTTTAGAATGGTGTACCCCTTTCTCGTGCCATCCCTTGGTAGGTACTTTTTCGCAGACGCGACAGATGTTTCGGAGTAAAGTGGATAGAAGGGGGACGTTCCGCGTTGGTTGGCTAAACTCTGAACTGAGTAAAAATCTTCACCGGGCACGGTCGCGCTCATGGGCCGCGGCATACTGTTTCACTGGCCTTCGCATGCAACGCGTGAACTGCTGCAGCCAGCACAGCCGCCAGCAGTGCGATCCTGCAGTGCAATGAAACCCACGCGAATAGAACTCCGCCGAATAGTCGTCCAACTGTCTACCGTACTTGCAAAAATAGGAATCTCTGTTTCGCTCTCAGCCGGCTCTCCCTGCCCTTCCTCTTCTCCAACGCTATGTACTGCCGCACAAGCGCCCGCTTCAAACTCTTTTTTTGCATTTATTGTCTTTTCCACCGTCTCATATAGCTTTTATTTCAAAGACTCCCAGAAATAACTCGGGTACTCACGTTATGCCGATTCGCGATTTTCTCTTTTCGGTACCCATACCTTTCTTGTGCGGGGTCACGATTTTACGCTTCGACAATATCTCCATGCCCGCGCTCGGAGAAAATTTCAGTACGTATGCGTCGCGGTTGAAATAGTTCCTCTATTCAAACGAGATAATTCTAAAGTAGATAATGTATTCTCTGGGGGTCTAGAAACTGCTTCAGATCGATTCTAACCCAGCCGAAACAAAGCGGTCGAACCACACGACGCTCGCGGAGACAGGGACCGCACTCCGCAAGTCGGTTTTTCATTAAATTTTATCGTTCGTTGAGATCGTTTCACGGTCGTCTGATCGAGACGTTGCGTTGTCGACCAGCAAAACTTGTCCCATTCTGTTCCACTTCTTGTGTAGGTATGTCTTTTTTTCGGTGTCCGCTAGGCCATGAAGACACGAGAGAGACGATCTGCACGAATCCGACATCCACAATTGGCAATATAATAGATACTTTGTACTACAGAATCTGGACTTCGAATATCCCCTGATGCATATCGTATATCGGATAATTGTATATTCGAATTATTCGAGAACGAATCCATCTGTGTAAAAATTGATTTTTGCAAATGACTTTTGCTCTTAGAATTACTCTTAAGGGATCAACTTGAGCAAATGTCCAGCTTGAATCGCACGGTCGTTGTATGTTTTCCGTCTAGTTGATTTATGGGCTCCGTTTGAATCGTGCGGGAGCTCTTCTTTGTCATCGCGGAATGAATTGTCGTCAGCCAACTAAAGCAACAGCAGTAGACTGTTAATAGGCATCTTTGCAATGTATTTTTTTAAGCTTCTTTATAACACGAGTCGCTGCGGTCGATTCCAACGTAATTCCGGTGGCAATTGTGCTGCCTTGTAGATGTATAATGTGAGCTCATGAGGTACGCGTGTTGAATCGCGAAAAATAAATCCTCAATGAACGTCACCCCGGCTCTAACGCGACTTGATGGAGCCACACAAAGTATATGGCTTAGGTCTGCGGTTTGCCACGATATCACGTGTTTTAAATATTTTTTGTACCGTTTGTTTTTCACCTCCTTTTTGCGTGTGTAATACCAGAAGGTACAATAAACAGCTTTTTTTGGCTACAGGTAGATACGATGATGTAGGGATGCTTTATAATCGTGAGAGCGGACGAAATATACCTTCTTCTTTCATATTACGAATATAATTGGCTGTTTCAGACAGTTTTTTGGGAACAAGTTTCTTCATTCGAGACCCAAAAAGCAGATTTAAAATTGTCAAGCACCTAACACTCCGCTAGCAAATCATGCCAGAGATCTGTACGCGAACAGAGATCGCGTGTGCTCTGGTACAAGTTAATGAATCGAATGAAGTAGGTATTCCGTGGAAGGAGGACGGACCTCGGGCGTGTTTGTGGAAACCTGAAATTCGGCGCGATCATAAGAATCGTGCAGAGCACAGTAAAATCCATACTTCCAATAGTATGCTGAAAGATTTTGTTGTTTCGGAACAAAAATTTTCTCGGGTGCAATATGGTACCGTGGAAACAAATTTTGAGAATGGAGAAATACATAATTCCCTCTACATAGGTGTACCATAAATCGAAGACCGACGAAGTCGCTTGGCGATGCACGTCTGTGAACCGGAAATACGCGGACACGTGAGCCGCCGATTCCCTTCGCAGTCTTCTTATACCTATAAAGAAGAAGACGAAGAAGCGTTTGTCTTACGGTCATCGCCTCGTAGTTTGACGTCGGACACGTCCTAATCGTGTTTCTATTGTTTACAAGAAGCGTAGTTGTAGCAGCTTATCATTAATCGAACGTATATTCCTACCTGCCGCTGTCTTTGCGTGAGATAACGAACACACAAGTATTTTAGATGGGATTATGTAACTCATGACCAAGAAGGAAGGTCGAAAGGGAAGGAACAAACGCTGTATGTTGTATGTATATATATGTTGTATATGTTGTATATATGTTGGCCAGGATTTGAATAATCAAAATCTTATATACGGTGATAAAAAGTTATACAAGGATTAACGCCCGGTAGTATTATATGGGCTGATTCCGTTTTAACGATGGAAATATAATAACCTCACCTCTGCAGTACCTACTTGCATGTTCTGCGGATCAAAGGACCCCGCAATCTGCAGTTTTTAACCGCCCAGAGATACTTCACGAAACCGGACATTAAGAGGAGGTGCGGATCGTCAGGGTACAAACTGATGCCGGCTAATTTCCAGTAATATAGATGTATAATATCTCCGGCTTGTGATCTGTGATGAAAAATGCCTACAGTATGCAAAACGAAGAGAAAGGAGTGAGAAGAAGAAAAAGAAGAAGAAGAAGAAGAAGAAGAAGAAGAAGAAGAAGAAGAAGAAGAAGAGCGAAGAAGAAAACGTAAAAGAAAATCAAAGGTGTAAGAGAAACGAAAGAGGATCGTGGAACGCGGTTGGTTGAAGAGTTGACGAGTGACATGATGGAATTAGGAGTGGAGATTAGTTAAGAAATTTGTGACGGTATCAGAAACAATTTTTCCAAGGCAGTCGGCACCTGTCACCCATATTGCGTGGGCGTAGGTATATGTGTAAGAGTCGACGCTATAGGTGGGCCGAGAGAACCAACAAACATACAAGTTTCTTAACTGCCAGGAATAACCCCTGCAGGGAGAGGAAAGAGCAGCCTAGATGCAGCGAATACTCATTCGCACGCGAGAAAAGAAAAATAAAGCTTCGTCGCAGCTAGTCCGGTCTGCACGGGCGAAATATTTCTTGGCTCAAAACGATGATTGAACGTAATTAAATACGAGCGATGAGAGCTGGCATTACTTAGGACTCGGAGATATCTACGCACGCGTTCGCTACGCTGTACTGCACACGACCACTACACTGCACATTTTAACGCGACCGGTCCCTCTACCATTGAGCAAAAACAAACTCTCGTCTTAGCTTGCGGGGCTCATTAAAATCATGTAAATATCACAGCTGCTCCCGAAGGCAAAGATATCAACCTTTTCTCGTCGTTATTCGAGTTTCGACAATTTCATCAGTTGCTTAGGTACCTGCTACTCTAAGCTTTATCCTTCTTTGGTATTAGGACCCGATGAGAAGATTTCAGTATTTTGTGGGCGCGACGTACGTCATCGACGTGGAAGAGAGCCCGGATTATATAAAGCTCGATTTTATTCTCCGTTCGCTTTCATAAGTATAACGAATCGTCACGATCGTGTTCGTATATGATATTATCATCTTGTAGGGTAAATCGTAAATCTTGCTAGGAATGAAAGAGGAGATGGTTGTATTGATTATGAATGAACTCCGGAGTCCATTCAGGTTGAACGTGACCCAGCAAGACGTAGCCTTGGTCCATCTTCAACTTATTTAGCTGGTCAAATTCATTCTATGACAAGTTTTGTGGTAGGGTGCGGTTAGCGCTTCCATTCTGTTCTACCAACGTGGCATCAAACCCCGTGGTCTAGAGTGTAGATTATTGTGCTTTTATGAAACGGCCGAGTCTTGACCGCGCACTAAACCACGCTGTCAACCTAATTCTAATCTCACTGGTTGGCGGAGCGTTATGTACCTACACTCACGAGGAACGGATTACCATCGCTTGCGGCCCGGTGGTGATGGCGATGGTGATGGTGACGGTGGCGATAGTGGTTGGAGGCTGTGCTACAAGAAGATCTTTCTACTCCTGCTATTTTCGGCCAGGTTTAATTAATCTTGAACCAAAAAGGTCCGGCGAAATGGCGACGGTGATGTCGCTATGCCGAGTCGGTTGCCGCCGAGTATACCACCTGGCAGAAATAGAAACAAGACTTTAGGTAAAAGGGGCAATGAAACAACGTCAAGTAAGTCCTGAGAGGATACAAATTTGGCACCTGCAGTAGGTATTACCCTGCCATAAATCATCCGGAAGAAAAATGACGAGAAGATTCTTTCTGTCTAGAAAGATGTGATCAACGATTTGTAAAACTTAGTGAACACCGACGTCATTTCGTGTATTTAATTATCGAGGAAAAGTGAATAAAATTAAGAAATCGGACCGGAAAAGCTGAGGGAAAAAATATAAAAAAAAAACTGTGGAGGGTGACCCCCGGATGGATGAGAACTTTGTGCTAGAACTTCTGTCTAGCTGGACCGTGTCTGTGCGAACCACCAGAGAACTATTATTAAATCATTTTGGTCGGGGACTCTACCGGCGGACGAATTAATCCTGCTCGAAAAATGGACCGGAAACTTGCTCCGAAATATACCCACGGATTGCGGAAATATTAAACGTACACTACGACGTTGACTAGGTCCCTGAGGTTTCCTAGATCTCGGGAACGATTACGTCCAAATCACATCGCTGTCTACTCAGGCTCTCCACAAATTCGAAAATAAACTTTTGATTTAGAGTGACGGTCTGCCCTCTCAACGTCCGGTTAGTCGCGGTCCCGTGTATCGGCCAATTTGCGGTTGCATCGATCAAATCTTCTCTTCCGGTTCGCTCTCCTCTCGCGTCGGTACAGTCATTCATTTCAAAAGCATTCACAGAATTTTTCAGGAGATATGCATAGCTCAAAAATTATGTAACAACGTAACAACTCAAAAATCACGACGAAAAGAATCATTCAGCTGTTTTCTTCGGACATATCTGCTCGTTATTTTCTCATTTTCATTCGTTTTCTGTCGTTGCTGTTTGTTTTTATGACGGGTGGTAACAGAACGAGGCGGCAGCTTCTACCGTTGAGCAAATGATTTTGGCAATAAATTTCAACGATTAATTGAGCGTTTTTGGCGGAGTAAATTTTCTCTGAATAGTAAAAGTGGCAGGTTTTTTCTCGGCTGAACAATGCACCTTATTATTCGGACTTGATGTCCAACAGCGAGGAGGAGCTAGATCAAAATGACACGAGTTTGGTCCAAGGTACAGGTTAAAAGAGTTTCTCCCACGTACTTTTTTCCCCGATCGTTAATTGTAAATTTTTACTCTCTTTATTATCTTCCCGCGCTGAAAGCCACGGAGGAACAATTAGGAAGAATCGTAAATTCTTTGAGGAATGATTATGACGATGATGATACAACGAAACGACAGTTCGAGAGACAACAATCTCGGGATGAAAAACAAGACGATGGTAAAATTGTGTGCTTCGTGAGATTGGAGATCCGGCAGAAAAATGTCAACTACAACGAAAACTTTTTCGAATAATTAAAGATGTTTCGGAAAGCTCGGTGGGTGACATATGCAGAATTTGTCACATGGGTGGACACCCCCCATTAATCGATATCCAGCCGATGTGGGAGTGGAAGAATGATCATGCCATCGTCAATCATGTTCCAAGTCAGATATCAACCTTGTCATCGTACGCCCACTTGGGACCATTGATCTCCGCTTGCAAGTGAGATATTATAACTTAGGAATTAATGAATCATTCGTAGGAATATATGTTCATTAAATCAAAGGATTCTGCTTATCATGGCTTGGAGAAATATCATTACCTATACATATGGTATATACATCTAATCGAGAGATCAGAGGATAAGGGGAGGACGTCGAGGCATAATCACTGTCACAAAATATCAATCAGCCATTTGTTGCCGTGGTTTCTTTTATCGATGGGTTGTGAGCAAAAACCGAAACTAAAAACAGAGAAAAAATGAGAAAAAAGAGCAAAAAGTAAAAGAACAAAAAAATGGGTAGAAATAAGCGCCTAGCCACTTAGCGTTGCTTTCGGTTTAGAAATCTCAAGTTAGATAACTAAAAATATCTATAGAGCCGAGTTTTTGATGGCTCGCAAAGATAAGGTGTCAAAGATCGGTAACACGTGTCGCATAATATTCTTCAAGATACTCCGTACTGCACTGTATGTGGCGGAAGAAGAGTTCCTAACTATTTTAGAATAAAAAATCGCCCTTCATATGTATATATATCGCGTCCCAGATGTCGTGGAACCGTTGGTCTCATTCACGCCGAATGTCTTGAACGTTGGTTGACAGAATCGGGACATACAAGGTGTGAAATTTGCGGACATAAATATGTCACCAAGCGGGTACCTCGGCACGGGATTATCACCAGTATCGGAATTTGGTTTAAAACTGTCGTGGCTACCCGGCAGGTAAGCGAATAGCACTTCATTATTCATGTCCACATCATTTGAAGGTTCTAGACTAAAAAATAATAAACGTAAAAGAACATGAAATTTCACAAATTTACGAACCACGAGGCTGAGCATAGTTTTCTTGAAATTTGATCCGACGTCGTACAATTTTATGAATCAATTTTCGTTTCATCCACTGATATAGATGGTCTTCGACATTTTATATCTACTGGTTACAACCCCACTCGCACTTTTCTCCTGCTACATATGTGCACTGGCTCTGCGGGTGATATTGGAAAGAGGTGTTTCCGAGATTCCATGGATGATAATTGCCATGTTACCAACTTGTTCTTTGACTTTGATCGCGTATTGGGGCTGGCTGATCACCCTTGGCAGGTATACGACCAGGTACCAATAACTAGCTGAAAAATATGCCCCCTGAGGTAATGTCTCTTGAAAATTGTATGAACAAAGAGGAAAGAATAAAAAAGAAACGGGGAAGCTTCATTGCTGAGCTTTGTTGCCTGTGAACGGTTTCATTCGGACGAAATTTGAAATCGGATGGATAAGCGTCGAAGATATAACTGTATCGATCAACGATTTCATGATAATTGTACCCACTGTAGATTACATTCGCGGCGTTGGCGTCGTTTTTGGAGAAACAATTTTGTGGTTCGTCTATTACCGGATAATGCTTCGGAGCGACTTGTCAACCACAGGAACAACTACGAACCGGCTTCGGAACGAGCGCCAATTTCCATAATCGTCAACGTTGTCGAGGATCCTTTGTCCCCAGGAATGGCAAGGGACAATCAAGAGGCCGAAGAATTTTTGAGAATCATGTAACGCGTATAAAGTATGAACTTTGTCACGAAACTGAGAGATCCATGTTCATTATTCGATTTATTTTCATCATCCGCGATCGGATCGACCAGGAAACCGAATGTGAGTGAAATTTATAAAAATAATGAGAACCTTGTCAATTTTGACTACTGCAGTAGCCATTTGAAACTGCTCAGTTTATGATCCTGTCGCAAGTGCGGAATTATTTACGACCCGGAGAAGGCGTCGAAATAAACCTCTCGGTCGAATGGTTCTGAGATTTGGAGTGGGACCGTACAGGTAGTGAAGGGGAAGTCGCTGAGAATTTATACCAGATAACCAGTTCACTAGGTGAACCACCTCTTCTCCTTCTTTCTTTTTCAGTATCTGCAGTATCTCCGAGAACCGGAGTGTACTTTTACTTTCATTCTTCTCCCGCAGGCGTGTGATCAGAATTTCATGCCACCGCGTTGATGCGGGAGCTACCTGAATCATTTTCACTCTTCTCTGATATACCTATACTGACATTGGTGATATACATAGAAATTTCAACACATCCAGTTTAGTCCTGTTCAATGTTTTTTTTTGTTTTGTTCTCTTTTCTTTTCTACTTTTTACGGGTTTGACCAAAGTAGTCATCGCGTGCCAGTAATCTCTAACCATCCTGTCATTCATTAATCACTGAATCAAACTATTGGATTTCGATCACACGCAGAGCTAAAAAGCTATATCTATTTGAAACACGATATTTATTGCTGTCAGGGACTGTATAGTCTAGATAGAACGGATAATTTCACTACATATTGATTCAAAAGTTTTTTGGCACGACGATAATACTAAAAATATGAAGAAACGTATCTTTACGAAGGTGCAGATATCCTCTTCTTCTCATTTTCTTTTTTCTTTTTCAATTTTTCATTTCTAATTGGGCAAATTTTGGGAACGCCATGAATCGTCGACGAGTCACGGGATCTATGCACATGAATTTGCCAGAGATACGTACGTATCTGGATGTGACGTAGACGAATATAGTTTTTCGAATCGGGAATTTGCTAGAAACCGATTTTTTCTGCTAATTTCGTTTCATTTTTTTTCAATAATTTATTGCTTCGGACAGGTTTGTCGTAGGTGGTTGGTATATTAGGTACCTACCTACCGTTGAGATTATTCTGGATCATGCTGTACGGCTGGTGTATACGCATACGATACCGTATAGTTCAGTTTAGAGGCGTGTAAGTATCTGTCAACGATCGTTGAATTTATTCGCGTTAAGAAAACACGCGATTTAAGAGTAACAGTCCCAGGAATAAACTGCCCTCTGCATTATACCGTAGCGTGCGATTCTTCGCGTATACGTACCATTTCCAGTTCATTCCATTCGTACGTACATGTATGCCTCTATACATACGTATTCCTATATTCCCGCGTTTGCATGCAGGCATCGTGGGCGCAGATCTTTTCTACATATTCGATCTCATCTGGCTACTATACTCTGTACGATGGCGTGCTGGATCTTAAGCCGACACCATAATCTACGAGATAAATGGTTCTTATACTGTCATTTAATTTACCCTACAGATTTATATTCTTCGTACAATAATGCCTCGCTGCAATCGTTTTTGTGTGCTTTACCGTTATACTGCCGGTTTCATGAAGCTTATGCTCGTATGTATATTCTGTCGCGTTATTCTACCGCCGCTAACAAGGTTATTACAAGAATATCCGACCGATCCTTCTTGTCTGCCAAAATCTATCTGGCTTTCCAGAGCGATATAGTAGGTGCATATATATACTAACGATAAGAGAGAAAAAAAACCAGCGACAAAGCTGGCATACAATATTCAAGAGGAAAAAAAAATAAGAAAGATGGGGTAAAAGATTGTTGAGAACTCTTGGAATATGAACGTGGTAACGAACGTGGGTGCCTTGACCAGAAAAACTGTCAGAATTCAAAGCCTCGTAATTCCAACGAATGATGATCCGAGTTACAATATTCATAGCCTAAATTCGTTTTCCGATCATACCTGCCTATATACCAAGTGCATGTATAGGTATATGTATAGGATGCATTTGAATATTTATGAGGTTCGAGATTATAGTATAGGCCGTGGCTTTTGAGAAGCGCGGCAATTGCGTTACGCGGTTCAAATTTTCCTCGGCATTTCTATAGTTTTCAAACTGTTATATTGATCGATTCTTGCTAAAAGAGTATAATGATGAACCAAGGCGGGAGGGAAATTTAATAATATACAGTGAGAAGTCGTAAATTAGCATAGATTACACACGCAAGCAGATGTCAGATTCTAACGCTTGAGCTCCTCGCCTGCTGTGTGTAATACGCTTACAAGTAGGTATCGAACTCGGGGGCGTACCAGACCTACGGGATAGATATTAACACTCGTATAATAACATGAAGGAGTGAGCTTACCATCAGCTAGGTTAAAGCGTTTTTTTTTTCTCTTTTACTTTTCCACTATTCTCAATGGATTTCAATCGGGAATGAGAGAAACATCCAATTTCTATACTCCGTTTTCAATTTACCTATATAGGTATATATTCAAGGAATCGGACATTTTGGAAATTATATATTCGTGAAAAAAATGAAAGAAATCGTTTTGTGAATTCGGAATGCTTATTCCTCACAGGTAAAATGAATGGAAAAGAAAACCGTCGAGTATGTGCAACGAGGATGTTCTCGATAATGGGCTGCCTAGAGAGTTTAGAGAACATATTCAGATAAAATAGTTGAAGAAATTGTAGTCATACTTGAGCCTCAGACCCGCGGTAGGGCTTGCGCGGCTGGAAAGATTTACGGGTGTAGTTGAAAATACTATAAAAATAATAATTGTATGATTTACCGTGCGTTAGTTTGGCGCTTTTGTATATAGGGTTGGGGTGGTATGGGATACTGTACCGCGGGCCGATCCACGGGGTTATTTTCGTGAGAGTATGTAAGAAAGTGAAAGAGAAAGGAGATGTAAAGAGAAGGAGAAAGAGTACGAGAAAGAGAAATGGAAATGAAGATCTGGAAGAAAAGATAAAGATAGAGAGGGAGAGAGAGAGAGAGAGAAAGAGAGAGAGAGGGAGAAAGAGAGAGAGAGAAGGGTTACATAGCATTTCCTATAGAAAAACTGTCTATTTTTGAAAACGTTCACATCTTCTCATCGTCTCATCGTGTGTCGCTCGCGACATCGCGGGCAAGAATCGTCTAAGAGTATAAGGAGTAGGTATAATACCGACACCGCGGGACCGTTTCCGCTTCTATCTACTCATAGTGTTATTTTTAATTGCCTTTGGAAAATGGCCTCTCTCTGTATAGTAGTGGGATAAAAAAATCAGTAGCCAAAAAAAAGGGAAACGAAAAAGAGAGAGAGGGAGAGAGAGAGAGAGAGAGAGAGAGAGAGAAAGAGAAAGAAAGGAAATAGAAGAAGAGACCTTCGCTTGTTTTCATCGCTGCTTTATTAACTTCCGAAAAAACTATATATACCTTAGATACGTCTCTCCTCTGAATTCACAATTTTCGAGAAGCCTGCGCTCAGCTTCCGTCGCGGTCATACCCCGTACAGTTCACTTGTAGGCGAGTTTTATGCAGCCTACATATACGTGTCGAAGATCCGAACGAATTTATCAAAAATTGTAGCAGGTATGTACCTGTAGACATTTGAAAAGAAGAAGAAGAAGAAGAAGCTGCCCGTGCAGATAACTGTATAGCCGAAGGAACTACCAAACAGACTTTGGAGGAAGGAATGAATCTTTTACGCGCCATCTACACAAATGTATCCGGTTCGTTCGTAGAGCAGAGGATACGAGTTCGTCTCGCTAGAAGTTCGGCGAGCTATTTAAAAATATTGGCATTCCATGGTCGCTTGTCTTCACACACAGGAAATAATACAAAGATACTACTATTTTATTGAAAAAATGGTAAAAAACGTTTCTGTCTCCCTGAGTCAACTCCTCCCCTGCAGTTATCGCTATACTTTAATAATGACCGACTCAAATTCTCATCCAACTTCCTCAGGAATATCTATTTAGTAAGTGGAAATAATTTACAATTATGATTCAGTATGGAAAAATCATGTTTTCATCATATCACGATTATTTCATACACGTACCTGCTATTAAATTGGTCATTTTTGATTCGCCATTTTATATGGTTAACAGTTTTCTCACCGCGTAGGTATATATACTTATTTCCTGTACATACAGTAACGTGCAATTCAAAAAGGTAATCATTTTTCTTGAGCGCATCTACCTCAGCCTGGATGAGCTAAGGATTATGCGTTCACGAATTTGCCTGCATGAATATTACTACGTGTGTTAGTACTTACTGGTTCCATTGGTGCAGTGTGTTTTAAATATGCGAAAGTTCAACTGTGTTACCGGTTAAAGAGATAACTGAAATACAGCTGATAATAAAATTGCGAGTGTCCTGCTGCATGATTAATTGTGAGTTATTTTTTTTACAAATTTATCACTTTGTTTTTTCACTCTGCCAACATTCGATCGCTGTGGTGCTCGCGAATAATTTATTCAACGTTGAAATATCGCGCAAAATGTAAAAATATTCATTTCTGAATTTTCATTTCTTTAGGATGGTATTAACAAGATGATTTCGCTGTATGGATATGAGGTACGATTTATGCTTCAGAGAGTATACGCAAGAATATTGGTTATTACTTTGCATGAGGCTATATATTCTACACAACGGAAGGTTAACTGTATTTTTTGCGCCAGTGTAAAATATTGCCAATTATATTATACGGGGTCTATCCGAGTAGCCAAAATTTATTATAGATGATAAAAGGTATCTCGTGTACGCTGCGTATAATTTCTGTACCTACATGTATACCCGCACACTGCATCCCAAAAGCTGTTTAACAAGCCCCACATCTCGTGGACACGCAACCTAATAAATTGGCAATTCTGGTCCAGCGCCAATCTCGAAATCCCAGTTTTGAAATGCCCAATTTACTATTCAGGACTCGGATTTCAGAGTCATTGATTCGGTAATGAAGAAACGTTGCGCACCGCACCGCACCGCGCAGCAATTACTTTCATCCAATTCCCGTGCGGGAGAATCGATTCACAATTCACAATCTACAGAGTAACTCTGCAGATTCGAGCTCCAATTTACGGTACCTACACAGTTTTTTCTCTCGATTTTTCCTTTTCTTTTTTCGGAAGTCCTTTCGAGTGCCATTATGCACACTGATGACAGAATCCTCTTTTTTTCGATTTCTGCACTTGCTTTCTTTCTTTTTTTTTGTGGGGGTGAAGGGGAGACGATTTTGGAGAAGGTACCGCCGTGAGTAGAAAAGTATAGCACGCGTCCAAGATATATCGGTAAAGAGATAAGTACTTCAAAAATAAGTATCAAAGCAAAGTTTAACCCTTGGCGTTGTACCCCGGGAAGACGGTGAGTTTTAATTTATATGTTTTTCGTCAGCTTAGACAGGTTCAACTTTCGAATAAGTAACGTACCTTTAGGCCGAGTAGAGTATAAGTATAACACTCAGTGTACGTTTCGTACAGGTTTAAAAATATCTCGTACGATTCAAAGTTAACGATAGGAAAAATTAGACTGTCATTCTCTTACGCTCTATAGTACACATATATATATGTATGTATTTCTATATGTATAATATGAGTCTTTTAAAGAATTGGTAGTACACACCTCCACGGTAGTAAAATTGAGGTACCGATTTATCGAATTTATTATCACTGTGGAAGATAGAAATGCCACCCGTGAGTTCGTTGGGTGAGAATTGTTCCGAAGAGGAGAATAGATTTCACGTATATTTTCCTTCTCGAAATTGATATTGAAGAAGAGGAGGAGGAGGATGAGAAATATGAAATATAATAGAAAAAACGAAGAATGTAGAAAGATGTGGCAATTTTTTTCTCCCGCAAACTTTCTGTGAGAGACAATTGGGAGTCCTGATGCTACGGGTATAGTTATTTTAATACGTTTCATATTATACCTATACCTATGGGCTTTACGAATAAGTACAAACGTTAATTCCCTCGCTTAGCGTCGCGTCGCGACGCGCAACGTAAATCAGCGGGCGTCGCCGTGGAGTGAGAGAGCGGTACCTAGTAGGCGGCAGAAGGGAATAAAGGGGGAATTTCAACGTACAAGAGAATGTTAGGATATTAGTCCCTAGGGACGTTTTTCGAATGCCAAACATTTTCCCCGTGTGGCTATCGGACGCGATATAAACCCGAGGACCCGAAGAATCGAACGACCGAAAAAGTAAAAAAAAAAAAGAGAGAGAGAGAGAGAACGAGTGAAAAAGAGTGGAAAAGAAGAAAAAAGGAAATGAGATGTGGGGACCAAATTATCCTAATGAATTTATGCGCTTCCATGTTATCTACGAGTCGGGTAATAGTCAATTTGTTCTTCTCCCTAGCGTGTCGCGTAAAGAATTTAGGAATATTTGAACCGCTTGAAATTCTTACCCCATAGTTTCGGATAAAAATATTGGTTCCAAGAGAAATTTATCTCTTCCGCTTTTCACACCGCAAGGGATACGCTGCCTAGGTGCAGCAAAGGTGAAAAACCACGCCATTATTCCTTGACGATCAATTGGAAGAACAAAAAACCGAAAACAACGATTCTCAAACGGGTGGGGTCGATATTAATTTTTGAACATTATTTTACGTGATTTCTGATGGTTTTCCAAAATCTGTTGGCCGATCATTGCAATGAGAGTATAAAACAGGATACGCAATATTACGAAGATGTCTGAGTGCTCGATTCTTGGAAGCCGCGATCGCCGTCTTGGCTGAAAATCTGTCGAACGTAGGTTATAGATAGAATTTGCCAAATGTGCCCAATCGAAAAGAGCTTCGTCTATATAGCTTCTACAATATACACACAGCTCCATCAATTATAATGGTACATACGTAGGTATATTCAGACGAAATGCGCAGTTGGCTTTGCCGGGAGAATCTAAACACGACGTTTCAGACCAGAAGAGCCTAACAGCTCTACGTTCAAACGAAAGTGTAACCTGCAATATTGACTATTCATCCGTACAAACGATAACAAAAACTGTTATTGGAAATATCGAGACATAGAATTTTTTGATCAATGCAATAATGTTTGTATGTATATACATACGTATGCATTCGTTATGAATACCATTTTGTGTAAAAATTGCACGATTCGCGTGTAGAAAATAGAAGAAAAAAGCAAAACTTGAGCCTCCCTCCATCGCAATACGTGCGCGAATTCAGAGTTTGCCGTGACCAGGATTCGAACCTGGGTTACTACGGCCACAACGTAGGGTCCTAACCACTAGACGATCACGGCTGACACAGGAGATGAAAACGATACTTTCATTTCAAGAGATCGGTCCAGATATCGGCCGCATTGTTCCGCGGAGCGTGACGCGATCGGATATAGGTACGAGAGCCGATGTTCGTCGGGATTGAGAGATCGGCACTCTCAGAGGTGAATAATGAAGTGGCGAATTAATGTGTTAGTTGATGTGAAAGGTATACCATGTGTCACGTTTTATCAGCAATTAACCAGTTGCGGGTAGAAAGTATAGGTACTGCTTTGATAATTTAAGGCCAAAGCCGTACTATAACGCGAGGGAAGGTGTAGGCATGAGATTTGTTGGTGAAAAAAAGATGGAAGACAGCCAAAACCAATATCCCATTCGTGAGACACTAGATTACTAACGGCAGATCATTGCTAAGAAAACATGTTTTTGTTGGCAGCTGAAGGTAAAAATAAGTCGAAGACAGTTGCACGTAATGTGCAGAGCAAAACCGAACCCCCAGCCGACTATCTTCTTCTTTCTCTCTGTTGTTACAATACCGCGACCATCAAAGCTTTATCCCTCAGTTTCTACTTTCTGTATCTTGCTCAGCGACAACAGATCGATGGCTTTATTACACGTTATTTGACATGCGGAAAACTAGAAGCTATACGAGTTTATTTCGCCTAGGTGGATTCTCCTACGATTCAGCTCGGAATACGAAAACCCGGCTTTCCGTGGCAGCATTCTAGCTTCGGTATTATGTGTTTACTTTGGACCGCCAAATTGCTACCGCCCCGTGTTTCGTGTTTGCATATCTTATGGCTGAAGAAATTGGGACGCTGACAGGTTCATTGACGTTCAATTAATCGTTAATTATTAGACACAATCTCTATTCAAGTTGAAATACGATAATGAATCGGCTTCAACGCATCTGTACCCGTGTGCGTAGGATACTCCGCACGAAGCCGAATCGTAGCAGGATAAATTTCGACGATTCCCCGATCGCTCAGCATTCTCTTCGGCAAATATTATTATCCCCATCCCGCGCTTCGGGTTCAGGTAGAGCGGATATCACGCAGCTGGATGTCTCGATGCGGACCATGTTCAAATATTTGTTTCAGGGGATACGTTTTGCTTAATTTTTGCCGTTTGCACTACATGACAAGGGTGCATAGGACTGATTAGCCGGACGGATATGCACTCCCGCGGCGATGCAAACATTGCAGTGGAAGGACAGACAGATTTGATGTCAGAGCAGACCGTTTTGCCTCTGGGTTCAAATTATAAGTAAGTTTAACCTGAGGTTCAATGGTTCGTCAAAATATTGATCTTTCGTCAAACTTTCTTCTATTTTTACGTCATACTTGTACATAATAATCCCATTACTCGGCGTTCGAATACGTTGACATTGGCCCAAACGAAATCTTTTCATTCTGATATGTAGGTATACTTGGTAGCGCAGTATATGCGTTGGCATTAATTACGACCGATCCAAAATAACCTGGATATTGTTGCCCCGTATAGTATCAAAACGATTTTACTTGAAAACATGATTGGTCGGGAGCGTTCTGGTATAACTATAGGAGAAATCACGCATCCTGGGTTCTGATATCAGGCGTCGAGTCGCGCTATCGATACTTATAGAGGAATAATGGTTGCGAAATATAAATCACGATTGGGATGATATGTTTCTATTAATCTCGCACACCGTTCGAAGATTCAAAGGCACGTCTGCAATTCTCATGTGTTTTTGGTTATATGGAGTCTTATTCTGAACTCGTTTAAAATCATTATTAACGAAAATATGATATGAAATTTCAACGACAGATATCTGGAATCCGTAGACATCTGAAAATGATATCAAAATTCATGAAATGTTAATATGAAATTACAAATTTATCACAAATTTCAATAATACTTCAATGAAATTCGAATATATACGAAAATATGAAAAATATGATAAAGGGAAAGATGCGGCGCAACTTCTTTCCTTACTTCTTTTCGTTCATCTTCGACGATATACCTATATATTCTTTCTTTTCTTTTCACCTCATTTACACTTCCGTTGCACCTACTGCAATGGAGCCCATGAGTGAGATGAAGAAAGGGTTGTAAACTTTTTCCGCCCTCTTTTTTTGCGTCCGTACAATTCGTAATGCTACTTTGATGAACTTCCGCGTGAATGTATACGCATGTATTTATGTATACTTGAACTTCCTATATCCCGTTATACTTCCTGCAGGCATTCTTTTAAGGACTTCCGCTGCCCCGACAAGCAATTAGCAGTACCTAACACCAGCTCGCTTACGACCTACGCTAACATTATATCGTAGACTTTGGACATTTGATCGTTGATTACTCATGACTTGTGAGCTATAACCGCTCCTCGAATTCGTTTATGAACCTCGTCTACAATGGTTTCCCGCAGAATCAGTCCAATTGTAATCCAGAGATGGATGACCTGATATGGAAGCGATAGACAAGAGGTGAATACCTATAGTTTCAATTATTCCATGCGCGATTCTTTCTCGACAAATCTAGTTTTAATTAGACAAACGCGTAGGTATGCCTGAAGCGGAAATATGCGAAGTCCTGAGGGCCTCGGTAGACGATTATGACTGAAAAAAATGTAGCATTCATCGGAGCGAATAAAAAACCGTCTATTATTTGAACCTCGTTAAAACTGTATCTCTTTGCCTTATCCATTTGCCAGTCGCTTACCATACATGCATTATTTAACAATACATGTACACCGCAATGGCGGAGACATATCTCACGGGGAAAGGGGATGAGCTCCACTTCTAACGATCGTAAAAAACCAATTCACGTCCATGTTTTATAACGTCGATACCTCGTTAAAAACCACTCTGGCAATCTACCCACCTGCAGAATGCACCGTCGAAATTCGCCGTCGTGTTTAGATATCTTTATAAAAAGATTGAATTTTTTGCCGAACCACCCAACGCGACTTATGGCATGCCCGTACCGAACTGATATATATGGCCGAGAGCCGATCAGAGCCAGACAATTTACGTCCCACGGAATCTCGGGCTTAGATAATCTTTTTTCTTCTTCTCTCGGAACTTAGAGAAGCGTCATCGAAGTCCATCTAATCTGCAATATTGTGAGAATAAATGTTGATCTGGAGATTATTTTTATCGGTCTCACCGCATGTTGAGTGATGTTACATGTATAGTCGTAATTTTTGGTACATTTGGGAAAGTTGGAAATAAATTTGAGGAAAAGCGGAAAAGAACGGATTGAGTAATTGGGAGAAAGAGGCAGGTTGAAGTGTTCGGAACGGTTCAGAAAATTGGAACAACTGTGATTCTGAGCCTATGAATCATGTTACGAAACTATATTTCGTAAGTGATGATGTGTATTAGTGAAATTGATGAGCGCGATCTACAGAAAAAACGTAAAACACCTCGGCCCGGATTCTGGAGTATGTATAACATAAGCTATTTCGTGGTTCGATGCACTTCGCTTCTATATTAAATAAACTGCGCTATAAACGACGCGAGGTTGCGGATATTCCGCCGATAAAATCGACGAGGAATACTCGAGCTGTTCCAAGACCAATGCGTTTTGATTGAGGTGCGAAATTGAGGGTAAAAATCGCAGTGTCTGGAACCTTGGCCACACTTCCGTGGATCCGAAATATTTTCGGAATTACGAATTATGAATTTCTCTATGAAACAATGACTGTCGTCGCTATGATATGTTCGTATACTTATACACCGCAGTAAATACGAGGACGAGAAAACAAGCGAATTAAGGCCGAAATGACTATGTTATGCATATCGAGCCCACAATACGCTTTAAAAATTCTAAAAGCATCTGATATCAACAAGATTTTGAAGAAGTAGGTACCTATACATATTTACATAGCCGGTGGATCTGGAAAGTGTGAAAGAACTTCTGCGATGAATCATACGATTTGTGGATGAAAATGATCTTCGAATACCAAAAGGAAAAAGTGTAAGAATGTACGTAGTACTTTTTTCTTCCGAAGTCTACATCGATAACCATTTTCCCATTTTAGTTTTATATACTTTTATATAAGCAGTGAGACTTGCTCGTGGTGGGAATACATAAATCATTTGGCATAGAGTATAATAAATAATCCGTCCACCGGTGTATCGTGTATTGTACCGGATCCTAACGCAGGTAGGTACACCTATGCCGCATACTTGTCGGATATTTTCACGCCGCACCCTTCTACGCCGACATAGCCCATAAGTGTTTCGTCCGAGCGATCTACTGGGACGACTGGCAGCCGCACTGGGACGAGATGCAAAACAGCGGCAATAAGATTGAATGAAAATCCCAAACCGACCTCGGAGACAAGACAAGACAGTAATACTCGACAGTCGACGACGGAGAGCTAATTATATTCGGTGATAAAGTCTTTATGCATGTCCTTTCAAAGTTTTATCGGCCATTTCGACATCCTTTATCAAGACAACGAATGATACACTGAATATATGCGTACGTTGATATATTGGGTACAGTTCGTTGCTTATGCATAATCTATATATAGCGGATAGATATTCGCTAGATTGAAGCCCGAGTTCGGTATTTATTATACATATAGGTATGCGCGTACGTACCTGCGTGCACATTAACCAACCATCAACAATTGACGTGCGCGCATCGAATCGGCATATAATATGATTCAAGAGGAAGAAGGATGAAATATGAGTTCACAATTTCTCACGGAGGAAAAATGTAATTTGAATATTTCTTAGTAGAATGCAATATATGAAAAGTGACAGACTCGCATATTTCCGCTTTTACTACAATCCCTGTGGATTTTCTTTCCTCTATTTTCCTTTTTCTCGATTCTTGTAATTTTTGTCTAGAATATGCGTACATTCAAAGGAATACGCATATCATGAGCTCGTGTCGATACTGAATTTTGATTTTATAGGACAAGGCCTCGTTCCACTTTAGCTAAGTGATGGTGAGGTCTGTCTTGTCTTGAAATAGCCGCAAGAATCTTTTGGCACCGATATATTGAAAAAATCAAAGTATGCTAAGCCAATAATTTGTCACCCCACCCACGATTTGGACGTTTCAAATACTGTTAACAAGTCGAATAATTTCTCGGAGAAAACTTCTTACGCACAAAGACTTCCTCCACTACACTAGGTACACTCTTTTTTTCTCTATTATTTTCATCTCAATTGAATTCACTCATTAATATAACAATCGTGAATCAAATAATTCTACGGCACATATCCTACAAGATTTCGGAAAAAATTATCGTTCTCTTTTCTGATCGAAATGTAACGATCTTCGATGAATGATATCTGCATTGAAAAGCCTTGAAATTGCTGGACCTCCCGTTTCGTATAGCTTGAGAGACTATAATATTAGTTTGTTAAACGATATTCGGTGTGAACACGTCCTAAAGAAATAGAGACGTGAGCATGTCGCGTTGGCTACGACCAAGTTATGACAAGGGTTGCCCAGAAATAGCCGGTTTACAGGAATATACACGAGGGTATAGGTAGGCGTGCTAAAGGCTGACATTAATTCTTGCGTGGGTACCTACGATGCATATTACACATACGTGCGCTCACATTGTGTGTACATCCATTCGCATGCTCGTACTGCGGCGGGGTGCTCGGAAATTACCATAATACAGCGTTCAAAGTCGCGGTATGAATTACTCCTCCGATTATACGTATAGGTATAATATTCAAAATTATACACCAATCGCACAAACATCCGGACACAATTTCCTCCTCAAATCAAAACTCTCTCATCCAAATTCCGATCGGCGAGCCGTTATACAGAAATAGGTATCACTGAAATTTCATTTTGTTGATATATATTGATCCATAAGATTACACAACGAAAACGTTAGTAGCCAAATTTCATCTTGGGGCGTATTCCTGAATTAAACCATGGTTACGGTTGCATCGTTCAACCCTTGTTTATATTTAGAGAAAGACAGGATGATGCAGCCGTAACCACGTTTCGATTTAGAAGCACACCCTCATTTTGCAATTAAGATTTTCGTGATCCCTGCGTATGCCTATAGGTACACTCGTGCACATTAATGGTTTTGCTCTGAACTTAGCCAAGCTGGTGGTACACGTTGCGCCATGGGTAGAGGTGAGAGCATTCGGCGCGATGCATTGGAATAAATTGATTGGTCTCTGCATTACACTTGGAGCGACCTGCCACAAATGTAGCTAACTTCAGAGCGAAGCCATTAATGTGCGGCGGTGAACATTTGAATATGATTCAGCTATTTCAGTATTATATGCATTATATGAAAGCGACTTCACCCTTGACGTCGACTTTTCCCTTGACTCGATTCGACTGGAAAATGACGAAGACAAAAAATATGCCGATGCATATGAGTGAAAGCGCTCTCTCCGCACGTGAAAGTCATTTCTTTCGCTCTTGTTCCCTTAGTCCCGTAGAGCGCACCCCTCGAAATCACGCTGCGGAGGGTGAGGGCGAGCAAAGAACGATCTTTCCTTGGTCGATGAAATCTTTACAAGATTTGAGTGGCTTATGTATGTATGTTATACGTGCATACATACATACGGATACATACATACATGTACAGGACTACATGCGATCGTATGTACTATACGTTTTACGTGTATGGTATATATGTAAATAGGTATATACTTGGTTCCTAGGTTGTCGTATCAATGTAGATACATACACATATATGTAGATATGTAATACCCACTGCGAAGAACTTTATGAGAGCTAGTTTGTTTTTGTGATTTAGGATCCAGGGACTTGTATTACATTTGTTCAGGCTTGTTAGGAGGTGACGGGTTCTACGAGATACGGCGAGTCAAAGACTTTTATTAGTTTTCAAGTTTTCACCCCGTGTGCGCGCGTACCGGTCCGCACAGTTCAAATCTATGCCCACTTTGAGTTATAGCCACTATTTTCCCACCTCAGCACATGTATATGTCTTCCTCCGCAAGAAACTTGTACGATATACCTATATACATAGGTATATACATTTGAACAGCATTGGGTCAAACTTATTATAACTTATACTCATTATAACAGGACGTGCGTGCCTTTATAGTCAATACAGTCAATCTATACATAGGAAAATGTGGAAGTGGGTATTTCCGCGGAAGATTGAACGGAATTCAAAATGAAATTTGATAAGCGGTGGAAAAAATTCTTCAAAATTCCCGCAGTGAGATATAACGTATTCGGTTTTCGATTCAAATTTTGCTACGTATGATCGTATTACGCGTGTTCAATTTTCGACTCAATCTATAATCGCATTGCGAAGTCCGCTATGCCGAGAATGTAATACGTACCTGTACATACAAGAGGTTTATAACACGCGGTGCCGCGGGGCTGAAAATTTAGCAGTTTACATGCCATTTCAGGAAATTACCACTCCGCGGCGGAATTAACTGCGCTGGACACGAGTCGGCTTTGTACCGCCAACTCGTAGGATAGACCGGGGTTAGTTGTAACAGTTCGCGTTTTCGCTCTTACTCCGCTCGAACTGTAACGGTCACATGCATGCCAGGTACATTGAGTAAAGAGCGTTCATTTCCTGACAAAATGTTACCAAGTAGAACTCTCTAGCATATATAGGAAAGGAGTTATAGGCCTATAAACAAAATGCGGGAAAATCTTACAACTGACCCCGACCGCGACCCCGGGGCAGTTGTAACTCGAGGTTCTCATGCGAAATTACATTGTTCATTCGATCAGTCTCATACGTTACGATCAGGAACGAGTTCCTTAATCAATGAATATCACATATTACTAGTTATATGATATATATCGTATCAACGTGTCAGACTCTAAATAACTCGAAACACTCTTCTGAAGATCATTGTCTCTCAAATTGTCGATTTTCAAATCGTACAAAATTTCCGTATCAAGTTAGCTATGATGTTACAATGATCCCTGATCAAATTGTTATCATGTCCTCGGACGAATTGTTACCTACAATTGACCCCGGTTTATCCTATGGCTATGTAAGTTTCCCTCTATAATCTGAGGAGTCCGGAAGTAGGTTCTCGTTATAGGAATAATATTCCCCTGTTATTCAAATTTATTCAAAAGCCTCTCTTAGTTCGTATAAATGGTGCAGTTAAAAGCTATTTCTCGTCGATTTTGTTACGAATGAGAGATAAAAGATAGCGGGGGTTCCTATCGATACAAAAATAACCTAATAGAAGATTTGTTAAGGTAGGACTTGGACTTCGCTTCGATAGTCTGTAGAAGAGGGAAATGAGAGAAAAAAATAAATTCAAAGAAAAAAAAACCAAAGTAGGTATGCGCGATGCACTCCGGCCTGAGAGCGGTTCTCGAGACTCTTAGAATTCACTAACGGACGCATTAACGGACAGGTGCCGGTTGGGAAAATACAGTAACTCAAAAAGTATCGCGTGTTTAGCTACATAGCTATCTATGGGCCACCGGATTGCCTAAAACTGGAATTAAAAGAACAGAGCGCGAGAGCGTGGTCTTTGTAGCATCGCCGTAGGGGGTTTACCGTAAAAAATCTTAGCCCAGGTATATATTATACGTACGTTTGCGGTAGATAGGTTAAATCGTGACTCACGCTCGTCCAATTATGTATATCGTACCCTTTCCTTTTCTGTCATCAATCAAAGTATGAATTCCGAAAGTCTTTTTCTATTCCATCACCTTTTCGATCGGCGATATTCGATTTTAGGAATTGAAAAGTAGAGAAGAATTGAAAAATCGAAAATAAGAAAGCAATATCAATGAGACCCATCGACGCGACGTATCGATTTAATTTACAAGTGTAATCGATCACGGAGACAAATTACCGTACGAGGTTCATTATTTTATAACATATGTATCGCATGCGAGCGATAGTATGCATTGCTAACCGGTTCACATCGTGTTCAATTTGCCGGTCAATTAATAAAGCGCAAGTAGTAATTAAAGTATTAATCTATACAGCCTCGGCTTTCTTATTAAGCTAATTAACTCCTTTAACTTTTCGTAGGTGAAGAGCTCCGCGTACGTGTCAAAAGATTTACGTCAAACATGAAAACTTAGAGCTCGTATAACGCGTCCCTTTATGACGTTAATTAGGTGCTCTTTACTCATTTATTGCACTCTTTTGGAACTGGTTCAATATTTTATGGCCCTTCATTATAATCGCGGCCATAATGATCCCCTTCCCAGAGCAGTCTTCATCAATGATTATAAAATTCATTGATCAATTTTCCAGATCGGTAGCAAGACATTGATTTTAACTCAGACAAAATATGAAATCATACGAGTTTTCAAACAGTTATAGAAAAGTTCATAGGAATACGTGGCCGAACAAATTCTGTCTTATAACGTATTAGATCTATAGGACGTATTCGGAGATTTACGTTTTCGAATGTATGTATATTATATCCGCGGGTATTTCTCATCTGTGAATGATGATAAACCGTTTTCTTAAAATGGCCGAGAGAGTCGAGTCACTGCGTCGCGGCGTTATGATGTATAACACGTATACCAGAGTTGGATGGGAAGAGGCAATAGCATGTATAAAGTTCAGACTTCCAAAAATACAACTCATAAGCTTTGGAATATGAGACCAGAAGTAACATAAAGGTGGATCGGTACGGCAAGCGAGGCATCTGGACCGCTCAACGAAATATAATAACAGTTCGCAAGAAAACGCGTTTCGGAGCTTATAACTAACTGAAACTAGAACTCATACCAATCTAGACCGTAGACACCGCTGAACATGAATGCAATACTTCCGAGCCCGGAGCCCATATTGGGACGTATAGAGCAATAAACGGTACCGCATCGTTGTTACATAAAACAGGCACAGCGAACCAAAAAACGGCTTCTGTTTTATCAAAAGAATATACAAACTTTGAATATCGAACGAAAGATTTTTCAAATTTACATCCAGTGCGCTGAAAAGTTTGATTTGGATCTCAGAATCGTATAAAGAATTTCCAAAAACTTGCTTAAGTTTTTCAATTATTTTACCCATTTCCCGTTTATTTGTTGTCTCGATCAATTTTTTCAGTTGTTTGAAGAAAAACGTCAAGGAGTGGCCACGTGCACGGCGTTGACACGTGCACCGTAAACAATGATCGCGTAGTGCGCAGCGTAAGGTAGCTGGTTATTATACCTACGTGGTAGTAACGTACATAGATTTTTTGGAGGCACGCGTGACCGGAGACCCCATAATCGAGAGCTTGCACACGTGTTTAACACGCGTGGCCGTGTCCCCCTTTCGGTAGCGAAAGGATTTACCCTGGTAGGGTAACTCGACGACCCAATTACAGGGTGCAGGGCAACCTTTGCCTCTGGTGTTTATCATAAATTTACTAAGACAGAGCAGAGCGTACGTGCAGTGGCTCGCTTCGGAGCCCGGATGGCTGGCTGAAGAAGCCTAATGGCTTCAGAAGAGGAAAGGCCGGAGAAAGAGAGAAAAAATTGACCTGAAATCCGATTTTTACCATTTTTTCTATCATCGAAGTCATATCTATTCGTCTATTTTCATTTTATAGTCAAATATTCAACATAAATCGTACGCGGATATATGTATGTGACCGATTAACGGAAGTCTGGTGAATTAATATATTTGAGTGGCGTAGGCCAGTTGTTCACATAAATCAATATGAGCCACGTGCCCACGCAGGGAAGGGCAATCTCACGTAACCTATATCATAGGTGCGTATGTATGCACGCGTATACGCGTCTCCGGGAGTTGAAATTTTATTGTATCGATGCAGAGAAATTTGTTGAATATTCACACGATTTGGATATTACTGATGAATTTTTCTCAATTTCCATACCTATCCGCATACGTTTTGGAGTCTAGACTATGCGGCACTCGTTCTTGACTATACCAAACGTATTTCAAGAATGTCACATAATATCATAAAGCTTTTGTACTACTTTAACACTAGTGAAAAATTGGTATACCTCCTTGTCAAGCACATGGTGTTCGAGTAATCGTCAATGCCAACTGCGATAAGTTTCACGTCTGAATGGAATTCAGGATTAATTACATACTTGAATCGTCCTAAAATTAGATTGAAAATAAATCACTTCCGGCTGATAAAGAACGTAGCGGGTTCCCTCGGCATGCATCAGCATGTCGCTGCTTTCAACGAAGTTGAAGAAGATTTTTCAATCGCTTAAATTTAAGTAATATAAAAAATCGCCCCCCATTACCCTTGAAGTTTCACCAATTTCGAAGAGAGCTTTTTTTCCAATTTTTCATTCCTATTTTCTCTGTTTCCAGATTTAGATCACACCACCCGCTGCGCAATCAGATCATTATATTTCAAGCGCCGCGCCCGGATGAAAATGCCCGGATTGACAAATTCGAATCCACGAGTTAATCTCGCAACTAATGGCGAATAAAAATTGTCACGTATGAAAAAAATCACAAACTTTATACTGATTCAAGTCCGTAGCGAAATGGCGGTGTAGAAGTTGCGATCAAAAAGTCAGAGACAAACGTAGAGGCCCGCGTGCGCCTTTGAAGTGGCTAATTCATTGAACCGACATGTGTTGCATGAAAAATCATCTTTAGGGGTATAATTAAAAAGTGGGAGGGGTAAAAAATCAAGTGGATAATAATTCGCCGCTCGTTACTCCTAGAATAACATTTTCAGCGTTCGATGGCCGAGTTTGCACGGTTCAATGACCCCGTAAAACGTTCAGGGCACGCACATAGCGTACTCATGGTAGCATTAGAACAAGCTTAGGTATATTAGGTATCAGTACAACTTATGTTACATGCGACAGTACGCCGTAGTTGTAACATATGTTAACTGCGGGCAATCAGGGTAATGCATTCGTTGCATATGTATACATATATATGTACATACGTAGCGTACGTCTGTACGATAATACCTCGACGTCTAGTTCTCATGTAATCATTCTTAATGTACCAATCTTGCATTAGCCGAGTTTCTCGATGGTATATCTTTGCCCCACTTACGATTCAGATGGATTATGATACGTCACTGATGTCCAGATCTCTGATCTCATTGTCAGTCTCTTCTATGACTATGCCGCACTCGTATGAACCTATAATAGCGTCATCGGTCATTTTTAATTGCCATGGAAAATCGACAGAAGTTTTCTCCATTTCTTGAATAATTTACTCAACGGATATTCTACCAATGATGTATGCACGAATAGGAAATACCTAGCATATAACGAGCTCTTGAAGAGTACCGTCATAGATTATACATACCTGCATAGGGCATAGGTGTGGAAGTATGTAAGTTACACACAGAAATAGATCTTCGTCGACCGAAGAAACGTGCTTTAGGTTCATTTTCAACATAAAACCTAGCACCTATAACACCGCTCTTGCCGTAGCTCGCTGCAATTTGCTATTCGCTTCTTCATGACTTGCATTAGCTTCCCACTCGATTTTTAAACCGTTCATTGACTGTAGCTAAGCAATGTACTGTTAGCTAGTTGGTATTGTTTATCGGCTTTACGGCCTCTTAGGGCTTAGACTTTAGATTGTGCAATGAATTTAAAACAGATTGATCCATGCCACAGGTGAAACTCACAATCGTTTGCTATATCAATAAAAAATTCGAACTTCTCTTCTCCTCGCACCATTCAGAACAGCTATTGGAGAGGTACTTCAATCGATCTTTCAACCCCATAACAGGACTTCGAACATTCAAGTGGAAGTTTGCTCGGAATAGTAGAGAGATAAAATGAACCGCGATCGGTGATTCGGGTAAAGTAAATCGGTACACACGATGGTTGAAAAATCGTGAATACCGATCTCATATGTAAGCTTGTTTTTCTTTTCACGGGAAGAGTTCGTGCAGCATAAAATTGCTAAAGATAGATGATCACGTTCAAAATTAGTATTCTGATTTGGTAGTACATACATGGCGTACCGATATAACGTAACGCCCGATCATTGCTATAGCTAGCTACGCTAGAATTCTATAGGCTGATCGTCAGTAGATAGAATTTGATCGTGGCGTTATATCAACGTGAGACACATGCAGCGCATGTAATAACACATAAGCAAGCACAGCACGGAGTTTCGATTATAAATATACGAACGTCGCTTCCGGTAATGAGACTACGGATCATGTCTTCACATCCGGGTGCTATATGCCTTCCTAGCTTTCGAAGTTATACGGACGTTTTGGCCTCCTTCAGTTCTTCATCTCAAAAAGGTATCCAAAGACGAGAAAGAGACTGGCTAGACTGGCTAGACTAGCGACTAGATCCCTCCTGTCACAACAGCCGCGCATTCCGCGGTACACTTTTTTTACACGACCAAAGAAGAAAATATCCATCATCATTAAAAGATGGCGCGTGACGCCCCGCTCGCGTCAGATTTAAAGGGACTCGTCTGCTAGCAACGGGAACAAATCTTGATACGTATATTTCTCACTCGAGGATAGCTTTACACCGAAATTTTGAGATCGTTCACACTTTATATTCGAATTTCTTGGAATTCGAAAAGCAGTGGAGTAAACTGGAGTCAAGATTTCCTCCAATTTACAACTGACCCGGGCAGGAAAGATCGAGGTGAATTTGTTCGAGCTGTGATACTCTCGATTCTTTTACTACGAACAAGTTTTTCGTGCCAGAGGATAGTTTAGGGTGGCTTATTTGCCGATGATTAATTGCAATCAACAGGATCTGACGTAACAAATGCTCCGGGATTAATGAAGCGGTAGAGTTCCTGTACGTTGGTACATGTATAAGTAGGTACCTACCACGTACTCTACTAGCTACTCCTACTAGTCCAGGAAATGATACCTTACACCGTCGATCTCGGTGACAAATACACCAACCGACAGAACCAGCGGAACGCAACGCAATGCAACGCAACGCAACGTGACATATTCATCATGCAACTCTTTAAACTAAAATAATAATTTCTAATCCTCGGACGCAAAGCCCTGAAACGTTTTTCTGTCATACTTCATCTTGTCTACCGCGCAGAGGAGAAAATAACATCTTTTTTACTTGCATTTTTCCGAATCATCTGACCGCCATCTACAAGTAAAATAACAATGAAATATTCATAACGAATTGTAATACCTACTCTAAGCATTGCTCTAATCTTCTTGAGTTTCATTCGGTTGATTTTTCCCAGTGTAATTTCAATGAAAAGCTAACGTGCGTCTTGGAGCGCCTTGACAACGACAAGATTGATCGTCGAATGCCAATCAATAGAGATGTGGGCTTATTGATACGTCGATCAAAATCAAAATCAATATCAGTCAGTTACTCGGCTCGGTTTCTCTTCATTCTTTTTCGAAGTTACAACACGTCAATAATGCAAGTGACTAATCAAAGATAGAATTCTTCTATTTTCATCGCGGTATAAGCTTATGCATCGGGATTGCCTAATTGACGGATTCATCGTTCGAGAAAAAGACGCGGAGAAACCGCAGTGGCAATTACAAAGCAATGT
Source organism: Phymatocera aterrima (assembly GCA_963170745.1). Lineage (NCBI taxonomy): Eukaryota > Metazoa > Arthropoda > Insecta > Hymenoptera > Tenthredinidae > Phymatocera > Phymatocera aterrima. Next base: position 18,430,054 of record OY720660.1, read on the forward strand.
GCAAAAGCTTTGTGAAGTCTCCTGCATCACTTGTAATAATCATTTTTCCATACATCGCGAGGATTTGGAATGTATGTTGACCACCCCCGAATGAGTGTAACCACGTTAAAAAGTTTCAGAACAATGAACCTCCGATACGATGATCGCCCCTAGAGGAAGAATTCCTACAATTTTGTGTACCGGATGCAAAGATAGGTTGTGTGGTGGTTCACGATTCACGTCTTCGGAGATCGCGTGCAAACGTTATATTATTATCTCGTCACCGTTTCCTCATGCCATACCAAATCACGCAATTACACTACACGAACCAAAGTATCTAATTGTAAGTGAGTATCTAACACTCCCGAAAAAGGATCTGGCCACTGTCGTGCAAATTAGAATTAGGAAACGAATTCGGTAGAGGTCAGATACAATTGAAACCTCTGTTCGTAGAGCAACGACCTCAAAATGGAAACAAAAAACTACGTTACATCATTCTGTATATTCCGTGAACTGTAGAGATGATGAACAAATTCTCCACCAAAATCGGATCCCTGACTATGCGATGATCTCTCGAAAAGTTATGGGCTGCAGTCCAGTGGCGACTGGTGCGTGAATCTCCAGGTGCCATCTGTCATTCTTTTATCACGTTAATAGCACTGTGAAGGGATGATAGTTGGCCCCTATCGGCTATCGCTTCAGCCTCGGCACTGGACTGTACCGTTTCAAGACAAATTGATAGAACAAAATCGTTGATAAATTTTACATGCGGATCTTGGATCGAATGTAGTCATTCATGTATACCTAACGTACCCATTCGCTCACTCCTAGTATTTTATGCCTTGAATTGCGGTTGTCGCTGTTCGAACTCCGCATAATCATCGTATTTACTCACTGATTGATCACTGACGCGAGTGCGGTTTATGGTGCCTGTCAGTTGTCTGGGTCGATCGGTAAAAGTACGGTAAACTCGAATGCGAGTAACATTTCATACGTGTTATACCTCGCTGAACAGAATTGCCGCATGCTGTCGAATCGAAAATCATTTCGGAATATTGTTTTGTATTGTTTTTGTTCATTCTTCTTCACAACCGTCACGATTCATGCCACGCCTAGATAAATTCTGAGGATTCATAGACGGCTGCAGCGTTGCACTGCAGGGACACTGGACTGAATAGTAAATTCGCTTTCGCAAACCCTTCGACGATCAGATAAACTCTGTTGTACGTACATTGTCGTGGGTTTGGTTCACGTAACGTACATAACAGGCACGGTATACCTGCCTCCTAAAATCGTGATCTGTGTACCAAACATGAGAAGAAAAAATGAAACGAAAAGACAGTATAGGTATAGGATTCAGAAGCCATAATAGCTGTTTCGTTAACATTTTCAAACATCGTATACCCATTTACATGGATGGTAAACTGTCGTTTCTATTCAAAATTTATCATTTCCAGGAGACGATTTTAATACAGGTATGCCCATGGAAAGCAGCCGGATGTGACTGCGGTATCTATTTGTTAATAATCTCACCGAATGAGAGATAAGTATATAGGTACTATAGAAGTTACAAGAACTAAAAATCTCATGTTTCAATCGTAGAAGAATATATATTTATACTCTTTGTCTTATTTTCTGTTCAATAACATGAAATCACACACGCACTCACACATCTATACGTATTGTATACGTATATATAGTACCTAATTCACACTTTGAGGCATGCATCGCGCCTAGATGCAAGTTATTTTCGATTAAGTATATGAAAATTACGACTATTCATGTCAGTGTACATATGTATGCATACTATGGAGTTGTTATTTGTATTTGAACACGTCTGTATGTATGTCCCATACCTACCTCTTCATAAATATATGATTGGTCAAGTTATAAGGTGATAAAAATATCAACGAAACAGTTACTGTTCATGAATTATCTTCGTAGAATAAACTGTAGGAGCGTGTCTCTGCAATGCATTATTGTTATAATTGATTATTATTAATATTATTATTAATATTATTATTATTATTTTCATTCGTTAGAATGTTGAAATGAGAGAGATTGAAACTCGCGTGAGCGTTATGCGTGTTGAACAGACGACAGGATTGGAAATCTGTCTTTAGAGAACGACTACTGCAGCAACTCAAAAAGTAGACAAAAAACAAAAACAGAAACTCGCAAAACGAAGACCAAAGTTGAAAAGAGAGAAAAAGACGCTTTATTATTAGGAAATTATAGCCGCGAAGAGATAAGACCTGATTCGATAAATTTATATTCCTATAATGTATTTATATACCGATATATCAGTTAAAAATGAAACGTATACGCGGCCACCGTGTGCAGCATAGATAGGTATATACTATATGAAAGAAAGAAACGAAGAGTAAAATGCAAAGAGATGAAATAAAAAAATGAAGAAATATGACCGCTATTCGCGTATGTTGTTAAATCAAATGGGGGAGATGCGAATCATAAAACTTTGGGTATAAGGGAACGTGAAATTAAATATAACTTTTTATGAAGAAACACGACCGTAAGGAAAAAAAGAGGTAATGGCGGTCGCGCGGGACAAATGTGCGAGCGCGCGTGCGTGCTCTCAAAAGTTTGCAAAAACTTTGCGGGACATCTATAAGGACAAGAAGTAGGTACATAAGTATCCACAAAACGTTGAACTTCCACGAGGATCGCATACCTGATGCATGCGGTTGCGAATTGAGAGAAGAACCGAAAATCAAGAATTTAAAAAATGATTTCACCACCAATTATGTATAGAACTTTCTTAAGACAATGAAATAAAATAGAATAGAATTGCGAAAACATCCAACTCGCAGGTACGGGCATCCCTACGTTGCGTCCGCGTCGCGGCGTCCCGGCGTCGCGGTCGGTCGCATCGAGTTGCATCCCAAGTTGTCGGGAGAAGTTTTACGGCCTTTTATTCTTCCAAACTGTGTATATCTATACGTATACCTTGCATCGTGTTACATCGGTACGGGAGATATACCTGGCTAATATAGCTATAAAATGCAAATACATATTATACCAATAAATAGCCAATACCGATCGGCATATTTTTTCGCTGGATGGAGGAAGAGAGCAGTCCTTTGTCTAATTGTTTCTTGCCGCGGAAAGGCCGTTGCTCGTAGGACTACTAACGACATCCGGAAAAATAACTCGGCAAGGTCAGACAAAAAGTACCCAGCCGCATTTCCTGCTCCGCAACGATCTACGCGGCTTACTGTTTTTACAAATTCAAACCGTGCAAGCCAACTCGTTCGTTAACGGCTCCAAAAAAAAGTCTCATTTTGCATTTTTCAATTTTTTTTATTCGCTTATTCTTCGTCTTTTACTTTTCTCTACACTCTCCAGAAGCCCCATGCTAATTATTCTTCGAAGGTATTCTCTCGCCATGGATGTATGTATATATATATAGCGATCTGAAGATCAGCCAAACTCCGAAATCCTCTTCCTAAACGAACTAGAAACCTTATAATCTCACTGTAATAATCACCGCAGAGTCGATTCTTTGCATTCTTCGGGAGTAATTGTTTAAAAAATATCACATTTTCGATACCTGACGAGCTTTTGAATACTTACATTGAAACGTACAGTACTCGGTTTGGCTCTAAACCGTCGGAGTCGAAGTTGTAAAATTTTATTCTAACAAGATGGGCATCACGATTTGCGAAGGTCGGAATTAAAATTCCCTACCGTTACTCGCGTTAGTTACAAGCTCTGGACGGTTTTATCAACGCATCGCAAATTAAGTATGCACAAAGTTTGTCGAGAAGCGAACGCGACGGGTAGGTATATCTTCTAGCTCTACAGGGAAAGGAGAATTGGAAAAGGAGGAATAGGAATAAATAATTTTATTCAAAGTCGAGGCCAAGGCCCGCCCTATTCAAAGGAAATCGAGAATCGGATGCCAAGACTCCGAGAGACTCCACGAGGCTTTGTTAGAACGTCGATAACTCGCTTTGAACAAAATTTCTATGCAACCGATGTTCACGAGCAGAACAACGCTCTTTCTTGCTTCACAAAGTTTATGTTCCAATGGATTTTTTTCTGTTCTCATAGATTCTGGTTGGCTCCATCCCACTGCCTATAAGTCGAAGGATTAGAAGAAGAAGAAGAAGAAGAAGAAGAAGAAGAAGAAGAAGAAGAAGAGGAAGAAGATGACGACGAAGGGGAAGAAGGATGGATTCTGGTATATATTCTAGTTTCTTTCTTCACGCATATTTCCGGTTTATTTGATCAAATCTAGATTCTCTTTTCTACAAACAATTTTTCACTATATAAATTTCGATTCCACTGCAGTACGGGATTTTTGGATCATCTACTCGTTTAACTGACCATATACATGTAACTATAAATATACCTACATCTAGCCCCGGGTTGAATGAGGCACGAGTCTTAGGCGTGGGCAGAGAAGTTTCAACACGGTTTTCACTTGTAGTCTTCGCTTCGTCATCGGGGTCCACGAGTGGTCATTGAGAAAACGGAACTTTAGCTCTTGACCTACACCTACCCACCGACAACGATCGCTTTGACGCGGTCTTGCTGCCCGAATGGATGCAGTCACCGGTAGATATTCGGCGCCCAGATGAGTTCGCGGTCATAGATCAGATCTCATGGTATTCAAATTGTCAGTTTGGCGTAGATGAAGGAGTCGCAGCCGCACCCTATAATACCAATCGCAGTGATTTATAATATAAAGTTTCCTCCATCCACGCGATACGAGATATATTGCGAGGAATTTCAACGATCGTATGGGTACAGCCACGCTGCTGCTGCTGTTGCTGCTGCAGAGAGCGTAGTAAATCGTCGTTTGAAAGTAACCGCCTCCGTGAATTACGAGGGAATAATAAAAATCGTTTGTCTTCAAAAAGTACCTAACAAGTACCTTAACTCGTATACAAAGAACGCCACGCGTCCGACAGTAATTCCACACAGCTTTATACCACAAAACGAAGAGGAATAAGTGCTACGTCCGGCGACTAGAAAGAAAGAAAGAAAGAGAGAGAGAAAAAAAAGAAGAAGAAACAAACGAATATTTAATTACAAAACTTTGAAAAACTTCTATACCACGTAGTTGGCATTTGTATCTCACAAGCAGCGACGTATACCTACATATGCGATATATCTAGCTCCGGCTTCACCAATAAACACCGATTCTAATTCCGCGGTATTAAGATCTTATACAGTAAATAACATGGCACAGACTTCTGCGTAGGCGAACGCCCTCGTCCCGTAAACTCGCTAGATTTCCGTGCAGCTATACGCAATGTGCACGGGGTCATAAATAACTCTTTGTTAATTGAAAATGAGAATTTTCTAATTGAAACTCCGATAGTATTGGTAACGATGATAATGGCGACGTTCTGCGTGGAATGGCACGGAATTTTCGATTCAGCATGCGTTCAATTTCTTCAGCCAACAAATTGGCAATATTTTACATCAGCGAAATTCCGGATCTTGGAATTACGGAAGAAAACCTTGAATAGGTCGTGCTTCCTCCTGCGAGGACATTTAGGTACCCGCGGCTTGGCTCTCGATAGTTGCAATGCTAATTTATTTATACTGGGAATCTGAGCTTCTAGAGAATGATCGTACGTTCGCACATTTCGAGGACCATTGAGCCATCATCGGTGCATCAGTTCCGGATACTGCGTGTATCTCGCGCACCTTCTCTTTTCGGCATTACATTAATCAGAATCGCGAGACAATCAGTCATTCTTGAAAATGATTTTTTATTGGCCATTTTTGCTTTTTCTTTATCGTCATGCTCGAATATAGCGCGGTAGCTGTAATGTATGTAATACATTTGAAACAAGAAAACCGAAACCCATGATGCAGTCGGTAGCCGCTACTCCTCCTCTAAAGGGCGAAGAAAAACAATGAACGGAAGTGAGGAGATGTTAGCGAGTCTATCGGCGTTGCTCTTTCCGAAATTACTCCCACTTTGACCACATGACTACGCTAAACCGAGTGTCCCCCGATGTCCTTTATCTTGGTGAGTAAACGTACAACCGAAATGTCCTGCGGAGGCGTCGCGAGGAATTTTAAACATGCGAGGTGAAAGGACCTTCTCCTTTTTTCTTCTGTACCCATGGCTGCCGTATTATAGCTGGTATCCGTATTTTCATTCAACTTTGCAGCTATCACTACGCTCATGGATGCTGTAAGTTTGATTTATGTGAAATCTAGTTCATAATATCTATCTAGCTTTTTTCTTGTCTAATGAATTATCATCGAGGGTACAGGCCATGGAATTAATGCCCACCCACAGTGGTCGGGTTCGAAAAAAAAAAACAAGCGTGTGCGAGTACTATAGATATACTGTAATAATTACAGGTACGAGTATATACCTACACGATGCTCTCCTCCTGATATTCTTGAAATACGGTCCCATCCGCGGTGTCTATATATTTTCAGGTGATTTACGTGTGATTTGTGATCAGCGTCCAGCCATCATTTTCAAAAAAGTTTCTCGGCCGTTTGTCGTATATAAAATACGATATTATATCCTTCGTCGCGAAGGTTCATCGCAGTCTTCGATCTAACCGTTAATTACTTATGAGAGTAGGTGCCTATTTCCGCGAGGGAGCATAGGTACTATGTTCAAACAAATTATTTATAATTACTATTGTAGCTAGACCGAACGATAATTGCATAATACATACCTGTGTGGATATTTTCATGTCGCGGTATGAATAATTTCAGGTCATATCGTTCCGCCATTTGTATGCAATGGTACAATTTATTATCACGTACTACGTATAGGATTTCGAAACCCATACTCACCTGCTCGGAATTCAATCTCTAAGGCGATTTATGCATAGCATGCTAAACTTCCGGTTACGTATAAGAATTTGCGAATATCAAATATCGCTTGGGAGAAAAAGAGCGACAGGGAAAAAGAGGAAAACGACCTAATATGAATGACCGAATTTTGCGAAACGATTCACAATGATTCTCTCTACAAACGATAATGAGCAAAATGTTTGTAAAGGTTTTACGCTCCATTGTAACACATATACGGTATGTATGCATGTATGTACATACATCGCGTAATACGAGAAGGAGCCTGCAACTATTCGTTTCCTGTTTTTTCACAGGAACTTCAAGCCGCCCCAACCGCAAACTGTACAATGCCTTTGGGTAGGCTAATTCGACACGGGGGCGTTCCGAAAGTCTTTTTTCCTTCGATATTTCCCTTTCGTCCTTCTCATTTTCACAAAACTCCGGCGCAATTTTGCGAATCTGTGGTAGGTACCTCCTAGGCGAACTATATACCAAACTTTTTTGCAACGTATAGAAACCATTTGCTGAATTCGGAACGAGCAGATATTTCGCACCTGAAATATATGTGGCTTGGACATCAGCCATTACATGGCTTGGTCACATTGGGCTCCGGTAACCACGGACGCGAATTCGTGCCTAAAGTACGTCCTTTCTCTGCCGTTTAGAATATTAGTTTTAAAATCGCAGAGAAGAACGAAGTAGGTGTTAGTACTACTGCAGTAGCAGTGGATACAGGAAGTTGTGAGACATAAAAGTCCGCGAGTAATAGTAAACATGTGGCATTCTATGAACCAATAAAATATCGGAATGTAGTTATGTATGTTTTGTTGCTTATTTCGTGGTCCTCCCAGTCAACTCTAATTGGTAAACAATCCCGCACCGTCGCGCGTCGCGGCGCGCGGCGTCACCGTTGGAATGTGCAAAAAATGATATGTTATAAATGATGCGATAGAGACTCTGAATCCATTCTAGAAGTTGAACGTAGAATTTTGATTTTTCGCTATAGCGACTACGTAACTGATATAATTGTAATTTAGTTCGGAAAAGATTTATTCTCACACGGAGAGAATTTTATGAGAATTTTCACGATAATTTCAAAGGAATTGAGGAATATACTGGAGTATGAAGCTCTGTCCTATACAAATACGGAGAGAAGCTATATTCGTGGTTCACCTCGTCAGAATTGTCGCAAACCTCGTCAGAATTGTATCAACGCTTCCAAGACTGTACTGGACAGAAGCTGATGCTCAAGTATATTCCACGATTGCTATGAAATCATCGTAAATTTTTCTATAGAATTCTCTTCGTGCACCGGCTCCGTTCGCATGGAATTCGAAACGGAAATGGAAAACGGTTTTAGGAAAACCTGGAAAAGGTTTTAAGATGGAAAAACGGATAACGGAGTGCAGATGATTATGAAGAATAGTGAATATATAGATAAATATGAAGAACAACGTACCTCCCGGAGGAAAATCAAGATGTCTTACTGGAGTCGCTACTTGGGATGCGGAACGAGTCGATGGGTCCTCGGCGGATACGACCGCCATATTGTTTTCTATTGCCGAAACGAATGCCGCATGATTAATTATTCCCATCGCGCAATGCGCCTTATACTTGAGACGTGATACTGCACCTCCTTCGTGCCTCAACTTAACAGAAATAAATTTTTGTTTTCAATGTGTTCATTATATCAGCCGAAAAGAAAAGTTTCTCCATTCGACCGAGGCAAGCATTATTTTTTCCCCCGTTTTCGGGATCCTACCTTCTGCAGTTCAACCCAGACCGAGGTTCCAGAGAATTTTAGAGACTTGGTCAAGAGATCGATCTAAAACAATGCCAGTGTATGTAGTATTCCCGCACCTACAACGTGAGTCAAATCGCTCGATCAATCAATCGATAATGCGAACGAGGCTGGAGGGGAGTTTATTTTCGCAATATTTTTCGTGGAATGGTAACCTATACCGTTCGTTTCTTTTTGTCACGGATTCGCAGTGGGACACGCAAGTAGGTCCATGATGTAAGCAGCTGTCGCCGTCAAATCGTGTATATATTTACATTCAGGCTTGTTTATCCGCATGTTGTCGACCGATCAGATGATTTTCATTATAAACTGAACGGGTGTGGAAGTGTCCTACCATTTATATCTCTGTAGGTGAAGGTCGGTAGCACTCTGCGTCGAAACGTTATACTACCGAATATGTCTTCCATTCGGGACGTGTTTATAATTGAAACCGTCCTGCAAACGCATATGGAAGGTGGAACGAAGGCGACCAGAGTGCGAACACGAAATCTAATGGGAGATATTCCAAAACGCGGAGAAAAAACAGTAAACACGAATTCGAATGGACATTGGAAATGTTTCTTACAGGCATCTGCTTCGTGTCGAGCTTCTTCCACCGGTCACAAGTGTGAAATATGTATATAGAAGACGCTTTCTGCCAGCAACTCCCTCCGCCAGTTTTCTAATCCTCAAAGAATATATGAAATCGAACAGTATTACGTCCGCTGAGAGTTGTGAATTACCTAAAAATCGTATCCTCGACCTACCTGCACTCTGACGGCAATATTTTCCTTGGAAATTATGAAACATTCACTTGATCCCGCGATGAGTCTGGTCGCAGGATCCACGGGAATGATAAACGAGCCGCATCCCAAACGGAAGAGGGATTTCCACCTCTTTCGGAGCTTCGGACTAAATTTTGGGCACAATTTTGTCGAGTCCCAGGTAAAAGATGGGCAATAAATTAGGGAGAAGGACGGAATAGCTCTATGTAATTCGCTGAGAACGTGCAAGGCTGGTGAGTATTATACACCTATGTACTACATATGTGTAGAAAGAGACGTAAGGTATAGGTACATGTGCGTAGCGTGTACGCGGCAGAGGAGAAGAGGGAAGAGGCAGCCGTAAGTGGGAGAGAAAAGATGAAATGGTGTGATAAAAACGTACACACAGGATCAGTGCATACATGTAATGTGCATCATGACATAAGTGTGTGTTGAAAATTCTCCGTTTTAAACATGTGCGTAACGTAGGTGTGAGGCATGCATATATGCATATAGTGATTTATTTATAGTAACGAAAGTCAAGTGCACAGCCAGTATAACCAGACATGATTTACTCAGATTCTATATGCACTGCTCAGGCCATAACAAATGCTGAAAGTGTAAATATAATACATCTGCCTCCCATATTTGCGATTTTCTTGCACTTTATATACCTTACAGCCACTAAATCCCGCAGCCGCCCGTAACTGTTATTCCGAAACGTTCCTCTTCCTTAAACTACCCGTGTATACACAAACATTAAATTTCAATCATCAACTCCGATCATTTATGCGTTTAATCATTCAGCGGCTGAACGCCGAGCATGCATTTTCTCTCAATTATTGTTTTTTCTTTTCCGATCCCCACAACTCCTTCATCTTCTGTCGGTGTAATAGAGAGGTGAATCATTGGTCCTGCAAATCGTCCCGACCCTGATAGAGTATTATTGCCATCTTCTATTCTAGAATTCCAGGATCGAGTCTCATTGGTGAAGGATGCAGGTATTATTTGGTACTTATACAGGAGCTTCCCTCCTCGAGGGTAGAGTCGACGCTATGATCAATTTCCAAAGAGCCAGATTTCACTCCAATCCCTTTTCTGCGTTTCTTCACAATTTTCCTCCGCTATTTCAGTTCTCAATTTTTTTCGACATCGTCGACCTGTCCATGGGTTTCAAGTTTATGGCAGATGTGTTCTTCCGAACAGAATACTCGATGAGAATAAAAAACTATTCGAAGATCTTTCGCTTTGCACAAAATACGCCCACCGTGTCCCCGAAAATGTCGCCATTGAACGGCCGTATTTCGATTGACGCATCAATGAAAAAAAGATCGTGTTTGTTCGCTGGAAATTATTCGAAATCCGAAAAAGTTTTTGCCAACTTGGATTGAAAGTTTTTCTAAATTACCACACTTTTTCGAAACTTTTCTTTCCCGTTGAATGGTTAACGTTTCGTGATATGCCAATAATAAATAAATGCCTGACTTCGGGATTACGCCAAGACATAATGATCCTGGCACTGTAGGAACCCTGAGCAGTATATAATAGTAGAGTCTTTTTTCGAGTGTAGCATTATTTCATAACATAGCTAGGACTCAGGATCGGTACGTTTAAATTGAACGTGGGAATAGCCGTGGTGCAAATTCATTTTCGTTCCATGAATGACTCTCATTAATTTATCGTTCACCTTCGATACCGAGACGGTATATAATTGTGCTGAATATAAAAGAGCGGTGAATAGTGTTGAATTCCAGAATATTGTCAATTCGCCGATATTGGAAACGCACGCGTCCTTCTATCTCTTACGATTCGGTGACCGGCGCGGTGCAGTGCATTTCCACATCGTTATCTGTTATCTATACACAACAAAAAAATAAAAAAAATAGAAAAATAAAAATTATCTAGGAACATGAAATCAGTAGTAAAAAGTTTAGTGCTCGTCAACCAAGCTAATCTTCAATACTGTCATGAAATTTATCATTTCGCCTCGATGCGCAGAAAATTTACCTATGTCATACAATTTACGCAGTAAATCGAGCTTCCGTGTAGTACAACGTAACATTTGCATGATAATTCGTATTTTATACGAATATACATACATTTTTTTTTAGTATCTCACACAGAGATCATATGAGGTTGGCATGATATGGGTTGCCCTGTTGCAGGCTTCACCATCCGTCCAAAACGTACGGAAAGGGACCTACCAACCATGAGAGCAATAAACCAAATATATTGATAATTTTGTTAATTGCGATACGATACATGTACACCCGTGTATCTGTATCAACTTTTTTCAGAAATCATAACCAAACGCCGTAATCATTCTTTCCTCCTAACTGTAAGGTGCGTTGTCCACGTATACATTTTCGAATATCAATCGAAAATTTTATTTTTCAAGGGAATTTTCGTTCGGTTTTTTTTTTCGTTTCCTGCACAGGCATGAAAAAGTCACTTTTTGACGCCTGCTTTCGATCGGTAAAGTGGGACTTTATATGGCTGACTGCAGAACTGCCGTGTACTGCCGGCAGTTTCGGAGCGCAGTTCAATATGACTTCTCATCTCGCCATCGGCTCGCCTACAGCTCGCAACTGAAATTGTTATCCTCGCCTGAAACTATCTCGTTTACAGGCTTGCCGCCTAAACTACTATTTTACGGCATTGGTATAAAAAAGTGGCTTTTTGACTCCTGTTTTCGGTCGGTAAAGCGACACTCTGTACCGCTAAACTCAGAATTGCCGTATAAAGACTTTTTTAGCAAACGTCGACGGAAAGTATCTCGTTTTTGCCCTGTTCGAGCGGAAAATATCGAACTTTCCGTTACAGGTGTGACGAAAAATAGTATACGCAACACGGAAAGTAAATTAGACCGTCCCAAACTGCGTATTTGCCAATCTCATACACAGTTCGAGATATTCTAGTATTTGCCTATCTAGTTGCATGATATACAATTATACGTTAGTTTTGATGCGCACTTCGAACTTCTTATCGAAACTACTGTGTAATAGTATATTACGCATCTAGGGAAGCAAACTCGACTATGTGCCACTTGTGACATTTGCTTCGCATTCCGCTATTTATCTTAAATGTTCTAGGAATATTAAATGAGTACTAAAAAGCTTACTGCTCGTCAACTAACATAATCTTCATTACTGCCATATGATTTATGTTTCGCATGATCGATGTACCGATACTTCAGCTGTACCTATTATAGAATTTTCGCGGTGAATCGAGCTTTCGGCGATCGAGCGTTACAAGCAAATCAAATTAGAATTGCTCGAACTAATCGTCATGCGTAAAGTCAGCCATGCTGGTCCTCACTATCGGCCTTCATTTCATCGACGAGCCAACACCAACTGTGGCCGCGTCGGAGTTCGGTCCAGTCGCGCAGTCTGGCTTCCGCACGATGATATTTATGACGACCATTTCCTAGTAGCTGAAAGTCGCAAGTGTAATTCTAAGTTTGGAACATCGCCATGCCCTTTCTCCAAATGTCTCTTTCACTCTAAATTTCACTCTCTTACTCTCATTTCGCTTTGATCATCTTCCGGATATTCTTTATGGGATTTACATATTTATACACAAGAACTTATATCCTCTCAATCCACCTTTGGCACATTGACATTACGACAAATCATTGCAGCTATTCCTATACTTACTATTATTATTATTGCTAATATTTCCTACGATTACAAGAAAACATAAATTTCTGAATGCTAGATATTTGCCCCGCATATTCCTCAGTTACTCCGCATACTCCCCCAGAAGTTTCCCCAGGCATATTCTCGTTTCGTTGATGATTCGTCTCAACGTATGCATACACAGGCACGCGAGGCTCGCCCTCGAGCTTGAATTATTTTATTTTCGATACCGAACACCCGGTTCTGCGGGGTAACTTTGGTCCAGAATAACCGCGTTGCACCTGAAGGCAACGTGGACTCGGGTAAAATATCTCTACGCGCTCTTTGCGATCTTTCAGCCTTTGTGGCGGTGCGGCGGCCGCAGACTGCGAAAAAGTTATTTGGAGAACAGAAAGGCAATTGGCAGGGTGAAAATGTCTTTCGCGTATGTCCTAATCATATTTTATGGATAACTAGGTTCTATTAAAATACTAAGATCCTTAAAGTTTCAGACTTCAATCTCTATTGGCTTTTGAAGAAAATCTAAATACTAAAAAATAGAAAATAATTTTTCTCTCGGGATTGATTTGACCGATTTGTTAAAAAATTCAAAACAAAAAATTTGAGGGTTCAATGTAGACGTGAGAATAGACGTGGTGCAGGTTCATTTTCGTTCCATGAATGACTCTCATTCTTGGTATATTTTTGCGGCTGAAACGATTGTTACCCATTTGCATAGAAGTCTCTCTTGTTTCTCAATATTCTCAATATACATGAAACCCCAAAAATGAATAACAGTCTGACGTGTATTTGACGACAAGACGTGTTGCTCTCCACACTACAAGATTCCAGCATCATTTTTTGCAGTAGATTCAGGATCGGATATACTTCGTCCTGACGTGGAAATAGATCAAATACACGTGGTTCAGATTATTCCCATTTCGAATGATTCCAATTTATTCATCCATCCCAGTTACAGAGAATATGTATGCATATAATTGAACAGTATACGTGTACTTATTATACATAGCTCAAGCATTTAGATGGGGCAAATATATTAGTAAATTATTGAAAAAAAACATGTAGAGAATCCATACTGTCATTTTATTATCGCGGTATTTGCGATTCCATCAATTTCAGCCCATTCAGATTCCCTCCATTAGGGAATATATCGTTTGACGCACGAGTAGGTAAATTTGGACCAATCGCACGTATCCCTGGAAAATTCTGTGAGGACAATATCATATTCAGCATGGAAGTTAATGAAGTGATATTCTAGTTTGGTTAGGATTTGGTTATATGGTATAGGGCTGGTTACAGAATGATGACGTGAGTGAATGTACACTCACGTTCAGTCACTTTTCATAAATGTTATCAACGGCTGTACATACGGATATGCTTACTTTAATGAGTTACTATAATTTCCAGAGATTCACTCAGAAGCTGAATTCAGAAATTCCTAATAACCGATTACTTTGATAATGGATATTTCGAGAACAGTCTTTTCCATTCTCGAGGCCTAAATGTAAAAATTGAATCACTAGCTTTCCATGAATCTCCAAGATTGAATCAAAGAGCTACAGCTTTACACGTTGTTCACACGGAAAGTGAATCCGAAAAATTACGAGTGACCGATAACGCTTAATTAATGTTGAATCGTTCACTCACTATTCTTTTCTATGCAGTTTGCGTTGATCACGGTAGCCACATCCATAGAAGAGCCATCGGGTTTAAGTTGCGCGACATTATTCGGTTGATAGATCCCATCATCGTCAAACTGCGAATAAGTATTAATCAGGCTACTCGATGAACCATGTTTTCGCAAAACATTATTTGTCATCTAGGATCAAAGCCAATTTTTCCAATTAGATACTCACGAATGCAAGCTGCCTAAGAGTGCAAGCAGACACACAGAACTTGGGATCATTCTGACTCCAATATCCGCAGTAGTCTTCCGCGTTGGACAGTATAGTCGTTATATCCGTTTTCGAAAGACTCTGAACAAAGGTATGCAAAAATCGTATACATATATTTCGGAAAATGGAGGCGCTACGGTATAAGGTCGACACGGATTCATCTTGCCGAAATATTAGAATCAATGAAGAAAACAAGTAATATTATGCAGTCTGAACATCGCCTGAGTATCGTATTATATCAAGCTACGATTATCAAATTCAGTAAGCGTTTGTGACACAACGAATCCACGAACCATTCTATATTCAAACTATCAGGTCGACTCTCATCTCGACGCTCTCTAGCTCAGTTCAAAAAAGCCTGTTCCTCAAATCAACGTTTCTAGAGTCGTGGCTACGTTCGACAAAGGCATCTGCTTGAAGAGCTTTCGTTTCGCATCCTCATATGTGCGCCTCTTGAATCAAAGACTCGCTTTGCTAAGCATCATACTAACAAACATGCCCAAAAGTAAACTCGATCCAAACGCATATCGACCGTCATCCAATGTACGTATAACTTATCAGCCTCATAGACTAATATAATTGTAAATTCATAACAGTCGCCACGCAGCGAGCTACGTCTGCGATATAACGCGCCGACATATACAAGGTGACCTCCTAACGTCTGTACACTCGGAGTAGCATTTATGCGGTCGCAAAACCTGCGTCGTCGATATTTCGCCATTCTTAGCCAATCAGATAATCGGAAACTGCCGAAACAATTGCCGTTTCGGGCTCGCGGCCACCTCAACGCTCTCCCGAGTATTCAGACGGTAGGGATTCTCCCTGCATATATGTACGCACACGCGTACGGGTGCAGGTTATAGATTGGCGTTTAACATAAATTAATGAATATCAAAAAGTCTGACGAAAATTTAGAAAGATTGTCTCTAAAAATTAGTTACATGCATTCATACCTGAATACCGGCGATGCCGAAGGCGGCGATAAGGAGGAGAACCTTCACCATTTGATGGAATTGGAATTCGTGATTCTTGTGGGAGGCTGAACACCGTATGCGCTGCATACGAGCTACTCGACCATGTGTCACTTGCCATTTGCTTCGCGTTCGACGCGTTATCTCAAATGTTCTAGGAATATGGAATGAGTACTAAAAAGCTTACTGCTCGTCAACTTCGATAATCTTCATCAGGGTAAACGTATCAATGGTCGGCCGTGTCCCAATCTCCAACCAAAAACGACTACTTCTACATGTATTAAGACTTCTCTGTTTGATACATGTATTCGTAAATAATCATTAAATTTATTCAATTTATTTATTGTTCCTCTATATTCCAGTCAAATTCTATCTCAATCTGCTGCTAATGCCCAATTGAATTCATCTTATTCATCTTAACTCAAGTAAGTATTGTACATTGATTAATGAAAATGCTGAGGAAAGCCAACACCAACTGTAGCCGCGTCGGAGTTCGGTCCAGTCGCGCAGTCTGGCTTCCGTACGATGATATTCATGAGGACCATTTCCTAGTAGCTGAGAGTCGCAAGTGTAATTCTAAGTTTGGAACATCGCCATGCCCTTTCTCCAAATGTCTCTTTCACTCTAAATTTCACTCTCTTACTCTCATTTCTCTTTGATCATCTTCCGAATCTTCTTTATGGGATTTACACAATTATACACAAAAACTTATATCCTCTCAATCCTCCTTTGGCACATTGACATTACGACAAATCATTGCAGCCATTCCTATGCTTACTATTATTATCATTGCTAATATTTCCGACGATTACAAGAAATCATAAATTTCTGAATGTTAGATATTTGCGCTGAGTTTCCCAAAGCACATTTTCGTTTCGTTGATGATCCGTTCCAACGTACGCATATACAGGCACGCGAGACTCGCTCTCGAGCTTGAATTCTTTTATTTTCTCTACCGGACACCCGGTTCTGCGGGGTAACTTTGGTCCAGTAGAATAGCCGCGTTGCACCTGAAAACAATGTGGTCTTGGCTGAAACATTTCCACGAGTTTCTCGTGATCTTTCGTCCTCTGAGGCGCCGCGGCGACCGCGGACTCAAGAAGAGTCACGTTGCGAAAAAGTCATCCGGAGAACAGAAATTTGTGATAACTTTTGGTTGGGTGATCTTCGTTTCTGAAAAATTAATCGATCGCCGCATCATGGTTTGTTCTTCACAGTGAAACTGGTTTGATTTATTTCAGAACGAATTTCAACTTGCGTGGGATTTTTTATTCGACATCGATACTTCGGTCATCGATGAAATACGAAGGTTTGCTTTTTGGTGAAACGTTCAAGCGGTTGAGCATACGCGTAGGTACAGAACTCTCCGTCCCCGGCACCCCCGGCTGGTTATTATTAACTCTCTTGAATTTAAATATTTTCGTTTCAAGATCGGAGCTTCATAGAGTTCGAAGCTTCGCTGGAGAACAGACTAAACAGTAGCGAGCTTTTTCCAGGTACTGTGAAGGAAACCGAAACTATCGGCGCTGCGAAATGGATGGACAAAATTTTTCTCTGTGGTCTGTACAACGCCGCCGCGGCGATAGTTCAAATAGTTTGCAGAAACCTGTCAAAACAGTTTTACCAATCCGGCGCTTATGCCAATTTTTCAAATTCTTCGTTTTCCAGTGTAACATGTGTAGAGCACGGATGTGCCAAGATTGTAATTCCCTAAAAATGTTCTTGCAAATATGAATAATTATGTTTCTCAATTTTTCTCTATCTTTAATTTCAAGCTACGATGATACATGAATTTTCGAATCGCTGGGACAGATCGTGATTCTCCAATTTCAAGAAGCAGTTGTCTCTATCGTCGATATTGCGACAGAGGGAATTCGGTTCCGATGAACCATTAGCAAGAGGTGAAATGATACATGGAACAATAAATACAAAGATGTCATCAAGTTCGTATCGCTTGAATTTCAAGTCATGGAAATGAGTGCGACCACGTGTTTGTTCTCTTCTAATCAACGCTGAAACCCCGCAAAGCGCAGTTCTGGAATGCAAAAGTTTTCCGGTTAATCAAGGCTATTTTCGTCGATGCGTAAAATTACTTCCCGGCGTCCCGTTGCGTCCCGTTCTGTTGCCTCGTTAGTCGTTTTAGTCAGGTCAAATATTTTGTCAGATCGGAAGGAAATCGCGTACCGACCAACGTCAGACCGACGAACCTGCACGCCAGAGGATTCCGAATGAAGAGAAGAAAAAGCTAAAACCAATTTCTTTGCTCCGAACCAAACCCTCAACACACACACACTCATACGATACACACACACGACAACCTGACGACATTTTTCCCATACAAGCATGTGCTATCCACCTGCCAATACATGGCGACCCTCAATCACGGGGGCGAACCCACATTAACGATGGAAGGAAGTAGGTACCGTGGCTGACCGGAAACCACGCACAGCGATGTGACTGCCGCCCCTTCAAAGGGGTCAGCGACCGCATGTATCGATTCGATACGTGCCCTGATCATTACAATGGAAGGTAATCATCATAGGAAAGATTATACGTGAAGATTGTGCGCGCTTCTAATTGACCGAATACTCGAGCGAAGTAAACGCGGTGAAATTCGGAGCACGATTTATCCAAGGTCGCGCTCTAGGTCGTTCGTTGAGATTGGCCCTTCGAATTTACTAGTACCTAGATCTTCAGATCGTTGTCCGAATCAAAATTGTACAATACCTGTATTACGGTGAGAGTGAACTATGGATCTTTGTATATTTTTGAAACGCGCTGTTTCTCTCTTATTCGCCCGTTGCCCAGTGTTCTCTTTCCTTTTTGTCAGTTCATACTTTTATCTACATATATAAATATATATGTGTGTATATATTTTACACCCGTTTCACGTAATACATATTTTATATGTTTACTTCCGATCCTACATAAACATCGGCTTTCAACACGTTTTGCTAAAATTTCACGGAAGTTTCCCGGGTCGCTGCAACGGACTAACGGATGATGAGGCAGAGGGCGAGGGAGAGGAAAAGGGGGATCGGAACCGTTTCCTCCCACGGGGCCGATTTTCCCACAAAAAATGAAAAGAAAAGGAAAGAAAATGGCGCACGACCACCGGACAACCAACTGTTGCATTTAGCCACCCGGCCGGAAGGAATCTCGACCACTTTTGCGACACTGAGTTCCAGCTTAGCCTCTGAAGACCGAATTATAGCTATGTTACGGGCTCCGGAAAATAACCGTGAGAAAAATATCAGCTGTAGTATATATGAGGAAACTGTTGTTCAGCCCAGGCTTTAAGATATTCAAAATGAATCTGGATGATTAAAAAAAGTTAAATTCAACGGATTTATTCGAATCCGGTTCAGTGCGGGGTGTCTTTTGAAGTCTGCTGTTTATGTGCTCATTTTTTAATTTCCTTGTCTTATGTTAGCCTTCTTCTTTGTTTCTTTTATTTTATTGTTTTTTTGAAGTCTCTCAGCGTCTTCCTTTTGACTCAACTGTCACAACACGCGCCTGCGGGCTTCCTTCGCCTTGATCTTCTCTCCTTCTATATCTTTCTTCTGCAGACACATTCATATAGGTAGGTATAGGTGAGCTTGTGTATGATATCGAGGGTTGGACAAAAGCTGAGCGAAAGAAAGAACGACAGTGGTCCATCGGCCTGCAGCGACCATCTCTGGGATCGAGGGATCTAGGGATCGAGGGATCGAGGATCGAGTTACTTTTGACGCCTCCGGGCCTCCTAGGCGTGTCACTTCCAACGCCTTTCAACATTTTCGTAGCCCTGGACACCCTGTAATGACTCCCATCTTGCTGCCTTATCCGCTCCCTTTCCTTCGGAGTCCTTGAAGGTTGACATGAAACCGAAGAGCGACACGTTTGTATCTTAATCCAAAATGCTCGAAATATGGGATCACGTAGAATTTTGATTATTGGATTGTAATTATTGGAATTAAATTTCAGTTTTTCCTGAATTATGTTAGATGGATTGGACAAAGTTTTGTTCGTTTGTCAATGTCCGCGATCGCTATTCCCGGTATTTTTGGAAAATTTGAAATTTTTCAAAAATGACGTATAGGTTCATGTTAAAAAATGATTTCGTCGAAGATTTCTACCTGACGAGAACTCTTAGCGATGAGTAGTAGGTACATGATCAGATTGAAGACATATGTTCCTTATTCTTGCTAATCGAAAACTAGGATACCTCAAAGGAGAGAGTATACCATGTACGAATCCGTGGAACGCTTTACATCACTTCCAATCCAATTATAACGAAGCTGCTATTATAGCGCCGTACGCAGTCTGAGGAAGCGATGATATACATATTTTTTTCAACCAGAAACCAGGTCTGTCGCCTGTGAGTAAACAGACTTTTCACGGTCAGATAGCATTTATTGGCTCGAGGTTTGCTGATACGTCGGTATCTCGGACT
Source organism: Phymatocera aterrima (assembly GCA_963170745.1). Taxonomy (NCBI): domain Eukaryota; kingdom Metazoa; phylum Arthropoda; class Insecta; order Hymenoptera; family Tenthredinidae; genus Phymatocera; species Phymatocera aterrima. The sequence goes on from OY720660.1 coordinate 18,450,317, forward strand.
TAAGCTAACCTACCCTAATACCGCGGTCTAATCTAATCGCTTGAACAACCCCTAATCTCTGAAGATTCTTCGTAGTTACGTAACCCCCAAATTCCACGTGAGATATAGCGGTCTCAAGGAAAAGATGAATAAATAAAACATTATCACCGCGTTTCTACGTATGATTCGTGAAAACACAAATTCTTGTGTAAATGGATGGAATATGTAGATTGGAAAGATCATAGGATCATCTCTACATCTCCCGAATCTCACCCCTGTGTCTCATCTTCTTCATTGACACGAAAAGTCAGAACGAAAGAAATAATGCAGTGAATTGCACCGCCTCGACTTGCAATGGAAACTGCATTTTAACTCAACTCTAAGTAAGCATAGGATTTCATTGTCTTCGCCGTGGCTGTTGCAGGCCTGCTGCAAGCAATCCAATGAAATTCTATTGGGTCATAACTCCGAAACGCTTTGCAGACGTTCGAGCTCATGCGGAGGTATGTACCCACGCATATACTTTCAGTATATATGTGTATATATATATATAGGTGTTTGTATGTACTAGATGTGTATATACATACGATCGAGCGTCCTATTCCTGACCTCAGCTCAACGATTCTTCAGTCGGAATTACGCTGTAACACCGAAACTGCTCGACTGGCGTAGAGTAGAAGAAAAACTAAAAGACGCGCGTATACATAGTGAACGAGGAAATGCAGATGACATAAATATAGAACATTGTGTTCCGGTTCAGGCAGCGTCTAAGTAATCACTTCCTGTTCCTGCTGCTCGCCATGCACTGACGCTAATTTTTCGTTCGCGTTGCTCGAAGCATCCTACGAATATGTGTATAATTGTTGAAAAATATCCGATGTAGGAAATAGGTTCGTTGATTCCTAGACGTTTTCTCCGAATAATTTGCCTCCCTTCTCACTCCTCTCTTCTTTCTTCTCTCTCTTCCCTCTTCGGAAATTGGATGAAGAAATTCACAGAAAAGTTTCACGGAGTTTTAAACATCGTCGCGAACTCTTGCATGACGCCGATACAGAAAGCAGCGTGTGCCATACAACTGATGGCGGTTCATTGCCGACAGAAACTTCCTCGATTAAGTCGTCCGGTTTTCTTGGGAAAAAATACTCAGATTCGAAAAGATTTCGTTTGAAATGAGAGTTTCATGAATATTCGTTTCTGTCTTGTTCTTCTTCGTCTGTTTTTCGTTCGCCAATTCGCTAGGAAAACAGTCACCAGAATTTTGGCCATGTCATTCGCGGTTTTCGGTCAGGTTCGACAATGATTCGTTTCTTAGTTGATTCCGAGTTGTTTCGTGGACTGAAAACTGGTTGAAGATCTCAGATTCCCGTCGGCGAGTTGGGGTGGCCTGAAAAATAAGAGAATGGGTAAAAAAGAGAAGCTTCAGAGAGCCGCGCAATAAAACACCTCATTTGGTGAACTTCGAGACCTGTGGGCCGTGGTTGGTATAGATAGGAAGAAGCGATATTACGGGGTCGCAGAAGAAACACAAAAAGTCATAGTTCAGTCATCGTATACCTAGTAAATTAGACGAGGCAAAACAAACAGTCAAAGTGTGCTGAGACACTTCCGGAATCTATGTTGTAGACTTTGTAGCCCATAGAATTCACTCTCTTTTCCCCGCTCCGCTTCTTCGTTCGCCGTTCTCCGTTCTCCGTTTTTCGTTCTTCGTTCCCCGTTCCCCTTTCTTCGCCGCCCGCGCCGTGGAGCAAACGCCGAGAAAACACAAACCTGAACTGGTTCGTTATTTCAATCAAACTTAAGTTACGAGTTCCTCTTCTCCCTCCGGCCACCACCCTCGCGCCCTTGGATGACGGAGTTATGACGACTGTTTCCTGACTTCGCAAGAAGTTACGGAGTACTAGATAACTCTCGAGAAGAAGAGAAAAACAGCCATTCGTGCCCGCAACGCCGCGCCACAATTTCAAACCTAATTGTCTCCTGTACAAATTATTGGGACCAAGCTCTCCGGAAAAGTCAATTCCTATTTGCAATAAAATACGTATCCGAACTTGGCTGCAGAAGGGTGAGCATGGGCAAGAATGAACTGAAGAATGTCGGACCACACACCGCGAATGTCACTGAATGCGTGCACGTTCGTATGCATCCATAGTTACACACTCGCAATCAGAGTGCGGGTGTATAAATGTATCATGCATGTGCATCGGAGTCACGTAAATTTGTATGAGGTGGATGTAACATGGATTGTACGTACATAGATCGTACATACGTTTCGTATGTATAGATGTTGGTAGTTTAGGTATACATGCGTTATTAACTCCAACTGCATAAATACGCTCTAATCATAGAGAGCCGTTTTGTAGAGAGGCGAGTACATGCGCACAGCTATGTGTATATTATTTATATATCTATGTATATATAGAGCCTTGAGTTACACACAGTCGCCATTGTCACCCCGGTACCCAAGGTGACGTTGAAGAGTTATTTATACATGCTAATTCGCTCGGGGCGAAGTTGAATGAGATAAGAAAATAAGAAAAAGGAGCGAAAATACGAGGAGGGCAAACAAAAAGAAGAACGCGAACAAGACTGAGAAGAAGAAGAAGACGAAGACGAAGACGAAGACAGACCACGGAGACGAAGACGAAGAACCAGAAGATCTGATTAAACTCTAGGATTAATTTCATTCCACGGCTTCGCTCTGCTGATCCCTGACTGCCAAGTTGGTACAGTCAATGCTGCAGTCTGCGAGCTTCTATGAAATCACAGCTCAGTGAATTCAGAGACTGCATCTTCCGCCTCTGTACTAGCATATTATGTATTAAATATCGTTCCACCACACAGGCTAGGCGGAGAGTACACCTCGGCTTGATCTTTTGGAGTACGTACCTACTTGTAGTATCTGCTTCGTCTTTGAATGCGAGTATCCGCTCGCCTTTGCGATTGACGTGCAAGCGCACGCAGCCCACATTTTTTGGTGTACCATTCAGAAAATTTTGTACTACTACTTCCGGAAGAGTATAAAGGACACGAACTCGCACAGAAGAGAACGAAAATTCATGAAGTTTGAAGTTTCTGACCGATGGCGTTTTCTCCTCGAGCTATTAGCAGCTGTCTCTTGTATGCGTGTACATTTGGTAAAACAATACTCTGCCCCATGGCGTAGAGGTGGTTTCGGATAACATCTCGAAACGGGCTTATCCCTTGTGGGCAGCTTCTTCAGTGTGAAGGAAAGAGAACGAAAAAAGGAAAAAGGACGGAGACAGAAAAGGCTCTGGCCTAACTTATTTTCCTTTTACTTCCCGTTGTGTAGTGACGTGAAATATTGAGCGGAGATCTCATTTTTCTTAAAAGTTTGTCCATCTTTCGCGCTTGCCTATCGCGCTATGAACTTCTCCTGCAGTCTGGCATTGGAATTCGAATTCCAGCTACGACGAACAACAGTGATCGATAATGAGACGGATTTTCCAGTACTTAACAGATTTGGCTCTTTGTACGTTTTTGAAGTAAAGTTATCAATTTTTATTATTAGGGAAGCGCGAAGTCAAACAACTTCGATGTGGATTTCACTTTGAGCAGTTTAACTCGTCTGCTAATATTTCATCCGTCGTTGACCTGATCGCGTCTTGGAACGATGAGTTTGAAATATCAAATCATAAATCACTGCAGGTATATGCTGTAAATACTCTATAGGCTGGCATCTTTCCTTCAATTTTTTCGGAAATTCGTAAGTTAGTATCGACTCGGAGGTGTTCTGAACTCTGAGCAACAGAGATAATGGAATATGGAATTCGAAATGCCCAATCTTTCGAATTTTTTATTGAGATTTCCGATCGATCGTAGAAATTAATTATCAGGCGGGAAATAAAAGAGTGAAAAAGTCACTGCACGAAATTCAGAGAGTGCATGCCTCGAATAATTTATTTGATTGATATGTATGCATGTATGTACGTGTGCAGTACCTCGGAGCATTTGTTGAAATTTAATGCATTTTTCATCCTTCACGTGCTTAAACCTTTTTCATCCTGACGTACTATATACACGATGCTCAATGATCATCGTGAACGCTGCAGCATACTCGAGATCACATCATCGGCGTACAGAAATTGTTCTTTAATCAGCAGCGCGACACTGTAGCGTACATACATATGTCAAATATGTATAACAAATTCCTGCGACGAGTTATGGAGTGGAAATGGAATTTCGAGCTTCAACCGCTCTTCAGCTTTTGAGTGCGTATACTGGAAATGGAGGTGACGATCAGGCAATCGAGTATCTCATTGTAATGAAATCAGGGTGATGAAGGGAGATGAAGGAGGTGGAGAAGGTGTACGAGTGGAAAAACAGAAAGGGAAGGAACAAGAAATGGAAATCGGACGTAAAGATATGCTTATAAAACTTGGATTTCAGGTAATAAGGGTTACCAGCGGAGAATACTATACCACGTATACTCTGCTACACAGTGCAGTGCCGCAGAGTCATAAAGTTTTTAGGACCTTTGAGTGTAACAGAGTATACGGCGCGGCGGCGGGAATTATAGGTGTATATGTATCTGTAGTAGAATCTCGAGAAGTTAGAAGTAATTTGAAACGAAATTGACTCCCGGTTTTTAGTGAAACAATACCAGATACCAAGGTGTCGCGTGTTAACGATTTTCTTCACAAAATAAAGTGCGGTTTTAAGAGTCGGCGTTAAAGAGGAGTAAGCAATGACTGAGTTGTAAATCAGAATTTACTGATCGGTTGAAAACTTGTGGAGATTCTCTTACCTCGGGAACACATACATACGTATTGGTGGTACCCAAAAGTCTTAAAATAAGTTTCTTACAGCGCAGCAGCCGAACTTGATGGTCGGTTTATAGTTTCGCTGTACATTTTGTCAACGATTAATGTCCAGTTCGATGAAAAATATCGTCATATCAAATTTAGCCATCCAAGTCGAGTTATTTTCAGAGTTTGTCATAACCGATACAGATTTTCAGTTCCATGAAAACTGCGAGCGATCGAATCTTCGAGAGAATATAGCTCGAACAGCTGACTCGATAGAATCTGTAATCAATTAACTACGATTGCGAGGAATGGAAAAAATCGTCAAATTTTGTCACGGGCATAAATAGATCGGTAAACAAGATATTAATGTAGTAGATACTAGCGACTCCATTCCTGCATAGAGCACAGCATACGTATACTAGTCCGATACATAAGATGAGAACAATATCGCGAGACTTTAGATTTTATACAATAACAGGTCAATTGAGAGTTATTAACCCTTTCTTGTTACGGGTATTACATCTCGTTAGGATTGCTTCGAAGAAATATATGTATAACCTCTGCTGCTGTACTATAGTAGGTACTCATGTAGTAGGAACTCACGTTTGTCTGCTGCACCTAATATACGAGAATAATAGACCGCGATGAAGTACTGCGCTAGATGTAGACCTATTGTTAGTCAGTATAGGATACGCTAGAAAGACTCACAATCAGCTGAGCGAGCTGATTCATGCCACTTGCAATCGGTTTGATTGAATAACGAAGTTTCGGAGGTATAAAATGACGGTTGAAGGAAGTTTGGCGACCGTAAAACTTTGCATATGAATCACGTGTGTGAGGTGCGAAGAAATGTTCCTTCGTTGAAATCACCTGAATCACGGTTTACTCAAAATCTGCAATTAATTAAACTTTCGTTCGAAATTATTCTCAATAAAATTGAAAAAGTGTTTGAATGGGCGGAAATCAGCTCCCAAATGCCGAGAATTGTGTGTTTATATATAGCAACGAGAAGAATCCAGTAGAACAGACGAATGAGAAAATTTGACTGAATCGCCTTTCGATTTTCGGAGTCAGTAAGAAAAAATGTGTTTTCTGATTTCGACCGAGAGGAAAGAGTAGCGAGAGAAAAAAACTTTCGTGCATCGAGATATAGGCACCGTGTTTCTTCGTACATGCATACGTCGTATCACTCGATTTAGAATCGTGTATATTCGGTGTAATTGCCAAATATACAAACGTTTGTAGGTATAACATGGATGGAAAAGATGATTAGTCGTACACGGATGACGGTGTCACGCGATCGGTATAACGATGCGTATTAGGTGTAGATGCGGTTTAGAGAGTGTATACACGTTTGTATGTATTTATCTACATACATACATCATACATACATGTATGCATGCATACGTCTACCTACGTAGCTTGCAGTTCTATAAATATGAGTAGCTGCTAGTTCGTTTAAATAGGCGAAGATAGTACCTAGTCACGACTATTCATGTATATATACATATAACATAGTTCATACATAGATCTAGGTATCGAGCAATTTTATTTATGTATCGTGCGCTCGCTGTGCGCGATCGGAGCTAGCAAGCCGGCTAGTGAGCTTGAAAAGAATTGGATCCATGTAACGTAGAAAAGCTGTAGGAGAGGAGGGTGATGTCGGGCTTCGGTTGCAGTGGTTGCTGCACCCTGCGGCACCAAATGCAGAAACACATGTTTCAAACATGTCACGAAGACGATGGGAGCGAGAGAAAAACATAACCGTAGAAAGAAGAGGGAGAAAATGGAAAGGAAATTTGAGCGAGTGGTTGGGATATTCACAAAATGAAGGCTGCCCCCACTCCCGCCCCCCTCTCCTTCATTGAGACAAATTTCTCTGCAGAGATTTTCTGTGAAACTACTTCTTTCGATAAGCATCTGGAAGAAGATAAACGTCATTTTTGTTTTTTCGCAGTTGCCGATAAAAATTCGAATGGCGTCTTCGATTTTTACAACGAAACCGAGCTTCCATACCCCGTAAGTCGACACACGGACATACATTCAATTGGCTGCATAGCACCGTCTTAAAAACCGCGATAACTGCAACTGCGAACCTGCGGCATGAGTAGCGGATACTGTGGTGATTTTTTATTAGTTTTAAGTGCGACCTGGAGCGGCTGGAGTGATACTGCAGAAGTGTGATTAATGCCCTCGCACCATTCGTACAGGGTAAAAGATTGGCTAGACGTCGAAGAAACAGTCGTGCTATATATATATCGCGGTACTTCTTAATCGTATATAGTATATACGTAGTCGACACCGTGCAGCAGACTCTAGAACACGATAATGGAATATTCTCGTGCCGGGAATAGTGCACTGCAAGCACAGCGAATTTCTACATCTCGTATATCCGAGTTTCCCCGATTCTTTAAAAATTAAATCCGCTGCAAAATGAAAGCGAATCAAATCAAATTCAAAGAACAAACTGCAGTACGAGAAATTCGTTTTCGTAAAACACTTATCAGATTTACTGCGCAAACGCAGCAGCGACTCGCGCGTCGTTTCGTTTTCTGTTTCGTACGCGGTTTGGCGGTAAAAAAAACGCGGGTGCGGGTGGCGCACGCATCGGCGGATCCACGCAGGGCACCGAGACCTAGCGCACGTGTGATCGTCGCCAAGAGTATAGTTTTGTAGTGGGGAAGAGAGGATTTTCACGCAGAGTATGCCGCTCTATGTAGTAACGGGGGAGGGGGTTGTGGGCGAGCGGTTATTTCAAGCATTGGGTCCGGCACTTAGCCCCGAGCCGAGCCTTCGAGCGCATCCCAGGCATCTTCCTCCTTCGGCCTAGAGAGAGAGTAGTTAGTTAGTTTGTGATCGTGCGCGAGTGTTGCCCGTTGCAGTCTCGTGTATAATAAGACAGTTCTCGATAGCGAATGTCACAGTGGAGGTGTTGATTGTTACAAACGAGGAATTTTCATTTTGAAAATTACAAATTCCAATTACGTAGGTATTTCACGTGGAAGAAATATCCTATCATGTGTTTTCATATTGTTTACAAATTTTCTTTCTTTTTTCCTTCCCTCTTCTATGACTCTCAGCTTGTACAGTGATTTCCCTTGCATCGGACGATTTTCTAACTATCTTATATTGAAAGTACACAAGCGTGTTTTTCACGAATGAACGATCAGTGATTTTTGTTTGTGGTGTTTTTTTTCCCCTCTTTTTTACACACGCGTCTTCGCGCGACGAATCGACCGGAACGAACGCAAAAGCACAAACAAACAAATACTGTCGACTGAGAAGGAAGGATACAAAATTTCGACAGATTTTCCTAGATAAATATATATGCCTGTATATTCGAATGTGCGGAAACTGTTCACCTATAACGTATAATTCTAATTGTTGAACACTAAAGTATTCGCTTCTTCGTTGACCTGTGGATCGTATAAAAACTTATCACAAGAAATCAACGAAGTATAAGGAAGAATAAAAACAAGTGATAGAAAATCCAGTGTTTCGAAAAACAGGTAAACGACTCGTTGAATAATCTTTCAGCGGAGATCATCTTCTGCATAAATTGTTCATCGGAGCCGACGAACTTCAAGCAAGTTGAAATCGAACAGACTTTTTGACGAGCCGAACCTCGAATTGTGGAAGAAAAAAAAATTCTCTCCCAAACCGCCGATAGACTATATAGTATAATTTTACTCCAAATAGCTGCGCGGGTGCATATCTGCGGTAGTAGTATAGTAGCTGCTACCGGTACGATAAACCGGGTAAATAATATTGGCGAACGACGACATCTGTGTATTCTTATCCGCTGAATTGGCATTGACGAGTGAACCGTAAAAGACGCCCACAATTCGGAGAAAAAAATCATCGCGGATTTACTGCCTGGACCAGCACAGCCTGAAATAACAGAATATATACCTAGCTACTGTTCCAACGACGCGGTGAATCAGCCGGTTGAATTATACTGAAACTCTGACAGCGGCCACGCGCGCGCAACACGGCCCAGCCTCAAGGAGGGAAAAAGCAGTGTTCTTGTTGTTGTTGTTGTTGCCTTGTTCCTTTTTTCTTTCGTTCCATCGGCAGGAGGAGGGCGAGTGTTCCCGTGAATCGAGTAATTGCAAAGATTTGACGATACAAATTGAATAAAAACCAACAACAAACATAGTAATAACATAAAATAAAACACCGAGATTTTGCACCGCGGAGGGATTACAGTGAATGTATTTTAAAGAAACGAAAACAAAAGAAAACAGAAACAGGAAGAAATAAACTAGAAAACAACTCCGAATTTTTGGCTTCGCAAATTTCATCTTTATCTTCTTCGGTGGATTCTTATCCTCGGCGTATTTTTGGTGAGTAATTAAAAAATTCATAATAATATAGGCACACACCTGTGCAGAGTTGACGAATCGCGCGAAGAACAATATACAACAGAAAAGTTTTCATCACGAAATACTCGTGTTATAGGTATACAGGTATATACCGATACGTTAATATACATATTCTTCTTATATGCCTTCTGCGATGTGTTTTTTAACACATATCTACATATATAGGTACAGCGTATTGTATGTAGTACCTTACAGTGATTCTTTCAGGACCCTCGAACTCGAGAATCTATGACCTCGCTCGTCAGTATAATATAGTATAGTATCGTATATAATTCACATAAGAAACTTTTTGAGCCTTGCGAGCATAGGTATAGGTATAAGGTACTTGATGCTTATGCATATGGCAGTAGCGTTAAACTCCACAGCTCTTGTAGAAATTTATTAAACTCTAAATAACCCGCGGGCCCACTTAGGCCTTCGCGTATATTATAACGTACATAATATAATACATAATATATACGGTATAATGTACGCCAATGATACGAGACGAAAGTAAAGTAAAGGAATTTAATGTAATGTTGGCTATAACCGCCGCGCGTCAATTAAATTCAATGCGATTTACATGCATTTTGAATTCGTTTTGTGCATCTCATATCGTACATACATTATACCTATAATATCTCTGCTTTTAATTCTATGCACATAACTCTGATATATTCCCGCGGTATAATGTTTAATAGTGTAATATAATATGAAATGCGTAATTGAATTTCAAAGGTACCTTTGTTTCCGTTGTAAAAAATACAAAATTTACCAAAGTGTCGCCTAATAACTTCGCGCTTGAGAAAATGACCGCGACCGAAAGCCGCGGACTTGCACTCGCGTAATTGTCCGTGGATCGTGGTCTCGTATGAACAGAAATATGAGAATATATTCTCACGAGATGGAATTACTTTCTTTTGTACATATACGCACACCTTCATTATTCCTCTTTCACTCCCTTTTTAGCTTCACATATATGTACTACACGTATGTATGTACGATACATGGGCATACGTAGTAGTAGGTGTTACAATAAACCCTAATTCGATGCAAGGTTCGCGAGACGCCGCCCTCAATATATAATAGATACCTAAACCTACATACCTACACGCAGCTCCGCATAACGGAAGTACCAAATTTTTTTTAAGGTACCTACCGTTTACATGCAAAGTGGACAAATTACCTAATTCAGCTCGTTAATATTACCGTTAGGTACGTATACGGTGTATATACATAGTTTTGACCGATGATTTACGAGCAGACCGGAAAAAATGCTACAATTTCGCGTTATAGCAAACTTCTGTCCTTATTTTTTTCTCCATTGCCAATTTCATTCCATGTTATATCGAATTCAACGATTCCTCGCCGACGCGTATTTCCCAATTGCCGATGTATGCGCTCGCTATACGGTCCTCGTAATATCGCTACGTGTGTCTAGCCAGAATTTGGAGCAGCTCCAAATGTTAGTCAGGCTTATACGAAGAATCGCGCGGATATTATTCACTATAGATATTGTTGTACGGACACGTACACCTATACTATATCGTACAATATTCTTCACATCGATAGTGGGAACAGCGCCGCTCGTCTAAAGAGTGATACGGTGCAGTACAATAACAATAAATTTTTTGTTTCAAAAATAATTATCCTCTCACCGCGCGACTTGCTGCAGCACCGCGTTCGTACTTTACGTATATATGTATATATCATACAGCTATAATGTATACGCAAGTTGAGTTTGGTCTATATATGTATACCGAACACTGAATCACTGCTTTTCAACCCCCGCTCGGTGACTCATTTGTTTAATTCTATGCACAAACTATAAACTATGAATACGGAGCTCTCTCGGGATATGACAGAAGGCGATAAGAAACCACAAATCATAACTCTGGATTAACCGCGTCTACTGTTATTCGATATACATACTTCTACTTCCTCCGTTAATGATAATTGAGTAATAAAAATGAAAATCATGAAATGGATACGTATTTATAATTCCCCAATTTCATATATTTCGGCCTCGAGATAGATATATACAAATTCACCAGTTGTCATATTCAAATTGATTCAACTACTGAAGAGATGATTTGCTTTTGTATCGCACGCATACCGATACTCATCGTCTGTGTCTATATACCAGTACATGGAGACACCCGCGATGGCTTAAAAGTTAAACCTTAAGGTCACCCTTATTCATGTCGTATGAGTTCTTACTACTACTACTACGACATCTGGTTATTCGTGGTGCCGTATTGAATTTATGTACGTATGCACATACTACATGCCCATTATTCTATTCTACCGAAGAGGCGGGCCAATCTGTTTTATAAATGCAAGAATAACACTTGAACGATGTTTCAGGCACTCCGAGTGCAAGTTATCCAAGTTGTCAAACTGATCAGAGTCAATGCACGTTAAATTTATGAGTTTGGTAAATGTATACTGCGATAGCTTATACTTTTTACAGAGTCTAGCTACTCGTATAATACGAGTACAGCCGACTCGGGGACGCTGCTTGCTGCTATAACTTGTCTGCAAAAATCTCTGAATCGAACCCATACAATATACAGTTCTCCGGCGTAAACTCTGGCTGAAATCGACAAGACGAATAGCATTGTCTGCAAAACCTATAACGTTGGTCGATATGACTCACCTGAACGAAAATCTAACGAAATTAGTCACGGTCTCAGGGAGTCGACGATTATAGATTGATCGATTCATCGATTGATAGATCTTTGAAACGATTTTGTTATGTATTTGTTGTATTTCTTATTTCTTGCTTGTGTGATGATTATACTTCGTCGAAATGACGACGTTAGGACAGAAATCGGTCGGAGGAAGCTGTCGTCATATTCTCAGATATCTTATACGTTCAGAATCGGTTGATCTGTAAGAATATTGAGAACACGGTGAGGTTCGTCTCGCAATCAGATCGCAGTACACGCGGGTAATGAAGCTCTGCGAGAATAATCGTATATCGCCGCCCACCCATTGATACTGCTCCTCTATACATCTATATGGATATAGCCATCTGTATATAATATATTTCAAAGTAGAAGCTTCAAGTTTGGCAACTCGTTTAACAACTTTTCCTCAAATCTTTGAACACCGAGTTCAATGAAACGAACTAAACACGCCCACGCATCCGGCTGAATAGTCACACTCACCTTCCGAATTGTGTCAACATGTTATGAGCCTGAAGTTTGTAACGTTGTATCGGCAACGAAATGAAGAAAAAATAATATCGGCTGAAATTTGTCTCGATCGACAAATTTCCATCCGTTTGTTGGTTTTTTTTTTTTTGTTTCTTTGCGTTTTTTTGCAAATTTCGGAAACCCCCGACGCCGGACGTCCGGATAAGCGAAGAAAAGAATGGCAGGAAGCGGCTAAGTATTTCACTTCTTCAAAACATTGATCACATTCGATGAAAAATGAATATCCCTTATGTTAACTAGGTTACATTACCAGCGGTGACTCCAAGTTCCCCTTAAGCCGAATGAATTGTACGACGTCACTGCAGGTTATACCAATACACGGCAATTGCTCTACGATTAACCCGATCTCACTGTCAACGACGACATGGGGACCATACCGTACTGCAGTACTACTCGGACATACTACTTAGACGTATAAAATGAACTATCGTGTCCTAAAAGTCGAGTTAAGATGAAGCATTTTCTTGCACCGTGGATAAAGCTAATGCTTTCTATATCTACAACCGCATGAGGAGTCTCACAAGCATTGCCGATATGCTACTGCTCTTTCTCTTCGCCTCTTTCTTCTTCTTTCTATCTTTCCCAGCTGTCATTCACCCTCGCACACCGTTACACCGTGCAATTCATTTCCGGCGCTGGTGTGACGCGCAAGAAACACTAATGACGCTGGTCAGCGGACAGCGGACGTTAAATTGTGCAAAGAATATCAATTTTCTTTTTCTAATCCCACGACTAGAGGGACATGTAATCCTTTCCTCCATATCCCTCCGTAGAAATATTATATTTATGTCAGAATGCATTCCGTGTTTTTACTCTCAAGTATGTATACATATGTGGCATAGCCGGGTTGGTATAGATAGGTAGGTGAGTTTCTTTGCCCGTGATTTATAGAATCAAGAAAATATCTCGTATATTATAGGTACACATAGATATCTATCATACATACATACATGCATATATCTAGATATGGATAAGTAGCATAAATCTCTCGTATCGAACTTTCATATACTCTGTGAATGAATTTGAAAAAATGAATGGTATCTATCAACAATTTTTATTCAATATTGCCTGTACTTCATATACTGATAGATCTTGCCAGTCCGTGTTCGAATCTCGGACCGCCCGATCATTTTTCTTACCGAAATGATGTCTGAAATTCTCTATACTTCATTCAAAAATGTTCAAATCTGCATCATCTATCTCAGTCGCAGGTACACGGAGAAAAGAAGTCTTCGCGGTGGCAGATTTCATCGTGATTGTGGCAAAAAGAAGTCTGTAGTTGCGCACACATGCATATTAGAGGAGAAGAAAGAAACGGATCGATAAATAAAAGAGAAATTAATAAATAAAATCGATAATAAAATCTGTAGTACACATCCACGAGGATTCTTTCGCTGACAAAACGAGTCGCAAAAAGTAGGGAGACCGAGAGAGAAAGGGATCGAGAAGAAGAAGAAACAGATTTGCTAATACATAGTTGATCGGCACAAGATGCTCGGGGACGATGTTATACGCTCGACCGTCATCTGTCTTTACTTATGCGAGTGCAGTACAAATTCAGTTGCATATCGCATCTACATGCTCCGCCGTAAACATTAATCGCGTAATTCAAACAGAGATTGCATTAACGTCCATCGCTGCATGCGCACGAGACTTTGAAACTACGTGTTACAAATTATTGATACAATTAATGCAACGCACGATTGCCATCATTATTATATAATCGCTGATTAGCGTCGTTCTTTTCAACATTCTTCTTCAATTTTTGTTCCTTTTCTCTTTTGCCCCTCTCTTTTGTATTCTCTTATACAATTATTTTCCAACCAAGTATATAGTAAATATTTGCAACTCAGGAGTAGAAGAACTAAAAAGTGAAAAACAAAAACAAATGGAAGAAAGAAAACTAAATTGTAATTCAACCACAGAGATTCGTTTATTATATTTATCGTTCGTAATGCAAGTACGTAACTTGAGTCCCCCGCGACTCTGCGGGACGCCCCCCCCCCCCCCCCCCCCCTTCCACAAGGATCTTGATTTGTTCTCAGAAGCTCCGGTCAATTCGAGAATCTCGTTTTGTTTCTGCATATGCTCTTACTCTAGCTTGCTCTGCGTAGCGTTTAATCGACCAAACGAGCTCTGATGAGTGATGAAAACATAGGCCGATTGGCCGGTTATACATCCACATCACAGACGCACACATTACTGTTTTAACATACACATTTGCATACGCATGCAAAGTATACCTATAACCACTTCGTTACAGTTGTATGTCGCTGGGTGTAATCTCATTGTGTTGTAGTACTACTTTGGGTATTTTAATATCGCCGCACACTCACTCTTCTTATCTCATTATGTGGGTATTATTGTTATTAAGAATCAATTCTCATTAACCGTAACCCTGCGCCACCGTATATATATACGGATAGATATGAGGCCCTGCATCAAACATCGGACGTTAAGGAGATCCCCGAAAGATGTAGGGAACCTCTCGGAGCTTTCTACGCCTCTCTCTTTTTCTTTCTTTCTTTCTTTCTTTCTCTTTCTCTTAGGTTACTTTACTGAACGCAGCTGTGCCTTGCATTATTATGCAATCAAACTATTACCAACTTCATTGTACTGTCAACTTGCCAGTCCTCGACGGAGGCGGCTACGCGGCGAAGCTATACGCTATGTCCTGGTCGCCGTTATCGGAAGATATGAAACAGTTTAAAATCGAGAAACATATATACACATGGATATAAAAATTGCAAAACTCTGCAGAGCAAATTCTATGTGTATGTAAGTATATACATACATACATACGTACAATATGTAATTTGTGACTGTCTTTTTCCTACGATCATCGAAGGGTATCAATCAATCACACTTTCCGCCAGAAGTTATATAGGCACGCGAAGAGTTTGCGGTCGTGCAGAAGCAAAACGATCCTCATAAAACACACACGTGTGTAATAGGTATAAGTTTTTCAGGCTGTAACGCCGCCAGACACGTTTTCCACCCGTTGCGTTCGTTGCAGGAAACCAGAGGAAACTTTAAAAAGTCTTATTATACTTTTACGCGGTAGGTTAGGTATACTAGGTATAGTAATACAAACGAGCAAAGAACTAAAGCCGACGACGCGCGACGTTTGAGTTTCACGACGATGAGATCCACCTGGCTGGAGCAGAAGACGCGCGCGAGACCAGTGAGAGGTACGAGGCCTGTGTAAGAAGAACGTTTTTATTAAGGATCTGATGGGATTTGGCCCACGAGAGCTGATTCTCCTCGTCTCGCGTGTAGTATCGTCTTGGTTAAGCAAATAACCTGTTGCCTTTCGGTCTGTTCATTCATGGTTGTAGCTGACGCATCTGTCTTGTTAGCTACCGCAAACTGAACTCTTTGTGTGTTTTTTCAAAGAGTTTCTTTTCTTTTTTTTCTCCTCTTTCACTCTATTTCTCCTTTTTCTTTCGTTCTTCTTCTATTCTTTTTCTATCTTTTTCTCCCTCTTCGCCCTCCTCGTCTGTATTATACAATACCAGGGAGGCGCTTCTTCACGTCGGGGAAAAATAGAAAAAAAACGTAAAAAAAAAAAGAAAAAGAGGACCGATTGCGTAATTGGTGATTTGACTGAGAGACTTTTTACTCTATTCTACTTCTTCTTCTTTTTCTTTTTCTTTGTCCTCGTCGTAGCGTGCCGAGGAAACGATAAGGAAAACAAAATGAAAAGAAAGAAAGAAAATCAGGAGAAACTAGTCTCTCACCGATTTTCTTGATTTCACACGCCAAACCGAACACTATATACACATAAGAGAGAGAGAGAGGCCCCCTCGACGAAACTTGTTAGACAGAAGATTTGAACGGGATATCGTATCCACGCAGCATCCCTCATGTCGAAAACGATTTTACGGGGAGAACACCTGTCCTGGACTCTAGTGAAGCCACCTCGACCTCCGTTTCTCTCGTGCTCCGTTTAGCTCGGTCTCTCTCTTGCGGTAGACGCGTCTAAGGTTGCCTTTGCTTTAATTGACAGAAGTTTCCTGCCAATTAATGACCGCATGTTTTCTCCACGCCTATATACTGCAGCTCGAACATTTTCTCGACAAATTTCATTCTTCTTCACTTTGAATGTTTGTAAATAAATTGTGAAAACGAAACAGGCAACGAACAATTCTCACGCGAGCTCGAGCGGTCTCCCGAAGATCGGAATAACGATTTCACAACGCGTATAAATATATATGTATTATATACTTTGTGTATATTTCTTCGTTATCGTTTATTTATGAAAATCTTGGTTGAAACTGAGCCCGAAAATACCGCGTGTACATACATACATACATACATACAGATATCGCAAATTTCTCTATCCTGAATCCGTAGTCAGAGGCAGTTCGAATAACAAACATTAAAGTTTCGAAGCGCAAGGGCAACTCTACTTTGATATAAACCTGCGGGTAGCCCAGTTCTGGATTTTACCAAGTGTCTATTTCGTTTATAAACGCAATTGAAATTCGAATGTGGGGCATACCAACTCGCGGACGACGGTCACGCTACGTTATAGGATAACTGTGCGTACCGACGCGCGGAGTTGATTCAATAAATCCCATTTCATCTTATGATAATACGTATATACATCAAAGCAAAAATGTTACCTACGTAAAATACGAAATGTCTGCAGCTATCACATTTTTCGAATTTTCTATTCTCGTGTTTCTCCTCCGTACTATCAGATCCTTCGAATCCTCCGTCATGAGGGGGGAGGAATGGCGGGGATTTGAAATTTATTACACGAGATTTCACGCGTTTCAAGTACTTTGCTCCCCTCAACGAGGAACTTCTCTCTCTCTCTCTCTCATCCGTCCAATTTCTACGACAATTCATATAATATAAAACGAGTGGTAAAACTCTGGAAATTTACGTGTATGGACGCATGAACGTCGCTGCATGCTCGAACCAACGTGAAAATTCCGGTTTCATCCCAAATGGCAACAGAATATATATATAAGTTTCGTTCCTTCCGTGGTGATTTCCAAGCCGAACAACTACGCCTTCGATCAATCTGTTCAAAAACTATTTTTATTTCCCCCCAAACTGCCAAACTACGAGCGCAAAATCCGTGATTAAAATTACCAGCACGTAATTTAACAACCGACGAAGGTATCATACCGAACGCGATACGTTATTTCGGACCCATGCTGTATAATAAAGTCCATTGTTTTCGCGATATGTTACAAATAACAATGAGATTTATGTTCGTTTAATGAACTACTCACACATACATCGATCATCGACACATTTTGACCACAGATTCATATTTCTTGACTATGATCGCAATTCGCAATCGAATTCATATCCAGTACATTCGCATCCTCCTTTATCCCATTTTTCGGTGTACGAGCATTATTCTCATTGTCGGTATAACTTTCATTTTCGGAAGGATCCGAGCCGTTCAATTTCCTTCTATCTGTACCATTGCAACCCATGAGAAATGTAAAATTAGGAATTATTCGCACATAAACTCATGGATAGGAAAAGTGTCATTGATGTTCGACCTAATTGATCGTATCATCGGCATGTTTGCATGTCAGAGGTAAATTATAATACTGTGAAATGTAGAGTGTACATTGATGTGCAGGCGAGTCTCTGGACGCGTGGGAAAGAAAGACGCGAGTGTAAGCAGCAATTAAAATCTTGATATAAGCTGTTTTCCTTCATTTTTCTTTTCTCTTTCGTCTTCTTAAATATTTTCACATGTTTCTTCTTCTCCTTTCTGGGTGGCATTAATGCGGAGAATCATCTGACCGATAAGATTCGTGGTTGTGTTTCGTACACCCGGAGTACCGAGTAGGTACATACATTCCATAGCCGATGTTGATTACCATTTAGAGACAGAACGTATACCTATATCTCTGGCTATGTACATTTATACATACATATATGTCCACATAGTAATGTGTATGCATTATATCTACGTATATGTAGAACTGCATATGAGGAACCAACCGCTGATGCACTACCTGCGCACGTCAACGAGTACTTCCCGAGGCGTTGAAACATGCCATTAGTGTCACAGTCGCAGTCACTGTGCTGTGCACAAGCATTAACATATCGGCTTACGGTAGTTACTACTCGCGCCTGCAGGCGAACGAGATAATTAAAGATTAGTTAGTTGACTTATACTTCGCACCGTGGATGACGTCCAGTAAACACGATTGCACCCATATATTAACCGAATACACATATGTACGTGTGAATGTATCATGAATTTGGAATTTTTGAATGACAATTTTATCCTCGTGCCTATGTAAATTTCTTTCTGTAAGATTTGAAAACGGGCTTGCTGGGGGTTGAAATTTATCAATATCTTTGAGCCAAGGCACGCAATGAATCAAAATTTCGAACAGTCTTCTGTTTTCTTGATTGCAGTGTATGGAAAATTGTCTGATTAAAATTCGATACAGAAATGAACAGGGAAAGAAATTAATTCGAAAGAAATCGAATTTGAAGATGCAGGGAGGTAAGATACATCCTTGCGCACGATGAGCGGATCAAAAAGTAGTTTTTGTCGACCAGGACTTTGACTATGATACATCTGGAATTTTTTGTAACTATACCTAATAGGTGTATGGTCGAAAATTGAAACGATTGGCACGACTTGCGCATAATCTGACATCCACTTCACGTAATACGTAATTTTATGGGTAAAAAACGCACGTGCAAAGAATTTGGTTTGATTTGCATGATGTCACGAGTCTTATGTAACTTATATTTTAGCTACGTGCGCATATTGTACGTATGTACAACATACAATATCGAGGGATGCCGAACGTTATTGAATTAATTTCATCAACGATTGAAACCTTGAAAGTATTTCAAGAACATCATAACCCGTAACCTCTCCGCCTAGAATTTCCGATGGCACGCATAGAAGCTACATACATTTCAATTGTCCCGCGAGTGATTGACTTTGGCAATAAAATTTAACTCTATGATTCGTCAAAGCGATTTATACAAAAGTCTGTGTGCTTAGCGCGTCGCGCTGGTGAGCTTTAACGATAATGATTTTATAACCCAATATGCTTTCGTTTTATATCTATTGCATTGCTCTTTTTCGAATCAATTATGAAACGTATGTTTATAGTAGGCATGTAGAATCGAGCGAACGCGACGTGACGGAATAATCTGAAATAGAAAAACGGTTTCGAAAAACTTTGAAACCTGACAGCCGTCCGTCACGCGGTTTTATTCTTCTGAATATCAAGGCGCGTCTGAACCGTTCTCTGACAATCTTACATTCTCGATGACTGACATTTTCGACGTTCTGAGTTTTGCCCATCGATTGTCATCGTGTCATAGCTAGCTGTTTTCTTTTCTGACGTCATAAAGCTCATCTTAATGTTCTCTTTCTTCGATGCGAGGAAACAAAAATGTGGAAATAAATACCAGGGAGATTTGACTGTTTCAGCACTCAATTATCGTTCAATAATTAGGAGGAAATACTGTAATTGTAAGATACTTAACAGAATCGATCTGTGTTTTTCTCTTCACATTGACGACGTCAGCCGATCGAGGAGATAAAAATAAAAAAAACGACAGCAGAGAGAATACTGTATGAAAAAGTTGGGGGCAGGGGAGGAATAGAACGGTCCTGAACATTCATGATTCTTTGGTATGTGTATAATTATAAATGAATTATATACATAGAGGTATATCTAGCCTATGTATACAATAATGTATGTCCGTAGGTGTATCATTGAGAAGAGGAGTTCGTAAACATTTGGGCGTTCGGCATCGATATTTATGTCGTTCGTTGAAAGCTGAACGAGATTCAATTTTTTGTTTCACTCTCCTCCTCTCTTCTATTCTCTATTCGTTTTTCTTTTTTCACCCGATTTTCCGTGTATATCTACCGAGTGGAAAAATTGGTCTCTGTAGGTTCTGTGACCTGACAGCATCTTTCTTTCTTTCTATTTTTCTTTCTTTTTAATCGTATAGGCTCGCGGGTATACGAAATTCTTCCGGAACAACGCAACGCTCCGCGCGCTGCTGCTGCGCGTTCGAAATGAAAATAATTTATCGTCAGTCGCGTGAGTCAGAGGAATACGACTTTTCTTCGCTACAGCTAACAGTAATATAACCTGCAGTGAAGAAAAGAACGATTTTTCTCGAAACCTGACCGTAAGATTTATCGAACTTGAAACAAAACTGGGACATATTTCAACCCGTGAACTCGACCTAAAAAAGAATTCAATAAGTATCTATAGTCAAAACAAACCGATTAACTTTGCCGAGTAAATTATAGTACCTATATTCTTGAGATTTTTGTTTCTTGATTTTTTTTCTTCGTCTGGTTTTTGGCTCTGCAATCATTCGGATAGATCGAATCCACCTTGTTGATATTTATTCATTTTCACTCTCTTTTCATCGCTCTGTCGGGTCAAACTAACAATTGAACAATTCAGGAGTTTCCTCACACGGCGTCACGTGACCGAATTTCGAGTTTTTCAGAATCACGGTCTCATTTTTTCACAAAACTTCGAATCGATTTGGATTTTTTTCGCAATAATTGTACGAGTGTCAGGAAGCGCGCTTTGGGCAGCTAGCTTCCGAAAATCACCGTGACAATTATTGATCGAATAATTTACAAAATATAACCTCAAATCCCGTCTCGCAGGGAAATCAATCTATCAAAAATTCGCCCTAAAATTGAAGAAAAAAAACCAAGATCATTTGCTTCTCATCGGAAAAAACGAAAAATCAGCGAAAAATCGCAAGAATAGAAATTTCTGTCGATAATACAGAAATCGTTAATATCCTGGAGCCCATTATAAGGGCTCAAATTTCCCCATTCGGCCAGTCGTCTTTAACATTCTCCAGTCTGCAGCGACATAGTACAGAGATCTAATGATCTGAACTAGGTATACCTCTACAGCGCAGCTGTACATGCACTGAAATCCTTTTTTCTGTTTATCCTGTTCCTTTTGTCTTTGTTTTCGTTATCTTATAGCGGCTGCAACGCATGTTGTCTCTGTGTAGGCGTTATGCAAATCTCTACGAGTAAATGCAAACGCGCGAACGGGAAGCAACCGAGGAAGTCATGGCTTGCCACTGCAAGACTTTCACCAAACGCGAAGCCCACGCCTCAGCTTAGCTTGTACCGATACCCGGATAGCATACGCCAAGATTAAATTTTTTTACGTTTCATTCAGTTTCAAACATTTTTATGCAAGACGGCAGCGCTGATGACCGAATGACTTCATGAATATGTTGGTCCGCAATATACGTACAGTGGCTATAGTAAAATATTACCGACAAGACAATATTTGTTCACCCGATTTCAGAAACTTGGTTCATTTTCCCGGGGGGGGGGGGGGGGGGGGGGGGGAGAATTCTTTTTGTTTCTTTAATAGTCAAATTGAATAATTCTTCACTGATGTGTAGTATTATTGTATGCACGATTCTTCACGAACGTTCAATCAACCAATTGACATGATGATAAATTATCATTCTATTACCTATACACACAACTAATTGCCTGCTTATAGGATCGGTATGTACATACTATATATATACAGCCGTCTGCAGCTGTATTTGATAAACGTGTGTACAGATATGCATGCATAGGTATACGTATGTGTGTAAAACGAAAGTGATAATTCAAACTACAGGCATTCAAAATTAATTAACACAATGCGATGCTAGAGGAGGATGAAGGATGAAGAAAGGTTATTCGCTACGATAAATGTCGCTATAATGTACCCACATCGTTTTCGTTATGCTGTGGTATAAAGCTCGTGCGGGAGAGCACAATGGACGATTCACATGAATAGGAATAGTGTAGAATTGTATATATTTACGAGTATGTATGCATGTATGTGTGTACATAGGTACATATACGCACGCGAGCAACAAACGTAGGCTTGTTCTGTTCACAACTAACAAATGCTCATAAAACTGCCACCAGGTACTATGGGTATACATGTATAGTTATAGGTACGGTATCTAACGCCTGATGTATGTATGTACAGCGGAGTAAAATGGACAGGCTGTGAATATATTGAGAGAAAAGAATACAAGTATTTGAATAAATCAGTTGAGCGAATGGATGAATTATTTGGAAGAAAATGGGGAAAGGGAGAAAAAAACGGATGATCTAGAAAATTTGATAAAAATGCCGAAAAATAAGGGAGCAAGAAGAAAAGAGGAGGAGCATCGAAAACATGAATTTCAGTTCGCGTCGTGTATATCAAACGTTTTAATGGTATATATACCTATATAAAAAAATTGGAGGTATATAAACTATGTACAAACGGTTGAAGAAGTATAGTGGCATGTCTAGTGTCCCGGCGCGCGCTCCCGGCGTCGACGTCACACGTGCACTGTTTCCGGTGTCAAAACAAATCACGGTGAACTTCCGCTGAGCGGCGGAGAACACCAGGCAGCAAGCAACAAATGCATAAATTCGAACAGAGACCGACACATAATGATAATGCTTAACACGATCTCAGGATCCTCCCAAGTCCGCGCTCAACGGTTACGTGAACGATTTTGTAATTCTTGTAAACAGATTCGGGGACTGATGCGGACAGACTCACAGAGAGAGAGAGAAACGAACGAAGAAGAAAGAAAGGTGAAAAATGGGAAAGAAATGTCCAAATTTGAAGTCAAAGAAAAGAATAGGGAAAAATGAAAATAATCAATTTCTTGAACAAAATGGATTACAAGGAATGGAAAGGACATCCCCTGTACGGTATACCTATACCGAGATTCTAGTTTGATTCTTAGAAGAAGGGTTTGCGTCGCGACGCAAGGCACGTCGACGCCGTTACGGCTGGACTCACCTCGTCGTCATACCGGAAAATCATCAGCTAGCAGACGACGAGAGCCCTTCGGGGATGCGCCCTTGCGTTAGAATTTCAGCGCGAGTGAGAAAGAGGGAAGCAATCCACCGCGCTGCACTGGGTCGAGGGGACAGTATGTGGAAAGAAATTTCAAGAAGGAGAAAGGAAGTCCTCTAATGAGCCGCGCGCCGAAATAATTCGGCGCAGATGCCCGCCATCGCTTTTGAAACATTGGTTCAACGTTCAAGTCGTCCGTCAGGACTAGAACACGTGGTTGTTCCTTTCTTCCCTTTTTCACTTGACGAACAATGACGTCTCTGTGACTAGTGTAGCATGAACTCAAGAGGTGGGTACTACATGGGTAGCACACAACCGTAACCCTGCACAGAAACTATGCAGCATACCTACGCTACGTGTATTCGTATGTAGGTTGTACATAAAAATGCTTCAAGCACACGCATACATGCAGGACTGTAGCAAGTCGACGAAAAAAAGATGTCGACTTTCTACTTTTCGCTCCAAGAATAAGCTGTGTCGTTATTGGCCAGCTCGCAGCAGATTTCTCCGTCTGCCGAACGAACGCAGACCGCGTTCGTATGGCGTATTTTGTATAAAATTTTGAGCAATTTCAAGTGGTCACTATCCAGCAGGCTGGGCTTACGGGATGGTTTATAATGAGTTTCTCGGCGTTGAGTTTCGGGACTTGAAGACGTTTAAATACATATACCGCATGGAGCGAGTCTCGAATTAGCGTAATGCTGACGAGTTGTAAGTAGCTGTTTCCTGACCAGACGACCACGGATGGTCAGTGCTGTACAGAATCATTGTTGTATTATTGGCTGCAGGGTATATCTCAAACTCCGTTTCCTTCACCCTCCGATTACTGCGCAGGCGTTCTTCGTAGGATCGCACTCATACTTCATATCACGGAAAAAGAAAAACCAGAATTGTTCTTCGTGATTCTTTTCGAAGCACTTTGTTAATGTACACGCTGCTACCTACGTCCGTGGTGCTTGTCGGAAAGTGAGAAACTTCGCCACGTTTAAATTTTCGGATTCTTCCAACCATCCGCGATACGCTCCCAAATACCGTGGCTATGCGAGGGTTGTCATCAAGATCGTTAAACGTCTTTCGATCGGACGTAAACTGTCTCTTTTTCCACGCTCTCGCAGGGTAGGTACATGCTGCTATACACTGCGCTGTACTACACTCCATACATACATATACGTGCCTACATACAAACACGTCGACGCGGTACATCGAAAGATGCGTGAAACAGATAAAGATGTTTAGATTCGAGGCGCGGACGTCGAAAAGAAGACATGGCTATTTACTTCCCTCCTCTCTTCACCTTGTCCTCGAACCACAGATACACATCTTCCTCCCGGAGCAATATATGGATGGGCGAATGGATGGATGGATGGGTGAAGTTAGCCCATGAATTATGCATCATAAAATATACTGTGGGGTAGGTATACCGGCAATGAGAAGTTACGCGGTCGTTTTTTTCTTCGAGACGATTAACAAAATTATCAAACTTGCACGATGGGATTGGATTGAACAATTTTTGAGAAAATTAGCTTTTTCTCTTCTCACTTTGACTCTCGGCAAATTTTTGCACAACATAGACGCAATCACGAGTGTAATTGTCTAGATATTCTAGATTTACATGTGAAACGAGTATACACAGACATTTTGAACTTGAAAAATGAAAGTTTGACCAACCAATCGTGACGACGAGTGTGAAGCCGGCGATAAGGACTCCATAGATATGTTATCTTATTTTTTGTTCTGGTCGTCTTCAAATACTTACCACTTATAGTGAATTTCAAGGAAGAAAAATAAACAGATAGATAAACAAGTTTAATTGTTGTCCGATGATAAGACTGCGATAAAATAGCACAAAAAACCTAGAAATGAAAATAAAAATGCTCCATAAAAGCTTGGAGTGGGAAAAGAAAAGTAGACATTTGGGTCACAGAGACGCGTGTCATCTCTTCCGAACTATACTATAGTTATAGTACTATATTTCACCCATATAACACTAAAATTCTGAGATCGAGGATTGATAATTAATTATATTTCTGTCACCCTTGCAAGGAAAGTGCGACTTTTCGTGCTTGTAGAGCCGGCGGAAGGTGATCGATTCGCGACTGACGCGGGCGTGTGGAACGACGTTGGCGCATGCGCACATGGCGAACAATATACCGTTTCTGCCCTAGAGCTTTAATTTCTCCGTGCGGAAAACGCAGTCGTCAAGATGTGCGCATGCGGGAATCCCTTCACTTTGTAGGCTATGTCCTCCAGCTTTTCGCGACGATCGCCACGCTCTGCAGTCACAAAAATACGAATCCTTCTTCGCTGCCGTGACAACAGACATCGTGCGTAGTTCGGGCGGACAGGCGGTTTCTGACTCGTGTGATTGCCGCATCAAACTTCGCGCTCGTCGGGAACTGCCTACTTTCCGCCCTTGCCATACAATGTATTATTTTTCGGCACACCTCGACGGAAAGTATCTCATTTTCGCCCTGTTCGAGCAGAAAATATCCAACTTTCCTTCACAGGCGTGGCGAAAAATAGTATACGCAACACGGGAATTAGACCGTCCGAAACTGCGTATTCGCCAATCTCATACACAGTTCGCGATAGTTTACTTTTTCTCCCTAGTTGCGTAATATACTATTCTTTCCACGTGTCTGAAGGTCGCATTGAATATGTATTTTCAATATTCCCTGCGTCGGGTGTCCGTCCGTCATTAGTCCTCTTACGGCGACTTGCGACGACTCGAATTCATCGCTACATTACAAAATTACAGAGTCAGGGTATACATGAGGTCTACCTGCGTAGTAGGTACTGCTTCGGCTCAACAAATTTCAGATCGAATCCCAAATTCCTGGAATTTGAGAAAAAAAAATTGAAGAAAAAGGATGTTTTCGTAGAGTCGATCGTCTAACCGCACTGGAACCTCACCTATAACCTGTGATAACGATATACACCGATATTTGTACATACGAGTTATACCAAGAAATCATATATTATCGGAAAAATCTATTTACTGAAGGAGTTTATGAACGTGTCTAACGTGTTTGATCGATGGATGAATTTAAATATTGAATTTTCAAATTTTTATTTCTCTATTTTTTTGGTCTATTGGTTCGTACATACATAGTATGTAGTAATTTATTTTAATAGCTAAATAGCTGAAATAAGGTCTCACGTTCATACTACATTCACCTGCGGATCAACAACCGATAATAGTTCTTTCGTTTGATAATTAATCATGTGAATTAAATTTTATTCCTCATTTTTCCTCATTTCGCGAATGCCGAATAAACGAAAATGTTCGATTTAACTATATTACTATTCGTATGCTGGGCTTGGTGCTATTCAAAATTCAGCGAGTGTCTGCATCAAGTAGATATATATAGCTTCTTTTTGTTATCTGATTGAAGACTAGCTTCAGCTACCTGTCGAAATATACATATATATCGAAAAGTGAACGGCGGGGGGGGGGGGGGGGGGGGGGGGGGATACGTGGGAGAAATAAAAAAAAAAAAAAAGAAAGAAGCTTCCGAAAGTAATTTGTTAGAAATGAATTAATCTGCCCGATTATCACACTCGGCGGTTGAGCTGCAGTTGTATATACCTGGAAGCACCTCTAGTCCAGGCCTTTTTCGTGTATATCTTAGCCCAGCATTTTTTTTTCTTCCGTTTTTATCGCCTCTTTTTTCTTCTTATTATCTGCCTTCACTTAGTCTCCGTTGAGATAGGCCCGTGTTGCCTAAAAATCTAGACGTAGGCATAGACTAAAAGTATATATATATACATACATACATACATACTGTGTATTATACATGGGGTATACACATTAGCATACTTGTATAGGTACCTACCTACGGAGCTGTCTACCGTCAACCGCCAACGCTACTCGATCTGTATAGGCTATGCCACTTCACATTTACAATCGGAGCTAATAATATTCGTTTACAAAACCGTTAATCCAACAATCATTATAATTCATTTACGTATTAAAATCTACGCAGGGTGTTCGATTCAATATCGAAAAAAAGTAAAGTCCAGGCGCCTAAGTGGATATATGTGTGGAGAAATCTGAAATCACAATAAAAAATAGTTGATTTTTACTTACATTATTTTCAATTTATATTCAAACGAATTTCTGTCCTTTTCATCGCATACATACATAATTATCTATAGCAATTTTTTGCACATATTTATTTCATACCTGCAGTGTAATCTCATATTTTCAAATCGTTTGATACCTAAATCAGTTTAGTTTTTCGGTCAAATTCGGTTATTCACATGCAATACGTACGATCTAACACGGTATATTTGTTAATTCGACATTCGCATACGCGCAGGACATGTACTACATACGTATATACCTGTATGGAATTCGGAAAGGTACTTTTCCGAACACTTTATCGTGCATGTATGATTTACTCGGTTTGGAAAGCAAACTCGACCGATAGGCGAGACAAATTTTCAGAGACTCTCTTCCCCCTCTCCCTCTCCCTCCCCCCGCCTCCTGCCCCCCACCCCAAGTCCATGAGAACCGCGTCTATAAATATTCTTGGCGCGTGTGCCGCCGTCAAGCCGCACGTACTCTGTGCTCGCCTCCCTGTTTCCCCCATGAAAGCGGTGCGGTTTGGTTCGGTACGGTGCGGTGCGGTGCGGTGCGGTGCGGTGCGGCGACGCAAACGCACCATTACGTTCACTTGGCCGCGGACAGGAAGCACGCCACGTATCTAAGCGCGACGCGTGCTTTCGCTATGCACGTCACGAGATCGTCTATTGTTTCTCTGCGCGAGTAGGCGGGGATGCAGGGGTATGTACCGAGGTTCATTTGATGGTTCACGTGATAAACGTGATAAACACGCTTCTGTGCTAACGTAAGAAGGCCATAATGCGTAAGGAACCAAACGCGGCGAGATCATCTCACTCGTATGATATGTCCAATTGCGTATTATACATATACATGTAAAATTTCTGTATTTCGAATCCCTGATCGATTACAAAAGAAAAAGAAAAACACCAAAAAGTTATATCCGGACGTTATGAAATCCGGGATTAGGGTAAATTAGTTTTCTAGAATCCCGTAAGTTTTCATTACGCAGCCCCGTAGGTTATATCTATCACGTAATATTGAGAAATATGGAATCGATTTACAAAATTTCCTTCACGGAAAATGATGTTCGAGCAATTTTCCGACGGTATCCCGATAGGCCGGCTCGCCGAAGACGAGCTTACGTCGTCCTACGTATGTATATATACATACGTGCTGACGGCTGTGCTGTCATTCAAATCACATTCATCACGCGTAGACAAGAGAATTTTGGTTTTATTCCATTTTCACTTTCTATACCACTTGATATATCACTTTTCCTCTTTCCGTATACTTATGGTACATGCCAATTGTGTGGTTTCAGGAGTATGCATTACCTATAGCAGTGAAGATTGTCGTGAATTCTTGTGGTTTGAGTTTGAGAGGCTTCTTCCGTCTCAAAAACCCTTTTTACCAATTTCCGGATAATCTGAGCTCGATGTTGTACACGAAATTATTGCACAAATTCTCTTCGTTCATTCCAAATTCCAAATTCTTTCTGCTCTAATGAACCCCATGAATGATACTAACCACCGTTACCCCCATGATACAGATACTCGCATTTCCATCGCAAACGATGCAGAGGAGTAAAATTAAAGTTAGACTCAGGTATTGTGTCTGAAGTATGTGATGGGAGCTTACTAACAATAAGCACATTCGCTCGATACGAATTTTACGACGGTATTTAGTCTACAGTGAAAAAGAGGGTGGTATAGGTAGGAAGTAAGAAAGGGAAGGAGGGATTTCATCTGGCCGAAATTTTGGACGGTGTTGGGACGCGGGGGAAATTTTCTTTTCGTCCATTTCTTCTCACCGTACCTCTGCACTTCCCTGGTCTCATTCTTCTCCGATTTCGCCCCTTTTTTGATTTTCAGTGCCTGATGTGAAACTTGTAGCTCATGATTTCTTCCTGCAGCGTTTCTCCGCTCGCCCTGCTCCCTCGCCCTGCTACAGCAGCCAGAGGCAGAGCTTTGTTTACACAGGCAGCCATCGAGTGTGTCACGGCATGCGGGCATATTTCGCGCCTGAGGCGCGTACAGCCGCGCACGATCTTTCGAAACCGGGGAGATAAAACAGCGGGGGGAAGGAGGAGAAAAAAAAACGAAAGAAATGAAGAGAAAAAATTTGGGAGAAAAAAAAAGAAAAATAAAATAACGACCAGATGAGAGGAACAGAGAAAATCTGGCCATCTGGAATTATACGGCGCGAGCGAAAACAATCGTCAAGGGCAACAGAAGCGGCGGTAGTAGCATACTGGTAGCACAGAGATGCTATGCTGCTGCGTATAAGTTTTAAATATACCAATAAAACAGCTCATCACCCAACCTACGACCCATATACGTATTGGCCACCGTAAACTATAATCTATAAAACTCCAAATTCCAATCACTTAAACAGTAATTAGGCTTGACCACCACCTGTCGAGGAAACTGGTTCAGCCCTATGTGAAATCATATTTTGAAGGCATTCCGAATGCCGTAAGTTATCGCATTGACCTATAAAACGACTCTTCACGCATTGCTCAATTATGGAATATGGAACTGTGAGGGCATATGGGAGAAGGGTTACACAGGTATAAATCTAGAAGCTTTATTATATATGCCTAGGTTGGACGTGTTCTGGTGATACTAGAGACCAAGCAAACGACGTGGTTTCTACTGTCAACAGTCATCTGGCTTTGGATAAGCCGATTCTCGACCCCGACTGCACGTGCTAGAAGTTTATAGTTTTTACTGAACACAGTCGCGGTGAATATTGCGTCGTTTTTCCCAAGGGGAAGGGCACCGAAGGGAGGGAAAGAGAAGTGAAAAGAAGAGAAGCGAAGGAAAGGAGAGGAAAGGAAAGGAAAGGAAAGGAAAGGAAAGGATAGGAAAGGAAAGGAAAGGGTGCTGGTCGTTTGTGTTTGTGATTTCAAACGTCTACTGCACGAGTAGGAGCTAGGTGCTGTTTTAGGGTGCTGCAGGTCTCCGATATACACGCATGTATGCATGTGCACGCACGTGTGTATTCCAATGCTGCCCATATACCAGCGATATGGGATAGAAAGATTCCGTTTCTTTGACTACGCCGACCCATAATGCGTATAAGGGGGCGACAAGAAAGGAGTTAAAACTCACCGAGTAATGAGTTAGATTTAATCGTGGGGTATTGTGGTGGGCTAAATGGCTTTAGGAGGATTACCTCCAGGATCGAGTCGAGTTCGTCTCTCCGTCCGTTCGATCCCTAACGGTCGCGCCGCGCCGCGCCACGCCGGGGCAAACGGTCATTAACAGACTGGAAGATGCGATGATTTGGTCTTTTGCTTCCCTCTTTCGAAATTGAGTTCGAACACTCATCGAAGGAGATCCCTCGTGCTCATCAGCAAACCCGTACAATAATCTGGATCCTGGAGAGAGATTTTCGATTGGATCTCTTCTCCAACCTGCAGCTTATACTATAGTATATACGGATAATAAGATAAACTCGGAAGCACGTGGCGGAATTAGAGTAGGAAATCCATTCAGTCTTAAGTGTTCGAGACTCCGTTGAATAGCCCGTTTTATTGCCCGGAAAAAGTTCACTTCTCCTTAACCTAACTCAACCCTGCACTCTCGAAGATGCACCTTCCTCTAATGCAATTCTCGTGTTGATCATATTCCTTGAGAGCATATATTCTCCCTATCATTGATCCGAAGAAATGAGCTACGAACTTGGAATAGTATAAAGATGAGTGCATTTTCCGGTCGCACTCTAATCCAATCTTACTCGGTGATTTTCATTATTCCTATCCTACCAAAGTGCGCAGACGAAGAACACCTAGTGCCATTATGGAACTCGAACCTCGGCTTCCATTCACTCGTTCTTGTCAATTGTCAATTATACAAATTGAATTCGGTGTAGATCTGACAATGAGCCGCCTTCAGGGTAATGGGAATATACGTATACCATAATTCCGACGAGGCTACCACCGGTTAGATACATCGTGTGCGCGAGTGTGTGGTGTGGAATTCTGGGGAAAAGTTACGATCCGAAGTCACAGTTTTCGACCCTACTACCTAACGCGTCGTTTTCATCCGCATACACGAGGAGGAGCTTTCCGACTCATCCCATTCTAACGTTGACCCAAGGACCTCGTACGAACGTTGAAGAAACTTTATGGTCGTTTGTGATTAGGTTCATGTCAAAGCGGAGCACAAGGCGAAGCATTTTTCTACATTTTTTATTACTCTTTATACTGGGATTTGAAGAGAGCTGATATCTCCTCCTAGGTGGAGGGAATTATGGGTTATATGAATAAAAGAAGATCACAGATACCGGTCTCTGTATCCTATTCTATTACTCGATCGCCATTATTTATTGAATTTAATACAAAATGCCGGGAGATTGTAATCTCTCCCATTATATGCCCCACATGCCGTTCCGCTCATATATGGAGCACTTTATCGCTGATAGATTCCTCTTTCTGCCTATAATACAAACAAAATAATAGAACAAGCATGCCCATTATACCCACATATATTTTCAGAGAAAACACAATATAAAACATTTATCTATTGATGCCTACCCGTACGTGAAATTTTACAACACACAAAAATAACAGTTTTGCTTTGATGAAAAGCAGTTAATGGCAACAAGAAACTCTACCGAAAGTATACAATAACTCTCTAGACTCTTTACGATAACAAACTATAATCCACATGATTCAGTTCTTTTTCGGATCTAGAACGTGGAACGTAGAACCTATAACGCACGTTTTAATTTCTATATAATCGTCAATTGTATCCAGCCTGCGCAGACGTCGTTTCAACGTTCGTTATAATGTACGTCTTACTCTAGTTCTAGAGTAGTCTTACGGGAGCTTAAGATGATTCTTTGTTTTTTGATTTATTTATTTTTTTGTTTTATTTTTTTTCTTTCTTTTTTGGGCGGATGGTTTTCGTTAGCGTATTATATAGTGTACACGTCAGGAAAAGACCTGGCGCGTACACAGGAGCAGCAGCAGCGCCATGTGTTTCGGTATAGCAGTGGTTCTCACATTTGGAGATCTATTTGATCCAGAATGGTTTTTCTTGTTAGGTCACAGTTTCAGTTGAAAGTTCGATCCGATCAATCTGAATAGCGCCTACTTAATAACAAGCGAAGATATTTTCTTTCGTATTTCTTACGAGGCTAGGTATAGGTATAAGTATAGGTACCGTATGACGCAAGCCTCGGATGATTTTAAATTATGTGTTTATACTCGTAGTGAGCCGAATCACTAACGCCCACACGGTTGCCAAATTTGCGAGTTAATATTTCCACCTTTATCCACAAACATTCAATCCTTCTAATATTAGACTATCTAACTCGAAGTTTTCCATTGCCCGCTGTCCGGTCAGACAAAACTAAACTACGTCTATAACGTCTGCGACGAAAATGAATATACGAGCGAAAACGGTCACCGAGAGGAGTAGAGACGAGAAATGGTGAAAATTATTTCACGTGTTAATTCTCTCGCATTCTTTTCACATTTTGCCCTTCAAATTCAGGGTGCATGGTCTCATCTTCGTCGTCCGGACCTCCCAGCTCAACGAAAAGAACGGGGCACACGCGGTACCCCTTATTCCCGCCACGTACCATACATTATTCATTTTATATCCGCCCCTGGGGTACTTTACCACGTTCTCCTAGGTATTTAATAAGCAACAGCGTCAACCGGTGCAGCCGGAAAGACGCACCTCTAGGGGGCTTTTTTTTCTTCAGACAGAGAACAGACCTCTTATTCCTTAGTCTTCGTTCCTTGATGCGGAGGATCATTTAGGTATACGCCTTTCTCGAGTGGGGGTCTATGCGTGTTCTCCCTTCTTCTTCATCTTCTTCTTCGTCTTCTTCTTCTTCTTCTTCTTCAGCGAGTAACCGAGTGAGTTTTTCATCAAGGTTAACGCCGTGGTCTGCATGCCTGCACCTTGGAGTTCACGTTTTTTTCACTCTTTGTCAGCCACTCGACTTTCGTCGTCAACCGTTTGACCAGTGGCCAGTGCATCCAGGGCCAGTTATGCTGCCGATGCTAGTGCACGAGTCTTCGAAGAATGCCTCTCTTCTTCATTGTGTTTACTTCGTTCAGTTCTTGTTTGCCTTCACATCACTTATAGACCCGCGTGATTCTCTTCCTATATAGTATAACCGAGACCGAGAGCTGTCTAGTGTGGTTAACCAAACAGTCTTAAAGAAATGCCTTAGTATGGTAAAATCAACATATTTCACAGTCCATTATGCATTTTTTTCTTCTACCTGAAATATGACGTGTTTCCATCACCATTACGAATCTGAACCACCCCGGCTCTTCGTCGTGTGCGAAATTGTATTATGATGCTGATCCTGAGTGAAGATAATTCACTATCAGCCTATAGTTCATTGCTTCATGGATAGACAATCCCTCCGAGGACGTAGAATGACGGAAAGAGCGTCAAATTTTCAAACAACGTTCACCAAGCGCCAAGGATTTGTGCCATTGATCGTTTTCGGCTTGTCACGGATAGCGTATATAAGAAATCTGCGAAGACGCGGGAGTGTAATTCGATGCCAAGTTGAGACCTGCGAGTCCTTCCGCGAAAGGAAGTCCTGATGGCTATTAACAGTTTTTGCCACCCAAATCGGCTCGCGAGTTGTCCTCAGCTCTGTAGTCAACGTCGTTTTTCATCCTTACGATATATCCTTCCCTGCGCTGTTCCAGGCGCCGCTACGCTGTCTGCACTGAGTTATAGTGTATGTGTGCGGTACAGTATATTTGGTAGGTAATAACAACAATTTATTGTCGAACGAGAACACAGAAAGCGAGAGAGAGAGAGAGAGAGTGTGTGAGTGAGAGAGAGAGTGAGAGTGAGAGTGAGAGACAGCTGCGAGAGAAAGAGTAACGATCAGCGACAAATCGGCCCACCCACTGAAGAAAAATGAAAGAAAATGAAAGAAAAAAAAAGAGAAGAAAAAGAGTATCTCATCCGCGGCGTATTTTCCTCCAGAAGGTAAAATGGGGCAGAGCAGATATCCTCACTAAGCGGCTTACAGATATAGATGAAGGGTTCGCCCCGTCCGGGCGTCCGAAGGATCTTCATGTTCTTTACGGTTCATAGCGTCGATTTTCACAGGTAGCTACTAACGACAGAATAATCTGCTCTATTACTTAACAAGATTTGAAACGGGGGAGAAATGTGTATCCAAGTAGGGAGGCGCGATGATGCGGCGGGGGAGGAGAGGGGGGGGGGGGGAGGGGGTAGATCCTAAACGATACTAAATAATTAAAAAGTGTACAGATTTGATATTGTTCCGAAATATTTTCGTACATGAAATTGTAATTCAGAGATATGAGAAAAGTCTTTTGAAACACGAAAGTTGGAAATTCACCTTTGCGCGCGTAGCATAAAATTTCGAGTTAGGTATATTTTTATAACTGTGCTTGGTTACAAAATGTTTTCTCAACAAATTCGTTCTTTATCGCTATCATGGCTGGATGAAATATCGTTCGATTTATCACGGTCTCGAGTGCTAGGTATGTATGTACACCTACCTAACGCCGTAGATACACGCATATGTGTGTACGAGTATTTTGCTAAAGAATAACTGATCTGAGCTGAGCTGGCCTGAAAATAAACCTGGCAAAAGCACCGAGGTTTAACACGTATATGTATTTGTTCTTGTAATATACGTATCGATGACCTATATATTTAGACTATATTCAGACAGCGTTCAGAATTTTGATCCGGGCCGTGTTGGGTCCACGGCGTTGTAGTATCGTATCTACGATTCAGGGTTTGTAGGAAATTTGGAAGCGTTGAAAAAAATGGGGTGGGAAATTGTACGCCGCGTGATTATGAACGGTGGATGATAAATAAAGGGAGAAACGAGCGGAAGAAAAAGTCCTTTCTTCGTAGTGGATATACCTACCCCGGGAGTGGGAAACCCCATGGAAACCCTGAAGCAAAAGATAATTCTAACGGATGGGCTGGGCCCGGGAACTGACGCTTACAAAGTGCCCGGTCCATCCCCCTGGCAGCCCTTTCTTATGTAATAACGTTGAACGCTGAACGTTCTACGTTTAATTAAATTACACGGGTAATTGTGAAAGAACGATTCGAGTCTAATATAAACCCCTCGCGAGGAAAACCGGATGAAATATTACAGGGGCTGCTACGCGCGGGGCCTCTCTGCCTACCTGAATATCCATACGGTATAATACGGTAGGTAAAGGTCAGTGTTTGAAAACCAAGTTAAGAACCTTCAGTCTAAGCCTAAACATTCAAGTTTATGCTAAATGCACTGAGGGTGGTCTAAGAACCAAACTTCAAGCCATACCTTGCGCCTAGGTATGCGTGCGTGTACATACAGCATGCATACAAACAGAGTCTTCGCATCTGGGCTACACCTTTGGATCCCAGTTCAGGGATTTTGAGTTCTTATGTACATTTTGTGTTTGTTTTTCGGAATTCTCTCTGACGAAACTTGACGCGTCAATTGTAATCATAAAAATGAATAAACCAATAGCAGTACCCATTACGAGGGCGTAGATTTTCCAAATTTCAATATTCACTGACCGTGGGGACTGACGGACAGTAAGCGGTTGCGGCTTCATCAGCATCTGGAACAGTTTTGTCACCGGTGGGTTTAATCCCTGATTATTCATAACCTAAATCCCTTAACACCCTTATAGACTTATAGCGAATGCCGAAAATCTATTAGGTATAACTTTTGTTTTTATTCAAGCACCAGCAGGCTTTTTTGAATTTGAAAAAAAAAGCAAGAGAAAAAACACAACGTCATCTTGGACCCTTATTTGAACTGAAACAGCTACGTCGATCTATCATCGAGACCGCTAGTCCTGATTCTAACGGAAAAAAATTTGACGAAAAAACTGAAAAACGATTATCCGCTGAATTTCGTCTCTTGGTGGAATCAGTAAAAACAAAACGGTCTGCTGTCTGCGATCCGCAGTTAGTTATAAATCTCGGAACATCGCGACGGGTCAGTTGCTACAGTGGATCTAAAGATACTGAGAGACAGAGACAAAAAAAGAGCAAGAAAAAAATGTTACGTAATCCAAAACAAACTCGATTCCCACGTACAACGTATGAAGAAAAATTCTTTCTCATCGAATTTCAGTCTGCTATACGTTGTATGTACTATATAAACAACTGTTTTTGAATTTGTTTTGAGGACGATACGACCGTACTAGTCATTGAAACGGAGGAAAAAACCTTCGACAAACATTTTGAAAGAAAAAGGTTCAAAAAATCTGGCCACCAGACTTCTGCTCTTGGCTGGGAGAGCGAAAAAAAAATGTTGGAAAATTCCGATTTCGCATTGAGTATAGAGTTATATTGAGGATCGACGATGGGGACGCTATCGAATTACTTGAAAAAATGAAGAGAACTCCGAATATCGGTGGGCATATATTCTGTACGCGATAACTGAAAGGCGAGTTTAAAATAGGATTGAAATACGTACAGTCACAGGTTTATAATAAGAAAATTCGCGTACGTGCAGTTGTCCAGGTATATTTATCTGTAGTCTCTCGGTACTGTACATACCGCCCACGATAGAAACGAGCCAGTGATGGAACGCAGTGCCATGAATTCCGATATGGTTTATATCTGAATCATCGGATTTTTGATACTATTTCGCAATGCACTATAGTCGCATCAGTGTATCATGTATACTGCGTCGATATTTCGTGAGAGACGGATGGGTCTTAGTCTTCTTTATGTGTGTTATTCTTTTGCAATGGGTACGTCATCATTTCCGATTTTTCACTCATATTTTCCCTTCTCTCTCTCACTCTTTCTGCCGCCGCCCAGTGGAAGAGAGAAGCTATTGGGACATTGGGATCCCTAACAAAATACGCAAAGATATAACGAATGAAATTGAGGCGACAGACGACAGCCGGGGCTGCAATGGGGTAACGGGCGAGCTGTAAAGGGAGTGACATTCAATGTGACACGATTCTGGTTCATCTTTTTAAACGATGAAAAGACGGGGGAAGGTTGGAAATGTGTATACAGAAGAAGGATGTGCACCTGCTTGCAGTATAGAAAAGTCCACCAGATATACGTATGTATATACATATATTCCCTAAAGACGTGTACTGCGGGCATAGGCATAGGTATAGCTGGAGAAATCCCATTTGGATAGAATCAGGATTGTTCACCCCGTTCTAAAGAAAGCCAGATACCAAGGATCGAGCCTCTGGCTCCTATATGCCCCCGAACCCCTATATCGTTGTTATTTTTACGACCAGTAGAGCACGACTGATGTGAGTAAAGGAGATCGAGCGTCAGCTGCTGTGATCGTAAAAATCGAAGTCTTCGTGGGACGTTGTGAAGATATAGTCCGATGAGGAAGAGAGAGAAACAGAAAAGAGGGAGACACGAAAAAAGAGAACGATCGTCGCAGCGAAAGTGGATGTTGCGTCGCGTTTATATTGCAAAAATAATGAAAATGTCCAAATTTAGACGATTTTCTTTTCAGCGTATACGTATAGGTGGCTACCGCGTTTACACGTTGCAGAAATGCATTTCGCGGTTATTTTGGCTATCTGCCAACGCGACCGCACGACGGTTGTATACATAGGTATATACTAGTCAATCCTGCAGTTTGGCTACAACGTTTGATACCACGTATTTTTTCTGTAAGGATTAACCCGTCTGTTTTGCATTTTATACACTCCACCTACCCTGAGAGTGTGCATGGATATAATAAAAGTAATTTTGCGACGACAAGACGCGAGTCGGTTTGCAGTAAATCAGAAACCACTTAGATACTAGATTATACCTCTCTTTATACACCGGACTGAAACATCTTAACTTTTTCCCTCTTTCTTTCTCTCTTCCGCAGGATCACGGGGAATCGCTTCACTCATGAGTGATATTCTACTTCAGTAGCAAATGGTGTAAGAACATTGCCACGATGATATCACGGGACTACATAAGGCTGGCATTTCTTGCAATATTTGGAATCGCGGTGACGCACTCCCGCGAAGTTCAGCTAGGTAAGTGTCTTGTTCTGTTTTATGCATGAATCTTTTATCCTTGCCACGTCCATTATCTTCTCACTTCGCTTTATACCTATACTACACAGAAATTCTTTGTACTTCTTTCCAACTACCGGTTCAAATCACAAAAATTCTCTGTCGCGCAGTTCGTATCTCAATTTTTTCTCTCGTTTCTTCACTCCAAAAGTCACGGTCGCAGTGACATCATGACATCATCGGATGTGTCTTCGCAAATGACATGCTCTATTCGGTCGTATATTCGCACACATTCTGTATATATATATATATATCTTATAATAACTTCTAATTCTGCGTATTAAAAGAGTAACCCGATGAAATTGTACAAAGATTTGTAAAAAGATTATTATAGCATTTCGTGTATGTATGTCTGTACGTATGTATGTATGCATGTATGTAAGTATGTATGTATGTACGTGTATTTTGGTAAGAAAAAACGAACACGAAGTCGCGAAGCTCCGGTTGCTATGGGATGGGAAGAAGAGTAGTAGGTAGTTGGTAATCTCGTGGATTAGCATTATAAATCTTGCAGGACTTATACTGCTGTTACTAACGTAAACGTCACTCGTATTTCGACCACCAATATGGCCGTTTAGGTAGACAGGTGGATGTAAATGCCAGCTATTCCTATCTTCATTCTTGCAAAATACCTTGCCTATCGCATATTAATTTATACAATTACCGTGAGATACAGTTGTACCGAATATTTTCGTAATAGGAAACGGAGTGTCAAGATCCCGCAGAATTTTAATACGCTGTAGGTACAGGTAGATTGGGGGTAGGTATACCCCTAGTAGTGCAGCCGATGAAATTTGGCTGCTGGACAAATTTGGCGAAAAAAAACCTCAAAAACAGAAATGAAATGAGATACGACGTGGAAAAATTGTGAGTCGGTTTTTCTAAAAACTAATTGAATACGAGGATCTATTTATTTTCTTTTTCTTCTTTTTACCTGGCGTATAAGAGCCGAATATACATTTCGTGCTTGAGATAATCTTGAAAAATATGCTAAAGATATTTTTAAGAGTAGAAGATTTTTTGAAAAATGGCTCGGCCTCAATCTCCCTGCGAGAGAGAGAGAGAAGACGCGTGCTTCCGTTCGAGTAGCAGCAGGCACGCCCGTGCCACTCGCTGATTTCGCCGTCTCTCTTTTCTTTTTTTTTTTTTTTTTTTTTCTCTTGCGAATAATTTCAATCCTCAAGTGACGGAATGTTGCAAGCATACAGGCATACGCTCCTTCATATTGCATGAGAATTTTCTGCGGGTAAAAGTGCCGGTGGGGGGAGCTGTTATGCACGTACTACTATAACTATGTATGTATGAAATTTGACAGTAAACCGAACGAAGCCGTGGTGGCACTTATTGTTGAAACGGCATCAACTCCCCCTGCGGCATATTATTTGAGGATTATTTAACGAAGGTGAAACCTTGCCAAATATTTACTCGCGGTTACTACTGTGCCGTGTGTGATATTTTCATTAGCCCCGATGATATACTGTTGGCGAGTTTTTTCATTTTTTCGTTCTGGTTCTTTTGGTTTTTTTTTTTTTATAGCACTGGTAGGAAGGTGAAGATTTCAGAGAGATGTAATCTCCGCAGGTCTTATTATACGTATGCAAGCGTAAGGTTTTCTCTCTTACCGCGAGGTGTGGATCTTTAGGTATCCGTAGATTTGGGTCTCGGTTTTATCCGCAGCGAACTCTGAAACAGTGAGCCATAATAAGGTATAATAGGTATTATAATTGTTCGAGTAAACTTTAGATACGTGACTGTCTAGGATATTTTTAAATTAAAGTGTCAGTGAAAAGTTGAAGAGTTTTAGAGGCGCGCAGACAAAAATAAAGAATTTCTGCCGACGTTGCGTAGAACCAAAGAGAAAGATGAAGATGAAGATGAAGAAGAAGAAGAAGAAGAAAAAGAAAAAGAAGGAAAAAAAAGGTTTAGTCACGGGTTCCCGAATGAACGGTGGCGGGGTAAAATATGACTAATAATTATAAATACTCTTCGGGATTGAGAACAAGAACCGATGAGTATAAAAAATCTAACAAGAAAGAGAATAGAATCTTATAGCTTGGTGAATCGATTGACTAGCCAAGGGCTGAACACGCTTACGATATTCATTAATAAACAAATTCATAGATCTGATTTCGAATCGTTAGTATGCTCAGGGGGAAAAACGGAGCAAAAACCAAAAATGAAACTCCTCCATTATAAAAACTGCAGTATAAATAAATCCCGTGAGTCGCGCAGGATCGTATCGCCGCGATTCCAGGTCAATATATTATCTCAATTAACCCCGGGACCGCTATTGTATATAGCACGTGGGTCAACCGCGGTTCTTGATTAATTATAGGTATTAATATGTTATAATCAGTGTCTAGACTCCTGCGGTGGCTTTGAGAACTTTCGACATCATAAGCGCGCAGGTAGCATCCGCGATTAGAAATGATCTCCGTTTAATAGCTGGCCTGCCTATATATACTCGCTATAATTGAAAAAGAATTCTCTTATGCACCTATAATCACCTTGCGAGTATTTTAATCAAAAGTACAAATGTATGTATCAGTGCGCCATACATACGCGTATACTACACACACATGCTCAGAAAATCATTATCCCCTGCGGTTCATCATTCGCGCAATATTTGACGAGATCAAATTACCATGAGATGTTAATATCTTGTATCCTAATATTTCGGTTCTATCTACATATTCGATCAAGAGATTGGGTCATGTGATCACGGAAAAAGGCATAGCATGAATAGCAGAAAATTAGATTTACGTACCGGCAAAATTTCTAACCAGCATAGATCTTCTAGTAAGTCTCTTCACTCTACGGTCATGGTCATATCTGCTCGCCAGATGTGGCCCTCACTTTGCACTGACTCCCGTTTCGGGTCTTTCGAAACAATAAAACCCAGATAGACACGGGGACTCGCCATTCGAGTAGGTATAGCCACAGATTTTCAAATTGTCCATTTTTGGAGTACATACATGTGTGCTCAGGCGCTCAGGCTTGGGCTCAGGCTGAATCGCCGCGCCGGTTTGAGAAACGAGGCGTCATGAAAATCCGTTTCTTCCGCTTCGGAAGCTAATGCAAAGTCCAAACGAAATAATTGAAGGAACGGAATGACTGTTGTAAATCAACGAGTTATTCCCATGTGCAATTATTCCACGGTTCGTTATTCCAATTTCATGTCATGGAATTTGGTGATCAATTCGCACGAAGCACGGGATATTCAATCGAGAACATTGAATATGTATCTCAAAAATGTTTCTATGCCCGCGAATACGTTTCAAATATGTCATTTTGAATATTGTAAAATCCCTCGTTTGGAGTATTTCAACGAGATTTCGAACTAAATATCACCGATGAAATATCTCAGCGGTATCTAATTCGAACCAATGTTTCCCGTGAATTATTGCAGATATATATGGATGTCCGAAACGTTATCTGCTGTCTAGGGATGATATTTGTCGGTTGAAATTATTGAATGAACGAGTGAGCCGCAGTTGCGAATTGGGATTCGAAGAATTTTGCAATTTTCACCACTTTTGAGAACGCTTTGGAGTGAATCCTCGATAATCCAGCTTGGAAATATGATTCTTCTCGCTTTCTCTTTTTCCCTCCATTTTCGTACGTTCCTCAGGTACGGGTCGGATATAATTCATATTCATACGCTCGGCATCTTCTTCTTTGTCTGTGATATAGAACCCTCGAAATCGCACCCTGCCATTTCTTCCATTGTCCAATTGGTGGTAGGTATTAGCTGCTATTATACTGTTGAATAAATTTAATACACACAAGATTGCCAGCGGTTCTCATCCCGCGATCAACTGATCAAACCAAATGATTCCGCCGTGTTCTTTCATCCT
Source organism: Phymatocera aterrima (assembly GCA_963170745.1). Taxonomy (NCBI): domain Eukaryota; kingdom Metazoa; phylum Arthropoda; class Insecta; order Hymenoptera; family Tenthredinidae; genus Phymatocera; species Phymatocera aterrima. The sequence continues at coordinate 18,492,479 of OY720660.1, forward strand.
GTTGTAATAACATATACATACATATATACATATGTACATTGCGATCATAAGGAAGCCTCTGGTTATAGGTACGTACATCTCTCTACCTATCTACCTAACTATCTGCGTACGTATACCTATACTACAACTTGCCAACACTCACGAATGTGCATGCGGCGGCACTGATTTGTTGGAGTTGGAGAATTATTGTTACCGTTTGTTCAAGCTATATAATATACCTAGTACGTAGCCTCTGCGTAGGACCGATGTGTCTACACGCTGCGCATTCAATGACCTGGCAATTGAACAATTGGAGATAATCATTGTGATACTATACGAGTAGTACTAGTTTATAATATATAATTATTTCGTACTCATCTTCGTGTCTTCATTCGGACCCTATATTCTCATTAGCGATAGTCGAAGGTGGTGTTTGCGTGAATATCAATCAATCACAAAGAGGACGCATATATGCCTATCGAGAGTTCGTTGAATATTTACAGCTCGACTGTGAAGGTAGATATACATGTAAACGTTGAAATTGTATAGAGAATTTCGAAATTTGTGGAGTTCCATTCACCGGAAGTCAAAGAAAAAATGTCGAAATGTAAGTATGCCAAATTCGAATAATAAGAGTATTGAAAAGGCAGCGAATGAAAATAAAGGTTTTGAAGAAAATAAGAAAATCGAGCAGTCTGTTCTTCCACAGCGTAATTCTTCCGCGGTGATGAGAAATGGGAGGAAAAAGTCTGAAAGACGTTCAAAGAATATCGCAGCGCGGGGCTCGTGGCTGAATCCCAAAATTAAATCACGTGAATGAAGTATGGAACTAACAAAAAGGGGAAAAGAAAAAAAGAAAACGAACAAGGTAAAAGAAGGAATGAGAAGAAATATTTCGGTTCGTTAAAATTAAAAGAAAATCTACGGAGAGCACAATAAAATTATGGAGGAAGAAAATGGAGGGGCAAAAAGGCAACGAAAACGAGAAGAAAAATACAAAAATTCTAAAACAACGGGGAGGAGGAAAGTGATGGGACTCAACTTTCCTATTCGTTAAGATTAAAAGGCGATGTTTAAATTCCAACATTTTATTCCAATAGGTCTTAATCTTATGAGGCTGCACATACGAGCGTTTTCTAGTGTGAAAGGTTCTTACGATATAATTATATACAGGTGTGTGTTCCTCGGTTACCTGGGCTCTATGCTGAGAATTTTCTAGCGACCCGCGCGGCGTCTGATCTCCAAAGTCTAAACTCTATATCTACGAGAAAGATCCCTCTAATTTTTAGGGCGCCTCTGGTGATGGGTCTACAGCCTCCGTGTGCCTAGGACGACTACGGAGCCTAGAAAACAAAGAGGAATTTTAATTAGATTGTCAACTCGACGTTAGCCCTTTCCCGACGAGGAGCCTCGGGAGAATGAGAATGGACAAAAATCGTATTTTTTAATATCTTAATATTTTTGTAGGAATTCTCGAGTCATGATAATTGACCGCAGTACCTGTTGAAGATGAAAGAAATGCGATTTGAAAAATTGTTCACCTATATTTCTATTCACTAATTCCTACGAAAATTTTTGCGAAAAAGAGAAGAACGAAGAGTCCAGAGTTCTGAGGTGGAAATAAACGATTTACGAACGAAGGGAAATTTATAATTGCGATTTTTGCTTCTGAAGTATATACACAAGCATCGCGATTCACCAATTAAATTGACCACAACTAAAACGTGAGAAGGACAAAAATGGAGATATAATTTATACATTCATTACTGTGTCCAAGTTTAATCGAGACACAAAGGAAACAAAGTTGCCAGCGGTAATTGGGGCGGGGAATCCCTTGGTGCCCTTCAGGTTCAGAGGGTTTCGAGTTACTCTACCGTCGGTTGTCCCTCCCACGCGGCCGCTGAGATAATCCATAGGTTGTTGGAGAATCTCTTGACAGATCAAACGATATCTTTGCTCTCAACTGGTGCCCATTCAACCAGATACATTAATTCTACAAAAGAAGGAACTTAATCCCCCCCACCTTGAGTCTTGAGAGTCTGAGTGAAGTCTATCCAGACTCTCATGAGCGGACGGCAGTTTTCCCTATCGGACGCCAGGCGACGAAAATTACGAGCATCGTTTAACTCCAACCTATAGACGACCGAGCGTTTGTTCTATTTTCAATTTTGTTTAGTTTTTTTTTGTTTTATTCATTTTTTCATTCGGGAAAGAGAGGAAAGAGAAAGATCTCTGTATTGCTTTTGATCATCGTGCAATATATATATATAAATAATGTCATTAAGAAATTTTTCTGTAATAGCTTTCGATTACTATTATATCCCTTTACACCATACCTTTGTTATCCAGGTCGTTAGATGCGTCCGAGATATCTCGTTAATAGGCGTTTTGTGTGCATCACGAGGAATTTCTAGCAAATTAAATCGTCAAAGAAAACGACAATTCAGTTTTCAGAAATCTAGATCTCCGGCTCGGAATCGTGGAACTGTGAATACCGCGGGAAACGGTGGTGTCAATTATCACCACGATTCGCTACACATCAATTCGCAAACTCGTGGATCTATCTATACAACTGTGAAATTTCGAGATAGGTACTCGTGAAGCCGATTATCTATGCTGAACGTTCAGTGTTTGAAAATTATCTCTATTATCTTCAAAATGATCTCGATTATCTATATCGAACGGTGAATTTTCAAGAATTCCTCCCGTGCTCGGAGGAAAAATATTACAGTTGAGAATTGGAAACCGATACTCCCGGACCTAGGACATTGAAACTTGCTGAAGCCTGGAGGCACTCGGTGTGAACGTGTACACCCTATAGCTGATGCAATTAAAAGGACATAAATCACCGCGTGTCATTAGGGTGTCCATGCAGCGCGGACTTAACTGTTACTTGTAACAGGGCTCACCTTTTTTATCCAACTAAAGTGGATAGATACTATTTTGAGTCTAGAGTAGGTAGGAACTTCAAACAACATATACATATACGAGGAGCCCCGGATTTCTTGCTTCTGTTTCAAAGTTGGTAGTAATGAGACGTTTGCTGCAAGGCGTTTCTACTCGTAATACTTTGAGTAACAGAAGGCTCCATGCAAGGTTCAGTGCGGGGCGGCGCGGCGGTGCTTTCATTAGGTTTATTTTCAACTTCTCGCTATTGTTGATTTCCTTATAGTTTATGGTGCACCATGCGAGGTGTATTCACAGTTTTTCTAAACTCTCTGAAAGTACCAAACCCAGACGTAAGGTTAGGTGTTTTCCCTTTACTTTGCACTGTACTAGGTATACTATACACCAGAAGCACAAATTCATTTCTTTTCTCTGCTCTACTCTGTTCTATAAAAGGAGGTTTCTTTAACATCGCGGTGCTTGATGATCCAGTAGGTAGCGAAGCAGCTACCTTTGCGGTGCAACGGAAACTACCCTAGAAGGGAGAAGGTTTCATGAGAGCAATTCCTGCGTCAAATGCATCGGCACTCGTTGGCCGAAAATTGTTGCCAAAAATACGATTACGAAAAAAGTTCGCAACGGCAATGTTCGTTGTACATACATGCGCGGTCCCACTTGAGAGGAGCACCCGCAGCTGCATGACAAACGTTATATTTCGAATTGGTAACTAGCCAAAACGTACGCCATTCAATCATCTGAAAATTCGAAAATGGTAACTTTGTAGCGTTGTCGGCGTGTGAATATGAAGATAGAGATAAAAAAAAAAAAAAAAAAACAACGAAGAGGGAAAGACGAGAAGTAAAAAAAAACGGACGGCGAACAAAACTGGTCGCCGCTTTTTGACCACGATATTAATCGCCAACGAGTTTTGCTTTCGGACTATGGCGTTCCGTATGGTACTCTTTTCGATGGTCTTGCTTTGTAGGCATAGGTAGGTATAGTATACGTGATTGGATATATTTTGGAGTCCGGTCACGATCGATAACGGACTTCATGAAAACGTTCTATACGTCGCTCGTTGCCGCAAAAACTCTCCAATTAATTTACGGTGAGCGCGTGCCACCTCGAGTAAGCTGTGCTCTATATATAGACATAGGGAGTTCGTCAGCTTGCAAGCCAGTAAGTGTAGGCTCCGAAATATATATATACACATGTATATCTGCAAGTGTATGCACAAGTATGCTCGTAACTATACATATATATTCGAGTTAGAAAGATTCAAGCATATAGTATGCATACCCTATAGGCCTATATGTATGTACGCACATATATGCTAGCAGCTAAAAGCTTTCCGAATCGCTCGGTTTATTAGACGGGTAGAAACAGAATTTTTGTCTGGTTTTTTTGTTTCTTTTTTCTTTTTCTTTTCTCCTTTTTTGATGTCATCCAGAAGGCGGGAGAGCCTGTTAAAGATGCGAATAAAAAATAGCCAAAACGAAAGAATCATAATGATAATAACAACAACAATAATAATAATAATGATAATGATAAAAGCACAAAAAATCTTGCGACGCATTGAACCGGTTTCGCGGTCGTTGTCACTTCGCGGCTGCACTTATGGTTTCGTGAATTAATTAATCCGATTCTCAAGATGTCACGGAACCTGCACCGGCGGAATCCTTCATGCGGCAGATTATCACTTTTGTTATTCTATTTTCGATCCTTTTATTTCCAACTTTTTCATTTTTTCTATCATACCCATCTCCTCGTTATCCACCGACGACGGGCACCGCTTCTGGCGCCTGGTATATATATATATACACATACACACACACTCACACATATCTATCTATACATTCACTGTAATATTATACATGTAGGTGTATGGTACAGTATGTACAGGTATTCAAAGTGACAAAACTTTACCAATTGGTTATACTAACCAGTTCAAATTACCAAACAATTACATACATCCGAATTCTGGAACATTTTATACGCAGACAATATACGGGTGAAACGATTTTAACGTATACCATTAGGCTGCATAAACCCATTAGCAGCAGTTTAACTTGCAAAGAGAATCTGGCGCACAGATTTTCCGACACTATATTGTGACGAAACATCGCGAGTCGACCTAGCCTAACTCTATGTTTATTTTTTCAAGTCAATGCGGTCGACGTGCATCTCTCTGTGTACGTCGCTCTCAGCTTGCGTCAATCATTCCCTTGCTCTGTACCGTACGTACTGTGTGCGCGTATTGTTATCCCAGCATCGTGACTTTTCGAATATTTTTCTCGCCCCCCCCCCCCCCCCCCCCCCCTCCCCGCAAACTCACCCTGCGTTCACTTACCTTCGTTGCTGCAGATTTCTCGTTATACATGCGTACATACGTGTGTATGTACCTGTATAGAAATTCGGGTAATAGATGAATTTCAATTGTACATATTTTGAGATTTTCTCCCGGCAAGATGTATCAGTTTTGTATAAGTATATCGTGCGTCTTTCCAAGTGATTGAAGATACAATAATCTGTCATCGCCGATGTCACGATAGCATGTTGATCGGAAGCTTATCGTCTTGCTCGATGGCGAACAAGCAACTTTCTCGGGGGGCATAAACGAAATATTGTATCTACCCAGACTTTCATCAAGTGCAGATATCGAATTTAGCCAGAGGGACCTTTTATACGCTCTGCTGCAGGCAATGTTCAATTAATTTCAACGAATTAACCGAGTAGGAAGAAATGCCCCCGCGACTAATTGAATGGGAGGAGGTTCAATTCAATATTCTCAATTCAATAGATCGTACGCATCCCTGTATATGTTCACGCGCGTGTCAATGTGTCTTCACTCTCGCCAAGCGTCGCGTTGGTAAAGTAAGAGGAATATGAGGGCCCCGATTTCATTCGTTGACCACACGGGATTTCTTGTAACCTATGTGATCGTTGAGTCCGGAACAATATCCAACGCGTATGCGGATACTAGTCTAGCCGCAGATATCGCAAATTTTCCAAAATATTGGTGCCCTCTAATCTTGTTTTTTTGTTCTTGTCGTTCCGCCGTAAAAATACTTGAGCTTTGGTATATAGCCTGAAACAGAAACGTGGAGTAGCAGAGTAGTAGACAAAATCTTGAAATTTTTAAGGGTATTATCGGTAAGTGGTCGACGGCGTTGGTCTTCGTCGAGGATGTACGTCGCCGTATGACGTCACTAGCCATCTGGCCGACGTCGAGTGCCAGGAATAGCGCGCGCCGATGAACGTCCGGCAACCGACGTCGCGACGTCCCTGCCACGAGCCATCGGCCACCAAGCCACGGAGCTGAAGAGTCCTTTGATTGGTTAATTTCCGAGATGCGATCAATAGGCGTTCGTATCGCGCCGCAATTAGGATTATTTTGGAAAACTGAAGATTGAATTGTTAAACTTTTGTAAAATTTGCTAGTCAGCATTTTCTTTTCAATTATATTCGGACAAGTTTTGGTTTAATCTCTTGCAGACGAATCTATTGGAATTCTGGGTTTCCTCGTGGTTTTTTCCCCCCTTTTTTCGAAACCCGCCGCTATTCGCGCGCCGATTCATACATACCGAATATGTCTGTACGTATGTATATGCACTCGAATGAATCCAAATCCGCGACCTCATGTGGATAACAGATGACGGAAATCCGGAGGTGAAAATGTAATGAAAACGCGAAGAGCAAGACCTGGGGACACATAACAGACGGCGTGTAGTCCATTTCCGCTCAATCCCGCGTATAACAATGCTCAATTTGTGTGCAATTTAGGTAAAGAAGAAAATAGAATGCGACGTCCGTTTGTCTCGTCCTCTTATCCCGCGGAGGATGTTTGAAGACAAACGCCAGAAATAAGAGACGCTCTCGTCGGGTGAAAATGATTCTGCAATTGGCGATGTTTTGCGAGCCTTTGGTCACGGTACCAGAGTGTACCGACGCATACCAGGATACAGTTCGCGCGACGTACACAATTGCTCTGGTATACTTTGCCACGGTTTAGTACCGTGCCCAAAAGCTCGCAAAAGATCGCCCGATAAGACATAGGTTTGTAGTTTGTGATCTGTACATCGCTGCTGTAAATAATTGTGTGGAATTCATGGATAGATTTTCGATAATTTAAGAAAGGAACGATGGAAATTTTTCGGAAATGATAACATAAACTGGAAAACCATTGACCGACGACTCAAGTAGAAATAGAATGTTCTTGAATCTTTGAACGCTCTACCTGTGACAATAACTCTGTGCACATGCCTTATTCGTCTCGAATGGTTCTACATTATAGTTATAAGGTGGTATGTATTTACTGCATCGTTTCCGGGGCTGGAGGTTTTATTTATAAAGGAAGGGCCTGACATATGAGGATCATAAAAACGTTGATACTGCGTTATTCATTGGAAATCGGCGCCACAGGAAATCGTGGGCGATCTGAGTTAGAGTCGGTCGCAGGTCACTTTTACTCCAAGCAATCAGAGCTTCTAGTTTCTCTATGATCTACGAAAAAACGGAGATTTCAACGTCCGATTAATCAACGTCGCAGATGCACGACGGTATCGGTTTATCGTCACCCAAAAAATAAAATCGAATAAGATAAGTAACATCTGTGTAGATAACTCCACAGATAGAGGTATTCATTTTTGTATATTCGTTAGTTCAGAGCACCTCGGGTATAGCGATGTTGTCCACAAGCAAATTTCTACGAGAGGCTTGAAAAAGTGATAAAAACTACGAATTCACTCGAAAAAGGCGTTGGAGATGTCTTCGACTCATACGCACGGAAGTTGAAATCGGTATCCTTAGTTCCTTTCACTTCCTTTCACTGAAGATATCTATGTATGCGAGAATTCAATCGCGTTGACAATGAATTTTTGCGAGAAAGAAGAAAAAATGTAAGCGAGCGATTTGAGAAAAGATATTGTCTGCGTTTCTTTTTTTCATTTGACGTCTAAATTTGTTGGTGTACGTAACTTTGCCCGCAGCAGCGTGAGATAAACTCCAGTTGTAATTGTACAGCGCCTAATGGTAGGTACCAAAGAGGCGGCCCTATGTTTAGCACACGATGCATTCTGGGTACCTACTATATGAATACGGATCTTTTAGGTGAGGTGGGTTCGGGGGTAAAGAGAGAGGAGGTCACAGGACAGTGTCGCGATTCAGTTCTGGCAATGGTCCAGCTCAGCTCCGTCAACTGCAGCAAGGCCCCTCGTCATCTCATGAATGAACAAAATCGCTGCATCGAAACCTTGCCTCGCCTCGCCTTGCCTCGCCTCGCCGTCAGGTTGAAAAATCTCCAACCACGTTCCGATCTCGTCTTGCTTCCCGTTTGTTTTTTCTTTCCCTTTCGACTCGATCCGAATTCGTTTCATTTGAAAGTAGGTACATACAAGTCGAGCAGCGGGGGAGGGATTATAGCAATGAGTAACAGTAATTAGTGAGTATAATTCTACGATAGAGAATATATGCCCGTGTTGAAATTCTGTGGAGCAACACGGGGGATTCGCATCTCGCGCGAATGTAGGTTTAACGTCAACCCTGTAATTTCATTTGAACAGTAAATCGTGACGGCAACGCCGGCGACGCGGATAATACATATAATCATGCACGTTGAAGAGCGAATTCGAGTTTGAAAATAATCGCGCGAATTCGCAGCCTGACTGTAACGCTGTGTTCTCATTTTCCAATATATAATTACAATATTCTCGGTAGTTAGCTGTAAGATGTATCACCGTTCCCTTGAATATACATCGCTATGTGTAAACGCGTAATAGCGAGTGAGCCAGGTTCTCTCACCGCAGCACGGCGGTATGTATTTATTTCTGAATTGAAATTCGCCAAAATATATGTTCCTTTTAGTTTGAAACACAAGATTAATTCACCCCGACCTGTCGACCGTCTGGATTCTATTTTAAGGGGAAAGGACGACTGATCCGTAGTTAGCGCTTTCCAAATTCTGATGCACGCCGGCTCGATGGCTTCGTCCGTATCCATTCCTCAAGTTTATTGATTATAGTTTCAAGATTTTTCGCGAAAATATTTTCGGATCGGATCCGGTGGATGGTTATGACGGTTTAATTTACCGTTTAAATATGTGGATTTGTTATATCATTAGATTTGAATACCATCTGGCCGGACTCAAGCGATCATCTGATACGTTGCCCCGTGTAAATTAACTGGAGGCTACGGTACTTACCCGCAATCAGATATACCTGAGTTAAAACTGATCACAGCGCGCGGCTTTGCGAACTCAAGCTTTAACGCGCACTCGATAAAATTACCAATTTATGAGCACAAGTTTATTAATACTCTCGATCTAGAAGCCCGCCAGCCTTGCAGGCTACTGGCCGGGAGCTTCGCAAGCGTAAGCATAAGCGTAAGCGTAAGCATAAGCATAAGCATAAAGCTCTGCAGGTTCTGTGTCAGTGTGAACGCTTTATGTAGTATGTAGAAATGAGATATTTCGGATAGCCAAATATCTGACGTCTATTTTTTCAATTGGCAAACGAAGTTTGAAAGAAGTTCAAATGGTTGATTACATTAGCTGTTCCGATTACGAAGAAGGAAGGAAATATTGATTTTTGTATGGTTCACTGTGCCGACACGAGGAAGGAATCGAAGGAATTCATGAACATTTTTTTATTGTTTTGTTACAGCTTCAATCAATCCTGACGTAGCTGTTGACGTTGGTAACAAGCTACGTTTAAAATGTTCAACGTCAGTTGATTCCGCGGCGATAATATGGTACAAAAATGACGAAGTATTGCGATCGATGCGCAGGGTTCGCATTGTAGGGCAATGGCTGAAATTCCGTGAAGTTAAGGTCGGCGACACCGGAATATACGCGTGTAAAATCGTTACCAGCAGAGCTGTCGAATGGAGAAATGTCTCGGTAACTGTGGAAAATCCATCCGACCGGTTGCAGAGGGATGAACCGTACAGACCGCTTGATTACGTTCTAGGAGCTCAAAGACCGGAAGAGGAAACGAACGAGCTTGAAATTGAGGCCAGAAAACGTGAGTTAAATGTCGGTGAGAAGCAAAAAAGAAAAAAAAAAAAAAAATGGAGAAAGCAATTCAGTTTCTGTTTTATAGTTAAGATCGACGCATGTATTTAGCAATTGGTCGAGTTTTCAATTCGTGTTTTTCGTCCCGCGCTTGACAGGTTTGCCAGTGCCTTTGTCCCTCCACATGGATGCGGACCCGGAAAGTGACAAAGCCGACGAATCCCCAGTCAGCGAGCACAACAAAACTGCTGAATTGAGTGCACCGTATTTCATAAAGCCTGAACAAATTCATAACGTGATCGCGAAGCCGGCTGGCAATACGCTCAAATTGAAATGTCCCAGCGAGGGTAATCCAACCCCGAATATAACTTGGACGAAGAATAACGAGGAGCTAAAGAGGCCGTTGGGAGTCGCGAGGAGAAAAGGATGGGCCCTGTCCATTGAAGATCTCGTTCCTCAGGACGGCGGCAGCTACACCTGCATCGTGTGCAATATCATGGGATGCATCAACCACACTTTCAAAGTCGACGTTATCGGTGAGTTTGGTATTCTCTTTTTCTTTCTCTTCTCATATTCAATAAGATACGTAATATCCTTACGAGCTTGAACGATTGCAAATGATTGTCGAATATCAATTTTGAGGGAGAGAGAGAGAGAAAAAAAAAGAAGAAATCAGGAATCTTTATAGTGATTAAGAATCATCTACCACGTGGTTATAGTTGGTTAGTTGAATTTTGGGATGAACAAATATTTAGAGAGATTCCCGCACAAGCCGTACATCAATCCAGGATTTCCGAAGAACGTAACCGCAACATTGAACAGCACTGTTCGGTTCGAATGTACTATTGTATCTGATCTGGAACCATACATCCAATGGTTTCGTGTCGCAGAATATCCTAGCGACGACACTGAGACACCAAATGGAACTTTGATACAGGTACATCAGCAGAAATCGGATATCTATCGATTTCCGATTATTCTCATTTCGTCATCTGATGTGGAGGAACAATTCACGGGCTATGGGCGGTGGTTGGATGTTCAATGAATATATCAATAACTATACAATCTCGATGAAAGCTTGTGTTCTTCATTTCTCACAAATATTTCAGTCACTGCGCTTCACGAGCGCCTTATTATATCCGCTTGAAATGTGGTGCTGGAGGTGTAGGTGGAGGAAATATGTAATCCATAAACGTATTACACCTTTCTGTACTCATTATGTACATACTCGCTGTCTTTTAAATTTAAGGCTTTGGTTCAGGGTATTACTTGTCAATCAATCCGCTCGAAAGATTCAGAGAGGATTCTACCTGGCAGCTAAAATTGACGATATGTTATCAATACATGGATATGGTACCCTTTAATTACACATTCCAGGGTGCTGGCTATACACATATTGTTGTTACATATAATACATGTGGTAAAAGGAAAAATAATAATCCGTGTGTGCACCTAAACGCATATCACGCTGTCTTTTCGTGAACCGTAGAAGAAGAAGAAACATAAATTTAGAATAAAAAGAAACAATATCAGAAATGAAGGTCAGAGTAGAGTTTGAAAAATTTGTATTAGAACAATGAAACTTTACTACGGTTGACAATTTGCGGCCTGAATGTGCGACTGTTGGTGATACGCTGCAATTTTCATTTGGTTTTTAACGGTAATAAAACCCACTGGCTGGATTCTAATTTTCCAAATTTAATTATCAACTGCAGTTTCTCTCTTCCATTTCTTATACATGTCTTACATGTATCTCATGTTAGTTATGTTGAATAATGAAGGATTCGGATACTTGGGCAGTGAATATTTTCTATTACCGTTAGAATAGAAAAATATCTCTTGCTTATAATGTTAACGCGTGATTTATGTTCATTATACATAATACTTGTGCTTCTAATCTACGGATTCTTTAAATATGGTGGTTGGGATTATTCTTATTCTTATTCTTATATAGAACGTTTGCCCCATCAACCAATCCTGACGACTCCACCTGTCAACACGACTGTACTAATTGGAACCAATGCGACACTGAATTGTGTAATTCTTTCCGATGCTCATTCTCATGTCCAATGGTACTACGGACGTCACGATAACTTGAACACCACCAACGAGAGTCTTGAGGTTAATAAACGAATATCATTGCGTTTGTGAATCGCAAGCAATAATCACTATCAATTATTTTATGCATGCATACAATTCCGATCGAGACTTCGTTGCAATGGAAAAAGTATCTCCAACAAGGACTCATGCAAGCTTGTATTTGAATGCTCTCTTTCCCGTCCCATTCGTCCTCAGTACTTTTCAATTAATTTTGATGATCCTTCGCTCGTCTTGCTTGAGCACTTGCTTATTTTACTTTGTGCCTTTTAATGGACAATTTGTTCACCTCCTGTGCCCGCAATCAGGCAATGTATTGCCTATATGTTTACCTAATCTTTATTAATCCTGCATGCAAGCGATGATGTATGTACACCATCTTCAAGACTTCATCAGAAGAGTTGATACAAATAAGAATGAAAAAGTTTGTGGCGAATAAACACTCTCACGATTAATTGCTCGCTTATGGGAAAGAAAAAAAGCTTCAACGATCTTCAAACGCATGTGCTACACTGCATGGTGGGATTTTCGAAATGTAAATTTCGTTGTGAACATTCAGAAGAGAGAGTTTCCCTAACGATACTCTACTCTTTTTTCCTCGTTAGACTGGCGATCGAGATAGTCCTGATATTTTACAATTGTACAACGTGACCCAGGAAGACGAAGGCTGGTATACATGCATCGCTGGAAATACACTGGGAACTACGTTCAGCAGTGCTTATCTCCGAGTAGTCGAAAGTAAGCAGCGAAATACTCCTCATGCCTAAGTAGTAGGAACGCTTTTGGCGTACAATTCTCTTCTTTTACTTTTGAACTTTAAATATAGGTATTACATACCTATACTGTACGTACAAAGGTGCGTGAAGCTGCTGAATGATGATTTTTGTCACCTTTTTTTCAGGTCTAGCTGAGGATGAGCTACGTTTGCCAAGAAACGCTCGTCCTCAACCAGTTCTAGTTAATATACTGGCTGGTGTTCTGTGCACATTTTGTTTAGTCGGTATCGTGATCGTGGTGACGATCTTCCGTCGATTAAAAAGAGAAAAGATGAAAAAACTTTTGGCAATTGAGACAGCTAGAGCAGCGGTAGTAACCCAGTGGACGAAGAAGGTGATTGTCGAGAAACAGCAACTGGCCAACGGCCAGAACGTCCAAGAACCGCTACTGATGCCGGTGGTAAAAATTGAGAAACAGAAATCAACCGCAACGACTGAAGACAGCGCGGGTGGAAGCATCTCTGAATATGAATTACCCCTCGATAGCGCATGGGAACTTCCTAGGGAGCATTTAGCGCTGGGCAACACCCTGGGCGAAGGTGCTTTCGGAAAAGTTGTTCGGGCTCAATCGCACGCTCTTAAACCAGGAATTCCGAGTGTCGTAGCTGTCAAAATGCTCAAAGGTAAGTCACGGACTGGATTGATTGAAAATAATTAGGAAATAGTGAAGAAAACTACGGAAAAAGAACAGAGAGAGAATCAATCATGCAAGCACAAAAATTAGTTACAGCCATTTTCTTTCTCCCCATTGCAGAGGGTCACACGGATGCAGAGATGATGGATTTGGTATCGGAAATGGAAATGATGAAGATGATCGGAAAACACGTGAACATAATAAATCTTCTCGGTGCTTGTACTCAGGGAGGAGCACTTTACGTCGTCGTTGAATTTGCGCCGCACGGTAATCTCCGTGATTTTTTGCGACAGCACAGACCGTCGTCAGGTTACGAACCAACGATCGGTCAGGAGATGAAAGAGCGAAAAACTCTGACGCAAAAAGACCTAGTTTCTTTTGCTTACCAAGTCGCAAGGGGGATGGAATATCTCGCCAGTAGACGATGCATTCACAGAGATCTTGCTGCGAGAAATGTACTCGTTAGCGATGAATATGTTCTTAAAATTGCCGACTTCGGACTCGCCCGTGATATACACTGTCATGATTATTATAGGAAAACGACTGACGGTAGATTACCCGTTAAATGGATGGCGCCCGAAGCTCTGTTCCACAGAGTTTACACCACTCAGTCCGACGTGTGAGTTCCATTCGATTTTACAATGGGAGTAATTTTCATCACCAATTGCAAGTGACCATTTTCTTCTGTGCACCCAGCTGTCATTTAAATTTATTCACTAATTCTGGTCTTTCAGATGGTCGTACGGAATTCTGTTGTGGGAAATAATGACTTTAGGGGGTACGCCGTATCCGTCCGTTCCTTCGGTTGAAAAATTATTTCAGTTACTGAGATCTGGACATAGGATGGAAAAGCCTCCGTGCTGTTCTATCGAAATGTGAGTTTTTGTTGATTCAGCGATACCGCGCCGCGCCGCAACACATTTTTCATTCTTTGATCGTGCAATTTTTTTCAATATACCCACGCAGTATACACGCTGTTCAATTATTGATCCCCTCGACTGTTTCATCTTCTATTTTAGATACATGCTCATGAGGGATTGCTGGAGTTACCAACCAAACGAACGACCGATGTTCGGTGAGCTGGTCGAGGATCTTGACAGGATATTAATGATCACTGCTAACGAGGTGAGTGAATGATTCTAAGATAGAAAAAAAAAAAGAAAAAAAAAAAGATAAACTATTTGAGAGAACAAGAGAATAAATTGAAAAAATAAATAAACTGTACGTAATTAATTTTCATACCTAGATTTTTATGAATTCGTTATCGAGCTGCTTATTTCTAAATTCGTAATAGCTCATGTAATGTTTCTATGTGAAATCACAAATTTATATTCCGAGTTTCGGTAGTATAATACATGGAATATAGCACAATAATATTTGAAATTTATTCGATTACATTTTCATATTTCAGGAATATTTGGATCTGGGTTTACCTCAGCTTGATACACCGCCGTCCAGCCAAGAGTCTAGCGAGGCTGAGGACGACGAAGATGGGGAGGAAAAGTTCCCTTACTTATTATGAAAAAAGAAAAACGAAAAACTGGAAATTTTCTTTATATCTCAGAGATTTACTAATGAGGATGAGGGTGGACGGGAAACAGAAAGGCGATAGGAATATATCACAGAGGGAAAATCATATACCTGGAAGTTCGGACTTCTAAAAAATGACAATCACGAACTAGAGGAAATGATGAAGGAATGAAGAGGAAGTCGGATGAATGATTATTGAGGATAGAGGATAGAGGTGCAGCGAAAATGAAAAGGATGTTGAGATATATCATAGTAGTCGTTCGGGAGATATTATTACAATGCGTCGGTCGATATTATAATGAATTATAATAATTAATAATAATCGACCGATAGCTGACACGCCAAATGATACAAATCAGTATTGACCAGTAGCGCGTATTCTGTAGAGTTTAAGCAAAAATTATACGACGGAAAAAATAAAACCACGGTAATGAGAGCAATCAAATGAATATCACACGATCTGCCTTATTATATTGTACTTTCGTTATTATCACTATTATATACCATATATACATGTATACACCTGTACGCAACATCATATATTACAACGAATTTGGACGAAGTGTTGAATATATTATTATCATTATTACAATGCTATTTTGTATTTCTCGTTTCAGCAGAATCACGTAATAATGATAATAATAATAATAACAACAACATGTAATAGTAATAATGATAATGATAATTATTGTGCCATGATCGAGTGCCTATTGTTACCAGTTTGATATATTAATTATTATCATTATGCATGCGAAGTAATGGAATTTTACTGTATTAATATCATAAAAATGAATATCACATTTACCGTAATAATACGTAGGTATATATATTATACAGATTTCATATAGTAAATGAATGTAATACAGAGAATCGTCATAACTATGCATATACCTACCTATATCGGTTTTCACGCAAGAACAATTGTATTTTTATAAGATATTACAATTTAGGTAATTATGCTATAATATAGATACCTATTATACATATACCTATACCTATACCCGTGTGACAGATTAAAAATTATGGTGTATCGTTATAATTATTATACATATGTATTATACACAAAAACGAGCAGCGAATGTATATTATATATGTTTTTATTTTTTTATTTTATACCATCTAGCGTCTGTATCACGAATTTCTTGTCGTTTGAATCAAACAAATTTTCATGGGTATACTGTAATATATATATGGTATTGTGTTTGTAACTAGTCAATTTATGAAATTCAACGGATTTTTTTTTTTTCTATTCTACCTTATTTTTTTTCATTGTTCTGTTTTGTACGATATAGTTTAGTCTCGTATGTTATGTTTTTACGTGCACTCAGTTTTTCATAGACGTATAGGTTATACCTATATGGGTATATTACGATATATAATATACATAGATGTAACATGGAACAAAGAAATTTAAGATTGTGAAACTATTTTTATATAGTAGAATAAACGCAGCAGCTTATAACGAAAAAAAAGTATTCTGAAATTGAAGAAACATACAGTAAACGATAAATGAAAGTTTATTTCTTTTGTTGCATACGTTGGAGCAATCAATCGTTAATTGTTTATCAAATTTCAATTCGATTCAACAAACATAAATATTATTAATTTATTTTCAATCTCTAATTATATAAATGTGTATCGATGCAGGTTGCGATGTCTCAAAGTATTTAGCATGCATTCAGAATGTATAGATATAATAGTTTAAATAATTTTAAGTTTAATGTTATAATAATAATAATAATAGTGATAGTAATAATATGATAATGATTAGTATTATATAATTTATTATTTGTAAATTATTATGAATAACCATGATATAGTATAGTATATGTAGTATGTATAAAATTATTCACATTTTGTTTTCTCTCTTGTGTTTCTTAATTGAAAACAAATTAGGATTCAAAATACCTGCGTATAATATTATAGCGTACTGTGCATCGAATTCGTATGTAGTACATGATATTTATGTACATACGTGGATGATCATAATTATTTTGTTACACGATAGAAGTAAAATTTCATATTTTATAAGATGCGTATTAACAATTTCTTTGAAAATAATGCAATAATTAAAGAAATAGATTAACCTACTACGTATAACATACACGGTACATTCTTTTATTCAAACAGTCAGAGCCTGCTTCGTGAGCCAATCGTATATCAGGGTTGAACGGAAACAGCCAGTCAACAGTAGCACGCCTGCTTTTTGTGGGAATAGAAGAATGTACCCGCAGGTATACACAGGTATATCATACGTATCGTATTGCAAAAATTGGAAAAAGAAAAGCAAATTTAAGTAGGATCATACGTATAGGTATATATAATATATAGTTATAATTATAAGAATAAAGTGTAAATAGTATCGAAAATTGTTTATTATTTAAATGGAGAAAAGATAAAGAGGAAAGAGAAAGCATTTACCTGCAAGCATTGTGTAGTATAACTATGTTCCGTGTAAACAAATTATTATATGTATTGTATAATGATTTATATACCTATAATAAAACGAAATAAATCAAAATGAATATGTATAAACAATGTATTTTTTATATCAGATACACATACCTATATGTGTAATATATATTTTTCTTTATTTGCCTTTAGGTACGAATTATAAAAGGACGAAATCGAAAACTCAGGTGTAAAATTATATAATTCGTAAATTTCAGTATACTAAACGCTTATAATTACAATTTCTATCTATTAATTATAGTACATTGAAATCACTTGCAGTTAGCATCATATACATCAGTCGATGTAATAGTAGCACAAAATTATTGTTTCGATGTTGATAAATGAAATTGATTCAAGTCACGTAAAAAGAATTACAAAAAATGCATCGTTTCCCGCGTCAACCGTACGATTAAAAATATAGTATACCTAGATCGCGATTAGTATCTATATATACCGCCAGGAGGCGTGTAAGTCATTCGTTTTGTTGTCATCTGCAGCCACATTTACAATAAGTTATTTTTACCAAATTTTAAACTATACGTGTTAATTTGTTCTATTTATTAAAGTGCCGTGCAATTGATGATTATGTTTTATCTCATAAACAATGTTTTCGTATTGGTTTACGTTGATAGACCCGAGTGAAACCTCGCGATATCAATAAGGTAAGAGTGAGGTTAGGTCAGATTAAATTAGGTTATACTCGATAACCCACTTTTTAATCCCTGCGTTAAAACTCAAATCGTTTACACGCATACTTTTCTATTTTGTATACTTTCATATATTATTTTCATCGAATTCTTTCCACTATTATTGTTATTATTTCTATAATTATTCATGACGAGCAAAATTATTTCTAATAAAAATGAAACATAAAAACTCTATACCTGTTTAACCATATTAACCATATTACCATATTAACCATATTACCATATTAACCATATTACCATATTAACCATATTATTAACCCCTTTCAGAAATTCAAAGACATAGATACAGATACATAGATCATACTTTACTGATGATGGTTGTTTTTTTTTCAATTTATATAAATCATTGTAATTACAGGTGACAAAAGTAGATAAGTAAATAACCAAATAACTGGGAATACAAATAAGGAAAAGAAAGAAAAACAAAAAAGAAGTAATAATAAAACTTATCTTAAATAAATGGTGCTCACCGATGCCATGGAGAGGCGAATAAAGCTGAAAACATTGAATAGTCACATAACGTGCAAGATATGTCGTGGATATTTAATAGATGCTACTACTGTGACCGAGTGCCTGCATACTTTTTGTAAAAGTTGCCTAGTCAAACATTTAGAAGAAAAACACACGTGCCCAACATGCCAAATAGTTATTCACCAATCTCATCCACTACAGTATATTAGTTTTGATAGAACTATGCAGGATATTGTTTATAAACTTGTTCCAGATCTTCAAGAAAGTAAGATTTTCACATATAATCTATAATTTTCTTTTTTTTCACATGTCATATATTCTATTCTACGATTTTGTTTCTTTCTGACTCTCTCTCTTTCTCTTCGCTACCTAGACATTGTAAAAGATGCATTTTCAAACCATTTCTGGCTGAAATTTTTGCAATGAAGAAAAATGTCGATCTGTCGACATTTTTGGAAATCTCTGTTATATCGAAGAATTGATCGAAACTAAATTTTGTGACGCTTAGGTGGCGGGAGAGTTGATATTATTTTGGTACACATTGTCGAAATTAGCACTACAAAATATAAATTTCTTCCTAATGAATTTTAGATAACATTAGTCGGAAGCTCGAGATATCATCTATTCTCTTTCCAACAAATAAATATTGAATGAAATATTGTGTTAAATTCCAGATGAAATCAAAAGAGAAAGAGAATTTTATAGAGCGCGAGGTTTGCCTTGTCCAAAAGACGTGTTACCAAACGCGGGTGAAATGGAGGAGGAAAAACAAACTGCGGATGCGCACGCTGAGTCTGATTATCATCGAGCAGACGAGCAGGTGAAGAAGAGATTGGAATTTATCAATGAAATGGAAAACCTGATGTATATTAATTTCGAATCTGTTTGGATCAATGATTGTTTTATTTTTTGAAGGTCAATGTTTGTTTGGAGTGTATAAACGCGAGCTTAAAAACACTGAAAAGAAGATTCATCAGGTGTTCGGCCCAAGCAACTATTACCCATCTCAAAAAATTTATTGCCAAAAAAGTTCTCAATGGTATGGAGAAGTATCGTGACGTAAGTATAAAAATGTTATTGATTCAATTAGTGTTTTTTTTTTTTTTTTTTTTTTTATTCAAATTTAATGATATTGGGTGATTAAATATGATTTCTCATATTTATTCTTTATCAAAGTGTGATAAATTGTTGAAAGTGAATAGAAAAACACGAAAAATGAATGTTTATTTATTTTTTCCAGATCGATATTTTGTGCAACGATGAACTTCTCGGTAAAGATCATACGTTAAAATTTGTTTACGTAACAAGATGGAGGTTTCGAGATCCTCCTTTAAGGCTGCAGTATAGACCGCGAATAGATATTTAGGCTCGTCCAACATTTATTGGTATATAGAGAAAAAAGAAAAAGCTGTAAAATTATTTAGCTTTATTTCAAATTCTATATTACCTATACATTCTTATCTGATCTAACTACCTATATCTCTATCACCTTCTTCATATGAGAATATACTTGATAGACAGCTTTTATTTATCAATCGTCGCAAGATTTTGTGCTAGCTATAAATAATAACACAAATAAAAAATAACAAATTTAAGGTATCTTATTTTCGTGAATAAGAAATAATAATATAAATATATATATTTTAATATTAAAAAAGTTAGGTAAGAGGAAGAAAAACGTAAATTTATCTATCAAATTATTAATATCATTATTATTGTCATTACTATTATATCGTATAAACACAATAATACCTAGTATATTTGAGTATATTTGGAATACAGAAAACGAAGAGAAGAACAAAATCTCAGGCACGCGTGTCTTGTAAAATTTCATTTAACCATAATAATACTAACTATTTTTTGGTTCTTTTCTTCATTTTGTTTCGAAATAGAAAAATCATTCTTTTCTCCTATTTCACAAGTTTTTCGTTTACTTCTGTTTTTTTTCGTTTTTTACTACGGGAAAGGCGGGTTGTTTCTCAAAATGAGCAGCGAATCATTCTTATTCTTAGTTAAGTAAATATTAGCTTTTCCGTACATATTTATATGATATTGATATTTATTTAATTTTTAACCACTGACATTAATATTTGATGCATTGAAGATCCGAGTTATGTTTTGAAACAATTTGAAAGTGAATTGAATAGGTTTCGAGAATATTACATGCATGGAATTATTGTCAAGCATATTCTCAGTATTTATACTCGCTATGACATTTATTTTGAGCATTGGACCTTGTAATTAGCAAAACGATCTATTTCGAATAGTAGATACAAAATAATTTCTGCATACTTCAATAATTTCTACGAATTATTTTTTATGTATTCAAAGTTTGTTAAGGGATTATTGCTCGTTTTCTGTACCATTTCATAGTATTAGGGAGTAGGTGATTGAATTCCAGACCAAATCTGAAATAAAATAACATAAAAATTTTCAAACTCAATAGAACGAAACAAAGGCAAGGAAAAAAATTTTCCACTGTTTTCACGTTTGTATTGTAGAAAATCAAGTCCTCGATACGTATCTATAATTGTAGAAGGGTTGAAAGGAAGCCACAAATTATTTTTCTTTTTATAATAATATAATCATTTGAATCATGTTCATTAATTTCTTGCATAGGTATATTACTCATAAATGTTTGAAGAAAGAAATCAAGGGAAAACTATTTGAGTTGTACAGTGCATAATAATAATTCGAGGACAAAAGAAGTTATTTATGTAAATGTGACTGGTAGGAAAGATATTTTAATTTACAAAAATGAAAAGGGAAATTGAGGCAGAATACACTCAAAATAGTGTAACTTTATTATACTATAATAGGTAAGCGTATTTTTAACTTGAAAATCAGATATAAGTACATTTTATAACGGGATGCTTATTTTGGATTAATACTCTTCAAAGTATCGACCATGTGTACTATTGTGGTTACTACTATTATATAATATACATAATGTTGCAATACCGTTGCATACACACATACCTAAGAATGCATTGCATTGATAAATTTTCACTCAATTGATATATTATATACAATCATGGTACCATAAACTGATCGCTTGAAGGTTTTCGATTTAAAAAAAATTGTTTTTTTGTTGATGGATGAAAGATTAGAGATCAGTATAATGAATAAATTTTTGTTCGAAATAAATCTTCTATACCCAACTGTATATACAATATTTTTATGACAAAACTCTGGAACTATCCGCTGCTTTAAATAGAACTAAAATAATAAATTCTTATAATATGTAAATGGCGTTAGCTTTATATTAATCTTGAACGTCGTGAAATTTCTACCTTGGTATGTTTTATGTGATGTATATGTGAATGTGGTTTCCAAAAAGTCTGTACTTCACTCAATGCACAAAATACTATATAATACATAAATGTATCCTGTTTTACTGTTAAATTGACAAAGTATTTTCGAAATTCAACGATTTCCATAATATGGCGAATAAAATAACGAAACAGACTAACAAAATTCTTCGAAATAATAGAAAAAAGAATTTCTTGCGATTTTCTCTTTCTCTTTCTTCTTCTCTTTCTCAGTGACAAACGAAAAATGAAAAATGAAAAATTTGAGTGAAATATACAAAAAAATTGATTGCTGCTTGTAAGAGATAAACTTGATTGAATAGTTTTATGTATCAGGCGGTAAAACAAAACCTAACAGAAAGGGGAAGAAATAAAAATAACAATAAAAGTAAAGAACATTATTTTAAATGACGAAGAGTGTGATTGTAAATATTGTTTAGGGTAATACTAAACCGCGTAAACAACAATTTGCTAAGTAGTAGTCTTATAATATAAATATGTGTAGTATAGTTACCTACAGGCGTGTATATGTATGATCATAAAGTATTTAAATAAATATGTTTTGTACAGTATATAGATAAAAAAGAACGTCTTCATAAGTTATTATGCTATCCCTCATTCAGCTGCAAGCAGACATCTAACATTTTTCAATAATAATTCATTCTGTTGACATTATATTCGCCTACATAACAACTATATCAAACATATATATTTTGTTTACTACTATCTTATAACTTTGAATTCTCGGTTGTTTTCATTTCGTATAAAGGGTATGATTAGGCTAAAATGAGGAAATAAAAGCTCTTTATCGAAAAATTCCTACTAACAGCTTTAAATTATTCTAATCCATGATTGTTTCGGAATAATATACTTCAAAATGTTCGTGTGAAACTTTTATCTTTTGAGAAATTCCATTAGTACATGCATACCTGCAGCTTGTATGTACCATAGTGAGAAATGTGGTTTTAAAAAAGTAGACTTTTATGTGATCGTATGTATGCGCCAACTACTACACGAATACCTAGCACACTGTAACGATAATACTGATGGAAATGATCTTAATAATTGTGGTGAAATATGTATTTATGTATATACATTATATACCGCGTTTGAAAAGTTTCACCGTACAGAAAATATGATAATAATAATAATAATGAATAAATAATAACAATAATATACGCCTCGTACTTTGTAGCTCACAATCAAGTGGAACTGATTAATGACTTTTAACAATGCGGGTCTGAATAACAGTAATCTGAAATGTGAACATATACTTGCATCTAATCATAGTATGGAGATCAACGATCTATTATATCTATTCATTACAATTACTTTGTTCAGTCTCATGCCTGAATCCAAAGCGAATGAAAATAATTCTCAAATTTGTATCTAGACTTTCAGACGTTTTATCATATACTTTCTCTCATAGCGCTCGTACAGAAAATTTGATTCTGAAGAACTTGAGTTATCAACAATAAAAACCCAGGTCAGGGTAGAATTTTAGGCAATGAGCAACGAGATTTGACGAAAAACCATTGTTTTCCTCTTGAATCTTAATTCTCCTTTGCTCCAATTCTACCCTGACTTGACTCTGACCCTACGGTGGAAACTTAGTGGATGTCGATGTCCCATCGCTATCACTAATGTGAAATATGGAGGCATAACGAAAGGACTTTTGCGAGTTGCAACCGGTAAAGATCTCGCCTTTCACTTTTACACAAAGGAATTATTGATTTAAAATAAAATGCAGGGTTATATTGCAATGGACAGGTGACAGTATAGTTTCGATTCGAGACAAAATACGTTCACTGTTTCTATCATTTTTATTTTTTCAATTTTTTCGTTTGTTTTTCGTTGTGACAAATTCCCCCAAAAATATTGTGTATCTATCTAGGTATAATACAATATCATTTACTTCTCTCCGGCGATTACGCGTATAATACATACGTATGTATATACAATTCACTTCAATTACTAAAAAATTAGAAAGCATTTATTTCAAATAATTTGTTTTAAGTATATAATTTTCACTTTCTTTTCAATTATAACTTACATTCATTTTTCACTTTTGAAAAAGTTTCAAGGTAAGCAAAGAATTTTTCGCCGCTCGGTGGCAGAATTAGAAACTAATGCGGGCAGGCCCAGAGGCAGGTCCAGGCGAGGCAGGTCGCTCATCAACTGGCATTGTTGTAAATACGCGGAGTTTTTATGCCAGCGCCACTTGACAATGTGGAAACCAATTACATTCACTCGAATAAGATAGAGAAGCGATGGCACGAGTGAGAGAGCAGAGGAGAGAGCGGTAGTGTTAGCTATCTCTCCTCCACTCGGGGAAGAACCTATTTCTATCCTATTCGAGCGAATGTAATTGGTTTCCACATTGTCAGGTGGCGCTAGAAAAAAACTCGACGTATTTCTCAACAATACGTAAGCGATCTCCCTACGGATCTATGGACTGGTCACATGTAAATGCGTCAGGAAGTAAGATATGAGGAGACCGATTTCCCCTTTATTTACTCGTAAAAATCTGCGCTGATTTTGGCGAATATTTATTGGTTCGAATTTGGCCACTGGGGTAGTGCTGGTTTCCCGAGAACGGTTCATAAACAGACACGAAGGCCGACGTCGAAGGATATCGGCTGAATCAAACAGGACCCTCTTTGGGCTGAATGATCAGCTGGGGGCTCATCACGTATCTTAATATCTTTCGCTTTTCGTATTTCCAAAGCCAGCGCCAAATCTTGAAAATGAAAAGCCTATAGCGGTGCGTTCACGGAATATTAAAATTAACACTGGATATATTTTGTTTCAATTCAAATCCATGCAATTCCAAGATTAGCCTTTATTTCTACCGCCTACTGCGTGGATGAGAAGAGACATTAAATTGCATAATATTACGACCACCGCGTGATTACGGGAGGTGCAATTTATGGTCAATATACTATGGTAATACGTGGCGTAGTGAACGATCAACAGTGTCGAAAGTCGTCCTTGAAATAATATCACAAGAATGATGAATAAAGAATGAAACATCAGCGCCTCTAGATATCTTGAATACTAGCGTGGAACTATAAAAAAGTACAGCACATGCGCATTGTGAGATCATAGTCAGGAACTCAGAGTAGAAAGAGACAGATAGAATTTAGTCATTGCGTGTGGAAAAGCACGCCAACTACGTATAGAGTGAAGAATTTCAGAGTGTTATTTACATCAAATGTATATTTTTACGATAGAATATTCCTTGTCAAGGTGGATGAAGATTTGTTTTAATAGATGAGTTTGCAGGACAGTTTATTCTCCGAATACGTGGAGAAGGATATAAACGAGTTTCTTATAAAGGAGATACGGAGAAGGTATGTAGTACGTAAGACGTTACGCTAATCGTACCGCGTTATACTGTTATATTTTTTGAAAAACATTCTCTCGTTCTATCTATTTTGTTTGACGTAACCCAGTAGCTGTGTCATTAGATTACCAAAAGTATTCTATGGTATAGGTAGTATATCTTACAACGGGTTTATATTCGAATATCTGTATTCCTATCGCGTACCATTCCGATTACTCAATCTTCTCTCTACCTAACGTTACGCGATCACTTATGTAGAGCCTATATCCAGCCAGCATTTCAGACATCGTCACGCACGTATATCTACATGGTGAACGGTGAACGCAACGTGAATCAAACGGGTTACGGCAGGTCACCTTTGCGCGGAATCTAGCCTTCGTGCTTGCATGAGTGTTTAGTCTCGTGTACATATGAGAATTCTCGATTCTACGCATCCATACTATTTTAGCATTAAACTATTAAATACATACTTACGGATAGGTATACGTGTTTGAACTCGTCGTGGCAGAATCGCATACCGCGTGCGATACGCTGTCTCTCTTTCTCGCACGTAGCTGCAATGTGTCTAGTATGTACACAAGATTTTTTATAAAAATTCAATGAGTGTACACAAATTTCAACATTATTTTTCTCTCGTTGGCGAATGTTATTATGTCATCACTTATCGTCGAAGATTCGAAGTGTGGACAAAAGAAGTTGACAGATCAAGGGATGAGTTCAGTTTCCATAATCACGATTAATTAACTATTAAACATATTCATAAATACGGGTCCGAGTTAGTACGCGTGCAATTCAGGAAGCCGTCGAAAGAGAAAGTAAACTCCTTGTGTTATGTAAAGTCAAGTTTGTGTTGTTGAACACGTATATCAAAGTTGCTGCTACATAGCAGGGATAGCATAGCACGGGATATAGGATTGGAGCGGGGTAGTCGGTAGACTTAACAGGACAAGGACGCGTTCGCGTACAGCGTGCAGTGTACGTTCACTTCTCCGAGGTTCTCGGGGTTTCAACTCCTTCGTGTCTCAGACTATACCTGCAATCCAGTTCGGTTTTACTTTCGGACGCGATTAGACAAGTTTTCACTTTCAGAGTACTCGTCTTCCCGCCTGTAAACAACTACAGGAGATTCATCATTCATCAATTCGTACAAAATAATTATCACGATATATTGTACACGTTTTCTATCGGCCAGGGTCCTGATCGAAGAACGATTGTCTGCTACAAAACTGACGTGATAAGGTACTATATACTTACAGAGATCAAATCATCGTCAGTGACGTGATTCCCTTCCAATTTGCAAGTTTTATCTCTTCATTCGTGTCATTCGAAATTCTTCAATCTTTCTAAATTTACGTTCAAACGAAAACAATATATTTTCAAAATTCTCACCAAATTTTTAAAACGTCGAAACAAGGGATCCGAAGTTGAATGGTGCCTTATCCGGTGGAACGTGTGGTGTATCAAAGATATCGGACTCCGCTTGTGCGATGGGCGTCGAAGGCTGTAGATCTTCGCCTTTAGTATCCCCAGAAAATACGCGACAAAGACAAGGTGTGTGTTGAAAAAACGTGTGCGGTTTTATTTGCTTGCATTGAACTTAAAATTTCACCGATAAAATTGAAAAACAAATATATAGACTCGTGTTATTCACGCCGCGTTGTTGTGTGTCATTCTTTTAGTGAAATCAGTGCCATCGGTTGGGATTTATCGACCTCCACCAGCTAGGAAAGCAAGATGCGATAATCAGGTAGATTCTCAACAGGATCAAACGACTTCTGATTCTTCGCAGTCTTCTAAGTGAGAAAAAAAACTGAATTTACTTTATTCTTCTCCTCGTTAGGTAGTTTTTTATTAAAACATTTCAGATATATTTGTTCTAAAGATTTTTAATATATCGGTTTTCCTTTATATTATATACCTATAAATAATCACAAATTTCGAGAAATTTGATGAGTACATATATTTTAGATATAAACATTATGAAAAAATTACAAGAAAAAAAAAATTCCCTGCTTAATTGTTATTAATAATTTTTGCAGAGCGAATCGACAGAAAAGACCTGATCGAGCAGTATATGTACCTAGACATCGAAGAAGTAACGAAACAGAGGGAAGTCCGTTATCAAGAGAAATTTCTAAACCACAAAATTCAACGAGAGAACGTCGTAGCAAGACGTCATCACCTGCGCATACAACGAGCACCCGATCTTCTATAGATAATATAATACTTGGAAGAGAGAATGAAATCGATGAGTCGGATGTCTCAACTCTTTTAGAAGTCGATAGAGCAGAGAGGAGTTTAGGTTCTGCAGTCGACAGACCGATTGGACAAGACTTTACTGCATCGAGTTTCCCTGCAGATGATGATGTATCGATTTCTGATTGCTGTATCGATAGTATAGATAAAAACGGTGACGAAAATACTCATGAGAAATCAAAGAATTCAGAAGAAACTGATTTCTTGTTATCATTAAATGGGGTGAGTGAAGTCTCCGGGGATGTTTGTTTGCCTGAAAAACCTGTAATAGTACAAAAAGATACAGAGATTTGCCAAGAGTTTATGGTAAGCGATGATACTGGACCGATAATAGATAATTGCGAGGACGGAGCGAAAGAATTTGAGAATAATTTCGATAGAGAGATAATGACAAGTGTGGAGAGGAGAGAGTTATCGACGATCGAGACTGGTGAAGATACGATCAATAAAGAAACAAACAGAGATAATTCGGACTTCATTATGTCTAGAGAATCTAACAGAAAAGATGAAAAAACCAAAGAGGAACTTCTCAATTGTGACGAAGTTGTTAATCATAAAAATAGACGGATAATTAGACAGAATTTAGTTTCTGATGTACTTTTAATATCTGATGTAGAACATCCTCAGACTAAGAAGGAAACTCTCAATAAAGAAATAGCACCGGTCTCCCCAGTTTCTATTTCGCCACAACCGAAAGAAAAGAAAATTAAAAAAGTTGAAAGACCTAAAAGCAAACCAGCTCCACCACCTTTACCTCCTTCAAAAGTTAATCGAGATGAATGTGATTGGGACAGTCTCTTTGACGATAATGGAGACTGCTTGGATCCCACTCTCATCGAAGAAGTATGTCTTCTCCTTTTCTTCTCATCGATAACATTTTTAGTTTTGTAATAACGTAAATAACTTTCGTTTGTCGACTTTAGAACGAAAATTGAAAATGAAACTTTGATTCTATTCTCCATTTGCTTTTATTTTCAATTTGAATTCATTTGACCCTACAATTGTTCTCTATGCTTTGTTCAGTTAACTTCCGCCGTTGGTGAGGTGACGATAGAACAACCGAAAAGCGATTATCGAGCTTATTCTAAGGCTCCGGTTGAGGTATCTAACGATGAATTTGCTCACGTCGTAGAGATTTACAATTTTCCACCAGATTTTAAGACTAGCGATCTCGCAGCTGTGCTTAGTCCGTTCAAAAATGGAGGATTCGAGCTTAAATGGGTCGACGATACACACTGCCTTGGTGTATTTAGCAGCCCACTAATTGGTAAGGAAATTTATCGATAATTATTACGCATATTATACCAAGTATATATGCACGCAAATTGGTTGCGTCACTTGTTCCATGTAAAGTAAGTTCCTTCGCTAGTGTTTCAAAAATAAACTTGTGTTTAATATCTTCAAGCAATTTCATAATACATGATTAAAGATAATCGAAAATAGGTGCGAAAAACTGTGAGAATAATCTGTCATATGGCATTATGTTGAACCATTATTTTATGTTATGGAATCAAAATTATAGAGACATTGTGTATTATTTGCTTCACGCTCGACTTATACTTGTGATCAAATATAAAAACACCCAGACTTTCTCTCAGTGAAGGAAATGCGATTGAAAAATAAATCCGGTTGAATTAATAAATTGATAATAATGAAGGAATAATTATTTGCTGTTTTTGAATATTATTTGCATATATGTATGAAAGAAGTGTTATGTACGTTTGAGCACTTATCGTACCAGAGTTCAAATATTAGGAAATATTATGTAACTATGAAGTGAGAATAAGTCGATATTTGTATCAGAAGTGAAAGCGGAAACTACAAAGTTACGACATAGTTGAGTATAGCGCATAATTGGAGCTCCTAGTTATATAATTCACGGCTTTTCCATTGCCTCTTGTTTTTTCGTTTTACATTTATCACAAATCCATTGGAGTAAGGGAATGATCTTAATAAATTATTGTTATTTTAATTATTGAATTTTATTTTTATTTTAGCTGCTGAGGTATTAGCGTCTGATCATTCTTTTGTGAAGACTCGACCTCTGAGTGAAGCGACGGCTTTAAGTAAAACAAAAGCTAGAAGGAGCGCAGAATATTTACAACCCTATAGAGCCAGACCAGAGACTTGCGCAGCATTAGCTAGGCGATTAGTAACTGGAGCACTCGGCGTTAGATTGGCAACTGCTAGACAAGAACGTGAAAGAGAAAAAATTGTTTTGAAAGAAGCAAAAGGTATATTTCTTAGGACTAGATGAAAATTTAATCAAATATAAATTTAAATAAAATTTTTATACTAGATTTGATTTATGGATTATTAATTTATCTAGGTAATTGAATTATCTATTTATGTGAAAATATACCTATTTTTCTCTTATTAGTAGAGTAATTTCTATGTTTTTTTCTTCAGAGAGACGGAGATTAGCTAATAAACAACGTGAAGACGCTTGGGAAGGAGTAGTAGCAGAAAAATAGCATTTATATACCTATTAATGGGAAGATGGAAAAAAACGAAGAAAGGCAAAAAAATAGGTAAAATAATATTCTCGCATATGAAATTCATAACGTTGCCTGTGAATGAATACTGTAGTGCCTTGCTCATCTATTGCCAGTATCAACGAAGAAAAAATAATAATAATAATATTATTTGTCCGAACTGATTTTGCCATTTGGTTTTGGGTATTTTGGGTATAGTAAATAGAAAAAAATGAAGCCAGTAGATGAGTGTGGCATGAAAACGCTATTGTGATTCTTTCATGTCCCTATCTTGTGATAAAACTTCCTAAGTTTTAAGTTCTATTCATGATTTTCATCCTTATCGATTTAGGTTATTAAGTTTTCATTAATTTTTGTGTAAGTTGAAGGCTGAAGTTCATAACGCTGACGCAATAAAAATCATCAATCATATCCGATATTGTTTTTCGTGATTTTAGTTGCTCAGCCTCATTATTAGGTTGATATAGTATAGCTACCTACTTCATTACAAAGCATATCAATGAAAAAGTTATGTGGAGATATGTATACATTTATAATTGCATAACATAAACCGCGTTGCCAAAACACTCAAGTATGTATGTCGAGGTTTGACCACTGGGGAAGATTATTAATACATTTTAATATCGTGAACTGGTGAAAAAATTATTCATGACAAGAAAAAATAATAAATTCGTAGGAGTATACACGGACGTGTAAACGTTAATTTAAATGATAAGTTTCGTACCTCAAATGGCTGCCTCTATTATTATATTAGAAATAATGAACGAAAGAGAGGAAAAATATTTGAAAAAAGAATCTAATAATATATGAAAACGCGCGATTCAATGTTGGACAATAAATATAAAATCGTTTCTACACAATTAAATGACTAGAGATAATGGAACGAATTCGTATACTACTATAAAGCTATGGAAAATAATTAACAGAAAGAACGAAATATTATACCAGTATAGTATACCTTTATGTATAATAGAACAATATAAACCATGAAATTATTTAATTTCCTTTTTTTTTTATTACTGATAATAAATTATGCATAATATGTGTACTATGGTTGTATAGTAAGATATTTATATTAGATTGAGTTGAGAAAAAAAAGTAAAGAAAAAATGTGTTGAATAATTTCTACTGTGAAATCATTTCACAATGATTGGGTAATATAGGTATAATTATACACCATGGTCGATCATTTCGTGTTTGTCGTGATAATTCTATTAAATTATATGTATGCTAAGTTTTTCGATGCGGATTCTGTATGTGAAGTGTGTTCGACAAGGTAAAGAAAAAAAAATAATGGAAAAAAAACTTCACAATTAATAAATTGTTGTATTTGAACATAATGACATGGCATTATTGTTGCTTTTGTGTGCAAAAAACAAAGGCTGCGTTCCGAAATCCGTTGTCAGTACCATCAGCAGTCTTGCATCTTTCGCTCGGTCGGGTTTCTAATAAGTTCTGTCTCTCTCCAGCTAATATTTTAGCACCGACAGTTGATTTTTGAACGCACCCATAGTATACTATTGGTAGTATCTAGTACTAATAATGATACAAATAATAATAATGAAACATGTGAAAACTACTATAACAATGTTGTGCCACAAATACCTAAATCTTTATACATCATAATATACACATACCCGTTACGAGAGTTAAACGCACAATCAATTAAAAAAGTAGTATACCTATACCTACATACATACTATACTTGCAAAGTTTTGGTGTGAAAAATAAAAAATAAAAGATAAAGTAAAGGAATGAAAAATTTAAAATATAAAATCAGATTGTATTTTTATATACAATTGTTATAACTGATCTGAAAAAAATGTACTATCATGAAATCATCTATCCTAGTCATTAACGCAAATGATATGTTACCTATATTCTATGTTATGCTGCAATATGTAATAAAAAAAAAAAGTAAGAAAAAAAATTTGCCCAATGACCAATAAAAATATTTTATGTACTGCAGCAAATGGTTTCTTTCAATATTATATCGAATAATTATCGTTTATTGCAAGCTTTTGAAAATTCTCTGCATATTCATTTCCAAACTGATAAATTCTTCCTTCATTTCAAACAAGTTTTTTTTACAAAAATTGATACTGGTTTTTTTCTCGTTTATCACTGTCATTATTCATGTATGGTTGCGATTCACAAGAGAAATGCCTATATTCAGCACTCGCCTCTAACTGAAAGCTACTTTGAGCCATAGGTTTAACACTAAGTTAAAGATGACTTTGGAGGCGGTTCCAACGCTATGTTAAATTTTGTCAGGCCAAAGAATTTTTTGTTTCTGAATTAAGCTCATTGGATATTCATTGAGGTGAAATTCACCTCTTAATTATTTATTGGTATAAAAAATGTTTAATTATAAGTTATAATTCATTGACAGTCATATTAAAAAAAGAAAAAAGTGAGGATAACGTCCCGAAATTATTACGTCAATGATTGATTTCATGTATTCATGTAAAGTTTTTAATAATGGTCGCAGCTTTATTACGATTTTTAGTAAATCAAACATTATTACACTTAATAATCATCATATTTTTTTGGAATTAGGTCTACCTTTACACCGAGTAGTTCTTTGAAATAACATAAAATTGGTTGTTAGTACGTGATTATGGATCTAACATTTTAAATCATACAGATAATATTATTATAATATATCTGAACAAAAAAAGATTCTATCTGATTACCATTTGCCACCCTTCTTCTTTTTCTTTTGTTGTACTTTACGCTGTTGTTGTCTGGGGCCAGCAGGTTCAACCGCCGGACTTTGTCTAGGATTTGGAGATGGCTTAGCATTTGCTGGCATCTTAGTTATGTCACTGTAAGTACATGGAACATGATGACTCAACGAATACACATGATACAAAATTCTTAGTTCATATTCACTAATAGAAAAAAAAAGAGATATCGCAACGTACTAAAGATCGCTAGCACCAGCCGCAGCTCCCTGAGTACCCTTCATCGCAGCGTCTCTGTTTCTTCTATCCCTCTTTTTCCTGAATCCACTACGTTCGTGCCTTGGTAACCATCTTTCGGGATCTGGTGGTATACTGAGGTCACAATTCTTGGGCAATTGTCCTTTACGTTTACGCTGTTTACGTTTCTTCTGTGCCAAATCAGTTCCAGGTGTTCTAAGGTGAAAATATAGAAGATAGTGAATATTTCTAACATTAATTATTATGTATCAATACAAACAATTCACTCGAAAAAACATCGACTTGTATTGATTTTTGCTCAAGAATAAATTATTCATTGTTTATTCAATACCCAGGTGACTGCTCCACTTTACGTTTCACCACCTTAGTACCGATCACCCAATTACTGGTCTCCAAGGCATCTACATCAGTTGTTTCAGCGAGATGATGAAGTGGCGGGAGACGTTTTGACAAATTTTGTGCTCTAATTGGATCGAACTGTGCATATGCAATAACAAGCTGCGCCAGAGTTTTGGTATCGGATGGTGAAGCTTGTAAAAGCGCCTCCAAACTAGCTGCGGCTGCGCTAACCTCACCTCCTCGTAGATGAAAGTCTGCAGCTAGACGCCACAGAGTTCCAAGATCTCCGGTGCTCTCCTAAATTCAAGAAACATATTCCAGGCGGTTTTTGATCTTCAAATTCGCAGAAAAAGAAACCAATACAGTTTTTCCTCACGGATAATCACCTTATTTTTTTTATACCAATTCACGGCTTCCTTCAACACAGCAGATGCTTTTTCACGATTATTGTCAGCTAGATGAAGCGTTACCAAAGCACTAACTATTCCAGGCATAGATCTGTCCTTTTCGTTCAAATTCTCTAAAATATTCACTGCTTCTTTGCGCTCGCCGTGACTAAGAAGGAGTTGAACGGCGGCGAGTTTCATGGACAAGTGATGGTCGTTTATTTCATGTGCGTCTAATAGCTTTACTGCATCTTTCGCTTTTCCCTCTTTGCTAAGTTGAATTGCTTTAATTAAAGCAGCATCTGCGGCAAGGTCAGGATACTGGGTCCCCAGTTTGCTGCATAATTGCTGGCATTGTTCCCCCTGGAAATAGTCAAAATTAATAAGCATCAAATGTACACTATTATTAATCAATGGAACTAATTATTAAATCAATTAATGACATACTTGATTGGTGTGCATTGTGAGAAGACACTGATTATAAGCTATACTCTTCCTCTGTCTGGAAGTAAGCTTGTGTTCAAGTCCTTCGTGCGTGGCGTTTCTCATTCTTTTTTTACTGTCAAATACGTTTTGGTCTTTGTTGAGAGTAACAAGATTGTTACTTGCTACCGCAATCAAAGCTAAGTCGTCAGGTTTTGCTTTTAAAGCTGCTAAATAAAGTTCTTGAGCTTCTTTTTCCCGGCCTTGTAAATGCATACAGTAACCTAATTGAACTTTAATTATTCCAATTTCATCTTCTATCTCTTCTTCCGTTGCTCCATCCTCTTCGAGCGCTTCTCGGCACATTTTTTCAGCCATCTGCAACTTTTTTTCCGCTTCCGAAAGCACAGATTTATCTCCGTTAACCCCTTGAGCAACTAGGCGATGAGCTGCGTTGTATGTTAGTTCGTAGGTCTCTTCCCTCAACGAAGGGACCTCCAGATCCTGCAAAGAAAACAGAAATGATGATTACGATTGCTCTTATTGTGTCCACGTCATAAACCATAAGCAATTAAGAAATGGCTGAAAATTAGTGATATGGAATCCTACCGATCCCTCAGCTGCCAAGTTGGATAGAACAGCGGCAAGATTGGTCTCCCTTTCATCTTCGTAATCGTCGTTAGTATTTTTAATAATATCACGATAGACCGCAAAGCAATCTTCATACTTTTCAAGACGGTATAATATCTGAGCTTTCAATTCCTTGATCTTTAATGAAGGATTTTGCACTCCTTCAATAACTTTCAATGCTTCTGGTACTTGATTCAATCGATACAAGCAATAAGATTTTTCAAATTCTAAATTTCTGTAAAATGTTTGTATTTTATTTGAATAGATTATTTTCAACAATTGTAAAATGAGGAATTAAATATGAGAAATATTTTCATCACAGCTGGCGAAAGATACTCACGCAGATAGTTTCGAATTTTTAATAATAAATTGCAGCGCGTCATTGAATTTTGATAGTTGAATGCAACAGATAACTTTACAGTGGAATGCCTTTTCTTCATCCGGTGATATTCCCAGAACTACAAATAACAAATAATTTATTAAACTAATAGGTGGGTGGATGGTGTATTTTCAGGTTAATTTTTATGGCATTGATAAAAATTCCATAAATCATTGAATTTAGTGATAGATGATGCATTTTATTCAATCATTCATGCGTCTTACTTCTGTTAGCTGTTTTCAAAGCTCTGTCGTACTCCCCGTTTTGTCCTGATTTATTTAATTCCGCGTAAAGCGAAGGCAGGGTACTCTCCTTCGAAGCCATATTTGATTAACTTGACATGCAATCAACACCGTGGAACCGGAAAATTTGCAGGAAGTGGCGACATTCGGCGGCGAAATTATGAACCGAATTTAGACGTGAGTAGACAGCCGGCAATTTTGAATTGAATAATTTTGATGGGCTTGTCAGGCGTCACGAATATCGGAAACCGAAATCCGTTTTAATTATGGCTTTAGCATCCCATGCGGCACGTAAACGTTGCTGCGACGTTGCTAAAACATAACTTTGCAGTGACTGCAATTTTGCAGTACATATATACATTCATACATTGTGAAAAGTTTCAGCAATGTTGCACAATCCTTGCCGCAACTTTGCTAGGTCTGCTTTTATCGCATATGTTCCATAATATTGCAGAAATATTGTTATTATAATCAGTGTTGGGTAAATTTTCAATTTATGACATTTTAATTACAAATCACAATTGCAATTTGTAATTGAAAGTCAATTCAGTTACAAATTACAAATGTGATTGATAACTTTTTCCAATCAATTACTATTTCCAAAATGTAACTACGGGAAAGAACCTTAATATTGTATTTCCTAATTTGGTTTTTGGTGGTCACCCATCCGAGTATACTGACCACACTCATTGCTGCTTAATTTCCTTGATCCGTATGTCTATGCTATACATAGCACGTAATGGTGCAGATATAATGTTGCTGCAAGATTGCATGAAAATGTTATTTGTAATCATGCAAAGGTTCATTTCGGCGATATTGTATGTATGTACGTGCAACGTAATAAGAATGAGATATTACAATACTGCTGTGATGTATCGTGCTCCATGGGATTCTCTATGAAGAATTTCATGATCGGGTAACGTCCTGCAGCGGGAATAGCCGCATGGTGCAGATTAATTTTGAATAGAACGTATGATTCAAATTTCTTTATTCACCCAAGCCCAAGCTTAATTGACCAATACGCGTGTATTGTATGCAACTTGTAGGTACATATTGATATATATTATTGCATAAACATAGTAGTTGGAAGATAGATCGAAAATAAAATTAGTATTGTATATATTATATATATAAATAATTAGCATTGTACAATAACATCTCAATGCCATGTATATAGTTTCATTCATCGTTGAAATTACTATTGGGATTTTCGTGGCTGAATCGAATCCAAGAAGCACATTAACAAATTGAAGGAGCACAGCTTAATACCACCGTTCTCTGCAATAAAACTCATGTTAGATATATTTGATCATCAATTGTATTACTTTAATTGGTGAGCAGCGCATACGTGCATGTATCTTGACTTGGCTACCGCAAGAAGTAACTCTTTTATCACACCCAATCCCCATATTCGCAATACATGACAGGGCATGATGCCTTATTAATTACTCACTAATTTCCACTTCACTTTTTGAGCCGCATTTCATTATTCTGTGAGCTGCGTTCTCATGAGCGTCCGAGGGTATAAGTGTGATAGCGGCACTTTGGTTAAACTGCCCCGCATCACTTACCTGAAAATTAATGTCAAGTCTGCATTTTGTCTCATGGTGACAGACCTGAGACGACTATCAATCTAGGGTCAGACCTGCAAATAATTCTCATCATGTACTCACAATGCCAAGTATCAGATTAACGCACACGCCAAAATCTTCCAGTATCTGCAGACCGCATGCCTCATCGTTTACGCGGTGTACAGTATCAGCGGGCGCCTCTGAAGAACAATAATTACATATATCATATCACATATTCTATTATGAAGAATTTCCGCAAGTGAAATTAGATCGGATTGTGACGAGGAAGACTATCAATTCAACGAGTTTTGAGCACGGGGTGACGTGAGCGCGGTTTTACGGTTTTTCAGAATTGCGTTCTCAGTTTTTTTCAAAACTTTGAATCGATTTAGAATTTCTTGCGAAATGGTAATACATGTGTCAGGAAGTGCGCTCTGATCAGGTTGGGCAGAATGAATGTGCGAATTTCGAATATACTTATTTTGCTGTGAAACCCGGGATTTCAGGATACATTTTACAAATTATTCAATTGATAATTATCATGATGATTTTCCGAATCTATAAGTTGACGAGAGCGCACTTCCTGACACCTGTACAATTATTTTATAAAAAAGTCCAAAACGATTAGAAGTTTTGTGAAAAAAGGAGACCGAAATTCTGAAACCCCCAAAAATCGGTCACGTGATCCCGTGTGAGGAAACTCCTCAAGTTTTTATTTCAATTGAAAAAGGAAAAAAAAAAGAAAAAATACGGCCCAATGCCATTTTCACTAATCTAATAAAGTATAACAACGAATCGCTTCTTCTCTCTAGATCCGCGATTAGAACAGCTCTATCTTCGATGCTCCAGGTATAACAGGGATATCCTGTCCAACAATAAGTACCTATGTCTACGAACTGTATGCGCGGAACGTACTGTCCTCTATAATTGAGACCAATCTCGGCGATGCCGTTTGTAAATTCGGTCAAGAAATCACGGTTTTGTCATTTCACCCCGTTTCTCATCTTACCCCATTCTCCTGTAGCATTTTGCGTGATGTTTAATTCCGCCAGACATGCTTGCTCAACCGTGCCTATATATTCAGCGTGCTGAGCGTACGTAATTGCCTACAAATATAACCGTGCATATTAATGTCAATTTGAACACTTACACGTCACATTGTGTAACTATACTGCAGGCTTGCAGATGACAATTGTCATAAGGAATATTAATAACAAGTAATATGACTCATACTCAGATATCGTATGATCTCTATTGCACTTACTAGAGTACTGGTAACGCAAAGCGAGGAGATCACGATGAGGACCTTCATTGCTCGATGAAATTCGAATTTTCAAATATCAGGGATACCTTTACAGAAGCTGGATGTTCGATTGAATGTCGCTTGGACGTTCGCCGTTTGCTTGCCCCTTTTATACCATCTTATCTGAAATATTCTAGCCATAATTCTGGAATGTTGCAAGATCACGTGTCGAAGGCAGGTACACGTTTCATTATCTTTCGTCGTTTCGTGGAGAACGTGCCGTGCAGGCGCACTTAGTTTATTTTATATCTCAGCTTAGGTTTGAAATCCCGACATTTGGAGCCGTACTGCACTTGACTTCGTCAAACCACGCGTAGGATGTCATCATATAAACATTTTGTGCGCAAGTCCGAAGTTTCAAACGGTTTGTGTTTTTCTCGATGTTCATCACTGGCTGACGGCATGCTGATGGCCTCGCCTTGGCGTCTGCGAAGTTTCGTGCCTTATCAACGGTGGGGTTCGCCTGTCACGTACAGATTCTCGGTAATCACAAGAAATGAATACATTCATGAAATGAACATATTATGTTTAATTATGTTTTTCGCGTAGGTATGTAAAGTTTCCGTTTTCATTCCTGCGGAAACATTTCGCACGCGAGATATAGGTTTAGGTATAATCCAGAGGTGGAATCAGCTTGATAAAACACTTCGGGAAACGATTAAATAATCTGCCGGAACATACGATTTTCATGCACGCACAATTGTATTCGGCGGCCCGCAAGAGATGGTCTCACTCCGCCGGAATTCTGGTCTGGCATCGACAATTTTCCTTTACGGGGATGTATTTAACGATAACAAATCAGACTCACCCTGATGATTTTACCGTGAATATATAGTGCAGTTTGGGAGACAATTTCGACCCCCTCGGACACCCGTTCTTCCCCGACCCACTGGTCTGGCTATCCTTTTACTCATTTGGAACATTATCAATTTTGATATTTCAAGGTGCCAGACGCTGATGGTATAATTTTCATTTCTTTTTCACAACCTGACAAATTCTAGGAGCACTAAAGCCGCCCCCGGAGGGGTGCTAGACTCCTCGTTCTCTTGATCCTACGTTGCAAGGGACCAATTGTCGAGTTTTCAGCCTGATGATCAATACCGTAATCTAACCCGTCACCAGCTCATGGACCATTACTAGAGTACTGGCAAAGCAGAATGTAACGATCATGAAAAAATCTTCATTGGTCGATAAAATTTGAACTTCCTGCACGTCGGTATGTTGAGACTTCGTACTCCAGATTGCATACTTACACAAATATGAATTTTAATAATTTGCTCAAGAAAAAAACCTGGATTTTTGGTACAGGTTGTTATTGTACAACTATCATTTATCGACTACCCATACATCTGAGCTGACAGTTTTCAATGAACGGAAAATCGCAACGATACTCGTTCCTTTCGATCTGCGTACAACTAGTAAGCTCATCTCAAGCCCATCTCAAAATCTCCCATTGCATGATTGAACTAATATTTCATTCAGTTATTTCTCGTTGTAAACTTTCCAACATACGATTCCCCATTCTGTGATCGATCGAATCAGTTGATCGAAGGTCTAGAAGTTGAGGATATTCTCACTTCACATTGGAATTCGATTCAATTTTAAGCTCTGCATACAGATAGAGCTCATTACGGCTACAATATTATAAATCACTGTAGCCGCAAGTATATAGGTAGCAATCAGTTCATACGGGTCTCTTATGTGTAATATATACAATTAATGCATTTTTGTTCGAACCTACGATTTATCTGATATTTATTCCAGTTGCGGACCGTACATAATTGAACAGTATATACGAGTATAGGTAGGTACCAATTACATTCAGCTTTAGACAAAGAGTCAAATATTTGTCAAATACAGGTGACGTGAGAATAATAAGTATAACATTATTCATACAGTAGTTGACTCTGACAAATCGCATAGGACTTGTTCTGCATCATTAGAGGACCTGGAAAGTTTTCGCTTTCAAGAAGCATAGGAGTATTCTTCCGCCGGTTTCACACACGGTTTGTCCAACTGCAATTGAAACGAAGAAACGGTAAAGATTCAACTATTTTGTCATTTCGGGGATGTCTGAGATTATCGCAGCAGTTCCAGAAGTTATAAAATCGGTGACTCCCGAATTGTGCTTATCGTATAGTTACTTTCAACAAATATTAATCGGCAATTCAACTCAGAGAGTTATTTTGACGGGAATAACTCCACAGCGAAAAATAAATGGTCGAGGTAACTATGCTTCTTCTCTTTTTCAAATCTCGAACACCCAACATCGTTATCGGAGTTCTGGATAGAACAGTGACGTACGCGGAATATTTGACTCATTGTTAATTACGAGTTCATCTACTAGAAACCCAAGTTTGACATTATTGTTTACTTACCATGTCCTCCGCAGCTAGCGACCAGTGGTTGAATCTCTTCCTGGGGAACTCCTACAGCGTTTGCTTGGGCATGTGCGGCATATGAATCGAATTGACCGTCAGAATCGAGCTGCAAATTCATGTCACATCTGTAATGTCTGACCGAAATTACACAAAGTTGTTTCATTCTCATACACATAGTGTTTCAGTCAATTACTCACAATTCTAAGACGCTGGAGAAGGCAAGCGGCGAAGCACTGCAGTTTCTCATCCTTGATGGATACCTTACCGTTTT
The DNA here is from genome assembly GCA_963170745.1 of Phymatocera aterrima. Classification (NCBI taxonomy): domain Eukaryota; kingdom Metazoa; phylum Arthropoda; class Insecta; order Hymenoptera; family Tenthredinidae; genus Phymatocera; species Phymatocera aterrima. The sequence continues at coordinate 18,533,300 of OY720660.1, forward strand.
TGGCATCCTCGACGAGAGCTGAAAAACAAAATATCCCATTGCATCTTGCCTGCCAGAAACTTCGAGTTTCCAATGAAATACAATTTTATTTTAAGAGAATCTTTCCGCGATTGTACCTGCGTCGACACCGGTTTCTGCAATGCATTCTTCCTTGTATTGGGTCAGCCACACTCGTTGTTCAGCGTTGAGTAGTCCACTTCCCTGTGGCAAAATTTTAAGAAAATCGATTTAGATATATAATTACTGATTATCAGGAATCAGATTATCGAATTGAAGATACGATAAATTGTAGTAGATTCAAAATATGGAACAATTTGTTTTATGCTCTCACCAGAGTACTGGCAATGCAGAAGACAGCAATGACGAAAAGGACCTTCATGGTTCACCGAAATTCAATCTCTTAAAATTTCGGGGTGCCTGTGGGATACTGAATATCACAGGTTTGCTGGATACTCGATTGAATATCTCTACCGATTTGTGTTCCGCTTTTATACTATCGATAATCGTTTCAAATACGTCATACAAGAACAATCGTAGAGAATCGGATCACTCCGCAGCTGTATAATCTCTGGATTCGAAGGCTGGTGAAATAAATTATCGGCGATCATTTACATACCGCAACGTTGTTAGTACAAATAGAACGGAATTGGTTCAAAACGAGTCAACGCTCGTTCCAATAGAGACAATAAGATATTCATTCAACTGGCGTCCAATTTTCGGGGAACTGGCAAATATTTTTTCATTTTAAACCACTGATTCTTTCATATGGAAAAAATTGATGGACTATTCATTCGGATTGGTTGAATACACTTCTGGCACTATTGAGAAAAACACTCGCTCAATTCTTATAAATGTTATTTTCATGTAGTTACTCGCGTGAGAAAGAATACATTAAAAGAATCGTGTGTACAGCCTGAAAAACAATTGAAACGGTAGAAAAACTTTGCATACTTCTTGTAAACTGCTTGCTGCTAAAAAAAAGAATCCCGTAAGCCTCGAGAATTCCTTGGCTATTATCTTGGCTATGATACTTGCCCTTTGGAGATAATATTGGGAAACTGTAGAAAAAATCTGGACAGTCTTTTGTTTCCATTTTCAAGAGTCGGAAGCAAGTTTTCTGAAACCGTTTTATTGTAGGGCATCCACATCAAGTGCTTCCATACAAAAAAAAACCATGTATTGTACGGAATCGGTGAACTATGCAGTAACATGTTCCTCACGTTTTTTTCAATCAATTGTACATAGGTTTGTTTTATGCGTCACCAAAAATAGTTTTTCAAAAGCGCTACTGAACGAATTTTTGTATAAACTTCTGTCTGTTACAAACAGCCTCTCCGATTGGTGTAATTAACAATGAAATTTAGCTTTCCACGAATTGTCCAAGCTTTCAGTGTCCTCGGAATAGTCTGAAGAGAAACTTCATTTTTATTCTTCAAAAAATGAGGTGTAAAAAAGTGGACAGAATAACAATTTGGTTGCTGTCTATATATAATACAAATAAAAAAAAACTGCCTATCACCGGCAGAAAGTGCGAATATTTTTGGGAGCACTCTGAAAAATGACATTTGCTGAAGCGTATAAGAGAAGCTGTGTGGGTATGTACAGAACACGAAACAGTATTGCAGAATCATGTCCATATTTCTAACTAAAATTAACGTCAGAAAAGATTATTGAGAGTTATGTAAAAATTCATTAGCTAATATGCGCAATAAACATGCCAAAATTCACAATTCACTATCGGTCGGCCTTTTCCGGTAAAAAAGTGGAAACAGCAACAAAAAAGAAAGAGAATAAGTGAAAATGAAATTCGTAGTTCAGACAAGCATAATAACGTACACTGGTCCAATTTATAATTTCCTTCGAGACTTGACATAATTGTGTCCATAATGCAGTGTCGTCGCGGCTATCCGAGCTTTTCATAATGAATATGCAAATGCTCAATCATCACGAGACAGCTTAATCGGTGCAGTATGTACTTATTTTTAAGCTAACGCCACAATGCAATGAGCAATGGAAAATATGAAAAGTTACTCCCGAATGTAGTGATAATAAGTTTCTAAGTAAGCTATTAATGAACGTAATAGGTAATAGTGATATCCTATGAAGGCGCGAACCTCTCATGATTCGACACGTAGGTATGTCGCAATATTTATACAATAAATTCTTCTCAGAGCTGTAACTATTTCCAAGTTCGTTTTCCATCGGAGCTTGATCGTCCCACCGCAAGCTACTCGTAGTTAAATATTTAAGGTCACCTACTATGGACATACTTTACCGAGGGGACAATTCTCCTTTATAGTGTAACAAACTATAATTATGCGACAAGGCTCCATAATTTCAGTGCAATTTATGCAGAAAATAGTTGTTCTAATCAAACAAAAGAGAGATTGTCTCCTTTTTTCTCTGTGTGTAGTTTTCACACCAGCTCTAGTGTGTATTTTTCTTCATACAGATGCCTCTATACTCGGTGTATGTAGCAGATCCGATGTGTTGTATAATGGTATGTAGGTACGTACCTATGTATTTACATAGATCGGTACGCGAATTTTTGCCAAACAAACGATCAAATATTCACTCACGACGTTTACCTGTTATATTTACTTTTCAAGCGATAGAATTTGACGGCTTACCAACAAAATTGCCAGTTTGAAAGCAGCTGTGTTAATATGATTGGTATCCACGAGTTCGCATCTCGTTGGCAAACCATTGAGGTGGTGGGCCCAGTCATAGACTCTTTACTGTAATAATGATCGACAATTTTCATCAAATTTCCACTCAGATATCATTTAACCATTTGAACAAACAGAAATATCGTTTCGTATTAGTATAAACGGGGTTTATCCGTTACCAATGAGATACCAAAAAAATGAGTAATTCTTGTACCACGTTACTTTTCTGTCATACAGACGATAAGTTATTCTCCAATTGTCCGTGCGAAGAGAATTCCAGAATTCCTCGAATAATCATTCAAAATATTCCAAGGGATTCAATAAACTGATTCAATCTGAGTATCAATCATATACCTACGATAGAATTGACGACGAAATTTTCAAAGGGGTGTGTATCCCCCATCAAAATGCGCGGGCTCGAAATTTCCTTGGCCATATTTGTCTAAGGTGCATTGGTTTTTTATTGCAACTATTGACACGACTTGAGACAATGTAGAAATTAAAATTACCTGAAGAATTCCAGGATGGGAGGCTCGCGAAATTCTTATGTTCTTCGGCTCCTCTGAATTGATTTACATACTTATTATTGACCTGCGTGAACAAATAGATACCGGTGAAAACCGAGTCACCTCGACCGCATGGTTATGAAATTTATTGACGTGTTACTACCGCGTCCGGGAAATATGAGATTATCTCACTCGCTATCACTTCTGCATCTTATGCAATCATTTTTATGATCTTATTACTGTTCTGGCGGAATGATTCGTCAAGCATCCACGGAAAAGTTCGAATTGCTGTACAAATCATCGAACTGAATGCACATTGAAATAATCTTCGTCTTAGCTTCAATGATCGGATGTATCAAGAAGTCATACCTACAGCACGTGAAGCATGAATAATACGAATCATATATATAATATATTTCAAGAGATTTTCAAATTTCTTTTGCTGTGATGACAATATACTTTCCGAAACCTTGGCTATCATCTTTCTTATTATCATTTTGTCAGCGTTATCGAGCGTGTCTCATATCGTTAGTTGCTGTGATTTCAAATTAGAGTTCAACTTGTCTGGAGACCCGCCTCGTAATGACTAATATACGAAAACAGCATACGTAACTTTTCCAAGAACAATTGAGAAGTTATATAATTATTCGTTACCGAACCATCATCAGTCGTCAGACAAGTCGAAACTATCTGACTGTAATTATTATTCTGAGGATAAATGGCAAATTATGACCACACAGCACGCAATGGGCAGTATTCCTCCCCTGCTGCGTCTCTGCCGTTGTATGTAGATGGCAATTACAGTTTTCTATTTTTCTGTATAAAAAGGAACTGTGAAGAGAATAGTTCAGAAGAATAACGAACCTCAAGAAAAAATCATGCAGCTCTTGATTGCTTTTACCTGTGGGCTTATTTGCCTCGCGGCAATATCTGTGAGTAAATTTCGGCAAATGCCAATTTTTAACATCCGCATAGATTGAATAATCCTTTCAGTGTTTATATTCCTCGTGGAATTCCAGCTCGGGGGATTTCGCATTGACTCTTCATAACATTAACCTGTAGTAAGAAAAGCTGCTGTCGCGATAATTTTGTCCGTAACATTCGAATGAATTTTAGGCTCATCCTCTCACGGACGAAGAGATGGAAAAAATGAAGGCAACAGTGGCAACCTGTCTGGAATCAACGGGGGCGACCATGGAAGATCTTGAGAATTCGAAAAAAGGTGAAGGGCTGGATAAAAAGGAGCTGCACTGTTTTGTTAGCTGTTTTATGCAAGCTCACGGCTTCGTAAGTGACTTTGATTAAATTTTACGCGGATGTATGCGCGCAGGTCTCAAAAATACGCGAATGAAAGATACAACAATTTTTTGGCATTCGGAGAAGAGTTAGAGAAAGATTTCGGGAATCATTTTTGACCCGCAAAGAATCATCAATATCTTATTATTATTCTTAATCGGCATCCCAAGGTCTACAATTGATATTTTCGTATTTCAGATGAACACAGACGGAGATATTGACATGGATAAAGCAATGTCACATATTCCTGAAAACGTGCCGAGAGACAAAGCTTCCAAGTTAATTGAGCTCTGTACTAAAGTGGGTGAGTCTATTCTGGAATATTCAAGTACCGAAGATACAAGTTGCAATCATCGCATAGCGATCGTATACTTTCAATGATAAACTCGAAGACTACTAACTGCCATTATCATTCTTCATGCTATACCTATGTAATGATATTGAATTCCAATTTTCGGATCAATAATTCACGCCAAACATTGTCACTATGCGACGACAATCATAATAAACCGGCGTTGAATTATCTCATTTTAGAAGGTGCCGATGCGTGTGAAAAGGCTGGCAATATGGTACACTGTTTCCACGAAAACAAGGTGAGAATTGAGGATAATTATCGTTATCCGACTCGACGCTGTCAAACTCTGTGAGCACATCGATATTAAATTTGTCTATTTCAGGCGAAAGAACTGTTCGACATGTCCGAGTGATGTATAGGGCTGTGAAAGAGGACTCGATCGAATCCAAATTCGACTAGAAAATAATGATAATATAATAAATCTATCATGATGATTGTATCGATGTAGTTAATTATATAGAGATATCTGCGGATCTGCACTGTTCGTTCGATTTTCATTGAACTTTTTCCTTCATCTTCGTACGTTTCAGAATTACTATTATTATGATTATTATTGCATCATAATTCGACCCGTGCTCCGTCAAGAGTTTGGAAAATCTCCAACAAAGTTAAACTGTGTTGTGTACGACAGTGGCGAGATGATTGTAAAAGATATAGGTTCGAATTTTGTACCTAATGTGAGGCTAGTGATAATTTCGTGCTCCAATTTATCGCAGAATCAATGGATCAATTATTACAGTTATACTATTTCTGTGTATTGACTGAGGTGACGATCCTCAGAACGATAATAATCCATTATATCCGGAAGAAGAAAATCTAGGTTTGAATGTCAGTCAACTTGACGCCAGGTCTCATTTCAGCTTATCGCAGTCTCCTCAAAATGCTACACCGTTACTCGGAGAGCAGTGACCTTTTCGTAGTCGAATATTCGCTGCTTAGTTTTCTAGCGAATTCTCGACCGTTCAAATTTTACACAAAGTTCGATCAAAACACTCGAACAACCTGTTCAATATTATTAATCGAGAAAATAGAACAAGAAAAGTGCGAACATTGAATAAAACGAATCATATCTGTATCCAACACCTGTAATGAAATTCGTGAACGTAGTGATCCTCTGTTTGCGCAAATGAATTGGATGCGGCGAGGTAGTCAGTGTGAATCACCGATTACGCAAGTTGTGATAATTAATGACAACTAGGAAATAAATTGTATAACAAGCGGTGGCTCTCGTACTACATATACCTACATTTAAACACTTGTGTGACAAGAAAAACCCGAGGAAAAACCAAATAACTGTATCACACAGTATGACTGTATAACTGATTTTGTCCTGTTTGTTAATCAGACGCATATCATGTATTTATAGATTCGTATTAACTTACCGCAATCTGTAAACAATGTTTTTGCGTCAATACAATTGGTACATAACGATAGACAAAAGACATACAGAATCTCGTGAATATTGCGAATAGAAACTCATGCCAGAGTCACACCGCAAGGCACTCAAATTTCCTTGAGGGCATTAGTATGAAATAGTATGCTAACGGTAAGTCGGTTATATTTGTTCTACTTGTTTATTTGCCAAGGCTGTACGATCTTTGGCACACATACATAGCCACACCTTGAGCTAAAATCGCGCGTTCGAGAATATAACGTTTTCCACTCAAGCGATCAAACTTCGCACTTGTTTCATAGTTCGAATTGAATAAGAATTTACGATTTCAAAAATTGAAGACCTGAGATCGGAATTTTATAGAACTGGAAAACTATAGTTCGAGATGATTTAGAATCATTAATTATTTAGCAAAAGTTCCAGACGTCGTTGTGATTGCGGTTAAAAACTGTTTTTCATGGAGTACACAATTTTCGGTGGAATCTAATTGGGCCGAAATCCTGAAATTAAGGATCAATCCATAATAAATTTCGATGTACCATGGTTTCTCTGAAATAATTTCAAATTTGCATTTACATTTCATAGTGCCGACGCGCGACGCGCGCGCCGACTCCAAGTTTAGGTATAGTAGTTCTTTATTGCCAGCTATTACGTCGTTATGCAAACAAATGATGAAGCTGGGAGGTCTTTCGATTTGCATAATTACATATAATGAAAAATCATTGATAATAATAAACTGCGAGGAACTGGGACGTGCTGCGACTACTTAGGCGATCGAAACCGCAATATTGAAGGAAGTTGTAATCTCTTTTCCAGTGACACGGTTGCGGTTGTGCTAACAATAGTTCCGCAGATTCACTTTGGAACAGAGCGCGTTAGCTGTACCCGATGCTGATCACTGTGTGAGAGATATTATTAAATTTCTTGGACGGCACAGCCGCTAATTAAATAACGAATTTTGGTATCTACTTCACTCTTGAATGCAGCTGGCTAATCAGCGTAGATCTTCAGCTGATAATGGCTTTCACCTTTTGCCAATAATCCAATTTTCATCGCCCATGAACCTGGATCTAGTACGAAGGCAAACAATAAATGATTATGTGTTGTATTACGTAATATTGAACGCGACCCTGATTTTGTTCGCAGTTATCCAACGGCAAGATACACTCGCAATTATTACGTTGATGGTTAAAAAATTGAGGTCTGCAAAGTGGAATGATAAAAAATGGAAAAAAACCTTGTAATTCATCCGTTCGGATACAAAACGCTGAAAGAATATGGTATTCTGATAGGTGTCAACAACCGTCAATTACCTATTGAAATCTAACTCACGTTAACACACACACCGTGTACAGAAATACAATAGGTACATCGTAATCATTATTTTCGCAAGTTGAACATGCGATTTCAAAATCAAATCATGAATGTTCCATGGAGCTTGTAAACAAAATTACAGCCGTCTACCTATACTTCTGACATTTTTATTTCTTTCTACGTTCGTTTAAATTTTCTCAAAATTTGGATTATTGAAATTTGTTGGTATAAAGTGTTCATTGATTCCTGAAAAAACGAAAAGAGAAATGTGTGACCAACGCTCACCGCTGCGCTCCTCAATTATCACACAAATCTCCTCGAGTTAAATAATTTTTGTTTTATCCACAAGCACATATCATACCTGATCATAGGGTCATGGATCTGTTCTTTATCTCGGCAGTCGAACCGCGTCCGCATTCACGCTTTGGTGCTGACAGTAGGTAACACTAACAAGACCGTGACAAATGATTTTCACGTAACACGTGAGGGAATTCCCAGTATAACAATTCATAAAAGGAGAGGAATTGAATTTTTGCCCGTGGATTCTGTATTCCTAAATTCTACACTTGACTGAAAAATTTTCAAACAATAATGACCCGGACTTACAGATTTTTCCTTGACAAATCATAGTCGATTTTCTGATTGTTCTTTCCTCTCTTTTGGCCTCAGGATTTCGAGCGCAAACGTGACAGTTGGCTACAATATGCTGGACCCCACTTCATCCAATTCCTGAGTACCGAAAATTTATTATTCTCCCCTCTTCCACATCATTTTCGTAAATGACTTTGATTACGCGGAATCGTATTTCCGGATATTATTTTTGCGAGCTTAAACTATGTGTCGTATACGGGAGTAAACATATATAAGTCTAAAACAAGATCGAGAGATTTACCACAGTTTCATAGGCCATCGAAAGTGGCACGTCCGGAATCATTTCTCTGTACTTATATCCTTGTGTTATCATTCTCTGTATTCTATTCGGTCAATCATGAAGACCCTGCTAATTTTCGCAGCATTACTCCTCACCTTTGCCGTTTTCGTGATCGTGAGTATACCAATTCGAGTTTAGTCCAAATATTCCAGCATTCAAAAATGATTTATTATCGGAAATGAAAAAACGTACATACCTACATTTCCATGGACTTTCACTATTAGCACTAACGTCATAATCATTTATAATTGTTGTGGTAATCGGATTTCCGTATTCAGGCAAAGCCACATACTCTTGCAATACCGCCCTATAAACTAGCAGCGATGGATACTTGTTTGAAAAAGCTAGGGCTCACCAGAGAAGAGTTTCGTCACTTTGCAGTAACCGGTGAAAAGCATAAGGATCAGGATTGTTTCGTGGCCTGCATATACAAGGAGCTGGGGATGATGAACAATGAAGGAAACATCATCATAGAAGCGGCTATAAAAGAATTCCCGCCTTGGGTTCCGCAAGAAAATCGAACGTTAATGTTAGACGCATGTGCTAAGCAAAGTTCGTTATAGTTTATCATTTCAATTTATTTGATTTTCAATCTGAGCTGCTGAGATACAAAGATCGAAGAATCTGTTGCACCTCGAAATTGCTGAAAATCATGTGATGCCGAATCACCTGTGAATGATGCTTCACTGAATTGAGGATCTAATCAATTTCATTTATTCCAGAGGGAGCTAATGACTGTGAGACCGCTGTTTTATATGGCACTTGTGTCGAGGTAAAGTTTGAATTTAGGCGATAATTTTCAACTGACTAAGGAAATATATTATCTTTTCTGCAAAATACGAATCTATAGAATGTGCTAGATGTGAGATTAACATTTGGTCAGTTAATTTGTGGCTCTTTTTAGAAACTTCTTCCTCTACCTCCCATGGATCCACAAACACGAAAGGCACATGAGACTTGCATGGAGAAGCTAAATCTCACCACAGGTATGACCAATTGAAACTTTTTCCTCACCCACGTTGAAAACGAGATGCCATGATAGCTTCATATGTTTCATTAATTTCTCGTGAACAATAATGTTCGCAAAAATAATGATCACTAATTATCGCTGCGACAGAGGAAGTCCGAAAAATGGTGATAACAGCGGATCAGCTGGAGAAGGAATGCTTCTTTGCTTGCGTTGCCAAGGAAACTGGACTTGTAAGTATCAACGAGTTGATGTATTAGAACTCTAGAGCTTAATCTAACCTGGCTTTCACAATCACATATGGTTCTGCAGATGATTTATGAAATATTTGCAATATCTGTGTCACAATTTTCACAAAACTTTGTTATTTAATCAGGAATTCCACGAAACTGGCTGGGAAGCGGGAAAAATTTTGGAAAAATTCTTGTCTAAAATTTAACGCGCGCTAATCAGGTTCCATTGCCTTTTCAGATGGATGAAAAAGGGGCCATGGAGAAGGAGACTTTTATCAAAAACTTACCACCGCATGTCGACAGAGAAGACGCACGAAAGATTACTGACGAGTGCGCAAAAGAAGGCAAGTCATTTTCTTTTGAATTTTTCGAAATAATGTGTAATTCGATCCCCACGTTTGATATACTGGGGAGAAATCTTGGAATCAGTGTTTAGATTCTGTCCGAATGTACTCTATAAATTTTTTATTGATATCGATCTGATTTTTTACATTCACAGAAAGAGAGGACGAGTGCGAAACTGTAATTTTAATAATGAAGTGCTTCGGGAGAAAGAAGCTGCTTTTTGCCGGATTTCATGGTCGACCACATCATCTACATTAAGATGAACGAAGAATCATTTTGGTGAACCGATGATGTACATTTTCCACGGCCCAGCATTAGGAATTATGATAATTAGTCGTCATGCGATATAATTTAGAAATTGTATAGATAATAAAAGATAATTGCCAAATTATCCTTGCAAGTTATTTTTCTGATCATGGAAGCCGTCGTTCAGAATTCTGTTCGCTGTGCTACTCAACTGAAGTAACCAGCGAGGATCATTTCCCATCAGTAACGAATTATATGCTCGAGTACTCCGTTACGTAATCTGACAGCCTTTTTCTCTAGCGCCTAGTCGGATACATTCGATTATCTCGGAAACTATATTAGCCAGATTTATTACTGACAATGAGATACCACCAATGGTGAGGAAATGGAAAAGTAACAATTTTTCTGAATTATTTTGTCTCGAAAATCAACTCAAATATACATATATTGGGCATATATTGGAATTTTGTAGACCAAAATCGAAATTCATGCACAATCCAAAATATTTGCGAATGTGTAGGTATTACACTCAATCGTAATGAGTGATTATTATCAGAGCCAGACAGATCCCGATCTGGGAAACGGGGTGGGAGATCCTAGTTCTCCTAGTTTTTGTCTCTCGCTCTTTCTCTCCGCCAGGATCAACGACTAATTGTAAGACGCCCTATGAGCATGAGTATTATCCATAATCTCTGCATACATACCGATTATCGTCTCGGGGGTTAAGCCTATTCCGAGCGAATGCGACGATTGATGATAGAAAAAGATGAACCTGTCTGCATTGTGAGAATTTTGAATCACCTTGACGATGGTGGAAAGAAATTATGTAATGTTAAATTATGAATGTGTTTCTCTTGTCCGGTTCTGCAGATAATGTATGGCAAATTTGCGTTGGATGGTTATTACGCGGTTCTGGAGATCGATACAATTCAAGTCCGTAATTTCTGTACAGTTATTCCGGTCCATGAAGAGAGTCCTGTTCACAAGTCAAAGTGCAGAGTTATCTACTGTACACTATTCAAATTTCATTGAATGACAGAATTGTTCGTATAGACTTTGATTCCAAATTATCAAATAGCTGAAATTTGGACGACCTCTGAAACCGAATCACCGCTGTCCTTACATTTCAAAAAATAAGGCCGGGGAAATGCTGCTCAATATGTGTAAAATCTGTACCGAAGTATTTCCTTGAATTTTTACATTCAGCCGAAGATATGAAAAGATTAACTGATAATCTACGAAGAAATATTGTTTCCCAAAATTCAACATGACCTAATCAGCTTCAATTCATTTTCCAAACTAATGACAAAGGACTTCTGAACAAACAAAATTTGTTCGAGAATGAAAAGAGAAGGCACCATAGATTATTGACGAGTGTGGAAAGTAGGCAAACTATTTTCTTTTTTAATTCTACGAGAGATTTAAATCCTGAAACTGGTTCACAGTTTCCATCGAAAGCTCTGGAGATCTCGACTGATTCTGGATTTTCGAAGGTTTTCTGTTTTCTCTTCTACATTTGCAGAAGGGGAGACCGAGTACGAATCCTTCGGTTTAATATACAAGTGCTTAATGAAAAGCGAGCTGCTTTTCGACAAATTCCGTGGTCCATTCCATACAGCTAATGAAGATCAATGAACGATTAATTCTCATTGGTGAATTATTAAAAAAATGAATATCAAAATTAAGATGAAATAAAATTAAAAATAAAAAAATTAATGAATAAATTAATTGATTAAATTAATATAAAAGAAAAATCAGTGGGACTGTTAATTTCGTTGATTCAATCAAATATTTTTCCGAGCGTGTGATATCAATGTTTGAAAATAGCTGCTACGATCAAAAACGCATCAAATCATTACTTATACGTATATCTTCTCTAGGTTTCCTTTTTGTTCCGATAGTTTGTGGCGAGAGATTTTTTGTTCATCTTGTGTTATATAATTTCACAACGTCAATCACAATTGGTCCTCATTTTCTAGAACTCTTTCAATGAATGGATGCGACGAAAACTCTGTTGCCAATTTGATAAAGCAAATTTGGTTGATCGAATATCTGATTGCGGTTTTATCTCGTTTAGCACTTAGATTCCATTAAAAAAGTAATAGATAATTCGAGGAAAATTTAATTCTCATTTTCACAATATTGCCTCGATATAGTGTTGATCTGTTCTTTCTCCCTTCAGTCGAACAACGTCCACAGTCACGCTTTAGCGCTGACAGTAAGTAGCACTAACAAAACCGTGACAAATGATTTGCACACAATACGTGAGGTAATTTACAGTGTAACAATTCATAAAAGAGCATAAATCGAATTTTTGCGTGTTGATTCTGTGCTTCCAAATTTTACATAATCGAAAAATTTCCACACAAAAATGACCCAGACTTATAGATTTTTCCTTGCCAAATCATAGTCGATTTTCCAATTGATCTCTCCTCTCTTTCGGCCTCAGGATTTCGAGTGCAAATATGGCAGTCCGAGTACTGCAAATTTATTATTCTCCCCTCTTCCACATCCTTTTCGTAAATTACTTTGATTACGCGGAATCGTATTTCCGGATATTATTTTAGCGAGCTTAAACTATGTGTTGTATATGGGAGTAGACATATATAAGTCTGGAACGCGATCGAGAGATTCATCACAGTTTCATAGGCCATCGAGAGTGGCACGTCCGGAATCATTTCTCTGTACTTATATCGTTGTGTTATCATTCTCTGTATTCTATTCGGTCAATCATGAAGACCCTGCTAAATTTTGCAGCATTACTCCTCACCTTTGTCGTTTTCGTGGACGTGAGTATACTCGAATTTTCTCCAAATATTCCAGCATTCCAAAATTATTCATTATCGAAGACGAAAGAACGTACATACCTACGATTCCATGGATTTTCATTATTTGCACTAATGTCGTAGTCATTTATAATTGTTGTGGTAATCGAATTTCCCCATCCAGGCACAACCACATGGTCCTCCCATACCACCCCATAAACGAGCAGCGATGGATACTTGTTTGAAAAAATTAGGGCTCACCGGAGAAGAGTTTCGTCACTTTGCAGTAATCGGAGAAAAGCATAAGGATCAGGATTGTTTCGCGGCATGCGTATTCAAGGAGCTGGGGATGATTAACAAGGAAGGAGACATCGTCGAAGAAGCGACTATAAAGGAATTCCCACCTTGGGTTCCGCAAGAAAATCGAACGTTAATATTTGACGCATGTTCTAAGCAAAGTTGGTTATAGTTTATCATTTCAATTTATTTGATTTCCAATCTGAGCTGCTGAGATACAAAGATCGAAGAATCTGTTGCACCTCGAAATTGCTGAAAATCATGTGATATCGAATCACCTGTGAATAATGCTTCACTGAATTAGGGATTTAATCAATTTCGTTCATTCCAGAGGGAGCTAATGACTGTGAAACCGCTGATCTATATAGCACTTGTGTCATGGTAAAATTTGAATTTTCATGATAATTTTGAACTAGCTAAGGAAGTATCTCATCTATTCTGCAAAATATTAATTTGTAGAATCTGATAGATGTGAGATTAACATTTGGTGAATCAATTTGATCGAACAACCGAAATTTGTGGCTCTTTCTAGAAACTTCTTCCTCTACCTCCCATGGATCCACAATTACTGAAAGCACATGAGACTTGCATGGAAAGGCTGAGTATCACCACAGGTATGAACAATCGAAACTTTTTCCTCACCCACGTTAAAAGTCAGACGTCATGGCAGATCTATATTTTCAATCCTCTCGTCACGAACAATAATGTTCGTATAAATAATGATGCCCACATATTTTTTCGACAGAGGATGTCCGGAAAATGGTAATGTCAGCGGATCAGCTGGAGAAGGAATGCTACTACGCTTGCATTGCCAAGGAAACTGGACTTGTAAGTATCAACGAGTTGAAGTATTAGAACTTACGAGTTCAATCTAAAATGGTTTACTTGACCATATGTATGGTTTTGTGAATAATGTCCTAAATATTTGCAATATTCATAAGATTTTGTTATTCTATCAGCAATTTCTTGAAGATGACTGCGAAAAGGGAAAAATTTTAGAAAAATTCTTCTCTAAACTTGAACGCACGCTAATCAGGTTCCATTTGTCTTTTCAGATGAATGAAAAAGGGGCCTTGGAAAAGGAGACTTTCATCAAAAACTTACCACCGCACGTCGACAGAGAAGACGCACAAAAGATTACTGACGAGTGCGCAAAAGAAGGCAAGTCATTTTCTTTTGATTTTTGTGAAATAATTTACAATTCGATCCCCACGTTTGATATACTGTGGAGAAATCATGAGAATAAGTGTGTAGATTCTGTTCAAATGAACTCTATAAATTTTTTATTGATATCGATCTGATTTTTTACATTCACAGAAAGAGAGGACGAGTGCGAAACTGTAATTTTATTAATGAAGTGCTTCGGGAGAAACAAGCTGCCTTTTGGCGGATTTCATGGTCGACCACATCATCTACATTAAGATGAATGAAGGATCATTTTGGTGAACCGATGATGTACATTTTCCACGGCCCAGCATTAGGAATTATGATAATTAGTTGTCATGCGGTATAATTTAGAAATTGTATAGATAATAAAAGATATTTGAAAAATCATCCTTACAAGTTATTTTCCTGATCATGGAACCCGTCGTTCAGAATTTTTCCCATCAGTAACGAATTATATGCTCGAGTACTCCGTTACGTAATCTGACAGCCTTTTTCTCTAGCGCCTAGTCGGATACATTCGATTATCTCGGAAACTATGAGCCAGATTTATTACTGACACTGAGATGCCAATGGTGAGGAAATGGAAAGCAACAATTTTTCTGAATTATTTTGTCTGGAAATTCAATTCAAATATACATATATTGGACATAGAGGTAGACCAAAATTGAAAATTAACTCCATAATTACATTTCGTACAGTATGACATTCATGCTGGAAAAATTCAAGGTGAGAATACAACAATTTGAGTATGCAAAAACGGAGCCGATCCATGTACCAAAATATAGATCGTTGAAACCTCCGTCGAAATTGAAGATTCACTTCGCAGCCTTGACGAAATTTGTATTTATTTTCCATATACTGCCAACCACTTGAAGTTCAAGTAATTTATTTTCCTAAACTACAACTTCAGCGTGCATAATAAATATGCTTATATATGCTAATAATCATAGACTGCGAAACGTTGTGAAGAGTTTGAGTATTATAATAGCATCGCTTCAGTTTGTATTATTTGATCTTCAGCCTTTCTATGCCTTTCTTTCGATGGGATACTCATTCTTGACGTCATTTTTGGAGGCGTATATAAAGCGAGAACACGAACAAAAGCCACATAATAGTTTGACTAACCTTCGAGTAAGCTCTAGGTGAAATTTGCATCTACTAATATCGTTATATTGTTTTCCTTCGTATTCTATTCGGTCAATTATGAAGACTCTGCTCATTTGCGGGCAAATTCTTTTTACTTTTGCCGTTTTCCTTGAGGTGAGTGTATTCAACTTTTCTCCAAATATTTCAACCCTTCGAAAGTATCCCTTGTCGAAGACAAATAAACGTACGATTTCGAGGATCGTGATCATTAGAGACACGATCATTATTTATTGTTTATATTGTAATTATTGACTGTTCATCGAAATTAATTCTCGTCATTCAGGGAGCGCCACATCATGAATCCCCGCTTCATGGAAGAGCAGCGAGAAATATTTTTTTGACAAAGCTAGGTAGGATTACGAACGCTGGAGATAGAGACAATGAAACAAGAACGATGGATTCCTGTAATGAGGAAGGTAAGCTATATGAGTATTAATCTTGTACACCGTGTAGCTACGGCAAATCATAATTTACATGTCACTCTTCTTGACCAAATTGAAGGTTAATCGTTTTCATTCGTTTCAGATTTGGAAATCGCCGAGTTCTATGAAAAATGCAAAAAGGTAAGATTTTACTCTGCGCGCTCACTTTTCATCAAACAGATTCTTTGATCAAAGAACCTTTGTTGTTTACTATCTCAGGGAATGTCTTTTACTCCCGACCCACAAATGGAAATCATAATCCAGAATTGCCGGTCGAAGCTTAATCTCACCGAAGGTATGTCTCATGAAAACTTCTTCTTCGATAATTTTAACTCATGGCAAACGATGATTTTCGTTACACCTGCATGCCAAGCTTTTGTTTGCGTACCGGTGACAAGTATCCAAAATGGTTCCTTCCGGTACTATATACGCGAGAGCGGTGCGCAAAACGCTTTCGCTAGTACGCAAACGTCTCATTCGCTGTTGCCTCCATCTAACGTTTCATAAGTTGGTTGGACATGTCATTTTTCTTGACCGAATTGAAAGTTAATCAATTTTATTCGTCTCAGACTCGGAAACCGCTGAGTTCTATGAAAAATGCAACCAGGTAAGCTTTTACTCTGCGCGCTCACTTTTCATCAAACAGATTTTTTGTTCATTCAACCCTTTTTGTTTACTATTTTAGGAAACATCTTTCACTCCAGACCCACAATTGGAAAAGATACTCCAGAATTGCCGGGCGAAGTTCAATCTCACCGAGGGTATGACTCATGAAAACGTCTTCTTTGATAATTTTAACTCTTGGCAAACGATGATTTTCGTTACACCTACATGCGAGGTTTTTCTTTGCGTACCGGTTACGAGTGTCCAAAATGGTTTCTTCAGGTTCTATACGCTAGAGCGGTGCGCAAAACGGTTTCGCTAGTACGCAAACGTCTCATTCGCTACTGTCTCCATTTAACGTTTCATTGAGTTAGCTTGACAGTCTGTTGTTAAGTTAGCGTTGACACCGCGTCCTCTTTTTGAGTTTCGCGGGGCTTTGCATGAGATGTAACAAAAAATAGTGTTCGATACGCGAGGTGGAAAAGGCGAAATGCACACTACTCGAATGCGAAGGCACATCACTCGCCCTCTGGCTCATCTTCGACTCGCCTCCAGCTCGTTTGCTCCTTCACACACTTGTAGTGTGCAAACCCCCCGTTTAGTTACTCATATCGAAATATACTAGTTTGTACAGATTTTAATTATTTAATATTTCTTTGGCAGATGCAGAATTCACAGTTGGAGCGATGGTGGATGACTACACGGGGAATTGTTATTGGAGCTGCCTTTCCAAAGGAGTCGGATTTGTACGTAACGTGTCTTACTGGTTTTTAGAGTCAACTTGCAATGGTGTTGAGACTTGGATATTTGACTTCTTATATGTTTCCCTTGACCTTAGAGTTCGGCAGATAATACATGGGAAATTTGCGAAGGAAAGTTATTGCGCGGTTCTGGAGATCAACACAATTCGAGCCCGTAATTTTTGTACAGTTGCTTCGGTCCATGAAGAGGGTCCCCTTCAGTCAAAGTGCAGAGTTATCTACTGTGCATTATTTAAATTTCATTAAATGACAGAATTGTTCGTATAGACTTTGATTCCAAATTATCAATTAACTGAAATTTTGTTCACCTCTGAAACCGAATCACCAGCTGTCATTGAATTTAAAAAAAATGAGGCCGGGGAAATGCTGCTCAATATGTGTAATATCTGTACCGAAGTATTTCCTCAAATGTTTACCTCCAGTCGCTCTATCTGCAGATCACTGAACAAAATTGACCGATGATCTGGGAAGATATATTATTCTCCAAAATTCAACATCACCTAATCAGCTTCAATTCATTTTCCAGACTGATGAAAAAGGGCTCCTTAACAAACAAAATTTGTTTGAGAAATTAGTACCACCCATCGACAAAGAAAAGGCACTAAAGACTATTGAGAAGTGTGGAAAAATAGGCAAGTGATTATTTTTTTTCATTCTACGAGAAATTCAAATCCTGAAACTGGTTTGGGAGTTTTCATCAAAAAACTGATTCTGGATTTTCATTGACTTCAATTTTCTCTGTTACATTTGCAGAAAGAGAGAACGAGTGCGAATCCATAGGATTAATATACGAGTGCTTAGCAAAAGACAATCTGTATTTTGATGAATTCCGTGGTCCATTCCCTCCAGCACGCGAAGATCAATGAACTATAAATTCTCATTGGTAAATTGCGGATTTTTATTTTCTATTGCTTGGTATCAGGAATTATAAATTATAGGCATCCAAACTTTTATCGGAAATACAGAATGTAATAGTAATGTGAAGATGGATGTAGTGGTATACAGTAATAAAGTAGAACACAAAAATGAAAAAATAAAATAATGTCATATACTGGTCAAACTTATTGGACAATGCAATTATTCCCGAGTCATTATCATATATTATTGTTATTATTATTATTATTATACAATATTATTATTATACATATATCAATTAGGCCTGGACAAAACTGATTTTACAGAACGTACAGCACAGTGAAGGTTTTTTTACACGATTTATCGAATGACTCTAGTTGAAGTAGAAAAAGTAAATAATTCCACGAACTCGTTAACGGCATCATTTTGGAGGACCATGCAGGACCACGTACGTGATCATGGCGTAATTATTGGATATCATCAATCAATCGTTTAATTTTCTGGATATTGTGAAGTCCTGAGCGTTACATAACGCAGGATGCACGTACACCGCACATAGCGTGATGGTAACAAATATTTCATTGGAGTCTACGGGTGCCTAGGTATGGTGTAATAAAAATGAGAACGAGGAAAACGAACGATTGCCACCGGAAACTGCATCATTCTGTCGTTACGGTCTGTCGCCGCGATACCAATTTTCGTCAGGGACTATTGTTCAGAGCTATTAAAATCACGACTAAGATACAGATTATAGGGTATGATAAGACTAAACGCAGAAAAAAGTTTTGTCGAATCCAACAGAAATTTGTTTGCCTCATGGTCGAACAGATTTTTTGTTGTTGTAGCAACTAAAAAATTTGTTCGATTCAGAAATGATATGTTGATCCAACCGAAAGATTGTTCGGTTCTGAGAAATAGTTCTTCAATTTTCGAAAAAAATTAGTCGGACTGCAAACTCGTTTGATTCAAGAAAATGTTTTTCCGAGTGCGTGTTACATCTGCAATATCTCTCAACGGACGTAATTTTGCTTGATCATGAAATCAATATTCTATCCGCAATTTTTCACATCTGTGATGAATGCAGACGTATCTATTCTATACAAATTTTACGATCAACAATGTTGAACAATAAGATTAACAGACGAAGTCTCAATTATTATGATTACGGAAATGCTAACCGAGTCTTGGTGCGATTAATCACGAATCAATCATCATCGCGTTACGTTAATTCAATGCTAAAGTTACGGTTACGGGCGGTGCTAATTACCGGGTACGTGATTCCTGGTGATTTATTCGAGGTCTGCGACGGGGATTTTATTTTACGTAATTTAGTTATACCACATTATACACACGTATACCTGCTCAATCAACGAGTAAATTTGATGATCGATGATAAAAACAGATTAAAGTATGTGCGTACGTACCTGCCAGGTAATATAATTTTATGATCGAATACGTTATGGAAATCACCTTATGAAGTCGTGTTGCTGTTACAGCACAATGAGACGGAATAAGAATGGACGGCTCACGTGTTTGTATAGGTATGTATACTTACTGTGTACAATTGTAATTACTCGCTGTTAGGTAATCGGTAGAAAAATGTATTTGGGAACATCAGCCACGATTACATACGCATTAACACATTACTTATAACGTATATATTTTTTGCTTCTTCTTTTTGTTTCAATAGTTTCGGGCCAGAGATTTTTTCTTCATCTTGTGTTATATTACTTCACAACGTCAATCGCAATTGGCCTCCTATTTGTAGAACTCTTGCAATATCATGACACGACTAAAACTCCGTTGTGAATCCAATAAAGCGCAATTTGATTGATCAGATATCCTCAAAACGTAGACAACTTCGTCGGCTTATTCTAAGTAACAAGCACGGAGAGGACATTTGAATTCCATAACCCAACTGTTGTACCAGTTTCTGGTCCATACCACACCAAAATTTCCTTTGGTTTAGTAATTACAATACATGTCATATTATGATTGATCCTCATGTCCAAACTGACAATGAGATGTGTGTAATCATTATGATAGCGTTCATGATCAACGTAGTGAGTACAAAGGAATTTGTATCAGTCGTATACGCTTCTGAAGTATTATGATGAATTACCAGCGATTTTATTTAGCGCCTAATTCTCACCAGATACTATGATTTGAAGTGACCTATGGACCCGTTGAAAATATTCTCGTAGGTTTAAGGAATCAGTATTGCTGAGCCAGAAGAAAATCGAATAGCAAAAAACTATTAAAAAATTCGAAAAAATTACGGTACCCGATTACTCACTATTTAATTTACAATTAGTTGAGATATCGAATAGCCATTCGTAGTTTATCTTGTCTTCCCAGAGGCCTGATCCTTATAGATTAGCAGACAGATTCTTCATGAACGATAAAACGCCAGATCTTTTACTGTACCGTTAATGCGAGCCTCTCAGGTGTTGAGGAACCAGAACACATATGCCATTACTGGACTAATTATTGCTTTCAGCATGCGTATTGAAACTTATTGGATTATGGCAGCCGGTGGCTAGTAGAATCCAATCGGTCGGGGTTTTTCTGGGCTCCTCTGTAGAGTCACTCCATTTTCCAGGATTGATTCAAATTGTGAGGGTAAGGAAAGAGATCCACTCTCCAACAAAAGTCCGGCGTTTCCACTACAGAGCTGTATCCTACGCTGCAGAGCAAGGTAATAGCAACCATGGTGCCTGTATAATTGGCAGACTTGAGCTCACACAACAAACACAGACGGATACGCGTCCTCACGGGTACCGCATAGGTTCAATCTTCATTG
This sequence comes from Phymatocera aterrima, assembly GCA_963170745.1. Lineage (NCBI taxonomy): Eukaryota > Metazoa > Arthropoda > Insecta > Hymenoptera > Tenthredinidae > Phymatocera > Phymatocera aterrima. Next base: position 18,554,374 of record OY720660.1, read on the forward strand.
CTGAAGCTGTACCTGAGCTAGATGCGTTAAGGATTTCGAATGCATTTGACAAACCAGTCGGCGTTGATTTCAATTCTAACTGTATTTTCAAGATCATGATTGGAATTGCGTTCGATTGTTTCACAAAAATAACGCAAAGAAAATTGCTTGCAGAATTTAGAATGGAAATACTAACAAAAATTATACTCAAAATTACGCGGCGAAACCGCTATTCGGTTTGACTGCGCGCACCGTCCTTGCGATCACGACTTTCAAATTCGGTAACGTTTCGATTCTAACAGTTTCCCTAATTCAATTATCTTACTGAGATTTGACTGCGCCATGAATTCATCTTGAGCAAAGCAAGTCTTTTGTGCTGTAGCACGAATCGTTCGTTCCTTGGTTTCTCGAAGTCTTACTGCTGAGTTTATCCAGCAGGATTTTCGTCGGTTTGGTCGACTCAGCGTTGGCCGCTCCGGCTCCGTCTCCTCTTCAAATTATTGGAAGGATTTTTCCACCGCGCCTCTTCAGCTCCGGGAATCAGTGTTTTGCGTCGCTGCACTGCTCCTTTTATACGATTTCTCAACCCTGTCGCGAGAAGCTCCGGTTGACTTTGGATATCTTCGGCTACCTTCGAGCTCTTCGAGTAGTCTCAGGTGCTAACCGGTTACAATACGTAGGTATCGTTCAAATAAGACGGGACGATGAAAAACCGTTCGATTTGTAACATCTGATACTGATTAGAAGATAAAAAATGTGAATATCGTTCGTTAAATTCTAACTGTGATTCACGGTCGATTAGCCACATGCACGGCAGATGATTGAAGCTAAGTTGTCGGGACGTGATATGTATCCGTCGGTGAGTCCATTGACCGCAATGCCGGAGTCAAACTGTGGAGTGAGCGTGACAAGAATCGAAAAAGGACAAAAAAAAATAGATAGGATTGAATTAAAAAAAAAAAACGTTGCACGCAGAAATATCCTCCGCGCCTAGTACGTTATATGATTAATCTTACTTTACTTATACTTATTCTAAAGCTAGATCTTGAACTTTCCGTGCCAGTTAATTGTCTGAGCTCATGAGAATATCCTTCCAGCTATATTGCTGCAGTAGGTTTTGTATGTTGGTTATTTATTACTATTTCTTTTTTTACTATTACTACTTTGAAGCATCAGATCATGGTGGGACTAGGATCTTCGACGGAGTATAAAAGAATCAAAATTACCACAGATTGTTACTAGATCCTCGTATTCAGTCCTCAAGCTACGTCTCTCGACACTCATTTCGATCAGGAATCATCCGCGTTTCGGAAAATCAATTTCGTAAACATGAAGATCATCGCCGTCTTCATAACGCTTTTCGCTTTTTCTCTGGTAAGGATTCGCTGAATCGAATAACTTTAACGTGATGCTATGTTATCGGGAATTCATTCTGTTAGGTTGATCGGTCTTGGATACTATTTCAGTGATCCAAATCAAACAAGCTGTAAATTGAAGAGAAAATCGTGAAATTGAACCGTGGAATTTGTCAAATATTGCAAAAACAGGAAGATTACACCAACATCATAATCAATTATACATGATCCGCACTTCCAATAAATGAATTCAATATATTGATCACTCCGGCACTCAACGCATACAGGTTTTTCAAACATTACAGATTTGATTTTTTAAAATGACAGGCGGCCCCATCGGAAGTATCGACTACTGAAGAAAAATCGGTCGTTCCAGAGAAGAATGAAGATGCGGAAAAGTTGGTACAGAAGGATGCCACTGCTGAGGAATCGAGCGATTCTTCAAACGTAGAAACGGTCCTGGATAAAGATGAACCTGCGCCCTCGAAGGGAACTGCGAGTCCTGAAGAGAAGCCACCTGTAGTAGTGGTCGCGACTTCTGTAGAGAAGGAAAAGACGGACGAAGTAAAGTGGACTGGGTTTGATGATGAAGAGTTTAAGATGTACGCCAAAAAGTGTCGTGCGAGTACCGGAGCAACTCAAGAACAGATTGAAGCGGTTGGTAAGAAGACAGGAGACGATGTACCGCAGGCTGTGAAGTGCTACATCAGGTGCATGAGCGAAGCATACGGACTCGTGAGTATTTTTCCTCATATTGCATGTGAATATTGCTACAGCAGCACGCGACTGTGGATACAATTTCATTTCCAGATAAAGGATGATGTTGTACAAAAGGATGTCATTCTTCAGCAAAGACCTTCTGAACAGCCAGCAGAGAAATATGAAATGGCCGTTAATATTTGCAGCAAACTTAGTGAGTATTCGAAATATCTTTAGACTCTTGCTCATCCAATTTGGGTATTGGCTGATGGTGAACTTTTCAACGTCCGATATAAGCTCCATTTTCTCTAACTTCGTGCTACGACGTACAGAAATGCATAAATTTTTAATAGATTAGGAAAACCTGACAGAATTTTTTGTTCAATCGCCAAATGTGTTTTACACATTATATTTTTCATTCTACTATTATTCTTCTGTCACGCGCGAGGCACGTTGATTTTTCGGTTGAGTGTAATGTATATACATACAACTAATATGGAAATAATGTCGTTGATTTGCGGTATAGCCGCCTAATGCCAAGTGATATTTTTATTTACAGAAGCGGATGATCCATGCGAATCCGCGTATCTCCGATACATCTGTCATTACGAAACGATTGGAGCACCGGTCGAGCTTCATTAATTAGGATAAGTAATTGCAAACTGTTATTCATTTAAGTACAATGTAATATTTTTCATTCGTGATTCACGTGTAAACGCCATATGTAATTATAATAAGCGTTGTGGTGGAACAATAAATTGTTATGACAAAAGAAACACAATTTCGTGAATTATTGACTGGTATTAATCATAGCATAGTTGGTATAATGCGACGATTTACAGGAAGTTATGAATTTTGTCACATGAAATTGTAAATTTCATTCAATAATTATAAAAAAAAAAAAAAAAACAATCAACGTGATTTCGAAGCTTTCTTGCAACAAATATAAAATTGATATTTCACAACAAAATTCCCTGGAGATCACAAGAGAATTCAATGTTTTCTCACAATCAGACAAAGTATAAGTCGAGCATTTTACGAGTTTCACGTAAAACAAATATTTGGCTAACGATGCGGTGAAATCTTTACGAAAATCCAAATTTATACCCTCAAGCTTTTTCTCGGCGAACTTTTCAACGCTAGGTATCATGGAAGGCCGAAAAATTGTCGGGGATCGTAATTCTTCTTCGGAGATGAACGCAATTTAACTTACCTAGACGATAAATTGTTGATTACTACTATTCTACTTTCTTCGGTTAATAAACGTACGACTAAAATTATGTTCTATTATATGTATACGTGTACTTCTATAAATGGAGGAGAATCATCCGCGTCGAAATACCAAACGACACGATTCCGCGAGACATTATCCAGTTGAATTGTTTCTCCAGGTTTCTGTGACACTTGTTCAATTAGCTTTTACGGGAACGATTATAGAAAAGCAGAATGAAATGTTGGCGGCAGGATTAATAGTGTGCAATGAAAGGCTCGCTCGAAGCTCAGGAGGCTCGATACTCAGACTGCCGCATTCGTCCGTCTACATTTCATCACGTAAAAATGCCATTCAACACGATGTTCGCGAAGAAGATAGAATATATCGTGAATCGCGTACAGCGGGAGGTCGTCCTCCACCCTTCACTCCACCGACCGGGTGTCGCCAACAAATGTCGCCATATATCTCATGTTATTGCAATTTTCATCCCCTACACCTACCGACCGATTCTCAATACCCTAGAAAACCCAGCCCGAAATCTCGAGGAATATTATATCCGTGGCTTTCGCTCGGGGAATATCACCGATGGATTCTTACCTCGTTGTCAATGTTGTCATCATTATCACTTCTCTTTCTGCATTATTACCATTCATCATAGATATTCGTGCGCATGTGGGAATTTCAAGTAAACTGTGAATCGACCAATCAGGTGATGCGATGAATTCCAGTTGAAAAATTCAAATTATACAGGAATTTTCAATCCTTTGAATCGGATAGACTCATATGGTGTAGGTATGCGTGTACTCCTGTTCTACTGATATAGGTATACTGATAATACCAATCGCTAAAAAGATGTTTACAAGTTTCTGGGCACAAATAACTATGTCACGATTTATATCGCCCAATGATTTATTCCGAATTTTATAAAACTATAATAAAAGGCTCGAGGATGAAATCTTGTCGCTATGCTATTTACGTGCGAGTCAAAGAACTACGCACAATATAACGCATGGTGTCACAACACAATTGTCTGAACAATTGTACAGAATTAATACCGAAATTACATACGCCGTGGTAAGACAGACGTCAGGAACAAACCACATACAGCGCAAACATTGAAAAATACTAAAGAACTCTTATACAGCATGTTGGTAAAATGATGTTATTACAGAACTAATGAAATGCCCTCGCGTCGAGCGAAAATTAATTAGCTACGCCATATTCATAATCCAAATAAGACAGAAAAAAAAAATCCAACCGGTGATTCGTAAAGTCAGATCCTAGATACGAGATGAACAATGTACAGAGATCGTCCGCTAAACTATATTACACGTATACCTGTCTGATAATTATCATAAATTATAATTTATGTATTCATATACACAGAAGATGACGGCAGTTATTCCGTCGTGAGGTGATGTATATCTGTCGGTGAGTACGTTGACCGCGATGCTGGAGCAAAACTGTGGAGTCAGCGTAGTAAAAACAGATGAAAAAAACTAGATACGTAAAAAATAAAAAATGAAAAAAAAATGAAAAAGTGGCACACCGAAGAGATTCTCCGTTTAGTTCAGCCTAGTTCGTTATATTACTCCTCTGACGCTATACCGGTTTTCAATCTTGAAACTTCTCTACCGGCTGATTGTCTAAACTCTCGAGAATATCCTTACGATTATATTACTGTAGTAGTTTCAGCATAGTAGGCTGCTTATTCTATTTTCTCTATTTTTTAACCATCATATCATGGTGGGATGGAGATCCGTTCCAGGAGTATAAAAGGATCAAAACTAGCATGACTTGTTACTAGACCCTGGCGCACAGAACTCAAGGTTATACTTCTGCAACAATTATTTCGATCAAGAATCATCCGCGTCCCGGAAAATGATGTTTGTGAATATGAAGATCATCGCCATCTTCATTACCCTCTTCGCTGTTTCACTGGTGAGAATTTACCGAATTGAATAACTTGAACGTCACGTAACTCGATGTGTCGTCCGGAATCTATTCTATTAGATTGATTGGTTTCAGATGTTATTTTATTGATCTAAATTAAATATGCTATAAATTGGAGAGAACATTGTTAAATTGAACCGTATAATTATGTGGAATATTGCAATACCGGAAAGACTTCACGAATATCGTAATCAATTAAACGTGATCCGTGCTCTCAATAAATGCATTCAATACACTGATCACTTTGGCATTCATCGCATACAGGTTTATCAAAAATTACAGATTTGATTTTTTAAAATGACAGGCGGCCCCATCGGAAGTATCGACTACGGAAGAGAAATCGGTCGTTCCGGAGAAGAATGGAGATGGGGAAAAGTTGGTAGAGAAGGATGTCACTGCTGGTGCATCGAGCGATTCTTCAAACGCAGAAGAGGTCGTGGACAAAGATGATGCAGCTGCTCCCTCGAAGGAAACTGCGAGTTCCGAAGAGAAACCACCTGTAATAGTGATTGCAACCTCTGTGGAGGAGGAAAAGACGGATGGAGGAAAAATTACAGAGGAAAATAAAGAGAATGAGAAACGTGTACACAGCGAAGTTTGTCGTGCGAGTACCGGGGCAACTGAAGAACAGATTGCAGCGATGCGAAAGGATCCAGGAGAAGATGCACCAAAGGCTGTGAAGTGCTACGTCAAGTGCATGTCCGAAGCATATGGACTCGTGAGTTGAATATTGAACCGCGGGACTGCGATGATTGATTTTTTTCAGATCGCGAGTTGGTACGAAACCGTGAATTAATTTTTTTTTAAGGTGAAGGATCAAGTTCTGCAAAAGGATGTCGTTCTCCAGAATAAACCTTCGACACTTACAACGGGGGAACTCGAAGCAGCTATCGAAACCTGTGGTGACCTCAGTTAGTATTCAAAATATTGTTATAATTTTTTGTCACTTGATAAATCTCAGGCCAATTGATTGCGTGGGGAATTATTATAGATCTTGATATTATTGGCTGATGGTAAATTTTCCAACGATCGATCGCTTATCTTCGGCAGTGCCTCGTTGCAGGCACAGAAATGCATCGAGTTTCCATTGTTCAGGAAAAAATGAACGAATTTTATTTTCGTCCGCATGCCTTTTCTGTTCAAAGTGCATTTGTGGATGTATTTTGTCATTTTCTTGTTTTTCCCATGCGTTGGTACGTAGATTCTTGGGCTCAGAGCAGTAGGTAATGTGGGGATGTGTACTTTATTCGTAGTACAGGTGTAGCCGAGTTTAGTGAAACTGTCTGTTGGTACAGATAACGTACGTTGGTTACCAAATTTTGTCTGACTAAATATTCTTATTCACAGAAACTGACGATCCATGCGATTCCGCGTATCTCAGATACTCCTGCTATTTCCGAACGACCGGTGCCAAGATTACCCTTTCTGATGTCCACGTATAATAGTAATCACGGAAAGGAAACTGGGTTGTTTCAACTAACTCTTAATCGCATTTAAGTAACGTAGTATTCGTTGTTCCTAACTTACCTATGTAAACGCCATACGCCTCGGCATTGTAGTATGATAATAAATTATTCTTATATTAACCAGATGAGTAATTAAACATATGAATCATCGTCGTTGATAATAATCGGAATAGCAGCACATGCTGTTATTTCTCAACGAAGTTATGATTTTTAAGAATTGTAAATTTTCTTCATCAATTATATCAGAAACTGCGATCAAAGTGATTTGGAAGCCTTTTATGCGACAAAAATTCATATCCACGCGAGGGCCCGAATTCATTCAGAAGAAAGTGAGGTCGAGGCTTAACTTGGAGATCGAATTTCAGGACTATATGTATGTAGCATCGCACCATCTAGAAGAGAGAAGAAGTAAAAAAAAAAAACAAAAAAACAGAAAAAGCAGAATATTCGATCGAAAATAAATGGGATTTCGGTAGAACGAGGGATAAGAAAGTACGAGGGGAAGATAGAAAAGAAGAGCACGAGGGTGTGAAGGGTGGCGGAAAAGAGAGAAAATAATAATAATAATCCAGGGTCTCGTGCCACGTCGAGTTGACGTCGACGATGATGACAACGAGGTAAGAATCCCTCGGTGATATTCCCTGAGTGAAAGCCACGGATATAATATTCCTCGAGATTTCGGGCTGGGTTTTGTAGGGTATTGAGAATCGGTCGGTAGGTGTAGGGGATGAAAAGTGTAATAACATGAGATATATGGCGACATTTGTTGGCGACACCCGGTCGGCGGAGTAAAGGGTGGAGGACGACCTGCCGCTGTACGCAATTCACGATATATTCCATCTTCTTCGCGAACATCGTGTTGAATGGCATTTTTACGTGATGAAATGTAGACGGACGAATGCGGCAGTCTGAGTATCGAGCCTCCTGAGCTTCGGGCGAGCCTTTGATTGCACGCTATTAATCCTGTTGCCAACATTTCGTTCTGCTTTTCTATAATCGTTCTCACAAAAGCTAATTGAACAAGCTTCGCGAAATTCGGAGAAAAAATTCAATTGGAAAATGTCTCGAGGAAGCGTGTCGTTTGGAATTTTGACGCGGATGATTCTCCTTCATTTATAGAAGCACACGTATACGTATATATTGGAACATAATTTTAGTCGTATATTTATTAATCAGAGAAAATTTGTAGTGACCAATCATTTTGCATCTCGGTCGGTTAAATTGCGCTTATCTTTTAAGAAAAATTCTGATCCCCGAAAAATATTCCTCCTCCTATAATACCTAGCGTGAGAGGGTTCGCCGAGGAAAAGGTCAGGGGTAATTTTAATTTTCATAAAAATTTCCCCGCATCGTTACCCAAATATTTGTGCTACGTGAAACTCGCGAAATTACTTAGTATATGCTTCGCCTGAAGAAATTTGGGACTCTCTCGGGGCTGCAGATTAGATGAGACGAGACACAGTCGATCAAGTAATCTCTGGCACGTGATCACTAGTATGAGGCTGTAACGTGTGCTTCACAAAGGATCAGACACAATAATATGCAATAATTATTGGCTATGATGGAGAATTTTGTAATTTCTGAACTTACTTCTATATCATTTGACAATTGTGTCGGTGGTGATATTGGATTCAATTATTTTTAACCCATGAAGAAATTATTGGGAAACATTTAGATGCAAATAGAATTCTTAAGTTCAAGCGTATACAGTCGGCTCACCTGATTATGACAATTAGTACCTGTAGTCTGCTTTTAGAAGGAAGGTGCTATGAGCATGCATCAACTAGGGAATCAGCGTATCGCGAATCAATTTCAAGTTGACATATTCTGCAGAGTGCGAAGAAATAGCATCCGGCTCGAGTTTGTATTCATGAAAATAGTATAGATTGGCTGAAGAATAGAATAGAATGGTCGGTTGATTCCGACGAAAAATGTAAATTATGAATTTTTTCGCATAAAAGATGATTAATTTCAAACAAGGAGGATCTTCCAGAGTGAGTACATCTACTCCGTTATTTCAACAACAGAGCATTTGATGTTGCATGTGAAAGGATAGCAGAACGAGCCAGAACGTTTATCCACTTCTCACGGTTATATAACTCTCTGATTGTGAGTCATATCATGGAGTCCAAAGTGCCTGAGAGATAGAATTACCGAGAGATTATAACGCCCTTAAAATCAGATTTCAAATGGAATTTAGATGCTTGAATGAATGAAAATGTTTGTGTTGTTGTGCACTAGGCGTTATATGAAATTGCGAGAAGGCATTCCGGGAGATCACATTACGTTTCATCGCGTGAGATAGGGCGAAATTCTTCAGGATTGTATCTGGCCAGCAATTTCCAACCGAGAATTGGTTCGCATGCTTCGGGGTGCGTTGATACCGAAACTGTGAATTATGTACCAAGAATTATCGAGTTTCAAAAACTTCCCCAGGGGTAAAAATTCCGTCATCGTAGAACCGGCGGTGAAACGGCATGAGAACAACATTTGAGAACCAACCATTCGAAACGATCGACGAATACAGATTCGATCGTAATTCCAATTAACATCGAGCGCGAGTTTGACCAGCCACGAATATGTCTCCATGTTTCGCAAGCAAAATCACGACAGAATGAGGCATTCTTTTTAGCAAAATTCGGTAACGTTTAATCACATCATGATTGTATAAAATACTTATGATATGAAGAAAAAGCTCATACCGACAATGAAAACGCGGTTTGTATTTGAAAGTTATTCCGTTGATCTACAGAATGTGGATTGACATTGATCAACAGTTCTGAATAAAATATAGTATAATGAGGGCCATTGATCTGTATTTTGATTGCTCCAATGGCCGTGATCTTGTGTCGCGTATCTTTGTTCACATTTGTTTATAATTATTTTTGTTTTTGCTGAATTCATTTACTGGTCTGACTAGTCAGGTGAAGATTTATGCTCGAGATTTTCTCCCGATGGTCTGTCCTTACTTTCAGTCTCCGCATTGATAATTGGCCAAACAAGTTTAGAATGATTAAATCTTGCAATCCGCTCTAACCGGTTACGATCTATTCACTTCACTGTCACAAAGATGCAAAATGAAAATATATTCACCAAAAACATACAGAAAAAAAACAATCACTATGCCGTGTGAATTATTGATGTTTATTTATTATACTTTTACGCGAGTACGTGAGCGTCAAGATAGGAAAAAGAAAAACCGATAAGATGTCGTAACATCGTTGTTCAAATTTACGGGTAAAAAATCGTAGATCGAAGTATGCTCTCATTGTGAGTTATTTCCATCAATTTCTGTGAGATCTCTGTGTACAGAAAAAACAGGCAAAATTTAAAAACTGCAGGCACTAGATTGAAATCGGAATTCCTACCAAGAGCCACGGAAGAGGGACATCCTCGTCTGAGTAACTGGAGTGAAAATGAAAAAAAATGAGATTCTAGCGCGTCTTTCAAAAGCTTGAAAGATATTCTCAACTAGATCTCAGGGATTTTTCTACGGCGGTCTTCAATTTTCTTCGCATATCTCGTCCCAGAATGATCGTGTATGCCAAGATTACAGGAGCTTGGATGGCTGGACATTGGACTCGTTAACTGAGATGGAAAACACATATTGTAGGATAACCTGTTTGTTCTTCTTTTGATTTTCTGCAACTCTGATCCTCACCAATAGGATCATTCGAAATGCCATAGCGTTTAATTATGATTATAATGATTATAATTTGCATCAGTGAAACACAGTGTAAATATATCAGAGCGGAGAGACTGGATATGCGTGACCTCGAAGTTTTGCCTATAAGAGTCTCAATCTGTCGACGGGTGTGTCAGTTTTGCGTTTTAAAAAACGCAGTGCAGAGTTGTCCGGATTTATTGATACAGTACAGTTGCAGAGCGTAAACTTAACGAGCTACAATGAATTCGTTAATCATTGCATATTCCTTCGTTTTTCTAGTTGTGACGGTAAAAGTTTAGCCAATAATCTCAAGATCAAACTCCGGAATATTTTAACGGACAATTTTCATCCTTACAGGTGAGCGGACAAATACATGACGAACATGCCGGAGTCAGGGATAGATGTTTGAAGGAAGCGGGGCTAGAAAATGGTATGAAGCTATTCGGCACTTGAAATAATTATTTGAAGCAGGTTTTGGGTTACACGTGAACAAGGTTTTTGTGATTTTTACTCGAATTGGAAATATTCGGCCTCACTTAAAACCTGGCTTTATTCTATCGAGACGAGAACTGGTTCTTGTCAGTACGAGATGTGAATTGTCTTGATCAACCGGTTCCTTTGTTCCTTCAGTACAATTTTCTACATCGGGAGGTCCTTCTACGTTTCTTCAGAATCCAAAAGCAAAGTGCTACCTGAAATGTTTCATCGAGGGTCTAGATCTGGTAATTTTCTTCCATGTACAAAGAATAAGTGATTTTTGTATTTGTTTCATTTCATAAATTTAGGTAATGTAAATTTTGTGTGACAACGGCTATTAGTACAATTCCGTACTTTGCAATACTCGAGCAGATCTCTCCCATCGGCTATATGGACCGTTTCGAATTTATATTTTCTGCTTTCAGTTTAACGCGGATAGCTCGATCAATGTCGATCGGTCCCTCGATTTGATAAACGAAGATATTCGCGAACAAGCACGCCCGTTGATTACCAATTGCGTCAATGACAACAAGGACTTCGAAGATAGATGCGAGAAGTCTTTCGCAGTGATAAATTGTCTTTGCGGAGCATCCCCACAAGTGAGATATAAATTTATAGAAAATACTCTGATGAGGTTGTTTTTTGTTTGAAAAAAACTAGAAATCATTTCAGAGTTCACGATTCTCACATCTTTTTTTTTTTCGTCTCTGTTACAGATTTTCTTACAGTTGGGTATAATCGAGGAACCTAGAACGGAATGAACGATGATACATGAGCTATGGAAAAAACCAGAGAAGGTTTCTCTCCTAAATGATAACTTTCAACTTCTGTGGTTTTTCGGATGTTTTATTTCATTTTTCTGTTCCACTCTAAAATAAACTTTCGTCACATGCAGTTCACGTGTTCGATAAAAGTTTTTATTCGTTGCTGCATACAGTGGCTGTCCTCCTCTCCAGTTCCGTCATCACTGAGTACCAAATTCCGATTTATTCTAGTAAAATCGAACGATTTGGTGTCCACTCGATGATTTTCTGTTCTCTTTATCTACTCTCGATAAACTCAATTAGATCGTGATCGATTATCTGATGGAAAATAATCATCTGCATGGTAACACATAAGGAAAAAGGAAGAAAAAAAGAAGATACGGAATATCGATTAGGTATTGTGTTCAGGCGAGATTCCCGATGGTCGACAAGGCACCGATGTTTAACTATGCGGAAAATAAAAATCGTGAACAAACTATGAATATTTTGAATACCTGTAGCACAGATGCATAATAGTGGTAGTTGTTGATCAAAGTGCAATTTGCTTACCAAAGCTATCCGTGCATGTTTGTTCCTACCGGCGCAGCGAACAGACTTGAAAATCAACAAAATGTTACGCGCAACGATACCAACCGACGTTAATTACACACGATAATGGATTAGCCTAGCAATTTCAAGTAATGTTCCAGCATTCGTTAGAATCAGCAATTGCATTCGGTGTTATACTCTCTTGCAATTAGTCGGCAGCAGGTGAGCCATTGAACAAAATCATCGTTGAAGGAAATCCGTCTCAGAGATGAAAAGCCAAAGGAAATTTTTCATGTTCGTCTTATTGGTAGCGATTCTCCAGGTAAATTCATTGAATCAAATAATGTAAATCCGTTGTTTCTCCAATTTCTCATAATTGAGGTTCCTCGATAAGCCGCAGCTCGAGAGCATTTTCAGTTTTTGAATTTGCCTGAAACGTACTGTATGCTCGAGAGATTTTCACGTGGCATGTAGAATGAAACCGAAGTTGATTCAGAGGAGAATTCTAAAGCGGAGATTAAAATTATTTTCGGTTTGTCGGTGCAGCCTAATCGCGTGTACAATTAAGGCAATTGGCAATTTCGGCAAAGGACTAATCATCTCATTTCAGACTCTTCAATCATATACTCAAAGAAACTGTTTCAAGGAGAAGCTTTATCATATCATGTTATATATTTCTGCTCTAGTTTCCTGGTTTCCCATTTCTGCGGTAACAGACCTTGGTGAAATGAAATCTTTTTCGAAATTACGATCGGAGCTAAAATATTTCGTGAAGACAAACGATTATTGAGAAAGTCTGAAAGTTGAATAAATATTCTTCAGTCAAATCACGGGAATACATTTTCAAGAGTCAACATACTATCGATGTGACATTTTTTACCTCGAAATTCCGATATCTTATTTTCGGAAAACGGTCTTTCATTTCATTTTGTTATAGACTCAGGTGGAAGCGAACGTACGAAGAGAGTGTCGTACTTCGAGCGGTGTGTCTTGGGGTAAGTGTTAAAAATAAAATAAAAGAAGGAACAAAAAATATACCTATAGTCCTAGAATGACCCTTTACTACCGGGTCGTCGACCGAAAGCGGTGTTGTCCAGTTAAGCCAATAACGAAGCCAACAGTTAGTTAACTACAATCCTCCAACGACGAATCAGCCTTCGAGTAGCGTGTATCACGCGGTGGCCTAGTTGACGCTTTGCAGATGACCGAAAGACCGGATGCTGTCGTGATTGAGATACAAAATTGGCAATATACATATCTTATATCTACCGCCATACGTACGGCCTACAAACACTTTTGTCTGGTATTAGTAAGCTTCGGCAATTGGCCTATACTACTTTGGTATTTGATTGGATAAATCAAAATTTAATAGGAAACCCTACGTGACATGAATTGCGTAATATACCTATACCGTACAATAAGACCTGCGCCAGCTGTCTCTCCTGAATTTCAATTGTCCAATTTAGGGACACAGGGTTCCAAAACTGGCGAAAGATTATTTCTTCACTGATCAAAAATTCTCCCTCTATACAGCGGCGTTGAAAAAATTGAAAAATGGCGACTTGAGTCTGGTTGACAAGAAATTGAAATGCTACCTGAAATGCTTCATGGTGAAGAACGGAATAATCAGCGAGAACAACGACGTTGATATAGAAAATACCATGAGACATTTACCGAGGAAATTGCAGAGCCGATCACGGGAAATACTTGAGAGATGCAAGATTCTGCGTGAGTAAACAAAATTTGCCCGTATCACCAGAGGTCGAAAGTTCATGGAGAAGAATTTTACGACTCCGTTGAATTTTTCCCAGGTGGGGAGGACACCTGCGATACTGCTTTTCGGATCGCGAAATGTTACTTGGAGGCTCATCCAGAGGTAGGCAAAAGAAAAAACAAAAATGAAAATCTAGATAGATATACTATTCAGAAGCGGATTTTGATTTTATTTTACCCTAAAGAATGAGAAATTCGAGATTCTTTCTTGCCTCATGACCTTGCGGGGATTACAATAATAAATTCATGGACGATCTCCATAGGCGATGCAGAAGGTTGCTCTGGTGTAGACGACTTGCGATTCGAAAATACTCAAAATATGTATGAAGAAAAGGTCCCTGAGCTTATATCTTGATCTAAAATTTTTCGTATAGTAGAATCGCTTTTGATAAACGTTGCCAAACGGCGAGGATCATTCACAATTATTGCTTGAAGATGTGAATATTATGTACGAATATACGAAAAAAAGTATGTATCCTTCGTGTAAAATTTTCAGTTGAATAAAACGAATAATTTGCAGTTCATTATTCATACGGTAACTCACGCTTTCCGATATCGTATATATAGTTCTCATTTCTCAATTGGCGTAGTACACTCGAAGGATCAAGGATCCTTGAAGTGAAATTGAGAATCAATGTTTGGATACAATAACCTTGGATGAGGTGAGTCGGATAATTCGGGAGTGTGCGGATTGAACCTTGGATCAAAGAATCGGTGGATTCAATCGCATAGATTTATCTGGTTGAAGTCAGTCCATGAAGTTAAGTGTTTAAACGGTTGAATTCGTCGAACAAAGCAGGTCAGTAAATTTCGTGCTACGACCCATCCTCACGCGCAATGCTGCAACGTACATACGCATGTAGGTACATATTAAATTATAATGCAAAAGAAGAAGAAAAGAGAAAAAGAATCGAGCCAATAACAACGGTGGAGTATGTCAACTTCTGTTGCATAGGTATGTGTGTACATACTGGATCCTTAAATACATACGAGAATGTGTCCACATTACACACGCACACAACCGAGTGGATGAATACATACCTATATGCGTGAGCGCGAACCTATATATAAAGAAGTGTTAGTGGCTAAGAGTACAGGCAGATCAGATTTGACCACAGTCGACTGAACTTCGTTAGTAAAGATGAACAAACTCGTGATCATTGGAATTCTGTGCGTTTGTGTCGCTACGGTAAGTTACCGCACGTTATTCCGTCAAGAATTGCTGATTTCCAAGCAATCAGTCTGATAAGTTGGAGAAAATTTTTATCGAGCTTTCGTCGAGGTTCGACACATTATTTATTAATTTTTTCCAAAATATTCCTTGCTCATTCTCTACTTCGTGCTCACATAAATACAGGATGTGACCATTTTTTCACTGTATAAAGTTATTTATCAAATTTTAACCGTAAAATAGAAGCTGCAGCACGGTACACGCGAAAAAATTCAATATACTCGGGCTTCAAAGGAGCTTACGTACTAGAAATTTTCAAATATCGTTGCTGCAGGTGAACAAGTTCTTTTTTTTTTTTGTTTTTTCTTTCTTTTTCATTCGTTTTATATCATTTTTTCTTCTCGTCCGTATCCATTTTCCTGTATGGCCCGCGAATGCTGAACATAGTTCAATGCATGAATCTCTCGACCGTTTCATTGAAAAATTTCGACTGTGTTTTTTTTTTTTTTTTTCCTTTTTTCTACAATTTCGTACTGCAAGGTTGGTTTTCGAGTTTGTACAACGTTTCACGGTAATACGGGTATATGGAAAAATGGTTTGCATTCAGTCGAGGCAACGCGTTTTGCATAGTTCATTTTTTCTGCATTCAATTTATGGAATTGAACTTGTTGGTTATATCATCGAATATATTATTTGAAAGCTATACTCCGGGCTTTGGGAAAAGTATTGAAACGAGGTAAAATGCCAAATACCTATATAAATATATATTGGCGATACTCTTCCAATCGTTTGAGAAATAAATTAGATCCAGATTTAACAAAAAAAAAAAAAAAAAAGAAAAAAAAACTGCGTGCCTATAAATCAGATATTTTCAGGCTTTAAAGCCGAGAGCAGATACCAAGGCGAAATGCTACGCTCAGACGGGTCTAGCTTTGGGTAAGTAAAGACATATTTTATTCAGGTATAGATATCTATGTATGAAAAAAACTTGTGAAGTTCGATCAGACGTTAGACACTTTTTTTTTGTTTCGGACCTAAAAGTATTCACTCCTGGTGTGAATTGAATGAAATTAATTTTTCTTGTTTCTTGATACTTTTACTCTCCGTTTTTTTTTCCTCACGTTTTTCAAATTAGAAGACTGCCTTTGATTGCAGTAGCGGGAGATGATTGAATTTTTAAACGATATAGAATAATGAATGAAAGTCTAAAGAGAATTTATTGCTAGACATTGCCTCACTTTTCTCTGCATTGTACTACACACGAAGCATTAGAGTAAAAAAGAACACAATTAGTGCTCACAGTTCGAAATTTACTTCGGCAAATCCAAGAGCTTTTCGTGGTAAAGTTTCTTAACTTCGGTTCAATGGAAATGAACAAAGTACAGGAGGATAGTAACCACGAACAACAGTTCTTACATTGTTAAAACTTTTAATTTTGCGATTGTGAAACTCGGTTTTGATTGTAGCCGTCTGTCGGGATAAAATAAGCCGTTTCTTTCTGTTATTAAAATTTAATGTCACACTGTTTGTCTTCAGACGACGTCAAGGCCATGAAAACCTCTACTCTCAAGCCGGAAAAACAAAAATTGGTGATTGAATATTTGGCCTGCTTCATGCAAGACCGCGCTATGGTGAGTTGAAAATCTAATTTACATTCTAAATATTTTCAAAATTCCATGCTACAGAATTGAGCCCATAACTATAACGAGTAATTATTCGGGTAAAAATTACGACTGATAATTTACATTTTGGAAATCCAGATCAGATTACATATCTCCTGATCGCCTGGAGTTTCATTTTCTTTTTCTTCTTCAGCTAACTCCCGACGGAGTCTTCAATGCCGAAGCCTGCAAGAAGGAAGTTCGCCAGGAGAATGTAGCCGCAGCAAATCCCGTCATTGATGCTTGCGCCAGCAAACGTATGTTTTTTGTTAGCACCTTATACTTTTTTCGTCCCAGTGACTGGTCCATTAGAAACTTATTCTTTGAATAACGGTTTTCCCGTTTAAGTACGAACGATTTGAGAAGAATTCGGCTAAGCTTGTAGCAGCTGCGTTGCGTTTTAAAAATCCAAATTATGGCATAGACCGAGGGGGGAATAACTCGTTGAATTGACATGCCAATAGCTCGTGAATTAATGAGAATTAACCGAATTAATGCGAATCGAGTGAGTTGATGAGAATTAACTGAGAAATAACTGAAATAAGGAAAAATTGGCCGGTAAATAATCACTCGAATTAGAGCAAATTACGGTAAAAATTAATTTTAATTAATGAAATGGAATTGAATTTGAAAAACTAATTTGAATCGGATGGAGTAATTTGAAATGACACAGAAAATATGAAAATTGAATTGAAATAATCGGATACGAACTCGAACTAGAATGCAGAATTACTGTGAAAATTAATTCGCATTAAATGAACTGAAAAGATCGAATTAAATTGAAAAAGTTAGTCTAAATTGAAAAAATTTATTCGAATTAAAAAAGTTAATTCAAACTAAAACTCAGATCTCGAGTTATTTCCACCTCGGCGTAGATGAATAATTTGAAGACCCTCATGAACAGAACAAAATAAAGTTCAAGGTTCTTATATGGAGCATACTATTTTCTGAAAAAAGCAAGAGAAAATTGAAAATATGAAGTAAGGGGAAATTTATGCTCAGGTGGAACCAACGCTGTTGATACCACTGGCAAACTCCTCAAGTGCTTGAAGGAGAAAGACGTCAAGGTGAGTTTGCACGATTGTGCTGTTTATATTATACGAATATATTGATATTCATTTGGTAATATTCGTTCGATCTATCGATGAATGAAATTTCTCATTTTCACAGCTCTTGGAGAAATTGGACATCTTCTAAGCAGCATCGTAGCTGGTGAATCACGCATCAAGCATCGTTGAAATTGCTATGCGAATTGTATATCATGTTATTACAATAAATCTCTGACTTCACATTCGAGCATCATGCTTATAATTATTAACTACCGCACGTTTAATACCTCTCATAACATGTGTTCCATATAGTATTGTATATACCTATCATTGGGAAAATATTGCCTCTATGAAAATTTGTAGACAAATAATTCCTGATCAAAAAGAGAGAGCGAGAGTGAGAGAGAAAGAGAGAGAAAGAAAAAAGAAACGACAAATATCCAAAAAATTATGCCCCCTGCCAATATGTACAGCGTAAAGACTGCCAGACGCATATATAATAGCGATATGAACATCTGAAACTAATACATCTTTTTCAAAATATAACCAGTATGGTCGAGGAATTAGATTTCTCGAGCTGGAATGATAAGCTATAGATTCATTGATAAAAGCTAGAAGTTGTCTGCAGGAGAATCCTTTAGAGACGTAGATGATACACATTTCGGTTCAATCCTCCGAGCGAGGAACAGGAGCGAATAAAATTAATCGTCTTTTGGTTTCTGACGGCCATTCATAGAAGAACTGGAACTAGTCAGCCGAGCCAAAAATCCGCCCTAAGCATTACGAATAGAAGAACGTACTACACGCTTCACTAAATCCATGTCTGATCATAAAAACTGCCTGTGACATTCCCTGATGGCGAGTCACCTGAATGGAGACGAACTCGTCTTTTTGCTACTTTTTGTTCTCTGTTCGGAGTGAACGATCAGATACTATTATCTTAGTTATGTCATAAATATTACATTGGTTGCGAATAACTGCAAGTTAGTTTCCCTTATTCAATTGGAAAATGGAAACCCTATGAGTTGGTAAGGATGAAGAAACTCCATCAGGCACCATCGGTGGCTTTCATTTCTTTTCTTGCAGTGAATAGTGCGACCGCTTCAAAAAATGAGGAGCTTTATCTGACCTATTTGGCGACCGGGGGGAAGGCAAAAAGTACGCAAGTGACAAATTAGAATGACTGTAGCAAACCAGAAAGCTAATTGGTTTAATCTCAGTCAGTCCCGTGCATCAAGTGTAATTCCCCCTGAGACCAACTCGTCCTGAAACGAATGTTACTTCACTATCGCAAATAGCCTAGCGAACTGGTAACAAGAGGAAATCAAAATTGGTTCCCAGGCATCACTTGGGGTTTTATAGGTTTTTTCCAGTATTTCAAGGTAGTTGCTATGAAAACGTTGAATCCATGGGCTCGTGTTTTCAGCAATCAATTACCTCGAGTATACAGCTACAGCTCGCTTGTTTTCATCCACCGCGTTTTTCTACTTGGCGGTATTAAAACTTGATGAAATAATATGCCGCGGATCGACCATTGCCGATATTTGTTTTCTTCTGAAAATTTCCATGCCGTGTTGTGCCGTAGGTCGGGCCTATGAATTTGTCTTGAACCATTTCACAATATCGTTGACTTCGGGACTGCGGCTGATTCCATAATAAGTTACTGGCAGTCTGTCAAGAGATGACTCAATAATTATTACAATTATTTATAATCATTGACGATACACGAGCGTACTAGAGCGCATCTCCTACTGTACTGCCGAAGGTGGGATTATATCCCTCCATCTAACGATACGGCAGCTTTATGACCCAACTCGCCTTCGGTAATTCATGCAGAACAGCCGAGACTTTATTTTCGAATTACCACCCGAGATGCCAGTTTATCAGACAATTGCGTGTTCCCTTGATATACCTAATCCTAAATTGTTGACAGCTGATCCTTACTTTTCATTAACACGGAGTTAACGGCTATAACAGCGAGAATCGGTGGCAATAGAAAATTCCCGTAAAAGTGTGAATCGGCCAATTGAGAAATCACAGGAGATGAAAGCAGGGCGTTATGTGATGAACTCTGCGAATTGTACGCCTATACAGGGTGTTCCGTAGTAAACGCGCGGCCGCATAAAAGCGGATTCCTCGTGAAATTTCAGACTGAAATCTCCTTAGCGAAGACTGTCAGGGTAGAATCGTTCGACCGTGAGAGCTGTTTAAGGTCGGCCGATCCAAGAGCTTATCTGCACCTAGGCCAGTGCCGCGAAAATCGCAGCGCATCGACAAGTAGGCGCTCGCGCTGCGAACGTTTCGCGGTCTGCATCTCATCTGCAATTATGAATATGTCGCGCGCTCGGCTCACAATTGTCGCGGCACTGGCCTAGGCGCATATAAGCTCGTGGATTGGCCGACCTTGAACAGCTCTCACGATCGAACGGTTCCACTCTGACAATTTTCGCTGAGAAGATTTCAGTCGGAAATTTCACGCAGAATCCGCTTTTATGTAGCCATGCGTTTGATACGGAACACCCTGTATAGGTATATGTTGTCGAATCGCCAACTGCCATTTATAGACGTACTCATGTTGAATTGCCGGTTGACACGCCTACCGTTTGAATAATGACACGTAATTTTCTTCGCCAGTCACGCGAAAGTCACTTTTTTGATTTCGTTCTGTTCAATTTACTTAACATTTGGCAATACATAGAATTACAAAAGAGAGTAGAAGGTGGAAGAATGACTCGAAGAACTTCTACTTCACTCCGTACATCTAGTCCATGCGTGTTGCAATATCCCGCTAAAGAAATCTAGAGCACATGAAAGCCGGCTCCAACATTTTTCCGACACTTTCGGCTTCAAGATAAAGGAGTCATAGGTGCGCATACTTGTTTTTATGGTAAATCAGTCTATTTTGTGTAAGAGTATGTTATGGAATTGAGTTTCAATTTGGTATTTTGGAGTTTCAAGAATTCGGGGCGCCGAATTTTCAGGAAATTTTTCAAATTTTGGCTGCAAGAAAACTAGATCGGCCTGTGAGATCAAACGGAGCATGACAAGCCTCGTGTTTCGGCCCAAATAAACACCCCTGGCGGTTTGGTCCTAAAGCGTCACCCGGAGGTCCGACACTCTAGTGGTTAGCGGATTTGGGAATGACAATTAAATTGCGAGTCGTGAATGTATGTGCATGCGTCAATTAGTTGCTCTGGTTTTAACATTGAATGTGAGAAATTTGCGAGTCGCTCCTCACTCTCTGTTTCAAGCTCAATTACTGTAAAGTTTCTGCTTGCGAAGACGAGTCTGAGAAGGTTGTCTCGTACATCGTGATCTGCAGACGATTGAGCAATTTTCCGCTGATAGGAAAAGTTAGGAGGGACCCAAGCGCCCGTGAGTGCTGAGGGGTGAAGCTTTTCTTACCAAAATCTCAGCTTTCTAGATTCTAGAAGTTATAAGGAGAAGCTTTTAGGCTAAGGATGTAGATGGTAATCACTGACAACTGAGTATGAGGCGTCGTGAGACGTGCTACCTACTGCTTGTTGAGATAAACTTACATCTGGTCATAAAAATGCAAAAAATAGAAACACATTGCCCTCTCGTTTCTGCACAGAATTTTAGTCTAAAACAAATTACGGATTGACAAAGAAACCCGCGAACAGAATTCAAAATTCATTTTTGTCTCGTAACTTTCATTGTCGTTTCTCTCCCCAATTATCATCAGTCGAGCCCCAGATTTTTCGTTTTTGGCTCGTTCGAGCACAAAAACTAGTGTCGAAAATTCTGTGGGCCACAATTCTGTGAGATTTTCTGAGCTTAACTATATGGCAGAAGTGGAAGACTCGTGTTTTTTTCCGTTCGAAATTAATTTTGAAATCGAATCTTGACCTTGTCACACGTTTCGGTGCGATCAGGTCGAGAGCAAAGTTCTCACGCACGCCGGGGAATCGGGTCCACGTCCTCATGTATAATATAATGTCAAACGTTCAAATATTTTGTATATTTCGAAGCAACGCCGTGACCCGATTCCTTGACATTTTGCCCTTTTTACGAGCTGCTCAGAGACTGGTTTTCCATGCCAAATCTTAGCTGCACCACTTTGCGCATAGATAGTTATGCTGCTACTACCAGACACTGGTATGTACATAAAATATCCCGCACTGGAATCAACTATGAATATACAAACTTCCGACCGACTAGGACTGTTCAGAGTGTTAGTACAAAGATGTCTGATCATCTGTCGATTTGCTTTTCACAACGGTGTATCTATAGCTATATCAGGATGAAATAAATTTGTCGAACGTTTCCATAATCCAGTGTTTCCAGAATAATCAATCAGTTGATTTGGAATGAATCAGGACCGATTAGAAAAATCTATAGCCAAAAAGTACTATCGTTTCCTTTCACTGTTTCAAAATATCAATCCGAGTATTGAGCACGATGTACAGGCAACTGTTGACAACTACGTTTATTCAAGGTGAGTTTTTTGAGAAATTGCTGTATAATCGCTTCGATGGACTTCGGTTTGTGCAGGAACGGCGAAAGAAGTCTCTTGTATTTTTTTGTCGACCTCGTATACTCCTGTTAGATGTCGAGAATTTACGTTCGCAGCTCGTATACCAGCAGCGGAAGGTAGAACGGAATGGTCCAGTGCTTGCTGGCGCGAAGCCAATGACATGTTCGCAGTTTTTACCGAAAGAATTTATTGACGATCTCTAACACGCATATCGGTCACACCGAATTGAAATCGTACATTGAAGTTCCAACGATCGTTCTGGTAATCACTTCGTAACCCCTGACGTTATTGCTCTATTTCACCGCGCTCAAGCATGGTGTAAAAGACAATATATTTTCACAGATATGAGAGAATCTGGATAAAATCCGTCGTGAACCACGCAAATGGAAGGAATTAAGTTTATATGTCGGACAGTTTTGCCGAGACTAATTTTCCTGATTCAGGAAATCTGCTCGAGTTAATTCAAAGACATTTCATCCTCTTCTCTTGAGAGAAGAGCAGAAAAGACGAAACCTGGTCGAGTGAGCTTCAGTAAAGTTTCTGAATACATCGCAGTCTCGAAGGCACTGCTCACAATAATATTAAAATTGAAGCTGAATGCCATATCGGCTGTCTAGTAGCACTTCCCAGCATCATGTGGTTTCTATGCGTACCAACAAATCTTATCTTTCGCGGTTCCGACGTGACGTCATTTTGTTGGGTGTCGGCTTCATTGTCACAGGATCTCCAGCTCTTCAGTTCAAACGGTCTACAATAAGCGCGGTAGACTCAATTCATGAGTTTACGTTGTTCTTGAACCTTCTGCTGAAGCCTCTCCACTACACTCTCCCAGATCTTCTTAATTTTCGTAATGTCTGTAAAATCCGCTGCTACTCTACCTCCTCCAATTGAGGTAAGTACCAGAATAACTCTTGGTTCAAATTTCAAATATGCTCGAATGAAACCTACGCATTCGTGAGCCCTCATAAGCTAGTGGAGACTGCTTGTTTCGACGTTACAGTTCATCAGCATAGAAGAATCGATCAAGTTGTTCAATGCCCGCAGCCGCTACAGATATTTGAGTGAGCCACTAGAATATCTTTGTACCAGCAGTGAGGCAGGCTGGGAAGAATTCCTCAAACCCTGGGGGCAGCAGAAGATCACCCTTGTTCACCTTGCTGCCTACACCGGAAACCTTCGAATGCTCGAGCATTGTGTCGAGCTCGATGTGGACCTGAACGCTGTGGACGAGTACCAAAGATGCGCATTGCACCACGCTGCCTTCAAAGGTCAGATCAACGTTGTCAGGTGGCTTTTGGAACGGCCGTATGGTCTGTATCAGGTATGAACCATACTGCAGCATTGGTACCATCGAAGAAATCACGATTGATACAGTACACGCGGAAATTGTGGACCACGGGGATTCAAGGTCGCGTGACTCTCGGTATTGGGAAGCATTATGCACACCGGATATTTCGAGAAATATTTCAAATTCCGACATTTCACTCAAAACGTGAATGCAATTGCGCCTGATCTAACGTCATCGAACCTTTCAGCTGGCGCTTCAGAATTCGGATGGTGATACGGCAGTGCACGAAGCGATAAGGGGACTGACACTCGATCACTCAAGACCACCAGACTCCAAGTGGCGGTGAATATTAAACATGTTCTGTTATAATCTGTTATAATTATATCTGTTCTGCTTGCTCTTCGCGTACAATTATACCTATGCGTACGATTGCCAAATTATTGTTGGATTTTTAACTCCAAAACGGTGTATCTTATGTTAAATGTGTTGAGCACCTGTATGTATATCCATTTATACTATATACCCCACGCTGCAGAAACGTTGCGGTTGTGGAACTCCTCGTGCGCCACGGTGCTAGCGTGAATATCCTGAATGCAGATGGATTTTCGCCACTTTATTTAGCAGGCCATAATCTCACGACTTTCAGTGATCCCAACGCGTGTAAATGGTATGAAAAGATTGTCGAAATTCTAGTGTCTGCATTGGCCTCCGTGAACCTTGTGATCGAGCAGGAGACTGGAGAGGGTGAGTTTTTATCCGAGTGTACTTATGTCGATGTTCGGCCGATGTCGAAACTTGTAATGATAGCTTGATTGGTTACCGATAAAATGATGCAATATGCCTGTGCCCCGTTTTCTTTAAACTCCATGTGAATAACGCTTTCGACCATAAAGTCGAGGGTACTAAAACAACTGTACCATAAATGGAGCTTTTCTTGTTGGATAGAGACATCAGCTGACTGAAGCTTGTCGCGAGGACAATTGTTCAGGGAAAACAAAAATTTGAAGTGGTCAGAAGATTGTATTTCGATTCACTGTGAACGAGGATTTCTGTTTGCTCAGGTGCTACGCCGCTGCATCATTCAATACTTCTGCAAAGTACTGAAGCAACCAGGCAGCTCTTGGATCATGGTGCCAGTATTACGGCGACTGACGAGCTGGGCAATACGCCACTACATTTAGCGGCGGGAAGCGACCGCCACGAGCCTTTGTGTATCCTGCTGGAGAAGGCGGATAACTCGATGTTTCATAAGGAAAACGTAGGTACACGCTGCTTGTCTTTCTATCCAGAAAATTTTCACGTGCCCAAAGCACGGTCGTAATTATTATCAAAAAATTGAAACTGGTTTTTCAATGGATTTTTTCAGTGGTTCCAACAGACCCCGTTACACTGTGCGGCCCGAACAGGTCATCCGAAAAACTTTCGTGCCTTCGTTGACCGCGGAGTGAATTTACTCAGTGAAAATAGCAAAGGGATGACTGTGCTTCACTTTCTATTTGAATACTGTGCGCAACCCGTGGACTACCTCAGTAACGTTTTCGATTCGCGAGTCCGTTTGCAAGACTGTTCGATACGGATATTGGCCGATTGCCAGGTCCTGATGCTTTTCACGTATAATACGCTTCTCGAGATGACTTCGTAGATACGTTAGTATCGGCTTCGAATATGCATATCACAGTCCACAATGAACTTGAATATCGTTACAGGCCTTGCTACTGGACTTTGACGTAATGTTACCTCCGGATAGGCCGCAAATGGACGTAGTTTCAAACCTAATCGGCGCGGTTGCAAATGTGGAGCAAATGATGATCCTGCAGCATCCTCTGTTGGAGACTTTTCTCCGGCTGAAATGGTCCAGCTACCGTCACTTCTTCTACGCCTTCTTCACTCTGCGCTTCTTTTTTATTCTCTTTCTATTCTGGTATGCTGCCGTCATACAAAAGGAAGTCGAGTCAATTTTACCGCGACGAATGCTGCTCGCCTGCTCCTTTATTCTACTTTTTCACAACGTACTGGAGCTCCTGACAATGACGAGGTTCATTCTAGTTCATTTTTTAACCTCATTGTACTACGACGGACTTTGGTCTCAACAATAGGTCGCATAAGATCCAACTCGGTCTCACATCGCTTCTTTGATGCAGGCATTACGTACGGCAGTTTGAACATTGGTTATCGTTGATTTGCTCGACGCTTTCCATCGCCGTTGCGGCAATTGGAGAAGCTATTCCCAACGCGATGTCAGATGGTCCTTCAATACGGTTATATAATGCGAGTTATTCCTGGTTACGCAATTCTGTCAGCATCCTAATTCTACTCGCCGGAATTCAGATGATGTTCGCAATTGGCAGATTCCCTGCTTCCGGCTACTACACCCTCATGTTCTTCAGTGTTTTGAAAAACGTTTCGAGGGTTCGTATAGCCACGCACTCGCGTCTCCAGAATAAGTATACTCACAAATAAGAAATGATCAATCTCAGTCGATAGCGAATAATCTTGGCAATGCATGTGAATGACAACTCGGAGTGAGAAATTCTCTTCCTCATATCGCAAAATCCAGTGTTAATTAACGACCGAAATCACGAAATAGCGACGTGGCGATACTTAATAGTCACAAAAATCTCATTGTTCAGGTCTTCCTGGTCTTCCTCTTCCTCATCGTCAGCTTCGCCTTCAGTTTTTTGATCCTACTTCACGGTACAGATCAGTTCCAAGATCCATGGATGGCCATCGTAAAGACGTTGGTGATGATGACGGGGGAATTTGAATACAGTGTTTTCCTGACCGCAATTGACCAGAACAATTCTACGCTCGCTAATTCGAATCCCGGAGACACCCTTCTACCCTTTACGAGGGGTGCTATTTTCCTGCTTTTCGTGATGCTCGTTAATATTGTACTAACGAATCTTATAACAGCTCTGGCAGTCTCCGATGTACAAGGACTCGTGGAAAAGGTGCGATTTTCAGTAATTTTTCAACCCTATGTTAAAAGTGAATGTAAAATCGTTGATTCGCGACGATATCTATTGATCTATTGATCAATATTAATGCACAGCGGTTTCCTTTGCCATTGATTAGAGCTGACAAGGGCTTAGTGACGTGAAAATTTATGACTGAATCATTCTGAATCAACGAGCACTGAGCACCGACTGAACAGGTGGAAAAAAGTTATGGCTAGGTTTGGAAGTATAATGTAACCATCGGCCACTCAATACTCAATCGCTACGCATTTCTTGTGCATTCAGGGTAAACTTCTCCGATTGATGAAGCAAGCTGAATTTACTGCCGATTTCGAACGTATGTCAACGTATTGGATATTCTCCTGCCGCTGGGTGCCCAATTGTCTGAAAAGAATGTTGAAAAGCAAGATTCCACATCAAATAGTCGTTCCGTTCGAACGACCTAGACGAAGATGGCTGCATGCTACTCTCATGTCAGAGAAGATGATAAAGAAGCTCTACACTCTGGCCGAGAAGAACCAGGACTCCGAAAGAAGGTAGAATTAATAGACGCCGATAGTATACGCGAGAGTAAATTTGCCTCGAAGATGATTTGATATTTCCTATCTCGTCGACTGCGCTGTGAAAAATTTGGTGTCAAATTTAACACAGATTTAACACAGCTCGCGAATTTTTAGTGGTTCGCCCATCAACCCTTTGTGGCTTTGGCACCATTGAGTGTCAAAAATCCCTAGAAGTGTTAAAATAACTTCATATAGCGTTGAAATTGCACCAACGAATATTCTATGGTGGTCCCAACCGCAAATTTCTTACAGTGTGCAGGTGGACTCTTCTGGCAAAAAACCCGATGATGACAACGCCGAGATTATACTTTACCTGCAGAAGCAAGTCAGGGAATTGGAACGAAAAAATATGGACTTGATGGAACGAATTCAATCCTCCGATTTTCGAAATGCGAAATCAGAAGGCGTTGTAACCACTGCTCTATGATCGACATAACGCACTATCGACCTGTATGCCAATATTTTTGCACGGTGATCGAGATCTAACGGAACGCATGGGATCTGGTTACTCAAACCTCGACGAATGGCCGAATTCGAGGATAAATTTTGAATTTCGAATCATTTTGAATCACGGAAAATCTTCGTATTGATATTCCATCTTCGAAATTTGACCAGATATCACCTCCGAAAAATCGGTATCAAACGATTTTTTCTTCGTTGTGATATCTCGAGGATTAGATTAGTTTCTGTGCTTTTTCGGCCACTACTCTGTGCCGATGTATACTATATATGTAATTTTGAATACCGGACATTGATCGAGATGGAAATATCAATATGAGGCTTGATTTTCAGAGATTCAGATACTTCTGTGGTCGGAAATTATTTTCAAAAAATGAAAATGAAAAAACTTGCAGTTATAAGGTACGTACATACATATACATACCTCAAGCGAACATCATGTCAGCTAAAAGCGCACGACTGCTTTGAATTTCTTCGTAACCCTCCATATCGTCTGCTGGGTTAGATGATTCGGGAACATAAATATCTTTTCATATTTTGGACAAATTTATGTGGAAAATAAAGAATCTGAAATTTGCGAAATGTTTGTAAAAAATAGCAAAATATCGGTAAAATGCGATGCCGGAACAACCAGATTATACAATCTAATGTATTTTCATTCTGGGCAGAGCTTATTATTAATAATTTGGCTTTCGGTAGCGGAAATTACTTTCTTGAATTATCAGAGGGAACCCGTGAGGCAACATTTTTCTTGATTATACCTCGATAACCAACAGCCCAAGTCCCGACTGACAGCGAGACATATTATTCCACTGAAAGGATTCTACTTCGGATTTCTAGATGGTTTCTGTACAGATAAATTAACGTCGCCTCGTACGTGGTCCTGGTTAAATTGAAGAAAGGAAACCCAGCACCACGCCGCACCGCACCAGCCAGACAGACGGAGAGCGGAAGAAAACAGGTGAAAGAAAGAGAGCGCGAAAACCGAATTCAGTGTATATTCTCAGGATCGAGCTTTTCTGGCGATGGGATCAAACCTCATACATAATTAGCGAAGTTTTTATACCTGTAGTACAATTTTGATTTAATGCGATTGGTATCACAAGAAGATTCTCGACAAGAGGAGAAAAAATGCTAACGATCTGAGTTTGAAAAACAAAAAAATGAATAGAAAATAAAATCATTGCTCCGACAAAAGCTATAACTGTATTTATAAGTTTCTCACAAATACATATCCGACCCGAGTCGAACGAAATCTTTTGTAAAATCAAGCACGTTGTCAGTTGGAATACTTCTCAGGCATTTAACGTCAGCAACGTAAGTGACCTCCTTCAGGTGCGAAAGAGCATTCACAATCCGATATTGAAAGAGTTCACCCGAATCTGGATGATCCTCGCTCCACACGTGAGAGAATACTAATTACGGATTACCGCGAGTACTATATCGTACAATTATATTACTATCCGGAATAATTGTTATCCTGATTTTCATCGCGAGTATTATTCGTATCACTGGTGTCATGATTCATGCCACGTTCGCCACCTCCGCGTTGTGGAAGACCCACCCATGATATTGTTCAAAACCATCGGAAACTCTAACGCCTGATACATATTTCATGAATGCACGTAACCTCGCAAAGGATACGAGGACACTGGGCTCGGGAAGCCCCTGGCTCGAATGTTCCTGAAGAATGACGTTGATTTCGACGTTGCCTCGGGCAAACTGTGTCCGCGGGGCTGCGGTAGTCAACGAAGCTAAAGTATGTGGGTACAAAATATTTTCGGGTTATAAATTTCGGTAGAACTTCTCTTGCCAAAATTTCCAGAGACTACAAATTATCTATAGCTATAACATTTGTTCATGGAACGAGAACTGCGTTTCGCTGTTCGAACATTTCACCAATTTTTCAAAATCTCCACTCAGAATGTACTCCTGACTCCGAAAAAACCTCCCATTGCTTATACTAGATTTGAATAATTATCTCAAGACGTTGGGGATAATTTAGTGGGCAGGGGAAATCAATGTTGGGCGTGTACTACGCAACGTTGGCGTTGTGGCGAAATTGAGTGAAGGGGATAACAAAACAGTCAGGTCGAGAAGGGGTCGACGAGTTAGGGATCAATTTAGACGATAGAGATAGATAAGTGTAGTGAGGTGAGGGGTAGCCAGGAGGAAAGACGAATTCAAGGTGCAGCTCTTTTATCCTGTTATAATAATCAAGGTTGAGGATTTCTCGTGGGTTAATTTAAACTTTATTAATAAAAAACCTTGATAAAAATCACCTCATCCTGCACCCACCCGTAGATCTAATCTAAATGTTAAACCGCCAGCACGTGTGACCGCTATGAAAATAGTCGCTGCGTGATAAAAATGAAAATAAGTAAAACAAGAAAACTACAAAATGTGAAAAAGACTGAAAAAATAGAATAAACTAGTTACGAATAATCGCGACACGGGTAGAACGGGGAATTAATCGGGCACGGAGTGTGCTGAAAATCCTGTCAATCGAAGAAATAACAGTTGTAATCGTCAGCGCGAACTCGTTGGCCGTAAAACAACGGAACGCAATAACAACGAATATACACTGTTTTTTAAACAACATCGCAGATTAGTTTTTCGAGCTCTCTAAATTGATCAAGTCATCATTTTTCGGTCCAATTTCAATTTGCAAATTCGCCTGTGACCCTGGAAAAATAAATCTCTGCATCCCATCGATCCGCGCTCACGAGTCATCAGCCAAGCCAATAACATCTAGATCGCAAACATGTGCGATCACTGCTCGTGAGTAGATTTATCAAAAAACCTCATTCACTCTGATAGAAAATTGTTCCTCATTCACAATCACATGGTATTCAATTTCCACGAGAATCCGCACAGAGTTTTGCAACTCAAAATAATTTCGAATTACAGAAAGGTTACCGGGCAGAAGGGCTATGGAGGCCAAGTGACCTGTAAATGCGAGTGAGTATAATATCTAATATGAATCTATGAGCTGTAGATTTGGCACCAGCATTTTTCGCAATGTCGCCGAACTATTCGATTCAAACGCAGGAACTCTTGCTCTTGGTTTTTGATACGGAATTTATATTTGCCGACTATAACCGGGGAGCAGCGGATCTCAAACCTTCAGAATAAATTTCCCGCCCGACAAATGCAGTCTAGATACCATAAATTTTCGAACGATAAATTATTCATTCACCATTTGTTGCTCACTAGCACTCACCGCCAAATCAATAAAGATATGTTGAATCATGGCTCATCGACGGATGAAAAAGTGCAAAATATTCATACAGGATGACATCAGAATTAATACTCATTCGATACTCGTTTTTGCAGAGGTGACAAGAAGGAAGAAGAAAGAGAGAAAGAGAGCAGTAACAATAATGGTGGCTGTTGCGGTAAAAAGTACGTTATTAGATATTTTTTATGCTCCCATCCTCAGACGACCACCTACAATATTTCTGAATTATTGATATCATAAAAGCTCGAGGATATTTTCAATTCTGCGAGTAAACTTTGATAAAAATGAAAAGCCAGGACCTCGATGATCCTGTGAGTACTACAGAGAGAGGCACGTGCGGTAATTGGTTTCTGAGGGACTGGCTAGTCGGGCTATTCAATTAGCTCGCTGCTCTAGCACAAATATCTCGAATCTATGAAGATAAATTATATATCTCCCCGTCTATTGCTAATTTCTTCTATCAAAGTCTCGAATAAATTTGAAGAACGAGGTGCGAGCGTTACGAATGTGGGACTTGAACAAAACTAGAACGAATGTCTCCAGCTTGATCAGACGCAAAGAGTCTGTTTCCTGTAAAACAAAGAAATGGGCGAATTTTCGTCCAAATTCAACGACAACCAAAGTGAATCGGTGTATAATACACTCGATCGCGTTCTTTAGTTCGTGTATTTCTCAAACCCGTATGACGCCGCCGCAAGTTTAGATTATTGTTTCTCGAAAAGCCGGAAGTTGGAAGGCTGGAATTTTGTGCATACTAACATTGGGCCTCAATGTGCAGAGTAGAGAAGGAGAAGGAGAAGGAGAAGGAGAAGAAAGCTGTGAACGGTTGCTGCGGTTCTGCCTGCTGCTCTGCATCAGGAAATAAAGAAGACAAGGGAGGATGCTGTGCAGGTGGAGCACCACCTCCTAAGAAAGAGGAAAAAAAGAGGAATAATTCTGTCGGCGGCGCCGGGGGTGGATGCTGCGGGGGAAAGTAATTTTACTCCAGCATCGCAGTTCTGCTAGGTGACCCCAAGAATAACATCCTCGGTCGATTTTGGTCCACCGATCGAGTTCACCCTGCAGTTTCTTTTACTAGCCCGATCTCAGAGCGCTAAAGATCAGTTGGCTGGCGCGGTCATACGGGTTTGTGCTCTATATTCATCAATCTAGATCCTCCCCGCACATCAATCTTCACACTATTGGATTTAGCTGTCGCGATAATTCCTCTGACTCGAACGGTTTCTGTATATCCTTGTATATCCTCGGTATAAGTTCACCGGAATCGAAACCCCACGGGGTAACATTGGCTAACTTCGGATCTATAGAAGCTCGACTCGGGACGAGATAACAGAGCATTGAGAATTTGAATTCAATAATAAAATGGCTAACAGTGATGGGATCAGCGGCAGGAAAATTTCGTTAACAGATTTTCAGTTCCCTGATGAACTTCCGATGAAGTATCATACGTACGGAAAAGCGTTGATAGGAAAAACAACAAAATTGAGCATAGTTACGAGCATATTTTACGTTGTTGGACAGTTTTTGCATAAAATTCCAGAGTCAAGTGAACCGAGAAGTGTCAATAGTGTCTGTCGTAAAACAATCACTTGGCGGTCGTAAACTGCCTCGTTTCTAACTCACAAACTTTTATGCAAAAATTGGCCAGACTTATTGATCGAGCACTCTATCTAGTCTCATAAGTCTCTATGAACGAACGTTACCGGTATTGACGTTTTTCACATCTAGATATGGAGATTGTTGCCTACTTAAATTCATCATTCATGAATAAATATTGATTGTACAGAGCCAGGGAGGTGGCTGGTGGATGTTGCAAATCCGGATGCTGTAAGGACGGCAAAGAAGAGAAAAAGAAAGAGGAAAAACGAGAGGGAGGTTCGGGAGGAGGAGGAGGAAGCTGTGCCAAGGAAACTAAAAGAGAATCATCCACTGGCGGTGCTGGCGGTGGCTGCTGTGGTGGCAAGAAGTGATTCTCCCATCAAAAAAACAGAAATCAACCCCAAGATATCAAGTTCTATCACACGATACTTTAGTGCAACAAAAATTTGTCTACAGCTATAACCGGTTGTGATTGAAATTAAAAAATATACGCATTATTACACCGATACGATCGCCTCTCGCAAGTTTTCTTAATCATTCGCTGAATTAGCTCAACC
This sequence comes from Phymatocera aterrima, assembly GCA_963170745.1. Taxonomy (NCBI): domain Eukaryota; kingdom Metazoa; phylum Arthropoda; class Insecta; order Hymenoptera; family Tenthredinidae; genus Phymatocera; species Phymatocera aterrima. The sequence continues at coordinate 18,587,291 of OY720660.1, forward strand.
TTTTAGTTTATCTCTGATCGTAGTGACGCGTAGTTGAATTTCCGTGCTTTCAGTGATCACGAAGTACGGCAGAGTGAGATTAATCCAATGAGTCCACAAATTTTCACACTGAAAGGTCAAGGCTGGTCCCAACTGCTTTTGTAATTTGGTCCTTTTTCAGTGTCGGAATGTACGAATAGGTACCCGATACGCGACAATGGCATTTCTGTACAGGACATTACTTCCTAAAAGTGAGACATCGATCAACGTCTGTTTATCGATGTAGGAGGCTGCTGGGAATTGTGACAAGCTTGTTATGCCGGGGGATGTTGTGAGGCCGCTAATTGTTGTGGTACTGGATTGTCGGGTTTGAATGTAGGTTACAACAACACGAGCGACAAATGAAATTGTTCCGATGGGAGTGGGGATGGGAATTGATTAGGGTATGAAATATGAGGCAGAAATTAGGATTAGCGAAGAGATGAGCAGAGGTGGCCAACCACATTTAGACACATTTAGGTATATACATACGTGTTATGACCTGGAATGATGAATCTGAGAACGATGCTGCTCGGATCATAGGAATACGAGGATCGTACCGTTGGCGAATGTTATTCAAACCGGAAAGAAACGAGCGATAACGGGAGGCGAGAACGCGTGAATCACGGGGAAAGTGGTAGATAATGAAAAGCTAGGAATCAATATATCTGGAAACAGGGAACAAAATTGATGAGTAAATAAATAAAATTGTTTCGGTTTGGGCGAGAACAAATCTGAGAGGGGATGATCCGGAGAGGAATTGAGAAAGAAAAAAATCAACGAGGATCTAATTCCGACTGTGTGAAGTAAAATTGAGTGGTTTTTGCCGGACTGGGGTATAGTAACTCGCTTTGACGTAATAACCAGCGTCAATCAGGGGCTAACGCTAAGACTCTGGAACTGTGAAATAAAAGATGATTGGGCGACAGCGAATACTGGAGGGATAAGGAATAGATTGGAAAATCTGCTGAGATTGGAGAATGAGAAATATTTGTTTAAAATGTAGTTAGCGAGGTATATTACGTGAAAACCAAACGAGTGATAGACAACTGCGGATAGTTGTTGTATCAACGCCCAGAGAAATTTCCCTCCGAATCCTCATCGAACGTGAAAATAAAATCTGCGGGATAAAGCAATTAGAGAATAGAATACACGAAATGAGTAGATGCGTAAATTTTTTGGATTTTGAATTTATCACACGCAAGTTATTCCAATGCAGATAACGGTGATCAATGAAGATCGACGAACTGGTGAACAAGTCTTTGCTAATGAAATTGACGAGTCAGGCCAGACGTTGTACACAAACTTCGTCTCAAGCTTCGTACACGGATGAATACGTACAACTTGAACCTGGACGTTGTAAATGCAGTGCGAAGTGGTCCGGGCAGCGAAAATGAGAGCCATATTTCTGCCGCTGTTAAAAGGTGGAGAAAAATGTGTTCGCCTTTTTCCCACTAGCCCACTCCCTCCAGCTGCTCCAAGAGAGGCTTGAATGAGGGTTGTTTCAGTCGCTTGAAAAACTCAACTTCAGCCACAATAAATTCTACACTTTGGCAGATTATGTAATTGTATTAGACCCGCAGCCGCGGCGCCGTGGTCGAGTAGATGTATCAGTATATCTAGAGTCCTCGGAGTTTACGCGAAGAATGAATACACCAGAGCTGCTCGTCTTGTTCCCAATAGACTATGAATACCCCTCGCAAAGAGTAGTTCTTTACTTTAAACTCCTTTTCCATGCTTCTATAGTTCCCGTTGATATTATACGCGCTATAGGTAGCCCGAGAATAGAACGGATTCATAATGAAGTGAATCAAAAGTTGAATAGAAAAAGCCTCATTGTTAGTGAATTATGTCGGGGGGTTTTTCGTTTTTTTTTTTTTTTTTCCTTTCTTAAGATCGATCCGCGGGGTGTATTTTCAATTTATATCGTCATCCACCCCGATCGAGCATCTGCTCCGTAGCTAATTATCTACATCGGAATTCAAATTTGTATTTGATACGTCATTAAAAGGTAATGAAGCTCCCAGGGCAGATATACATCAATGCTGAATTAGTCCCCAGATTTGGCGGGATAGTTGATTTTATGCCCCATCGGTTATTAGTTTCGTTTTTCATAGGTAAGCACGAGACAGCAAGTATTCCTACATGGAATATAATTATGTATTATTTATGGAAGTGGTTAGAGAGAGAGAGAGATCGATTGAAATGCATTCCGTGAACGAGCTGGAGCAAAGCTTTGCTGTAAAACGATTACCCTCGTTAAACTTTGGATATAAAATATGAATTCACCTTCCTATATGAAACAAGAAATAATTTTCTCAAGTAAAACAAGACCGGCGCGTTTCTTACTTTCTCATATAATTAAAATGTGAATAATGAATAGAGGTGTTAAGCGTTATAATCTAGTTTTATTTTCTCCTTCCTTCGCCCTCCATTCTCAAGAGTCTGAAGTATTATAGGTAACCTACAATTTTCCTGAAAACGAACTGTGAAACTGGGTCGAAGTTTCTACAGTGTTCATTATGGACTCTATAAAGCCCGAACGATGCAACGACAGTACATACAACCTGCAAGTTCTCAAAATTTCGTTCGGAGGCAATTTTTCAACGGATATAAAATACTCCGATCGATAATTTTTGCCGGCCGAAGTATTCATCCTTTCCGAATGAGATTCCCGTAAATTCCATTGAACTAAAGATTTTCGAAAAAGTACTCTCTGTGTACATACCGACGCGACGCCTCCGTAAAATTTCGTTCGATTATAAACAACAGCGGAAATACGTGATGCGATTTTCCGGATCACGCACCCGTCACTCGGAATTTTCGAATTGAGTAATTCAGACAATTAGGACTTGCTCTCTCGCGCACTTTCTAATGGTATAACATTCTTATCTAACATGATTAGATACTTCGCACATTGGGGTTGGGGTTTGTACTCTCGGCCTACGTACTTCAACGCCTCAAATAATCTCATACTAATTACACGAAAGTTTATTAATTCACGAAGAGAAGAGCCACGTGTACGTATGCATGTACCTACTCACCGGGTATATTTCTGTACGTATAGTATATATACCTACGGCAAGGGCGGCGGGTAGTTTGTTCCGACTTTGCATCGGGTTATAACGTCTCGTAGTCAAGGGATTATTCGGCTTCAACTACTCGATATGAAATGGAAAATTTGTCGGAGAGAAATGGAAAAAAAACATAATGAGCGAAGCGTGCCACTTCGTCAGCCTGAAAATTGGATATTCAAAGTATTTGTTTGAAAATACAGTCGACAAGGTGATGTTGGTTGATTAACACGCTCAAATTTGTGTATGCGCGTATCACTGGATGACAGGGTGGTTTATTTACTGCAAAAATAGGACTCCATCGCGTTCGAAAAACATCTCTGGGCGGTATTCAATGGTTGAGGTTTTGGGGATGGTTTACGAACGAACGAATAATCAGACACTGCATCGGGGCGATAAATTTATACTGGAAAGTGGTCGGCTGGGTATTCAACTATTTGTTATAATACTATGGGTGCCGTTTTCGGACCGTGTAATTTTCGAAACGGTTGGAATATCACGTAGGAAAACCAACATGATACTCGACGCACCGATCGATTCATGCGAGTAAACTACGATGACACGTGCCACGTCGAATCCATTTGCAGTACCTATGACGAATTAGAATCAGTATACCAACGAGCATTCAAGCTTTCGGATCCCGTGACCGAAGTAATCCTCGGCTCTCGATCCTATGCGTATAGCTGTGGTAGTATAACCAAATAGTGGATTGAGAACAAGGAAAGAACCGGAGCTTTTTCGCATTCGTCAAATTTCAATGAACCTACGATCCTGCCGGTGATTGTAATGTATCAATTAATACTACGTGCACGGCTGCACCGTGAGCAAGAAAAGAAGCCTCACCCCCACCCCACCCTCTCCGTGGATGGATCCTCGAGAAAATACAAAAAGCTTGACCCATCCGAACAAGGTTTACGATTGTGCAGCTTGATAGTTGAACTGCGTGCGGCGGGGTTGAAAAAGCTTTTGAGCATGCGCCGCTTCGAGGTATTTGCCCACGCGGCAGCCAGTCGGTCGCAGCCCGCCAAACTCCTTCTATCCAACTCCGGGACGCCCCCGACGCGTGAAAGTACCGATGCTTACGTCACCGCAAGCTCTCTTGTCCGGTTGCATGTTCGTCGTAACAATAATTACAGTTTGCGTAATATAGGACGTTTAATATAACTGTACACACGCTATACCGCTAACGGGGGGGTATAATCATACATCGGGATAACCTTCGTAAAAACTCCGCCACCACCATGTGACGTCGCAGTTTATCCATCTTAGCACCTGTACCTATACCTATGCGTAATAATTTATACAGCGAGTATATGTATATCGATTGAACGCGGCTGGAGTGGGCGATTTTTCATTTTTTACTGTAACCACGCTTCAGACAGCTCGAGCAAAATTCAACCGATTTTTCAACCATTTATTTCACTTGATCGGACGAAACTTTCACGCGGTACTATTTCCATCCAGATGTGACGATGTCTCGAACAATCGTTTGATTTTTTTCCCCCCTTCGTTACCGTTTCGTTTCTTATTTCATTGAAATTCTGATGCAAATTTTTCTCCGAGCCTTTATCGAAATTCTTTCGTGCGGTTTCTGTAGCCGAATTTCACAACGGAGATCGAGCTATTGGAATATCAGATGAAATGCGTACAGAATGAGAGAAAGAAGAATTAATCAAAAATGGTCAATTAAACTGAAAGCAAAGGACGAAATAGATAACAAAAAATGACCAAGTGACATGATCTCAAGACACTTGATTTATAGTGAAATTTTGATAATATGGTAGCAGATGGAACGGGGGTGGGAAATATTAACTCGAAAGATTATTTTTTCTTAACAATTTTGTGCTCGGCTGATTGAGATCGTGAATTATAATCGTCAGAAGGAGCTGCAATGAAACTTGGAGGTTCCACGTCTTCTTGTCCAATATTCGAAACGCCACTACGAACGGCGACGTGATGGAATAGAAAGTTGCAGTCCGAGAAAGCAATATTGTTAGCCGGTACAAACTATAATAGCTTGGCCTAAGAAGGAATCAAATTTGTGGAAATAGCCGGACCGGAAAAGTGGACACCGTTCGTCGGAGGAAATCCACGGTTTTGAATTGGACGCGATAAAGAAAACCGAAAAAAGCTCCCTCATGATTCCCAGGCTGTTGATAAATTTGAAACAAAATGAGAATGCACAATTTTTCGCCGTCGTGGCATGGCTGAAAATGGATTGCACACGATGCTAGTTCGACTTGCAAGTTTTACCTGAAAACATAAAATTCTATTTCAAATAAATGAACGCTAACAGTAAGCTAATCCTAGGCTATCTAGCTAAAGTATAGTAAATAATCAATATTATGTAATAAAGAAAACTAGCTGTGGGATGAACGGTGAAAACGAAACCGAATGAGAAAAAGAATCGCAGTTCCGACGAGAACGAGTGAAACGACGTTTCAATTATCACTCTCAAGTACATACATATACCTAGGATACATAATATATCGGTTTAATGACTTTCGTTGAATTAATGTTCATTTTGAATCCACGTTATTCAAAAATTGGGGAATATACGCTGCTAAATAAACTTAATCATAATAGATATTTAATTATATGGTAATTAATACTGATAATAATGAGTAATAATCGTAAATAATAGGCAATTCTTTCTGGTGTTCTATGATAATAATAATAACATTAATAATAATGATAATAATAATAATAATGATAACTTTGTGGATCATTCCGCAATAATTCACTATCATGATAAGACACGGTTACACTTCGTGGCTGCTGACTATACCTCGACCTATGATTCGCGGGGGAAAATAATATCAGTGATCAGTTCGGAAAGGGAAGGGGGGGGGGGGGGGATTCAATCTGAACCACCGCCACCGACACCACCATTAATTAACTAATTAATTAAGTAACGAAAATCTAATCAAGCTCGATGATTATAAATATGTACGTATTGTTGAATTTAACGAGCTAATATCATCAGTTATTATATAGGAGGATCAGCGGTGTAGTTTGCTACGAAAATTAGGAAAAGAAAAAAGGGAAAAGACAAATGAACGCGAGGGCTCTTCTTCATCCGTAGGACGAGAATCAGAGTAAAAGAAAGAAGACAAGGTAATATCTGAGCATCATTACCGTAATATGGTATATACGCCTTTAACTACTCTGAAATTTTTTACCTCTTTTCAAGAGTCCTCGGCCTCCTCCACGAAAGTTGTAATTAATTGAAAACGAGCTACACCCTCATCCCCGTGCGATCACAGCTATAGCTCTCATACCGCGATTCGCATTACCCAACATTTTCAATGAACTTTATAGTATAGGGGTGCACTCCGCCTATCTACACCCGTGTGCGTATACCTACCCTATCAACCCGCCGCGGCCGCGCCGTAATTTATTCAATATTACGAACGAGTGCGGTAATTCTATTCGATCGTAAAACTGAGCCACTCGCATTGTTTTCAGCTTTGCACTAATTTCTCCCCCATCCCTTGGCTTCCCGTTCCTCTCGCCCGTCCCCCGTCCTGCCGGGATGCGGCTGGTATTTATTTCACCCGAAACGATTACATTTTCTACCGGTGTAATGTAAATCTGTGAGCCGACGTAGATAAAGATTAATATTTACTCCACGTGGACTGTAATTCATACGCAGGTACGCATGTGAAATTATTTCGTTATGTATATGCCACACACGATTATCTTCAGAAGCGTATATACGATGTTCGATATTTTTTCAAATTCTTTTTCGACTGTTCTCGATGTATGTACTTTGGGACTGCAGTCTCGGCCAAAGTAACTACGCACAACGATTAGAAACGGAGTGTTTCGTGGCGACAACCGATGAGGACGAAACTGATACAGTTTGACATTTCTTGAGCCTCTCAGAAGACATATGTGATTGGTATAATCCGACTAAACTCCACGATGCTGGGGTGGGGGGTCGAGACGAAACCGTTGGAAAAGTAATGCATGCATATACATATGAGTGAAAATGCGAGATGGATGAATATGTGAACGAGATGGTGGAGCAATCTGACTAATTCCGAGTGCAGACCGGCTAGAACGAACAACCTGGCTCATTCTTCGAGCCGATTTACATTTCAGTGCGAGGTTATCTTGTACGGTCGAAGGCTCGCAGATATTCGTATAGTTTGAGCCATTTACTGTCTCCGTAAAAAAGTAAAGCCCCGAAACTTGTTCCAGTAGTTCTCCTTCTTTTCGCTCATTCGCAATCGTAGAAATTCTCCAGTTCCAAACATATCTCCGTTTTCACTTTATCTAAGATCCTGGCCATCCATCCCCCTTCCCATTCTTCTGCACGAAAACGTTGTGAATATTTGGTTCATCAGAGACTATAACGTCTCTTGGGATGCCGTATAGAGCGGGATGGAAATAAGAAGGGGAAGCGGAGGAAGAAGGAGGAAAAATAATGAATAAAAAACGTAGAAAAAGTAGGGAAAAAAATAGCATAAACATTTTTCTGAACTATGTGAATTCTGTTTCTGCCGCGAGCGCATCGTATAAATATTGTTTCACTATGTGTTTATTTTTCCGTGATGCAGCTCAGCTTTTACATCTTTATTTATTCTCTCTCCTTGTTGTTTTTCATTTCTGTTTGCCTCCGCGTACTTTTCTTCTTTTCCTTCTTCTTCTTCTTCCTCTTCTTTCTCTTCTTCCTCTAACTGGTAACCCGTCAACAAAGCAAGAGGAGCTTCCGCTCGAAGGCGTTTACAAACGTCCTGAAAAGCTTACAAAGATCTTTCATACGAAAATAGGGGCAAAAATTTTTAGGGTTATACCACGTCCTACAAGTCTTTGTCTTTGTTCATTTACTCCTGGGGTTCAATCGCGTCCCCCGTAGAACTTAGGCTGTGGTGTTTATGAAAAATTTTTAATTTGAATTTATAATGAAAATATCGCTGCGCTAATCGCACTCGCAAATGCACCCCCGCGTTCACCATTTTTTCTTCCTTTTTTTCTCAACCTCTAACTCCCGCTTCTTCGAGACCAAAATTGAATTTGAGTGGTCCGTCCTCACAGACGCTTGAAAGTCCGAGGTTCAATTCGTTCTTTCATATTTCTCGACAGAATAATTCCTACCTTATTATTCTTAGGGTAGCCCAGATTGCTTTCCATATATTTTTGATCCCGAATCATCTTGCAAATAAAATTTCAAGCTCAAATGTCGCTGTGTATTTACAAATTCGAATGTCACTTAGTGATATCTAGTTAAAAGACGTTCAACGGAATGTCTCTCATAACCGATCTGGCATTCGAACAATCCGTTTTACAATTATCACAGTAGTCTTTCTCTATTTTGTTTCGAAACTAAATTTATCTTTCTCTGAAGAATTAGTTTGAAGCTAAATTCAATTCAATTCAATTCCAAGCGATGGAATTAAATGGCAATCGGAGGTGGTACAACCACATTTTTCGTTTTTTACCGCTCCGAAATACCAATGAAAAATCATTCCCCGTTATCCAATCAAAGCAACCCAAATATCACCGATAAACTACAGACGTAGAAAATACATTCATTTTGGAAAAACGTGATGGATAGAAAATTAGATTTTTTTTCCTCGAAAATTTCGTCCGTCCAAAAGGAAAAAAGAATATGGAAAGAACGGTTGGCAATCCCATAAGTTGTATAAAAAAAAAGACAAAAAACAAGTTTTTTTTTTCCGTTTCAGAACCGAAAAGAAAGAAGAAGAACACTCTGAATGACACAACAGATTTGATTAGTTTTTTGTTATGTTCATTTCTATAACTCGGGAGGAATGATAGTTTGATTCTCAGAGTAGAAGAAAATACGAACTTTCCTAACGTTTCATGGATACAGGTGAAATATTGACCAATGGAACGCGCGACGCTTCGTTTGTACTTTCAAAAAGCTGCAACAGAGACGCAGAGACATAGGGAGATGATTTAAAATCCAAAAGTCGGGAGGCGACGAAAGTTTAGTTTATCGAGTCCACGTGGCGGAAACTCGTCGTCGCTTATTTCACAGTTTCTATGAAATGGGGTTCTTTCACTTTATATACCCTACCGTACTATTCTGGCACCGCGCTGTGTCGAGACTTTGAATAATTGAATTCGCGTAGTGAAGTTGTCTTCCGCGTCTCCTTCTACAAGTTAATAAAAAACCTCTTTCGCTCTGCGTCGGGTGTAGATATCGACTATTCCAGGCACCGAAGGCTAAAAAATTGCGATCGCGGCCTGAAAAGCAGCGAAATTTTCATTCAGTGTGACCTAAACGATTACATATAACGCTGAAAAGCAATCGGAGCCAATTATCCGCGAATTGTTTCGGTGGGCCGACGGGATGAGATTAAAAATGAAAATTTCAATCAATCGCGCTTACGTGGATATTGGATTTCTATTTTCTGCCACCTAGGTACGCGCCATTACATGACGCTTCCCCCGTTTCAACTTATTTATTCGTATGTACGTACGTACATACATACATACATACATACATACGAGTATGTTTGTAACTACCGAATAGTTTTTGTCCAGCCTAATTCAAATTGAATGAAAGTACAAGTCACGAAGCCCGCTGCTCGGGGTTTCTTGTCACGACAAATTAAACTCTGGAGCTATAACTTTTCACAACGTATCGGCTGAACCGCGCAACAACAATTCCATATGCATTGAGACAAGAAATTCAATGTAAATTACCTGATGGATGTAAAAATTATTGAGCCTGAATCGAAGTGGAATCAGAAGTGTTAATTATGAGCCGAGTATGCAAAACTAATTCTCGTTTCTTTGCGAATATATACTTTGAAATGTTGCAGTACCTGTGCGAACTCGTGAATACGGCCATAAAACGAATATAGAGTACCTTTCGTCAGAATATCCCGATTGAAATTCGTTATCGTTAGAAAAACTGAAATTAGATAGAAAATTTTCGGCGCCAATATATCATTTTTCCCATCAATCGATGAATTGAACATTCATTTTTCAGTGGCGAAAGAAATTTTGAATGCGAGTGCGCGACACTTTTTTTCAACTGTATAAAACGGCTTCGAAAACCCTCTCGCTTATCCATCGATCGCAATGTACACCGAAGACTTCGAAAGCGAGGTTCTTGAGTCTCTGGGATCCGCGGAGGTAACCTTGGCTGATCGATTATTCGCAGACGTTGGAATAGAAATAAATGAGCGTTGTTTCCCTCGAACAGATAGGTGTATAGTCGGGAAACGGTTTCGAGTCTTCCGCAGCATTTTGGGCGATGGAGAAATTATCGTTTGTTATTTGTTTCTTATTCTCGGTGCGAGTGCATTCTGAGCATTATTACACGTGTATTCGATAGACACAACTTACGCGGCTTATAAAGTGAGTTCGATAGTCTATTCTGTATTTATGGTGTACACCCGTCGACTGAATCGATACATGGAACGTCAAACCGCGTACTCGACTACAATAATGCCTCTGAGTGGAGTGAAAAGTAGAAAATTTTTTGATCTCTCGCGCCAAGGAGCCAGGTGTTACAGAAAAGTTTCGTCAATTCCTATAAAAGTAGGTGAATTATTCCTGAAATGTATGTTTTCTGATGTTTAGCAGATATTTTGAGTCGCGTGATCTCAAACGTAACCCTATACCGCGGGATTATGAGGAAAAACAACGCGCATTTTGTTCTGGATCACGGAACCTCTCGAAATTAGCGTAAGCTCTTGTCTGATTTATTTATATATATCGCCCTAAATCACAATTTGATGTCCAACAAGTTCGGTGCTAGTGGGAAATTTGATTACAAGACTATCGGCGTGTGGCTTGATAACAGATTTTGGGAATTCGATAAAACTCCAAAGCTCGGGCTCGAGGGGGATTCCATAACAGCGAATGAGTCATATCCATGGCGTCTATTTGCGATCATTACTCACTCACGAAATGGTATTTCAACGCTCAAGATTAATGCGATTCGCGTTTTCGAGTGCCTAATTAGATAACTAATAACCAAGTTATAGGAATCAGAATTAATTCTGAAGAGGGATAAATAGCCCCATGCAGCATTTGGAATAGCGAGGAATACCGTAGGCATTCAGAATTTTTTCTTCGCGGTTGGAAAACTCTTATTCTGATGAAGGAACGTATAATAACGCGGAAATATACAAGCTGCAGTTGTTTAATACCACTTTCTGCACCCCGTAAACGTGGCTAGCCTAGCCGCAGGCATTAGCCGTTATTTATAGCGAGTGTCTCATGAAAATAAAGCTTTTCTAATATCTCTTAATATAGTATGGAGTGAATTTTCCAACCTGCTCTACGTGCCGGAAAGAAAATTCAAGAAAAAGGAAATGAAAATGATAATTAGATTCTCGACGTTATCTGCAGCGACAGATGATTATGAATATTAACTCATGCCGATTCGTGCAAGATATGGAAACTATCTCCCTCTCAGAAATAGCTCTGTCGATCGCGAAATATTGGATGAATAATTGCGTCGAGGGGAAGACCCGAGGTCGCAAAAAATTTATATTCTAAAAATTCTGTATTCTTTTGTATCAAATTTGAAATTAGGTCTGTATCTGGGTGGTGCTGTTGAAAATTGAAAAATCACATCCCAAGATTACAAATGGAATAGGACAGGCAGAAGGCATTCACGCCATTACATAGCGGAAAATAGAGAATCCAAAATGCTTCCAGCGTCGCAATAGTACTCATAGAGGACATTTGTGTTTCAAGTACGGCTTCAGACGACTGTTAAGAGTTAAAGATATTCGAGTATCGGAATTGAGTTTGGATCTCTTGTTCCGCAAAATCAAGTGAAAATTGATTGTTTGTAATTTTGATGAAAATTTTCTTGTCTAAAAGTAGTTTCTCGATTGTAACTTTGTAAAACTCGGAAACAAAACCTCAATTCGATACTCGAATGGCTTCGTATCATTCAATTTGCTGATGTAACTAATTCAGGTCGGAATTTTTGTTATCACATGGTATACGGATCAGTGAAATCCCACCGCTGCCACTAAAACCCTTCTGTCACGTCCAGAGCAAAGCTTAACCAGCAATATCAACATCTTCCGACCTAATCTAAAATTTTGAAGGAAAAAATAGAAAATTTTGAGTTTCATTAATTTGAAGACACATCGGAACTCATATTTGGCTATATAAATATAGCTACATGAAAAAAAGCTTTCCCGTCCCTTTAGACTCTTGTCCGCATTATACATACCATGGCGAGCCTAGGTCAGACCAAAATCATCCATAATAATGATAAGGAAGTGCGTTGGCCGTTGTTCGTTCGCAGCTTTCCTCACCCTCATATTCATCTTCATCAGACCATTTTCATATTGCGTTTAACGCTGAGTCGAGCGTTGGCGTTGGTGGTGGTTTTTTGTCAGCTGTCGTCTTTTATAATTAATAGTCAAACACTTATTGTTGGTTAGGTAGACAGGGGTAGTGTAGGTGCTGGGTAACTTAATTACACCGCAGAACTTTAATCACAAAAATAGTTTTCTCTCTCGGCGAAGGCGAAGTTATCGATCCGCATGTAATTTCGTTGTATCGTCAGCCCCGCATTAATAGCCAATTTTCAATCAACTGAAGCTGCAGAATTTTTGCCATTAAACAAACGCGAAACCTTGCAGGACAATAGATCCTCAGCTGACTCTACGGTGGATGGCATGTACGTGGTGAAAACGGTATAATAAAGTGCCTAATCTATTCAACGAATTTCACCCATATTACAAAATAATCTATACACAGAAATCTCCGGCGAATTTGTTTGTTTCATACTTTTTTTCATCCAATTTATTTCAACGAATGTACCACGTACTTCAGCGTATCTGAATCACACTATCTATTGTTTCAGACGTTTTCACGTCACCCTGCAGATTTCTTTGCCGAAGGCTCTGTCGTTAAAAAAACTCTTCGAATGCAGGACTTGGTTGAACGATTCGAACTTTGTAATAACACGAAGTTAACAGGGAAGAAAACTTGTTGGAGTTGATAATTAGAAACTGTAATTTACAGTTCACTGTTATTTTCTTTCTCTTCCTTCTTCAGTAGTTTTAATCTACTGGTGGTAGTTATACTTTTTACAAAAGAAATTTCAATCTTGACCATTAATTAGGTAAAGATCGATGATCAAGAACCGGGCTGCAGGGTTCAAGATTTTCCTACATCGTGTCGCTCACGTTTCTCGGTAAAGGATTTCCACGTTGCGAAATCGTGTCATCCATAACCCTCGACGTTTGGTTTGTTTTCCGAGGCTGGGACGCATTCGAGCTGTATGGTGGTACTAAGCCTGAAAAGCTGTCGTCATCCAAGTGAATAAACGCCATTTCCGCAAATAGGCTTTTTCCATTTTGTAGGTATGTATACACTAACTATGACAAAACTTACTCGAAGAAGAATATAGTCTATACGCGGCTCTGAGAGAGAGAATGAAATCACACCGAAAAAGTATGATTATATCATGGAAAATATAGGTTCACCCTTCGTTTATCCCGCCTGGAGGATCTTCCGTTATCAACTTCCGGAGTTTCCCTCGTAATCCTGCAGGGCAATAAGAGATCGCGAGATCTCGAGCGTAGACGAAAGCCGAACTCGGGTCGGAAGAACGAAACAAAACACCCCGAAAACCCGAGGTAAATTCTCCAACGTAATGAACGGGGAGGGAAATAATAATCATCCATCTTGCGGTATCAATACTACAATTTTTACGGTCAAAAACCAATTTCTATTATACTCGATCTCGGACCAGCTGTTGTGTGCAGAGGAGAAGAAGATGGGTAAAGAAAACAAATCATCAATCAAAACAACAAGAGAGAATCAATCCACGAATTCGATCCTCTATTTTATCTCTCATATCCTCGATGGATGAGATATATTTCATCTATAATATCATCTAGGTCCAGGCCTTTCCGAATTGAATAAAATTAGCTTGAGGTCATTACTATTTTCTAGAGCGAAGGGTTATCAGGTTTTCGGGGTCTCGATCTTCGACCTCTGCAGCCTCTTGATTCTAGCATTCGAAACTGAGTGAGTGTATAGTAGCACGGAAATACCGTCAATGACGTTTGCAGCTACGACGACGCAGCCGGAGACGAAGAGGGGGACGGGGATGGGGACGGGGACAAATTACCCTGCAGAGTTCCAGTCGTCTGATATTAGGAGAAATACACGTATTCTAACGGGCTGAAGCCTACCCTTTCAAATATCGAACACCACATTTCTGTGAAACGTGCCGGTGTCCTCGTTACACCGATAGGTATAGGTATGGGGGTACAGGTAGGTATATATGGGAAAATTTAATAAGCCTGAAACCGCATCGTCGCGTCACTTCACGATGTCTCAGAGTGTTTTACGAGCTGCCGGAAACTAATTAGTTGCCTGAAAACAACGCGGGCGCAATCAATCCAACGCTGTTAATTACCATTCGAATGTACCAGTGCATAAGTATACCTATGTAGAAGCTTTAGAAATTCTTGTTCAACTTAATTCGCATGCCATCGAATTTCAGAATCGTGTGAATGTAGTATCAGATCATCTCTCAATCGTACACGTGAAAAAATCAGAAATTCGTTCATCGCCGATTCAATCACTGCATTTCGATTTGTCGAAGGTCTGCTACTCAGGTATACAACTTTTTGGATATACATTTTCCGTACAGAGCGCATCCCCCTCGTGAAATCGAACTTTCTGTGAACTCTAGCTGCTCGACGAACAATTCAGGGCTATCGATCAGATGCTACTATAATATACTATACTTTCAGAATTTGTAAGGTCATTTTCTGGGAAAGGTTTCATGATAAATACTCTTACTCCCCTTTCTATAAATAAGCCTGCGAAACGTGGAATGATATAGGCCGATATTTTTTCACCCTCCAAAAAGTAGAGAATGTATTTTTTTCGACGGCTAAGGATATACTTTTGCAATTTCTGACATTACTTCAAAGAAAGAAAATAAAACTAGCTTGATACTCACCCACGTAGTGAGACTGAATTTTTCAACAAATGGAAAAAAGAACCAACCAAAAAAGTCACAAAATCGTGAGTTCTGATTTGCGAAAATTTTCCAACTAAGGAAAAACCCAAATTTATGACAGTTCCGAAGATTTTTCTGTAACCTTGTACCCCGTATTATTTCGAATCGCGCTGAATCCGAATCAGAATTAAAAATGTCAAAATTCATAATCACTGACTCAATACGGTAGCCTGGAGTTTCAAAAATGTGTAGTTGACCCAAAATTGGTTATTTTTTATTCAGAAAATTCCAACATTTTTCCCCAAATTCATACCAGTGATTCAAACGAAATTGTAAATAGTGATGTCCACAAGAATTGTACGAATTTCACGACGAAAATGTATGCACTGAAGGGTTCGGACATCGCGCATTCAAGAGCATGAACTTACGGTCGGAATTTATTCAAAAATACGGGAAGTCTATTCGCGACGTAATCGAGAGTCACAAAATTCAATTTTCTTCTGTACAATGGCCGAGCAATTTGAACCATGAAAGAGAGAATCCATCGTGCGACAGACTTGCGGGAAGCTTTCGGCACCTCATTAAGCCTCGTGTCGCGGCGACGGATTATAACCACCGCAACAACGTGTGCGATAGAATTCTGTTGGATATACCTACTCCGGTAGCGCGTGTGATATTGCTTGAGTTCTCGCCGGGGATGCAGGTAGTATGTTACGTTACGGCACGGCACGCTCGTGTGGTTATATATCGCCATGCCTAGGTATGCCTAGGCCCGGTTCATACAGGTATCTACGTACGTGTGAAAGATCAAAGGTATTCGAATACGTCGAGGTGCCGAGCGCAGCTGTAACGAGCGCCCTTCCTTCGACCTACTTCAATTTTGGGGTAGAAATTTGTGAAATTAATACCCGATAGCATTTCTAATATCGCTAAGCACCTCGCTACGCAAAGTAGCAGTATATGAGGCCGAGGTGAGGCCGTAGTTCGAGATTAGTTTGCAAACTATTCAGGAGATTAATGCTAGCAGTTGTAGACGGTGGTGGTGAATTGGGTCGTGGAAAAGGGTAGACGGTACCGTACCAGTGCCAGGAAAAGAGGAGACGGAACGTACGAAGGTACGAAAATGTCCGACAAGGGCAAGTTTCATCAAAACTGACAGATTTCCATATTCAACGTGCATATATACCTATACGAGTACTTTGACGAATGCTTTACGAGAGTATATGACCAGTAGATTTATTTGGCATGCTCAACTGCGATCAGGACGTTGAATGAACGAATGCGTAAGTGAATCTCTCCTCGAAGAGCGTGAAGGAATTCTCGCGGTCCTTTAGTTCTTCCATCTAATCAAAATGGGAATCCAAATTTTTTGCCCTTTTGATTTTTCCTGGTTTTTGTTTTTTTGGAGATGACTGCAGGCAAACGTGCGAACGTGTACTTGCTGAAGAGGGTATAGTATCAACCGATTTTCTGCACTATATATTCCTTGGAGCAATTTCTTGGTCCATCCGTAGCACCGGCGCGGCGTCCTGCTGTTAAATCTCTGGAAGGTATCGGCTTTGCATTAAGGTTTTCAGAGTCGATTCTAGAAGCAAGGGTTGGCTGTTGTCGTTTCAGACCCACGCCTGCATGTCGTTAGGTTTTGGCGGCATGGCCACTCGCAGTTGAACATTTTACAGCACTTTTTCCCGGCTAGAGGGAAATTTCACTCGTGTGTACCGCCGCCTTCGCACTCATACGACCCACCGACAACGAGACTCGTACATTTTGGGGTCGAGGGGGCTGGATGGCTGAGGGATACATGGGATATACTGGTCACTGCTAATGCAGGACCAAATAAATGCCCTTTTAGCCGCGTACTATGGGCGTACCGCTTTTAGGTACACACGTGCGACTCTATACGGTCTAGACACCGCAGGACAGTGAGTGTCAAAGAATCAATTCTAATTTGACCTTTGACAAAAAAGAAAAATCGAAGAGTAGAAGAGAAAAGTAAAACTGTCCCGCCATAAACAGTGGAACTATGAAGAGCTTAGGAAATTTTGAAAAAGTAATGGAGAATTTATTTTCGTTATGAAGAATCGCTGCTTTTCAACGGTCGAAATATTTTTTTGAGAGTTTTTCACTTCTTCGGTGACATAAGATGACTCGATATTATTTTGCGGGCTTGGGTTCTTCTGTTGTTGCTGCTGTTCGTTCTCCGTTTGTGTATGTAAATCCAGTTCCAATGAATCTAGAGCTGCATTTCATTGTAATTAACCACAATACTTTGGACCACTCGGCACCCTAGCGAAAATTAATTAACTCATTTTTCTTCTCAACTTTCAGTTTTTGCAAATTTCGATGAACAGATTATAGCCGATCGCGAACGGAGGTAAATTCCTACGTGGGTGGCTACGCATAAACTCAAACCGATCATTGAAGCTCTCCAAGTCTAGAATCCTACCATGATATAGAGCCCAATAAATATCTTGGCGTCCAGTGCAGACTGCAGTGAACGTCGAATATACAACGAAGAAATTCTTTGGTCCGTTCTCAGCTTCGTTCGATTCTTCTCATCTTATATTCCATTATCTACCCGGTATTTACCCGGTTGACTTAAAACCTGATATTTCCTCGGTGAAAATAAACCGCACCGTTTCCAGCGCTTCCATATAATCCATTCAAATTCTTCGTTCTATAAATTCATATCATATTTTCCTGCTTCCGAAGGAATTGAGTAACAGCAACGGAATATGACACTTGGAAAATTTACGGATTGGCACATAATTGTCGCAGGGTACAGTTTTCGTCGAACTTTGAGGAAATCGTGCCGAGGAATAATTATCCATGGTGCAGATCCCTCGACGGTTCAAATGCCGGTATAGTTTTGATTAACAAATTAATTTTTTTCCCCCTTTTGATTTTCCCGAGATTACATATTCAGGAGTTCCTACTGAACGCCAGGAATTCGCGGAGTGCTCCTTTGACTGTTACTGCAGCAGGCTTCAATCTCGAAAGCAATGTGCTCAGCGTTAGTCCGAGCGTAAAATAAATATCTTAGCTTGCTCGTTGAGACGAGCGGTTGGAGATAAGAGCTGGAAAATCGTAGAGGTCGAGTTAATGACGAGAGTTGAATTCCTTCAGCGGCTGGATTTCTCTGGAAGGAAATGCACATCCGACGCGCTCAAGGATTCTCTCCCAGCTTCCCTCATTCCGCTTGCCAAATGGTATAGCCGAGGATTTCGTGCACCCTTCAGTTTTTTTCTTCCGTTTTTTCTTTTCTTTCTCTCTAAGAACTCCCCGCCATCAGCAAACCGTGATGGAACCTGATTCTCAATTCTTGGCGTTAGGTGACGAGGTCATTCCCCGAGCGAATTGCATCACATCGCGTCGTCGTTCAATTCGATGGTGGAACTCTCGCGGAGGCCGATAGTCTCTTAGTAGACTCCGGTATCACGTCGATCATACAAAGTACTCCGAAAATACGAAAACAAAAGACAAGTGACGAAGGGAAAAAGATGGCAATTCGGTTCAAATAATTTGGAAACAAGAGATACATAAAAGAAATGAGTAGTGAATTCGATAAATTTAGATTCCATTACATCAGTAATTTGCTCTGACGAAATTTCAACGCTTGCGTTGTGACTTGGTTGTTCCGTCCGTGAATAAAATGAAAAGCGAGTAGAAGGAGACCAGGATACCGCTCTCGGATAGAATTTACAATCCGTAGTGTCGATGCAACCGCAACCACAAACGCAAACGCAAACGCAAACGCAAGTTCTTTCTCTCTCCCACCTTCCTTTCGCACTTTGGTGTATCACTTCTATAGAGGGAAGAACAGGAAGCCGGCGAGTAAAGAGGAAACGCCAATATCGTATAGCGAGCGTCTGAAGAGGGAACCTTTCTTACAGGAATACATTGAAACGTCCGTTGGGTACAATTTACGAAGCGTTACCAGAATAAGAATCCCCGTTTCCTCGATACGCCCCTTCTTATACCTCCAATATGTACCATGTACCGCGACTGGCATTTACCGACACAGTTCACGCCGCTGGAATCTTATAAATCTCTTAGCGTATAATACATATGTGAAGAATGACGATGAGCATTTTCCTGAATTGCAAAGGTGCTCGCTCCGTTCCTCACGGAAGTATCTCATTCTCAATAACCGTTTTTGTTTCTCAATGAAGACGGAAACACTCGAGTTTCATCCTCGTCGCGGATTCAATTCGTTCCTCCATTTCGAATGATTGATGTTACGTCGAGGCACAGGTATCCGATCTTTGTTAGGCTCGATTTGTTTCCAAGTGTTTTACTTGACCGTCTTTTGACTCGAGTTGAAGAAAATTGTCAACTTGACTTTAAGCATTTGAAGAAAATGCTTCACTGAAATTAATTGAAATCGGTGTCGAAGCGTTCGCCACGAAGCAACACAAAAACAGCACAAAATCTACAAATCGAGATGAATCACTCGTCGGGATGTTGAAACATCTGAACACGATAACTAATCCTACTCTTACAGGAGGTACTCATACTTTGTCACTGATATAATTCCGCAGTCGAAAAACTCACAGCTGAAAGAAGAAACGAAATGACGAAGCTTCAAACTCTCCTGAATTAGTTGCCTCGCAAAACTGCAAACATCAGGTAAAACGAATTGCAGTAGCAGAATCGAATGCACATAAAAACAACTGCAAATCAAATGGCTCGCCAAAAACGATCAATTTTCGTCACTGGATGTTAGATGGTGGGTGAAACTTCCCAATGGAATCGAAATGATGGAAAAGCGTACACAGAAACCGAGTCGGAAGTTCCCTGGAGACGCGCGACAGAGGAAAAACAAGGACAAGCAAAAGACAAAGAAAAAGAAAAAGAACGGAACAGAAAAAATCCGTAGACCATATATCTACCTACTTCAAGATCTTCTTCAAGATATATTCAACATCGTTATTTTTTTCTCCAGAGAATTCTTCGTCATTCGTCTAATTGTAGTTACGGCCCCAGCTTCGATCAGTCATGTCATGTTGCCGAGTCGAAAGCTCTACCTTCAACAAAAGTACGGAGGCAAAGAGGCAGAAGGGAAAAAAATGAGCACAGAATTGCCAGAGTTTGATTCGCCTACCGAACGTATGGTCTTCGAACTCCCCTTCAATCGACAGTTAGCCCTTCTACGTCTCGTACACAATATGAGAGGGATGCTGCGAAGAGCGGAAGGAGTGGGATGAATAAAATATAGTCCGGAGTATATCGATCGTTAGGAACCTCAGCGATAAGGGTACAGGGATATAAATGTTACCATAAACTGGAATCAGTGAACTTTCGATATTCCTGTATGCGTATAGACATATCTATGCACATACACACGAGCGGCACATGCATCCAAAAATAGAAATCGTTAACAGGTGGCTGCTTCAGTCACGCGTAACTTATCAGATTCAGGCTAAGTTTCGCGTAACGAACTAACAAACCTACCAGACCGTGCCCGTGATGGCCCTTTCTTGTATTATACGGGGCAATACAAAGTAATATCGTGCCTGACGGGGGCGCATTACCTTGCACGTCCTACAGCAAACGCAACGAGACCCCAGAACCTCTACCTGACCTGATAACCTCACAGAAACGCGATGCTCACGCCCCCGCCCCCGCCCCCGCCGCTCCGCCGAAATCTTCTGACCCTCTCATCGGAGTGTCTAGCATCTTGCATTGAACATTTGTTTCTCCATCTTGGGAAAATGGTGAATATAGGTAAGTAGGTATATGCAGATCGTAAAAGAAATGAAATATCTTCGAACTGCAGTGTGCCATTTTCTAGTATTATATGGTATGAAGTATTATTATATACGTGTTCAGGTGTATGTGTACACGTATAAGTGCACGGAAGCTCGTGAAGGTACGTTACAGGTCGGGTGAAATCTTCTCATTATAAATAACGGGAAAACGACGTGCTCGCGTGAAGTCTTACAATCTGATAATCCATGCCGTGAGTTCGAGTAATATAGTTGGAGCAATGCGGTTCGAATATACCTACTATGGGTACTATATGTTTCACTTTTGACACAATTCCCACGATCCTATAATACAGCTGTAGGTACGCTCAATATCGTTCATGCAATATAGGTAGGTACATGTATGTACCTACTCGCATCGAGCGAATATAAATTCATTTTTTCGCCCACATAGGAGGGACAGATCATGCGAGAAGTGCATAACTCGTTATACACGGGATGAAATCGAGAATGGCCGTTCGTCGTCAGGGTTGGGGAATTATCCTCGGCATCATGATACTCACAGCCCGGTGCGGCTAGGACCTCGTTTAATTTGCACATGTAAATGCAGACCGAGCGAGAGTAAAAGAAAGAAGAAGAAGAGAGAGAGAGAGAGAGAGAGGAGTTTATCATATGATGAAATTGATCCTCCGCAATTCTCATTATGAAGGGTGTATACGTACAGTGTAGGTACAGTTTACATTAAACAGATTAGAGCCCCTAATTCCTATATCCGGTAATTTGAACGTTAGCGACCGCAACAGGATACGAAATTTCGTAACAATTCACCGCCCTCGCGAGAGATTCTGGTACAGTAGAATACACCGCCGGGTACTATATACATTATATACTTACACCTAAAGCCTGAAGTTATTTACACTCTCGAATAAATCCCCTTCTCGCTCTTCAGAACTTCGAGGTACAGAGAGATAGCTCGGTGCTTACCTTTCACCCGAAAAAGTACCTCGTTTAGATCTGATCCTAATTTTTCAACGCCTGTTCGACGCCCAGCTTAACTAGTTCACAGTGAAATTAACTAACGGCAGCCGTGGCAAGCCATCCTTGGCTCCCACGTTCTACATCAGCTTGAAATAGTATATTGTCTTACGAATGCGGAAAGTAGGCGATTTCCGTCGAGCGTGAGGTTAGCATCAGGAGCCGAAGGCGAGTCCAGTAATCGCACAAGTGTTCGTGCGAATGCACGATTCGCCTATTCGCACTCGTCACACGCCTTGTTTTTTGTTTTTTTTTTCTAATTCCCGCGAAGGGAAATTGAATTTGAGAAGCAAACTTTTTCACGTTGTTTTCGTCGATGATAGTCATTTTACGCACTAGTGCGGAAAATTACTTTCCACACTAGTGCGGGAATACGGTATACTTTGCGCACGCTAAAAATGCTTCGAAAATCAAACTTTCCAAGCAGGTATGACAAAAAGAAATTTCTTACCGCTGCTTTCGCGTAGTTGTTGTCTACGGCGAAGTTCAGCCACCTTTCACCCCCAAACTCACCCCTTTCGGCTACTCCTTTCTTCCCCCTACTTTCGTATTCATTAAAACCGTAGCCATGAAAATTGGCCCTTGAGCATAAATACCGCGAGTTGAATTTCGCTTGGTTTTTTTCCACGCAAATATATGTGGTGATTTAGTTATAAGAACGTAGGAAAGTGGCCAATTTATACATAAACATAGCTATGAGAAGACTCGAGTTAACTTGGGGAAGAAAATATTCTCCACTTTCAAGAACGACACTCCGCTCGTATTCCTCTATCGATCGATTCCCATTGCTGTGATAATAACCGAGCCAGCTGCCTTTACGAGCTGCGCCGTCTTACTAACAAAAACCTCGCGGAAAACAAACTTTTCAATCAATAATTCGCAGCCTAATCGACTTCCTCAAATTCCGGTTCATGACAATCCCGAATATGAGAACTAGGCTTCCTATGGGCGAATTATTGCTCGATCGTTACACATCGCGTCAGAATTAATAAAAAAATCGGTCGAGTCGAAGGAATTTCAAATCCACCAAAATTCGACGTCACTGAAATAAACCGTCGAACAATTTTCCGGAAATCCGGTATTTTATGTCAACACTTTTTCGATATGAATTTGAATCAGAATCACTCGAGCGGTTTTTCATATAGATTCAGCAATTTTTGCTAAATCCGTAGATAGAATCGAGGTTTTCATTCCGCTGCGAGGATGGAACTGGACAAGGAACCTGCATACCCAATTCCAATTGAATCCTTGGAACCATGCTGTTCAGACCTTTCACTCCATGTAACACTACGGAATTCTCCTAGTAACTGCACTAGCTTAATCCTCGCGATTTGGACTCTTCCAGCCGATCTCTCGAAATATACATAAAAGCATTAATGTGTATACCTACCTATGTCCGATAAATTATGATTCTGCACATACGTGTACGATGAAAAACGGATGTGTTCTGCACCTTGTTATCTCCGACTGGGCAGCTTTCCCGCACATAGTTTGTCCCTTTTGTTTGCACATTTACACGGCAAATACCTGAACGTAGGTACTCCACATGCACGTACGTGCGTACGTGTGTCTGTACGTACGAGTACCGACTATGCCATTCCATATCGTGTTATGTAGTTGGTACATATATTCTATCGCTATACAGCGGCGTCTACGCGTTCGTGTTAACCCAATTACACGAGAACGGGTGCAGGTTGGCGGTAGCTGACGAGGATGTAACCTTGCTTGTCACCGCCTACACTTCGCTCAGCGTCAAGGTGAGGAGGCATGTGCTTTGTACATGCCTACGTACTCTCTGTATTGTTCTATACGTGCGAAACAGATACGCGCATACGCTATACACACGTATGCGCACATACGAGAGTACATGCCTACGTACATACGTGTAAACTTATTACCGTGTGAATACACGTGTCTAACGTCTAAGGGTGGTTATCACGTACACAATACGTCGCGACGGGTTTAGCTAGTCTCCCAACGGGCTCAAATATTTGTTATGCGTTCAACACTCCCGGAAGAGAAACTGCAAACAAGGCCGTGCTTTTAGCTGCTGGTCACGGAGGATCGTCGATCTGTGATCCCCGCGGCGAGAAGGGCTTGTAGCGAATTATCGAACATATCATTTTCTCTAATTTTCACTTCCAACAGTTTTCGTTTCGAACCTAGCTCCCTCCGCCCAGATTCTTACACCTGAAGTCACATCCCAGTTGAATCTCAAGGATATAGATTATATGAAAATAGAATCCTGCGATATGGAACGCGCCTGGAATACTGATTGCTGGGTAGAACTTGAAGGGGGATCAAGACAGCAACAGGTTTAACTGTCCGCCCAAGTTCACCGCATGAACTCAGTAAAACTTCACCGCTGACCGATAGATTGAAATTTGACGATTTTTTAAAATAGTTTCAATGAAATATCAGTGGTCTGGTAGGAAATCTGAAGGACGTTGAGATCTTACTCTCAGTCGAATCCTCTTTCGGGTCTCGAAGTTAGATTTCGCCATTCGAAAATTCTCGCCTGATTAATTTCTCGTTGCAGGTTGAATAAAATTCCGCCCAACATTTGGTTGGATCTTGACGAATACTTAAAGATCGATGAACTATCAGCCAACGAGGGCCAGAGGACGTCGGGGCGAGCTTCCTATCGATCAGTTTGACCGGTCGTAGTTTTCCCTCCTTCCGAAACTAATTATCCCACAGGTCACCAAAGGAACTCGAAGAATGATTAACGACCTGTGTCTGCGGTAGCACGTGAATGGGTCTTGCGGCCGCCTTAACATTATATCCATTAGTTTCATGCCTAGAAGCTCTCCAAGCTTTCACGTTCAGAGACGTTAGATAGGTTGCCGAGGGGATACGAGAGTGGAGAAAGGTGTGATAGCCAAATAAAGTGGAGTAAAGTAAAATGAAACAAAATCAAGTGAAATTGAAAGAAATAAAGTCGTGTTCCATTATTGCCGCCACTTATTCACACGCGTAGGATATATTGGGTACACGAAATTCAGAACCAACCATTGCAGAGTCTAGGCTTTAGACTCGGAAACTCGCTAGGTATACCTCTCCGCCGGCGACTTCCGAACTTACTTCCTACGCAATTACGTTTCAGAGAAAAGTAGAAAAGTAGAAAAGCATGGCAACGAGGCTCGGCGAGGAGAGCTGAAGATTTTCGCTCGGTTATACAAACGTTTTCGTTGCATCAGGCGAGGGCAGACTATGCTTTCTTATAATTTATTCATTCGTTCTGTCTCTTCTCTTCATCTTAAAATGGCGTACAAATGTATGATTCATTACGATCCATTGGACTGGGACGGCGGTAATCGAATAAAAACGGAATCCGGAAACCCTCTCTTATCAACGTCCTGTGTTATCTTTCAGATATTGAAGTTCAAAATTAAAACGCAGTACGGTATTCCGTTTCGGGTAGGTGTCCGTATTCAGTGGGAAGTAGGAATTCAACGGTTTTTGTGAAGCCTGCACCGCACTTCGTGAGTAGATTATATATCGGATGATGTAGTTTGACAAACTTCAAGATTCTATAGCTGTACTAGAACTGCGTAATCATATAGTCACGAGTATATTTCGTTTGATGAGAAATCGGTTGGAGAGAGAGCGAGAGAGAGAGACAGAGAGTGTGAGTTTGACTAGCGAGATTCCATTGCTGCAGTAGAGATTCTGGTTGAAGTTTTGGCCTGTTTCCAAGGTTTCCTCGAAGCCCGCTAACCGCAGGCATTCATATTCATCCTGCCCATAGCAATTGTTACGAATTACCTGCTAGATTCGGCTTAGAATTCTGTCAGCCTCTCGCAATTTTCCGTCGGGAAGTCGATAACTTCTGTACCGCGATCTGTTCGGCACACTGCCGCTCGTTCGTCGTTCGTCTCATCCTTTCCGAGACCATCATCGGTTTTTTTTTTTCTGTTGTACATTGCTCAAGACATTTTACCCAAATTACCGATTTTCAATCCGTCAATACCAAAAATCATGAATGATACAATAGCCGAACACATGACTTTTTTCAGAATATAACAATTCGTTTCGTTCGGGTGGATCATATTGAGCGAATCGTTTTCATTTCATGTTCATTCTTTATCACTGTTATACAATATGAATAAATTAGGCAAGCGAATTATCCTCGAGCGGGAATAATTCGTGTGATTGTTTAATCGTTGAAACAATATGAGTTGTGTAACTTTAGTGAATTTTTATTAAAACTCTTGATATAGATTCAGCGGCGAGACCTGCAATGAAAATTTGAAAAGTTGCGGCCCCTGTTTTTCCGCCGAACCCGTAGTCTCGGCCACATTTCTCATCCCTCCACCATTTATTCACGTTCTTCCTTCCCTGCCGGTTTTTCATTCGTTAATTCTTCCGTGTCAGCAGGACCAGCGAAGAGAAGTGGGATCGGACGTAGTACGGCTGTTTTCGGTACGCTGTCCGAGTGTGGGAAGCGATGTATGAATTCTACTCACGAATATTAATTGCCGTTCGTCGTTTTACTCTCACATTCTGCACGTAGGTATATATCTGTACACCGCGCATTCATTATCACTTCACCATGCGGCCTGTCGGACTGGTCATTTTTTTCTATCATATTATCGCTAACGCGGTCTTTCATTTATCAATTAACTGACTCAAAAATTTTGAATTCTCGAAGCCGAATGGTTTCATGTGCTTGTGGAAATTCGTTAAATAGGCTACGCGCCAGTGATATTAACAATTTTAATTCGACCTCTTGATATTTTTCCGTGATCAATTTTTGATCGACGACTATACACGTGCATCAAATTTTCAAAAATCTCGTTCCCATTTATTTGAGGCGAGGAGGAGTAGAATACCGCGAGCTTGCTTCGAATAGTATGAAAAAAGAATCTGTGGAACTCGCTTCTCTCGGTATAATGTTTCCGGGTTCCATCCGAGCAAATGAAAAACGTCTGACGCGAGCGCATCGCAAGAAACGTTCACCGATAGAAATTTTCTCCGATAAATGATTATAAATCCTGATGCAACGGATGAAATATATATTCCATATATATATTATATAGCCATATATTCATCAACGAAGAATCATCGGATGCGAATACACACGAAAAATTCATATCTCGAGCAAGGAGGAGCTAATGAATTCCCCAGATGAATGAAAAATCGGAATTTCAGGTATTCGATGATCCTAGACATCCTGCGGTCTACGTCGTAGATATATCTCGGCCATCCCGTTTCTCTACGAAAGTTTCACGTAGATAGGTAGGCTATAGGTACAAGTAACTCGTCGATTATACCGGGCGCGGGCTCAAGTTAGTTGCTAGTGAAGCGAGCTGGAGGTACGAGGGTTTGCCAGCTGATAAGGAGCTTATGTTTGGGTGCCCACGATGTTCAAGGATAGCAGGACTAGTCCCAGTTGTGTTGTCGCCTCAAGGTATACCCAAACCCCGCGTATTTCGTTAGTGGGATAAAATGGTGGAGAGCGATTTGCTCTAAACAAACTTTTATGCGATTTGACGAGCTTCGATCTGAGGCCTGATGCGATAGGCCTGAGGCTCGTCGCTCCTACGAGCAACAGTGCTTCAATTTTCTACAGACGTGATACCCCACCATTTCTCCAGAAGATTATTTATACATGATCTCTTTGCGAGCTGATCGGAACGCCAATCCTCCCGGTTTTTGTGTAAAGTTGAAATAACCGTCGCCGTACAAATCGATTACAGTATCACATTTTGGGTCAATAGAAGAATCAATTTCTCATTGTTATAGATACTTGGGTATAGATTTAGTTGCGATAGTTGGTGACGAGAGTATGAGTAGGAGAGCTTTATAGATATTCCTGGAGTGCAGTACGCGGCCTTTCAGTTTGGGTTACAGTTTTAAATTCGATGGTTATCGACAGTCGGAATAGAAAGGGAATTTGTAAGAGTATAGGAGTCCGTTTGCGCTTGTCGATTTCTTAATTTTTCCTATCGCTCGATTATTCTGATTTGTGGATTTTCGGGATTGGTCGAGAGATCGGAGGAAAGAATTTGTACTTGAAGATTTTTGCAAGAGGTAGGTGCGTATGTGAGAAGATACGCCAGAAGAAAAGGGCCAGAAAGTCACGTATGTACGACAGACCGTAAAAAAGATTGGAAATTCGCACTCTGTGCTGCGGACACGTTTGGTCGTCAAATGTTCGGTTCCCGTGATCAGGAAATTAGACGAACGGTTTACGGTGGCTACTATCTGGGATTATGCGAGACGTTCGACATTTTGTCTTGTGTTTGAAGCTAATCGTACAGGCTTTGAAGTCTCAGTATTATCGATATGCGATTGATTGAATTAAAATCAAGAATCTAACTATTCTAGTTAACCTGCATCGCGGCAGCTCCTATCATCACCTGCCAAGTGCAGGAGTAAGAAACGAAGCAACAAGACGGACGAACGCGAAGGAACGAATAATACTTTCTTTCATGTTCTCAACAAGGTCCATTAATCATGGAACTTTATCGATCGGCGAGCGGTCTACTAAACAACGCTAATTAATACAAGCCCATCAAACTTCACATCTCCCTGCTCATGATACGAACCCTTCCGTATAACTATTATAAAATTACTTGCGGGATGTAGGCGTGCTGAAAATATGACATTCTCAACAGTCTTATGAAGAGAATGATGAACTGAATTTCCACCAATTCATAAGACGTCAAAGTAAAGAATAAGTTTGCCATGTCGTTTGAGGAAGCTCAGCTTTCACATGCAAGCACGACAAAGAACTCTGCGGTATTTTCAATTGAAAGGAATTGAATATGCATTATATACCTACCGAAGTGCTTCAGCCGTACGATGTGATATGCAGATAACCCGACCCACGAAATACATTGCGGGAAAGCAGTATCACTGTATAGCCGTTGAAACGACGCGGAATTAAACTTATCGGAAAAAGTTAATCTGAAATTCATGCTCCCATTTTTCACAATCCCGATGAGAAATTAGTGAATCGCTCTTTGTGCGAACTCTTTGAAAGGGCGAACGTAAGCGGAAGTTGGAAACGACCGCCTAGACTGCGTGTCGACATAGCAAAGCCGCTGATTTTACCGATTTCGTACGAAAAACGGGTCACTGCTTTCACCGAATGGTTCACCCGTCGTCGTTTAGTCCACGATTATTTGTTGCCCCAGTTAAATTTAACACAGAATAAACTCGATCCTGATGACGATTCCACGAGTCGTTAAATTTGTCTGTTTCGATGTGTCGAGGTATATAAAATACATGTACCTACACATAGACGAGGAACCCAGTGATTATACGATTACCAAGTAATCCGTATCCGTAATACCTATATTACGGGAAAAAATGGATAAAGTAGTATAAAAACCGGCCGTCATTAATATCTGCGATATAGGTATAACGAAATCTCGATCGCCCGTCGTTTGTTATAATTTAATGGGAAAACTTTGCATATTATCGAGAAGAATAATAAAACTTACTGCGGAGATTCGATGGAATAATGAATAAGCGATCGATGTCGTATTGTATATTCTGCGGCCATATACTTTTGGGAATTGGAGTATATAACGATGAGAACGAAGTGTAAAACCGGAAACGAGATTGCTCCGATTTTAATTGATATTGTGATCGCCGGTGGAAGAAAGAAAGGAGGAAGGAAAAGCGAACGCCAAATATGGGCTTGCTTTCCAAAAATTCGACGACAAAGGCGGCAAAACTTAAGTAATTACCTTGGAAATGGACGTTTTGCATTATTTGTCAATTCTGAAAAATTTTTCGAAGGGATCTGTATATTAACGTGGGGGGCAGACGAGGCAATTACAGTAAATTCATGGAACGGGATATCCTGAAGGGA
This sequence comes from Phymatocera aterrima, assembly GCA_963170745.1. Lineage (NCBI taxonomy): Eukaryota > Metazoa > Arthropoda > Insecta > Hymenoptera > Tenthredinidae > Phymatocera > Phymatocera aterrima. The sequence goes on from OY720660.1 coordinate 18,616,892, forward strand.
AGATCGTTTTCTAAGGAAAATGTCAAGATCTACGAGGCACCTGACCACTGACTCCGATGATTCGTGAATATCCTGGACAACTGTGATCGATATGCTTCAATGAGTCAGTCGTACGCAAGATACAACCCTGCGATTTGTCAATTGGGGGAGAACTCGAGAGAGGAAAATTTCTATTATAACGTACTCCAACTAAACGCTCTCGCCCGATTCAATCGGGACACTGCACACTTCGATCGCTACTCTCGTCTTTCGAGTATCCCGGATAATCAATCTTCATTTGTCACCCAAAAACCGAAACTAATTAACAAGTTCATAAGCTCGACGCTCATGCTCTAGCTTGCAAATTGAATTTTCTGTTTCACCGGAATGGCTGCAATTCATTGAATTTCGTCCGCCTCGATCGCCTGTTCGGTAAAAACAATGTCCCAAAATTAGAGAAACCAACTGGACTCAATTCAATAAAATAGTGACGTAGTAGCTTCGGCAATTGTGAACTTACATTTGTGTTTTTTTTTCTCATCACCATTTTTCTATAATACGAATGAATGAACGATATTCTGGATCAGAGAATCGCCAGAGGCTGATAGACCTCCATAAAATGTTAAGGGGACAGTACAGAGACCCGTAAGCTTCACCCAACTGACGAGGCTGAACGTAAAAATGTTCATCTTGAATAATATGGAATTGAATTTATTTATTCCTGCATCAAAATTTTTCATCAGCGTAGTACTAACACGTACTAACTTTGTTTTGTACTTTCGAAATTCTTAGGCCTCCGACAATCAACTTTGCAGATAAGTTGTCACCCGTCCCACATCCCCGCAGCCCACTCACCTCTTTCCACTCGTGCTCGTGTATCATATTAACTTTCGCTTCCCAGTTTCCTACAAGAAATATTTCAACGATAAACGCAGGCGTACGAGATGAGAATATTTACAACCAAGTGCAATAAGATTTTTACCGAAGCGGTCAATCCAGTCGCGCAACGCGTTTTCCCCTAAAAACGGTTGATCGTTGCGTTCGGAACAAAACCGGAAACTCGATCCCGTCTCTCTTCAAGAAACAAGAGATTTCCTAGACAAGTTTTTACAGATTTTCAACATTCAGAAACTGAACTCGACTCTACGATATCACAGTTTACGGTTATGTTATCTGAAGAGAGATTTTTAGATCGTGACCAAACGTCAACCGCAACATTACGGCACGGGTGGTGGATCGGTCGCTGGAATAATATTACAACAATTATTGTTAACGACATTATCACAACATCAGTGGCCATTTCCTGCTTTTTATCCCCGGACATCACATTCTTCTCCCCGTTCTCGCAGTACCCGCTGCAGTCACTTATTTTCATTAACATAAACCGAAGGGATGGAGAGAGAAAAAAGAGGAAAAGAGGAATGAAAAACGGTCCGCGACCTTTCCGCTGTTTAAATTTCGCTCCAAAGTACAAAGATTTGCGGAAAAATCAAAACGAAAGCAGAATAAAAGGCGTACAAAAACATTCTCGGAGCCCTCAAAGCCTCTTGCAGTCGCGGGGTGGGATGTCAATTAAATTACCCGAGTCTATCGATCGTTTTGTACGGTGGAAACAACCACCCCTAAACACAGGAGAGGAGAGATTTGGTTGTAAAGGGGTGTTTATGCGTCGCAATGTCAACTGCAGCAGTCCTTGCCTCGGCGCCAACGTCGAGCCCAACAATCAGCCGGTTCGATACCTAACAGGGTACACACCCGTACGTATACCTATGCTTACAATTAGCTTGAGAAACAGGTGAAATTCGAGTATCACTGTAAGCCGGGTAAAATTGCGGGAGGGGCTATCACGATGATCATGAATTTGGATTATTATATGGAAATGTCGGAATTGAATAGTGAATTTTCGAAACGATTCTCGCCTAAAGTAGCGCTATTTTGTGATCATAGTTATTTTTTGAAATTTGATTTCGAGAATTGACTCGCTTGCACTTATTCGAAATAATGAAATGAAAATTACTTTCGATTCTCATTAGTCTGTATTCAACAGAATCTCTACGGTGGAATGAGTGATTAAATCGTCCGTTTCTTCTTCTTCTTCTTCTGCTTTTGCTGTGAAAGAAAACTCCGAGTGATCGAACGATCAGACTATTGTACATGGTTTTCTTGAATCTGGGAGCTTACCAATTTGGTAAAAGTCTAGACAGTTGGTTTGACTCAAGACGCTATTTCAAGGTAATCCTACCGCAGCCAGATGTAACTTTTGACCACAAAGGAACGGCTACCGCTGTTCGCATGAGTGTTTGATAAACAAAAATTCGTATGCTGTGCGGTAACTGGTTTAGGTGAGAAGCAATCTTGGTGAGTTTCGCCTTCGAGAGAGAATATCGAGATCGCGAGGAATACACGAGCGAGAAAATTCAACATCTCTTCCCTACATATGCTATTTCTCTACTTCGATATTTCGCGAAAAAAACAACAACAAAAAAATAAAAATGCCACTCGGGGGGATTTCATAAAACTAAAAAATGTCAATGTCGTCACTTTTCTTTTTTCTCCATCTGCTTCTTCTTCGTTCCGTATAAAACTGATAACTCGAGGTCTCAATTAGCGAAACATTTGTTCCCACTGTATAAAAATTTCCATCGAGGATATCCATTGAACATGCAGCGATGAACTTCCCGACCGAATAACTGTCCATCCGACTAACTGACTAGCTAACTAACCGGACAACTGGATGGGACCAACCGCAGGCCGCGAAATGGACTCGGAAGAATCAAGAGCAACGAAAAATAGTACAGAATTTGAGAAAAAACAAAAAAAAAAAAAATAGAGCAAAAAGAAAATAACCTCAAAGAGAAGTTAGTTCAGTTCGCTTCTGCGGGTATTAGGTAGTGTAACTTTTGTCAGAGCGTCAAAAACGATGGCTAGTCGACTGGTGGAGCGAAGCCTTCGTTATCACAGTGGCCAACTGACTCCTCTACATCCCCCTGGGGGTGACGTCGGTAGGTATGGCTTCGGGCTTCAATCCGCTTTGACCAGGCAGCGGTAAATATTCGCCCAGATCACGGATGAGAGCTCGGGCCACCATTCCGCTCCCGCCCCCGCCTCCGCCCCCACCCCAACCCCAACCCTGTTTCAACCGCCGACAAACTACCCCCACCTATACACGTAGATCACGTATATTCTCGTGCTTTTTTTCTATCTACAAGCGCACTTCGACTAGCTGCATGCAGTTTCGGAATACCTTTTTTAGAACCCCGTTTGATTCTCCCTTTGGGTAATTTGAATTCATTTGAATATTTCACGAGTTTTGGCTGGATGTAATTAGCTGATTTGGTTTTCGTGATTTCAGTTGTTTCGTGGAGAATTATGTCGATTAGGAAATTTGTCTGTCTTTCATTTTCTTGACAGTCGTTATTTGAGAATAGAGAAAGAGAAAGAGATACAGAGAAGCAATTGTTGACTCGATTCAACTTTCACGAATCTTAAGACAATCTTCTTTTCATAATTTTTGTAATTTTCTCAGTCTACATTCAGCCATGACGGAATATTCGATCCAATGTTTGCCTTTCGACGGGGTCCTGCGATCGTGGATTGCGAATCACGAGGATTTCTACGTCGGATGAATAATGTAAGACCAATATATGCCCAATCGTAATTCTTACGATTTTTGCCTGCGTTCGCAACTGTGTGAAAAAATTGATTCGCAGTTCTATTTGCCGACGTTAAATAAATTCACACCGTCACTTGATTTCGTACGTAGGTCGTCGCTGCGAATTATCCACGACTGCAGACTGCGGACTATACGTATCCTGCGTGCGCGGTACACGTACATACGTACATGTATCCGTATGTTTGGCGTTGGGTACGTTTTGTTATAACCAACTAGCTACTCTACCTAAATCTGCTATTTGAATTCAATACAGAGAATTCGCAGTCTCGTCAAGAGGGTACAGCCAGGTTTATATAGGTACCTATGTTCAACACAACGCGCGGAAATTGAGTCAATTCGAATTCAACCCTGCACGCTGATGTATATTATATTCAAGGCGATACAAAAGCCCATAATTATGCGAAATTGAACCTCGACTAGGTACATTTTGACGTACGTATATGCATGTACTATACTACCGAGTGTTCGTTGGAGATAAAATTTACGACAATGCAATGCCTGCAGATGCCGATGAACCGAATTCCGCGGGCATAGGTACGTGAAAATTTCTAAAATTAAAAAGACAAACGAAAATTCGAGTATTATACGTGAATTGGCCAAAAATGTGACCTCCGGTATTCTTTTTTCAAGCTAATTTTCGGCTTCACCCGTCTGGTATGGAAAAAAAGGAGCAGAAACTAGATGGCGCGGTTATTGAAGTTTTAGGAGCAGAATTAGTTATGTGCTTGAAAAGTTTACCGGTTGAAAATTATTTCACAAAGTGAGTTACATGAAGGCGGGAGGCGGGCAGGTAGGTGTTACTACCTGGGTACAGAAATTCTCACCACTTGAAGTGTCTTCCAGTTTTGACAATGAGAAAGTTAGTATCGTGCCAAACGCTACGGGTACAAGAGACTCGAGGGCTTCTCGAGCTTCGTTACGAATTAGCTAGCTTGGAGGGGAAATTAGATTTACACTTTCCACGGTGAAACTCTGGAAAATCGTGTCATGAGATTTAGACTCTCCCTTCTCGCCGCGGCCGCCACCTTTGAGAGTAAAATTAGGAAACTAAAATTAGAGCCGCTGACCCCCTCTGCCGTATCGAACCAATTTATAACCCCTTGGGTCGTAGTCATGGCCTTCCGATTTTCTTCAACCCTTTTGCGTAATTATCAGTAAAAATATTTACAACGGGTAGTAGTTACGTCCTCGCTCGTACGTGAGCTGGAAAGGTCGCGCTGGATACAATGGTGTCATCCAGATACGCTTTATAACCTACTTTTCACATTCCCTGTATTATACCGCACACCTTATACCTACTTCCATACATTATTCATGCGGTACAATAAAATGAACAGCGGTACCAACTGGCGGTTAGCAGATTTCCCTCGAACCTTCGTAACAATCTGTTATTCATTGTTGAAATAATTGTTTCATTAATGCCAATTGTTCCATAAAAATAACCGAATCCGGACGAATTTCTCCCGAAATTTCAATCTCCCGGCAAAACTGAATTGCAATAAATACATGTGAAACGTTCAAATCGTCTGCACCCTTGCAGTTTTTCAAACGTCAGTTTTTCAGCCAGACAGCGGGTGAAGCTTCGGGGAAAAAAAATATAGCCGAACGTATAGCTCAGGGGAAATGTAAAAAACGTTTGTGTTTCCTCTCTTTTAGTTATCCGAATTTACGACACATTATATGTTCCTATGTATAGGCAGTAGATTGTTCCCAGTGGAATTACTCGAACAAAGATATTCTCCATTCAAATAAATTTCTGCCGCCTCATAGACACATAGATACCTAGATTCGCACCAATCTGCATGTATAAATACAATATGGCTTCGCATCTATTTATGTATACATGAATTCACGTCGCAATCCAATAAATGAATGGGAATTTTGCGAAACCGTTTATACCGTCCGAAGTCTGGTGTAGACCAATTTTGAAATGATAGAGGGAATCATGGCAACGATTACTGTAATCTTGCATCCAATTTACGCTGTGAATAAATTATCTCGTTGAGTTTTTGAAAACTTTTTTATAAAACGATTTTCCTTAACTTTCAGAACTTGCCGCGCGGTTCGCGGCATGAAAAATCCTTACTGAAATGAAATTCGTCAATTTGTTTTCACTTTTTCTGTTGCAGATAACGGAGAGCATATTTTGACACCGCTACAGGAGATCGACGTTGGATGAAAAAGTGTTGTGAAAATGACAAAGTGGGGTAACGTCTCGCACTACTTGTATATTATTTGCCACGAAGGCGGTGTATGAGAGATATGAAAAATTGTGAACGTAATGTGAATTTCAGATTTATCAACTTTACAAATGAGGTAATCCATTGAAGCCGACAACCTGCTGCGATAACTAAAAGTAATAACACAAAAAACGTAGAAAAAGATAGGGAGGAGGGAGGAAGGGGAAAGAGGAGAGGGAGAAGGAGAAGGAGAAAGAAAAGTGTTCGCGATGGAGGAGGGAAAGTTTGATTAATAATCGTGAAATATACAGGACATAAATCTAAACGAAACAAATGACCAATTATCGGATGAACGGGAAGGTGATAACTCAATATTAAGCTGTGTTGAAAAAGCGCGACAAACTTCCCTCCCATCGAGAGTGAGAGCTAGAGCTTCGGCTTAAAACTGGCTTATAATGCTGATACATTTCTCGTAAATGGTGTATCGCGTGCCGCGTGTTAATCATTTTAATCTATATTAAGTGTTTAATGAGAAGTGTTAATCAAGTAGAAAATTGCCGAATAGAAGAAATTCGAAATTGAGAAAAACGGAGAGCTGTATGACGGTTACCAAACCCATCACATTTCATATGAAGCGAGGAAAAATATATAAATAAATAAGTAACAATTTTACTCGTTTAGACTAAATATTTCATCCCGCGTGAAGTGGGCGTGGAAGATATATCGTCGTGGTTTCTATGATAAATTAGGTGTTTTCTTTGTTGTTCCTTCATTTTTTTTTTCAAATCAACGATGGCTTCGGAAAAGTGGAAGAGAGACCGGGACGAGACGCGGATCGGCGATCGAGCGATGTGAAGAGTAAAATCTCAATTACTGTGGAACATATAGATCGCGGAGAATAGCCGGTTTTCGGCTTAGCAAACATGACAAGATATACGAAAAGAGTAAAAAGACGGAGGAACGTATCTCCGAATTGGACCTGATAAGGAAAAGGAGGGCGTGGAAAAAGGGAATTCGTATTCTCATCAGTGTCAAGTGCAAGATGAATGAAAGCGATATATACCTTCTAGGGTCGGATGATGGTGAAATAGGTAGTAGTGCAACAGAAATCAATAAAACATACTACAACATATCTTATTTTGTAAACACTACCTACAACGATCTTTGGAATTTGGCATCGGATAGAGCGGGCCTCGCGATCGTTCTGTTTCTGTTTTCCGTGGCAACGGTGTTCGGTAACATGCTGGTGATTTTGGCCGTCGTGAGAGAGAGGTATCTTCACACCGCTACAAACTACTTCGTCACTTCGCTAGCCTTCGCCGATTGCCTTGTCGGTCTGGTCGTGATGCCATTCAGTGCGATTTACGAAGTATTAGAAAACAAATGGCTGTTCACGACGGACTGGTGCGACGTATGGAGATCGTTGGACGTCCTTTTCTCAACCGCGTCGATCCTGAACCTCTGCGTCATAAGCCTGGATAGATACTGGGCGATTACAGATCCGTTTACATACCCGACAAGGATGAGCAGGAAAAGAGCGGCCATACTGATAGCGATAGTGTGGGTCTGCTCGAGCGCGATATCATTTCCTGCCATTGCCTGGTGGAGGGCCGTTCGAACGGAAAAAGTACCGGAGGACAAATGCCCGTTCACAGAACACTTGGGCTACCTCATATTCTCGTCAACGATATCGTTTTACCTGCCGCTGTTCGTTATGGTTTTTACCTACTACAGAATATATCGTGCGGCGGTCATACAAACCAGGAGCCTGAAACTTGGTACAAAACAGGTAATGATGGCTTCCGGTGAACTTGAACTAACTTTAAGGATACATAGGGGCGGCGCCACGAACACAGATGCACGCCATTTATTTCGCACGGCATCAAGCACTCCGGAGGACCTCCAGGATCTTGAAGAACCTCTCACTGCGCTTCACAACAACGGTCTCACCAGGCTACCCTCGACGAGGATAAACAACAAACAACATCTTGGCAAAAACTTCTCTTTATCAAGAAAGCTGGCTAAATTTGCAAAGGAGAAGAAAGCTGCCAAGACTTTGGGCATTGTGATGGGTGTTTTTATAGTGTGTTGGCTACCATTTTTCGTTGTTAACTTGTGGTCAGGATTTTGCTCGAGGTGTATATGGCAGGAAGAAATTGTTTCCGCAGCTGTAACGTGGCTCGGTTGGATTAACAGCGGCATGAATCCTGTCATATACGCGTGCTGGAGTCGAGACTTCCGAAGGTGAGTTGATTTTTGTATTACAGTCTACGTCATTACGCGGTATAATATTGCTTTCGCTTTGGCCCTGAATCGACTTCTCCTCCCGACATCCATAGATAACGGATTTCGTTCTCTTCATTATGGATCGAGGGTGTTCCGGTATATGCACACTGCTATATGAATTCATGTAGAAATATGAATGTACGTGATAGTACACAGTCGTTGACGTCACGAGATCCCGGAAAAGGAACGAAGGATCCAACGGCTTTTCAATTCTTAAGAAGAATGAAGTTCGAAGTTTTCCTTTTCTTTTTCTTTTTTTTTTTTTTGCAAAGCATCGTTCGTTAGCGGGTTTTGTCGCGTGGCCATAGCCGTAAACTCACCGCGACGATTGCTACATGATTTTTGACAAAAAAATACAGACTCTAACAAAGGCTAACGGTGAAAGAAATCTTGTTTCGAGGGATGAACCTACCGACATCAGAAGTGGGTACCACGTCTAACCACGACATCTTGGTCCTGGCAGAAACGAGTAGACTTGGTAAAAGGAAAAAATGAAATTGCAGAACGTATTTCAGATTCCGATGATCGTAGAATTGCGGCAACAAATTCCCATCATTTTTCTCATACGTGTTCGGCCGGTGGGACTGACTATACCAATCTATAAACTGTACAAATTTCTCGCTCCGTCTAATAGGATCCGGTATATTACCGAGGTCGAACGTTGTCCTAGAGTTTCGGAGATAGTTTGAACGTGTCAGTCTTCCGGCTGAGATTTTGGTATGGAAAATTTTGGCCCACGGGCCGTATAGTCGCAGACTTCACGTGATTTCATTTTTGAGGAATTCCAGACGGAGTTGAAATTCTTCTCTAGGTTCTTCTTCGAGAATCTTGTTCTCTTTTGCCAACTTGGTCTCAGATTGAAGTTTCTTGGGGTAAATTTCAAGTATTCTCACAAACCAATCAGGAACTTCCGCATATATTGCCAGGCGGAAGGGAGATTCTCAGTTTCTCTGACGTTCATCAACAGTGTGCGAAAAAATGGTTGAAAAATTGTTCATCTTTTCGAAACGGTCGATGAGCTTTATTTGTAACTGAATTCATACCTTTTTGTGCCCCATGACCTTACGAAGCCATTTCGTTTCTCTTCGTGCTACTACAAGATCAGGCCCTACGTAAATCTTACTGACGGCGCTCGTTCAACCTGAAGCGAATAAATTCGTGTTTTTATATTGGCACACCTCTGATTTTACCGTGTCGCGAATTAACCATCGCACCTCACTTACTAGACCCTCCTTTGCCCGTTACGTACCCTTACCTATGCTCATACACCGAAGGTAGGTACTTTCACGTTCAGCTCTCGTTTGTGCTCTCGGCCAGAGAGGCAGAAGATTCAGCCGGCTGTAAACTTGGTGCTATATCTACCCTCGCTAAATCCCTTGAATCCCTGGCTGCTGGTTACGGCATTTTCCTTCTCCGTGTAGTATAGTCGTGATCACGCGACGAGGACTCCCGCAAATTTCTTCGCTCAGATTTTTCCAGAGGCAAACTTTCGAGAATAAGATCATGTGTGAAGGAAAGAAAGAAAAAGTGAAAAATGTGGAATCATAAAAGCGCAAACAGTCACAGACGGCTTCGCCCCGCGCCCTCGAGCGCATATCCAAATTGTTGTCTTCAGTAAAAGTTAGGAATTTTCAAACCACGGTTCGATGCGTTAACCATACGTCTGTGCAGTCAAGCTGAAATCACAAATACCTCTGATCTCTGGCGGACATATTGGCAGAAGACATGACAGTTCAAAGAGCGCGAAATTCTCCCATAAGAAAAAAAACGAAATGTAGAAAATTCCAAATTTATGAAAATATCGTCTAGAAGACTCGTTGGAGTATCAGAAATTTGAATCTGCTGAATTGCTTTGGGCATTTGGGGCAAATTAAATTCGCTCAAGATTCAGGCAATTGCGGTAAGAGAAAAAATCTTTCGTACAACTTCTGAACTCGTTGAGTGCAAATTTTCGCGAAAATACAATTTTCCACTACGTCGAAATGAGCCTGGGATCATAATGTCGAGTTGAATGGCGGGTCGGTGCAGGCGAGCTACTGTAGAGCAGTAGAATGACAGAGACGAAGGCGAGGGGTGGTTGCAAACAATTCAACCGACTTGTTAAGCAGGGCTATTCGTATTCCGGCCCTTCTCCTCGATTCTCTCTTTCTCTTATCTCATTCTTTCTCTGTTTCTCTCTCTCTCTCTCTCTCTCTCGACTCTCCAGAGTCTCCCTTCTCTCGTCCCTTCACGCTCTTTTTTTTTCTCTAGCTTTACCCCCTGTTCATTGCTAACTCTTCTTCTCTCGTTCCGTCCTCCAACGTCACGCACGAAGGTCAGGAAGAACATATCGCGAAAGTACTACTATGGCATGGTGGTTGGACAGTATCCAGAAACACACGAGCCGCAACAAACTGACTTCGCGTATCTTTCAGGGGCGTTTTCAACCGCTACATCCTTTTTATCTTGAGCCTTATTTTTCCTCTTCATGAACAGGGACTGCGACCATTCTTTGTTCGTTTTTTTTCTTTTTTGTTCTCTGATTGCTCAGATATTTTCATGAACTTGACTTTAAGGTAGATCACTCTTTTTCGCAAGTTTTACCCAATTTTTGAATTACTGTACTACGCGGATGATTAAGCGCCCATTTTAGTTTGCGGAATTTAGTTATAGACCGGAAATACGTTTTCCAACTAGCTTGTCCCTCGCCTCACAGAAATTCGGGTCAAACCTTGTTCATACTCATTCGGACGTCTCTTTTCGGCCCGATGACAGAGATTGAGGACCAGCAGGTGGGGCAGGGAGATTTTGTCAAGTAGGTATACAAACCCTCTGGGTTTTCGGACAGTTTGTCGAATTTATGGGTGCAGATTCGTCACTCGAAAATTTATTCGACTTGAATTTTCATACACACGAAACAACCTGCGGCAACAGAGATCATCGAATATCTTTGAACGGGAAGCAGTTCGTGCATACCTATTATAAATAATAAATGTTCACGATGTTCGTGGCGGTGCATTCCGAGTTAGGTGCACCTATGCAATCCATATAATTACATATTTGTACGCGGTTCTCGGTCTGACGAGAGTCTCTTGTCTAAGGACGATCATTTCTAGCCCAAGGACGATAATTTCGCTTGCTAATCTCGCGCACGTAGTCTTGACGCCGAGGAGACGCGGTACAGCGGCGCCGCGATCCTATGACGATGACGGCGTGCGTCGTCCTCATTGTATCGTCACAAGAATTGAAAATATGAACTGCATGTACGAAACCAAAGATCATAATGCAAGCCTGAGATTTCGAGAAATTTGGAAGTAATAGAGAAGCAATCGAGATTTCGCACGCGTATTTATTTATTTTTTTCTTCTCATCCCGTCGCGTTGTTCACATTTCTGCAAGAATTCGGCAAATCATGCGAAAAATTTTCATTTCATTGACGATATAAGGAGACGAAAACTTTCTTTTTCCAGTATCATCGGTTCCTGCGGAGGAAGGGAGTAGAAAATCCAATTCTTCTAGGCTAACGATCGTACATAAATCCGCGGCGGCTTCTATATCCTTTAGGGAGCCTTTGACCCTCGTTAGAAATATCTAACGAGGCTTAGCGTAGCAAGGAGTGATATAATAAACACTTGAGATGCGTGTAATAAATATAACCGGGGTGTTCACCTCGGATTATTTGCTGCACCCTCGGCGGTTTCGGTTCTCGAACGGCGGTAATCGACGCGACGCGACCGTTGAAAAGTTTATAGGAGTATTTTTCAACCATATATATGGATGTAGCCGAGTATTCACACGAGGGTAGAGGAAACCAAATTTTCAGCCGCAGTTTTCACGCGGTTATTCACCAAATGCCAGTGTCCCATTTTCTCGAAATGGCATTGACGAATTACTGGTTAAGGGAGTAAGAGCGAGCGATTGAATTTCGCGAGCACAGAAATTGACCCCGCAGAGGAAACGCCATGCGGTATTTTTCTTTGATTTTTTTCACCGTTCCATCTGTTTCATATTTCGTATCACGAAACTGGCTCGCCAGTCGACTAATGCCGGCTGAATTTTGAGGACAGAGGTGGACAGACATGAAGAACAGAACGAAGAGAGGCAGAAAAAACGGTCGAACTTTGTTCAAGTGCAGAACAAACACGGGGAGGGGCTGGGGGCGGTCGCCTTGAACCTCGTGTAACGAAACGAGGATATAAATTCCCCCAAGTCACGCATAGCGAAATGACCCTTGGAACAGAAAGCACGTGGATATCCTCTATGAGGGTATGTATAGCAGCCCGAGGTTCCGCGGCAGGGAAATTGGCGGTTGCTGTCGAGGAAGGTGGGTTGCGTTGAGGGTGCAGGAGACGAAGAGACGGAAGATGAAGAGACGAGGGTGGAGTTTGGGGTGGAAATCGGGGGGACCGGACCACCCCAGACCAGCGGGCTCGAGGTAACGACCGTTTTTCTTTTGGTATTTGCCGTTTTATGGTTCGTAAAACAAGAGACATGGTTTTTGCATCTTATTCCAGTCCTTGACTGCGTCAAGCCTTAGAAACGAGGTTCCCTCTCGCCAGCTATTTCGCGTATATTGTATTCACTGATCCGAAAGCGGCCGGCGAAGGAGAGGAACGGGGTGCCATACACATGCCTTGAGCTGGATGGCTGTTCTGATTTGAATTTTATATTTTCCAACCTGTCGTGTACAATCCCGCCGGGTCCCCGTCGGGCCGCGCACGAACGGGTGTAGGTATATAATTTCTTAGCGCTTAGTTGTGTCGTGTTGGTAGTATAATACGTTTTGTGACAGGGCAATGGCGTAATGTTTTATAACTCGTTTGTGGTCGAGAAGGAGTCGTGGCTTCGGTACCCGCAACAGTTTGCAAAACGATTTTTAACGTGACTTTCCTTCCTCCTTATTCTTCTCTTCCCGCGTTTCCCTCCCTTTCTTTGAGACATCGGTTATCTCTGCTTGGAGTTTTTACTTCACGTCACGTCAAATCCAGCTTATTGTTAGACTGTGTGTAAGACTCGCGCAAGAGAACATTTTTCACAACGGATCCTGATCTTATTCCTCCTCTTAGGTATTACTACATTTTCACTTTCTTTGCATACCTCGATACAGTTTCGTTTCTCTTTCTCTTTCTCTTTCTCTCACTTCCTATCTCTTTTTCTCACTCTACACCTTGGGTCGTTGAGCTCACGTACCGTACAGCGTTGTGGTACAAGAAACGCGATTCGCTCACGGGCCTCTTCTTCTCGAAGACCACCCCCACCCCCGAGGCACGGACGTAGCGTCTGCGTACCTATAGGTATATCTATATACACACACCCCTCTCGACGGAAATTAAATTTGCACACAAGCCATTCCCCTCAATCACGAAATTTGAAGACGCGAATCAATCAACTCGGTATTTACACTCGATCAATAAACTCTATTTACTTCCGAATAAACTGTCAATCATCGACAAAACTGTTATTCAAAGTCAGACGGATGAACAGACTCGCGCCGGGTTGGGCGGATCGAACCTCTTCCAACTTTGAGAGATTCGCGAATCCATTCCGATACGCAATTCTGATGAAATTAATCATTTGTTCATCCAGAAAGTGAACCATCTATCCGTCAGAATTCAAGCTCCATTAACATTTTATAAATCTTTGGAACCCGGTCGCTCTCACTTATTCAGGATTCCCTGACCATATACGCGTGACCATGGGTACTCGGCTGAGAACGCGACTTGAAGTTTTGTTTCGGCTGAAAAGAGAATACCTGTAACAAGAATGCACAGTCTAATCCAATCATTCTCACCCCGTGGACGGAGGCGAACGGAAAACAAACACATCCCAAGAAGAAGAAGAAGAAGAATGTTGGAAGAAGTAATAATGAAACAGGAACATTTCGCTGCTTGTTAGGTCCTCAGAATTCCTGTGAAATAAACTGCTGCTGGCGAAAAGCGCGGAAGAAGCGGCCGCCGAGAAAAGCGGATTCATTCATTCCGCTCGAGTAACCGACCAATGATTCTCTAATGGTTTATTCATTCGTACAATTAAACAAACATCGTGGTCCCAGTAATTGGCATTCCATTCTTCCGCCGTTCGTTTGCACGAGAGATCGAATGATATATGAAAACGCCCGGTACGCATGTATATACATACATCAACAGTATATGTATCGATATATGTTACATATGTGCGTCTGAAATCATTTCACCCTGCATGTTTCTCGTTCCCATTGGGAAATCCCTTTCATGCGTCTCTATGTAGCCTTTCCGCCGCTGGCGGGGTCCAGGTCGGTACATAGCCTGGAAAATCTTGTGGTCAATTGAACCGCGTACGTATGGAATGTGTATGTATGTATACCTATAATGAGCCACGTTTGCTGCGCCGCGCCCGTGCCACGAATATGTCAACTGGTAACGAAAGGTCACGTGTCAGGTGTTACGGATCGTTGAACTCGACCCGTAACGGAAATCCGTTAGCTATATGGAATCGAGTAAAAATAACTAAAGTCCGAATACGTGTGACCCGCGAAGGATTGACCGGTGGGAACGAAGGAAAAAGCTGAAAACCAGAAAGAACCGAAAAAGGGGAGAAAACAAAATCAAGGGACCACACAATTGGAAGGGATTGGCTTTACACGTGATTTGCACAGTCGTTTTCCATCGATTTATCGCGACGGAACGGAAAAAACGAGTTCGTAAATGGGGGAAAAACGGGACCGGAACAATTTCATCTATGCCGAAACGTACGATATATAGGTACCTATGCCTACCTATAGTACGAAACTCTGTTCAATCCGCGGGAAATGAAATACTCGTAATAATCGGTGGATAACGAAATTTTCGTGAAATCCAATTTTGGAACATCGTCGAGCGTAATTCAGTGTTCGAAAATGACGAATAAGGGGGGGGGGGGGGGGGGGGGGGGGGAAGAAAAATAGTATGAGAAATATGAGAAGGAGGGTGACGTGGAAAAACGGGAGTGTGAGCTAGGGGAAAAAATTCCTCCATATCCTCGTCAAAGTTAACGACGAACACCGGAGAAGAGAGAAAAAATAGGAAAAAGTAATAGCGCCGCGAGGCGATATGGAAAATAGCCGAAGATAGCGCGCGGAGCTATACAGAGACCGGTTTTCAAAGAATCAAAATATACTCAGGGGGACTTTTCGCTGGTCGGATGGCTCACCGTTGACTCAACGTTTGCATAACTGTTGTCGCCGTGTACGAGTATAAAGCCTAAAAACCGGCCCTTGCTTGATCCCTCATCTTCTGCTCCTACGACCTCTGGAAAATCTTGTATAGAAACTCAAGTGCCACGTAGTATAAAGTATAAAATATATATTCCGCCCGGTATAATGTTTTATTTATGCGATTTTTTCCCCTCTTTTTTCCCTCGTTCTGCCATTCTCCTTAACCCATTCGCCCTATTCTTTCGCTTCTTATTGCTCGATCATTCTGACCTTGAACTTCTTGCGCTTTGGCGAATCGACCGCAAAGCCCCCGAAGCACTGCACTGACATGTGAAATTTTGAAGGTTGTGTTGTAACGACGCATTCGCTAGCCGGATTGAATAGAACGTAGAACGAGCGTCGTAAATTAATCTGTCCGTGGAGAAACTGCTGCTGCGGGACTCCAGTTTATGTTAATTTTATAAGTCAATTCTGGCCAAAATTGCTACTCGAACGAATTTCGGCAGATCATCAGGCAAATAGATAAAACGTTGTACAGTTTCACATTAAAAAATTGTAGTTTTTACAGATTTTTCGTGAACAAAATTGTCAATTTGTACGGTTATTAGAAAGAAATCATCGTTTTTTTCGGTCAAACTATGAAAATCAAACTGCAATTTTGCGCATTCTGCAAGTGTATATCTGACGGTGATAATAATTCCATGGATATGTACAAATTTTTATAGTAATCGGAACAACTCGTAGTTTTTTTCAAGTTCGAACAGAAATCAACAAGCCAATTCGTTTGATTATCCGTATTTTATATGAAAAAGTATGAAAATCTACCATTTTTTTTCATTATGAGAAACTGAAAAAATTAACTATTTTTTTAATCGAAATCTATAGAATGTTCCAATTTTGCGAAAAATTCGTCGAAATTCGTAGGAGTAGAAATTTTCACCAGGTCGAGTACACATCTACCTGTATCCAGTGGACTAGATTACAATTTCAAAGTCTCAAGTTCGCAATGCGATCCTATAGTCAATATAGTTATAAAATATCCTATAGAACCCGGACTGCACCGTCGTTTCAATTCTCCTTCTGTAATCAAAGACCGTACGAATATAGATCAAATGGATGTATAAGGTACACGATATAGTGCCTCTTCACAATTCGAGTAGGACTGAAAAATTGGGAGATAATGATGCCGCGCGCAGGCAGTGGACCAGAAGGAAAATGCAATTTCAGATAAGCGCGGTATAGCTATCCGCGATGAGTTCACGCAATAGTTCCGCGTTGAAAAATACTAGTGAGAAGTTTTCATCCGCTGTAAAGATTCGAAGAAGGGGAAGAAGGAAAAGGAGTATAAAGCATGAATCGCAGACCAGTTCCTCGGACTACACGCAAGTCCCTACGATACTGAAACGATGAATCGAAAAGGAGGGGAAAAGAGAAAGAACGGATATGATACCAAGGTCCTGCGTACAGGTTATTATCACTGTAGACGAAGGGAGGAAATCCCTGTGGGGAGGGGAAGTTTCAAAGAAAACTGACGAGGATATTTGAGTTTCTCGTAAAGCACCTGCGGGAATGAACCCGGTTGGCCCGTGGATCAGCCAGGTCGGTCACACATCAGACATACAGGTATATAGGTACTCGTGTGTGGAGAGCGACGCTGCAACGGGCGAGGAAAATATTGAGATGGAAGATCAGCTGCCTAGCTATACAGCTACTGTACCTGAATAAGGGAAGATGATATTCTTATATAATTTTTCGAGGCGTTCGGGCGTGTGTGTCTCGTCTTGTCGCAAGCTCCAACTTTGTATTTACTTTACCGAAACTTACATAAAACAATCTCAGCCAGAGCCAGGCTCATGTACTACATATGTACTCCCACGCAGTATCTACGTGTCTCTGCGTAGGTTCTCCTGGTCTATACCTGGATGCCTGTATTCCGGAGACATCGCTGCACGCACACGTGGATTACAGCATCCAACATTCGCAGTACTCTCATCCGCTATAATAATTAGATTCTACTGTATGTGTAATTATGATTACTGTCTATGAATATTCGTCGTTGACGAACGGATGTCTGTGATTCGCAATGTATGTACATACATTTGCACAATGGCAAAGTAAAAAACGAAGACAACACTCCGCCTGTTTTCGTTCACTTTCAGTTTTGTATCACTGGTGCAGATTTCTGTTTTCTCAAAAACCGGAAGATGCATCGTGCATGGCACCTTCATGGAACGGCCATTAACAGTCTTCAGATAAAAATCGATATAAATTAAGCTCGTATGATCCTTCGGGCCGATTGACACCAGGCATTTATCATTATCGATCTATCTGCAGACCATATAGATCTATGAGACTCAATAAATAATCGAAATGAATAAGAGTAGTGGTGTATGTATAAACTCAATAGCAGGAATACAAGAAGTTCATACCAAGCGAAGCGAAAAACATCTTTCTTTCGTTTTTCTATTTTTTTTTTTAGAAGGGGGGGGGGGGGGGGGGGAGGGGATTTCGTTCTTTCGTCGAGGATGAACCCCTCCTTTTTCTAGATGTCCAGCGAGATAATGGGAACGACCGAGTGTCGAGAGATGTATAAAAAAAGTGCTGAAATACCTTGCCGCGTCTGGCGAGAGATGTCCAATTGTCACGACTATTCCTCGACGTGTTGTAATATCGATAACGTTCGATATAGGTATAGAATATATATATATATCGTCGCCCCCGGCATGGCGATATAACTGGAGTCAAAGTGGAAATAGGTATGAGGGAAGGGACGAATGTCCTCTGACCGTTCAAGATATTGCCCGTTGTCTCTCTATCATTTGCAAAGTGGGGTTGGCGCTGGTCGACCAGTCGGACTGTACTCTTTCCACAGCTTTCGGATATACAAATAGCCAATAGGAAGGATGAAGGGAACGGCGTTTGCCAATGCGTGGAAAGAAATTCTGTCCTGAATGTCCGAAGCTGCTGTACCTGATAATTCCCCATTCCGTTACTTCTTATTTTTCATCCCTCACATGAGGAGAGACAGTTTTTCTGTACTAGCAAAAAATTGTATTTATCCTGGCCATTGATCGTGCTCTATACCTATACTGATTGAATTATTGTTATTTTTGGTTGAAAAAAATTTCGGATATAAGATAGCTCGAAAAATATCAAGCTTTCGGACGCCTTATGGACAAAAAATGGGAAAGAAAAGTACGCGCGATAAAGAAGCGGACTTGACGAGGGTAGTTCTGGGTCTTGCGGGATGAAAACCGTATTGGGCGAAGCTGAAGGTTGCGGTACACCAATGAAATACGTTATTTATGGTCGTTCGTGTTACGGTTATTTACCGCGCTCGGAATTGCCTTGGAATTATAAATTCACGCTACTGCATGCGTCTTCTCAGATCTCTTCCCTTCTGTTCCAGCGTTGAGAATGACTGAAGCGAATCAGAAATCTCATAGGAGATAATCTCACCCCAGGAACAAAGATTATTAGAACTGACTAGATCCAATTCCTATCTGATATTGGATAGAACAGATTCTCCTATTTAGATATAGTTAATCGGAAGTCAGATCTCTTCATCAGAGCTGATCAGATCTAATCGTACAGATTTTTCGGCTAATCACGTGCTTAATTAGTTCTGTAATTAGATCAGACCGCTCCTTTCTAAGGCGTTCCATTGAGTGGCAAAGTTTGAGCGGCGTATGATCCGTTTTCGTGGATTTTCAACAAAATTTCTCCGGATTGCGGAATAGTAGAAAAGACGGAAGAAGAAAATCTAAATTGCGGATCAATCTCATTCACGTTTTTCCGAGGTTCCTCTTATTCCTCAATGCAGAAGTTCAACACCTCACGGCGCTTGCAGGCAGGATGGGTGAGTAATTCTACGACTGTTGGAGCGAGAGTGGCACTAGTTAGTCAACCATGACGGACAAAGATACGAGGGTCGTACTAAAGTGCCTTGAGATGGTAGAGCAAAGAGGCAAGGAGGTAACGAGGCAAAAAGCTAAAAAAGCAAAAAGGTAAAAACGTAAGGAGGCAAAAACGTGTCGTATACGGGCATCGCCTCTAGATAGAAGTGAGTTATGTACAACGTTAGTCACATAAAGTTGCTACGTATCTGACTGGTATCATCTCGAAGGAAAATCTAACTTACGTTTAGTTACGGATAACAGTATGCCAACACAGAATACACGTATATGAGGGAAATACCCTGATTGGCAGCCGCAGTGAACGTGCTCAGAGGAAAATAATGAATCTAACTAAAGAATCCCAAAGTAACAGAAAAGGAACAAACAAACTTTCCGGATTCCGTTTTCCGTATTTCAGTTGAGGATGATGGAATTTCGATCAGGCGACTGTATATAGTTTCACAATCGAGGAATGAAGAACAACAAGATTCAATAGTTCAGGCAAGTTCGAAAAACGCTCACGTCAGTCTCGCGAGAAAGATATATGTATATCTTAGTGACGTGGCGAATGTTTCAACTGTGTACAGTAGATAAAGAATTTCGTTATTTCTATTCGATCCTTGAAAGGCGAAGATTTATTACAGAAGGAAAGTTACGCGCCGTTGCGATCCTTGATTATCTTCTACCGCCGCGCCGCAGGATCACCGAAGAAAATTACCCGGCTAAATGGAATCGAAAAGCAATTCGAAGAATGAAATTAAGAGACAAATATTTGCCCCGCTTCATTCCTCACTTTCTCACACTTATTTATTGATTCCTTTTCTCTTCTACCCGCCTCCACATCCAGATGCCATCCAGAACTTCACTATATACGTATACATATACACATACTACAGGGCAAACTTCGATTTTCTATCAGGACAGTGACAAGGCAAAATTCCGTCGACCGAAAATGTCATAGATTCGTATTTTCTTCATCTCGTATGGAATCGAATCCGATTTCGTCTGAACGTTTGCTCAGTTCTATGAAAAATTTTGACGATGAAGAAACCTCGCCGAAAGATCCTCTAATCCTAAACTGCAGGAGGCTAGCGATTCGGCAGAAGGCGATTATGCATTGAATCACGACGAGATTTCCAGCCCGTAAGATCCCATGAATACAGAAGCGATTTACTCATATTATTGGGGCACATAAAAAATTGGCTAAATTTAACGAGCCGCACGAAACGTTGAACTCGAACTACGGTTATATCCACGATGCGGTGGTTTCCATATTCTATATTTCATCAGAATCGTGGCTTATCGCTAGTGGTAGCTAATCGCATGCTACGAAGTTGGCTGTATACTCGTTCCGAATATATTAAGCTTAATTAATGACGCAACAACTTGAGGATCAACGTTTTTGTTCGCATAATGTGACACTCCTGTAGGTAGCAACTTCCTGGCCAACGATGATGATTTCCCTCTGTGTGCCTATAGAGTATAGAATACCTTCTGGACTGTTTCAAAGGCGGATAGTTATCCACGATAACCAAGATTAAACCTTGAATTTTTTCCCCGTCTTTCTATCAAACGATCCGCAA
Source organism: Phymatocera aterrima (assembly GCA_963170745.1). Classification (NCBI taxonomy): domain Eukaryota; kingdom Metazoa; phylum Arthropoda; class Insecta; order Hymenoptera; family Tenthredinidae; genus Phymatocera; species Phymatocera aterrima. Next base: position 18,637,639 of record OY720660.1, read on the forward strand.
AAATTCACGGGTACTTACAGATATAATTTTGCCGAATTATTTCGTGATTCTGACGGTGTATTCCCTCCCGACGCAGTACACAAGTACAAGTAGAGATGTATATCCAATTATTAGCCCCAGTTGGCCGGTTTAGGACCCGAAAGCCCCCATCGGTGAGTGTCTTCAGCCAATTACAAGCTACACCCTGAAGTTACGAGTATGATTTATGATTCGTAAACGTTGGCCATCGGTCTTCATTCCCAACTGTCGCAGAATTTACGCAATTTATAGTTATGTATCTATGCCAAATACAAATACGAGTGTCGAGTATTGATTACCTGAAATTTACGTACCGAACCAAGTTACTGGCAGACTCTCAGGTTCAGTTTCGAGTTCAAGCAGTTGTTCTTCATCCGATAAAACGAAGAATAGAAGCATAACCTTGTTGCATCGCACCTATAAACTCAAGGAACCGAACAAAGGGAACAGAGGACCGAATATGTCTGCTCATGAGGACATGTGTATTCTGTTATACGAAGTAGGCACGAGCTTGGTTCTACTGCTCATAAGTCATGCTCGTCAGTTTAGCGAGTCCGTTGTAATAAATTGGCTCAGGCTCAATGTGGCAGAATTTGGGCGATAGTGAACCGTAGAACCGCCTATTATTTACCTGAGAATAACATTTTTTCCTAACGAGATGGATAACTCTGATGAAATATAGTAGCCGCAAATTCTGGAATTCTGGAGTGTGTGTGGAGTTGGCGCCTCACTTTTGAAAATTCGTTTTTTTTTTTTTTTTTAAGTTCTGGAATCCTTTCGGATAGCTCGGGAGTTGTTCATTTCTCGATGAAACAGTGCTGTCGCTTGGAAAATGTACAACCGGAACTACTCTCTGAACCTATCGGAAACTCCAGAAACGTTCGAAAGGATTTCAGAACTCTCAAGAGAACGGGAAATTTTCAAAAATTAGCCGCCAAACTCACAGACACAGTTCTGGACCGTGAGTTTTGGCTGGAATTCAACCATAAGCAAGATTCATCCGTTGAACATACCTACGAACAAGAATCCACGGATAGAATTACGCACAATGTAGTTTCTGAGCCCGGATCATAAGTGCATGTGTACTTCGAGTTTATCGGAAACACGTCAGCGAACTTTTAAGCTTCTGCCCGGTGCGATTGTGATTCCTTCCGCCGTTCTGTCGGCACTTCATTTTTCCGTCATTCTCCTCTATGGCACAATTTCCATCTCCGAACAAAAGCACAAGATAAACTTCAAGATATGCGAGAACCCAAAATTTGTTCAAAAATATTTCCAATGCAACTTTGCGCCGGAAAGTTGTACCCAACGAAACTTTCACAAGCGCAAACAAGCTGCTGTAATATATAAGTATTCAGTTCACTCCTCTCGCAAAGTATAGTACGAATATATTCTCCTGCCAACGAAACCCAACTACCGGTTGTTCGCTTCCGAAATCAGAAGGAATTCTCGATTTTGATAATCGTCGCTCCGATTCTGAATCCGAGGTGAGTATATAGTCAGCGGTGTAATTTATCCGAAATGCTTCTCATAGATTTTCGGGTTTCCCTTCGGGGATCGAAATCCGAAGGGAGGAAAAGAGTCGCCGAAAACAATCACACCGCCGTTAAGCTGGCCACATAATCCATAGAAAATCCGATTCATCCAACGCGTTATATATATGTATTACGCGTGAGTGTAATATACTATACTTCGGCTAGCATCCGCGCACACGCCCTCTCCAAGGGTAACAAATGGCTTGACATTAATCCGCGACGCACTAACCAAGAGATGTAGTATGAGGTTTTCGGTCGGCGTAAACTTGCCAAAGTACCGATTCAATTGTCAATTATTTTCCCCCGCTGGCCGATTATTAGATCATTAGAAGATCCTTCGTCTGCGACACCGTTCAACGCGGTGACACTGCTGTGCGGGGTTCGAAGGGCTCGGTAATACAGCGATTATATATATATATATATATACGTGGGTTCGCTCCACGCGTTTATTTCTCGAGCAGGAGTTACCGCCGAGAAAGAGAGAGAGAGAGCGAGATGTATAAAAAAACGGAGAAAGCGGGGAAAAAGGAATGGGGAAAAGGTACGGCTGATTGTGAGTAGGCTGCAGCTAGCTGGCAGGTCCGTAGGCGTAATGGAATCCTTATCGCCGGATTCATCTATCTCATCCTTTCCGTGACTATTTTGTTATCGTACGGAAAATTGAAGACTGTTATTTCGCGAACGAATATGCGAAGATAGTTGGGAATAGTCGCATAACGTTTCTCGATAAAAATCTCCGCGTTTGTCGGCGTATACATTATCGGGCGTATACTTACCGAAGTAGAGGATCTTCATTTCCCTTTTTATCGCCGAATTTCGTTCTAGAAGACAAAAGTTCGAATGAATGAAATCGCGCATGATCTATACACAGAGAACGATATCCATACACCAGAGCCTCTTCTATTCTTTTCCTTGTTTTTCGGTACATAAATTGGATACTTATCCGTCCGTGTCATCTCAGATTGAACGTCTTGGATATTTCCATATTTATAATATACCTATTTTCAATCGAGGATACTTTCGGGATACAGTTAGGCGATGTAGCCGTGAACCCCCGAACAATTTAATCTCTCCTCGAATGTCTTTGATCTTTTAACGAGCTGTCAAAGCCTCAGTTACGAGAATGACAAGCCGAGTAACCTGTTGATCCGATTATCATTTTCTCAGATCATGCCGCGAATCTCATACTTAGAAATGAATTTACTCAAAAGTATGGAAAATTGAGCACACGCTTTTCGGAATTGGAGATAAATCGAATCGATGAACGTGAATTACGTACGACCAGGTTCACGATTACGCACACCTCTTGATTTCTGGCATATTTCACTTCATCGCGCTTCATAATTTGTATAGGATTTTAGCACAGAACTCTGGATTCTAGCCACTCCGACGAAACTCGAGATAAATATAGATGAATGAACATCTAAAAACATGAGAAAATCTCGCTCCATGTATATATATCTATACATAGCATGGGTATATATGCGCATACCTATATATTTTCGAGTATCTTACGTAATAGAATCCATTTGACGATCTGCACTATAGCTATGCTAGTAGGCCGGAATCTTTGTGACGCGACGCGAGGAAACGGTATACATATACGTTTCTAAAGAAATTCGCACGACAAGGTCAACGAATACGAGCTCATTTCGCGAAGTCACATAAAAGTAATTCAATAAAAAAGCTTTTCCCTCTCAAGCGTCCTCGCGCGTGCTAGGCTTTCGCTTTTCCTTAGGTTCGCATATTGTCTGGTTTGGAAATGTTGTTTTTCATTTTTTGTATCCACTTTTTGCCTTGTTTTTTTGTCCGTTTCTTTGTGAATTGTTCGACGGTTGCGCACTACGTTCGCAACGCAACGCTCGTAGCTGGTACACGCGCTCGCGACGGGTCAAGCTTGGTAAAATTTTCTCGACACGTAAGTTCCTCTCTCCTCGTCTCCTCGTTTTCTTCATTTCATTTGGCGTTTTTCACAGAAAATTATTTTTCCCATCGTAGATGTTTACCACCTTAAAGCTCTAAAGCTCCGAAGCTCTAACGGCGACCTGGGGATCGCTGCTAGAAATGGTCTCGCGCCGAGGCTTCAGAGTCTTGGGAAACCTCGATCCTCTTCCTTCTCCCTTGTTGTATTCCTCCCGTTTCTCTTCATTTTTCAGCGACGAAGCCAATCGATTATTGAACGCGACCAGCTACGAGGACGGAATATTCAACATTTTTTTTCCAGTGGAAAGAAAAAGTTTGTTGACAGGTGGGACAGATGTGCTGAGAAAAATTTCCCTTCCTAATAACGTCAACGATTTCTTAGCCCTTCTAATTTACCAGATACCAGTCATTTTTCCAATCTCCCTCCTCCTCTTTCTTCCTCTTTCTCTCTTCCGTATGATAATAAGTCACATTTCGTCACCCTTCAAACACATTTGTATACGCATGAGTGTAGATATATACGTGCGTTAAAATTTGTCAAAATTGATAAACATCGATGATTTTGAAGTGCAAGAACAGAAATATTTCGTATAATGATTGAAGGAGCTTACATACCGCAGTGTCGCAGCTCGCGGGTCGTAACGTATCCTTCTCGAATGTTAATAAATCTTCGAAGCTTTGTTCACGAAAAGTAATTATGGCGTAAGGGTGCAGTTTCGGAATGAAGTTCGTCGTTCCGATTCCTTTCGGTAACGAATACCTATATTCAGTTTCAACAATTATCATTACAATCGTTAAAATGATTATGCGATTTGAGTTATCGGCTGAATGAAGAGTGCATAATTGATCATTGATTTTGGAACAATGAATTATGAACAAATACCTACTAGAATTATTAATGAGGTTTGACTTTGTCGAGGGTTTTCGTCGGGGTAACGGAGAGTCATTTTGTGCAGATACAGGGGACGCATAAGGTGCTAACAAAGCCAAAGTGGATGGGAATGGATAGTTGTGAGGAAGACAGGTGCGTTGCAAGAGTTCATCACGCGCATCTCACTGATAAATAAATCAGAGGACTGCAGGCGCAGGATCTTGTGTCTAAGGTATGATGGTGATAATTTAGAATGAGTAAATAGAAATGAGAATAAAAAGTGCGAAATAACGGAGCACGTAACAGCTTCAACCGTTGCAGATCGTAGTTTTAAGGGGCATTCGGACTCACTGTCTCTGGCAATGAGCCTGTACAGAAACCGTTTCGAAAACAAGAATCGTACTTTCTCGCGAACGACTCGATCGATTTCGATGAAACTCCGAGAATGCATTAAGTACGGTGGCAGAAAGTGGCTAAGTATTTAAATTTTTCTTTACATTAATTAGATTTGATGAAAAATCATGTTTTCCTATGTTAGCTAGGTTAGATTACCAGCGGTGACTCCAAATGCCCTTTAATAACATTACCAATGGCTATTCCGCTTTCTGCTCCTCTCCATGCTAAAGCTCCCTCGGTTCGAGCTCTTTCAACAGAGAAACTCAAACAAATCAAAAATTAAATCCTCCCATTAGGCACCGGCTGTAGCGGATTTTTTCATAACAAAATTGGTTGTTATCAAGTAGTATAGCTACGTAGGTGTGTATCTACGTGGACCAGTTGTACACTGCGTGTAATTTAAACTTCAGCTTTTTACTCATAGGTATATGTATATACGTGTATGCGTGCGTAGCAGAGTTTCAACATTCAACAATTACGTCAGTGGAGAAACTTTTTCTCTTTTGGTTTGGGGGTTTTTTTTTTCCTCCTGTCACGCCGTTTCAACGTAATTACAAAATTACCACGCACGCTAGAGCTGGGCTTATTGCCTTCAGGTTAGGTACGAGATAGGTTCCAAATAGGTACTATGGCGAAAGTATGTATAAAACACTTGCGCAATACCTATCCGCTTGTAACTGTGCAAGTAAGGATCTTATATCTTTTAATTAAAACGAGGATGTAGTGCACCTGATTAAACTTACCGATAAAAACCGGGGAAGGGAGGGGGGGAAACAGAAGAAAATGGACAAAAACGTCACCCTGTCAAACTGACGGGCTAATTAAGCTTTGATGCAGGATAGATTCCTTTTTCTTTTTTCTTCTTGTATTTTTTTCCATTTTTTGTAGCATCGTTCCTAGTCGAGTTTTCAAATAATCTATTTCCAAATTATTTTCATTTTTCTATCACAGATACGATGGCAATAAAACATAAACAAAGAGAAAAAAGAGATAAAGAAAGAATGGACGAAAAAATTCGTCAAGCAAACTTAGATATCGCTTAGCATTCAATTCGCTGTCACCTGATTCAGATATGAAATATATAGGCCAATGGGATGAATAGAAAAAGCTGATATGACAAAATGAACGATAACATAACATAACATAACACAACATATCATATCATATCATATCATATCATATCATATCATATCATATCATATCATAACGTTCAGCAATATGCCATATATGATCGATCACAGGAACAGTAGCGGGCTCACCTTTTTTTCTTCTTTCCTTTTCCTTTTCTTTTTCTTTCTCTTTCTCTCTCGCTCTCCCTCTCTCTTCCATTTTCTATATCGGTTGGCATCAGCGATCCGTTTTTGAACATTTAGGTACCTCGCCCCGTGATTGGCTGCGATTATATTCCGTGTCAGCTATTTCATTCTTCTATAACAACACACAGCCTTAACGTATACTATAACTATAATTTTGTCGTTCTTCTTAGCTTCTTTCTCTCTGTTTCTTGTCTTTGGAGCAATCATGATATGGACAATATTGAAAAAAGAAAAGAAAAAGGAAACACGACAAAATTGTGTACATGTGTATAGTTACGTCTCGTTACGATGTTACATAACTGCAGTATGAAACGCATAACCATTATTTCCGGTACGTTTCTCACAAAATTCATGCCTCTTTATCAGTTCATCTCTCTTTATGTATACGAGCAAGTAGTATCAGAATGCTGACTGTAGTAGTAACAGCAAGAAAATTTGACTACGAGAGCTGTTATACAGAATTAGGTACAAGTGAATCGATAGCGCTTGTTATTACAGTTCGAACGAATCACATTCCCCGGAGCTCACGCGGCTTCTATAAAATCAAGGATTCAATATTTTTACGAGTAGGCATATAACGAAAAATGAACAATATCGCGGCTCCCGGTATCAAGTATGTATCTACCTATTGATGAAAAATTTAGTCTGTTATTGACGTACATCTTGCGAACCAAAGAGTAATATATAGGAGTCGATTTTCCGGTCAATATGATACATTAATTGGTATATATCTTTCGGAAGTACAAATGTAACGAAAAAAAAAAAAAACCTCCAAATTCACAACTTCTCTCGAATATCTCGATCGCTTGTCTTGAATCTTCGCGCACAGACTTCATGAATTGTTCGCATATGGATATGAAAAAATGATCTACGCCATAGGCACGGGATGGATCATGTGCGCAGTAATCATTAAGCTCGGTAATAATTTGACTGAATTACGTATCTAACAGCTAACTGCTGTAATGTACTAACAAGTTAGATATCTGCGCCAGTGTGTATACCGCGATGTATCAACCGATTCTAATCTTACCTGATTGACGAGAGCAGGATGCATCGCTCGTAGTAACTGGTGTTAGGTAACTCATTAATATTTATTGGTTAATTAGAAACGCGTGTATTGTTACCTCGTGAGATCGGATCCGTTTATTACACGGAATTATTAATTGACTGCATTAGATGGATACTGGGGGCCTTCGATCGGTCGTGTTCTAATCGGGTAATTAATTAATTGCTTATACGCGAAGATGTTACTGCCTACGCCTGATTTATCTTCCGCTCCTTGATATTTGAGAAACTCGTCATTTTACTTTCATTATTTCGTGATATAGGAGGACAGATTTTTCGGTATTCGAAGATGTCGCATCAGGCGAACTCCGCCTCCGCGCGTTAACTTCTGCTCCGGAATCGGTATAGAGGTGGGGATCGTTTTAACCAAGAGTGCCGAATTTTGGTGTAAAACCATGAATTACTCTCGAGAGACAACTCCGCGCCAAGTTCCATTATTTACTGAATTAATTATTCGGTACCCGCCAGTGTAGAGCGTCACCCCGTGATCGTTGGAATCCCTCAGAAATCCCCGAAGACCGTCCTATATCTCACGTCCCATTATACGGTGACTAAATTTTCAGGTCAGAAAGACTCCGTCCCGTCACGATCGGCACAAGCAAGCTCGTCTTCGAGATCTGACAAATTTTTGCCGGGATGTGTCAGTGAAAAAGATGTAGATACCTCCCTTTATTTCATCTCTATAATTCCCAAACCACGAACCGAAATTTATTCGGTCTAGGGAGGCGATTGAATGTTAGTATCAAATATGTATCGGCACACATGGAAGAGTAATAATTGATGATATAATTTACTGAAATTTTGTCCCGTTCTTGAGAATTCTAGAGTCGAGAAAACACAAGTGCGGGAATAAAAGCTCCAAAAAATTGTCGATAAACGCGTACAGCTCTGAAGCTGAGCACTTTCCTGATTGAATTCCTTGCAGCAAGCAATCCTAGATGAAACCGTGAAGCTGAGAATTGTCTTCTTTATTTCTCGTTCCGTAATCAACGACTTTCCTTAAATCGCCTTCGAGCTTCCTGCGATTCTCGATTCACCGCGGTCAATGATTTGCTGGAAATACGCATGTCTTGCATGTATTTCTAGGATTCTGCATTTCATACGCCATAATTTTGAACTTAATTAACATTTGTACGACTCTTTCTTCCTCCTTCGGCTTCTTCTTCTCCTACTTTCTCCTCCTCCTTTTCCCAGCGAGGGAAATAAAATTCTTTATATATTATGACGGTAACCTAGAATTTTCCTTTTTCGTCCACGTATCAAGATATTATACCTCGACACAGAAAAATGTCCCAAGAGAGAGAAGGAAAGGGTGGAAGCTCGACCACATCCCAGACGAAATTGGCTTTCTAATCTCCTTTGCCGCTACGAAAACTACCGTCCCAACATTTCCCCCGTAACGTTAGGTTGGATACTACGGCACGATGTTGAAGAGAGACATTCGAAAATAAAAATGAAACAAATTTTAAAAGCCTATGGCTTAAGAGGTGCAAGGCGAGGCGAGGCAAGCCAAGGCAAAGGTTTGCTTTTTCTTTTTCTCGTCACCGCACACCTATACCTACGTATACGACATCCCAACTATATAACCCGAAGCTAGGCGTCAGGTGCGAGGTAAAAGATAATAGAAAAGTTCCTCTTCGTGGGTACCTATCACCTAAGTTTCATCCGACTACTGTCAAGCGTGCACTTTTGCACTTTATGAAGTTAAATATTATATATCAATCGACGAAAGTACAAAGGCCGAAACCACCGCTTTTCAAACCCGCTTGACATGCTTGCCGGAAGCGAACGATATCTGATCCATAACTCCTGGGAGAGACTCCTTTACGGAATGATCATTTTCTTTTCTTTCTTGTTTGTTCGTTTCATCATAGGTATACGCATACGAAACTGGACCGCTGTCCCATGGACATGTTGCACACGTATTCGTGTCGTGTAACGTATCCGATCGGAATGTAAGATTCGATAAGGGAGGTAAGAAAAACAGCTCACCCTCCGCGAAAACTCTCATGCTACGTGCACGGTCAGTTTTTAAGAATCCTCCGCAAACCGCGTCAGCTGTTGATCGTATCCAATAGGCTCAGGTACCTAAAAGTTATGAAAAAAATGGACAAAACTTGCAAAGTTTTATGACATGAACGTGGTGCTGAAAGTTTGATCATTATTTCGTATCAACTGTCTCATAACAGTATTCTTTCATGCAATATGCGCGATTATGGATATAGCGTCGTTTATGGGAAGCGTTATGGGAATATTGAAATATCGCGCGATTACATGCGCATAGAAATCGATTGACCGCGTCCAAGTCCACGTTTCTTGGACGGAAATTAATCTGGCGTGTATGTATAAGGTACGTACGCATACATACGCGAAACGCGCAAGGTACTCGGATACAGGTACCTACAGTATACGTTTACTCTGACGATTATGGTAATTAAATCGCTCAGGGTGGTTCTGCCATTTATAATAAACCTTCTGTCGGTTAGACGGTATTTTAGTACAGTATATCTACGTACACGAGTGCGTACGGGTGTGCAGAGACATTAATATACGTGTGTGCGTAGATGATGGGGGCTGCATGCATGCCCTCATGGGGTAACGACGTTGTGAGGCAATTAATAGACCGAGGCGAAGCGAGGCGACGCGACGTGGGTGACTGAGTGAAGTGAGAAACGAATTGGTTCAGTATTAGGTTCAGATCCACAGTCTTCCATGAAACCACCACCTTTGCGGGCTCTTGAAGAGATAGCAAATCTGTTCCATCTCTATTCTCCATCCCCGTCTATGTATGTACGTACGTATACTAATACTACTGCTACTGCTATCTTCTCGTAGGACGCGCGACGTCTGTAGAATTGTACAAATTCCACGACTCCCAAGGGTCATCCAGGTCGCCCAAGGTGGTCGGGAGATCTCAGAAGGTTCCTTTTTTATTCAGGTCCGAGCTGTATCATCCTCACAGTACCTACCTACTCACCTGCCCCTGGATTGGAGCGCTTTGACGCAATGAAGAAATTCCAAATTCAGAATTCATGCGTAATACCGCGTCTGGTGATTTTAGCCGCCTCACTCTGCATGTCTGACAATAAGGCGAGGCTTTTACGCCTTCACCCTCATTCCCGAGGCTTGTACATACGTAAGTATGTATGTACGTAAATGTACCTAATCGATCCCAAGCTAGCATCGCGGGATCCTATGACAAATATGAATTAGGCGACCCGGAACGAGCCTCGAAGTAAGATTAACCCTAAGTATCGTACATAAATGTTGTATGTGAAACGAAGCGTATATCAGGTGCCTATACAGGGTGTCCCAAAATTGAGTACAAAGACAAGGTGCGTATCAGCTTGTTCACTAAACGTGAATCGTGGCATTTAAAATCCAAAAACTCAATATTGAAATATACGGATTGATGGTAACGATGTACTCTGGTCACAGCTTACCGTGAATGAATGTAATTTCAATTTTGAAAGCGTTATTTATTTCTATCACGCATCCTCGTTGTTCTGTTTGGCGAAATTTCAATGCCAAGAGTGCTTACATTTGAAATTCGTAAATTTGAAAATGTTGATCAGCAGTTGTTAGCTTATCCATAAGACTTCTAACCGATGCTTGCTGTGTACTCGGCTGTTTAACCGTTTAAGATTGTTTAACCGGTCATATCTCGCGAACGTGACTTCCCGGACCACATGTTCCTTGAGTCAATTTACTACTCAGCTCGACCCCCTCTGTTACCCCTATCATTTTTTTTACTTAATTTTGGGACACCCTGTATACATGTGTACCAAGTATGGAACTAATTTTCCGAAGAGTTCATATCGCACCGAAGATACATGTGTGTGTATGTATATACTACAGGTCCCCTCGGGACTTCGGTCAACTTGTGGCTCGCGTGCGAGGGAGACACCTTATACATACGCAATTGTTTAGAATCCACCGCACCCTCTCATACAATATGAGGCATAAGGAGGCGTATGAGCAAAATACGTAGATGATTAAACATACATACATATATGTAGATGCCAGAAGTTAATTCGAAATAGAAGTTGGAAGAAGTTGGACCACGCGAGTTACAATAAGGTATGAGGTTGTACTTTCTCTTTTTTTTTCACCCTGCTTGAGTCACGAGTATCCAGACTTTGTCTGCAGACCACAAAAGTGGTAGCTTTTACTAATTACTCGTTTCTCAAACGATCCTAACGTAACGAGATTAGACGCCATTAGCTTTTAACTCCGGATTAAGTATACCTTTGTTCTCTGGTTAATTGTTAGGTGCATTTCTTCGCTGTGTACGTACAAATTTTACTCTTATTTTTGTCATTATCATTGTTATTATTATTATTATTATTATTATTATTATTATGACAGACGGAATGTACAGAGGTAACATTCGAGACAAAGTCGGGAGACGAAGATCGCGGGTGGTAAAAATCTCAGTCAATTTATCGTTTTTGTTAATATTCTGATTTTCGTTCACATCTTTCCTTGATTTTTTTTCTCGAGGAAGGGGAACAAAACCGATTGAAAATTCCTCGCCTCCGAAGGATATTTAAAGGTTACAGTCAACGGCGCGGATCTCGTGAGAGAGATAGAAGTTAATTGTCTAATTCCCTGAAACGTTCTTCCTCCACTTTCTCTGATAGCGTCGCCTTTTAACAACCCTAAACTCTCCTCCGCACGTCGAGTAGAAACTTCGGATTCCCGTGGACAAAGTTTTATTGCAATACATACTTAAAACCGGCTCCGGTTGGAGTTTAGCTTTTCGTTTCTTATTTCTTCTTCTTCTTCTTATTTCTTTCTTATCAACATAACAAAAATCGTCGGATTTCAGCGAATTTGTAACGTTAATGAACCGCACATTCACAGTACTGCAACGTGTATGTATATTACACAAATATTCACTCATGTGTTACGCCAATAATATATCGACGTTACCATCTACGACAATGAAATTCCATACGCCGATTGTATAGAAACCTTGGAGAACGCCGATAATTTTGTTTGGCAAAATTTTTTACATACTCTGATCGCCCTTACTCCGTTGTGAAGTACGGTGTGTCTCCGTTACAACTGAATTCGTCTCTAGAGACTGAATTTCTGCCAGGGAACCTCGGCCGAGTAGTAAAATTCGAGTTATTTTGGAAGGACGTTTGAGATATTTCAGGGAGATGATAACGAGATAGGTTGTATGATAATCAACGAGGGTTGACACTCGGATATTTCGAACTTGTATTCATTCGTAAGAATAATGCATGAGAATGGGATGGGAGTGGAGAAAGAGGTGGTGAAAAAATAGACAGAATGAGAAAAAAGGCCGCGATATACGTGCACAGTATACACCTACGTTCATACTAGGCACGACTCGAAGCAATCCTGCAGAAAGGGAGGAAAAACACAAAGCAATAATAACTATACCACCTCCGCGGGAACTCCTATAAATATGTGACACGTACGTCTCCATTTTGTCCTGTGTTCGCGAAATATCTGCAAATTTATGCCGTATCGCGGTTATGAAAAGTAACGGAAAAAAAAATCAAACAAACAAACGAAAAAAGGACGCAAAGAGAAAGGATTGAACAAACGTTTCACCTCAGTTTCCATTCGGATGTACGATCTGTAAATAATCGTGAAAAAGTTTCGCGATGAAAATACTTTTTGGTTTTTTTTGGGGGGATTTTTTTTCTTTGTTTTTTGGATTTCTGGGCTTCAACATAACCGAGAGTTACGGCTTATCCTCTCGCTTTAAACTTCACATTTCAATTGTTCCGTCGCAAACTCAATTATCACCGTTAAAGCCCGCCACGTACGTTCGAAGGAGTGAGAGTTTGCTGTGCAGTGACGCGGATCAGAGGGGCGATCTCCACCTTTCGTCCAATAACTAATTGATACAACTAGTTTGACGATATGAGTAGAATTATCCTTTCCACATACTATTCCACTCGGAATTGAAATTCGGATAATTATCACTCATGGATTACAAGTTAATCGAATTTCGCTAATTTCTTACAATCGTGAGCTTGCGAAGGAACAGACTCATGGTTTCACATATCATTCACTATATTGCTACGTTTTTCGGCTGGTCGATTCACGACGAATTTTGAATCTCGATAGTCGCGGGAGTGAAGGATTCGAGGGAAATGGGTCACGCGATGTAAAAATAGAAAGAAAATTGATAAATTACTAATCATACAAGAGCACGCTGCACAGTATATTGATTTCATCGTTCGATTACACGGAGCTTTTTTCTTCAGCGTTGTTCCTCGGCTTGAGGCGGTGTCTTTTTGTATATATTCCCACCTCTTTTTCCTTGTACAGCCTTCCTAAATCACGCCATATAAATTGTCTTGCTTTTCCACTTCACGCCCGACGGAAATCAACTTTGCATTGAAATAGCTCGCACCACCTTATTACGAGTTATTCTTCCGGCAGGCAATTTGAATAACGCCGGAAGCCTTTCCTTCACTTCAAAGACCGCGCGCTTCTTCTCCCTTCTGTCCGATACGACTCGACGCCTCCGCACCTCGCACTCTCTCGTTGTAGTGCCTTCCTTCACCCGTGTAGGGCCTCGCTACCCACGCAACTACATATTCTTGGTGAACTTTGTTCCTCGTTCGTATCAGCCAGAACGAGGACAACGCGCGCGACGTCTACGACACGTGTTGGAATTTTGTCGCCTGTAGTACATTATTCATACGTGGATATAGCCGCATATTTACCCTCAATTATCTTCTCGTAACACCTTAAACTATCCCATACCACCGAGGCATGTGGTACGTCAATCCCCCATTACGATCGATCGTGAAGGAAATTTTCTGTTGATTTGATTCTTCCGTTTCTTTATCTCGAAAAAAAAAATTCATTGATTTTCAACTATAATCAAACTGTTCCTCGAGTACAATCGCAACCCTCGATATTTTATTTGTCTTCGGAGTCAGGGCCACCTTGAAATCTTTTTAGTCTAATTTTCTGTACTTTAAAAATTCTTCGATTTTTCGAGGGTTTGTTTCACGGATCAGTGGATCGGATTTGGTCAGTTGAATTTTTCCCGAGATATCGATACTCGCCCCGCGACCTCTGAGTACCAGATAGGTATAACTCTGGCATACAAGAAACGTATTGGCAGATACATAATGCGGTATCTTTCGCGTGAGTAGAAGTCGGTCGCGAAAAAGAGGTGGAAGAAAATAAAGAAGAAATAGCGCGATTCAGTTTCTCCGATTCCTATCGGGAAACAATTTATATCGTTATAGGTACTCAATGACAACTGTGAAGCTCTGTTGCATGCTTCATAGGTATCGTATTTATTTTCATAACGAAATGCGTGTACTTCATGATACTTGACAGAGAAACTTATAAACTAATGAAAAACCAGAAAAATAGAAACAGAACGATCCGCGAAAACGCGTGGACGCGGTTACGGCTTCATTGGTTATGACAGAGGCGAGGAGAGAAAGAAAAGGAGAAGGAGCACACCGTTGAAAGTGGAATCTGAAATAGAATCGCGTATCTTAGCTTGGGAAAGATCGTAACCGTCGGATATCTAAATATTTTCAATTTTATTACCTGCACAAGCGCGAGTTGTTCGGGACGCTTCATATTTACTCCGAGGCACGAGGCACGGGGGACGACTTTACATTATTAAATGCCAATAACCAATACCGATAATATATTCCCCCGTCGTCCCAAGATATAAATAATATATAAGTAAACTCTTTGACATTTCACATTATAGCGCGAGGGTGAAGAAAGAAGCAAATCTGAATATAAAAAGACCAAGGTTCGATGTACACGCGTGATATGGAAGAGAGATGGAAAGAGAAGATTCGAAAAGATTCATCGGAAAGCATTTTCGAGATATTCCGAATGCGAGACTTCGCTTCGTCCGCGTCTATACTCGGTATCCCCGAAAAGTGTTCAGCTGTGGCTCTATTCTCGCAGATTTTCAGAATATTTGCTTTTTCTTCTTCGGTTAGAGACTGAGAGGATCTCGTAGGTTAGTTCGCTCGCCTAATTACATCAGGGGATGTTTAGCATCCCAGATCAGGTTGGCCGTAGCATATAGAGTACCGGGTAAAGGGGCTCGAGGGCGAAGAGGACGACGCGTAGTTTCCCCGTTGATTGGCGAATTCTCATTCACGCGAGCCGCAACGAGGATCAAGGTGAGGCGGTTTGACGAGTAGTCGCCGCGCCGCGCCAGGATGCCTCGTTAGAGTTAATACCGGGTCCGTAACGCGTGTGGAATTCATTCCCGGATATCCACCGAAGACCACAATTCGGTCGGCAATCCGCTTATGGTTCGTGAAAACTTTCTTAGAATTTTCAGAAGTGTCTACGCTATCATGGAAAGAACGGTCGAAGAGGGTCGACTCGAGTTTTCTTTCATCGATGCAACATGTTTACCTGAATCGAAGAAAACTCATTCCACTAACAGGAAAATCGAACTTCAGAATGAACGGAAAACTTCGAGGCCATATCCATCCTGCCTACAATTTTTTTCCTAGAATCATGTGCGCATCCGTGCGCTTCAGAAATTGTGAATTTTGGAAAAATCGACCAAAAATTGGGTGCCCGCAGCGCAGTGAAGGAATCAACGATCCGAAACTGTGTCCTCATGCTCGAAATCGGGGCCATATTCTATGGCCATTAAAATTATACTCGTATCACACACGGCGATTATTACCAATACGGCGTAGTTTAAATCTCTCCATTTCAATGCGCTATGCGGTCATCTCGATTATGATTTTAGTCGGGCTATTCAACGAACGCATACGCTATTCATATCGCGTCAATTGGCTTCAACAATTTGGTTCAGCTACCGGAATCCGCGAGCCCATTGCTCCAGAGAGTATTCAGGTGTCTACGATCTTTTCACCGATCGAAAAATCGTGACCGATTTTTTATACGATTGATATTCCTGTTATCGGTGATTATCAATTGTGAAATGGTTCGATGATGTTATGGAATCGACTGTATAGGAATTGGATCGAGACTTTCCCAGTCCGAAACTACTTGGTACACGATGTTAATGAGCCGAAGGAACGCAAGTCTGAACATAGACCTAGATATTATACAGTCCTCGATCTGCTTCAGTGACTTTTTCTCTGTCCGATCGGCGACGGCCACGCCTAGCTAATCCGTCACGCTTCTAGCTACGAACCGTTTCACAATCTGATCTCGATCTTCCGTGAGTTGAGTGATACTGATTTTTATAGACAGTATTTCAATCCAGGATAACATATGCGCGACGAAACAATTTTCGATTGAAGAGGACTCTCGTCGTTCGAATGAAAAAAATTCGATCCGCGTTTTTGGGCGGTGAAAAATGGCATTTCAACCAAAAATTAGTTCCCGTTACAGACAATGTCTCTTGCCGTGACCAGGATTCGAACCTGGGTTTCTACGGCCACAACGTAGGGTCCTAACCAACTAGACGATCACGGCTAACAGAGGAATTGTTTATAACAAATGGTCAACGATCGACACAGATCGATCTCGACCCATTTATGAAAAAATCCCTCGGAAGTTTTTGGGAAGATATTTACGATAGGTGAACTACGAGATGACGGTTGCGGTCATTATCTCACGAGACAATCGCCGATAGCACCGGTCGGGAAGTAATCCCGCATCATTTGATTCCATCTTTCCATCCAGAGATAATTATCTATGCAGGAACAAGTTTTCATCCAATTTGCCTTGATTATCCTCAATCGTCGAACCCGTTCCCGGTCTTCGTTGTTTAATTGTCATTCGAAATCTGATGCGATTTCGAGAGAATTTCCGCGCCCGGTACCAAGGTAACAATCGGAAACTGATACCTACTCCGAAAGTTCCACTCAAACTGTTATGCTCTGGCCGCTGAGCAAGTGGTCGTTGAAATTCAACGTGAACTGGAGAGAACTAAGTAACCTGAGAGTGCAGATCCAAATATTCCAGCGTCCTTACTATACCTACTTCTCTTCTCTATAACAATTGGCGAGAGATCTTTCTGTAAAGGATTCACGGGAGATCCTGGTAGTAGAAAACCCGAACTAGCGCGCATCAGAACATAATAGGGTGCATTGCAGAACGGAGCTGTGGTACACGTAGCATATAGAATATGGAATGCGCAGATTCTAAGTTCGAGAACGACCGGAAATCTTCTGGATTACATGTCTGAATAGAAGGAAAAATTATTTGGCCAGGAATAAGGATGAAGTCCACTTATTTATCGCTCCGATTTCACTGTACAGAAACTTGACTAGAAAATTATTTCCACGGGCTATGCCCTTCACTCTTCGGTGAAGTCAGACTGCTGCAGCAGCAGATGGATCGTTTTAATTCCGGTCATTTTTAAGGAAGACTTTTAAAACCGAGACTGCGCAAGGCTGTGCAGTATTTCATCTGGGTTGAAAACCTGCAGGGATAGCCAATGTAATTTAAAAGATAACCCAGCCAAGGGGCTCAAGAACGCCACACCGAGATTTGGTCTAATACGCGCGAGTGGATGAATAAGACACCGCGCGTCGCCTTCCTGCAGGATGAAGGTGAATCTCTTTTAAGAGGGATTCAACCCTCCCGCCGTACCTCTTTTATCCCACATTCTTTTCCCCGCTCTTTCCCCATCCCTCTGTTTCCATTTTTTCTGTTTCTTACTTTTTACTTCGGTAACATTATCTCTCTGCATGTTTCGATCTCCGGCTTCCAGACGCTCTGCCATCTCACTTACACGGTGCAAGCTCCACTGCGCCGCAGTCGCGACTATATTGAATTCAAGAACGCGAATCGTCTGACTGCAGTACATCGAGCCGGGACTCCGAACGATTTATACGAATGTCTAGGATAACGGAAAACTCGCGTGCACATGCAGTCGTCATACATTTGCGATTGTACACTCGAGATCGCGAGCTCGCAGGCTGGAGAAAAAATAATGAACTCTTATATTCCTCGTAAGTATAACATATCGAAGGAAAGAAGACTCACCCCGGCCGGTGGGAATAGCTAACGCAATTTTTCTTCCCTTTCCAAAAGTGAAAAAGAATCTTTTTTCTGCGGCCATGTACTATCCATGTACAGCATACATATCTATGCGGACTGATACGAGCTTCCTTGAAGCTTCATGTATATGTTCTTGCAATTTTCATCCCCAGCTGCTGTAATTGCATTTTATTGCGTTCCTCGTGAACCGAAAATCCCGAAGGATACTTTGAGATGGATGCGGTATATTCCGCACGATGTTGCAGCAGAGCTGTAATATTCAAACGTCTGCAACTGTACCAGACAAGCTTCCTATTTCCTATCAATTAATTACGGCCTCGCACGTAGGTATCTGTGCTACATAATTGTTTTCACCGGCTTTCATCGTGTCTTTGAAGACGGCGATGAGAGGCAACGTTTCCCATCTTCTGGGTCAAGAACGTTGTTCTTTCTGTTGAATAAAACGGAAAACCATAAGTATAATTTTTGAGTACTCTCTGCGCAACCGCAGACATTTGGTTTTCGGTTTTTATCTCCGTTTTTCGAGATAACGAGTAGATACTCGTTTTGTACGAATGATTCAATTTATAGCCGTTCACTCGTCCTCGGATAGCGATAACATAACAATTTGAAGATGCCAGGAGAACGCGACGTGCAGGGCGAGGGTATATCTCTTGGTGAAAACGTACCAACAGTGAATTATATCTTTCTGCGTAATTGAACTAGAAAGTTTCGAACAAAACAGTGAAGTTGGTCCGTTGCCAGAGAAAGAAAAATGTTTTGGCTGAAAACTCCTACGCTACTGGTTTCTTCAATGATTCTCTGACGCGTTAGCCTTGGCCGAGTAGCATCCAAGAGTGTACAGCGTACGGGAAACATTATTGTTGCAGAATGGTAAGTTGACCCAGCTTTCCACTACATAAAAAACTAGACTTTGAAATCCGCGCAGAATACTACTCGCGAGAAAGAACCTGGTTTTTATTTTTCTCGCAAATTTCTTTCGTCGCATGAACTCACGATAGTTCGATAAAGCGGATATTGGTGACTACGTAACGTACGTCATTTATTTATCCATTAGTGTTGAAGGAGTTAGATAGTAGCTGACGTTCTACCGAATGGAAAGATCAACGAACAGACGGAGAACGGACAATGAATACATTTTCAAGATGGGACAATGATTGGGAACAACATATTACTAAATGAACAAATCTGCATGCTGGTCCAGGAGGAGAAGAGAACGAAATACCAAACGCCAACTAGCTCCGTGTTAACGAAGCTGATATACGTATCCGCTCTGATCGAACTGAATCGAACGTTCGATATATACTTTGAAAGGGAAAAATATCGCGGGGTGACTCGCGAACGATGGATAAGGTCAAGAATAACCATTCATAGAGATGAAATTGATCCTCAAACTCGTCGAAAGGAAGAAAACATGGCCCTCCACCGGAATCGACTGTATATCTATACAGCGAAAAGTAAATATGAATGTGAAAAATGGTTGTCTGAAAGAAATCGTTATGGCTCAGGAGAGCAGGGAGAGATCCCCCAATCTACAGATATGAAGGGGAAAAAAAGGGTTGGTGAAAAATACGGGTTCCAACAGAAAAGGATACCCGAAGATTTCGCCGAGCGGCGAGTATCCTATACCTATATGCGAAGATTCTCGCGGCGGGAACGCCTACTGCTGCCTATACTACTTGCCATTGAAATTCCTCTGATCCCTCAACTTTGATATCGGCTATCGCCCAGTTATCTCGTTGGTTGCGGCAACGCATAGATATACGCACATACCTCCAGTTCGAAGGGGCTGCTGCTGCCGCCCCGGTATAAAGACGGAGCCGTTTCGTCATATCTTGGTATCTACGATTTCTATTTCTCAAGCATACCTATAATGTATGTATGCATATGTATATATACCTACCTGCGGAAAAGTTTCTGGGTCAGGAGATAACCGTGGAGATAAGATTTTATTCAATTATCCGCATTCATTCGATTTTCGACGAGAACAAACATTCGCGTAGCAAATCTTTTGACCGTAAAAGCGAAGAGGGAGGAAACCGCATATCATGTGTATTTACTATTTTCAAGGTATTCTGTACACTCCGGCAGCACTTGACCTCACGAAGTGTATATATATATATATATATATCAAATGAAATGCGAAATGCATGCATTTCAATCCGCGTATTTCCGTTCATGCTGCACGCATTCGACGCCTCCGCAATGTGCTACGGTATAAGCCATATTTTTCTTGTCTGACATGAGTACCAACCCTGAATTCATTCGGGTCAACTCGGGGTCAGAGGAAATCTAATTGCCATATTTATTCGTTTATCCTGTACGATCGTGCTGCAGGACTGTAAACGGAATGTAAAGTTTTGATTTACGCCTCAATTTCAAGCTTCGAATTCAAGTGTACAATAGTATGCCGCCACTGGCGCGGGCGTACTACGTTACATACTGTACGTACAACGTGTAGGGTACATACGTACAGCCCGTAAACGATATCTAATGTACGAGCTGAACCCCAAATTGTAAGTTTCATCTCCGGAGAGAATTCTCCCGAAGCAAATGACCAGGCTCAGCCTCGTGATCCTTGAGTATTAATTAAATCTTATTATTATATAACGGGTTGGAATTTTCGTCGGAATACCTGCTGGATCGTTGAAGGGTTATGGGAAATTAAATTGAAGGGTTGAGCATTATAGCGACGGCCTTTAAATACAATATCAATTCTCGTGGAACAACTCTAGTCCCCAATCAAGGACAACGTTTTTATTCTTTTTTTTTGTTTTCTCCCCTCTTTTCAGTTTTTCAATTTTTGACGGAAGCTTCAATTCCGTTCGTCAATCCCCCTCGTCGTAATTACTTTTTGACTACGGAAACAAACGGTCGATTGAAACGAATAAAGGTAAAGAAAAAATGAAGGTAGAAGCTGAAGCACTTTTTGCGTGCAAACGGAAAATTTGCCAAATATTTTTTTCTCTCTTCAGAATAAGATAACAGATCGGTTCAAACTTCGAGGAGTAAACCAAGTTTTCATTTCCCCGGTTCGTTGATCCTCCAAAAAGTGCGTTGACCATAATTTCAAAGATCCCCCGATTCGGTTCGAAAACCGTCCCCGTAAAGTATACCTGAGCGGTAAGTTTCGCTCGATCGTTTCCTCAGATAAAATAAAGATATGATAAACGGCTGAAATTCCGTTACACACTAATTCCCACTGCGCGTTCCAGTGATTATACTATAACTTTTGCTATTCTCCTACCTACGCAGGATCCATGATAAAGAATTCAACAAGTGATGAAGAAAACAGAATAACAGAGTACACAAAAAAAAGAAAGAAAACAAAAAAAAAAAAAAAGCAAGCAAAACGAAAAACGAAAAACGAAATGAATGCTGTTATTAGACTAACCATCTTCATTGTTATTGTTATCATGCCGCTGAAAATAACGTCGAAAATGGACACCGCGTTAACGTTTAAATCCCTGGCCAGTGCTGATAATTACATTTGCCGGACACGACCCCTCTGCAGTGAGTAGCAGGAAAAAGCAATTTCCCCGGTTCAAACTGGCCGGTTAAAAACATCGTCCTTGCTATACGAGTTGGAATGATGATAAATTTTCGAACAATATATATAACAATTATAATTCATGTATGCATACCATTTTTTTCCTCACAACGACCGATCGATTTTCTCTGTAACGAAGAAATCTATCCACAATAGAAAGATATAAAAAACAACAAAAAATTGGTAGAAACGTCAATTTTTTGGAAACAATTCGTCTGTAATTAAATTTTTTCTTTTTGTTTTTGTTTTTGTCCGTTTTTGTTCGAATGAGGTATTTCTAAGGTCACGCGAATTCTGTGACCCCGTGGCTATAGTTTGAGCTTCTTAGTCGATAACCATTCTGGTAATTTATCGGGGATAGAGACGCGGACGTCGAGACGCTAGTACTCGGCGCCGGAGAAAGACGTGAAATACTCGAGTACGTATATAGCGGCCAGACTCAAAACCCCATAAGATATCTTGCTGGACTTTATAAGTATATATACATACCCGGACGCCTGGCACGACCTGGATTTCATCTTCGCCGCGGCTGATAGAATTTCATTGAATTTTTTTTTTTCTTCTTCTTCTTCTTCTCGAACTTCCCGTTCTTTCGTTCGCAATTTTTGATACTTGATTTGATAATTTTGTTTTACGATTTTCATCCTTCTAATTGAGTTATTCTGTTGTTCGTGAATTTCTTTCATTTTCTCTCATTTCTTTACTTCTGTTTCTCTATAAAACTTTTTCACCGATGTGTAAATTGGAATTTCTGTTGCACCAACAATTGAGGTGGAAAATGAATTTGAAAAATGAAGCTTGCTCCGATAGTATATTCAGTAGGATAATTGGCGGGGTCACGTGACCGATTTTAGAGTCTTTCAGAAACACGGCCTCATTTTTTCGCAAAACTTGGAATTTGTTTGGGATTTTCAGCGATTTCAGTGATTCGGGAAAATCAACATAACGATTATTAAACGAATAATTTCTAAAATAAACCTGAAATGCGGTCTCGCAGCGAGATAAATATATTCGAAATTTTTACGATATTTCTTCCGCCCGGCCCTATAGTCGACCAGAGCGCACTTTCAGACGCTTGCGTACGGGGCATTCCATGCCAACTCGACCATACTCCCGAGCCGACTATTTTTGATTTTGTTGTTGACCTTTTATATGATAGTCAGAGATAAAAGAATGACCAGCGAATCATTCCAGATTTTTTACACACTCACTGAGATTCGATTTTATGCGAAATTATTGCTTCTTTCAAAAGGGCTGTAGCTCGGAATCTTGAAGCGCTATTGCAGAAAGTTTGCGGAAAAAAAGTTGCGTCTGTGAGCGAACTCTGCGAAGCAAGTTTCCAACTTTTTTTTTCACTGCCCGAAGTACCCATTTCATGCCGAGTGAAGAATTAATTGTATTTTTCGTCCAATGAAACAACATCGATTTTTTTCAAGAAATCGTGGAAAATTCTGCATGGAAAGATGCTCGTTTCACGACCTCGTCTGAAGTGGTCTCTCCCGAAACACCGGAGATATTGCTGTTTAAAGGTGAGAAATAGTGAAAGAAAATGGCAAATAAAAATCGTCGAGAAAGTAGAAGTTTCAAACGACAGAGCGATTGCTGTTGGAAGGTGTAAAATAGTGAAACAACGAATATTTTCCTATATTTAATTGTACCATTTGATTTGATTCGATTTGATTTTGTCATAGACTGAATCCAAACGAAATCATGCATGCTGGCGGACGTCATTTCCCAGAATGGTCGGGCGTTGAATTATGTAGTTCCCCATACAAAATAAGCGAACACGTATGTTTTTCCTTGCTCGAGAATTCTCATAAACTCTAATCTCAGTCAGGAAGTGTGTACAAAATCTGAAATAACTCTCTGTACTGGTCCTTCTCTTATCTCGTACCACCGTATCCAAAATCAACAGAAAAATCGAAGAAGGTCGGGTCCGAAGTATGGTCGAGTCCGCTTGGAATGCCTCATAATTATTTCGTAAAAAAACCCAATGGATTCGAAGTCTTGCGAAAAAATGTGACCGAGATTCGCTCGCGTGATCCCGTGTAAGGAAACTCCATGGGAATATTATTCGTTACTGATGTTCTATCCCCTTGATCTTTTCTCATGGAATTATACGTCGTTTGTGATTACTTTTCCCGCCACTTTATTGATCGAAGTAGCAATATGAATGCGGACTTGCTCGAAATATTTCGAAGTATAATGTTGGCCCTAAAACCGTCACATTGATGCTGCGAGCTTATCAATATTTCACGTACCCGCCGAAAAGTTGAGGATATCATTTCGAACGCTTGTACGTTGTACAAGAGCCAAACGTTCGAAAGCTGGTGCCTGTAGTAACGGTAGAACCTGCAGCTCTGCTGACTCCATTTAAACGTGAGAAGAAGAAGAGGAAGAAGAAGAAGAAGAAGAAGAAGAAGAAGAAGAAGAAGAAGAATGGAAAAAGAAGAGTAGAGAAAGAAGACAGAGGAGAGAAAAGGGAAACCATGTTTTGCCATTCTTGGCTTATCTTTACTGCAGGCACCTCATGTTCTTGCCTCGGTAAGTTGCCACGAACCTGCGGAGTAAGCGACTATATCGCTATAACTATATACACCGCAGTAATTGACGACACCCGGCATTGTTTTCGGCTGCGTAATGACCGGTTTCTCCTTGGCGGGAAGCCTTTGTGCGTAACAACGTGGAAGGAGCATAATTTTGTTTGTTCTGCACGAAGGTGTACATATAGGTACATATCTACTAAGCGGATCAAAAGGTCGGAACCCTCGCAGATTTCGGATTTGGGCTACGGAAAAAATCCAGCCGAAACTGCCTTTTTTCTCCTAGCTTCTATGTATCTATATTCTACAGCGATATATCTATGGCGGAGAATTCTATTGAAAATTACGCGTACGATAGCTGGATGCTGAAAATTTCACACCTTCAGGAAGTGTTCCATGCGACGATCTACGATTTTTTCTTCCCAACATATCGAGCTTCAGACCCAAGTGTCCCGATTCCACAATCCGATTAGTAGTGATCGATTTTTCAATAAACTACAACCTACGCGATTGATATTTCCGATAAAGGGTTACGATTATAATTTGTCATCCGATTCATTTCTAGCGTTTCGAGTCGCTTTGGAAAAAAGTAACCATTTGTATAGTTGAATTAGTGCGGGAGGTGTGTTCGTAAAAATGACACGTTCGGATTGAGGTTACATCGGTTGTTCTTATCCAGATAAATTCGAGCTGGTAGAAATCATAAGTCATATAATACATACCATCCATACCTATCCCACTCGGGAAATACATAGGAAGTTGGAATTTCGATTAATGGCGATATAAATTCGATGTTAGAACGGTGGGGTCTCGCTTTTGCACTGTAAAGATTGCATGTACAAGAACCTATACGTAGCATGTGGAAACAAATATTTTCGACTCTTTCACAAAATAATTATCCAAATTTTTCACTTACTTCGGCGCCAGCTTTTCCGCTCTCACCCAAACCAACGGAGTAGATTTACTTAGTATACGCGTGAAAAAATTTACGTAAAAAATGAAGAATTCAACAAATTCACAAGCTCCGCAGAGTTTACACGCCGTATATCGATTATTATATTCAATTTACTAGCTCGATCTTTTCTCTCTTCTTTTCTCTTCGTTTCGCCTCTTTCTTCCTCTATCTGTGAGAGAGAGCAAACTTTGCTTTCGCAAATATTTATCCTGCACCTGTCATTTTCACCAACCCTCAACGAACGGATTATGCTCAACCCCAACTTGAAAGGGGCGGGCGTTCCTCTTTTGATTGATCAGCCCTTTGAAAATCCTCACAGCTCTTAGCATGGTCTCACGGGTAAATACAGGTACCGAGTATATAAACGTAGAGGGACGAGGCTTGGAACTTTCAAATTTCTAAAGAATCATGTTTTCACCTTTGATATCTTCATCCCTTGCTCCATGCGTCGATATATAGGAGTAGAAAGTAGTCAGATTGAATGGGACTCAAAGGATTCGAACAGATTTACAAAATCATATTTTTATGATCTACTCATTCCCGATTATACTGGAGACCCCTTTCCCCCAACTTTGAGTTTGCATGTTCGACGACAAATGTTTCTTATATGTATACTCGACGAACTGTACCTGCAGCGACGAGAAACCTTTATGGAATTCTTCTCATCCGTTATATTCCACCCGATCCTCGTCCTCGTTCGGGATCAGCGGTGCTCGAAGCTTCGAGATAAACAACAACTACACCTATGTACAGCTTCCGGTAGAATATGAGGTGCGTATCATACGATATATGTACATATCTATACATGCAATGTATATACACGGGGTAGAGTGACGCAGCAAAGAATGCGGCAAACCGGAGGTCGACGAATTTATAGGTCAGCCTTGAAGCAGGAGACTGTGGATGGCATAGAATAGTATCGAGGTAATGGGGAAGGGTAGTTCTCGGTCGTCCGTGGCTCCAGCCAGCAACCAGACGTCGCGGCGCCCGGCGATCCAGACCTTGGAGCCTCTCCCGAGGCAATCGACTATACAATCGTAATACAAGGCTACACTATAGGTCAATCTACGAGACCAGTTTGAATCCGACGCAGTTTAGGTAGGTATAACACCGAGAAATGATGAGCAGCTTCTAGCCAAAAGTTCGCTATAAGCTGCCGAAGAAGTTTTTCGGTTTTCAGTCAAAAACATTATCTCGTGAGATGAGACGGACTCATGAACGTGTCTCGAGCAAGCGGGAACATCAAAATTTAAATACATACATGAGTGGAATACGCATTCTCTTCGAAAGTATTTTCCTTCAATTTCCGCGTAGAGGAACGAAAGTTCATCCTCATCTTCGGCGATTCATTTTCGCTACAATTTATGACACGTAACTTTTTTCCCGTGTTTTTCTTCTCGTTTCGCTACTTTTCCATTTTCATTCGCAACATTTTCAAAGTGGACGTGAAGAGGTTCGACGATCCGGATGAAATGTCTTCGCGATTATTCATCTGTGAGTTACTACTTCTTAAACACAACAGTTAGGCAGAGTCGTAAAATTGTTGGTTTATGCAGTACGAACGACTTCCCGAAATGGCGCGAATGTTGGATAACCTGAAATAAAGAAAGTCTCCAACGTTTGTTCCAGACTGGATAATTATTTCTGCAACGAATCAGCCAACATCTTGACGTTCGCCGTGTTATAGCCAAGCAGAACGAAGTCTTCGCCCACTCTCGGTATATAATATCGATGAAATTGATTCTCGAATGATCTTTTTCTTGTTCTTTTTTCGTGGACCGGTAGTCGCCGGTTCGATTTTTGTTGTGCTCTTCGGTATCGTTGAACTAATTATCCTATTCGCGATGGCGGAAAATCGTTTTTGTAATAAAAACTACATACATAGATGCATAAAATTCTTTCGATTTTCGCCTGCTGATTTCAAAACCTTTGGAACGGTCTGATAATTTTCTTTTCGCTTTTTCTCTCTATTTCGTTTTCTGTTTCACATTTTTTCCCCTCTCTTTATAGACCACTTTCTACTCACCACGAGGCATGAAATATTTTTCGACGACCTCTTTGCCCCGATCACAAAGCCCGCCAAAGACGAATCACTCTTGTCTATCTTTTAGCTTTTCGTCGAAACCCCTTGCCGACACGAAAGGGTAACTCGAAAAAAGCGATACCTGCTCCCTAGAGAGCCGGGAAGAATCCGCACCACTTGACTATATGTATATATCTATGAAGCTTTTTGCCGAATAAAAAAGGGAAGCGCCGCTACGGCGCCCACTCACAGCTTCGTATAGCGATTGAAGAAAGTCAGGTTATCATTTCGTATGCGTATGTATGTACGTGCGATCGAAGAATCAATTTTTCCGCCAAAGTTTCGCAGGTATTCGAATACTTCTGTGCGTGATAATCATTGCGGCGAGTTTTCTTTTATCCCGATCTGAAGTTCATCGAATTATCGAGCGGAATGTAGAACAATGAAATCGGGTGTGAAATGAAACGAGATGAGAATGAAATAATCTAAAAAAAAATGCCAATTACTCGGAGCGGTGAAATTGTGGTAAAAGAAGAAGAAGAAGAAGAGAATCGTTGAATTTCACCGATTCTGCAGAAGCGAGGAATCGTTGGTGAAGAGTGCATCAATCTGGATTTGCAGTTTGGGTTACAAACCGTGGCGTAAAGTAGAATGAGGATGAAGCCGGGAAAGAAAAGGACGAGCCAGAAACTCGGACCGAGAGTTCCTCTGGTTAGTAGATAAATTCTCAGCTTTATCGCAGAGACTTCCAGCGGTTTATTCGGCTAATCGCCATCCACGAGCCCGAGTGAACCGAGAGCGCGAACGTAGTTGGAGGTAGGTAGGTAGGTAGGTAGGCAGGCAGAGACCTATAGTATATGAGAGTTTTGTTTGCCACGGTTTGCTTTTTGTTCGCCTCTAGCCGCTGTTTAATAGTTCGCAGAGCAGATTAGCAAGATTTATTACTTAATGGGGGGCGGAAAAGCGAGTAAACAATAATCATGTGTAGGTATAAGGTATTCGGTTGACGGGGTCGTCGTATCGGAGAATAGCAAAAAGACCTCCGTTATATTCCATCAAAAGCATAAAACAAGACGTGGCCGTCTCGCCCGGTGATCCGTCACAGACAAAGGGTGTGAAACTTGATGAGTTACCCATCGCAATTGAATCGTTAGACTCTCAACTAACTAAGGAGAGGATTTTTTTCTTCCCCGTTAATTGCCTTGGCGTTAGGTTACGGAGAGAGAGAGTGAGAGAAAGAGAGAGAGAGGGGGATCACTTCAGCGTGTTCCCCGCTCCCCCGTCTCGCCCCACCTGATTTTATCGGCGTCGTGAACGGGGATGAGGCAGAATTAAACTGAATCATTTCACATCGGGAAGATTCTCCTGCAGGTTATAATTGAAAGTTATGAAACTTTCGGCAGAGTTTCACGAAGCCTTCGGAGATCGATCTTAATCGAATTAAGCGTGATTGATTAACAATAAGAGAGAAACGTTCGACTGATATGTGTATTACTGTCTCAAATATTTCATCTATTTCTCTCATTATCAATCAGCTTGGAGGATTCATGAAAATTCTACGGTACAGGATCACCTAGTGGTTTAATTGTCTATTTTTTTCGTTATTTCTTTCATATTGTTCTGCTGCCTCATTTACTTCCGCAGCTGAAACCGCAGGCTGTAATTCCCGGGTTAGGACAAAATCAATGGACAGCGGAAACTGGATCAATTATACTGGCCTGGCTGGTGGTTCTAGCAGCTTTCAAACTTTCCTGCAGGTCAGACAGTATTCTCTATTTCTCTTTTTTATACAGTTTTCAACAGAACCACCCTTTCCGTGTTTCTAGAACACGATCTAGATCAGGGGTTTCTAGATCAGACTCGATTTAACTTGATTCACCATTCCGCCAACATCCGTATATACATATATCTCTCGCACCTGCTTAAAAGATTCACCGTCACCGGGGAACATTTTCGATTGAAGATTCCCAAGGGAATTTTTATACAAAGAGTTGTCGGAGTCGAGTGCTACGTTGATTACTGCGGTCTGCGAGCAAAAATCAAACGACAAACAAGAAGAGAAAAACCATGTGAAACGGGGCACAGAGTGAAATTCATGCATCAGGACTCAAAGTGTTCGATCACATGCTTCTTTATCCAGCGCTTCAACGTCGGTACATACCTCTTCGCTCTTCGTTCATTTTCGTCCTTTTTTTTACTCTCAATCTCTGTTGATACCTCATGAAGCAATATCCCATCGTCCAGCTTTCCTGAAAACAAATATGTATCTCGCCAATTACTTATTACCTACCCCGTGTGCACAAATGTTGCAACCTGTGCTGGCACCGTGCCGTATACGTAGGTGGAATTGGATTGAGGAAGAACGCCACAGGTGGGACCGTTTGAAAAGTAAATAGAGTTACGAAGGATGCTGCGGCTGTGGTGCAGGAGAGTGGAAAGTGGAGGAGTGGGGATGAAAGAAACGTGGTATCAACGACAAATGAGATTACGGTGGCACTTCAACGCCCGTAACATCGTTGCGAGACGTTCCATATCTTTTATTCGACTTCATTTGATTTGATTTCATTTCATTTCATTTCATTGTATCTTTGCACATACATTCCTCTCCGTCCGTTTGTATCCTGTGGCTTGCTCATGTCCTTTCTACGCAATTTTCTGCTCCGGTGGAACGGAACGAAAGCCTCACAGTTTCGCACCTCTGGGACATCAGGATGGATGAAAAAATGACAGGGAAGAATATTAGAACCACGTTTCCCATTGCGTGACAATTTTAATAAATATGATGGAGTACAGAAAAGTGTGAGCCGTTTGCATCGAAAACAAATTATCCGACGTAGCCGGAGCTCAAGTTCTCAGAGCATTTGTCCCACTCTTGAGCCGCGGTCTGACTGCTAAACGTCTGCGTGACGGATAAAACTTCGCAAAACTCTGCTTCTAGTTAACGGATTTGATTATATTGAAAACTAATCCTTGGCTGCCAGACTCGGTTGAATCCGGCGATAATGGAAATACCGCAGTCATATTTCACTCAACATTGGTCATTGTTTCTTGTTATAGGCTGCAGTATAATTCGACGATAGTTCAACGCTGCGTTATTTCAGACCCTTCGATCATCGTGGCTATGGGTGGGGCTTAAAGATATTGAATAGGCCTACACGGGACTGACGGTTCGGACCGTAAATCTAGCAGCCTCTCTGAACCTCGGACATCTGTTACTTCCACCCGCCAAGTTGCGATCTGCCGCAAGATCTTAATTAGAATTAGTCATCTATTACAAACTCCGGTGTACCTACATACTGTATGGACGTTTGTTGGTTCGCTGATTCACTTCGATCTTCAATCCAGGCTCCACTGATAGAAATTGTGTACAGCAGCTATGTGCCGGTGGAGAGTTTATAAAAGACACAGAAAATGATCTGGTTTCTGTGATAAAAGAAGAAGCATACGAAACTTTCCTCCTTATCCAAGACAAAGCAGTTGATCCCTTCGCAAGCCACGATTCGGGGTAAACGGATTGTATCAGATATCAGGCACTGCGGAGAGGAAACAAGGAAGATTTGCCAAAGTTCGTGAAATTTCCGGATCTCAGAAACTTTCTTAGTTCACAAATTTCAGGTCTTTTCAACAAGATTTTCCGTTCCAACCAATACGCTATCCTTTCATCCCTGTAATCAGCGAAGACATCCCCTCGACGTTGTGTGTACGTACGTAGACGACGACGACGACGACGACGACGCGACGTAAGGGAAAGAGTAGAAGACCAACAAGAAATCATACGCCCACGTGATGAATAAGCGGCGAGGATGCCAACGGCAGCAAATGAAAAAAATTGTTCATCATCCTCGCGTTCGTGTTTGCATTCTTTGTCGCACTTTATCATCCGAACCGGAACGTCCAACTCGGGGACAGGAGTTTGAGCAAGGTCTCAAGGTCCTGTTATGTACTGCCGCGCGGTGCGTAGGCGTCAGAAGCGCGCTGGTCGCATCGAGCGTAACCTAATCTAGTGCAAGCACCGGATCTACGCATCCGAAAGCGGAACACGTCGAAGCCTCGATACAGTGGGCGTCATAACGGTAGTTTAACCTTTTCAGAATGACGTCATGCTCGCCAGGTCCACCTACGCTCGAGACGCGATAGCTAGCCTGCCTACCCCAGATAGTGCATCTGGCGTGGAATTCCTTTGATCCGTAGATCAGACTTGCGCCCCTCGATTCGAGTCGGTCTACCGAGAAGGGTGGTTATAACCCCTGCACGAGCACAAGGTTATTCGCACGAAATGATGGGCGGGAAAAATTCTTGATTCTGTATAACGAACATCGTGCGGTAGATGTGTACGCACATAGATATTGGGGTGCTTTGGAATGACGGAGTTTTCGATTTTCCAACGGGCCACACCTGGAATAGTTAGTTTAGGTAGAAAAAATGATTCTGTCAAAGGATGAGCATTTTAGGTTGAGGGAAAGAGCGGGCTCATTCGATTTTTCCTTTTTTTTCCTTTTCATCGAATTTATGATAGATAATTGTTAGTGAGCGAATTTTTTAACAGGAGTTTACTGAAGATGCTATCCGATTTTCAAAATGATACCCATAACGCGAACGGTTCGTTCACTTATCATGAACAATAGTTTTGGAAAATGGTGAAATAATAAAGTGAAAATCCGTTTGGGGCCCAATTTAAACGTGAATTAGAATGTTAAAATTCAAAAAGTATCTTTTTCAGGACGCAATCCGATAATCTGACAGCTGTGAGGGCGGAAACAAATGTTTTCCAATAATTATCCGTCTAAAATTCGATACAAAGAAAGAAAATGAGAAATCGAATGAGCCCGATCTTCGACCCAACCTATGATGCTCATCTTTTGACAGAATCTTTTTTTCTAACTAAATTCACTATTTCAGGCGTGGCCTGTTGGAAACTTGGCATTTTTTTCATTTTGAAACACCCTGATTTACGATTTAACGACTAGAGCAAACGGCAAAAAGCATTAGATTTCAAAATTCAATCAATTTTTTGTAAAACGTACAATTTGTGTTGTAACTTTCCTTTATATTTCATTTATTACCGCTGACGAAGCACTTCTGTATAATACTTCTACGTAGATGACTAAACTTTCGCGAGTCTCGAGACGTTGATTACTGTTCATTAATTATTTCTGAACACTTCAAGCACACACTTTTCTTTCTCTTTTTCTACTATTTCGATCGAAAATTGGAAAACAAATTCTCGCATACTCGAGACTCGCGATAATTTGTCTGGACGGTTGCTTTGCTTCTGTTTCTCTTTCAAATTGCTGACCTGCTGCCAATTACGTCATTGAAGAAGTAAAATTTACTCATTGCTAATCGATGTACCTTACGTCAATCGAATTCAATAACATCTCCGTGTAAAATACTCGTACGTATGAAATTATACTTCAGTCTAATAAACTGTTTCTCCCAACGATGTATGAATCTATTTACGTATCAGTGAAAAATAATCGGTGACAGCTCGCATCTTCAGCTTCTAATGATATTCTTCATCCAGGTTCCTATGAACTTCATTTCGCTATGAAAATATATTTTCCAACTGCCATTCGCACTTCGAACAGTTCAGAATCACAGTAGTACGGGCATAGCTGCGATGCGACAGTAGTAAAGGCGGCGATAGGTCAGCCGCTCCGTAACAGAATTCTTCGACCCTGTTGGCGGAGATATTCACTCACAGGGTCAAGTTAGCTTGACTTTTGTGGAAAACAAACATCTCGTGAAGTAAGGGAATCTTTTGGAGTCCTAACGCTTGGTCCAGGCGTCGTTTCATACCAAAAAATGAAAACATAACCAACACTGGCGGAGCTCAATTTTTCAGATCATTTATCGGTATATTATGGAATCGGAAGAGAAGGAAGCAAAGAAGCAATATATTTTCTATATGAAAACTCATTTTACGAAGTATATTTCATCTAATCCTGGTACACACCCAGTTATTGTAACAAACAGTCGGTAGGTATATCAGAAAAGTTGTGCAACGCGACAAGTATTGTTTCCAGAAGTCTTAATGGTACAGCCGCCATGTCGACATAAAAACTTTTCTATTTTCCACACCGTGCCACTATGGTATATTTTACTCTCTAAAGTCTCGGGAGTCGTAACGAAATTACTATAGCACTGTATGTACCGAGACGAGATGACTTCTTTTCTTCTTCTTCCTCTTCTGCTTCGTCTTCACAGAAAACTTTCTAGCACTTGCCAAAGTGCAACGTTTCTTCTAAGTTTATACTAAATTCTAAAGAGACCCCAACATTCTTAATGGTGATTAATCAATTATCAATTTCATTACCAGGTGTAGAATTCTCACGACTCGTATCCAAGACAGAAAAGGTGGACGCGCGTCGTAAGCACGAGGACTCGCTATATTCAATATTTGAAATTGCATGCACGATTCTCTAATCTCAAGGAACATTTATGAATATGAAGTTGAACTTCATGAGCTATAACTTTTTCTCCGTTTGTTTGTTAACTGCTGTACTTCCACTCGTTAATTTTCTCCCACGATTCTAAGCAGCTGAAATCGCTAACCCCATACCGGATGAAAAATGATCTCACATTTCAACAGTGTACATAATATATCCGTGATATTTTCAATTTCACAGATTACGCCGAATGAACGGTAGTGCTGACCGATGTAATTAGCTTGGAGTACCTAATTACATAGAAAGATCTCAACGACGCGGGCGGGTTCACACCGCGCCGTGGCAAACCGAATCGTATCTCTTTTCAGGATCTATTTTTCCAAATGAAAGTTTCACCTCGCCTCGCGTCATCGAAACTATTCACTTTGTGGATTACTAGCTCATTGACTGAAAGTAGATGAATTCGCTGGATACGACAACGACGACGAAACTTCGATATCTACGAAAAACATTAATTATAAACTTGAAATACATATTCAAGTCAGAGCTCATACTTCATTGGGACATGAAACCTTCATTTTTTCTATCTGCAAAACGTGGGTTACACAAATATCGTCAATTCGCGATCGTTCGAATCAATATCCGGCGGAGAAATACCTGCGTAAGGCTAATAATGAACGTCAACCTTCTCCCATTATCCGGAGTAGCCAGTTTTTACAGAAATACGAATACGCAGCTTTGAGCTTTGAGTGATGCCGATCGCCTTCGGCGGACGTTTCGCTGTTCCATTTTCGTCGCGGTCTTTGTTACTATACCTATTATACAAGCAGCAGGCTTCACTCTCGCTCACACCTGAAGACGAGTCGGAAGATTAAGCGAATCATTGTCAAGTATACGGCGGAAAGGCCTACCGCCTCGCTCGCACCAACGCGAACGTATCACAGGGCTAATCCCGAGCTAAGCTCTGTTTTCGAGCTAAACTTCCCGACTCTCGATCAAATTTTATTGCTCAATCGACTGAAGGGGTGATCTCGGATGTTGTACGTATACACTGAGCCAGAAAACGGCATTCAAATTCGAATTTGTAATAATATTGAGTATAATTTTATCATTTGATTTTTCTGTTTTCTCCCAATTCATTTATGGCTATCGAAGAAAATTGTGCTATAATTTACTTCGCTTGAAAAATTCCAAATCATCTTAAGACCGTATAGAAAAGTCGGCTCCACACTTATCGCGTATATTTTCTTGGCTAGGAGCCAAGAAAGAGAAGTTAGAATACGAGGACTAAGTTTTCGGGTTCGAAAATGGCGCCGTCGCTTATTTGCCAAGATATCTTGAGAGCGACGACGGTAAAATTCTACAGAAGTCAACAACATTATTTGGAAGAGGCAGAGACGTGGGAAAAATTTGTTTGACCTTTCTTTCCTACCTCTTGGAATTGTTCACCCATTTGAATAATAAATTTACGTTCGTTATCAACCAAAAGTTGTGTTTCCTTTGAATGGGTTCAACAGCTCCTCACGGGTCTTTAGTCGAGGCTCTAGAATGGAACTTCAATGAATTCGTTGATGATGTTTTACTCTGAATGGTCCCTAAATAATTCATCGGTGAATATTTGCGCGCGCGGATGTGTTGTATAGGTATAACGTGCACCAATATCTACATAATTGTAACTCGTTGGTACACACCTTGTACCTAGGTGAAATAAAATTCACCGCATCGCGAATTCGTCGCTTCTAATTTCTCGCGCGGTTTAGTTTGCCTCAACCTGTGACAAGCCTTTGAAATGAAGTTCAACTCTCGGGAATGGGATGATTCAAACCTTCGAGGAAAGGTTATTCCCACGACTGGTATAATAGTCCTGGAAATAAGATACATCAAACTGAGCTGCCAGCGTCTCCCCTTCGATCCGCCTTCTCTTCCTTTGGTACTGGTGCCAGTGACTCGAAAGAAATTCAAAGACTTTGGATACTAGGAGATAAAAAGTAGAAGGAGACGGGAAGCCGACGTCTTTCTTGGTCGAACGACTGGGATTGGAAAAAATCATCTCCCGGGATAACTGAATTGAGGAAAAGACACAAGACGAGCACGAGACGAAAGAAGAAGCCGGAAAACAAAAACTCAAGAAAATATTAGTCCAATTTCAGAATGGCTGTAAATTAGCGGCGGCAAATACTGCGTGAATGTCAGATAAATTGTGCATCAGACATCGTCCCAATTCTCCAAATTCTGTCCTGATTAAACCAAGTTGGAACGGCCCTCCCTATGCCATTCCTAGGGTCGTTAAACGATATTTATGAATCACGAATCGAAGAAGTAGTATAGCTATGGAGAGGAAACGAATACCAACGTATAGAGATGAAACGGTTTGTAGTAGTTACGTAGGTGTAAGGTACGGAGGAACATGAACTGGCTGATTAAAACGACGGGTTAAGCTGATCGCCCCGGCATTTCGAGATGCTCTCATCCAGCGCCTCCTCATTCTCCACCTCCGGCGTCCGTATATCTATAACGTCCCGATATATGTATGTATGTATGCATACACGTTCGCCGGTGTATCCACGCTTCAGCGCCTATCGGCGATTAGATCCTTTATGCTCGACCTCACCGAGCGAGCCATGAGCTTCCACTCGATTGACAGTATAAATTCAGTCAATATTCGTTCCGCGCAATTTTTTTCTCCACCTTATATCCTCTTCGATTCTTCTCTATTATTTTCTTTTCTACTCTTTCCTCCATTCACCACGAGGGGATGGGTCGATATTCCTTTTCAATTTCGTCAGGACACTCCATTAAATTTTATACAGGAGTAGTACCGCACGCTGACATTCAGATCACCGTATATTTCTTGCAAATCTTTTGAAAAATGAGCCAATAACTATTCTTAAGTAGCAATTCATGGATGGATATTATATGATCGGGCGCCGCCAATTGTCAATGACTATCGCGATTCCAACTTAACGAGTTTTGGACGAGTGCCCATTTCATTCGAATGATGATCAAATGCGGCTTGGTAAAAAGATGGGAAAGTGGTGAAAAAGGGGCGAAATACTAACCGCAAGTAACATAATGCAATGCAGTGACTCAATTTCCTCCGTTTCATTGGATGCACTATCAATCTAATCGAATCGAATTAAATGCAGTTCAATTTCTGAACTGAATTCAAATATTTCACCCGGTCAGTCCAGCGGTTTGAAACTTGTCCTCCAAAGTTCGGGCTTCACGGAGCAGAGATTTATGAGAATATATTCCGATGCACGGAAGAGAAGAGATTCGACGCGACGGGACGGGACGGGACGGTTCTGCTTCTGTCCTGTTCTGTCTCTCCCTGGTGCCTACTTCGTGGCGTTTTAGTCGTCCATTCGAACGATCGAAAACGTGATTTGCGAGTAAACAATAAAATTGCCAATCCTGTACGTATACTACCGAATGCGCAAATTTACTTGACCGTTTATTCCGCTGCTGATAGGTAGAGGCTTACAGTGAAACGCGTTTCCAGTATAACACCGTATGCGACCGATAGAAATATCTCCGTACAGATTTGGAGCTCGGGCGAGCGAGCCGGCTTGGGCTCAAAACGTCCAGTTATTACTGCTGAGCCGAACAGCAATCCATGTCTATTATAATAATTTATAAACTAGGAAACCTGGAGGGATCATAGTGTTTGCCAGAGCAACGCACATAGCGCAACGCAGCCTGCAGAGTTGACCAGACCGCAGCTGGTAATTTCGACTAAACGCGATATCGTTCGGACTTTGGAATATGTTGGAGGCTAATTAATGGGAAAACGGTATTGGAAGGACGTGATAAACACGTCGTTTAACAATGACACGTCGAATCGAAAGCCCGGGTGCAAATTGAACCGGACGTTATATTTCTGCGATAACTTTAGACTGTTAGGTATGACAACTGGAATCCTCGCGACAATACGAGCCTAACGAATCGATCGGAGATTATTTCTTTGCGATAAGCACTCGAACGAAAAACTGATCTCTCGCGGTAATTCCTTGTTAATTTACGCTCAACTTTGCGAATGGCATCTCTTGCTGATTAGCCGTAACGATAATGGGGGATTTTTTAAGAAAATAACTGTAAGGCATTCCGTCGGTGGTAGGTACTACCGAGCCCATTAGGCTCTCCGGGCTGTAACGTCTGAACTCACGCACTCCACCTAGATTTACGATAATCGTTTGGTGGATTTTAAGGCACGCCGCCGAAAACCAGGTTCGAGTACAAAGTGGGTACACCGCGGATCGGCGAGAGTGGAGAAAAGAAAAAAAGCGTATCATACCGAGAGGCCCGGGGGGGGACAAAAAATTGGAGAAATGACAAACGAGGAAGTCGTGACAGGCTGGAACAAAAATTTGGCAAATTTCGTGAAAGCGTACAAATTTTGTTGGACTTTGTAATTCATCTGTTAATCTAACCCTGCGGTAAGCGTTGGCAAATTCTGATATTCTGACCTAATAACAGGAAGCGAATTTTCCTTCAGAGGAGAAAAACGAAGAAAGAAACAATAACGTACGTGGAGCTATTTCTCTCGGTCGTAATCCCGATATATACCCCCGGCAGAGTAGTCGTTCTAAATTCGCCGTTAAACTGATGGCCTGAAAAAGTTTTTATGAGCACCACAATAAAATTATAGGCTCCGCGGATATCAGGATAACCCTGAAGCGTAGCAATGAGGAGTACGAGGACTTGAGTCAGAGTTTCTAATTGGCATCCATAAGAACTTATGGACCCCACTGCACACGCGGTTAACCATATCTTCCAAGTCTCTTCTGAGTGGCCCGCAATCTTCTCCTTGGATAATTATCATCGTTTTACGGATAGACACGAGTCTATTGGCTGTGACGGAACTGTACCCAACTTCCGCGCTATGCATGGGTATATAGAAATGACTTATGATGTGCTAATAAATCGAATTCAATTTAATGGTAAATCGATCGCGCGATCCGTGATTGATGATTGCGAAGGATGAAAAACTCTTTACTCTCTACCTTCTGTAGTCATACTTAATTTTCACCCTCGGTTGGCCGCCGCATTCTGCTTCGCGGATTTTTTTAAGATTGACTGGAGGATATTGTCCAATTTCTTTCTTTGTTGGACCGGAATATCAGAGAACAGAGAATGTGGAAAATACTCCGTCCAGTTGTCTCGCGTCCTTCTCGGTCTTCACGACCCTCAAAGAATA
The DNA here is from genome assembly GCA_963170745.1 of Phymatocera aterrima. Classification (NCBI taxonomy): domain Eukaryota; kingdom Metazoa; phylum Arthropoda; class Insecta; order Hymenoptera; family Tenthredinidae; genus Phymatocera; species Phymatocera aterrima. The sequence goes on from OY720660.1 coordinate 18,676,394, forward strand.
ACCTTTACGATTCTGTAAGAATCCCACTTCCAATGACGTAGGCGCTGTCAATGGCTTCCACGAGATGTTATTGAAGTACTAGTTAAGCCAGAAGACGTCGCCTGATCAATACCACGCGAAGACTGCAGCGAACGAGAGATTCGTAGGTCTGAAAAGTCGATTTGATTCTTCCTTTTTTGATCCTCATCTGTCGTTGTAGAATTTCTCGTTCGTTTCAGAGCTTTTCATGTCACCCCGACACCCCTCCCCTACCTGATCATTCCAATTACAGAAATTCAATCTGAATTCACAAAGATCATCAGCTGCTGTTCAATTCAAAACAATTTTCGCACCTCCTGATATGCACGTACAGGTATACGAAAAGTCTTCCGTGCACTACGAAATCTTCGATTGCATGTATATGGTGAAATTTTCGCAAAACTGGAACTCGGCAGCGTGGGTACGTTATTGCCCGTCCATGTGGAGATTAGAAAGCTAAGATTAGAAGGGAGAAAAGTTGTCGAATAGATAACCACGAAGACTCCGCGATCAACGGGCACAACTTTATCTACATCCGTCTTGACGAGCTGAGGCTTTTGTCGTCTGCTTACAAAGTCGTAAACTTTGCAGAATCTGCAGCAGATTCTTGATGAGTTCGGTTACACGCTCGCGCCGCAAAATTTTATTCAACTTCGCGAGTTGATGATCACGGAACGAAGTTTCTCATCGTTGACGGAATTGTACGAAACGTTATGAGAACGCAACACTATAGAGGAGAACAATTTTCCGATCGAAATGGAAATCGAAATACATCGAGCTTTTTTCACGCGATAATTTCCAAAATCATCAATGCCAACCTCACACTTCGCTTCCATTCCATTCCATTCCGCTTCTCTGCATCTTCATCCTTTTACTCACTATTCAATTCAAACGACCGAAAGACCGAGCGGAAATTTTCAAGTTCTGAATCTCATCCGAGCTTCACTATTCCCCTCAGCTTTCGGGATACGGTTCGGCACTCGCTCAATTAGCTATTGCCACAGCACCCGCTCACTCCGCAGTAGGTAGGTAGGTAGGTAGGTATATAGGTACTTCTAACTAACGAGAAAACCCCCAACGAAAACGGTCTAACCCGGCAACCTTCACTCGTGACGATCATCGTCGAAGGGTATCGTAGTTGTGCCCGTTAGGTAATCCCCGGTTGAAATCGGGCTGCAATGACTCTAGCAAAGTTTAGCCACGCTTCGATTTCGCTCAACTGAACACATTTGTAACAGCCGGCGAGAAGGGAAATCTGAAATTTTTTAGCTCCCAATTGCCGCTTTGTAACACTTTTTGGGAAAAGAGTAATCCCAGAACATTAGCCGGACTCTTTTGGCAATCTCGACCGACAAAAGTATTTCAAGGTACAATTCTGGAGTATTACACATTCAGCTCTTGGTGTACAAGTACAAAAAATGAGCCGCTAAATTTCGGGCTACTATTTCAACTCACGTAATTTCGCGTTCAAAGATTCGGGTGGAATAAAACCAAGTGAATTGGAAGCAGTGCGTGGAATTGGTTGGCCGATCGTATGCAGCTTTTGCTACGGTAAACTTACGTTTTTTTTCTTCTTTTATATAGTTTCTTGTGCATTGCCTTCCGTTCGTTTTTGGCGTTGGAGAAGTGGCAGAGGTATCGTGGCCGTCCGTTTCACGGTGATTTGTTTCTTCCAAATTAATTTCCCGGGTTTCTATTTCGTGGCAATTCGAACGTGACATTATTCGAAATGAGCTTTATATGCAGAGCTGCCGCATTATATCAGGATTCACGTCCCGCCTTGATATAGTCTATCGACTAACTGCCGAGAGAAAAACGAGAAAGAAAACTAGAAGAACTGCAGTAATCCTCACCCAGATCTTCGAACAGTTGACAAACCATCCCGCTTGTACTTTTCACATCTTGCGAATGAAATTTTTGCCACGAAACGTATTTTTGTTTGTTTTTTGTTTTCACAAATGTATGAAATACCGCAGTGCTCAACTGTTCCATAATTTTCACTCTTCAGACTTCACAGCAGATATATATGACGTTCCGAAACGTGTGCTGAACGCAAGCCCTCAACTTCGCCGACCGTCGAATGAGCGCAGTTCGAGAATTGAAAATGGAAACCACCGCCGTGTTTTCCTGGCCTGTAAATTCTTGTGATCCATTCCGACTCTCTCCTCGGTCTTTCGTTCTCACTGGAAATTTTGGTAACAGTTTGCGGCAAGTCGCGTTGTGCTTGTGGCACCACAGTTCACGTCCTCTGCAGTTTTATGTAGCGGCGGTTACTTTCAGCTCCTCCAAACAATCGATCAGTTCACTGATCGTGACTTGCTCCGTAAATAGTAGAACCGTAAATTCCTTAAATGTCTATTGCAGAAGGTAGGGAATGAAATGAGACAATTGTGAAGAGAAGGAGAAGGAGGAGACGGGTGGGAGGTAGAGTGCTCTTTCCTCGAGAGTTCTTTTTTAATAAACGGTTTCTACAGCCAACCTCTCTCTCCCTCTCCTTTTTAAATCTCGCGTTCTTTTTCTCTTCAAGCTCGTTTCATCCTATTTCTCATCTGCCATCCCATACTCCTTTCCTAACCGTTATATTAAGGGAAGGGCATAGGCAGAAGGAAAAGCAAGCTCCTTTAACTTTTCATGCAAATATCTCTGGCGTAAACCGGCAGGGAACGATTCTTTTTGTTTTTTATCCTAATACGAATCGATATTAATGTCAGTGCCGTAGCCCCAAAAACGGACCGAAAATAACAGAGTGATCACAAACGAAATGTGTCCCAATATGAACAAAGTCTCATTCTTTTTTTTCCCTTCCTTTATCTCCATCTCAACACTTCGTTCGAAAGTTGTATCTCCCTTCCGAACCTCAACCATATCACACACATCTGCACTCTCTCCTACCTGACGTTAGATAAACTCCGTGGCCACTTTTCAACGCGGGATACGTGGCACTGCACTTTATTCATTGACGCACATGCACGTTCATTCCTACATATATGTATTGTGCATGAATCTATACGAGCACTGTGGCATATGTAGGTACCGGCTACACGTACGGTATAAAAAGCTCCCTTCAATCAGAAAATCTCTGCTTCAGCTCTCCGGAGTATCAAATGCCTCGAGCAAATTCTCGTTAAACTGTTTGCGGTTTTCCCTCGGATTACCATACACGAACAGACTAATTGCGGTAGTAAAAAGCTTCCGCATCGTCAGCGTCGCCTCGTCCGCAACATTTAGACACACAAATCGACGATTCTGGGACCCGAGGACTCATTTCTGACCGAATCTGGAGAGATTTGATGTTAAAAATTAAAAAATCACGTCAATCTTTCTCCCGGATGCTCTCTCTTCGTATTCCATACCTTTTTGGACCACAACTGCGAAGGCTATGCGTATCTACCAAACGCGCATACCATTGTTCGTCTTACGTGTACGCGGTATAGACTTGTACAACGTGCATGTCGTATTGCAAGTTGCCTGGTAGACAGATGGCTGTAACTGGTTTCCAGCCACTCCATGCATTCCAAACAGCCAGATATACTACGCAGTACACGTATGTATGTGGCAGTTGGTAGGTAATACCAAGGCGAGAGACTTGTTTCCATCGTGCTCGAGCTTCTTATTCCCTTTGTAAAATAACCTTCCCGGCAAAGTTTCATAGCAGGTAATATGCATTACAACGCCTCGTTCAGTCATGCGTTTACATTTTCTCGAGCATGTGTTCATGTCGGCGAACTGCAACAGTAGTTTAACACCGAAAGAATGTAGACATCTTCAACTCGAGCATACCTGATTTTTTGAAGATACGTCAACCGCCAAGCATCGAAGAGCAACTATTGAAACGTGAAGTCGAAACATCTGTCGTGAAAAATTATTGATAAATTCGAGTTGGCCTTCGTTGGGCAAGACACGAATTTCTATTTTCTTTTACAGGGGCGCGGTAGAGGGTGCTTCGTAGTGAGTTAAAAAATTTTGGTGCCAGTCGAAATCTTCTCATTCTAAACGTAATTACACTTTCCCACGGGATCGGGTAAACAACGTCATTAGAGTTCTTGATATATCTCACAACGTGAGGACAACAGGTTTAAAACATTCTTCTTCCAGCGAGTCCAGCGTTTCCAGTTCGAACAATACTACAGATTCCATTTATTTTTACCCAAGATTCTTGAATCGTATCACGAGATCTATCGTGAAATCGTATTATACCGAAGCACTGAAGATCTTTCTCAGCTATGTTTGTTCAAATGCATGCATCAACACTATCCGCATTGAGTAATCCTTCTATTTTCGCAAAAAATATGTATTCACCACACATTTCGTTCGAATGACACAGTAGTAGTGTCCATAGCCGATGAATTATTAATTTCAGCAACTTTCCATACGTGCAAATATACTTGTGGACTCTTTGACGCGTCGTATGTAGGTACAGCTACTTGTGCCATGCCCGTGGAAAATTACATATTCAACTTGAGTGGAGCTTTATTAATGTCCCACGTCATAGAAATAAAGTGAACTTCGTTCGTGCGAGGCAGAGAAATACATCAGGCTTCTATTGAAATACAAACTCGAGGGTGCAGCAGCCTACCTGACAATTCACTCGAACAATGAATGTCAGTTGAAAATATTGACTATTCCATATCACAAAGCACGATCCTTATTATACGATTCCACCTTGATTTCACTATGTTAGGTGGAATAGCTGTTACACGACGCGACTCAATTCTACCAAAACGTCGAGCACAATGCCGGCGGAAAATTCAAAACCGAGTCGAAGCGAGGCGAGGCGAGGCGATTCATTTAAGAATAATGATACATTTATTCGGCTTAAATTAAACCGGCTTGTATCCTTGAGAGGAATAGAAAATCTCTGGCCGAATGTACTAAGTCGAGAGAATTCGGTCCACAGATGACTTTCGCCGGTTAAATAATAGCTCTGGGTAATTTTTCAAAAAAAAACTTCGTTCGGGCACGATCGATTTTCGCTCTTCACCGCACCCGAAGCTATAAATTCGAATCTCGGGGATATGTTACAGAAGTTCATTGCCGCAGTGATTGCGAAGCTGATGTGAACATTTATTGGAATTTTGTTGGGAACGAAAATCTCCGAAGCGGCGCTGAGTGGTGTTCAAAATTCAGAATCCCATCCCCTGGCAATTTGACATTCCAAGTGAACATCGCGACGCCCCACGAAACTGTACGAGGTTATCCGCTTAAAGCGGCGCGGGCGATAGGTTTTCCTATTTCCTGTCTACGTTCGTGAACCCCCGGCGAGTTGCTGGGAGATGTTTGCTCCCCGTGTTGCATAATGAGGGACGGTCTAGCCCCTAAAGATACAAAATGGAATTTGCAAATCGTTCTCTGCTCCTGCAGGCGCTTCTGCAAAAACTCATACCTGATACAAAGCTTTCAATACTCACATATCCTGAACCCCCTCTACGTATGCGTCAACTCCGCTTTTCTCAGATACACTTTACGAGCATTATAGTTTCCGCGGCAATTCATCTCAAACTCGAAAGAAAAACAATGTTCGACGAATCGCGAGAGAGAGAGAGAGGGTAACGGGAAACGCTTTCGTCCCAAATATTGGGAATCACTTTTCACTCTGCTCACTCCTCTCTCACCTTTCCGCCAACTTACTTCAAATCTATGCAAACTGTGAGAACTGCCAGTGTGAAGAAACTGACTAACGAATTCAAGCTCAATGATAGGAACGATCACTTTGATTATCAGAGCGTACGAAATCTCTGCGGGTTCGATTCGCTCTCTCCTAGCTTGGGTAGGTATTCTAACGACAAATAGGGATGAAGGGAATCAGAGACAAGATAGACATCGATGTGATTTTCTTACTGAGTTTATAAGCTTCCAATTGAATATCCGATTGAGAACGAGAGTCGACGTCTCTGGATCAGTCGCCCTGGTAAAAGAAATTCTTCCAATTTCACAGCACTGCAGATCCTTTTCAGTTTCCTTTCGGTCCTTCCTATATGCGCTTCGCGCCGGATCAGCTTATATGATTCACCATTGGATTGATATATAATACGAAGGTATATTCTATACACCAACGTACGTGCTTGCGATGACTACGATGTGCAAAAAGCTTGCCCACTACAGTTTTTGTTTCCGATACCCTCTTTGGCTACAGCCACGTCCCCGAGTGGGCGAAAAGGGAGAACAAAAAAATAATAGAAAGAAGAAACCGAGGACTTCATTTTCCTCTCCGCTTCAGTTAGGATCCAACAATCACCCCATTCTCTTGTTTTATTTCCATTTCTCGCACAGAGACTGAATCCGTTTTCTTCAAACGATTGTTTGCTCACGTTGGGTAAATTTTTTCAATGAAAAAGAATGTGGCCTCCGAGAGCCCTGTTCGTGAAACATTCTTTCTCTATCTCTCCTCTTCTCGCTCACCGTCCCCCTAACACTCATCATGCCGATGAGATTTTTGATCAATGTGATCCGAGATTTTTGCATCCGGGGGACAGCTCGACAGCCTGGTGCACGACAAATCCGTTTCTGCCCGTCTTTCCAGTTTCCTTCTTCTTCGTTTTTCTCTCTGCGTCTGACACTGTAATCAGTAATTGATGAGAGTCGATCGGGAAGTACGAAAGAATCTAATCGAGCCCCTGTTATCAAAAGCAGCCGTCAACCTTCTATATAGGTATTATATAGATCGCGCGTACATTGAACGGTACGAGCGTCTCTTGAGTATCGGGCGTCAAGGAAACTCCCTTAAGGCTTTTAGTATTACTTTGCGCGGCGGCAACAGAGCGAAGCGGAAATATGTACCCGGGTTCGAATGAAATTGACGAAAGTTAAAGACTTATGAGAACGAGGAGAACGAGTGGTGGATTTCTATTCCTACCACAATGTATGCGGGGACTAATTTCCTCGACTTGATCTCAAATTACCATTGCACGGAGGATTACACGCGACTCTGAATTCTTCTTTGTAAATTCCCATACAATTTTATACTTTCTTTGGCACAGTACCGACTGCGACGAGTGAATTTTATAGAGGTCTGGGGCGATACCGAACCATTTCTCACTTTGAAAAATTCAAAGGGTTATCCTTCCGTGCTCGCCACCCTTCTCCTCAGAGCCAGTCGTTTTGCTGCTGTGTCAAGTAGAATCGATTTTCGAAATTCAATTCTCCCCCTTCGATCACTTTACGGTAAAAATCAGCCGACCATTAATTCCGTTATTGGATATCCGCCGTCGAGCGACGCATAGACACAGAAACTGTCCCGACCCAATTCTGAACACGCGGTCGAGCGTGTCGAGCCTACCTCCCAGCTCTCGCAACACGCCTGGTCCAACTGTCTTGACAAAATGTCGCCGATCACGTCAACCGTAAAATACAACCGGCGCTAACTCCTGTTTGACCGTTGATGGAAAAGATCATTTTCCGCCGTGACGCCTCTTTGAGTAATCGGTTCTCGAACGCGGTCGAAAATCTATTCGGTGTAATCGTTCAATCGAAAGTATCTGCATATGATTACTATTATGTTGGGAATAGAGCGTACTCAGGCTAGGGGTGAACATATCCTTCTTTGGCGTAACAAAAAGCTCAGCTCCGTTCCGTTCGATTCAGTATATTTCAAAGATTATATCCGGGCATCGTTCGAAACTGTAGAGGATTATTCGGGCCTTTCGAAGCAGCCGGCACGAAGCCGTTATACCTGCACTAACCGATTCGGTCGAATCTTCGCAAGTTTGCAAGCTCGCAAACTCCACGGCGACAGCTCGGGCTGTCTTATTATCTGACGAACCTCAGCTACTCCTGCTATACTACTACTATTACTACTACTACTAGGCTGGCCGTCGTTAGGTATAACGTACGTATGTACATTCCTGAAATTTATGATTCAACTTTACGCTGGGGCGGTTATTCCGAAACAATTGAAATTCTTCTGCAACTAAATGATAAAGAGGATGGATAGCATTTCGCAAATAGCACGTATACGTCGGCATACGTAGCGAAGTCAAAATAGAAAGGCTCTGAACTGAAATTACAAAAAAAAAATGAAAAGCAAAATTACAGATTCGTGCATCTTCGATCAACTATAACGTGAACCTCGGGAATATTTTTCCACCCTTTTTGATATTGGGATCCTTGAAACTTTTCTAACAAGTCTCGCTTTGAAAATTAGAAGTGATAGCGAGTCCGAGACCGTCCGGATATCCTTTCTTTCCCGCGCTCCATGAAACATCTGAATGTATCTTGACGTCTTGAGGATCCTTGACCCGGCCTAAAGCACAGAAAACGAACATTCTGGTGCCTGACGGTGGCTCGCTGGATGATCCTCACCTTCTATATATTCGGTGAGTACTAGCCAGCTAGACGTTTGCAGCGAGGGCCCTCAACTTTCCTTGGAGTACTTCGAGGGGCATAGAATCGCGTGTAAGGAGCGCGAACTTTTTTATTTAATATTATACATACCTCTTGATTGCGTAGTGTACATCGGACAAAATCTGAATTTACATCCGAGTTATAAATGTCTGAAGTGATTTGATTAACATCGTAGTTACCTTCGGTTCTGTATTCATCCGATTCGGAATGGAAGACGAAATTCTTCCGATGTAGTGCAAAATCCCAACAAGGTATTAACTGATGTCGTTCCACCTTTGGCAGTGTCATTCTTCCCGAAATACACGTCTTGAACACCCGTTTAAACGGCAAGAAATCATCTTTGACTTCTTTCACAAATTTTGAATTAATACTACATTGATTTTTCCAGGAGCGCGTTGCGAAGTATACGGTAACCTCCGAAAGCCTGGCGGAAAACTCATTCTGAATTATCTCGGTTTTATTAATCTGGAAAAATGACCAAACTGATTGAGACGCGTAATGTTTATTTCAAACCTTTCGAAATCCAAAGTATGAAGGTTGAATATTGTTTCCGTGATCTTCATCATCTTCGTCATATTTCTCTTCTCTTCTCTCTTTTCTCTCTCTCTCTCTCTCTCTCTCTCTCTCTCTCAGTCTCTCTCTTTGCCGGGAAATTTCCAAAATGACAAAGAAACGAATTTCCATTGGTAATTAGAAATTTTCTCAATTATTTATACATTCCTTTGGAACACGGAGCCACCTTCATCCGTGTGGATATAACAATATTTGTAGAAATTCAAATTTATTGACCAATAACGAAACCCCGTTCATCCCCGGTGGAATATCCATTATTTTTCTCTTCCTCCCCTTTCATATTATACGAATGAATTAATGAAGAACACTGCAGCTTACAATTAGTTAGGATGATGAAATGCGAAGAAAATTAAATCCCGGTTAAACCACACCGCGGCGCGGCGGTGCTTCACTCGCTCGATGTATATGGAGGTGCAGGGCTGCTGAAGTACGAGCAGCAGCAAGAGAAACTCTCCTCAGCCAAGCGAGGATTCCTGCAACCAGAAACTAGACCGCAGATGTGCATACCAATATCTTCTGCTCTCGGCAGGCTATCTACCCTGCCTGAGTCTCTCATCGTTCCTTACTCCCCTGCACTACCTGCTCACATCTAACGCAGAAGCCATCTGCAAAATAGCTCGTAATAATCCGCGACTCCCTCTCTACCTATCTATCTATCTCTCTCTTTCTCGCCGTCCACACTCATTGCATACGATTATTTTTAATTGAATAAAAACCCAATTATACATTGACCCACCGCAAACCCAGACCACGGAGGAAAAGTGAAAAAGAACCCCTTCATCGGTACCTATAATCGGACGAACTGGGTAAATTTTCCTCAGATTTTTCATCACTTCGATTGAATACAATATTCGAGTGATATATGACTGTCCGAAAAGTATCACGCAGATACTAGAGAATAAAGTATCAATGGAATCTTCACGGGACATCGATGTTTCATTGGCAAATAACATTCGCGGCTGTAGTATAGAATCTAACGAGGACAAGATTCGGTTCCAGCTGGCTCGGTCATGTGATGAACTCGTCATAGTCCGCGTTGGGGACGGATTGCGATACGGGGTGAGCTTTCCCGTGAAAAATTCTTTTTTCGATTAATCAAACGACGCTTTGCGGTCACTCATCGGATATCGAGACGAGAGAGCAAATTTCTAAACAGACTTACAGACTTTTTGTAATCCTTGGAATGAGGCTCCGTCTTTCAGGATCTGGCTGCCTCACTTTAATATGAAATCATATTTCCTAGCTAGGCAATGAGAACAATAAACGTCTGACATAAATTTCGAACATTCGGAATAGGGGGATAACACTCGACTCGACCTTCGCGTTGCGTTGTTCCTAATGGCAGAAAATATCTCTGGCGCCCCTGTAGTATAGGTAACCCATTACTTCCCTCATCCGTATGTATGCATACACGTATATGTATATACTCTCAACATTCGCGATTCACGACCTAACCGTAGTGTCTTAAAAGACGAAATTTTCTTATACCGCAAACGTATTCCGGGACAGAAACCCCGGGGCGCGGAAGTAAAACCATGAAATTCCAATCTTACTCCCGAGAGAAATAAACTAATAACTCAGATTCAAGAGTCATTCATTTTACAAATCAACCTGCTTACAGCTTTATCTCCGGGCGGGATATACATGCCGCAGCTGCTGAATTCGAAATTCACCCGAAAATTGTCAATTCAATTAACAGGATTTTGTCAACTCAAGCGATGTACCGAATTACGAAGAGGAAATAAGTTTAACTCGCAGTGAGAGCGACTCGTACTCACCCGATCGAATCACAGCTGCGACGTCAAAGCGGTCAAACCGACGGAGGATAAAATGTCGTAAATTCTTCCCGTTGTCAGTGATAGAACCGGGAGCTGCAGCGAGTAGGGAGAGATGCGGGATTCCAAGCAAACCGAAAGAACTGCTGTAAAACCAGAGTCGCGAGAGTGAATTCATTCATCGATTTTACATTCCTATTCGAAGATCGGTTCGCATGTGTGTATGTATGTATGTACACGCGGTATACGTACGTACTTATGCCAATTTGGTTGAAGGAATTGAATGAATCCGCATGCGGAGGAAATAGTTGGAAAAACAGAGTCATGGTTGAAATAGGTTGGAAATAATAACGCGGGGGGGTTGAATAAATTGAATGGAATTTTGGTTCGGGTATAAGGGAGAAACGTTTGCTTTTATTTTCTTCTTCTTCTTCTTCTTCTTCTTCTTCTTCTTCATCTTCCTCTTTCGGAACACCGCGACGCTACCTGCGTTGCGGCGTCAGCCAATTTCAACGGGGTGGGAGTCGGAAAATAAATAAGTCAGATGCACGATAATGGTAGGAAATAATTTTCCAACCTAAGATTAAGGACGGCGACGGGAAAGAGGGAGGAGGGCGAGGAGGGAAGAAATACCACGATAGTCTCTAGAGCCGATGATTTATATGAAGGACACGTCAACCCCGCGGCAAGTGGCCGTCAGCTAAAGGCTACGACGATGTTACTTTAGAGTTCAGAAGAAGAAGCTTGGCGTGGAGCGCGTGTTGGTGCATCCTAATCCTTTTTGCTCCGTAACAACCAATTACCTGGGACGTCGATAAGAACACGTTCCAAATTGCCGGCATGACTCGCCTACGAATATGTTCCTTGAACGTAGCCTGTATAGTTGGCCACAGTCTCCGCGACATTGGACCCCGTTTGAAGTCGTCCAAGCCGCTGTAAATTCTCTCACTTTCCCTCCCTAATTAATTAATCACGTTTCAAGAATAGCGACAAATTTGAAACGAGAAATAAAACAACGGGAAGCGTTTCAACGGAATATACACTCCAGTGAATTCATCAAGTACAAGTTGGCAGCTGTAGGCAGGTTTTCGTATACGTACATATATACCTCAGAAATTGTCTGACGTTAACTTGTTCTATGCGGCTAATGAGTTTTTCACGAGTCTCTCATTAATATCATTCGTTGGAGTTATTTACGGGGTGAGAAATTTATCTTGGTAGGTAGGTAGGTAGGTAGGTAAAGGATACGATAAATAATACCGTCAATTAATAATGCTTCAGCAATATCCAGAGTCTTGTGTTAAATTAAATTACATAGATATATATACCAGCGTCCAACCGCTGCAGACGGCGGTGCAGTTAGGTATATCGATTTTCTGCAGCAAATTATTTCATTGAACTTAGCTTTCTTTCTTTTTTCCTTTTTTCTGGCGTCAGAAAATCAGTTATGCTGCAGCTATGAACACCATAGAAATGACGATAATAGTGATAATAGATTAGGGTCTATTGAACCTTGGAAACTTTTCTTGAGCTGAAGTGATTCTCAAAATTCGAGTGCCACGAACCACGCAGAATTGTATGGGATCTAACTTAGCCAAGAACAAATTGCGCGCCGGAGTAGAAGCTAATATGAAAGCTGTTTAACTTAACGCTTATACGCAAAGTTTTGACTCCCAAAGTGCTTTTTATGTACCCGCAATTTTACTAAGCTTTCTCGGCGTTGGTATACCTATACCTCGATTCCGTGATCATCAGCTCCTCTTGAAGACGGGAAATGAATACCGTTGAGCCGCGCGGGAGCAAAATTTGCAGAAAGTGTCAAACATCAACCGGATCAATGAATATAAGAATTAGGGAAATCGGAATAAAATTAATTACGACAAAGCGCAGAACGGCCGGAACAAACGAAAGAAAATTACTCATTCGATCTCTCTATATTGATTAGCTATACCTTAATTCCCATTGTTATTTCATCCGGTGATTCATCGAGCTGTTGATTCAACTAATTAACACGTAACTTGTCATATCCAGGTACAAATTTTTGTCTCATAAGATCATGGCTCACGGGCATGCTATCTCTTCGAGGCTCGCGAATTTACGCCATTAATTCACATGCGAAATAAAATCCTTTGGCTTTTGTGCCCGATGAATTTTTTTGCCCGTCGTTACACACACGCTATGCGTGGTAAATTTTGGTCGATACTAAAATAACAGGCGACTTTCGGAAGACCCCGCGGGGTCGGAATTTGTATTTGAGATACACTCCCATGGACCGGACCGCGCTAAATCGCGTGAATAAAAAATATTACCAGCCAATTTTTAGGGCCAACGACGAGGATTACGCTCAACGTCAGTGTCAAGAGAACCCTCGTTATACTAGGTCTATACAGGTCCGTGAAGTTCAACCGATAAATAACTCAAGAAAGAATTGCCTGTACATGCTGAGACGACCGTTACATCGACGAACCTGAAGCTTTTTACGCTCTTAACGGGGCGATAAATTTCTACTCTATGGCGATTCGGACGTTTCAAGTCACGCGGAATTGTCGAACATCGCGCCGAACTCACATTCTACAAAATGAAATGAGGGAAAAAAGTGGTCACCGTCCCAACTCCGTACATCTCTATAATACGGGATATTATCACGTTCCGATATTTCTATATCTATAAATTGATAATGAAAACGAGCTCCTGCTTTGCCCGCACTCCACTGCATACACATACGTATACAGCTGGGCACAGCTATTCCCGAAAGAACAATTCTCGTGACACGAAGTGCACCGATTTATACCCACATCCTGCATACGTGCTACACCTATTTTGCAATGGGTCGCATATTTCATCGCTCTCGACCTACCAGCACCACGTGACATAAATCATGGGGGTTCGAGGGCACAGCTAGTTAATATAAACGTCGTAACGCCTATTCTGATATCGTTAATTCAGAGTAGTGTAATCAAGACCCCCCCCCCCCCCCCCCCCCCCCCCCTCGAGGTGTAACACTTCGCCGTACAAACTGCTTCCATTACCTCGGAGATTGCGTCTAGGTATAATAAACACTGCAGTGTGGAGAGAACGAGTTTATGAATATGTTGACCGCCGCCTTTCGATCTCTTGGTGAGCCGGCTAGTATTTTTTAGCCGGCTTGAAACCATTGGCCGGCTTGGCCCCGGTGATCAGCCGAATCAGCCGTCTCAGCCGGCGAAACCGTACAGCAATAGTACGTGTGTATATACATGCATGAAACATGCATTGTTATCACTGCAAAGAGAAGAAACAACGCCGCGTGCAGTCGTTACCGTAAATAGAAAATGTTTCATGGGGGGTGGGGGGGGCGAGTTGGTATAAAAAGCGACGCGGCCGCGGCGTGTCGACCATAAGCCTCGGTGGGTGTGGGTACAGTAGCCTTACTTACCCCGCCACTGCTTTAATAGCAGCAAGTCACGAGATTCAGCGATCCGTCAAGTCGTCAGGTGGTTTCGTTGCAAATAGCCCGTTATTAAAAGAATTATATGATTATGCTGATGTTGCTGATGCTGCTGCTGCCTTCGCGTCGCGGTGAGTTTAACTGACGTGAGGTTTTCTCCTGAGAGACCACAGCTATGCGCATTATATACGTCCACGATAGAGGAGATTTTGTGAAGTAGAATGATTTATTTTCAACGGTCGTGTATCATTTTTCTGTTCATCACGCGAGCGAGCGAGCGAGCGAGCGATGTAACGAAAACTTGATTAAGATGGGCGTGAAATGTAATTCAGTGAATTCCAAGCCAATAAGGTAAAGCTGTAGGTTGGAATATTGAATTTACTGAAACTGTGAAAGGACTAGCTACTACGCGCTCGACGATGTCGTTATATCTCGAATACAACGAGACTGCGTAGGTCTGTGTTGTGTTGACTTTGTTCAAATTATATTATCGCAGTTGCTCTGAACGCGGGGCCCACGCCGCGCCGGTTAACGCAGATGACCGTGACGTAACGTAACGTAACGTAACGTAGCGCCTTGTGTACTTGAAATTTTGGCAAAACTCCCCCGGCGACCTGCATATCCTTGGAGAATTTTTCAGTTAACAGTACAACAGCCGCACCGCCGAGTGATTGTCACTCACGGAATCGCGCCCGGCTCTCCTGAAGCACAGAAAAAGCACGTTGCCGACAAAACGCTAGAAAAAATTGCTCCATCGTTCGATGAAAGGAAAAAACGAGAATACTGATTGACCGATGACCATTTTTGTCCCACCCGTACCGAATGCTCAATACTTTTAGGGCAAGGTCGGTACTTTGTCTGGCTCAACGGGGGCTGATTAATGATAGAGAAAAGCTTGGTTGACTGGTAGGGCCGCCTCGATACCCCCGGAGTCAATCAGTTGGCTGCAAGAATACCTACACCGGTACCTGGATAAAACGGCATCGCGTTAAACACAAAGTAAATATGTACCTACGTACACTGATTTGCGCAAACGTTCCATGTGTACCTGATTCTTATCCCGAAGGATATTAGAGAGGCAAATAAATCAGAGCAATGATAGAGCTTTCGCTCGTTTCATTTGCTCCGAGGCTATTTTGTGCGTATCGGATAACTGCAGGAAATTTCATCGTATTGAACAAAAATCGGTTATTTTTGCATTGAAATATCAATCTCTGCAGCAAAGGGGAAGAATTCTTCTCCTCGTATTCTATACCAGTTACGGTGGTCTCCTCCGCAATCCTCTCTTCTACTTCGTACGGTATTTAATCTTTATTCAAAAGCCTTGAGGATGAAGGGGATTTGTAGATCGAGAGCGTCGCGGCGCCTGACGTTCAACGTCTGTCACGTTTATCTTCATTTATCCGACCTCCTTCGCCCAGCAAAAATTTTCTATTTTTCTATACCCTTCTGAAGACACGTATGTGCAATGAACATACGTTTTCACTATCTCCACTCGTGCTTATCAAATAATCGTCCTTCCTTTTTCATTTTTCGTTCTTCGTTTTTTTATCCCCTTCAAGATTCACAACGAGTCAATCTGACACCTAACTGATTTTTTGTCATCATTCTCGCCCGAAACGTTCAATGGATGATAATCAGTTAGTTTCATCGTTCAACTTCGTTTCTTGTACACTGTACATAATTCTACGACCGAATGTTGGATTTTGAACGAACATACATGAAATGCAGACCGCGGATTTCAATTCACCCGAAAAATCTCCGATCGGTGAAAGATATCCGCGTGTCTGCTGTCTATTTGTTGAACCCGTCGAAACGCCTATACCCACTTAGGTACTTGGATACACAATTCAGGCTATACGGTCGAGCTTTCAATATCGGCTTACTATTCGGCGAGAGTCGGCGGCCTATTTCACGTAACAAATGGGAGAGAACGATCTCGAATATTCGGCGAATAGGAGAGGGCGGCTCGAGTTTCTCAAGCGTCTCGCTAGTATTGTTGTAAAATACGGTATACCATAGTATATACCTATCTATACATCGAATTGAGGAAAAAGCTGAAGAAAATTTCAGCCGTTTTATAACTAGATTCTTTTTAAAATTCGCACAGAAATCCTGGTGACCTGGGACGCCCGTAAAAAGCTGTTAATTCAAACTCTCAATGTCGCAAGTTTGCCTTTTTCTATCCTGTAAGCACCACGTAAAAATTCATCGCTTTTCTGTTTTCTTTCTCCGGCTTTCTTTCCCACCAATAAATATTCCTCATCTTTCGTTTTGTCCGACCAAGATACCTACTATGTACCACGGACAAAAAAGTTCGCAACTTAACTTATCGACGAGTTTAATGAAGTTGATGCAACTCGATCAGGAATCGATGAAATAAGAAGAAAAAAAAAACCACAAAAATAGATAACCATATGATTTTTCCCCTCACTCTATAATTCTTGACGAAGAATTGAAATGGTAATGAAAAAAAAAAAAAAAAAAAAAGAAAAGAAACTTGGCTGACTAGCGATATCCAGACAGAGAACGACAAGCTGACACAGCTTGCCTAGCGTATTCCTACTTCGAAGGTCGCTACCCCCCTTCCGACCCTTTAACCTCGACTGAAACCGATTCCATTCAGCAGCTGGCTAGTTGATAAACCGATCCCGCCCTCACCTCGACCCTCTTTCGACCTTTGCCTTCTTGGCATGCCGCGCTAGCTAACAATACATCACTGATAACAATCATGCTAAGAAGATCGTCTGACCGATGCTAGAATTTTCTACTTTATTCTTCCCTCGCGAGTCGCGTATGTGTGCCTGGCAAGTTGCTCCTCTCCCACTGCGGAGAAGAAAAACGGAGAACCAGTCCAAGACCAGCCAGCCAGCCTGTGAAAAAAGCTCAAACGGTGTGAATATATCTATATCTGAGCAAAAAAAAAAATGGGTGAAGAAAAGGTTGATCTTCTGGTCAGAATTCCTTCGACTAATATATCATATTTTCCATCTCTCGTGTCTTGTATCGGTTCAGGGTTTACTTTTTCCTCCTTTTCGTGGTCAGAAAACTCTCATGGACTTTTATCCGCCGATAAAAGTTTGATCCATTCGCGTTTTACTATTTTTCGTTTTCACTGTTATATATATATACATACATGCATATATTCACGAAATATCGGATGTTCCAGGGATCGCATAGGCATGTTCGTACATTGCACAGGCACACTCCCAGTATGATCATAGTTTGCTGATTTCTCGGGTAAATAATGTGCCGCAGATTCCATGCAGGGAAATTATGGCGGGAGGGGGGGGGGGGGGCTGTACATATGTATAGCGTATATATGTACACATACATTGATAAATGCATATATGGTAGCGTAAATTTGTGGAATGTTGGTATCCCGCGCGAGCACGTGCCCGCCGAGAGGAAATTAAACGATTAACTTTTTTCCCGTCTCGATGTAGAAACGGCGGCGGCGGTCGTACTGACGTAATATCGGTTGGTACGTTTCATGAAAGTACGTACAATGCGAAAATATCAATTACCCCGCGCGCACTATACGTGAACTTGATTTTAGCTGTTGCATTACCACGCGTATCGCTGCAGGACGCGTGTTCCGATGTCACGTAATACCAGCATTGTCCGGGAACTAAAAAACGGGCATTCACACGTCCGCGCAAACTCGCGAGACTATGAAAAACCAATGTTGTAATCCTTTTCCCGGGGTAAATCCGCGCGTGAACAATTATTCCACTAGATCCGTGGCATTAGGAAAATGGCACAAATTTGAACGTATAGGTAGGTTTGCACGTGCCTGCATGAATGTTTTATTACCACGTTGTGTCCGACTTGATGTAGGTACGATTTTCGTAATACAACGATAGCGAATTCTTCGGGCTATATCTTATCATGGATCGATTACCGCTTATACGAACGATCAATCGCGCTGGATACTCCATTGCCAAAGATTATTGGTTCGACTCGCACTGCAGTCTGCTAGAAAACGAGACGCCCGCGCCGCGCCATCTCGTCTAACGCAAGAAACAGAACGATTGACATTTCTCATTCGAATCTTGACGAACACGCGAGTCTCGAGTTGAATATAAAGTCCCAAGAGATTTACCGCCCCGACGCGACGCGACGGTACCTGACGGTCGTAAGTGACGTTGACGTTATGAGACGTGCGCATTTTTTCGCCATTCCGTTTTATCCGACGAGATAGTGCACCGGCGCGGCGCGGCCGGTTGCTATAAATTTGGGAGACATTATTCCAACGGCGAAATATCAAAGTTGAAACCCATATGATCCAGATCACATTTTCTCGTGCGCAATATTTAACGACTAATTGTAAAATTCAAATTCCATTTTTGTGGAGGATAAAACGGAATCTGAGGTAACGAAAAGAGAGAGAGAGAGAGAGAGAGAGAGAGAGAGAGAGAGAGAGAGTGGAGAAAGAGAGCTGAACGTGGGTGTACCATTCGGGAGATTGAAAAGCAACGATAAAAGTGTTTACCAGGTTCTCTCGGGCACAATAGCTAGGCTCACGTGCAGAGGGAATTTCTTATGCCTTTTCATGATATTCGCGGTTCAAGCCGTGAAGCGATTCAAACACTACATATAGCTATGAATGACCGCATCGCATCGCACAGCACAGCGGCAGTTCCGTTACCGGAATATCAATTCAAACTTTTCCATAGAAATTCTACTACCGCTGGTAAGAAATGGCAAACATTCGTATTACCGCCTTCGAGTTGAAAGTGTTGACAAATTCACAAAGCTCTACGCTCTGGTACTAACAGAATAGGAGGCGACAAAAATTAGCGATCTAATCGTTTCTTATTTAACGAAAAGTTTGGGAGGCATGAAGATTTTTTGATTCTATTATTTTCATTATTTTTTACTTATTTCCGTTAATATCCTTCTTCCATTACAGATCTTGTTCAACGAAGTGAATGTTGAATATAACGATAACGAAGTGATATCACCGTCAAACTTGCCTCTAAGCTAAAAGCGATGGGTTATCCCTCCGGATTTTAAGATCAGTCGTTAATGCGCGAAAGTGTCTCGTAAAAATGTTTATCTCAACCTAACTTCGGCAAAGGCTCACCGGAAGAGAGAAAAGAGAAAAATAAAAAAAAAAAAAAAAAAAGAAACGAAAAAAGCATGAAATAAAGGTAGGAGAACTGAAGATAACAAGAAGAAGAAGAGAAAAAATATGTGTACTATGTATACATATATATACCTGTCCATATATAAAAAATAAAAGACTTTCACCTTTCGCTCTTCGTTTTCTTCCTGATCCCAAAGGATCGCGGACTGCCGGATACTCAAGTTCTACCGAAGGGCACCCTTTCGCCCTCTCTTTTGGTTTTTTCTTCTCTATCCTCAACCCCCATGGGGAAAACTCGCTTTAATCGTTAACCGGCCCTAGAATTGGATGATCCTTGCTCTCTGTGTCTACAGTGTCAATAAAATCTGACGTTGTGGTATACATACACACACTGCATCATCCCAGTAGGTATATATATGTATATACAATTCCGCATGTAGATATTATATGTGAGATATGCCACGCCAACTCGGCGAAAAGTTTTTCTCTCACCATTTTTTATTTCGCCCGTAATTTTTCATACGATTGTCCCAACTCTGAGTCGCGCTTCTGAATTATTCCAAATTTTTTCCTCCTGCAATGGTGAATTTTCTGTGATTATTCAAACCCATTTAAAACGCACTTTTTCAAAAATCTGCAAAAATTCTTGAAAATTTTTCGATCAAAGACGATCATTTTAGGCAAAATCCGCAAGTGGAACTTTTTCTTTTCACACTTATTCGACTGATTTCAGACGAAAAAAAAATCGGTAAATTTGCTCAATTGGGTATTTTCGTTGGTAACTATATTCACGCTTGTGCACCAAGCGAATGATCATACACGTATCAAAGACGATCTGGATGCATGAAAATGAATAATTATACCAATGAAAATACGTAATTAAGCAAATTTACCGATTTTTTTTTGTCTGAAATTAGTCAAATAAATATTGAAAAAATAGTTCCACTTCCGGATTTGGCCTGAAATGATCGTCTTTGATCGAAAAATTTTCAACAATTTTTTGTGATTTTTAAGAAAGAGCGTTTTTGGATGGGTTTGAATAATCACATAAAATTCACCATTGGTAGAAAACATCGGAAATAATTCAGGACTGATACTTAGAGTTGGAAGAGTTGGAACAATCGTATAAAAAATTATGAGCGAAATAAAAAATGGCGTGTAGAAATTTTCGCCGAGTTGGCGTGGAATAATACCTCGCAGGCATATGGATGTGTGTGTATGAACAGAAAATGCAAAAAATTGATCGCGAATAAAAAGAAATGTGAGGAAAGAAAAATTTAGTTTCATCGATATTTTACCTTCACGGAATAAAATAGTAGGAGTATATCGATATACGTAAGTGGTATGTGTGTTGCCGCGTAGGTCGGCAACTATAGCTTTTCCCATGAAATTTGATGACTTCTTTATTCTTCCTGCCATTCTCAAGAACCACAAACGAAATAAGGAAGTAGAGGTTAACGGAGGACAACCGGACAGAAATGGCAGATTGTATTTCTTTTCCTGCCTGCAGGGTTGGTTCCGATTGGCGTAGAAGGCTGAGCTTTTGACCGACCCCAATAGGATCCAATACGCCGTGAAAACCTGGTCTCTACTAATCCTTGACAAGGTATTTTAGCCGTCGCAGAAGTCATTCAGTTTTACGAGCACTGCGTTGTTTCTTAATCCAAGAGAATCCCGATATGGGTCTGCCCAGCAGTTTCCCGCAAGTTCTACTCCCCTGCGGCGTACTGAAATCAAGAAAGATAATTTCTCGCGTAGGTAGGTAGGCAGCTTCTCCTCCAAAGCTGTCCGGTTTCACGATCTTATCCGGCGTTTGCTATCGGCAATAATTCATTCAACCAATGTTATACGAGAGTACGTGCGTGCGAGCATGGAACAAGGCGAGTATGGAACAAGTCTCGGAATTTTGCAAGTGACATTCCAACGACTCATTCCATCAATTGAACCGAAGGACAAAAATGGTAACACCGTTCGGAATCCAAAACCAAATTACAGTATCCGATTTCGCACGCGGCGCAGCCGTCACATGGCTGGACCAGAGATGAACACATTGCAGTTGTTCATGTATCAATGTACTGCGTTGCAAACATACTATGTGACGCTGCACCGAATTGATATAGGTACCCAGTTCCTGCTGTCGCGGTCGCCTGTCAAGGGTATTTCACAACTGCAACGAGGCTTCGAAAACAGTAGGTATCCTGCACCAACCGGCAGTTAGCTACTCGGTTTATTACCGTTCGTATACAGTAATTGTTGTTATCTGTTTTGATAGGATCATAAATTGCGCGAATTGTCTGCGTGAAACTGCTGTGTTAGGTGTTCAGTGATCGGTCACGAATCCTCAACGATGTGCTCACGCGTGGATCTGGAACGGCGTTGTCTCCCCCGACTGAAACTCCAGATAATAAAGTGTTTGTTCATGTTTTGTCATTTATTTTGTTGTTACCGAAGATTACCCGATAGCCCAGTATCGACAACATGTGGTGTGTTGTGTCAGTTGTGTGTCAACATCCCAATCGACTGAACTCACATCGGTTAT
Organism: Phymatocera aterrima; assembly: GCA_963170745.1. NCBI lineage: Eukaryota > Metazoa > Arthropoda > Insecta > Hymenoptera > Tenthredinidae > Phymatocera > Phymatocera aterrima. The sequence continues at coordinate 18,698,158 of OY720660.1, forward strand.
CGCGTGTCTTTTATTTCTGTCAGAGTACTGTATATGCTATACCTGAATTCGTATAAGCTCGGGAACCGGATCGTTGAATTAGACGTGAAAAAGTTCCCCTCCGTCGTGCAGCATGTGACATTTTATGAAGCGGATCGCTCAATCCTCAATCCTAAATCAAATATTGTTACAGCTACCCCTCCCCTTCGTTTCATATACCAAATATGTGTGTTTACCTGAGAAGCACGAATGCCGAGAAGGTAGTAAGATTACGTTTGCAAAAATAACAAAGTAGGTACACCATGCCCTTTCTAGCGGAAGAAGGGGCTCTCTTTTCCTCTTTCTTCGCTAAATTTCATCATTTGGGGGATAGGTGAGTCACGACTCCAGAACGAGTTATGAGGATGGCATGTAGCCGCACACGCTACTGAAATTCATTTATTTTCATTTTTATTTTTTATTCACATTTTTCACCTCATGTCTGTGTCTAAAATCCACGCGATACTTCCTGGCAAAAACTCCAATTTCGATTATGAACACGACCAAACTAAAGGCATGACCAAGTAATAGTAAAAGAAAGCTTGGACTCAGGTGTAGCATGTCCAGTTGAACCGATGTCGTTATCTTAAGTATGGCGGGTGAATTATTGGCATACTTTTCACTCCAATAACTAATGAGACCAGCTTCTCTGGCGTAAGCCACCTTTTCGTTGATTTGATCCAGGTAGGGAAGTCCTTTCCATACCGCGAGGGATACTGGATAGCTGGCCAGTGTTTCGGCCAAATTATAAGGCTCGTAGGAACCAGTTTCCCCCTTTGTTTCCGATACTTCTGCCTCTTCAACTAAAGCCATGCTTCTGTTTTCTCCATTCAACACGTCCTCCAGCACGACGTCATATTCATCTTCACTGAGGACTGAATATTTTTGGTAAATCCCAAGACTGACAGGATTCCCGTCGTCCTTAAACAGATCCCTGTGACGTGAAGTTCCTCCGAAACTTATTCCCGAATATAAGAGTTGTTCCATCGTCTCAATTGTGTCGTAATTTGTATTCATGAGCTGTCCAGCAAGAGAAGCCAGATAACTCTGCGTTATTATGTAGCCGAAAAATACCCATGATACGAATTGAATCCTATTGGAAAGACTTTTTGGCTGTTTGGGCAAAGCAATGCCAACTATCAAACCCAAAATACCGAGGAATGACATCTTCCTGAACAACAGAATCTTCATTATTCCAGTGAAAAGAAGCAGTCCTATTATTGCGAACCAAACTGAATCTTTCAACGGTGCGACAAGTCCTTCAAGACTCAAAGCATAAAGTGAAGGCACAAGCCATACAACCTTCTCTCTATCAAAATTAACCGAGAATTCCGTTTTGTTCGATATACTCCAGTATAATCCACAAAAAACAATATCGCTATCTTCAGGATTATCCAAAATGCTCAGCAGATCGTCATAAATGCTGGCATTGGTGTCTGGTGTAGCGTTAATGCTCAATCTGTTCAAAGATATGCCTAAACTTGTAGCCACCACTTCGACAAGACTTCCTTCTATCCCGGTGATAATTTCGTTGCCATCTTCTTCGACGAGCTTTGCATACGGTAGACAATCAGAGACTGTGATATTTACTCGACAATTATTCATCAGCAGTTTGTGAAATATCTTATTGTTAGATTTGGCAGTGAGGCCGCCACATTCTGCTAATATTTCAGGTTTCTTCGGTACCTTGAAAGTGTTTGATTCGAAGCTGTAAGTTCCAGCGACAAGAAATTTTCCTCCAGCCGAAGCCACGATCACCAAATTCACTATCCATGTTCTCCACATTTCTTGAACCACCGCATCCGCTTCCACTAAAAGACTTTTTTCATCTTTGTAAAAGTTCAGAAGACACAAAACGTACCTGCATCTCGGGGCACACAGATCTCTCAAATCATTGAACAAACTCAAATCCGTAGAATTCCGTATCAATATAATCGCATTGCTTGCTCCTTGGTAATCACCAAGATTTGAAAAATCCTCCGCGACAGAAAAAGTCGCAATTTCGTTTTGTAGCCCGGTGAAAAAAGCCTCGGACAAGCCTGGGCTGTCAAGAAAATTCGGAGCCATAAGAGGAACTATTTCCTTGCCGACGAACCATCCTCGAGCGATTTTTTCAACGCACTTTATCATCGGTTTCAATTTCCTAACTTCGTCGCTACTCTGTCTAACTTCGATCCGGTTTCCTCCACGAACCGTCGTCTCGTGTATGATAGTATTGCACGGATAAAGGGCAGACAAAATCCACGAGAAAAAATATACCCATGCTAAACACATGCCGTAAGAGTTACCAATAAACTCCTACGTTCCGTAAACGTTTTATAACACTGACGATCACCGCGAACAGGATAATGCCCCGTGGCCGTGCTACTTGCATGTATCTCGCGACCAAGATGCGGACAATGATTGTTCTTATCTGTACAGTTTTCAACTGTAATGCACGCAATAACTCGCGATACGGTTTCACCCGACCATACATAGACGTTCCGCGTGTGAAATTTATTGTTACGTTACAGTCGTTTTGTTCCCGACCTTGAATCGGTCACATGTTGATCAGATCGCGGTCATATGGTTCATCCTCACATGCAGTATACCAGGTGCCTGTTCCTGTTTTGGAATAATGACAGGCTTATAAATTATACGAAACAGGGGATCGCTGCCTTTTAACACTTACTCAGCTCTATATCTGGACATTTAATCGAGTCTCTTCATTCGCTTTAATGCGCGAAATAATGATGGTCGACGATTAGCGAGGATGTTTTTGTGGAACAATACCTACGGGCTACCAACGTAGTTGTTCATTAAATCGAAACCTGGCTCAGAGCCCAATCCCACGCATGCTCACCAAATGGAAACACCATTACGGGTAAATTTCATTGCGATTAATTTTGGAAAACCAGTTCGTCGAGGTGAAATCTATTCTACGTTTTATTGGCGTGTCAATTTGTCGCGTATGTAAGTTACGAGGGAGACGATCTCTCACACCATTTCTCTTCTTTGTTACAGAGCCTTCGTTCGAATCCTCTGCGTCTGCTGCCCTCGAAGAATGAGACGTCGTTACCAACCAGCGTTCAGATGCAAACCTAGCCAGGTCAGTCGGTGCTTGGTACTTGTTCGCCATCCCCAAATCGATGTCAATTTGTCAAAAAATGTCCAACGTGGTATACTAAAATTTAGAACAGATACAATCCGTCGAATAAATTCTCTAAAATAGCTACATACGTGATTCCTCGTGGTCGGAAGTCTGCTAGCTCAGTGTACCGAATTTCGAAACTCAAACTTGTCTGACATTGAAAAATAATTCCATTGAACAAATTTTTGCACTGAAATACATATTGCTTTTGGTCAGCACAGGCATGCACTACTATATTTTTATCCGACGTTCGGAATCGTACGATTGTTTAAAGAGGTTGGGGAGTTGGAATCACAAGAACTATAATTAATGGTATTAGACACTAATCGCCTAAAAATTCCTGCAAACAAAACTTAAAAATTATAAACAAATATGAGAGATGTGAATGTTTCACAACACGGTCGAATGCATTCTAAGTTGGCTTTTTTGTTCAAAAAACTGTTCCTGCGAATTTCACCATGACGTCATTTTTTAACAATGTTCTATTATTGAATATTTGATCTTTCAAGATTCCATTGATATCGATTTTGAGTAACAAATAGCAATATTCAACCATCAAATGAGAAAATCAAAATTATGTCACGGTTGGGAATAGTTTTTTGAACGAACAAAGCCAATTTAGAATGAATTCGATCGATCCCTGCAATAGATTTTTCTACCTTTCAAAGTGCTTTGTTGTGCAACATTCATATCTCGGCATTTGTTTATAATTTTCGAATTTTGTTCGCAGGAATCTTTAGCTCTGTTCTCCTAGTTGTCAAGTACACGATCGCTATAAATATTCAATGTTCGATTATTGCTTAAGACCATTGATTATTGACGTTGTGAATTCAACTCCCCAACCTCCTTAAAACGAAGATGAAATTTTTATGCAGACATCTTTTGGTTATTCTTATTTCGAAAAACGGTAAAACTTTGATCTCGAATGCTCGAAATCGATTACCAATTGCCGTAATTAGAGGTGATCCATAACCGAAAATCAACTGAAAAACGATCAGTCGCTCGCGTCGCCCTTTGCTAACTAAACGGAAGTCGAGTGCGTGAGCAACAGGGGAAACACGTCAGTCAATACGTAGGATAGGAGAGCTCCACTCGTCATCTCATACTCACGTTTCTTTTTCCACCAGAACCTATAGCGAAGGCTTTTCAGAAAATCATTTGGACTCAATATGGACTTAATATTCTTAGGACCACACACTCCCAGGGCTCTCGGATAGTTCGTATCCTCTGCCTCCTTTCAACAGCTTACCGATTCTCCGTGATTCTGATGAAAGGTACATGAAGGCAAATAAAACTTGGAAAAAAATGAATCTGTTTGAGTCTTCCGGACACTTATCGCAGGATCTGATATTATATTTTTGAGATAACTTTGTGTGCAGTACATGATCTCTGACAATCATTTTTCTCTTACCGAGGGAACGACGGATTGCAATTTCTTGTGTAACATTTTCGCATGTGAAATCGGCGGCTGATTCAGAGCACACTTTCGAACCCTTCAATCTCGAAAGTGGACAATAGCTATGGACAGTGGCACGAAAATTTGATCATGTTGAATGATAATATCGTTTGTTTTTAGAATCCCTGAAATCCTCTTCTCGGCCTCAGAGTTATGTATACCTGATTTTATTTCGGACCATTTCCACCCTGCCGAAGAGAAAAAAAAAAATAGGTTCTTGCGAAAATACGATCAAATGCCCGGCTCGCGCCGCTTCCGAACCATCGGCGTATTTTTTCTTTCGGGGGAAAAAGATAATGCAGCGACGGAAGCGAGATAAAGATTTACTGGGCATTGTTTCTCCGTTGTTTTGTCGTCCGACCGAATCCGACATTCTTTTTCTATGGTACAGTAAATTTCGATCACTTTTGAACAGATTCAAAGAATATTGTGAAGATTTTAGTCAGCGTTTGCTTTCGACGACCGGTTTCTCTTTACGAACGAATCGTCGCGTACGCATGTGTCGACGAGACTTCAATTTATTCATTTTCTAAGCTCAAAACTGTTCAACCGGAGTATAATTCAGTGGCCGACTCTTGCCACCTCGACTTCCATGGAACACGGTTCGATTACGAAAAACAACGCATGAACACAGAATTGTTTGAAGGTCCGACAAAGTCGTCCAGCGTGAAAGAAGCGAAGAAAAGGAATGGAAATAAACGTAATTAAAACAATTTCTTGAGGAAAAATCTTCAACTGAAATAAGCAAACATTTACGTGACTCAAACGCCGAGATACAGATTTCGAAGAGAAGACGAAGAAGAAGAAGACTTCCTCCGTAGCATTTTGCAAACAGAAATAGTATCTCCGTCCTTTTGCTACTCCGCAACAAGATCAAAGAGATTGGCGTATGGCGAAAAACGTAACGACCAACAGAAACGTTTCCCAGAGAAACAGGAAACGCTCTTCATGACTGACTCTCGTGAATGACTAATGAACGCGCGAAACGAGAATACTCAAAATATCCAAATGCAATCTTGCGTTGTGAGAAAATTCTGAGCAGTTTTGCGTACTAGCATTTTGAAAAATGTCCATTTGTCTGCCGAACATGTGTACTTCTCTCTGACTCATTTTCTCCCAGTTCAGAAGACGGGTGCAGGCATTCGGCGGAATAATATCATGAAATTTTTAATACGAGCGACGATAATTCACGGTGCACGCTGGGCATCGCGATGAAATACTGTGTGAACACGGAATCCAGTAAAAAGCTAATTGCGAGGAATTAACGAGTCGACGTTATACATCGCGCGAGATTTCCTGACTTGGGAAAAACAAAAGGAAACTCTTGAGTTACGTAACCGTTCTCTCTCCCGCATCCTTCCTATGTTCCGTGGCGCCATCAACTTGTCAAATATTTCAGAGAGAAGATTTTCTACCGAAAACGTAGATCTCAGCTTGTTACGAAATACGCGACAATGTCGCGTAAAATTCCTCCCAGAATCGTCTTCACAGATCTTCCTCTCTCTCCGATTTTACCATTCCGGTTACACGTAGATTCCCGTTCTGCTCGTCGACCCGGCTCCGATACACAATTCACGTAATTCGACTCGCGCAACAAATCTCGAGAGCCATGCTTAAACTTGCTCTAATTTCGCGCCCGATACTCCTCAGCGAAGCTAAACACGCAGTGAAAGTATGAAGAGAAAAATATCTCGCGCCACAAATCGTCATCACAGTAGTGAGTAAAGGGTGATAAATTAGACCTCGTAGCATTGGGGAGGCTGACCAGTCGTTTTCAACGGGTCCCGTATAACACAGGAATAGAGCTAACTGAAGATTTATAGGGTATCCCTTGAAGAAGGTGTCCACTTGCTTCCCTTTGCCCTCTTCGATCCCGCGGCTCTACCACTCTTCGCGGTCCTCGTCGGGGTTTCGCGTAATTACTACGGATGGCTGGGTCATTTTCATCGCGTTAAACTCGATCTCGATCCATGTAGGCCGGAGTTTGACTGGGTCATCGGAATGGATTTGCTGCGTCCTCAGCCCCTAATTCATTTCTAGTTGAAAAGTATCTAAGCCTATATCTCACTCGTGCGACTCATATCCTACCCCTTCTTTCAATTCGTAGCTCCCTTCGGGCGGTCGACTTTCCGGGTAGCGAAAGAATTTTTGGAATCACGCCCATCTGTTGTCGAAAAGAAATAGTGTCCGGCAGAATGGATATATCAGCTCAGATCGGATAAAGCACGGGGAGGACTGTGTTTCCTCTTTTCTCTCTTCCGCCTCCGTTTCTTTTCATTTGCTGCAGGCGTCGTTGGATACGCCGCAGCGATTTGTTGAGAAAAAAAATATTTGCCTGTGGATTCCGTCTCCGCAAACAAAGCACTCTTCACCTTTTCCGCGTGGAAGTTGAAAGCAGAAAGAATCGGGGCGGAGTCGAGGTCGCCCAGCGTCGGAGGGCAGTAGATGGCATAATCCACCCTGGGGAAGGTCATAGTAACGGCCGAGGTAACCTGCCCCAAGAGGTGCGCTCGTATATTAAGAGGGAATCGGATTCCTGCCACGAACTGGCTTTCCCGCGTCGAAACGTTTATACCCCGCCGGTTTACATTCGACCCGCAAATGTTGAGGAAATCTTGAAAAACAGAGATAAAGCAAGACCCGAACCGTGACATGCGTGACACGACTTGACAATGTTCGCGTAGAGAATACTACGTGTCACGGGGTGCTTCTTCACGCATAAATATGATACTGTGACATAAAACTTGAATGATATGGAAGCAAGATTTCTCTAACGTACGACTTACGCGAATATCATTCAGATTCATAGATGAAGCGATATAGATATTACAATAGGCTATGAAACTGCGAATACGTGACCGTCGTTGCTAATGCACAATTTAAGTGTTCGGAAAAAAATTGCCAACTACTTTGCTGCAATGGCTCTGACGATCAGACGCGAGTAAGAAACGCATCAAATTTACATGAGCTTTGTTATGGAAAAGGCCACGTAAATCGCGTGTGATTTTCATGTTTCCTTTCCTCCAGGTTTTTTCATCCTCCAAAATTCTTAGTTTTCAAAAACTCAGTAGCAGGTGCCGGCCTCTCAATTTGTGACGAGATCGGAGCGCGGTGGAAGGAACGGCGGTGTAATGACACGAGAAACGCGATCTTCGGAGCAGAGCGAAGTGTGTATGATAGAAAATATATGCCTCTATGCGATACCTGCCCCTCAGAAACGTACCTACGTAGACCAAATCTATCTGTTCACCTCTTTTTTTTTCTTCGTCTTGTATATCATTCTAGAATCCATATCGAAATGGCGTAGAACAAACCAGAGAAAGTATATTTTCTCGCCGGGTGATTTATTTTTGTCCATTTTCTTCGGAGGCGATTTCTTACCATGACTAATGCTTTTGCTGGTCCGTCAGGACGCAGGTTGATATTCTGAATTTAACCTTTTCCTCCGCTTGTTTTTGGCTGAATCCTTCTCATTCGTACTCTTTCCTCTTCCCTTTTCTTTTCCTCATTTCTGGGTCAGCCGGTGACAAATATATCCTCGCACTATAGAATACGTACGAATATCGTATATACTTTTCTCCGTGCTATATCCTTCTACAGATGTATGTATATTATGTATATACATCTGAACGAGGTATACGTACCGGTGTATACGCTCTATCAAATTCTTCTGTCTATCTATTCGCGAATCGATCTGTGTCACTCGTATGCGTTGTGCATGAATATTCGTGTCGCATACGATAGCTATGTATGCACATGAAGTACATCTCTCCGTCGCGAATGAGTACGTTCGGTATTGACGAATAAACTTCGCGAATTAGAAGTTTGAGTAATTGCGTATCCCGAAGCTGGATTAATTATTGAAAAGACACTGCATGACGACTCGCGCGTACCAGAACAATTTCACACGCGCGTACAATAATGGATGGATCCAAGCTCGAAAATCACCTTTGAATTGTTAAATTTGTACGAGTTCTCGAGTTCTCGCGTTCTCGAGTTTCGAACAATTCCCTGCAGAGCGTTCCTCGTGGGAGTCGCGAACTCACTATATACACCGGTGAGAAAAATTATTGAACAACGGAGGGAAAAACAAGGGAAATCAGCATAAGCAGAAAAAGAAAATAATATGGACAGACGTCGGGAATAACTTTTTTCGCAATGTTTCATCCAAATTGCAAGTTTGCCGTCTGGCGTTACACACATAGCTCCCGTTCTCGGAGAGTTATACTATCGATCCAAATCGTTTGACGGACGGCATTTTGGCCGGTAACGAAAGAAAACGAACAAGAAAGAAAAAAGAAGGTGTGTGGCAAAAGTATTAATGAAAGAGGAAACAACGGAAGAAAAGTAGAAAAAAAAAAAAACGGAACGCGTGCTCGGGGCGGAGGTTGCGAAAGCAAGAAGTAAGTATAAAACTCGATAAGCACGAAATGCACAAGTTATCTTGTGGCACCTCGACTCTTCTCGCCTGTGGGAGACAGCGCTCGTCAATATCTCGTTACTCGGCACATTGCCAAGCCTTAAAGTATTAGTTGACGGCCTGCTAAAAGAAGGTATAATAAATGAGAACAACAAAAAGGGCATAAACTTTTCGGCCGTTGGATCTTGGCTAATTAAAAAAGTATCATGATTGACGAATGACGAGTAACGGAGAGCTGGAAGCAAAAAACTGAAGTGGAAAGCTATAAAACAACGTAGGTACCTACAGGTATGCATGTATACGATGCGCCAGCTTTGATACTCGGCGAGGAAAGCGCGAAGTCCAACACAGAAATCTGAAGCAAAGTTCAAATCAAATGAAAACGAAGAAATGAAAGTCTAATCAGCCGGCAATCAATATCACCCCTAAATTGCAGCTTTATTCGGTTTCCATGCCCGGCTTACGAATTAGCTTCCATCGCAATTCCAAGGATAATTGGATCCTAGATACAAGAAAACTGTAGTATAAAAGAGCAAATCTATTACATGAGCGTGATCTTTTTCCCTGACTATATAAAGTACAGATATAGGTACCTTGTACCCATGTTATACGCAGCTTTCTACTTACGATATAAAAGTTATCCAAGCGACGAAAGGGCGAGTTAAAAGGGTTGACGTAAATAGGAAACGGAAGAAGAAGAAGAAGAAAAAGAAGAAGGAGAGACCGGAATCAGAGGATTGTCACGATGGTGGATTCAACGGTTAGGTACAATTAACATTTTCACCGTAGCATTTGCTCGGGAATCGCAGGTCGTTCGTAGTTATATGGCGGGGGCGGCGGGAGGGACAAGGGGGGAAGGAGGGATCCGGTGGCCGTTCGTCGAGCATTGTCGACGTTGTCGCCGGCACCGGAAATTGCCACTCTTTCGCTTCGACGGTTATTTAACGGTTACAGATGAAAGTCCAGATATTTTAGGCAATGGTGTACATTGGAACACAACGCGGAATAATAAACGGATGAAAGCATGGAGCGCGAAACATCGCTTTTATAGAACTGACATCCCAGCCACTATTTCAACATCCTATTCTTTCTCGTTCTTCTGATTTACGGGTCCCATGTTTACCTCTAATCTAAAATTTATACGCACTGAAAGAAAGTACTCCTTGCAGCTCACTCATAAAGTACGAGGTACGATCTCCTTCGTATATAGCTTTGCAATTAAAAATGCCGCATTGCGGTGTCCGCTGGATTGTAAAAATTACATGTACCTATACTTAGGCTTCAGCTTCAGCCACATCAGCTTGTCAAAAATCATCTTCGTAGATCATTCAATCGAATCTGATCCCTTGTTGTTAGCCACGTGACTTCCGGCCCCCAAACGAGTAACACGACAATCTACCGAATCACCGTCACTTATTTAATATTCCTGCGATACTCATATTTCGAACGATCATTTAGACGGTATTACAGCAATTGCGATCATGTTGAACTTCATGGTCGCCCTAACTCAGGGATGATGCCCGAATCTGTTCAGGTATTACAAGATCGGCGATAAGGAGCTCATAGCGTTCGATATACTGTATAACATGGTATGATGTATGATCTTGCAGGCAAATTTATTAATGACAATCGTTTTATCACAATCCATCGACCTGCATCACAGAATATCCCTCAGCGTCGGAGAACGTATATTGAGGTATTACACGCAGTATTGCTTTTGCAGAAGTTCTCCTCGAGGAAATACTGCTCTACGTATTCGCTCCATCAGGTCCGAAGCAGCCGAGAGAATTCTTGCGAACAGACCTACATTTAGACGACGTCATCCAAGTTCCTCGTCTTCGGCGTCATACTGCAGTCCTTTGAATATTATATCCTCGTCCCAGCTCCTTCGCCATAGATCTTTTTGTTTCCACGGTGAAGTCTTATTCCCCCTGACTACACTAGAATACTGCGAGAAAATTCACGTGGCAGGGTGTAATTGTATGCTTATTCGATGGAACATATCGTCACCGGATACTGCCAATAGGCAGGATTGACGTATCGAGAAATTGCCAGAAATTATACCAACGTAGACAGCATTTCTCCCACATATCCACAACGTTGAGTTTCAATGCATAGGAAATAAACCAGCGCATAACCCGTTGAATTGTTAAATGCATAATTGTTTAGTGTATCATCAAGCACCTTTGGGATCCTCCGTAATTAAATGAATTTTACTTGATTCCTCGACCCAAAGATAAGAAGACGAGTAGATCGTTGTCCTGGAGCCCAGTAAAAAAATACACCCTGCCACTGATTGCTGTAAACCTTTAGATATCGTATAGATATAATTGTAAGATTTGGTGAAATTGAAAATTCAAAACTTGTATAAGGATCAGCTCATTTCCAAGTAAAATAAAATTCCAACTCTGATATTGACCGCGTATTTGATTTCTGAATCATTTGACATTGAAAATTGAAGAATTTCTTATTCTGAATACACATGCATGTGTGTATATATATATACTAGAGAAAATAATGTAATTGCTTATAATTTAGCCAGCATAAATTCTGTCACGATATTATACCTAAAATCAACTGAAAGAAACGAAAAGAAACAAACAAACAAATCAAGAAACAAGAAGAACAGAAAATTCATTTTTTACGCTCTAAAATTTTTCACATTTCTATCGTGCATATAATTATAATATATGATTGTACATCGGCATATGAATAAGTATATTATATATAGTAAGATTAAAGTTGATGTTAACACACCGCATGGTTATCGACCGATGTTTTATATTATTTTTTATTTCGAAACCCCAATATATGACGTCCCATGAAAATATGATCGATAATATAATATACCAAAAACGAGAAACCTGCAGCAGAAGAGGTACGTCACTTTCTTCCCTAATCACTTGCATAAAGTCTGTATTGTACAGTTTGTCCCACTATCACAATATCCACTGGCACAATGAATCACACACTACTATATCATCTTGAATTGGAATGAATTGGTTTGGATTAGATTGGATTGGATTGGATTGGATTGAACTCAGCACGCGAGTCAATATATTGTAGTCGCAAGTCACAAATCGCACACCGTCCATTGACGATACCGTGAAAGCGCTCAGTCGACACACTCAACAAACTCACTCAATGTCTGGCACTGTTTGTCCACTCACTTACCACTCGGCCATTAGATACTACGCATACTCACTCATCACCGTTGCGTCGCCATCGTGGTAATACAAACGAGTACGGGATGTAGAAAAATATAATGTAGTAGGTACGAATATGTGCTAGCTTCTGTGCTGGACGGTAATTCTCATTCATGAAGGCTTTCATTCGTTCATACCTCCGTATAGCATCGACATACCTCGTTTAAATTTTGTTTTTACTCTTCGTATACCTACTAAGCTACTTATTGGCTCATCTTTCCAATAAATTGTTTCCGACTTCATTTCTCGTAAATGAATACATATTTTACTCAGAGTTCTCAGTGACCGATTTTGATGAGAATGCTTCCATGAGCGTACAGAATTTCTTGCTCCAATTGCATTTCGAGAAAAGTGGGGTGATACATGTTTTGGTTTGTATTACCGGCGGCACAGATAGACCTACGGTTTATGAGATTTTGAAAATCGTGCGGCTGTTATACCTGATCCCGTGTTCATCTTATTTTCAAATCCAAAAGAAAATGTCTGAACAACTCAGGGCGGTGAACTAGATGTGTAAAATCCCAAGAGACAGGGGGGAAGCGATTTGTCGAGTTTTCATAAAATTTCAAAACATTTCTAGGGTCTTGGGTGCTGATATACAAGAGATTCAAGGACTTTGAGGCGTTGAGGAGGCTGAAGCTTTATGGAGTGCTTTCCCGGGGACAACCGGCAATGTTGGAATGGGGGATTCAAGGCGCCGCGCCGCGGGGAATTTGTAACTCGGCGAAACTGTTATGTTGGCAGACTCGAGTCTTTCAAATCCCACAAAGTTTCAACGAAATCCGTCGCGGCTATCAGCTCTCATCTGTATCCAAGGAGAGATTCCCCGTCCGCAAGTGCAGAGAGCCCGTGCTCGCTGTACACCCTCATTCCAATTTCCATTTGCATTCCGGAGGCAGAAGATCCTAGATTTCTAGGCTTTGGTGCAGCCTCGTGCGGCAGCCCGTTCTATCGAATATATTCGGTGAATATCTCACGGGCAAATCGTGTACAGTCCATTAAATCTAAGGATCTGGTCTAGCCGATTTTAGCACACACGTGTAGAGGCACACGCGAGTGAATCTACGATCTTCCCATAACGATAAAGAAAGACTTCCATCGCTTCAAATATCAACGAGATCGGCGCTGACACGTGTGCTGATTCGACGTTATCACTTTAACTTCGACTAAAAAGTGAGCGTCTGAAATTTTTTGTTCGAAAAATATGTGTCTGTCATGAGATGAAAGCTGGATTCTCTTTCTTCTCTCCTTTTTCTTTTAATTCTTCTCCTGCGTTTCATTCTCCATAATGTAACCGTAGGGAGTAAAAATGTTTCTCTCTCAAAGCATATCTTCCCAAAGTGACACACAATCAGACCACTCCGTTTATTAAACGGCTTTTTGTCTTTTTTCCTTTTCGAATACTCTCCGTAGTCGCAGGTGGTCCTCACCTCTGAACAATGAATCACAGGATGTTGGGTCCTCGCCGTATATTGTCTAGGTTGTCATCCGTCAAGTCACATTGGACAATGAAGTAACGAATCCTTTGCGAACAGCGAAACGGAAGTATCTGGAGAATATAAACAAGTTTTCAAATGTCTTGTTCAATTCATAATAACGAAAATTTCTTTCTCTCACTTGTACAAAGATTATCTGCACTATTTCCTCCATCTGCTATATAAGAAAAAACCACCGTCTTGACTTCGAATTGAACGTAGGCTGAACGATCGCAACCACGGTATAGTTATCGGCACTTTCGCAATTACGTGCAGGATATGCAGGGTGCAAAACTTTCATCCGCCATTGCTCATGACTCACTTGTTAACACTCGTATGTTCAGAATCGCTTTTAGCTTCGTATTCTTGCTGATTTTTCTAGTCCGTATACCAATTCTCATGATCTACGCATGCTTGTATGCGTCGTCTCTACAAATCCACGTATGCCCACGAAAATTGCATCGAGCGAAATTGTATGTATAAGAAATTTGGCCGCAACCCGTTTCCGTGATTCTTCATATACGTGTATTTCCTAGATTCCTCGACCATTGACTTTGGCTTCCAAAAATTTCGTCCAACGGTACCACCGACTGTGACAACCACGTGGTTGACGAAGCGGTTGGTTCTCACTGCTGTAGAGAGAAGTAGTCGCAGGTTCCAAGGAGAGCGAAAGCTGGGGGAGCTGGTTACGGTTGGCATAATTCACCTAAACGTAGCATGCGACCCGCATTATTGCGTTTGCGGTGAAACTTTGCAAGTTCTGTTCGCGGTACGGAGTGAGGTACTATAGGTGGAGATACCAAGGCGGTAGGTTTTGGATGTCGCAAACTAATAAGTCGGGTGCGAACGTCGCGGTCGTCGTCGTCGTCGTGATCGTGGAAGTCCTATAACCTGCGGAGAACAGGGAAAAGAAAAAGAAGAAAGGGAGACAACCGACGGCCTTAAGTTACGAGCCAGTGTCACCCGAAGACGTATATATCCCGACCGGAAATGGCCAAGCGGAGTGAACCTGCAGGATGGTTGGAATTGGCCGCAGGCCACAATTTTCGCATGAATACAAACGCCCGCGACGCGGCGTAACGTCCTTCCAAAATATGCCAGCCCCCGCGGTTTTTTACTTTCCATACGAAATACCTTCGCAGGATATTCTATCAGAAAACTCGGTGAATCTCTTTGGCGTCTGCAGTTTTCAATCCGTAGCTGTACACCTTTTTACACCTTTCAATTTTTCTCTCCCTTACTCTAGCTCGTCGACTCCCTGATTCTATCTCATTCGCTCCGAATACGACTTTCACTTTATTCCTCGCCAAATCGTGACGGAGCGTCGATATACGACATGATATTTCATCATGTCGTATATAGGAGAGTAATAAGAAAGATCCGATCACGTGTCAACACATGCCGGATGCAATTCCTAGTCACGACTTTCAGTTAACGACTCGGATCGCCTGCCCGAACGATCTGGCTAGTCGTTATTACTATTTTTCTTCTCGTTTTTCTCCACCAATCGGGTCGATATTGCCAAGAAATATGCGAGCGATTAACGACGGTGAAGTAATCCGCCGCCAATATCCCGCACATTTTGCAATCGGTAATCTACTTAGGATTCCCCGTCAACAGCCTGCAGATGCAAATGACGTCGAGATCGCATTTCCGGTATAACCAACCGCGTCCGCGTTAATCGAAATGCGAACCCCCCCCCCTCCCCGAAAAGTATGCGCCGTTAACACTTTTCTCCGGCATTGTGACCCACTTGAAAATCGATATTGCTGTAAAAAATACGTGCCAAAATTCCGGTTTCAACTTAGAAATTTGAGATTCATTATTTTCGAACTCGTCAAAGATCACCGCTTCGTATACAATCGCATGACCATTTTCTCAGAGACCAAGAAGATGCGAATCTTCAAAATTTCACGGCATTATCAACAACCGGCTCATCACCGCGCCGTTATTGAATGTGTACAGTGTTTTTTTTTTTTTTTTTGTCATTCATTTTCTCGAAAAAACACTTCCTTGTTTCCCTCATCGAGCTGTTTCAGGTATACGATTATATAGGAACTATATGAGTGAGGGAGGGTGCAGCAGCAGGTGACTGCATCGCTCGCAGGTATAGAGAGGCACTTTATACTTCCAATAAACCAAACTGGGTTAATATGCAGTTGCCGATTTTATCATAGGAGAATCGAAACGGCTCCGACACTGAATTATTACTACGGTAATAAAAATAACAATGGGCTCGTCGTTCGCAAGTATAGAAAACGGACGTTATATAATATATAAAGTAGCGTATTCATATAGGCACCATACAAGAGACGGAACATACATATACGATTATAGCTGATAGCGGTATGCATTAGGGTTTACCGTTAATGAACAAAAAAGAAGAAAAAAATCGCTGCGGTCGATGCATTTTACTCCGATGTGTGTTATAGGTACTATAACTCCGGAGAGCGTTAGATATCGCAGCTTCATTCGATTGCATGTCCGAAAGAGTTGGTGGGAAAAGGATACGAAGTCAAATCGTAAGACAACACCGAAGTATATTGTATATTGTGGATAATGGTTCGACACTATGAATGTTACGTGACAAAGAAAAGGAAAAATGAAGTTGACCGATACGAAGCTCGACTCCAAAATGAGACTCTGTTGCCTTAGGGACGGCCACCGATCACGATCATGTACGACATTTCCTATTCTTGGGATCAGAAATCGACGAAGGGAGGACCTAACTCTACCTTAGCTCGCTATTTCCACGTCCCCGAGGCTCATGGTCTAATAAAAGTGCCCCGAGGTTAGTTCGGCGAGGGTCCTTTAAACCGCAAGCTTCAAAGCAACACGATATCACCAAATTCTACACGAGCTATAAGGCAGTGACAACGGAATGGGATTCGAGAGTACTCCTTTATACCGATCGGAAGAAATGAAAAATGGCGCCAATGAATAGAGGAAAAAATGTCCTCTATAGAAAACTGGAAATATATAACACATCCACTTTCACGCCATTTTTCTATTGTTGAATTTTGTATTCCTGAAATTGGCAATGTAGCAGTAGTATCACAGGTGGATCGATCAAAAAACTGTGAAACTCCAATTTGAATGCAGAAAATCGTGTTCCTTCGGTCTTCCTTCATTCATCCAACACCTCACCTGATATTAGAGCAGAATAGGCGGATATCGCTCGCAAGCAAATGCGTAGACGTCTCCAAGCTGATCCCTCTTGAAACTTCGACGAGAATAGATTCTCCTGTAATTTGCAGATCTCTCAAGTCCTGAAAGCTCAGAACTGAAATTGAGACTGGTACCTAAGCTCGTCGTACAATTACTTCGCGAGGGAAGGCGGAATGGATACTGAAAAGTGTTTCATGCCGATCGACTTGAACATTAAAGTCTATTCCCAACTCCTGTGCTCGAAAAATTATGCCTCGAGAGAAAACTTAGTTCCTAATCAAATCATACAGCTACGCTTCGTCTGATTGACTGCACCGATAACTTTCGAAGGATAAGGACGCTCGATTTGTGAATAGCTAACTTTTTCACATTCATTATATTTGATTTTGCATCCTCATAATACAGGCATCGTTCTGGATATCAATTTGCCACTGATTAACGTATTGTCCTTCTTGTTCCTGTCCTCACAGTTACTGAATTTTCTACATCGATCTGTCCATCTGTCTATTAGGTATCTATATCCATTCTACGCGTTATTTTGGGACTCCGAACCCGAAAAATAGGTGCACCATCGATAGATTCATTTCAATTTCTATGAAAATCTATTGACAAAATCTCGACGTGCAACATATACATTAACTTAGAGTCTGAATAATTACTCGCTCTTTCGCCTGAATCAATGACAATGATACCCATGATCTGTATTCGATACGCTCTCAAAATCGCACAATTACGTCAAGCTATTCACTCGCACGCTTATTGTACCGCTACATTTGTTTGGAGTTTAGATAACCGCACCACGTATCAATCACGTCTCTGTGTTTCTCTGCTCCGAAACAACAATTTCGAGCAATCAATGAAGACGTATTTACACACACTATACGTGTCCTGTATCACAATATGCTTATATTCGCATTCATTGATGAGCAATCGGAAATGAATCTCGAAACGAAACGAATCTAACTTTTGACGGAAAACAGAAATGTCTTATATGAGAGGATAAAACTCTCACTGAAATTTCACCTGCAGCCTCGCAGATATCTCGTACCTCGTACCTATATCAGCAATACGTACTCAATTAGCGTACGCTTTCGGATCGATATAATTTATAACAGTGACAGGAAGAACCTCTCCAATATACCTACGTACACTGTATAGTATATGATGTACAAGTATGTACCCATACCGTTCCACGGGAATGCACCGCGCTATTTCAATCAAATTTAATCGAATTGGTTAACTTTAGAGTTCCGAGCTTGATCTTTGGAGTTGGCGACGTGCTTTTAACCATCCAACTAACCAAATCCTAGCGAACAAGAACACCTCAAACGCAAATACATGGTCCAACAATACGCCCAACCTAACTGAACTTTCCGATGCCGCAAGTTTCGATTCTCCACTTATCTATATAGTTGGATACAGCCTATAGGCTTGCAGTACGAAAGGGCGGAGGACGAGCTCCGCTCTCCCACACACGCATACGCATACACACACACACAGATAACGTGCATGTGCGATTTTCTGTGTATACGGCTATATATGTGTAATAGCAATTAGAGCGATATTGAGAAGAAAACGAAATCGATAGCAAGAAACGTATTGGAATTTGTAAACCAACGATAGCTAACATCGCGGTGTTCTCTGTTTCAGTACGCCGCAGGTATGGGTACCGGTGGACCAGCGAGCAGCGTTAGCTACAGCAGCGTTAGTCAAAGCAGCGATGGTCCCGGGGCAACAACCGTCGGTGGAGGTATGTGACGCCACGCAGGGGCCCGATCAGGGCCACGCCGCGACCGTGCAATCCGTTTTCGGGATACGTGATTGTAGGCCGATCCGGAACCGCGGTTGTACCGCGCATCCGCGACGACTTCCTCAATGGAGAAGGTGAACCCGGTGAGGAGCTCGAGTTCCCGACATAGTCACCACAGTCATTATCGTCAACGTCAAGATCAACTAATAAACCGATCGCCTATGCTGATCGAAATACTTATCGATATTCGTGCCCTTGAAAGGAGATGTTCTAAATCATCTTCGGTCGGACAGGTTCAACGATGCGCCGAATGGACTATGACACTTCCTTAACCCGCCATCATTGGAACCACGATTTTACAAGCAGATTATCTTCTTGTAAATAGTATTTGTACCTCATTATGGATCAGAAAAACTTTCATGTGTTCACTTTTCGACACACGGTGCTCGCCAGCTGTATACCTGGATCCAAAAATGATAATTGCAAAATTGACCTCTTTCCGAAACCGATTGTTATAAAACTGTTATTCGCTTATTCCCCGATCAGAGGTTATAATACACGGATAGTTTATTAGATCAGAGCGTGATGTCTATTGGAGAACATTGCGAAATATGCTATGGTTATAGCATTTCGTAAATTAAACACTGGCTAGACAACTAGGTATACACAGACATTGATGGTGCAATTCCTCTGTTTCTACATAGAGGACCATTTATGAGAAGTTGTAAATCAGCCCGATTCGTAAAGCAGCAGCTGACTAGCGCTTGAATTTTATTTATGGACATTAGCATTGCTCAGCCAAAGGGTGAATCCTGAAACTATAATATTCTTGTGCAGGTGGTTCGCGTCCATTTTCTCTGCGCAGCGTAGTAAGCGCTATGTAACATGATGGAATTTGAATTACCTCTTGCTAGGATGGAATTTCTTGGAACAGATGGGGCTGGACAGTTGACGCGGGGTTAAATGTTATCCTAAATATTTACTGGACTGTCTAGCCTGCTCCAGTAGATTTCGTATTATTAAATTTACGATATAAACCAGCTGTCGTAGACACTTCGGGGAAAACCCTCACATACCGTTTGTTCTCGTCCCACCTCTGATACATTAAGAACATGCCTCTAGGATTGATCCTGATCAATTAGAACTTGATAATTGAAAAATGGTTTTTCATGAGACATTCAATTTCAAAAATGCGATTCAACCGCCTGGATTTATTTCTACAAAAATTGAAACACTCGAGGTATGGCGTACCCACAACTGCAGGGTAAACTTACAAGTTCATGAGTGAAATAAAGTTCGAGATGTTTCGCTATTCCACGTCTTTACACAAGAACTTGGAGCTCACTTTTCAATTTCCGTCTTCAGTCTAATCGAGCTCTTCGGTCCGATGAGAAAAACTTTACCGCCCATTCCGTCTTGGTGTTTCAATGCATTTATAGTATAAAATACTGGAAAATCCAGCCTCGGGACGAATTCTTGGCAATAAGTAACGGCAAGATTGGGTGACACCTGGCTCTAGCCGCGAAACTCATCGAATAAGCTTATTAAATTGAGAAATTCGACAAAAAATTTTGATCTGAAAGTTACGGCCGCGTGACCACACATCAAATTATCATAAGACACAAATTTTCAATAGAGTAGAGACCATACTTTGGTGATAATGAAATAGAAGAAGAATTCGATGAAAGTTTTACTGCCGTAATAAGGTAATTTATATTCTTTCATCACCTCAACTGTTCTACAGACGTCTACTGTATGAACAATATGATTTTCGCCTTTATATGTTTATGTGTCGACGCGTGGGATATGTTCATCGAGGAGTATTAGTATTGTATATAAACCTCGTTGTATTCGACGTGTATGTCCTTACCACTTGTAAATATATGTACACCAGATGGCTAGCTATTTACCTAGCTCAAGAAATAAGTGATTATTAGGCTTAAGGTAGAATTAAATCAAGTTTATCCGAAGTATGTACAATTGAATATGTATATCTATACAATAAAATTAATCCGTAGTTATACTCCGGATAATTATTATAATTAGGTATTCAACTATTGGACAGTGCAGAAGTCGGCAAATTAAAAATGGTCATTTATCCGCTATTACCGAATTATCGGAAAACCTAGCGATATTTAATAGCGGACCCGTTAACTTTTTCTATGGAATATTAAATTTTACTGTAATTACAAATTTCTCTCTCTCTAATTATTGATCTTCGTAATAATTTGATATTTATCCAAGTTTAACGTACTATTAATTTTTTCGATAATCGGAGAAAAGTTTTCATCTGAGTAATCATACTGATCGCTTTTCTGAAATTTAAAAATTCAACCAAGGCTAGTTTTTTTATTTTTGAACAACAAACTTCACGTAAACAATTAGTTCTGATTAACAAAACAATTAAACGCATTCCAAATGTTAATCAAACTTTGGGAATAAGTGTTGATAAATTAGGGTCGTATTGGAAAATAGCTCATATACCGTATATCATTAATTAATATATATAAATATATATACATATATTATATATATTGCCGATCTCTGGTACAAGGCGAAAAAGTGTTTGAAACATTTCATTGTGCCAAAAATCGTAAGGATAAGAGATATTTAAAAAGAATTGCTGCACTAAAAAGCGAATTTGATGAATTATAGAAATTTCGATTCGCTTTTTCGAAGTTTGCCAATTACAATTAAATCATACCTATAGTTATTTCCTACCAAGTCAAATATGAATACCTATAATGTATTGTATATGTATATAAGTAGAGTTTTAACGAATAAATGAATAAGAACATACGGTCGATCTTATTATTTCATGTTATATACAGAGTTATATATAGATATATATAATATATATATACACACTAAATCCAATCGTAGACTGATAATTATTAATTTAACATAACAATTATACTGAAAGTTGTATTTATAAACGATGCGTACATTCGCTACTAGGGTATGTAATAATACTCAGAATTAGAGAAAAAAACTTGTCCTTGACTGTAGTTATTGTATATCCGAGAATATTGTAAATAAAAAATAACTACTCATCCAGATTCTATTATACCAGACTCTTGATTATTCTAATAAAATGTAAAATTATTATCCAAATCGTAAATATTGTCTCTCGATATGCTGTCCTTTATAATAAATACTATATGAAAGAGTGTATACTGAAATAGTTTCCAAGTTTCATTTATATTTTTCCATCGATCCCTATCCTATATCTCCAATCTAATTATCTATCCAGAGATCTTACATTTCATCTAGCTACAGCATAAAATACGTTTTCTATAAATAAGTCTATCACGGTATTCTGTGATCAATAAATCTATTTATCATTAGCATTCAATAATAATAATAAAGAACAAGTCATGTATATTCGTTATTCCAAATGAAAGAATACATAGCGCGTGAAATTAGTTCATAGAACGGCCGCAAAAATGTCAAGACTCCGCCACCCTATGAGCAAGCACATGGCGCCATCTTTCAAACCTTATTTCTCAGCTGTACAATACAAATGTGAAAAAAGTGCAGCCAATCCAAACAGGCGAGCAAAATCATAAAATCGTACAGACTAGATATTCTGAAATGTATTATTAACTGAAATTCTGACTGAAATTGAATAACAACTGACCCAAAGGAAGGTGATTATCGACAAATCGATTTATATTTCCGCCAACGATGTCAGATTGGCATTAACATTTAAAAACCCAGAAATTGTCTATTCAGAATCTAACCTCACTTTGAGGTTAGTTTTACAAATCGCCGATTAAACAAATTAGATCATCAACATCACAAAGATCGTTGAATATTTCGCCCATATTAATGAGAGTAACACCAATAACTGTACGCCCAAAATCGGTGAAAACAAAAATTGAAATAATGAAATCCCTAATGAATAAATAACAAAGGTATATGGATGGAAGAAATTTCTTTGCAGAATGTCGTGGATATCGAACAGCATCTCATCGGTCATCAGATCATGGACACCTCAGTTAACGACCGTTCGTTTTCGTTACCATGCAGACAAAGTAGCGCGAGGTCGTCTACTGCGAAGATACGGTTGGGAAGATAAAACGACTAGAAGTGGATTGTTGCCGCATACTGGAGTGGGTAGTAAATATCCGATGCCTGATTATCGCCCAACAAATGCATGGGCAGTGAAACGCGCGTTGTTTGGACAGAATGACTACATTGATATATTGGGGAACGAGCGGATTCACCCGACAAAAGTTTTGTACAAAGTACCGTATTGGTTAAGAGGAGTTAGCGGTAATGAATACCAAGTTTTATTGAGAAAGCGTAAAATGTTGAAGCACGGTATATTCCCGATAGCAAAACCAGCCAAATGGAAATTAATGGAAAAAAGAATATCATATCTTTACAGATTTCTTAATAGGAAAACTAAAACTGGTTTTAGTAAACAGTAGAGCGTCGTCGTGTTCCTCTAGTTATTGAAAAAATAAGAAATGATCCATTTTTGTCATTTTAATCTGTAATAATATGGCCGAAAATATAATAAAATACCAATGTGAAAACAAAAATGTTTATCCGTTTTTTATTCCATTATCGTAATTCCGATCCTGTTTGAAACTTTTTTTCATTTAATTAAGGATTGATTTCAAGGATCTAGAATAATTAATGATGAAATTGTTGATACAACGATGTTATAAAATAGTAAATTCATTTATTGATATAATAATAATAATTATTATTATTGTTATAATTATCCAAAAGGATATACAAAATCGCGCTTCACAAACAGTTTTGAATCGTTGGATTAAAGTTTATAACGGTAATGGAACAAAATTGCGAAAATATCGAAGGAAATTTTTTGGCGAAGATAAATCATTTTTCTACGGATAAAAAAAAGTCTTCGGAGGAACAAAGATTTCATTTTATCCGCCGATATTATCTGTCGTGATTTTCTTCCACCAACCTTATAAACCCAGGCCTCATTCTGATTCACATATAAATTGCGATTTTAGATTCTTCTATTAATGATTACTATTTATGGTAAAAAGACAATGAACAGTAAAGGTATTGTTTATTTTCAAAATAATAATGGTGTATAATGATTGTTATTGTTATTGTTGAAATCAACATAGTAATTCGATTAAATTATTAATTTCTTTACGATACTAGACTTCGATATAAGTATAAAAAAAAAACTTTATAGAAGGTAGTTCTTAAGTAGTAAGTACAATTGAAAAACTCCTGAAGTTATGGATAACGAAAAAAAAAAAATTAAACAGTCGTTAATTGAATTGCACAAAGTTGATTTTTCAGCAAAGCATACACGGATAATGGTATTGTATTAAGCATAGCATATTTAAAAATTATGTACAATTTCATTGATTTTTCTCAAGGCGGGAGAAGAAATTATTTCTGTTAAAATTTGACTTTTCCGAGTCCAAGTTGTAATATCAATTATACTATCAATCGATTGGAATTCCTAATAAAGTTTTTTTTTCTCTTTTTTGTCTTCATTAATTTTCTTCTGTTCAACAATATTTTCACAATATTGTGTCTTTATTGACTATACGAAATAGTTGATGCATCCGTTCTAACACACACAATTTTAATTTTACACCTATAGTATGTTCTCGTAGAAACATTTTAGTCAAAAAATGTAACTATTATTATTTTTTCATTATTACATCATAATATCATTTATTATTACGTATCTTGAAATATAGGCTTAGAATTAAAACATACAATTCCAGAACAGGGGGGAAAAGACAAAGAAAAAAAAAAGAAGACTGAATTATCTACCAAAGGAGAAAAAAAACTGTTACACGATATTGAAATAATGGGGAAGAAAATAAAAGGATTTTCAGAACATCTTCGATATTGCAAAAAATCTGTACATGAATTGAAAAAAAATAGATGAAATTTAATAATAATACTGTTAATGGCACCCGGTATATGTATTGCAATTTTTTTGTCCGTTCGATTTTTTTTTTCAATTGACAACTCACTCTTGTCGGAGAAAATATAAAACATTCCTAGAAAGTTGGATTATACGCGAATTGAAATGAGATTAGCAAACAAATGTAAATTGATTAATTGATTTATTTATATACAATGATGATGATCTTCTAATAATGGCAGTTTTCATTTCACTATGTATTATGGTTACCTACTTCATTATTCGAATATTTTGTTCAATTTTATTTATTTATTGTTTCACAATTTTTACCGTAATTTCAAGATCAGGATTATAGGTTTATTTGTTTCAGTACGGCACATATTTTACAATTAGCTTTAGGCAGACAATTCCGTACATTGAAAACTCTCATTCCAAAAGTACAAGAAAAAAAAAATAGTAAAAATTTGCGTGTCCGCGAAAAAAAAACAGAAAAAATCCCACGAAAATTCGAGATTTGGATGAAATTCTTTATTATCGTAACTATTTTTATACGATACTATCCTATTGAATATATGCAAGAGAAAAAAATTCACAGGCCTGAATCAGATCCATTTTTTTGTATAACTATAGATATTTTTTTGAAAGGAGAAAAAAACAAAACGTAGAAATTATACGACGTAACGATCTTCACATATTGTATGCGTTTTGAAAATGAATAGTTCCTTAATCGTGGATCACTTTTACTGTAGAAGAAAAAGGAATCCAGAAAATGAATGACGTGAAACTCGATTTTTTTGATTTTCACAAATACTCTAGAAGGATGCCCAGCGAAGGTAAAACCCATGTAAATATAATTATCTATTACATTCAATCGAATCTTTTCAGACATGATTCAGATTCCAATAAAATTCCAATCAAACTAATCAGTTCAATCGATTATTTCTTTTTTTTTCGTTTCTTCAATAAATAACTACAGTCTCGCCACTTACCGATTGATCGTGGCATTGTATACCTACTAATTAGCTAATTACCTAAACTGCCATTTATTCAAACAATTTGAATGAAATTGATTAGCGTAAAGGAAAGACAAAAAAAAAATCAGCGAAAAGAAGAATAATGAAGAAACTTTACTTATTGATAATAATTCATAAATGATTTTGAAGAAAAGATAAAACTGTCGTTTCATAATGTTTACTTGCATCAACATTTCTCAAGCTGTGCCTTTCGTTTGGATAAATTTGTAATTCGTAAGGTTTACCAGCCTTAACTAACGCATTGATTAGTTGACTCGTATGAAAGAAATGTACGTTCTCATCTATCAATCCGTGAATAATTAACAGACGATTTTCTTCCTCAGGAAATTTGTTTATATAATTTAATACCGACCCTGTTGCATATCCTTGTGGATTATTTTCTGGTAAATCCATGTAGCGCTCTGTGTAACCAGTATCGTACAAGTTCCAAGATGTCACAGGCGCTCCAGCTATAGCCAGCTGGAATAATGATTTCGATATTATCGTAAAATTCATCAAACTTTACAAAAACAAAATTCAAATATAGGTTAAATTGATACCTTGAATATCTCTGGATATTGTGTCAATCCCATTAAACTTAGATATCCTCCATAAGACCATCCGTGAATTGCGACTCTAGACATATCGATGCATCCAGTCGTGTCGGCTAGCCATTGCAAAACTTCAACTTGATCGATTAATTCCACCGTACCCATTCTCCTTTGCAAATAACTTTCGAACATGAGACCTCTGTATTGAGAACCTCGTGAATCAATAAGGACAACAGAATATCCCTGAGCGGCAAGCATGTGCATTCGCAAATGCCTCATTCCCTAAATAAAATGGATAAATTTCATCATGTATACCAATTGAATGATATTGTTTTATGCAAGGAGTTGAGTTTGGGTAACTTTCATATACCTTGAATGTATTAGACACAAGCTGAACCTCGGGTCCACCGTAAACAATTAATATTGTAGGATATCGTTTTCCTGGTTGATAATTATGCGGCTTGAAAATCATCGCAAATATTGTCTCTCCAGATTTTATTTTATGCGTATAAATCTCAGGGGCAAATAATTCCGAGTCAGGCGCCGAAGGCTCCAGTAAATAACCGACTGGTGTCAAAGTGATACTTTCTACTGTCCAGTCTGATTGCGATATCCTAAATACCTGGAATGATATAATCACAAAGTTAAAAGGAGTCAAAGATCTTCCGCCTTTGATTATTATTATAGTTATAAGTAATCTGAAGGGGAAGATAATCATTTGTATTTCATTCACCGCACCTGGCAAGTAGGTAAAGTCTTAATAGAACTATAAACAGCGACCAGCATAGTACATTGTTTATTAAAATAAACACTATTATAACTATATCCTGGTCTGGTAAGCAGTCTTATCTCCAATGGACGGCGTAATGAAACGGCGTAAACGTGTTGTTCCAGCGGTCCTTCTCTGAGACCAGAAAAGTATGCTATTGAATTGGTTTCGTCGACCCATAAGTTTCTACCTAATACTTCCCAGTTGCCTTTTGTAAGAGCAACCTTAGATATCACTCGAGGCTGAAGAAAAACATTATCCATTCTGTCCAAGGGTTCTTCAACGCCGCCTGTCAACCCTATAAAAAAAATGTAGTTGCATATGAAAAACGGAAAAGAAGCTTTACTCCAAAACTTTGTTTCCGCTCTTCTCGTTTTTTCGTTATCAACTTACCAGCTATACTCGACGTGACCAGATACAAATGTCTGAAGCCAGTTTCTTCGCTACCCCAAATAAATTTGACTTCCGTAGGGTCGTCCGATGGCAAAAAGTAGAGTAAATCGTTAACATTTATCCATACGTTACTCTTTTGTGAATATATCACTTGAACACTAGCTGACGATAGTGTGAAATGGTTATCCGATGAATTGTAAACGTTTGGCGGAGGATCGCAGAAGTTATCAACAGAGAGAAGCACTAGTTCAAGCCTCTGCTGTCTCCGATCTAATAACTGCACCCAAACACTGAAAGATTTGATCATTTGTTCAAATTTTGGTTTTTTATATAAAAATATTAACGAAATCCATATTTTGTCTTGAATAGGGCTTACTATTGCGCGTCAGGTGTCCATCCAACTCGAACCACGTACTCCATCCATGGGAACATCAAGTGTAGCGGATACTGCAGCTCTAAAATCTCGATATCGCCTACTTGCAGGGTTTCGGACAGCTTGAATTGCACCATTTTTAAATTACTTCTAGCATTCGAAGTACCGGCCCTTGGAAATCTGAATTCTTCAATTTCCCCAGAATTTGAAGTTGACGAAGGAAAACAGAATATCTTTACATCACTTTCGTCAACTTCTTCGTAAACTATTCTATAAATTCCATCAGTCGATTTTGGCTGCCACCAGTAACCGATAAACCTGTGAATAAGAATTTGATGTAATAAGTCAATAGATCGGAGATTTACTAGTCAGCCAGAAATAGAGGTGTGGATAATTAATCGCGAATGAAGTTATCTTTACAAACCTTGTAAATTCTTCTTGCATTACGTAAGAAGGAGTTCCTGCGGTTAATGGATCCTCAGCTAAGCTTCTTCCGCCTTTTTTTGCATGTGTAAGTCTTACAGAAGAACCAGTAATACTGTGCGACAAATGTAAATCACCGGCGCATGTGTGTGCCACTAGAGCATGATTCCACGGACAAATTTGCGGACATAACTTAGCACCTGATGTTGACATTCGTAATTCCGATGGAAACAAGGGACCTGGCTGAAAATATCAAATAAAATATAATAATTTAATTTACACTTTTATCTGAGAGTTAGGGAATCGAAAAGATAGTACAGCATATTATTTAATATTAACAAACAACTGGATAAAATTGAATTGGAACAGCGATATCTTTTGTTCTTATTTCAGATTTGATTACGAGCGTAGATAAGATATTTCAGAGTAATGTAAAATATGAACCGATGACACGATGGAAGCAGACTGAGACAACAATAATTATTGTTATTGCATCATGTTTGATAAGGTTCTGCAATATTTGGTCTGGACGTTTATCCAGGTCGATAATCAGAGATTAGTTGTAACATGGAATTGTATATAAAGTAGATTATAAATTGTTTATGAAGTCTTAATCGTATTTACCATATTTCCAGTATCAATACACTGGTAGAGACTACTAGCAGCTGGGAAAACTAATTTTCCGCTTTCAGCATGTATTTCATAGCTGGTAATGCCCCAAGTAGCCAATCTCTTCCTTTCCCATAAAAGTTGTTCTTCTCTGGAGAGCCGATTGACGCACGACAAACTGAAACGATAAATATTCGTCGATATTTTCACAATCTGCAATGGTAGAAGAAAATGTCAAGAAAACGAAAAAATATCAAATAAACCGAATTCACCTCTGAAAATTTGCCTCTATAACTGGCTGCCAATTCAGTTTGTATCCATTAGCATTATCCGAGTGTGCGATATCGACATAGAGCAACGTAGTCTCCCAGCCGTTTGATGGTGTGCTTAAAAAGTATATTCTCATTCTGGAAAAATTGTTTTAAAATTATTAAATTCATCATCGTTAGCCAGTATTTCGATCTAAAAATAATAGAAAGTACAATTCGCGAATAATATAGAAAGGCGGGAGTCGAGAGAAGAGAATAAACACATAAAATTTCTAGTCTAGATTGAAAATTATTAAATGAATATATCGAATAGATGCATCATCATCTGCTTACCGTCCATCTGCTAGAGTTCTGAAAGTAATAGACGCAGGTACCGAGCCTGCGGAAGCACCAGCCAACCGTCTTCTGAGTTCGTTAACAACACCGCGTAGTTCGGACCACGTTTTTTTATCGCTACCATTTTCAGATACGCGGCTATCTCCGCCTTCGATGCAGTTTTCCATCTTTTCTCTATCGCACCTGACCCTCGTATTTATATTTATTGAAGGTTATGTGATACGTGGTATAAAATCCTGCGTCAGATACATATCAAGATTTCGTCTAAAAGAAAGAAGACAAATAAAAGAAGGAGAAAAGAGAAAAGAAAACAGAAATTTATTTTTGTAGACAGATTTTGAAAAATCTATGTTTCTATTCTTTCTTTTCGAATTTTATCGTTTTTCACTTTCTGTTTCACTCTTCGAATGATTTTCTATTTCTAGTTGATTTCTTTGTTTTTTTTCTCTTCCTAATTCCTCATTTTTATACTGTTACAATTATTTCAAGAGAGGATGGGGAGTGGGGGGGGGGGGGTTGTTTTAAGACGAGAATTTATTTATAGGTTATTTTCGTGAAAGCGGTTTGACTTTCACCTCAGTGATAGTGTGGTATAGGTATACTTCGGCGAAGGTAGTAATAGTAAAGATTTCAATCTGGTTTGTTCAAGAGTTTGATTATTATTCAGTTTATCACATTTATAAATAATAATAATAATGATAATAATAATAATAACATCGGTATTCGGATCTGTCAAAACTACGAGGGGATGACACTTCTTTTTTTCCGTTTTATGCCTTTTTTCAGTAAAAAACTTTGACCGAATCTCTTGCTCTCGATAAAAGATTTGTATTATTCATGTCGTTGACCAATTCTTCATTTTCCTTGTGGAATTTATTTTTCATTTCTTTTTGTTTTGTTTTTAATTTGGTTAGAATTTTGAAGATATTAAACGATATCGATTGATTACCGCGTGTGACCGTGTCTCATCATTCACGATATTCTTTATACATATTAACTGTTTAATTACGTTTTAAATAATGTTAAAAATAACTGTACCAGACAGCAATTCGCTTTTTTATACTATATACTTCTTCTGTTACTGTCCCCCGGTCTCGCGGTATGTGATTGTGTTCGGTTCGTATGTTAGTTGGGTTCGTTCTTTCCTGATCCGCTGCTTGCTACCGCTACGCCGATCTCGAATCAGAATTCGGAGTCAACTTCAGCTCTCTATGCGGATGTTTTGGGAAGCTCGTCCACGTATTACATACGTCAGCGATTCTCATTTCATCAATTCAACGTTCAAAAAGTAGTACTAAAAAATAGCGATATTAGAGCGCGCGAAAAAATACTCGCTCGCGATTTATTTGAAAAATGTTTTAACCAGGAACTGGTTCTGACAAAAATTGAAAAGAAGAATAATATTGAAGAATACTGTATTCACATAAAATGAAGCAATGAAGAAATTTTAAACGTCTGATCAAAATATACAGGTACACCTACAGTTGATATGCGATAAATTTTATTTCTAGGTCAAATTATTTCACACTTCAATCAAATTTAATGTAGTACAGAGTACGGCAGATGATAATTTATTTGGGCGATGTTTATTCTTCTTGTTTTTACCGTATTAATCATATATTTTTATTTTTAATGTATTGCGCATATTATTTTCATCATAAAAACAAGATTCTTCGGAATATTTTATCGAATTTTATCTGGATCGCACATTTCATCACGATTAAACATTCGCAGGGAAAAATAATAATTAAATTAGTAAAATCCATTTATAGCAGGTATTATCAATACTGTGAGTCTAAGATCGAGAATTATGAAAATTGTGGGTATAATAAATTGAAGAAAAATTCAGAAATTTTCATCGCATATCCTCCGTAAAAGAAGAAGAATTATCTTGGTATACCTACCTAAATAGGCCGTGAACAATTGTATGTTTTGTTTCAAGTGGTAACAAAACCGATACGAAAATGAACAAACAGAAGCGCGTTTCCGTTATGAAATTGACGGCAGGTGAATTCGTTAACGATGCTAATTTGTCAGAGATATGGTATAGGTATACATATAATATATAGGTAAAATATCGTTGTCGTTATTATTAAAATATAATTGGAAAAAGGAAAAAAAAATCAAAAAAATCAAAAGATAACCGGTAAGTGACTGAATGCGAACGAGAGACAATTATTCATTTTACGTATAATTGTGCGGTGTTCAACTTTTGATATAATTTGACTGTCAAAGTAAAAAAGATAAGAATATAATATAATCGCGAAAAAGATACACAATTACAGACTAGGGCGTAGGTACAATATTCACTTTGGATTTTCAACATTCAAACTATAATACAGCTGTTATAGTAAATCGAAATTAATATGTATTTCAAAAGCTGCAACAGTTATCCAAATTCATTCTGTTTATACCCGCTGACCTATGACACCCACGGCGATTACAGATGTAGCTGTATTCTTTCTTTTGCATTTAAAACAAAAATTCGCTTCCATTATTCATACTCCGTCTCTTTTACCTCGATTTACAATTATGTTGATCAAAGAATCTGGATGAAAACTGTAATACGTGGCTAATGTCTGGACAAACGCGGACTTTGTTCTCTACATGAATAATTGAAGGAACTATCGCTTAAAAAACAGAATTGCAATCTCATCAAGCACACTTTTAGTTAACGAATTAATAATCAGAACTGCACGCACACTTGCGGGTGCAATAGATGAATTTTCACGAACGGAAACTGTAGTGATCGTTGAGAATGGAGGAAGCTTTATGGGAAAATATTTCAAGTATATATTTAATAACGAAAAGGAGAAATCATTCAAAATATAAAACTAATTGACTTACGTGCAGATCTTATCAAGTAACAACATGAATATAATTACGCTATAAAACGTTGATTTATCTGACAGTATAGTTCGAAATGGGGGCGAAGCATGCCCATCCGAAATGTTCGTGGCTAAAAAAGGAGAAACTTTCATGGCCAGCCGATGAAAAGTGGACTCTATACACTTTAGAACGTCTGAAAAAGAATCCTGAGGTAAGTAAGGCGCAGCGGTAAATAATTTTTACGCAAGTTTAATGCTGCAGATCAAAATTTGGCATCTTATCCGCAAAATGAAACGGAAATGCGAAAGCTTATTCAGATCAAATCTCATCAAGATCTATATAATGAATCAACTTTTATGTGATACTTATATGCTCGTATATAGTATTATACATTTCTCAAATCGATTAAGTGAGGAGAAAGACTAATTATTTTATTCAATTGGACGATGAATACGAACGATGAATATTAGTTATCTGATTATATGATAAACTATACATGCGCGTGAAAGACGTGGTGAATTTTTTAAACGAGTAATAACGCGAGCTGTAATTTCATTCGTGGAGGTAAACTACATCTCCTTACCATTGCGGAGGTCTGTGTATAACCTACCGCGATACGTAGATAGGTATAATTTCGAAGGGAACTTCATCAGACTTATTTTCTTGATTGAAACCCCGAAATCCCCTCGCCGCCCGAAACTGTGCAGTAGACTATTGATGAGCGGCCACGCGAAAGTAACTTTCAGACCGGTTTTCTGTGTCTGGAAAGTGAGTTGTGCAAGCGAGAGAAGAACTTCTTGAGTGGAATATAAAATCGTTTTTTTTTCTTTTTTTTTTTTTTTTGGTCTCGTTCTGTTCTTGATTTTTTCCCCCTTCTTCTATAAAAACTCAATCTTTTTAATGGCGATTGATAAGTGCGGTGCACACGGAGTTTTTTATTTGTTTTTTTTCCAAAAAAGGTTTAACGGTCACGATAAATTTTTCTCCCCATTTTTTTGTTCTCTTTTAGAGTCCTATACCACTCCCGCTCATCCGTTTGCGTTTGCGTGAGACTCCGTTTCCTCCGTTGCGCGAAAATCTTAGGATTACTGGATTACGCGGGGATTAAGAATGCATTTCTCTTCCTCTTTTTACCCGAGTGAAACATAACTTTTTATAAGCCCAAAGTTTTCGCTCTTTACGAAGCGCTATAGGGAAGTAAAGGATTTCTAATGCTATTATGAATGTCAAAGATCGAGGTTTGATTCGGACAAAATATTGACTAGCCATTTAGTACCAGCACAATCGATTATCGCTCTTCCGTTCGGGTCTGCAGTTCCGACGTTTGTAATGCGATCACTATAGACCCTAGTATTCACCGTTAATTAATCAATCACCTTTCTGCTTCATAATTATGTACGTATACAAGAAACCCCTAACTAAGTAGCGCGCTGCAGGTTAATTATATCTGCGGCTATTCATCCACCATCAAATTTGTTACTTTCTTTAGGGTACAAGTATACAGCGAACAATAGAACCGAGCTGTCAAAAGATTCATTACAGATTTTAAGAAGACTTTCCGATTCGGGTCGAAGAACTTTCTGTACAATATAGGTATACCGATATTCCTATACATGCATTCGTGTATGTATAACGGGGAAAATAATACGCTGAAGTATTTTTTATCGTGAATGAATTTGGAAAATTAATTCAACAGTCAAGAAAAGCGAATGAATGAATGAATGAATGAATGAATGAATGGATGGATGTAAGCGAACGTAGGCACATACAATCGCGGAATGAATAATACTACCCCTCTCGTTCGTATAGCCCAACTATCACGATTAGTTTAATTTGCAATCAAACCTGGATGAACGAGCTGTCGCCCTTTGATCCCTTCGTCATTACTCCTACCTCTACTCTAAGTACATGTGTTAGGAGACTTGGGTGCATGTTGTACTACGTGTGTACGTACATCAAAGAAAACATCATTCTATACCGCGCAAGCTTCGAGATGGGGATTGTTGAATGGGATTTGTTTAGCTGCAGGAATTTAATTCAGATGGATGGGGGTGCGTAGAGTTTGATTGCAGATCATGCGGCTCGTTACTTGGAGAAACCCAGATCCAGGATTAAAGAGATTCAAATTTTGATGTGGTTTTTGAATTTCATTGAGTTTCATTTTTGATCAAGCAATTTCCTTCTTGTTTTTTTTTTTTGTTGGTTTGTTGAACTTTCCCTGCATACAATACGTGCCTGCCGCGAGTTTGCGAGCGCAATTGCTAGTATAAATTGCTATTTTTATCTCTATCGATCACCCGCTCCCCGCAGCGGCGGCGAACCAATTTGCACGAAAAAATATCCTCTTAATATTGGAATTCGTTTCCACGGATCCTGGAAATGGGATTCCTAGTCATTTCTTCGGTGGTATCCACCCCGCGTATAGGTAGGTAGGTATATGTATACATCCGACAATATTTTCAGTCGTCATTTTTTCCGAGATGATACCCGCGATCGAGAGAGAGAGAGACTCGCGGCGTAATAACGATGTTTTCATGTAGGCATAAGCCTGCAGTCTCTCTGCTCTGCCTTCTCTAATATTTCCCTGGCTTTCAATTTCTTCTGTATTACTCATTTCACGTAATCTTATTCGAAGAATAAAACAGATTTCACGCAAACGAGGCATAATTTGTTTGCGATTGACACAAAAATCTCTAGCAAACAAGTAGCTAGGTATTCGACAATCAAGAGGAAAGAAGATGGGGGGGTTAACCAAAAACCGGGATAATATAAGACGAACGCTGTATGTACCAGCATGGATAATTACGAAAGCCAGTAAAAATGTTATTCGGAAACGATAATCGAGTAACCGCGTAAAGAATTTACAGACAAAATTCGCTCCCTTCAGCTGACTGCAATTATCAATAAATGACTGTAGCCCATTCCATGTTCAAGAAGTCTTCAAATCGCTCTCGACGAGTATATTTATTCATACCGATGAACTTTGAACTCCGAGCTTAATTCTGACCGTTTGCAAAAGTACCCATCCTTCATTGGCAACGATGTCGAAGCAAATTCCTCTATGGACGTCTGAAATTACGCTCAAAGCTACTGATGCTAGATACCAGCACTCCCCAATTTCTCGATGCAATGAATTATGGTCAAAGCCATAATCCAGACAAAAATAGAGAGTACGAGCTCGGGCACCTAGCTGCGCAAAGTAAAGGTAGACACATATTATAGACCATCCCTGTGGCGTGCTCATGTTTCGTTTCCTCATGCCCAAACTCGTATTCCGATCCTCTTTCCTCCCTCCTCGCCCGCTTCTTTGTATTTCCTTGAAATTTTTGTTTCTGCAAAATTTTCTCTCCAAAAATTCGGAAGCCCACGTCTTCCCTCTGCAGCGTATACCTGTACCTCTTCCCAACGCCGACCACCCTCCGCAAAAAGAGAGCTCGCAGAAAATAGTAGTGTGCGATGTAATGAATAAGGCACACATACAACGTCCCCTGTATTTTAAGGGTGGACGAGACCGCTGCTGCTGCTGCTGCTGCCGCTGCCGCTGCTTCGCGGCAGGGGTGGCCCACGGAATCAACTAACACCCACGTGATCGATACGTTGCTGCAGAAACGAGAGGAACTTTCGCAAAGGGAAAGTTTTTCACTCAGACTGTACCTCACAGAGCCATAAGTTGGTAGTATGTACCTATATAAACTAGAGGAAAGTTTAATACATAGTTATACCTCACCGGAATTTTCGGCTGACCTTATCGCGGTTTTTCTACTAGCATAGAGAAGCTCACGGCTGTGCCCTGTCATTAGAGATATTCGAATAGTTTACGTGTTCTATTCTTGTATGAAGAAATGCCTATAAGCGTAAGACTTCGTCAGTTCGAATGAAAAAGTTATTTTCGGTTGGTTGAGATGTTCGAACCATATTTCGTTCGTTCGTTCAATATTTAGGTTATTTGTAGCAGCGACCCGAAATTGTATACGATAATGGAAATGGCATAGACGAAGGAGAAGAAAAAAAGAATTCCTCCTCGAGCCTGGGGGCATGAAAGATTTAAACCTCCTTGCCTCTCGTCGAGGTACCACTCTCAACCTTCCACCCTCATCTGTGAGATTCTCCTATACGAACAATTCCGAGAACCTCCGAGGTTCGTCGAGGACTCTGAACCCCGTGTAACCTCGTCCCCTTTCCCTTTCTACGGTGTCCTTAAGGGGTCCGCGGTTAAACAGAGTCTGAAACGAGTTACAGCGAATGTGCATTTAGATGGAAAATAAGGGACTCTATTAAATCCACCAACTGCACCGTAATTCCACTCCCCTCAAGCATGAAGAGATTTGCCCCTTTTTTCATTTCCCACATTCTCACTTACCACATCTTCGACGCACAGTGGATCCGCATCCGCTCAGTAGCAGCACGCAGCATGCACGCGTATCAGGGCAAAACAAAAATCCAAGACAAGGGGAGGAAAACTAATTACCTTCCGGATGAAAATCTAGTCAGAACCTGATTCAATAGAATCTGAGATCTACTTTGTACATTTGAAGCTGAATTGAGGGCAGTTGACGGGGGAGAGTCTTACTACGTCAATTGTTCGAGGGAAACACAAAAGACGGGAATCCGCGTGCTTCGCAAGTGAATCATGGAAACGAGAGTGGAATAATGTACAACGTAGGTAGATTCCTCGCTAACCGAGGGAAGGAAACTGATACATGCGTATCCAGATTTGTTCGCCGATACATGCGGACATGAGTTTAATCATTAATTGGTCTATTCAACGACCCACCTTAGACGGGTACCGGGTCGCCGTAACGTTTCTATTTTTGGAGCCCGGTGTTTGCTGGCGGAGTTACAGAAATGTATCGGTATAGAAGGTGGTACATACTATAAGTTACAGAAGTCGCTGACGTCACGCACCTCATTAGATCTCAAATTTGTCGAATAGATGAAATCGCCGGTGAATCGTTGTACTTACCCTCCTCATATTATGTCCGTATCCCCGGGTATTTTTAACACCGAATTGGGATCCATTTCAAATGATCCATACAAAGGGTATAGGAGTCATCGTAATGCTACAGCATCTGGATCCGGATATTTCGATGCTAAAGGACCTCCTGACCTCTTTCAAGATATGAATACAATTCTGTCATTTTTGCCGGTTCTCTGTTCCGTGTTCGATCCATGAAAATTGCTCGGTAAAATTGTTGGACGATCATTCGAGAAGTTGAACCATTTTCCAGCCGGAGAATGCGTGCGATCAATTAGATGATCGTGATTAGTAGGAGAAGAAGGAAAGAAAGATGGAGAAACGAGTCACGGAAAATAATTTTTTTAATAATTTCTTGAAGTTATGGGCTGTAGCAGTGAATTGGATCAAACGGGAAATGTCCATTGGAATTTGATTGGGCGTATGTGCATAGGAAGAAAATGAAGAAGAAAACAATGAGAGAATTTTGAAAATGCACGCAATCCAATTATCCGGAGAAATAATATTATTTGTCGAGCGAGTAATTAACCGAGATGATTCATATACCTAATATAATTATTATACCTATTGTAAGAACCGCAAGAGACGCACGATTCGCGAATCGTGACTCGCAGTTAATTCATCTTCTCCTCCCCCTGCTCTTACTTTTCTCCGCTTGTTTCTCCCTCTTAACTCGCGGTCGTTATACCAACCTACCGTCGCGCATCGTTCTCCCAACGGACGTTTAAAAGTAGCCAAAACGCCTGCAGACTCGGTAATATTCCATCGGCGTCGCGTCAAGCCAGGGGAGGCTTTCCCAAGGATTTCCTTATCACTTTAGACGGTGAAAATATTCAATATGGCCGCTTGCATTATGTAACGGGGAAATACGAACTAGAACAAAAAGATCAGGCGGTAGCGGAAGCTGAAAGTTGAACCACCCGAAGTTGAAGTGTACGAGATGCGCTACTCGCATCACAACTAGTTTCCTCCCTCACCGGTCCTCAGTTCTCACTCTAGTTTTCCGCGTTCTATATCTCTATACCTACCTCCTACAGGTCCGGATAAGACCGGGATGAAGATTGAGCAGCATAAACTGTTGGCGGATGTAGAGGTGAAGGTA
Organism: Phymatocera aterrima; assembly: GCA_963170745.1. Lineage (NCBI taxonomy): Eukaryota > Metazoa > Arthropoda > Insecta > Hymenoptera > Tenthredinidae > Phymatocera > Phymatocera aterrima. The sequence continues at coordinate 18,736,301 of OY720660.1, forward strand.
GAGGTCGCGGCGGATGTGGGGCAACCGCGGACCAACCGACCCTGCAGGCTTCTGCCGGGCTTTCTTTATTCCACCAAATCCTTCGGGGTGGTGTCAGCATCACCCCGTAGAATACAAAGTCGTTTCAGAAGCGTTTTCGTATCACCCAGATTGCCGTGCGACAGTTTCATCCCCCTTCCCACTCTCTATATCAATCTCGAATCTGTAATCCAACTATCGCGATCGTTCCTATTTTTCATTTTTTCACCTGCCAAACTTTTCACCGAACATTATACGGACTTTCACGACTAACTTTATACCGGATGAATCTAGCAGACGGAAGTATCACCACAATATTTTCGTATAGTCAACAAGAATTTCTTTCTTTTACTTTCTCTACAGCCGATATATAAAATGCTCTGTATTCCCAATCTTTCCATTGACGATTTCTCTCCGTTAAGTTTCAATGCAAACTGCACGTATAATTTAGTGCATACGTGCAAGAAGTGAGAGAAGTCCATACTGTCTGAAGATATGTCCGACAGCGTTTCGTAAAATGAGGAGTATTGCATCCCCGCAAATATATCTCGGGCTGATCTTTTCACCCCCCGGTAGTGATATTCGATATAACGTCAACTGGGTCATATTTGTTGCGCCATCAATGTAATGAAGAAAATGTGGCGGTTTTTTTATGTAACAGTAAATATGTATGTTTGCCAACAACTTGGGCTGATCGCGTCAGTTATACGTAACATAAGGTTTGATTTCGCGGGGTTGGGTCAGTTTGGCCCAGTACCTCGGGAGCGTAAACTCAACTCCTTTGCCACCCCAAAACGCGACTCGACGTTTTATTACCGGCACCTATCTTCCCTTGATTCATCATTCATTCCTTTGACCGTTTCCGTGTCTTTTTCTCGTACGGCAGAATGTCCTCGAGGTCCTGTGAACCGACTCGTCCCTTTTCCCTCGGTTTTTTTCTCTCTTGTTCCTCGTTTTCTCGGTAAAACAATCGATTCTCTTCGCTTGACATCCCGTGATATATTCGGGTTGCATCGTACCTAAGGAGTGAATGTATCTCCTCATTCTCCTACCTTCCTTCCTCCCTTTCTTCTATCCCATCTACCTACCAACCGAACGTTTCTACTCAATCTGTATTCCAGTCCCTGAATAGAAAACTGGGGGATGGGTATAAAAAGGGGTATTTTTCTTACGGGGTTGGAAAACAGAACCAAAACCCCCCTGCGGAGTGAGACCGAAGGATCCAGAATTGAGTAGAAAGCTGCAAGGGAAAGATTTCTCGGTCTTGCATTCCGGACGAAAAGTATATACAGGTGTATAGGTATGGGTAACACTTCGTCATAGAAGGACGCGAGGATCGTTCATTCAAGATTCGAGAAAAAGCTCGCAGGAGTTGCGGCAGCGCGAAGTATGTATCCGCGTCCTAAATGGTTTATCTTTGCCAATAAAACCGCGGTAAATCAAGAAGGGGTGACTCTCCGGCGGGGGCGATCACCCCGGGAGTCGTAGTGCCTACCAGCCCCTCCGGAACGGTGCTACTTAGAATCCACATCGCGCGTATAACCCAACTGAGAATTTTCCCATCGGGGAGAGCGGAGCGCAGCCTGTTGCCTCCCCAGTTTCTATGCATTCATACGTATACGTATGCCAACGTAGGTATGTAGATCTATCGTATGTAGGTACTATACACGCACACATTCACATTCGCTTCACCAGATTCCCATACTCTCAACACTGTATTAGAATACATCGTGAAATACCTGCGCATTCACTAAGGAATTTGTTCTCCTTAAAACTGTGATTAATATACCCGACTGATTCCAAAAATGATGAATATACGACTATGGAGTGCGTTTCGGAAATTTCCGAAAACTTAATATGGTTCGAAATCCAATTGGAGAGATCGAAGAATTAGCATGCGAGAGAAATTAATTTTTTGATCGAAGCCCGGTTCTAGATGTTGGCAAATTTTTACAGCGCATCCCGTCTCGCTCCGATTTTCGCCGTGACGACATGAAATACAAATGATAAAACTGACAAAACCACGAAAAACAAAAAGAAGAAATGAAATTGTATACAGGTTTATGTATGTATATTCTTGAGGGAGCGCGATCGAACGAGCATAAATGTGTAGAAAGCTCTCATGTTAGCGCAACACGTCCAGCGATCTTATAAACGGATAAATACCCATCGGAATATGATATTCCACTCTATACCTCTGTAGAACGTAGCGTGACCACCGACCGTTCACCGTGTTCCTAGCTTTTTTTTTCTTGTATTTTTACTGTATTTTTTTTTCTTCTCCTCCTTTCGTGGACGTAAGGGATGGTTTCTGGGTGCGCCGCGAGCCTCGACCCAAGCCGAACGAGGGATAGAAGTAGCGAGAAGAAGGATAACATGTGGAAGCGTATTGGTATACGTGAGGAAGGGGGATGACTGTACGTGTGGGAGAGGGTGGGGCTGAAAACCAAGAGAATAAATACACTGTACGAGGGGTGGAAATATGCCAGCAGTGGGTTGATGCTATCGCTATATATACCTATATCTCGGAGAGAGAGATCCTTAAAAAAGTAAAGAACATCGTAGCTCGTTATTTGCCGCGGGTTCTTTTATAGCTGGTATAACATGTAAATATATGTATACCTGTTAAGGCACTTCAGCATCAGAAACAAATCTCGTGCATGTATACCTATATAACAGAGTCGCTGGAAGGGATCAATGGAACAATAATAACTTATCACTATAATTATCGTCATTATTATTATCGCGCGAGTAGGTCTTCGGCAAGAAACGGGGGCGGATAGGAAGATACTTGGCGACGCTTGTGGTGAAAGTGAAGTTTCTCGGTGGTGTTAAGTTATACGTATGTCAAAGTATGGCGTGTCTTCGATAATCGTCTTGAGTTTCACGAACAACGAGTTGTCTAATCCATGAGCCAACACCGCACAAGAACAAACAAAAATACCCATAGTTCGTAATTGTTTCCTAATTAGTTTACTCGAAGCAGTGTATAGGCCAGTATTACGAACCCTTTCACAAAATGATGAAAACCCCGAAAAAAACTTTGCCCCAAAACTGTGATTTGATAACCAGCATGATTATCATATGTAAATCTAAGTATATACATATTATATGTATGTACGTACAAGATATAGACGGAAGACATGGTTCTAAATTTCAAGATATCGTATTCAATGAAAACGAGGTTACGGGAAAAACCGTATGAGGTAACTTGTACAACGTATTTTCCGCAAAGAAGAAGAAACGAGAAAAGAAAAAACATGTCGAGAAAGAATATTCTTCGAGGTCGAATTCCGGGGATTTTTCGTTGATCCTCCAGAAAGCGTTGAGGCTTTCAGCTTGGATCAACTTCGTTTCCGTATAGAATTTCGAGTATAGAACGACAAGATGTAGGTAGGTATATCTACCAACCTCCGTATCCAGGCGCAGAATATGGAAAAAGATTTAACGTTTGCCCTTTGAATCGAGACTTTGGGAGTGCCGAGGAAGAGAGGACGAGGGGATGAAACGAGACGTTGGCAAAATGTATAAAAACAAAAATATATTATTTTTGAAGAATGGGGTAACTATAACAGACGCTATTACCTACACCTGTCCTTTCATCCCTTCGCATAAATTCTACCCATAAATTTCCGCATCGTTTAGCATTTCTGTTATCGTAATTGACACGAGGGTAGAATTTCCCAGCGTGAAAGAGAGAGCGAGAGACAAACAAAAAATGAAAAATAAGAAAAAAAAAACCAACGAATAGATCCAAGAAAAGTTAACAAAATCTTAGCACTTGTGAGGGTAGAAAAGAAAACCCCCAGCACCGGAGAAGAGATTTTGGAAACTTATCGCGGCAAACGCTCTCAGAAGATATCTGAATGGTGAAAATAGAACAGAATGAAAGAAAACAATTATTCGTTAGACCGTGGTCATGATCTCCGATGCTGCAGTGCTCTAGAACGGCATGAAATACGTTGATAACACGACACAGATCATAGGCAGCATGTCGCGGTAACTCGATCCGTTGATAGACTAGGACGTAGGCGGTAGTAGGGTGTCAGAGAGCGTTGGAGAGCGGCCCCAAAGAACATTGGGGAGTGTCATCCGCACGTATAACGCATGCCGTAAACCGTAACTATCGTAACGCGTAACGCACGTAGAGCGATACGGCCCAGGGGTGGGGAGAGAGGGGGCAGGTGGCTTGCTGTGTGAGACAGAAGTAGAATGGGAGCTTCCTGAGGAGAGAGAGAGAGAGAGAGAGAGAGAGAGAGAGAGAGAGAGAGAGAGAGAGAGAGAGAGAGAGAGAGAGAGAGAGAGAGAGAGAGAGCGAGAGAAGGAGGGTAGAGAAGCGAGTAGGAGCGGGCATCGATCTGGGAGCGGCGTATAACTCGTACATGTATATACCTATACGAACCAAACGGTTGGTTTTAGGTTGTAGATTTGAGGTGGGATGGTTTAGTCTGCATAGCTTGAGGATCGAGACATTTTCGTGGTGTATAAAGTTTCTAAATTCAGTAACGATCACCCCTCGCTCTCCCTTCTTCACCCTCTCGCTCTCTCTCTCTCTCTCTCTATGATTATACGTAGATGAGTCGCGTGCAGCAGCGCGTTCTCTCTAATTCTTTCCGACTTACCCTTCTCGCTCTGTTTCTACATACATATCTACGCGGGTACAGCCTACCCCCTTTGTCTGGTGGGGTGGCGGTGAAGATGGTGGAGGTGGAGATGGAGATGGTGGTGAGGGTGATGGATGTATGTACTAATATGTACATCGGGAAAAGTTTTATCATTAGTAAATAGAAGTGGAGGAATTTGCGGAGAGAACCTTTATGCCTCGGCTTTGAAAGGGCAAATGGAAAATCGGTATTCGGCATTCGGTCACGAAACTTGTTCCGAACGGGGGGTTCGAGAAAGCTCAGCTCGCGGCTTTTTGTTCGTATATATAGATGGGTAGGTTGGTGCTTTGTAAATTCAACATCGCTTCAGAGGTTCTTGCGTGAAGTTGATTAGCCTCATTGTTACTTGCAGTGAGTATATAAGTAGAGGTACAGGATCAGTTACATCGTGTTAATCCTAACATACCAGAGTGAGGAAACCTCGGATGATTGCGGATGTACAGATTGAGGACACGCATGGTTTTCCTACATTGAAAATAACTCATTTGAAGATACGCGGTACAAATTCAAAATCACCGAAATTCGCGAATTTCATCGTGATTTCATGAAGAATTAATTAGAGTACATTTTGAGGAGACCGAGTGCGTGTAGGTCGTCTCATTCGGAATTGAAAACTGTATCCGCGATTCATTGTGTTTTGCAATTTTCATTTTTTTTTACCATTTTCATTACTGTTGAATTTGATTTTAGCCTCGATCGGTACCTCATACTAACAAACTGCCAGCGGAAAAGAGGAATATAGGAAGAAATTGGACTTTTCTAGAGACAGAAAAAATAATTCGAACAGATTTTTTCGGGTAGCTTCACGCGGGCTTTTATGTCATTTCTGTACGACGACGAAAATCGAGAAAAGAATAAAAGGAACGTGAAGATCGGATTGAGTGTGTCCGAAAAAGAGCTTGTTTGCAAAAATATAGAATGATTTTCCAAGAGTTATTCTTATACCTCCATGAGCTTTGTTTCGACCCTAATTTCAACTGTTGGAATCTCAAACGAAGAACTTGTGGTACCGGGTACTGCGGCAAAGAAAAACACAGCGTATAGCACCGCAGCCATTAAGACAGGATCTTCCGCGTACCTTCGGATCTTCTTGAATTCTATCCAAGACATCATTTTCTCTTTCGCTTATTTCGAATCTCTCTACACTCAGGGACGCGCGCAGAGCCGCACAATCCGTGTCTTATCCGACAAACACTTCGTCTCCATTTCCTATTTCCACGGCAAAATTAGTAGTGTGTCATCCATCAGGGAATGTAGCATGCCGGCGTGAACTATATGTCACCAACGCGACGAAATGATACCGTGTAAAGATAAATTCCACAATCTTTGATATTATGTACCAATATATGTTGAATGACTCGTTGCTCCCGGCCAATACGTGTGTTATAATGATTGTCTCTCCTTTCACTTTCTTAGCGATAGATTTTAGTCTCGAGTATGTATGTACCTCGCGCGGTTAATCCCGCACCTGCCTCAGAATAATGCTTTGATTTTTGTGAAAAGAGAAAATTTAGCTGAAAAGCACGAAAAGCCAAGAATATCGGATCAAATTTCGTTTACAACATGACGCAGAATAACTTTCCTACGCGACTCCTTCTCAAGGTTCTGTGCATCCAGGGCTGAGAGAGCAAGTCCTTGTCGATGCAGAGCTCAGGGGTCGGTGGCCTCGCGGCAAAGCTCTGAACCACCACCACCAGCTGCCTCAACCCTCAACCCTCGCTTCTCGCTCCTCGCTCCTCGCGACCCTTCTCGCTTCTTGTACAGCATAGGCCTCTAGTTAGCAACTATCGAGCAACTGCCGACTGTTCGTCGGCTGTTTTTGACGTTTTTAGAAACCATTCGATTTCCTAAAGAATCGTACAAAAGAGACTGTATCCACCAAGGGAGAGAAAATACGTTAAGAGTATTCTATTTTGTCTGGCTGAAACTGCATTCACGACAGAATCATCTGGATTGTTATTGATCTCGACCAAAGCGGTTGTGAAAAACCGTGAGCCTTGCATGTACTACAGGGAGTATTCTGCTTCGTGCAGACATACGTTGTACACGTATATAACAGGACTTTGAAAATCTCATGTGCTGAAAGCTTTCTGAATTGTTCGTGAAACGCTCGTTCTTGTTTCTGAAACTGGATACTGGGGCTTTTCCATTGAGCAACTGTCAACGATACCTAAGTAACAATCTAGCCAGTTCCATTCTGAGGACTCCGCTCCGTCATTAGGACTGAACATGAGGTATACTGCCGGTCTTCCCATCGTCCTCGAGTCCGTCGTCTTGTATCTCGCGGTGCAGCAGGAAGGCCCTTGATTGCGTAGGAGAAAAAAACATCGAAAATTCTCTTCTGCTTATACTGGAAATTTGAAAATACGGAAGAAAAAAAAAGTAAGAATTAATTCACTGTTGAGCAAAACGAAGAAGAAAAGGAAAGAAGAAGGAAGGGGGGGGGGGGGGGGGAATCACGTTATCAATATCCCTAAGGCGAGCGAATTTTCGCGTCACCAGGCACATGGCGGGCAGGAGGATATCTGCAAGTAAAGAATGAAAGAGAGAAAGAAAGGGCGAAAGAATAGTACGGTGAAGTGGCAGAAAAGAATAAAGACGTTTAAAATCTCAAGGAATAATGTCTGGGCTGTGAATCGTACGCGTGGAGAGAGAGCGGAGAGAGAGACAGAGTGAGAGAGAGAGAGAGAGAGAGAGAGAGAGAGAGAGAGAGAGAGATGTCTTTTCCCCGTGCAATTTAGACACCAGCTGAGTAGGGTTTGGTGCTCTGGGTTCGGCTGGGTTAGGGCTGGGCGTGTGTGCCCCTGGGGGGTCCCAATATTGATCCCCCCCACAGACCCCGCAGACCCAGCGTGAATCAGCCCCGACATTTCTCACTCCCCTAACCCCTGTACCTCATCCACCATTTCTCCCTCCTCTTCCCCCTGCTCGCTCCACCTCTTTCCCTCATCTCCTCTATTCCCATTCCCTGCATCCCTTGCCCTCCTCCTCGCGCGGTCTCTGCGACCCTCGCGGTATTTACAGAATATTTAGGTGAGCCAAACCAAGTTACGACTCTAGACTTTACCAGACGACGGACGTTCAATCGGGCCAGATTCCATTCGAGTAGAAAAAATTGGCTTTCGTCATTCTTATAGCGTATTTTCCCCTCCCCTTTTCCCTCACCCTTCCACGACCTTGCCGTATACTCTGTATGAAGCAGGAAAAGATTTTCCACCTGACGAAGGATTCCTAAAGAAGAATTTTCCCTGCGACAGACGATAGGTATTCCTATGATATTCTGCACCACATCGCTCATAGTATGCACCTCACTTGTGTGTAACTTATTTCATAAGTCCCGTGACGTGAATATCATATTATTGATCTCCCTCCTCGAGAATTACTTGCAATTCATTCATGAATAATCCGAGGAGGTATTTCCAAACGGCTTTGTCGGCCACGTGTTGCACTAATTGGACTTGCTCCTAGCACTTAACATCAAAAAGCTATTCTCCAGATCACTTCACCTCGAAGAAGGTCAACTAATCCCAAGTTTCTTGAGTTTCGAGTATATATAGGTACCTTCCATTCGCATCAGAAGGGGGCATTGGAGAATAATTTCACTTTCTTTCTTTCTTTCCGTCTCCTCACAATTTTTTCATTCCCTCCAATAAATAACCATCGAATTTTATCTATTTGAAAACTCACTCGTAGGCAGATAGGTAAAACCGCCAATCCGTGGAAACGGATGTGTCGTTAGCATTAGGTACCTACAGGGACCACGGAGTAGAATAACGAAGTAGGCATGTGTAGCAATGGTATAACTTTTCAGGTTTCGTTGGGATGGGGGTTGTAGTTTGGATTCAGGATTATATTCCGCCGTCTGCCTAAAATTCCGTTATCGATTTGTCCATTCTTTTACAAGTTTTAAATTGAAAACTATACTCTAGATGCGAATGTGGGTAGATATATACATACATATATATGTACAAGCTGAGCAAAGAAAATTGATGGGTGTATAGGTATAGGTCTTTACATACACATACATATATATCATAAAGATATACCGCAGGTAGATTGTACGGGAAGGAGGTGAAAAAGATAAATATTAAATGTAAACAGAGAGATAGGGTGATGTATCGATTAAAATATATATAATATGTATAATGATAATATCAATAATAATAATAATAGTAATGATAATTATTATAATTATACCAAGGATAATGATAATAATGGCGATGAATAATCACGAATAATGTATAATAATAATAATAATAATAATGATATCAATATCAATCATTTATATAATTATATATATATATATGTATATGAGTAATGATTATCATTATTCTCGTGTACTTATGTACATATACTGGTTGCAATTCTAGGTATGTATATATATATATAGTGTATCGTATATTTAACGAAGGATGATGCGTTTTATATACTCGTGATCATCGATTCGAGATAAGTACATATAGTGTATTTTCGACGTATTTATACGAGGAATGATTCGTTGATTGCTTTTTTGGTTCGTTTCATTGGATTCTTTTTTTTGTTTCTTCCCGTGTAAAATGACTAGAATTAGAAATATTTGATTGAAATTGATAAATCCAACACGCTCGAGATACTAGATTATTCTACTCTAATGTAATTAGTATAATGTGAACACTTTTCAAATGTAGGTACACTTTGTACTTGGGTAAATATATAAAAAGCACTTACATCGCTATGTTTGTTTATGGTTCTAACATTCATATATGTATATGTAGGTACATTACTTCAGTTGTATCGTGTGCATAATATGTTATCCAAAAAATTGATATTTTTTTTCGTTTTCTGTTTGTCTTTTTTGTTTCGTTTTTAATAAAATTTTATCTATAGATAACCTATACATCGTATCTCTTATTCGTCCCATCCATTTTGATATTCATTAGATACAATATACTTATATTTTTATAATACTATAATATATTATTGTTCCATCGAAATCTTTTCGACGAATGAAAAGTAGCTCTCGATTTTATTCCACCTCCTACACATAGTAGGTATATAGTTTTAGGCTCCATTATACCTACATATAATATAACACATTGATTTGATATTGTCTCGCATTGAATTCGTCAGATCTTTTAACAAGACTTTCGATATTGTCGAATGATAATATACACATAGGTATATATTATTGAGGTATGCTCTTATACTTAAACACCGTATACCTATACCTATAGGCATACGTTGATCGAAGAGAGTCGTGAACTCGTGATAAAAAGTGTATATATATGTTCCTGTATAGTCTATGAAATTTTCATTCTCCTTCTTCTTCTTCTTCTATAGTATCACAAATTAACGGTACATACGCAATATTATATAATTCCATTCAATTATAAATCCATTCGATCAATATTTCATGTACCTGTAATATAATGTCGAATTTTTCCATCTCCTTCGATCACTATATATATTACTAACAATAAGTGCATTGATATGGGGGTTTATTATTTTTCATCGCTCGCGATCGTTTGCCTCTTTTGCTTAATAATAATAATAATAATAATAATAATAATAATAATAACACTAATGTATAAACTAGGTATACGATATCAGTTCATCAGTCGCACAAATTTATATTCCATTATTTATATCCGCACGTATATATGCATGCATGTGTGTTATGTATAGTATAGCTGTACGTATTATAGCCGTGTGGTATATAATTTCATGTGATATATTTATATATAGACGAAATTACCCGACTAATTATATTATACGTTTATGAATGTGTACTGTAAGCAAATATATTTCATATGGAGCTATGCTATAGAATAATGTATGTATTATCGTAATAATCAATAACGATTCACAGACTAGGTATGTTTGTATGTATATACACGTATATATATATACGTTGATTAGTTTCGATGTGCATTGCATTATTACACGCGATTTAGTTGGTACATCGCTATATTGTACACAGTATAAGCTATAACTAAACGACAAATTACTATTACTTCGAGAAAAGCTTCAAGCTATGACAAATTATTAGCTGCAAACTGCAATACCTAAATTATTACGAGAACCACGAGACCGGAGTTTAGGACGTTGATAAAAAATCGTTGCAAAATACGATTTCGCGCTACGTGACAACAGCTCGCGCGGTAATCATTCATGGGCGAATTTTCTTCGCCCTCGTCAACGTTATAAACTTCAGCCTCATCCGCAAAATCCCCTGCAGTAGGTTTCGGAAAAACATGAAATTTAATGAATTTGACGTAATATGGGTAAAAATGTAAAGAAAAAGCATTGCAGAAGATGAAACTAAAGAGAGAGAAAGAGGAGGAAAGAAAAAACTCATTAATCGATATAGGTATACGTGCAATATAATACCTATACGATATGTGTATACACAGGAATTATTTTCATCTTCTTCTCCGTTTTTTTTTCTTTTTTTTTTTTTTTTTGTTTCTTTTCCAATATTGTACAGAATATACGTATATAGTATATGTTTAATACAAATTCATGTATAGGCACTGCTATAACGTCGGTAGAGATGGAGCAGAGGACGAGGAGGAGATTCTTTGGAAGTTCTGTAACGTAATATGGACTCTTACCCGGTCTAAACCTTTCGTGCTTTATTTATTTTTTTCCTTTTCTTCTTCGTTTCTTTTCTCTTTGCCATTCTTTCCGAAGCCATCTAACTTCTAAATCCGGGTTTTTCTTCTCTTCCTGCTTTCCTCGTGGAAAATGGGGGGGGGGGGGGGGGGATGATTTAGGAATAATGGTAAACCCCCTCAACATCCCTCTGTGCACTTACCGCTGCCCCTCTATATAGTCCACGTGCGTGTATATATATACTACTGGGTATATACATACGATGTAATGTTTTCTACTGATCGTGAAATATACGTACTTCTATAAATTATCGTATAACGCACGTTACTCGACCCTAGCGGCGTAAAAAATGATAATAATATATACAAGGATAGAAAAGAATGTGAATTGAGTAAATTAAGGAACATGAAATTTCAATAAGAGAAAGTATAATATACTGTACCTTATGTCGACGAAAGTTTGTAGTAGGTAGGTGTATGTACATACATGAGAGGAGGAAATCAGGTATGCAGAAGCTGCTAACTAAGGAAAACCATATCTAGATAGAATACTTGTATACCTATATTTACTTCTTTTTTTTTTCTTTTTATTGTTTCATTGTTTACATGGAAAATGAAACTTCGCGGGAGAGCGAGGGAAATTGCGGCAGTTGGGATTATGGGAGTGATTCATTCGCCACTTGGCTCTCACCCAGGTGGATCCTGTATGAAAGAATCCTACAATAATAGTATACTATACTGGTTGAGGAGGCAAAACTATTGCTTATTATTGGGAATAAATGAAAGTGAAGGAGAAATCGGGCTTTTCAACGAGCAAGCAAGCTTTTATTGTTGCTTTCGTTTTTTCATCTGTTTATGCGGTGATTTTGGTAAAGGATCTAGATATGATATAGGCATAGATTGGGGGGCGGGGGGGAATTGATTCTGTAAGCGAATATATATAGCATCATGGAATAAGAGTATTTTAATGTTTCCAACAACAACAGGTACAGCCTGCGGTAAATACGGGTGTTGTAAATACTTACTTCACCTATAGTATAGCATATAGTATATGTATAGTATACAACTAAATAGATATACTGCAGTTTAACTTTTACTGAAATACTGATATTTTACTATATATATACATATGTGTATAATATGTATAATATTGTTACTTATTACGGATTACCAATTACGTAATGATAATAATAATAATAATAATAATAATAAGAATAATAATAATATACGCATAATACTCGCTACACATTTTTTTTTACTAGCAAGGGTATATATAAATATACACATACACCCACGTATAATTTAATAATAAATAAGAATAATAAATACGCCACGCTAGCCGCTATGTATATAGACATCTGTAAATTTTACATACCCATCACACACCCGATAGAGGACCACCAGCGAAAAAAAAGTAACTACATCACACAATTAGTTAATTTATACGTAGTACAGGCCTACATCTTCGGAGAGAGTGAAAATGAGAAAGAAAGCTTCCGGTCAGAGTAGCTGGTACAGACCAAAGGTGGAAGCGTATAAAAGATGATAAAAAAAAAGAAAAAAAAAAAAAAAAACGAGTCCGAAACTGACGATAACAGAACTTTAAAAATTCTTCCCATAAATCGAGGGATGAAAAAGTTTTGTCTTCACTTGCTCTTCGTTTTTGGTGAGGCATGTTTCTTTTTTTGTTCCTCATTTTTCCGTTTTCTACATCATATACGCACGAAACACTCGCGCTATACGTTCTTCTCTTTCTCTCATTTCGTTAATGGATATACTATACCTATAACCTACAACCCACATCTATATAGAGATATATGGTATGTTGAAAAATATTTGATCGGGTACAGGTGTATCCTATATATATATACTCTTCTCATGTGTAGCCACATTCGCTGGAGGCCCTTTCGGGAGTCTAAGACAAATACAGACAAAACAGAAGGCTACGCTGAAGCTGCATTAAAAAGAAAAAAAAAAAAAAAAAAAAAAAAAATATATCTATATATTGGCAAAAATACCAACACGGACCCAATCATTCAATATACTATATCTATAGTCAATAGTATATTTGATATCAAATTTATCATAAATATAATCAGCGATGGGACAATTCAAACGGTATTCTATTTTTTTTCTTACATTTGTCATTTTTTTTTTCTTTTTTAGTCAGTTTTTTTAATTTTTGTTGGCTTTTGTCTGCTTGCTTGTTTGAAACGTAAGTAAAAAAAAATCAGTGACTAAAATGCATTTCTCTGGGCTCTGATCCTTCCGCCCTGAAGGATATTGAGAAGAATCCCCCGTAAAGAAAGATCACGACAGATGTTGTGGGAAAACACGAATCATTATGTTATATTTATGAATAAAATAAATAAGATAATATATGAATACGAACTGCATAACTAAGTGATTCGTCATCGTTATATATTAATATTATTATGTTTTAAACGATTATCGAAATATCTATCATGTGTATTGTAAATTTGATAGAATCGAATGAAAGACGACATCTAATTAGTAGAGGAAAAAATTTATTAATTTTGTTTTTTTTTCCTCGCTTCCAGACCAGGATCAGAGACAGATCTTGATATCGCGTTGTAAACTATAATGTTACACAACGGTCTATTCAAAAATATCAACTAAATATATACCTAATAATAATAATATATATATATATGCATATATATATATATATATAGGTATAAGTGTTCAACTATTAAGATGACTATAATTGAAATTCAATGAGACGTAGATATAGGTATGCATGGACCTATATATATTACACACATTATACATATATATATATAAATATATAACTAGTACGACTACTTACTACAGACTATGTAATAATAACTATGTGATATTCTATAGTGTGCACTTTTGTTATTCTAGTGCCAGAACTTACTACATATCCACTATATATTTCACTACTCGTTTACTTTTAATTTAAAATTTTCAAATTTAATTTTAATTCTTGTTCTTTGTTTGTTTTGTCATTTTATTTGATCTGTTTTTTAATCAAAATTTATTAATACATGAATATGTATATATGTATATGCTTATTAACTTTACGAAGAAAATATGTACATCGAATATCATCTCCTTGTGTTTTTTCAATACCATATATATATATTTATATGTTATACTTAGCCCGCTAACAATTCATGTTTCGTGGGGTTTCATCCAATACTATTCAATATTATTTTATTTCATACTCTTAGGGTTATATAAATTAAACAAATTATTATTGCTCGAGTAAATAATGGACGTATAAATAAATAAATAATCGAATAAATAAATAAATTAATGAATCAAATCAGCTGCGCAATCAGGAGTGCTCGCCGAGATTGGAAAATATTTACAACTCTTCAGCCGAATGCCTAGAGCCTCGAGCTTCAAATCCATGTTTGTAATCTTGTTACTTCCTTCTTATTTTATCATATTCTGGCGTTTCATATCATGGTTTTGTCATACAACAAGGTTTGCGATTGATTTTAGAGTTAAAAAGCTCTATCTACGTGGCACTCGAATGGAGACTCGTGGTTGCAATCTGTTATATATGTATACTATGTGCTGCGGATATATACAGATTTATGGGATTATGTATTTATGACTTTTCCATTCTAACTTCTCTTCTATTTCATTTCCTTTCTTTCATTTTCTTTTCTTTTCTTCTCTTTTTCACTTTAGGTTCTATCTCGAGGGTGTCGCAAGATCTTTCTCTATACCTATACGATCTCCCGAGAGAGTCGAGAGATAGAGGAAGGAAGGGAGGAGAGAGAGAGAGAGAGAGAGAGAATATACTATGATATAATATTTAGTTTCATATATATATATATATAAGTTTTAATTATACGGAGTTTAGTTTAGTTTCGTTATACGGAGAGGAATAATATGTTTTTTTATAACCAGCGACGAAAAATGTTAGAAAATTATGTACAAGGAAAACACCGTCGACTGAAGAACGTCGAAGAAGGGTCAAGCTCCGTGAGGAAATTCGTGCCCGGCAAGTGCAGGCTCGGGAATATCAACGATATCTGTATTATCGACAAAATTCCCCTATCCTCGTGATTTATCGTTGAAAAATATCAGTGAAAAATCACGAGGATACCGCAATTGGCGGGCACGGATTTCCCCACCGACTATAACCGTTCTCGAAATTCTTCAGTCTGCGACGACTGTCGCTCCGGAACAGCAAAAACGAGAAAGAAAACAATTTTTGCAAACGATATAAATTACTGTTTATGAAGTTCGAGTAGACGTATAATTTATACAAGTCCGTAATCGTACTATATGATACATATATTTGTATATATATATTCATATATATATATATTTATATATACTATATACACAATAGTATATAATTCTATGGAAGAGCAGTATGGCCCCGGTGAAAATTAAGAGCCAAAAAACGCTACGATTCGTGTGTGGGTCCCTTGTCCAAAGTGCTTCGAAAAATTCAATAATATACATATACGTATATTATCATGAGTCTACTATCTAGTAGTAATAATAATAATAATAATAATAATAACAATATAAACTAATTTCTCATACGTTCGCGCGCATCTGAATTTCAAACACGGTTCTCTTTCATTTTTTATCTTTGTTGTTTCTCCGTCTTTTTTCGCTCTTCTCATTTTTGTTCTCTATTCTCTATTATCGTACAATCATATGAATTTATTTCTAAATAATATACTAATTTCCAGAAAAGCAGCACGTTATAGTGTATACATAAATATAGAGCGGAATCGCTTCTCTATAATGATAGTAATGACAATGACAATTATAAACTCAAATGAAAATTTACTCGGATCCTAATTATTATATTCAATAATTCATGATCATCCATCATTATAATCATATCACTTAACAATAATATTAATATCATTATCATAATTGTTATTATTATTATCATTATTATATTACTTAATCTTACGTTAGGTATGTATACGCACGAGAAATATACCTTATTCTTGTCTTTTATGTTATTGATAAATATTCATCGTAAATTGACGTTATTGATCATGATATCTTCTGCCGCAATCTTATGCCTATAATATCAGGTATGTAGGTATGCAATATAGATACATACCTACCTATATGACTAAAGAATTTTCATTAAATCATCAAGTCAACGCTACGTGTTCAATGAGTAAAGGTACAGATAACAATGAAGGCGAGATGATTTCGTCTAACCGAAATATGAAAAAATAAATGCGTATATGTATTATTTAATATATACAAACGCTCTTTTCTCTTTCTATTTATTCATTTTTTTTTGCTTTTTTTTTTTTTTTAAATTTGTTTATATTACATGTATATGCATATAATATAGTTTAATTAATATCTCTTTTTTTCTGCTTTCCTTCTTTTTTTCGTAGGAAGAATCAACTTGACCGTTTCTGAGAGGGGGATGAGGGTGGGGTAAACACACATGTCCGCATGACTATCTTATCGTTTTTGGTGGGGGGGGGGGGGGGGGGGGGGGGGTTCTTTTCTTCAAGTCAAAAGTTAGAGAGCGAGGCGGTACATAGTAGTGTATAATATATGGAAAGACTCGAGTGTTGGGTTTTCGACAATCAATTGGCTTGTTAGTGACCATGCATGGTGAACGCTTGTGTGAATTAGGTGAGTATAGGGCACATTACCTTGCATACCGTACTGTGTATTAAACACACAACTTCAAAAGTTCAACGACTCAGTTTCCGTGAGAATCGCCGTTTAACCGGGTGCACGAAAATTTCATGAAATTCAACGAGCGAGGAATACAATTAACTTTTCGTTCTTTAATTTTCATTTTTCTATTTTTCTTTTTCTTTGTTATCCTCATTGATCCTCTTTTTTCCCCTGTTTCTGCAAGTCTAAGAGTGAGAACAGAGGGAAAAAAAAACACCATACAAGCTTCCACCGCAATAAATACTGAAATATTTTGGCATAAATCATTCGAAAATGTTAGAAGGCTGTTCTGTAGTTTGCGATAGAAAAACTAGTCGTTGTTAAGCTGATGTCAATTCAATACGATCATTATATATGTATAAGTATATACATACTATAAAAGCAGTTACACACGAACTACAGTTATTTACCTACTATAACACCATTTACCACAAATTTCTCATTTTTCCTTGTATTTCCATTTCATTTCAAGTTTCTTGTGTTTTTATGTCTTGCAATTCGATCTACTATATATATACATATATACCTACGTTACTATACGAACAATAAATTCTAAATTCTATAGTAATAATAATAATAATAACAATAACCATGATAGATACATGAGTATGTGATAAGTATCTACTATATAATATATATACTATGTAATTGGATACGGGATAACTATAATCAAATTGACTATATAGGTATATAAGGAAATATCTACTTGTAATCATATCTTACCTGTTTATGAATTTTCACCATCTATAGGCATCGCCCCAGCAGACGTTGACAAACAGCAATCAGATACAAAATAGAAAAAACAATGATAAAAAAAGAAAGGTTCACAAAAAGTACAAAGAAAACAAAAGAAAAGATACGATAATCAAAATAAGATAGAATTCAAAACTATACGTGTACGTGTATTATATACATAATCTACTACAGAAGGATTCACTGGGTAATTTTGTTTCTCGGTTTTTTTTTTTTTTTTTTTTTTTTTTTTTTTTTTTTTGGTTCGCTACGGCGGGGAATGTGATAAGGCACTCGGATAGATTTGGATTTAGTAATTGTCAATCAATGAATGATTCCACGAATAATTAGGAATGATTTTCATCATTTTGAGATTATCGATCGATGAGTGTTGGTTATAATTATAATCAACCTACTCAATCGCGACAATTTTTCCTTGCCGGCAAAAGCTCGACGCAGGCGAGTAACGGGAAGAAGAAAAAAAAAAAGAAGAAAATAAAAATAAAAACACACACGCCCTACTTTTACATTTGGATAAAACAGCAGGTTTTTTTTTTTTCTCTTCTATTGCGTTTCTTTTTTCTTCTTTATATGACAAATTATACCGTATAACGGGTGAATTCCTAACGTCCGGACACACTCGGAGTAGCGTTTAGGCGGCCGTGAAACCTGCGCCGTTAATTTTTTGCCGTTCTTAGCCGCGCGGTAACCACGGTCTCAGTGGTCGCCGATTTTCCGATTGGCTAAAAACGGCCGAAAATTGACGACGCAGGTTTTGCGGCCGCCCAAACGCTACGCCGAGTGTTCAGACGTCACGAATTCACCCTGTATACGAAAAGGCAGCATAAATTTGTCGCGGGCTGCGGTGAGAACGAACGCCGGATGGGAGGGGACGTGGTTTTCGTATTTCTTTTTGGGAGGCAAAAGGATTTTTAATAGTCAGAATGTATAAATGGATAATCAAATCGTGTGAAACTCTTCAGAGTTCAGAATGCTATTCATCAGTGCTTCATTAACCGATGCGCTGCGGCAAAGAGTTCTGCTCGTTTCCCAAAGTTTATTGATAGATAAGAGAAAAAAAGAAAACGAATACGAACAAAATCGATGTTTCTTCTATACTTGCAATACTGATTTACGCTTTAGCATCTATCGATATCCATTTATAGAGTCTTTGTTACTATTGTCGATGAAAATCCCTCATGCGTGTATCAAAATCAAAGCGAGAAACGAATAGAAAGCAATTGGTTTACCTACTGATCTTCATAGGTATGAGGTATACCTGCAGAAGAATCTTTTCACAGGGTTCAATTTATATACTACCACAGATATATATGTATACCGTTCAACTACGAGGACACATTATTCGCTTTATAAATCGTCAAGGATTCCGTATCCCTCCTCTTTCCCTCTTCCTCTTTCTCTTTCTATTTCTCACTTGTAATTCGACCGACACTCCGCGTAATCTCGTGCGCACTGAATTTCATTACTTCAGGTAAAACCATTGGACTACGAAATCTCATGGACATAGTTAAATATAATAGCGAGCACAGTTAAGATGCAATTTTCGTAAACGAAGAGACACGATGTAGGACACACATATATTACATGTATGACAAATAGGCAAGTATCGTAAGATATATTGTCTCTCGATTTTTAGTTTATTTGACAATCAATTCCAGGATTAATTCTTTCACCAGAAAAGAATGAAACTACGGAGGCAAATAGAATTGTACCCCGCGTCCTAGATATCTGATAACGATATCAGAAAAAAATGTTCCACTCCGTAGAAAGCAGAACAGTAGAATTCGACTGCTTCGAAACACAAGTAGTGCAATAAATTCACGCGAAAAAATTCAGAGAAATAATATTCCGTGTCTTTTGACCCGACAGGATATATTGAAAGCGAATGATGCGTCGATAGTTGTTGTAGGTATACTATATCTATACACGAATACACACACACACACGCACATACATAATTGAATGCATGATAGACCAATTATTCCCGTTTTGCGTTGAGGTACACATGAAGACTACACCATGCGAGTCCCCAACGAATTGAACTCGTCTAATTAATGAATCAGGCTGTAATTTATCACGAGGAAAATAATATCAGCTTTCCCGCGACACCACATGTTGCAAAAAATACAATTTCACAATTTCCTTTCATAGAAAACCATCGGTAAAATTGCAGTTTTTCGCGATATTTCGTAGTCGAAGCAGCTGATATTGTATTCTCTCAACTTTGTTATTATCAGTCAATTTTCAAAAATTTGGCACTCCGTGAACTCACACCCTGTGGAGAGGAAAAACCGACAGACAGTAAAAAAAGTTTCGAAGATTCAAAAAATTCATAAATATAGATGCCTGCATGAATTGATTATCGATATGTACGCGATATATGTGCATAGGTGTTGTATATACATGTAATATGTATACTAATCAATTTATCTAAAAATTCTACATACTCTAAATAAATAAATAAATAAATAAATAGATAAATAAATAAATAAATAATAGTTAATATACAGGTTAAATTAGAAGAGTAGATAAATAGATGAAAATCAAGAAATTGATAAATAAATAAACAGATAAATTACTGTGATAAATCATACTGTACATACATATATATACTATTGTATACTAGTAGTGAGGAATACAGGGAAAACACAACAAAGATTATTTTTTCTACTATATAATAGTTTTATCGACTACTTTATTGGCAATTTTTCTAGGCATTTACCTAAACTATATACGTAATTGTCATATTTGTATTGTATAGCAATGCAACATTATTATTAATTTTTGTTTCTTTTTTCAATTATTACTTGTTTATTGTTGTAGGGTATTTAGTGTTATGGTATCATATTATTATATTATATTGTTATATCATACCTGTTCTCTTGTTGTTTGTAATTTTTTGTTCATTCGTACGTTAGTCGCAGCAGACCGATGAACCCCGCAACCCCCGGGTAAATTCTCCCCCCCCCCCCCCCCTCCTTCGCGTGAGAAATTTATAATTGAATTTAGAACTTTCTTCCAATTCCAATTTCGTTTGAATTTGAATTATCCAAAGAGAAAGAAAGAACGAAAAAAGAAAATAGAAAAGAAAAAGGAAACAGAAATATTATCGTAACAACAATTATAGAGACCTAATGAACAAAACAAAATAACGTAGGGCGGAGGGGGAAGGGTTGTCCGTCCACCGCGACGAAGGTGTACTCTTATAATTTGTATAATCGTGAATATAGGCATATGTATATAGGTTATATATGTATACGCGAATATAAATTTTGGCTCATGAATTGTTACCCCACGCGGGATGATTACTTTGGAATAGCAAAGAGAAAAATAAATTTCAAGTGTATACAGTATAAATTTAAGTAGTAGTAGTAGTAGTAGTAGTAGTAGTAGTAGAAGTAGTAGTAGTAGTAGTAGTAGTAGTAGTAGTAGTAGTAGTAGTAGTAGTAGTAGTAATACGCGATGCAACGTTAAATGTATATAAGTATAGTTCTAATAATTGTAATTAAGTAATTCAATTTAATTATAAGAATTAAATTATTCAATAATTAAGTAATTTATCAAATATCTAATCAATTGATAAAATAATCATAATAATATTAATACTAATACTAATAATAATAATAATCGTAACGATCATATTTTTCGAGTATTCATTATGTTAATATAATAGGTGGGGGATGATTTTTTTAAACGTTTCTTTTTTCATCCGTCGTTTCGTCTTTGCTTCTCTTATTCTTCTGTATCTCAACTCTCACGTAATTATACGTATTCAATCATAATACCTATATGCTTATGGTACACATATATTGGTGGGAAGTAGCTATATGAAATTGATGATATTATATGATACATAATTAATAGCTGTATGGTAAATATGATGATGGAGAAGTTCAAGTCGTGTTATTGTTTATTGTATATGTTACGTTATTATTGTTTTTTTGTTCTTGTTCTTGTTCTTTTTCGTTACAATTCTTTCTCTTTGTACCAATTTCTCATATACGTACGCAGTAGTGTACTAAATACTTTTGTATATACGCGCGGTATAATTCTGCGATATCAAATTATTTTGTTGCTGTCTATTTTGTTTATGTTTAAGTATAGCCAAGCGCGGGACCACGCGTGTGCAGTGCGAGATGTTCGTTTCGATTGTTCGGTCGTTTTTTGTTTCCTGCTTTGTTTTTGTTCTGCAAACATCCGATTAACTGCACGGTTCTCTATTCGTTTCACGTCATACGTTTGCAAGCGGGGATTCCCTAACAGGTCAGAGGGTTCTTTCGTCATTATTTTTTCGACCGCCAACGTCGTCGTGTTCGTACGTTTCAACAATCAACTTTTTGTTTTTGTCGCGGTTGTTTAGAATACTTTTTCTTTTTCTTCTTTTTCATTTGTGTTCTCTTCCTCTCCTTTGTTCGTAAAATCAATGAAAAGTTCATTCAAACCGCGAACGCCAGGCTCCATTTCGTGGATGATAATAACAATAATAACAATAATAATATGAATAATAATAACAACAATGACAAGATGAATAAATGAGAATAATGAAATTCACGTGCTTCGTAATATATTTTATACCTACATTACTCGGTATATTATATATATAAGTATTTACATACCTACACACACATCAAAAAAATCTTACATAAAGCTACAACTAAATTACATATGTATATATATCTACTCGCTAATAGTATGTATCTACGTAAGGGATGTCCACCTCAATTCCACCATCTTTCGAAACTGAGCTTTTCGAATTTCAGCGAAACCATATCTCCACTCGCTGTACTTCCGGGCCAAATTTGAACTTAGATATATTTTCACAGAATTCTTTCGTTTTCCCCGAAAAGTCGTAGATCGGTGAAATTCGAGATAATAAATATCGGAGTTCGAATCTAGTCCAAAAGTGAAGCAGCGGAGAAGGTTTTTCAGGATTGTCGGGATTCAGAGGTAGATCGAGAGTCCAGGTGGGCACCCCCGCGTAGGTACTGCGTACTGTTAATTGTATACTCGCGCATTCGACAAGATATTAGTGTTCATGTGCTTTTCATTTTATTTCGTATACCAACGCGATGGGTAGATGAAGCATTAACAGCGAAAGACAATCTATATAGGCAATAAAATAATCGAAAAAAAAAAAAACGACAAATGAAAAAAGAGAGAGAAAGAAAAATGAACAATTTGAAAAATTGCCTTTTTACGCAGTTAATTGACAATTGTGTGGATCGCGAGGAATCCAATGTCTAATTTCTCACATGAGAATGTATCGTGTAAAGAGAAAGAGAAAAAAGAAGGAAAAAAATAGAAGTAATTGACGGAAACGAAGAACACTGGTTTTTTTTCTCTCTCTCTCTCTCTCTTTGTCTTTACCGTCAACGTTAAGCCGAAATTATCCAACCACGAGACTGCGTAACTACTGGGAGAGAAATATTTGAATAATAAAGTGAAACCAGGCGACGGAGAAACATAAGAAGACGAAAAGTAGAAATTGAAAGAGAAAAAACTGAATACGAAAATATATACATGTATACTTTAAACTTGGATTGGACGTTTTCGTAATTAGTTTTTTTTCTCTCAATTTCTAATTTTCGCCTTCTTATTTTTCTCTGTAGCCTTGTTTGCGTTTGTATATATATATATACACATACACACACGCGCGCGCACACACGCACGCATACATAATACATATGCATATGCATACGCGAATGTGATGCATGTATAAAAAATTGAGAAATACATATAATTTGTTGAGCGTCGTCGAAACGTACAAGGTATACATGTATATACGTAGAGTGTAAAAAAAAAATGGCGGAAAGAAGAAAGAAAAAGAAGAAACAAACAAACAGGCAGAGACAAGAATAAATTAATTGAAAAAATTAAAAACCACCCCCTGAACAGCTGAAACGATTTCTACGATGATGTGTATTACGTGTAGGTATCTATACCATTCAACGTTACGTGAGGTAATGCAAATGTAATGTAATGTAATGTAATGTAAGACCAAACTACTTTTCACACACAAAAAGAAAAAAAAGAAAAAAACACCGCACACAATCGCTCGCTTCTCTGACCTATTGTTAAATGTACATGTATTATATACCTATATACTATATTATCGTATCATATTAAATTTGAATGGATCAATGATGATATATCTGTATATATAATTACAGCACTAGTATGTATATATATATATATATATACTCATATCGTATAAGCTTCAATAATTTACGTAAGTACTTATCGTTACAATTATAATTATAATAATATAATATATTACTCCCACCGTGCAAATTCGTTGCACTGTTACAATCAGCAATACGCTGCTGCTGCTGTATGAGAATGGATATCCATATGAAGACGCCATAAATAGTAACGTAAGTAGGTACGTACGTGCATACGTAGTACCGCACATACACAGATTATGCAAACGCGGAGACGCGAATATATAATAGCGTACGTAACACAATATGCAGGTATACGTATACGTGGGTATGCATGTGATACCAGGCATGCTCGCTGCACAATAACAATACGAACGATCGCAATTATTGATTATCATTGTAACGTATTATAGTTACATTATTATGACAAATTGATCGTGTCTACTATCCAATATACATCAGTATACGATATTGAATACGGTATGTAATAATAATATAATTATTTATTTTATTGTTTTAGTGTATTTTTTTGTTTGTTTCTGTATTTTCCACCTATAATTAACAAGTTCCTCAATCATTATTCTGTAATATCAATAAAAGTATTCAAACATACCTGCATAGTAGAGTATATGTATGTATGTATATATATATATATATACACATATGCATACATATATCAATTAAAAATCTGCATGTCAGCAAGTAGTATATATAATCTGTATGTATGTATATCTATATATATATGCATACACATACCAACTACTAATATCCAAATACGATTTGCAGTTATTGATTGCGCACGATCTTCAAATTCATGAATAAATAAATATATTATTATTATTATCATTATTATCATCATTATCATCATTACCATTATTCATTTCATTATCTCAATATTTCCTTGTTTTCTTCCATCTCTGTATCCTTTTTTACCTTCTTTTTTTTCTGTCTGTCGCCGCCGCCCCCGCCCCCCACCCCCCGTACTTCTTACTTTTTATTTTTCTCTCTCAACGTCTCAGCTATTTGTTCATTTGATAATTCATTTATTGTTATTTCGTGTAGGTATATGTGTATGTATATACATATATATATATATATATATATATATATGTTTATGAAGTACAACGGTATACGCATAGTATGTACTGTTATTGTTATTCAAACGTATACCAGTAATTATACTCTACCTAAATAGCGTAGCTAATTACGATCATTACTTCGTCCGTCACCTACTCCCTCTCCCTCGCCCTCCTCTCCCGCCGCTCTAGCATAGAGCGTCTTCGTTTTTGAGTTTATTGTTATTAATTCCTTTTTTCATCTTCTTTCTGCCAATACACCTGTCCTTAATCTTTAAATTTTCTTTTTTCCATCTTCCTTTCTCTTTTTCGTTTTTTCATATCTAACTTAATAATACTTATTTAACGCTGATACAAGCCAGCCACGCAAATTTATTCATCAACGTACGTTATATTACGTATAGGATGATTAATAGTAATGCTAATAATAATAGCAATAATACTAATAACAATTACATTAATAATAATAATAATAATAATAATAATGATCATCGTCATAATTATTATAATAATCATAATAATCACAAGAATAATGATAATAATACAAAGTCGTAAGTATATATGTCGTATAACATTAAATACCTCCCCCCCCCCGGGCCATTCATTCTCTCTCTCTCTCTCTCTCTCGCCCCCTTTCTTTCTCTGTATCGTTGTTGTTGTTTCGATAAAAATAATGTTAATACTCATCAATTGAGGTCGTTATATTAGATACACGATAAACTACGCACATGTATTATGTATACAGAGCATCGTCGCATCGTATCGTCTTTTGTTGAAAAAGAGGACAAACAAAAAAATCAAATTTATCAATTTATTATTATTATTATCATTATTGTTGTTATTATTATTATCATTATCATCATTCATGCCGTTATAATAATAGATACCACGTGTTTGTTTTTTCCATCTCAATCGTTAAATAATTATTAATAATGATTAATCGAATAATCAATCGTTATAATAGTTATATCTTATCGTATAATACTACTATAGTATATCACTCGCACACATATCACTAGAATTATTACTTATCGTTCAAAACAGGATAATTCTGTTTTCTTTTTTGTTCTTCTTTCGTTTAGTTCGTTTTATTTATTCATTTATTCATTCATTTTATCATTTTCTTGTTTTCATTTTTCATTCTTATGTTTCTTGCTCTCAACTTCTTTTCGTTCTCTCTCTCTCTCTCTCTCTCTCTCTCTCTCTCTTTCTCCCTTTCTCTTGGTCTCGCGTTCTTCAATTTCATATTCCCCTCGATTATAACTAATTTATTTCACATTGTTATTGTTATTATTATTATTATCATTATTATTATTTTAATTATTGTTAAGTAGTATAGTTGAGTAATCGCTTATTGCTCGAAATATTTCTCACATATTGCATGAGTTTATTCATTAATTTGTTCAACTTTTTTCTTTTTTTTTGTTCTTGTTCTCCTTGTCTTCTTATCTTGTCTCATTTCTTTAAATTTTTTTTTTTTTTTCGTTTTTTCTAGTCCATCATTCGCCTCACGAAACGCGCGACCATCTAATATTTGTTACACAGTTTCGTATTATAATAATATTTGTATTGTATTACATGCATAGGTATACAATTTTTTTTCGCCTCTTCAATTGCTTTTTATTTTTATTTATGTATATATATATTTATTTCAATATTGTTATTTTCCTAATAATTCTATTTCGCTTTCATCGCAACACCGTTCACTCGTTCATTTTTCTGGTTCATCGCCGCCCCCCCCCCCCCCCCCTCTCGTTTCTTAAATGACTCGAGTCTTTGAATAATATAATACTTCAGAACGTTAAGCTATAATACCTATATTTTTTCCTTACATTTCTAACATCACGAGATATTTAATTTAGTTGTTATTATTACCATTATTATTATTATTATTATTTATCATTATCATTATCATCATTATTACTGATATTATTAATAATATTTATTATCATTGTAATTACAATGTATAAGTTAAGTAACAATTCAATTATTCAATCACTTAATTACTTACGTGCTGAACTGACCCCCCTCCCCCCGCCCCATCGTTTTATTGTATCATGAGCCTATATTATTTAAATAATATTCTTATCATCTATTTAAGTATGTCGTTTGTTATCGCTACCTCATTTCAAGTTGAATACTATTTTAGTATCATGAGTTGGTATAGTATATTCTATTCTGAATAATTTACGAGTGAATCTTCATTATTTATATATACGTATATGTACATCACATATATATATAATGGAGCGATCATTTTTTCATCCCTTCTCCCCGCCCCATCAATTCGAGAGTAGTATCGTATTCTTTACGTAATATGTGTATGTATATTAAAATTGTGAGTAGTTAAGGTGATATAATTATATTTTCCGTGGTTAAGTAATCATTACTATGATTATGATTATGATTATGATTATTATTATTATCATCATCATCATCATCATCATTATTATTATTGTTATGTATGATTGACTTTCATTTTTATGCGAATCTGCAAATTTATCAGTGCAATGTGATTCGAATTGAAAAACAAGAAAACGACGGAGAGTCAGAATTCACATTATCCAAAATTCCCCGTTTTGTAGTTCTATATAGATATATAGGTATATAACGTGTATGTATAAATAGATATACGTAGGTGGTACACGAATAAAAAAATATCAATTCAATTTTGAAAAGCCTCAATTATCATCCCCTTCCTTCGATTATTCTTTTATACCGCGTATAGAGTAGGTGCTGCAACAGGCTCTACCATGGAGAGTATCAATTAATTTGATAAATATTGCTCCAAAGTTCGAAACGTACGAAAATTAAGAACAACAAGATTGCAAATAAAAATGAAACAGACAAAAGAAAATAATGAAGAATATAATACTGATAATAATAATGATAATCATTTCCACAATAATAATCGAGAATTGCATAACCTGTACTAAACTGAAATCGTGGGAAAACAAATGAAACGAGAAAAAAATTCACGCTTTGTCGATCACGAATCGAACTTGAAAACTTAACAAAGAGAGACAAAAATAGATATATATTTCGTAAAAAAACCTCGCATATGTAAGAGATCTACGGAGTTCGCCTTCCGAGCATCCGCGTATACGTTGTACATTGAACTTTTGTCTGTCTACTGCGATATCTTCTATTGCTGATTGTTCCTGTGTTTTTTTCTCGTCCTTTTCTTTTCTTTTTCAGTTTTCGTGAATAACGAGAGACGATCGCGAATTTACGGATGATTATTTCGTGAAAAACTAAAAAGAAACCAATGTCTGTACATAGTATATATATGGTATAAGTAGACGAATAAACTGTAGATAGATATTATTTTATAGCATAGGAACCGCATGAATGCTATTTTTTTCTTCTTTCATACAACAAAAGTTAAACCCCAACGACGACTGATTCGAATATAATCTATATTATATGTAAGTATACCATATGCGTATAGAAATACAGAAATAATGTTCGATACAAAATACAAGAATACAGAACTCGTGGATACCTATAGTAAAAGTTTGATTAATGACAACGTTTCATTGAGATGTGATTAATAATAATAATTAGTATTATTGTTGTTCTTGTTATTATTGTTATTATTATTATTATTATTATTATTATTATTATTATTATTATTATTATTATTATTATTATTATTATTATTATTATTATTATTATTATTATTATTATTATTATTATTATTATTAGGATAATTATTGACCGAGGCGGCAACCGATCGAACGAGTCGCAACGCGCGACTATTATATACCAATATATATAATAATAATATTATCGTATTATAGATGTATCATAATTATATCATTTTTAATCTTACTTTATCCATGAATAAAATTCGAGCTGCCCCCCCCCCCCCCCCCCTCCCCCCACGTCCCCATCGTTATTGATAAAATAATGATATATAGTATATACGTATAGAGAGAGAGAGAGATCTGTATATATGTCATACATATATGTACACAAATACATAATTATTGTGAGTACGCGGGAATATCGATAGTACATGTATAGCACTACAATAATTGTAATACAATAGAACAATTATTATTCGATGAAATGAGATTACATTCGAAATAATCTTTTATATCCGATACATATGTATAGTATAATATTATCAACTAATATGAAAAATGGAAGAGAAATAATGAAAAATGAAATAGACCATACATTGGTGACATATAATAATCAAATATCAGCGTAGGTATAGGTATACAATAATAATAATCAACATTATTATTCTCATAATATACCTAATGAGAAAAACAAAAATAATATTGATAGTAATGACAAGATGAAAAATGAAAAAAAAAAACATAAAAACAATCAAAAAGCTCTATAAAAAAAAAAAAAAAGAAAAATTTCATCACACCTCGCAGGACTTGCGGTTATTTTTCGATTGGTTTTTTGTTTTTTCCATTCATTCGCTCTGTTTTTTGTTTTCTCATTTTTATGGCATCGATCGAGGATGCGTTTAGTTCAGTTAACTGATTGCAATTCTTACATTCTGATTCGTTCATTCATTTATCCATTTTTCATTCCAATTTTCAGTTATCGAGATAATTATACGTGACGATTTCATGTGACGATTGATTAAATAAGTGTATGAAAGTATACCTACGTGTATGTACCTATGTTTAAAACTTGCGTTCGTGAGATCAAATTGTGAATAATAATAATAATAATAATAATAATAATAATAATAACAACCGTATCAATTATCATCATCATCATCATCGTCATCGTCATCAATATCACTGGTAGTTTCGTTCGGATACATTGAATCGGAGAAAAATAATGAAAAATGGGAGCGAGGAAGATGAAAAAAAAAAAATGCAAACACAAATGGATGATGAAAAAAATCGGGGGAAATGAAAGCTTACCTATTATAACAATTTGATTCGAGCATAAGGTGTTATTGATTAAGTATCTCTTGCCAAAGTATAGATAATATAATAATCACATACGTACATGTACATATATAAATATAATTTATAATATATTGGTTGTAGTAGATATTTGGACTGCAGATAGATGGATACGCTGTCTCTTTCTCTCACACTCTCTCACTCTGTATATATATATATATGTGTATAAACCTGATATAATATCTCGTGTGGACCGGAGGAAAAGAGAAACGAAAAATATACGAAAGGAGAAAAAAAACGTAAGTTCCCTCGGAATTTCATTCGAATGAAATTTGGTTTATATTAGGTATGTAACAATAATACGATAAATAAATCGGAAGTCACGATGACTATAATAGGTAAATGGCAACGGGTAGTAAACAATTGATTATTACATATAATCTAATTATCTCAGGTGTACTATAGGCTTATACCTACGTTTATTTTATACAATAGCGAGATGAAAAAAAGTGTACCGACGTGTGATAATGATAATGATAATGATAATAGTAATAACAGTAATAATAATAATGTCAATCATATGAGCGATAGTAATAATAATAATAATAATAATAATAATAATAATTTATCATACTTTGGGACACTTAGGTTTAAAACGAAATATTGTTCTTATTACTTTTTTTTCTCTTTCCGAGTGGGAATGTCACGACAATAATCGAGGAAAGAAGGAAAGAAAAAACGAAAGAAAGGAAGGAAGGAAGAAAGAACGAGCGAACGAATCACCGTAACATGTCGGATCTGCGAGTATAATTTGTTTCTCTTTCGTTTTCATTTCATTTTATTTTTTTATTTTTTTGCAAAATATTTACGCGTACGGGGGTAGCATGTATATACCTGAGCATGTATAATAGATATTATGAACGAGAAATGATTATTATTATTATTAATATTATTGTCATTATAAATTATTAATAATCATTTCTCATCATTTATTTATCATTCGGATATCTTATCTCAATAATCAATGATATCCTTACACATAACATACATATACCCATGTATGGTATATTATTATACCGTACATAGGTATTATACATACTTATACGTATATACGGTCGTACATACCCACCTGCCTACTTTTCGAAAATTTGGAAACGCTCGTTGCAGATGCCTCGACGTGTGTGTGTTTTTTTTCCTGTGTTTTCTGTCTTTCTTTCTTTCTTTCTCTTTGTTTTTCCTTTTGAGACAAAATTATCTCGATTGATAGATAGATAGATAGATAGATAGATAGATAGATAGATAGATGGATAGACAATTAATTTTCATAATATGCCAGGTAGGTATAATATTATAGATATAATACCTCCTGCAGCTGCTGGGCAAGGTAAAAACACCAATAATTGATTGAACAAATTGATTGCGTCCGACAATACCACAGATAATACAATATATGTATATACATATATATATATTATATAATATGGTACACATCATTGAGATGACGATGATGAACGAAGCGAAACGAAACGAAACGGAACGAAACGAAACAAAACGGAGAAGAAATGGAAAAAGAAAAGAAAAGAGCAAAAAAAAAAAAAACTAAAATAAAATAACTAGAAAGAAAAAAAAGAAACCAAAAACAAAATGAAGCGAATGATGTTTTTCTTTAGCTTTTCTTTCCTTTGTTTCGTTCCACTCTAAACGTACATTCCCATACCGTACATGGATCCCCAGTCAACACCCTGGAAGCTAGACATGTCAACGTTTGTCAGCGAGTATCCTTGGTACGGATTGCCAGGAGCTGTTGGAGCTGTTGGTTGGGCTTGCGGAGCTTGTTGGTGAGGCGGTGGTGCGGTGGCCATAGTACCGGGAATTGGATAGGGGGCATATCTGTACGCCGATAGTGCCGGATAACTGCCAAAAAGTTTACCGTAACCAGCAACAGCGTTTTGTACCTGAGCCGCAGCAGCGGCCGCTGCCGCAGCTTGCACTTGAGCTTGAGCTTGAGCCGCAACAATTTGTGATGCGACTGGATGCGGTTGTTGCGGAGCCAAACGAACGCCCAGGGCACCCAGAACAACACGTTTTCCAAGTGCGAGGGCTCCAGGTTGAACGGCTTCCTTCGGCTGTGCTTTTTTGCATTCAACTTTCTTATTCTTGATTGTATGAAAGTGTATTTCGCATACGCGATCGACGACGTCCTCATTTTCAAACGTCACAAAACCGAAGCCACGGTGACGTTTCGTTTGCTGATCCATCAGCATAACCGTTTCTTCGACTTTGCCAAATTGATTGAAGTACGCCTTGACCTCGTCGCTACTCGTGTCTTGGCTTACCCCACCGACGAATATCTTCTTCGTACGGTTTGCCTGCTTCGCACGATTCTTTGGTGTCGCGTGCTTCGGGTCTATCTTCTTACCGTCGAGCGTGTGGATCGGGCATTTCAATACTTTGTCAACGCTTCCAGGCTCAGCGAATGTTATGAAACCGAAACCCCGACTCCTCTGGAACACGATAACCGTTTTTTTTTCTCTCTCTTTTTCTTTCTATCTGCTTTCTTTCCCCCTTTTACTTTACTTTTCATTTTTGTTTTTTTTTCCCCCATTGAAAACCGGGATCTCTCGGATCACGTAACTTTGATAATCCACTGATAACTGTTTCAAATTTAACAATAATTGACAAATCGCGATGTGGAACTTGCAAGTTATTTCGAAAGGGTTTCGCAAACATTTGGTACATACTATAATTGGTAATCAACTCGAAGCAGTATAGAAATATAAAATTTTTTTCTGTTCCTTTTTTTTTTTTTTATATTTTGCATTTTCTTTTCGCA
This sequence comes from Phymatocera aterrima, assembly GCA_963170745.1. Classification (NCBI taxonomy): domain Eukaryota; kingdom Metazoa; phylum Arthropoda; class Insecta; order Hymenoptera; family Tenthredinidae; genus Phymatocera; species Phymatocera aterrima. The sequence goes on from OY720660.1 coordinate 18,768,961, forward strand.
AACACTATCCAATTCTTTTTCCTTTTCAAACTTATTGTAAAATAAATGACCCCGTGTTTTCTTTTTTTTCTTTTTTTTTTTTTTGTACTTTTTTCTCGTCTAACCGTTAACGTAACGTAACTTTCTCGGATTTGCTGTACGAGATGAATCCGTGAATTATGTATATTATAAGCTAGAAAATCTTCAAGTTCCACATTGAAAATGGAAATGAAAATGAAGAGAAAAAAAAAAAAAAAAAACTACCGAAACAGAAAAAAGTAAGCGAATAAAGCCGTGAAATTTAGAACCGACGAATGCGCGCGTGGACAAATTATCCAAGAATTTTATTAAACCTCATTTTTGTTTTTCTTCCTTTTCCTTATACGGCATTTTTTCCCCTCCCTCCCCCACTTGAAGTTAGGTCTTATACCAAGTTGGAACAAAGGAGAACTGAAGAGTTTAGTAAATTGAATAACAACGAGCTTGAGGCTGACGTTGGTACAAAGAACGGAATTTTTTACCCCTGCCGCTTGTATATACATATATATACACTTCTATAATACTCTCTTCGTATATAAATCAACGCGATATTTGAAAAACAGAAAAGAAAGGAAAAAAAAAAAAAAAAAGAAAGACGTTCAAGTGAGAGGGAATCGATTATTGTAAAAGGCGGAAAAAGAGTCAGCGATTATACCGCATAGAAATACCTACGCGCAGACTATAATACGTACGTAGGTGTATATGAATATACAGGGTGATTTTTCTGCGGGTCCGAATGAGGGAGGGGCTTATTACCGCCGATGCCCCGTCGCGACGCTCAATCACACCGTTGTCGGGATCTAGCTCTGATATTAAGTCGCCTATACCGACTGATCATCGATCTGGCAGACTAACAATAAGATATTGTGGACATCCAAACGACAACAATAAGCGGACTAGGGATCTTTGATCTTAGTTTCGTGATTATTGAGTATTTACATCGAAGGTTCGAACTAATTACGGTACCGAACAGTGTGATTGGCCAAGGAGCGGGGCATCGGCGGTGACAAGAGCCTCCCTCCCTCCCTGAGAGAACCCCGAGAAAACTCACCCTGTATAAATGAAACAGAAATGAGGAAAAATGGACTAACCTGCGTGACTGGATCCTTCATGATTAACACGTCCGTAACGGTGCCGAACATGCCGAAATATTCTCTTAGTTTTTCGCTACTAGTTTGCCACGATAATCCACCAACGAATAATTTTCCTGGAGCGGGATCGCCGCCGTTCGGTGTGCTTCTTCCTGAGCTGCCGGAATGGCTTCCGTTTATTGGCACCAGGGCATTGTGAAAATCGTGTTCTATAGCACCGTTCGCTTCCATACCGGCGCTAAAACAAAAATTACGAAAATTCATTCGACACGTTTCTATGTTTCGATGGACAGGAAAAGAAAAGAAAGAACGAACGGTATGAATGTGCGAAAATGTATTCATTATAGTATAAGGCGATAAACATGGTGAATTTCATATTTTCCAGCTCGCCCCGCTGTACGCATTACCGATCGTCGCGATCTCAATGGCGGGCTTCATCATCTGGCACAAAACAATGAGGACCGCGATCGACGTACAGTGAGTGAACGATGCTTTTTAACTTCTCTGTTGCAAATTCACAATTTTCCTTCGCCTCGTATATCGTAGTATACATCGTTTTCCCACCATTGCAAATATATGCGATGCATAATATACGCATAGGTACGCGTAGGAAGTTTTCCAATAACTATATATACATATATATAGTTCGAACTGAATCCCGTTTCGACAAAATTACGAAATTACGGAGGAGTCGGTCTCTATACATGATATACAGAAGGGAGAAGGAAATAGGAATGGCGAGGGGGCAAGCTGTATGCCAGCTACTTTCGACGGATGGACAGAATGGACGAGCTCAGCCCAGCCCATCCCGTTTCATGCTCAGTTCCGAGACTCCCTGGAAAGTCTGTTCATCCTCATCATTAATGTATCATCCTCCTCGTCTCTCCTGCACCAGGGTCTCGGCAATTTAACTGGCTGCGAATCATAACTCCTTGAGCTTTTAGGATAGAAGGAAAGAGAGAAAGGAAGTGAGCAAAAGGAAGAAAAGAAGGAAAGAAGGAAGGAAGTAGGGAAAGAAGACGCTGAGAGAGAGTGGTCTCCACTTTGGTAAAAGAAAATATATATAAAAAAAAAAAAAGAAGAGTAAAAAGGGAAAAGGAGTTAGAAAGTGAGAAAGATAGAAAGACAAATTTATGACCGGGTAGAGCGGAGTTGAACTCTCCAGGAGATGCGAGTGCTATACACGGAGCCCGCTCCTATCCCTCAGGAGCGGCAATTCCCCAGAGGCGGAGGCCGGACAGACCCGCGTGCAATTGCGAGAAGAGGCGCAGTCAGGCAACCGGCGAGCCTGGAAACGGGACAAATGAGAGAAAGGGGCCTAACAAATAATACATACGCCAACCAGCGTTCTGTTATACCTTATACGTATAACAGTGTTTCGTTTTATTTGTATATACGTGCAGACATATGTATTATATGTACTCGCATATGTACATATCATTCTCGGATGAAACTAATTGAGAGAAATTCGAATAGTTGATATAGTATTAATCATGGAACATCTATGGAAACATAGTAGAACCCCGCGCCTCGCTGGTGTAGGTATAACCTGAATATCATTGATTTCAGACTGGACGATTATCAGCGATGGGAAATACCGTCGAAACCAAGATTCTACGATCTTAGGAATCCTCGGAATCTCAAGGTAGGGAGCTACAGTCATGTGTACCCATACATCGATCGAGTTCATTGAGTCAGAGTGTCGTATCACAAAGAATTTGAAAATTTTATTCTAACGTTGATTTCGGGTAGTTTTCAAATGACGATAAAAATTAAAGCTGAAAAAAGAACTACTCCCCCGTGGGAACAGCTATTACAGATCCAAAAATCGACGGTGTTATCAACCGGGCAAAAAGCATCGATTCCGTGGAATCGAGTTGGAATGAATAGTGATCGGGTAAACCTGTACACCATTTTATTAGAAAACTGATTTTTAAACGGATCTCAGGTAATAATCGGTAGTGGTATAGACACCTATGGTTCCATCCAAAAGGCGATAAAAATTTTCTGATGGATTCAAGATCCAAATAACTGACTGATAGTGAGTATAACCGCGGTGTATTTTCATTGAATACAATATATTGTATGTATCCAATCGACCGTAAAATTGGAAATAATGTCTCGATGTATTATATAGGTATATATTGTGACAAGCGGTATGAGAAATTGGAGATAAAATATACGGAGAAAAGAACAGCAGGTAACTTCAAGAGAATTTACAAAAAATCATGATAATATACGCGGAAAAGACCAGCTTTTCATACGAAAGACGAAACTTTCGAATAGTTATAATGAAGAGTCGTCAAAGAAGTGCGACTCAAAAAGAAAAGACAATAACAAAAAATGGTCAAATGAAATGAAGAAGAATAGAAAGCATGTCTTCGGACACGGTATACATATATAGAGTATATTCGAAACCCACGTCGACGTACTCGACGTAACGTGTAAGAGAATCAACGACTACGTCGCGTCCACATCGACGTCGGGTGGCGGCACGGCACACCGTTTCTCTCCTCACTCCTCCACTCGCCACTCCTGTATCTATACGTTTCCCGTCCTCCGTAGAGGGATAAAGAGAGAGAGAGAAAGAGAGAGAGGGAGAGGGAGGGAGCGAGAGGGAGGGAGGGAGAGAGGGAGAGAGAGAGAGAGAGAGAACGGAGCTTGCGGATCAATACGCCCCGCTCTCCGTAAGCCGCTGAGGGGTCGTTTCTCCCTCTCTCGCCCTCGCCCTCTGCTCCTCTCGGTCCCCTGTTTTTCCCACCCCCGCGATAGAACCCTCCTGTACTCCATCTACGTCGCCCATTTCGTTTGCTACCCCTCGTCGAGGGAGGATAGGAGAATCGAAGAGAGAGGAGAGAAAGAGAGAGACAGAGAGAGAGGGAGTGAGAGAGAAGGGTAGGTAGGTGGATAGGAAATAGGGAGGGGTATTCGGGGTGCGGAGGCGCCGCCGCGCGAGCGACGCAGTGCCGTCGGGATGCTCGACCAAGTCGCTTCAGAACACCCTCGTCTCGTAACCGTGGCACTAGCTTCGTCGGCGTCCTACCCGCATCAACGTTGGAGATATTATAGAGCGATGAGGTAGAGGGAGGGGGAGGGGGGGAGAGGGGGGCGAAAGTCGCAGGGATAAAACAAAGAAAAAAAAAGAACAAAAATACATAAACATAAATATATTTTTTTGAGTATATAAAAAGAAAAGAGGAATTTGTACGCCGAGGAGTAATAAATTTGTCGAGGAAAGTAAGACCGTTCATCAGGAGAAGAAGAAGAAGAAGAAGAAAGAACAAGAAGAACAAGAGACTGCGGGAAATAATAATACCTACACACGTACGTGTATTATCGTGTACATTTATCGACCCATCGTGAATTTGATAAGCTTGAGCCGGGTATATTGTCCAGTCACAGCAGTACACCTTTTTAGAGTTACTGGTGTGGCGGGACATTGTCCTCGACTTACAGCACCCCAACTATACCGTACGATTTTTCAACGGGTCACACAATCATCGATGAGAGAACAAAAAACACGAATACAAGAAAACAAACGTCGTCCAACCCCTGATTGAGGGGAGAGAAGAAACGGAAAGGATGAACGGAAAATGAAAAATATCAAAGCAAGGCAAAGCAAAGCAGAGCTTTTCAAATTTTGTACCCTGCGGACGGATGCAGTGTGTCTCCTAATTGCATAAACGGTGATACTAATTATTTTCCTTTTCTTTTCTTTTCTTTTTTTTCTTTTTTTTTTGTTCGTTTGTTAATGAAATTGATTGTATTGGAATTTTTTCCATTTCTTTTTTTGTGTGTTACCGCGATCACTTATCATCGTAACCTTCGTAAAATGTGGTGCTGTTTTATTTTTTTCTTTCTTAAATATATTTGTTAACAAATTTGGTGTCGATGAAAGAATGACAAGGAAGAAAAAGGAAAGAAACGGAGAAAAAAAAAAAAAAAAAAACTACCCTCAACGCAATGATGAAATTATCAAGATTCCGTGGACGTGAGATTTTTATGTATATATAAACCTATCCTCAGTTATATAGCCGATCATCGGATGTATTGTCAACGCAATCTACCATCATCCGTCACACATTGAGAGAGAGAGAGAGAGAGAGAGAATTACATTTGAAAATTTCCCGACCGGTTTGAAAGAAAATGGAGAGAAAAACGTGAAATGAAATGGATGAACAATTTGATACCTGAAACAAATTGTTAACCCCATCAACGCGGTTGCCGTGGGGAGATAGACGCGGCAGAGAAGTAAAAATTTTTTAAACAAAAATCTCAGTCAGCGATAACTATTCCGCTATCTAGGGTTACGTTCCGCCGCGGCTTGACAACGTAAACGCAACGGTTCACGGGGTGGTCCGATGAAAATGGTTTCCGGTCGATATAGGCGCGGCTACCTGCCTACCCACCTGGTCGTTTCATCGATCATATCCAGGTGTTATTTTTCCTAATACGTCCAAAACTTGAAGCTCTTCTTCAAGATGCTCTTCATCGTGATCATATTGCACCCTTAAAAAATTCTGAAACCCCGTGCTCCTATGAATTGCAATAACTAGTCTAACCCCCCCCCCCCCCCCCCCCCCCCCGGCTCCCTTCCCCAACAACTTGGAAAAGACATTCGCAAAGAAAGTTGTATTCGACGTACAGCTTATATCGTTAACCCGGAAGGAATTTGTTACGCGGCTTCTGTTCGCCCAATTCGGTGACGAATTGACAAAAATTATGGAATGAAAAAGATGAACACTTCACATTTTCTGAGTTCAGGAAATGTCATAAGTCCGAGAGACTGAATCATGTGAATAAATGACATGACATTTGAATACACATGATTCGACGGTGTTTCATTATTCGGTGTCCTCCGATCGCGCGAGAGGTCAACGAATTTGGCAAATATACTTTTCGTTAGTTTTGTTCGGTTTTCACCGCATTTTTCTATCGCGTACCTTCTAGATTCTAATTGATTTTATTCTCTAACGATCCTTCAACTACGCGTTATTCTCGGATCAAAATTGAACGCTAGAATTCTTCTCCAAGAAATTGTATTACGCTGCCGAGTATTGTATTACGGCACCCTGTAAACTGACCTTTTTGCATCGTCTAATAACTGAAAGGGGGTTGGTTTCCAACGAAATGTTAAGAGATTTAACCTTTCCGTAATTATTTCCTTCCTCCATTTTGTAAACGAGATTATTATCAACGGTCCGCGTAGTTATGATACCACCCCCCCCCCCCCCCCCCCCCTGCTCCTTCTCCTCATTCTTTCGACGTACATGCGTAGCGAACTACGAGTGTAACAGAGGAAATATAACAAAAGGGGCGGCTGGTGTATAAAATAGAGAAACACAACAGTGAAACCGCGTCGATGCGTACAATGCACGTACGAAAATATAAGAAGAAAGTGAAAAAAGAGTCCGAGATGGATTCAATTACATCTGGAATTGAGTGAAGAAGAGAGAGAGAGAGAGAGAGGAAGAGAGAGAGAGAAAACTGTCATCTGGGCTACAGAAATTCAGTGAAAAATGATTGAAAACATACAAATCTATCCATTCACAACCACGATACATAAATTTGCAAATTGATAATTCTCCTGACGAAGTAAACTGGGGATGAAGTTGAAAGAATAAAATACAGATTAAAAAAAAAAGGGATGGACGGAAGAGGAGACACGCCAACAATTGATTAGCCGTGGATTAACGGTTTCGGCACGTCTAGCGCGGTGAAAAAAGGGTGAAAAAGTAAAAGAGGGTTGGGGGTTGACGAGAGAGGATGGAGGATGGTGGAAGAAGAGATCCTCGGGCCACGGTGGTAGAGGGCGCAAACGCTGGATGGCGACACTAGCAAGGGGGCTGCAGCCCCCCACCCCCCTCCCAAGGACCCATGACGACCCCGTGCGACCTCGGGAACGGGAGCACCAACCACGGCTCACCCAGCTGAGTTTTTACTCTTCAAAGCTGATTGTGAGAGGGAGGGCGGGCGAGTGGATTGGTGTGGTGGTGGTGGTGGTGGTGGTGGTGGTGGTGGCGCCACTGGTGCACCTGACACAGAACTAAAATCCTTCTCGCGGTTGTAATATTACCAGAATCGATACGACGGGGGTAGCAACCCCTCGTTGAATTCTTGAGTCCTCGACTGCCTACTGCTACAACTCTACTAACTCCGGAGAATATTCGTTCGTGTTTCATTTTCTTTTCCTCATTCCTTTTCCTTTTCAACTTCCCGTTTTGTGAATATAATCCATTATGCGTCACGATATATAAATATATATATATATATATATACATACGGATGAAGAAGAAAACCAAGAAGAAAATCGAGAAGCAGAAGAGGAAGAAGAAGAAGAAGAAGAAGAAGAAGAAGAAGTTTTCGACTTCTGTTTTTGAAAGAAGCTACGAGCTTTTTTCCCCTCCCAATTCGAGGATGAGGAAGAAATCCGTCGTCATAAGATCGGTGTAAACGAGAACAAGAATCATCGGCCGGCGTCGATACAACAATGTGAGAGACTTAAAAGATAGAACAAAAAATATACGAATATAAAAAACACCAGCTAGATGTGTAGAAGTAGAAAATATGATTATATATATATGTATATATATATATATATATATATATATATATATATATAGACATATATACAGAGGTATACGTAGATTAATTATCATCGATCGATATATATATATATACCATATTAGAAGTGTGTAGACTCTAGATCACGAAACTGTGTTATTTTTGTTTTTCTTTCCAATTATCTGTAGAATTTCACGTGCAATTACTCATCTTGTTCAATTACAATTAAATAGAATATTATTTCTCGTTCGTTTTTTTCTTCTTTCTTTTGGGCTCTCTTCACCGTAAATTAGTTATTATGTATTCAAATATATATATATGGTATTCGACATTAGGTTATATATAGCCGATATGTCATAATTATCGTTTCATACTCGTATAATACATTTTCATTATACGACTACAATCTTTGGGAATATTAATTTGATAATCCATACAATACAGGAATCATTGTATTTTGAAAAATGTTGCATAAAAACTGGAATATATATATAGTAGATAATAGGTATATGTATAGAATAGATATATCATTAGATGCTGCCTGTTAATTAGATCAATGCACTTTTTATACATCCACACATTATAATTATACAACAGTTTTCATTTATATACGTATAATTGTTGCATACATGTAAGAAAGTTTGAAGAATTTTCATTTGAAAAACAATACTCGACCGATATGGCGGAATTTTTGACGTATGAAAATAAATACCTAATCACGATATAAGCATATAAAATGGTTGGAAAATTTATCGATTCGTATAACATCTGACTGATGTGTGTCATCGTCGATAAATGCATTCTCCTTTAATTTGTATACTACTGTACTGCATAGAACATTAATTATTACAACTCTTCCGTTCCTTCCAAAATATTGAACAGCACAAACAACGACGGATAGTAAGTCTGTACATAAACAATTTGTCAGGCTTCATCAATATCAATTAGAAAGATGAATGAAAATCGTATTCCAAATCATCAGTCAATCGATCAATCAACAAATCAACCAATCAATTAGCATCTACGTTCTCATTTCGCACCGCTGTATACTGTAAAGAGAAATATCTAATCCTACCTATTATGCACGTTCGTAGTTTCACAATGTACATAGACCCTTTCAGCAGTACTAGGTAGGTTAGGGGGGGTGAATGGGGTGCTTGGCCACCGCAAATGCATTCTATCAATCCAAATTAACGTCACGGTACATGAATAGAACTCTGCCCTGACATTTCACGTGGTTTTTTGTAATACTACCGCGAAGGTTTCGAGCGAAAAATCATAACAAATGTCGAGATGTGATTAGCTGAGTTTAGAGACCGGTTTCAGGTGACTCCGCGGATTAAGTAAGGGCTCTCGCAATCTCGCTGAGTACGAAGTAATTTCACAGGGAAATGATATATTGACCGTAGATTCGTTTCAATTATAATTATAATTATAATTATAATTACACCCATTTTAATTACACCGGGTTTAATTAACGCCGAGTAAAGTTTGGGTTGTTATAGGTACACGTGTCCGCAAGCAAAATGCGCAGAAATAGAGAAACATAACTTCAGAGTCGGATGTAGGTGAGATATTACATATCTGTACGTGGGTACACAGAGTAGAATCTGCCGGGAGAGATTAACATTAAAGTAAACCGAATAGTTGCGAGGCGGCGCGCGGCGTGGCGCGGAATTTCTACCCTCGCAGCGTAACAACTATTACTCATAATTCTTCTTTCGCTTCATCTCCTTTCTCTATTCCAACAGTTGTGTGGGGACAAACGAATAAATGAAATACTCGTATAAGCACAAACGTGGCAATAGTTTCACGAATAGGTACATACTTGTGCGAGGCGGGATGAGTCGCCGCTGACTACCTTCTATCGTATCCACCCCCAACTATCCGGGAAATGTGTCTGTTAGCCGGGGGTTGTCGGATAGTAGGATATAGTCTCCTCTACGAATGACAAGATTATCGTCAAAGGAATTGATTCTTTCTTTCCTTTCCCTTTCTCGTCTAATTCTCACTTTTTTCTTCGCCCTCGTCAAATTCGTTGTCATCGTTGAGATTTTTCATAAATATAAATAGCGGTGTCTACGCTACGCCTACCAGGTCCGATCTTATCCCCCGTAATACAAACTCACACTCGCCAATTCAATTTGATATGATTGAAGCAAAAATTCGAAATTTCAAATGTCGTTGAAAATTTGAGCATAGAATCTTCCAATACGGCAAATTCAGACGAATTTCTCATTCTCGTTATCCGCACTTCTTCTTTCACCCGTAGATATAGTTTTTCGCAAAATTGGAAAGATTCGAGAGGGTGTTTTTTTTTTTTTTTTTTTTTTTTTTGTAAATTTTGGACAGGTACTTTTTGTCCACGTAGGATATCAGCAGGTCCGATGGTCAGCATACATCGGATTCTATCCATCTCTCTTTCGCTTTCTCTCTTTCATCACTCTCTCTCTCTCTCTGACGCTTGTTCTTTTTTCTTTCCTATTATTGGATCAATACGTTGGGAGGTCCAATTAATCGGCAGGAGGGTATTTCTCCTCGACAGATGGCTAACAAAAAACACCACAGTTGGTCGAGTATAGAAGGATATACATGGATATCTTGCTGCACGGCACGGCGGTACAGTGTGTGTATATGTACATCAGGGACGTGGACCCGCGTGTGATAATTCCCTCGATAATTTATATCAATAGACTTAATAACTTTTTACTGAGCGACCGGGCTAGATTTCGGAACATACGTGCAGGGTGAGTAAAAAGTAAGGTAACGTGAATCCGTCGTCCGTTGAATTGTCAAACACTGCAGCGTCTTCGTTTCTGAAATATTTCGAGGAAATAAAATTCTCGTCAATCGTAATCAAATCTCCTTGGTGAAAATTTGCCCGCGGATGCCCGCGTCCAAAATAATTCACATAATTTCCATACCTAATGTCGAAGAAAATGTAGAGTTTTTTTTCGATAATTTGATCGGCCATTCACACTGCGGATTGAAAATACGGTATTTTTGGCCGGCAATCGGTATACCTACCGTTGTTATCGATATGATTGTTATGTAACAATCTAGGTGTCATACGGACACATCGCTCCCCGGGTAGAAAATTCCCTGTGTCTTCGTTGGTCTTTCCCCTGTTTGCCCGTTGAGCGGAGATGAGGTGAAGTTAAACCGGCGTGAAGCGAATTATCATACGAAAGAAACAAGCGCGCGTGTTTCACCAAAATATCGATCCAAGGCGGCCGTCGTTGTCTATTGTCAATTACTTTCGGTTCAATAAGTTCGGACATGGTTAGGTAGGTAGGTATTGGGTAATCGGGAATTTTCTTTCGCTCGACAATTTTCGATACCGCCTCAATGGTAAGATACGGTATAGGTATGTACTCTGTGTAGGTAAGGCACAAGAAAGAATTCTTCCGCCATAATGTATAGGTAGAGGTACGTGCGCTATTTTTTTTTGTCGTCATGTTGGTACAGGTGGAAGAAAAAGAGAACAGCTGAGTAGGTACACAGCGAGGATAGAAAAAGAGCGAAACAAGAAGGAAATAGAAGTTTATAGAGAATGGAATATTCTCTGCAATCTCAAAGAGCCACGGTTATTGAATTCTTTCGTTTCTTTTCTCTCTTCCCCTTCCCCTTCCCCTTCCTCCTCCTCCTCCTCCGCGAACATGTGTGTTTCATGTTTCGGTTATTTCCTCCATTTTTCTTTCTTTTTCATCTTTTCGCTCCATATACATACGATACGGTACTGGAAACGGGCAATTCCGTAGATAACCGATCGAAGGGGGGGGGATTCAACGGGCGTATCAAGGGCAAACAACAGTATGTAGGCGTATAGGAGAAATTCGACCAGCTATAGGAATAATAATTTGGGGGGGCAAAAAACATTGGACTAGGCTGAAAAAATACGATTCGAGTAGGTAAACTGCATGTCAATTTTAATCTGGCTTCAGTTTAGTAAATTTCAGTGTAAATTCAGAGTACGTATTCCCAGATATTACATAGATATAGATAATCGGAGACTATCCGTATTGATCGAAATGAAGATGTGTGTTTTCTTTCCCCTCTTTTTTTCCTCTCATTTTTTATTTCCGTAAGTCATGGATACACACCTATCCCCCGATTCATTTGTTTGTGCAGTTTTATGAATTTATGCAAACGTATGAATATTGTTTATTCTTGAACGAATTTGAAAACATTGGTAAAAAGTTTGTGTGCGTGTTTTTTTTCTTCTTTTCTTCGTTTTTTTTTTCAATTCAGAAACAAAACGGAGATAATATTCGTCGATAAATTTGGTCCGTGATGATACAACGTAGGACAGACTTTCAACGCGCGATGGCGTCACGATGCAGGGAAACGAAAAACATCCGAACTTTACTGCAGTGTCGGTCATTCCGGTAGATCGCAGTCGGTAACAACGGACGTTGAGAGGCCCTATATAATTTAATACATTACCGACGGAGAAAACTACCCCCGCCCCGAAACAAACGAAAATCAGCCACTACCGTTATCATCCGCACCCCAAACCAAGCCAGCCCCCCCCCCCCCCCCCCTCCATTCGCCGCGCACACTTGTTTTCTTTGACATCGCGAAGCAGCAAATTGTCGTCGAAATGATGTTTTTCATAATTTTCACGAATCAAGAAATAATGGTAAACTCGAGGAGTAGGTAGTATAAGACTCTGGCAGGTACGGAATGAAATTTTTAAGTATGAAAATTTCTTTGCCAGTCTCCTTTCGAATTTTGGTTTGGTCCCGTTTTTTTTTTGTTGTTATTTTCCAAATTCTTCTCGCTACCAATCGAAAGAAATTGTTTCCCGATATCACGCGGGTATGGATATAGAGAGTTTAAACATAAATGTTAGAACGTATCAACGACGATGGGTTCACTTTTGTTTGTTCTCATTTTGTTTTTTTCATCTTCATTCCCCTCATCGCATCTTGTTAATATATTTTCTTCTGAAACCGTTGGAAATGAGAACGAAGAAACAAACAATTGAACAAAAAATCCATAAAATGAGTAATAATCATTATCCGTTGAATATTGAATCGACGGTTTGCGCATTGTGAAGCAGTAAAGAGAACTTGGTGAAAATATCACGACAATAACGATAATAATAATAATCATAAGAATAACGGTGTAACGTTAATAACGCGACGAGGGTGAATAACATTCCGTAGTTAGAGGAAGATAGTCGTCAGATAAAGATAGAGAGATAGAGAGAGAAAGAGAGAGAGAGAAAGGAAGGAAGAAAATATAGAAAATCGATCAACTGATGGCACGAGAGTAATGAAAGAAGGAAAAAATAAAATAAAAATTAAGAGAAAATTGTATATTTCGTTAGGTAGTAGAAGAGCTATGATGAGATGATATTGTCAGCTATGGTGGATTGAAACTGTTCAACCAATAACGAGAAGAGTTTTCAAACAAATATTGCAATTGCTACGCTAAACCGTAGGTAGGTAGGTAGGTAGGGTACGTACCTACAACGAGTTTGTATGGATACGTTGGTGGTAAAGCCGTTGCGCACGGCAACGCCGGGTGGTAAGTAGAGGTAGAGGTAGAGGTAAAGGTAAAGGTAAAGGTAAAGGTGAAGGTAAAGGTAAAACGTAACCCCACCGGGCCCCATTAAATCAAATCACATGAAGCGCAATTACCATGAAAAATCATTCTTCCATTTTCATACAGAATCAATTGTAGCATTCATACATACGTATACCTATAGTAAGGTAAGTTTTGAAAAAACTTGTCAAGGAAAAAGACACGGATAATTCTCTGTTCTTTTTGTTTTTTAATCCTTTTCTATCAGTATTCCACTATATCCCGGAAGTCTAGCGATATTCCTAATGACGGCGGTGTTTGATCGAAATTTTTCCGAGATAATTTACCTCGCTCCTTACGGTTCAGCCCTTCGACACTTCAGATTTCCAACCCCCTCCTCACATACACACGCACGCACGCGCGCGCGTTTCAAACACTTATGTATGTATGTAGACGGTGCCTACGCGAGTCCCCCCCGCCGCCTGGGTACAACTATATCGATTAGTTAGCAACCGGTACCCGTACCCACACCCAAACGAAACAAACAAGAACCCTACACCCATCCCTAAGGGTGAAAACACGGACATTATACGATGAAATATATAGCGTTATAGCAACACCTATTACTAATATCGCAGAATCGTCGTTATACAGTATAGAAGTGGAGAGTTACAATTGTATTAGGTATGCGTAGAGGTAGGGGTATATATATATAAATTAGGGTGGTCCTTATTTGGGGGTCGGACGAATTTTAATCGAAACACCCCCTAAAACGGTTCCACATAATGAAAAAATAAAAATATGTTAGATTTACAATTTTTTATTTTAATGGGAACACGCGCAACGGACTTTTTTTCAAATTCATTGCTGGGGGATAGAAATTGATGGAAAAAATGACATTTGAGGTTTTAAAATACAAATCAGTCATGTGAAAATATAAACGAGCGGTAATTGAAATTTTGTTCGTTATTGTTTTTCATGTTCCACAGAAACAATTTGATTAAAAATCGTAAGGCAAACAATATTTCTTAGTTTCAAATTATTTTTACATGACGAATCCGAATTTTTACTTCATTCCTCTCATCGGAGTTTCGCGGTTTCCATTAGTTTTCATAGAGTATTGTTTTCCGAAGGGTGGCTGACTTTACTATAAACGCGTAACCCAAAAATATTGATGGTTTCACGAAAATGCGAGTTCAGTGAGTTATAGCCAGTACTCTGTGTCTTTGTGATATTATTATTCTCTCGTGGTTAATCATGGATAACTGCTGGTCCAGTTAAGAATATTTTCATTATCGGTGATATTGAAGCACAAATCGCGGGAAACCAGCTGCCATAAAAGAAGCAAGCACTGAAAGTGATCGATTATTTTATATCGCGGCAGTCTATGAACTTTTTTTTTATATATATTCGAAATCAAAAAAGGTTTTCTACAAATCGATCCGCAATAATGGGCTCTGAATGCGGATTATAACGAAGGCCTTGACGTAGTACGAAAGTTGAAAATTGTCAACGACACTGCTGAGAGAGCCGTTAAATTAGTCGAAAACTATAATTATTATTTAACGAAAAATGAACGACAAAAACAGTTCATTATGCAAATTGTTTTCGAACACAGGCGAAACTATCCAGATTTCCGCAAACAAACCCTTTGCAAAAATCTGTGATCGCGTACGTATAATATCCTGTGATTAAACTGATCTTATTAATTTGCTCATTTTGTCAATAAAAAGGGATTTTTGTGCCGGAAAATATTATTTGCGTCTGAATTTGGATTGTTCGTATAAAAATATAAATAATTTACTACTAAAAATTTATTTTTCTCCGCGATTTTTGATCAATTCTGTTGTAGAATGCGATAAAAATGTTTCACATACCGATCGTTTCATGAATTTCTATCCCCCAGCAGCAATAAATTTGCTGAAAAAAAAAAACAAAAAAAAAAGAGGTTCGTTGCGGCACGTGTTCCCATTAAAATAAAAAACTTTTAATTCGACATATTTTTTTGTTTTTTTTTTTCATTATTTGGAACCGTTTTAGGGGGCGTTTCGATTAAAATTCGTCCGACCCCCAAATAAAGACCACCCTAATATACATTTATATGTATATATGTATATTTTGTACTACAGTGAAGCATCTCGTAACTCTTCACTTCTCTTCTCTTCTCATATCGCGTGCGTATTATATGACTTGACAGAAACAGAGATGTAGAAACATTAATATTCGTTGGAGGAGTTATGTGCGCAGCAGCAGCAGCACCAGCAGCACCGCCACCACCACCACCAACAGCAGCGGTAGTGGTAGGTACAGGTTATATGATAAGTGGACAGAATGTAGATGAAAACAGTAAACTCATCGGAGAAGTGTATGTATTTATGTAGCGGTATGTATATAATAGCTGCGCAGGTAGATATGAACCGGGAACATTTTATGACGGACAAAACCCAGCCTGGCTCTCACCCTCTCGCCCTTTCTCCCTGCATCCCTTCGCCCTTCTACCGCTACAATAATTTGGATTAGAGTTTCTAGTTCCGAGCTCGATTGGTACAGACTCCCTCACCCCAGACTCTCTCTCTCTCTGACCAATTTTTCCCCAAAACTTGTGTCAAGGTTGAAAATCAACAACGACTGCGTGAATTCAATCGAGATGCATTGATCATCGGAATATCGGTTCATCTCCAAGCGCATGCTATATACTGATCTGCTGATCGAAACACAGTTGTTCTTGTTTTGGATGAGAAACTTGAAACCCCTTTTCTCACTTTCGTTTGGTAGATAGGTGAGCCAAGACAATATATTACACTATGCTAGAAGACCGAAATTTTACGTCAACGTACATAAACTGTTAATGACGACAATAATTGTTGTTGTTATTACTAACGTTTAAGCAGCGTCAAATGACATACACAGGAAGCGTAGTGTCGTTAAATAACCAGAGCATAGTGTAGGTACACATAGTATCCACGAATACTGAAAGCTATTTGATCATCAAATTTGATCGCTCTGCTATCTAGCGTTTAGCTCCATGTGTTTGTATAGCATTGCATTGCGCTGTATTGTATCGTATAATCGAATTGTGGGTACATACAATACATAGATTACAGTTGTATATATATATATATGTGAATACGATAGGTACGGCGTTACCTATAATGTGAAACGCGAACCGGAATTATTAACGTACCTAGATACCGACGAAGTCGATTTTTCATCACATTACACAGAGATTAGCAAAGAGAACAGAACTTAGAATAGCTAAATCGTTGATGGAAAGAAACCTCCGTGAACGGCACGACTATCATGCATCAGAGCTACAGTGGCTCTGCATTCTAATGATCATCAAATTTCGGGATCTGCAAATCCTGATGCATGTACGAAAGATATGACTTGTTCGAGCCCGCTTGGCGGGGTGTAGGAGATCCGTCACGAGCAATGTGACGTATGATCAGTCTGTTTGAATTGCATTCAGCCCGTTTCTCCAAGTTCACATGAAGCCGACACGCTGGTCAATTCGGCGTTTCTCGGACGGACCTGTTTGCTGGTGAACAAGGCTCTACTATACCGATACGTCGTATTCGTGAAAAGTTCAATGCCAGAATAGCCTATCCCCCATTGTCCATACGGTTCATCCTAATTATCGTGATTCATTTATAGAATGAGCCTTACAGACAATGTGAGATATTGGGGGCTCATGCCCTGGTACTGAATCCTCCGTAATCACATGCGGCCTTTTGCCAATTCGGTATTTCCGCCGATCAGGCATGAAAACTATTGATTGGTAATCATTACCGCATACGGTTAACGGTGTTAGTTCATTACCGCATTGAATTTGAAACACGTCATGTGTCCTACGGCTCACAGGCTGCTTACGCCCTATATTAGACCGTGCGTGAGTAGATTTCAGATATCAGATCTTACGAATAATCCAAAAGCTTGTTTGCATGTGTACATAGATGGGTGGGTCGGTATCTATCAATTTCGAAGGTTATCGGTACAGGCGTAAAACTTGACTGAGGAGAAATTCAGAAGCGGTTCAGGTCTAACAAGATCTAATAATTATATAAGGGAAGAAACAGGGGAAGGAAGGGAGGAGGGAAGCCCGACCAAGACTACCGAGGGCTAGTGGATGTGTGTATGGATGACGACGACGACGACGACTAACGGAAAGTCGAATTGGGTGGGTAATTAGTTTTGAGAAATAAGTCAAAGATTAAAGGCCTCGGTTAAATTTCCGCCATATAACCTTCTACTCTTCCTCCTTCACCGCTACCATCAAATAAACGTCTGGTTTCACGTGAAACTCGCAACTTTTATCACATTGAATAAATACGAAACATATCTACGTACCTACCTATACTAACTGGACTATAATAATAATAGCTAAAAATATTTTATTCATACTGAATTTTATGACAAGATGTTATAAAATCTTGCCAATTTAATTTCAATTTCATCATATCCGTTGTCTTATTCGTTGACCAGTTTGTTCGTTCGTTTTCTTTCGGTTCCTTTTTCTTTCTTTCCTTTCTTTTTTTTTCTTTTACATTTTTTTCACGTATCTTTTGGTTAAATTTCTACTATTCCGACTCTTCAAACAAAATCTCGTCGATCTCATTTTTCCACCGTTTCAACGAATTTGCGAATTAACGACGCCAATACAGATGCACGATAGTGCGATAATGTGAACGAATTTTATGGAGGAGCTGGTTCAAGAAACTGGGAAAGGAAGTTCCTGCTAATCATTTTCTCTTTAATCTTATTACTAGCCAATCATCATTTTCCCACGTTCATTTTCTTCGACGTGACAATCGTGCTATACGGATTTGCGAAAATTGTCCCAATCTCTCATATTATATCACTTCTCGTTTGCATTATTTAACATGGAGAGCGAAATAACGTATAGAACTGTAAGAGTTGTAGTATAGATATGTATGTATAATAAAGTAGAAAATGGAACCCCGAATCGCTCAATCTTCGTTGAACTTGACACGTGATTCTTCACCTCATTTTTTCAATTTCGTATTTTTGTTTCTCTCTTCTTCTTCTGTCATTAGAGGTAGGTAGGTATACGTATTTGCTTTTTGCTTTCGCCGAAAAATCATTCCTCCCGATAAGCAGTCTGAAAATATCTGCCGTACAAACAATTCTAGACTATTAATAATCGATTTCAAATAGTAATGGAAATTCGTAGTTTAGTTTAATCATATACCTCGGTGCAGACATTTCCATTTCATGGTATACTTTCTAATTTCTCTCTCTCCTTTCTTTCATTTTATTTTGGCTTCATGTTATCCGGGCGAGGAGACACTGTACGAGATTTTACGATAGTTTTGCAAAAATTTCATACAGTATATACCTACATACACAGGTATATATGATTCGGTAGGTGTACTGAAATTAAAATGACATTTCTTTAGCAGCACGTAATTGTCGTAAAAGTAAAGAAATATAATTATCGATTGGTAACATAATATAGGTGTAAGTATATATATAAGTTTGAATCAAACATATATGGGTACATATAGACCAACTATCTAATTTCAACTCTGTTATACGTAGCTTTCCTTTTTCTTTTTGCATATTATTATTATCATTATTAGTAATTTTTGGATTTTTAACTAACAAGCAGCTGATACCGCGTTGATCACCTTCAGACACATACATTAATTTTCCAATCAACTATAGGTATATATATTCCTATTATACAGTATATGCTCTATTTCATAGTTAGAGATGAGGAGCTACTACATATCTATATCCGCATGCAATGGACCCAGAAACTTATGGAATTCAATTGCGCAATTGTATTATTTGATTTTCTATTTCGTCGTCGATGATTATAATCGAATCCCGTGAAGAAGTTGATTCGTGACCATTGGAGGAAGATAAAGTTTATAGAATCGAGAAGGAATTCGATCGCGGAATTCCGGACGTTGCAGTTGGTTGGAATATTTGATTACACGTGAAAAATATCGCGAATAATTGCAATATCCCTACGAATTACCACAAAATGTCTGCAAGTATGTATACGTACGTACATAGGTTACATGTAGGTAGCTGATAATTATGATGGGAAAAAAGAAAATCACCGTTCTCGAGAAATATGTAACATGTGATATGGATACGTATATATGTATATAGTTATTGGTCATATGAATCATGGATTTTTTTTTCTCTACGTTTTTCTCTTTCCAGCATAGTTTGAAGGTACGTAGGTGTATGTACCTCTGCATGCATAAACGGGTGAGACATAGTTACCTATACAACACATTACAACGCCTCAATGGCATTCCTCGACTTACTTTACGACGCGTATTGTACGATGTGAAAGTTTATTTCAACCGTGAACGTCGACGCGATAAAATCATGAAAAAAAACGAGAGAAAAAAACTGCCTGTTCTTGCACGAATTCTCATGATTTTTTCACAGTTTTCGGTAATGTTGAAAAAAAAAAAAAAACACTTCAATTTCATCGCGAACGTATATCATTTGAAAAGGAGACTAACGCATACGTCATCGACCGAAGGGTAATAGCAACATGACGCTGGGCCTCTCCCTGAATATAGCAATTTTTCTATCACAGATCTTTCATATGATCTACAAAAATTAACAATACAGTGTACATCGTATACGTGTTATTATACTATACTATACATATACTATACTAATGCAAGTAATTAGTAACAATTGATGATTAATTACATTGTTATTCCCATTATACATACTACATGGAATGAATGCGAAGTGATATGCGCGCAGCGCGTAAGTATCGCCAACTTGGTAGATATATGGTAGAAGTATAGGTACCTAGTATATAAATGAATGCCATCATGCCAATGAACATAAGAAAGTAAACATTCTTTTTCACTAAATGGTTATCAGGGCGGAAGTCAGAGGCATTTTGATTCGTGCCGCCCCCTGAATGCTCTCGAGATGAATAGATAAAACAAAGAAATCTCCTCGAAACTTGAAGTCTTCAGCTCAATTCTGAAGCTTCCCCCAAGAGTACTTTCTTTTCAATACGCTGTACCAACAATAAGTCGAATTGGATCGAAAATTAATGAATAACGTGAGAGGAACCACGTAATCACTTGATATTCTTCGAAAATCTTCGCTCCCACCACTCTTTCTCGTGCTTTTTTTGCAAACGGAAACGTCGATTCCCGAAAATCTATGAAAAAGAATAGATTTCCATGAATCTTCGTCCCTCAACTTTCACGTGACAATGACCGCAGTAATGTACGAGGCCTATACGCGAAACATGAAGATTCGCTCCGAAAACCGTCACATTTCCCCAACAATTTCTCATGGTTACACATTTTTTTTTTTTTTTTATCGTATTGCTAGCGAGTGAAAAAAAGAAATTCGTCATGCTGAGAACCCCCCCCCCCCCGCTGTCATTCTTGCGGGAAAAGAAAAGACTCTCCGCTGGAGACGCTTTGGAATTGAGCTGGGAAGCCCGATTTTCGCGGGAATTTTTATTTATTTATTCATTTATCTATTCCGAGAGCATTCGGGGGCGGGACGAGAGAGATTGCCTCTAAGGCCCACCCTGATAGGAATATTTACCTAGAACCAAAAAATAATCCCTAAACTATAGGTAATACAGTCGATGATCCATTTTTTCATAACCACTATAGGTATAAAGCACTATTATAAATGTCCCTGATGCCCGCTGCTGCTATATATACATAAATACATAAATACACCACATAGGTATGCCGATATATCAATTCAATATATATAGCCCGCAAATCGAGGCACCAACGTAACGTGGGACAGATATATAGAGCTATTTATATAACAATAATGACATACCTCATGAATGAAAACGAGAAACGAAATTATAGGTGTACGTTTACGATAATACGGTGGTAGTGGAAGTAGTAGTAGTAGTAGTAGTAGTAGTAGCAGTAGTAGTTATATAGTAGGTTTTACGATACATGTTACGATATGCTAATTAATGATAATAACAATAAAATGAATAATAATAACAATGTTACGTATAACCATATAGGCGTGGGGTTTACGTCCAGTGTACGAATTCACGTGATTTATGTAATCAATTCGTTATTAATTACGTGTTACGAGTTTAATACCTACCTATATAGTTATACACGCATACTACATACAGAGTACGAAGACGAAATTATAATTTTCTTTCTTTTTTTTTTTGTCAAGTATAACAGTGGATGTATAGTATATCAGGTATAACAATATGATATAATATAGAAGAGCATCCAGTGGAACTGGGTTAACTTTGTTAAGACCTTCTTCTATACGTACGTCTATGGTTAGACTAAAATGCATACATATGATACATATATATATATATATATACTATATTACAATTAGATAATCATTTAATGAGTTAGGTGTCGATTGAGTTAATAATGCGGCCGTTATCTGTCGAGACCTACGCTAATTGATTACCTATATCCAAATACAGTTTAGATTTCGAACAATTATAATATACGGTTGCGCGATCGTTGACCACCGCCACAAATTTTCCGCAAGTCTCTCCGTATTTACACGTTACCGCGTTATTTTTTCTAGTGCCTCGAAGTCGCATTAAAGGAATCAACAAAATTCAGAGAAAAAAAAAGAGCATTTGTATGCAATAATTCGTAACGTGGGCACGGCTTTTCGCGACAATAGGAAAAGCTGATCAACACCTACACCGTGGCTCGATAACGATTATTCTAATGATTGTTGGGCGCCAGGCAATCGCCAGTGCGCGTCGTCGTTTTCGATGTCCCGACAATAATCAGAAAGAGATAGAAAAAAAAATTAAAAAAACTATTGCAGATACAAATTTAAATTTTACAAAAAAACAATTTTCCCCGCGGTCAACGTTCGCGCAACTTTTCAACGAATGCAAACAAAGAGAAGAAGAGAAGGAGAAAAGAAGGAACCCCCCTCCCCCGTGACTGCGGACTGACAATGACGATGATGAAATCGAAAAAGTATGAGAAAAAAATTCCACTATACGTATCAAAATCAATCAAGATATTATAATAACAGCAGGTATAATATAATGAGTAACTGTACGATGAACATGATGGCATCATGTAATGTTACAATATAATATATTAATGTACAATAACAAATCCAGAGGTGTGATGTTTTTTTTTTCTTCTCGAATATTTTTCTTTTTCCAATCAATCAATTAAACAAGTTACCATACAGTCCAAACCAACCAATACGAGAGAGCGAGAAAGACAGAGAGCTACGTGAAAAGGTGGATCTAACAAACAAGAACAATATTGAGGTAGGAGACAAGAATGTGAACAGAAGAGAGAGAGAGAGAGAGAGAGAAAAAACTAAATTCTGTCTCCCACCTCAAATTTTGTTTTTCTTTTTTTCTTTCTTATTCTATATCTTTGTTCTTTGCATTGCTGTTCGTGTTCTTTTATTTTTTATTTTTTGTTTTTTTCGTTATTTGTCTTTTACCTGGAGGGGAAGTTGGTGGTAAGGACTGTCATCGATGATCCAGATTTTGATTCCTTTCGCGGTCCCACCGACGCATCTTATGACGCTTGCGACGGCTTTCGATCCGTAGAAATGTAACCTGCCTCCTTGAAAAACATAATGGAATCGTGATGACACATCTGTTTTTATACATATAACAAAAACTCTTGAACTTGCGTATCGTGAATTTGAAGATAGGAAAGATTAAAATTGACGAAGAAAAAACAAAACAGGAAAAAAAGACAATTTTCTTTTCTTTTCGTTGGACAATTCAAAGAAAACACTGCATGTTAACTCATATGACATATATCTATACGATACAGTATATTACCTCTATTACATACTATGAATAACACATACCTATCTACCTACTTGAATAAATTTTGAATAAATAAAAATCCCAAATTTCTTTCATATTTTCCGTCAAATTATATATTTAAATTATATACCCGTGGCGTATTATCGTTAGTTATATGTACAAGAGATATCGTCTCACAACTGCAATTACGATTATTATAAATAACTATGATATTCAATTACGAGACGATAAGAAGAACGTAGGAGATATGTATATGATATATATCTATGTACCGAATGTAGACCTATGTATATATATATACCTTTTTTTTTCTTCAAATTATTTTATACTATATGTACAATATAGGCAGTACCATATCATGCTCTTCTCACTAAACTGCACCGTACTGCACTATATGCGCGTAAGGTATGATACTATATAAATTGAAACTGTATATTCATGTATATATAATAGATAAATTTACGTGATAACTGATATTATTTCTACTCCAAGTAGGTGAATACTGATTGGATGAATACCTACTCAGTTCTTTTATATCAATTTTTCGTTCATTTTACAAATTCTCCATATTCAATGACCAAACTTTCACAAGCTCTTCAGACGGATGATAATTTGAATTGTAAAAGTTCATTTTACTTTTCTGTACCATACGCGGAATCCAACCCCTCGACGAGAGAGGTTGGGAGTAGGAATTGTTTCATCGACAAATATCATCCAGAATCTAGCTTATGGCGAGAGAGAGAGAGAGAGAGAGAAAGAGAGAGCGAGAAAGAATAGCACCGAATATGACAAATTTGAAAAATAATTTTGAAAAGAAGAGGTTTCGAAAACCATCGAAGATAAACCCGTGTACCTGCACTGTTAGAAATTCAGCAGTGCAGTTGGTATATTATAATCGTAATTGACCCCCGCGTCGTATTTTCGTTGTCGAATCTTACATCTTCCGTCTCGTGTCAATGTAATCGATAACGGATCGAAAGGATTTTGTTATCTAATTTTTACACGATAAATACGGTTCTACAAGATTTGATTTCACCGCGGCACCGAACCATAACGGCATTATGGGAGGGGCGAGGGAAGTTCGGCATTCTCTGCATTTCTTGCATTTCTAACAGTGCAACTGTAATACGTACGCGTATGGATAACACGTTCTCACTCTAAGGGTACGAAAAATTGATTAACATAAATATCTATAATATATGATGATATCATATGATATAATACAATATAACATAACATAACATAACATTATATAGCTTTGTTAGATTAATAGTATACTAAAGTGTATATAGGTACTGCGATTAATGACAGGTTTACTATTTTATCGTTATATACTTGCAGGCTTGACGGATATATTATAAGTATGGTGTGGAAGTTGGATAATTATTTATCAATTATATTATTGTTAATAGGAGTCAATTCATTTTCTATATATACCTGTATAGATATACCTATACTACGTAATTGTTTACGTTTATATATGGACATATGTATATATATGTGTATAAATATTTGAGGGTGTTTTGAAATGAACAAATTTTCAATTTTCCAACGTGCAACAGCTGAAATAGTTAATTTTCGTGGGAAAAAAGATTCCGTCAAAAGATGAGCGTTTTGGGTTGAGCGGGGAGATCGGCCTCATTTGGTTTCTCTTTTTCTTTTTTCTTTTTTTTTTCATTCCTATCGAATTTAAGGCGTATAATTATTGGAAAACATTGTATCTCTTCCTCACAGCTGTCATAATGTCAGATTGCGTCTTGAAAAAGATATTTTTTTCAATTTTATCGTTCTAATTCATATTCAAATTGGGTTCCAAACAAATTTTTACTTCATTATTTCACTGTTTTTCAAAACCAACCATTTGCAACCATTTGCGTTATGGGTATCACTCACGAAATTGAACAGCATCTCAGATGAACTCCTGTTCAAAAATTCGCTCACTAACAACTATCCATCATAAATTCGATTAAAATGGACAAAAATGAAAAATCAAATGAAACCGATCTTCCGCTCAACCTAGAATGCTTATCTTTCGACAGAATCTTTTTTTCCCCCCTGAATTGAGAATTTCAGGCGTGGCCCGTTGAAAAATCGAAATTTGTCTTATTTCGGAACACCCTAATACGCAATAAACAATATTGGGAGGACGAAAAACAGAATGAGATAAGAAAAACGAAAAATCGAAATCCTTAGAGCGAACAAAAGTAAAATAAAAATTGTTATTCCGGCGGTGATGGTTGTGGTTGGTATATTTCAAAATTCAACAACATTTATTCTACAGAGGGGCGTTAGTTTTTGGTTTTGTTTTTTTTTCTCATTTTTTTCTTTTTCTTTCTCGGTGGTTCTTCCAAACACACCTGATTTATTCAGAATTCAATCCCTATAGTTCTTTTTTCTTTTTTTTTTTTTTCTCATATTATCATTATTATCATTTCCCAGTTAAGTAACAATCAGAAGGTTGTCTGTTATCCTCCTGGAAAATTGTACAAGATTTTAGCTCATGTTAAATTTCTACAGAGTTATTTTTCGCTTCATTCTTCAATATATATATATATATGTATGTATGTATATATACCCGAGCACATTCATTTATACATACCTATGTATATTAGTCAAGAGGTTAGGAAATATTTATATACACATGTATGCCGATTCATGAACCACTACCATGTATGTACTCCTATAAGTGTATATATATACATAGTACATACTATCTACTATAATATTATAGTACCTAGCATATAAATACACCAATATACACATTTTATACAAAAAAATGATGACCATAGTAGGTTACATTTATATATATACGTGTACATTACGTTAATTCGTACCTACACAACACGCAATCGAATTACCTGTCTATCTACACCTAACATATACATATATATATATATATATATATGTAATATATGTACAGTATAACTTTCATACGGCTGTTGTTCATGGATATAATTTCACAAATATACCACTCATGTCGTGATATCTCTGATCGATTGAATATCACATTTCTATATGGAACGTTATTCAACAAGGATTTGAACGAATGACAGAATTGCATAGGTACGCGCCACGATAAATAGCTGAATTCATATTTTCCTCAAAATAATGACAAAAAAAAAAAATAAAAAATTATCCAATTCGAAAAAAGAGAGAAAAAAACCGAACTATTGCTATATTTCTACAATAATATATATGGATCAAAATCGTGAACAAAATTTCAAAATACATGATCCGCCCGATCGGTTTTTTTTTTTTTTTTTTCGTTTTCATTTATTCTCAATTTTCATTTTCTTCTTCATCGACGCAAAAATCCAAGTGAGCTCGCGAACAATATGAAATTTGAATGAAAAAAAAAGAAAGAGAAAAAAGAACAGCCTCGAAATCAATGTAGTACATATTTGTGTGTATAAAAAAAATGTGTTAGGTATATGTAAATATAAATATATATATATATTTATTCTGTATGATACATGTAAACATGTGTGTATATATATGTGTATATATATATATGTATATATATGTATTATATAACGTTCACTACGAAGCTGAGACGGTGCGAAATTGTATGATGTATTTAGGTTATACAATAATTAGTGCAGTTTATACTAACACGAATTCATTAAGATTTGTGTGCGTGTATTTTTTTTTCAATTTCATTTACGTACATGTACGTAGGTTATAGTAAATTATTCTATGCCCCCGGAACAACGCACGGCAGCAGTCGCACGCACACTACCATCCATAGCATACGCAATTCAAGTGTCAACTGATACGCGTATTCCCACATATAGATGACGATGACGATGATAATAAAAATGATCGTGATGATGATGATGATAATAATAATAATAATAATAACGATGATAACAATGATAAGAATGGATATCAATAATAATCATAGTGTACAGTCTAAATTGCAGCGTTGAGCCAATGATCGAACTACCAAGAACCAAGGCGCTAATAGCTACACACAATGATTAAGTATACAGCGTTCGTTCCTATATATATATACCTGATACATTGTTTAGTATAATACGTGTATGCATGTGTATAGTATTTATCAAACTGTATGCAATTAGGTTAGATAGGTTTTCCAGCCTTTCGTTTACGCAGCAAATATCGATTGATCATATTGTTAATTATGAAAATCGTTATCTCAATTAATATACATTATTCGTACGATGATATGTGGATACGTATACACTGTATACACATGTATCGCACGATCGCTGTTAACAATAGCGATACGTCTATACACGCAAGAAGCACTAATGGAAAAGAAACGGCTAGGTACAATACATATACTACAATCTCTTCAATCAACATTATTCTGTAAATAATTAATACATATGTATATCAAAGCCCACGATGTACGAGTATGTATGTTAGGTTATGGTGGGTACAAGGTTTTACGCCGCGTAAGTAGGTATATATATACGTGTACGTATATATATCAGCTAAAAATTCGACCGATTCCAAGGAAAAGAAAACGTGTGTTTCATTTGTCGAATCAGCCGAAAATCAAGACATATATGTATACATATACGCATATTGGTATCTTGTTATCATTTTCTCCGATCAATAAATTCGAAAATATCGCTATTTGATACAGGTATACGTTACAGCGAACGGATGATATTGAAAATTTCATTAGTTCCAACTAACGCAGACCCGGTGGGGGAAAACAAAACATTTGATCCGTCAAAATAATTGTTGAAACCCGGCGTCTATACTCGCGTTGAATTCGATATCGTGGAAGAACAAATTGGATTGAACGCAGACGAAGAACCCAGACCGAAGCCGCGACATCCGTCCGAAAATGATCGTTTCGAGTATAATTCCCGAGACGTTTCCAACGTGGATCAAGTTGGAAATTCAAATTTTTCATGCCTGTGGTTATTATAAATATGTATAGTTGGTGCGGTTGATTCGCGGACGGTTTCGTCCCAATTGTTTTCTGGTTGGGCAATATCAGACAATTTATTTTGACCAACACTGAACGCTGACGGCAGCGCCGGTTAAGTGTCAGCGAATGGAGGTAACTGGACGATCTTCTGCTGTCTAGTGTCCGATCTCCGAGTCTCTGATGACAGTTTAATACCGATACCGAACCTCGGAAAAGTCTGGCGACCGAGACTTCCGACGTTCCGACAGAACGGAAGAAAAAAATTAACAATTTTTTTTTTTTTTTTAACTCAAGATTCCTCTTTGTCGCGGCGTCGACAAATTTCGGCCGATATTATTTTTCAGCGATTTTGTTGCCTCAACGTTATTGAACATCAGCCAGATTCATACAAATTTTCAGCCTATTACAGAGAATGTTGGCAACGCCCACGCTGTTATGTAATTATACGTATAAATGCTTCTACTCTACGTTTTATGAATTCAAATTTGAACTGAATCGCCGAAATTTGACGGATCAAAGTTCATACGACCGGGATGTATATATACCCTGTGTACACATTAATTATACACAAACATTACGTAGGCCTGTACCCATATACATGCAAATTTCGTTAGAACTGTATCGTAACGAGAATTTTCTTCGAATTTTCACTTATGATTGACGTACGTGATGAATGATTTCGGAAATCGGTTATTAAATCGCGTGGAGGATTATAAGTACCTACAATACATGATAACCAACAACTGTATACAAAGCATAATTATTTCGTACATACAATACTATGATTCTAATAACATATGTCGATCAGGTGGGTATTGCTAACCCATTCTCGTGTAATTCATGTATAATTGTGCATATACACATGTATATATATATATATATATGTATATATATAGGTACAGGTATTAAACCGTGCACAGTCGTCAGTGTTAACAGTGAACAGTAATAATGGTTAGTCATATATTATTGAGGATGCATACGTACGTAATATGCACATACATGGTAATACACAGTATACCTAGATACGAGTATATATATGTACGTGTGCAGGGAAAAAAAAAGAGAGAAGGAATGAAAAGTGATGTACGTAAATATTTATAGATGCTGCGTATACGGCCTACTACTATCGCACTAGTAATACAATTGTGTATTGTGTTACCAGTGCGGAAAGTAGGCGATTTCCGTCGAGTGTGAAGTTTGGCATTATACGAGCCGACGCACGGCGAGCGCTGCATTCGCGCATTCACACGAATACGAGTGTGGTTCGCACGCGAGCCGAAGGCGACTGCAGCAGTCAGTATACAATTGTTCGTGCGAATGAAGTATGAGCCGAGGCGAGTGGTGATAACCGCACACGAGCCAGAAATCGCCTATTCGCACATGTCACACACCATATTTTTTGTAGTTACCTACTGCGAAGAACAGTTTGCTCTGAGTACCAAACGAACCGAATAAAACTTATGTTATTTTTGCCGATGAGCGTCATTTGCCGCGCCCGCGCGGAAAGTACCTACTTCCCCGCAGTGTTCGCAAGATTAACTTTCCGCATTGGTGCGAAAAAGTACTTTTCACGCGAGTGCGGTGATACGATAATTTACGCACGCTTAACATGCTCCGAAAACCAAACTTTCCGAGCAGGTGTGACAAAAATATGTGTACATATAAGGTATCGTGAAAAGCTCAGAGAGAGAAAGAGAGAGATAAGAGAGAGAGAGAGAGAGTCGCGTGCGAGATAATATATATTACTTAATGTATATGAACAGGTAATACCTATCAAGTATATACCTACCTATATATATATATATATCTAGGTATATATATACACTATATACATAATTCTACACAAAATCTACTTCTAGACACCAATTCAAGATGAATTTCTTTAGCTTTTTCTAATGGTTTCGTATCTGTTTGCTTTTCTTTTTTTTTGTTCTTTGTGCGAGTTTCTTTCTAATTGAAACTACATAATGATTCCAATTCTACGTATAATTTGCGTGAATACTATCAAAGTAGGTATGTATGCTTACTGCGGTTGATTCGCGGACGGTTTCGTCCCAATTGTTTTCTGGTCGGGCAATATCAGACAATTTATTTTGACCACCATTGAACGCTGACGGCAGCGCCGGTTAAGTGCCAGTGGTGGTCAAAATAAATTGTCTGATATTGCCCGACCAGAAAACAATTGGGACGAAACCGTCCGCGAATCAACCGCAGTAAGTATACACATGTGGATCCATATAATATTAGTAGATTATTAAGCGATAAATATCTACCGTACCTATATATAGACATATAGAAAAACAAAAAAGAACAAAAAAAAAACATCAAAGCACGCTACTGTTTTCCCTCCCAAATTTCGAAATTATTGAGCACCGTTCTTTTCGTATTTCTTCTCCGTTTCCTTGTGTTTTCTCTCTCTATATACCTATATGTACATCAATTTTCAATTTTTTTCAAGGAATTAATTCACCGCGACCATATTTTGTTGATATAATAATTGCACGAAATGTAATCTTATAATTTATTCAATCCGATACGTATAAATAACAGAGAGTATAATATGGTATTTTGAAGAAGACCGAGCTACGTACTGAAGTCTTACCTACGCGAACAAATACGTAAATTATTTATTGAAATTTGAGTAATGCTGCGGCGAAGTTTTCACGATATTATCAAATTTGTATGTTTCGGGGGGGGGGGGGGGGGGGGGGGGGGGGGTTGTTTGTTTCTTCTCTTTATTTCCCTTCTACAGAGACGCCCTGAGATATAATACCGCGATGTGATTGGCGAAGGGCGGGGGGATGAATTTTAATCGCTATATACGAAATCGAACGAACGATGAGAATTGTCTGCAACGCGACGCGACGCCACGATAATACCATTCGCGGCTAATTTTGTCATCGTTAAAACGTGTCAAAGGTAGAGCTATTTCAATGGTATTGTATGCATTATCTATATTTTCAAACAAACCAAACGAAAATAGTACCAAGTGAAAAGCATGGTCATTAATTGTACGTACGTATAGTCCAGTCTGGTCACTATATACATGTACATATTTTGGAATGCGAATAAGGCAAGAAATCTGCTTTTCCGTTATATTGCGTAGGCGGGGTTCAGAAAAGTTTTCGCCCAAGATTTCCCATGAGCTTTTTTCGCCATCTACACAAAAGGGGTACATTTTGTTTTTTCACAATGATTCCCCCCCCCCCTCCCCTCCGACGTCATGATGCGAAAATTACGACCGTATAATTTCCCGTTGATTTTTTCACGTTCTACAATTGAGGTCAATATATGACTTTTTCGCGTACCTACCATCGATCGTCGTCGAATGAAATGGAAACGACTAGAGATCGAAAATGGTTTTTCGTTGTTTTCTCCTTTCTTGCGATATATTTATGAAAATATGTCAAGTACCAAACCTGTAGATCATGCTCATTGCTAATACGTGTGCGTTGGACGCGTTACGAAAAATACAACAATTAAACGAGAAGAAAAAAGAAAAACCACCTACTTACGTAATCACGCCAACCCGATCGATCAATAATAAATCCTTCGTTATGTGTATATATAACCATATATACCGTATTTTATGTACAGTGCGGTGGTCGTAAATGTCAATTGATTTGATTAGTCAATCAAAATAGAATGCAAAATGAAGAAAGAGAAAGAAAAGACCGAGCTGTGACGCTTCCTGTATATGTATTATACTATACATAGCACCGCGTCAAAGAGAGTTTCATTTCTCTAGAGGGAATTTATCGATACCCTCTCTTGTTTCAGTTCCCTATGTTGATAAACGGGGGGGGGGGGTAGGGTAGGGTAGAAATACGAATGTAATTATCATGTACCTATATTATAATTCCTACATGCGCGATATTTTGAACTTCCATCGCATATATATATATATAAAGAATCTCCGATACCTCATCATTATCCCAGCACTGCGGAATTTTTGATTTTTCATCTACTGCAAAAATATCGCAGCTGCAACAAGTCATTCGTATTTAATAATTGGCCTCGATCGTAGAAAAATAAGAGAAACGAATCGGAAAGTACAAGTATGCGAAAATAACGGGACAAAAAAAAGAAAACAAGAAAAGAGCAAACGTGATTAAACTTTTTCAAGTCCAAACCAAGATAAACAAACGAAATAAAGAGGGGGGGAGAGAGAGGGAAAGAGAAAGAGAGCAAGAAAGGCAATGCGGAAAAATGTAAAGTTAAACTTTCCTCGTTGCGTACGTTTAATGAAAAAATTTCCAACCCACAAACAACTCGGCGAATATACAAAGTTCGCTCGCAAACTGCACAACGGTCGATAAAAACTTATTTCCAGAGCTATTTTCACTCGGATGTTAAAAATGTTGAACATTTGAACAATTTTTGTTTTTTCTCCTTTTTCGCCAAATCGGCATTTTGCTGCTGCACAAAAGTTAATATTCCCCCCAAATAATGACGATTCAACGGGGGTGGGTGGAAAAAAAAAAACCAAATCGTTGCTGTGAGGATGAAAAGTAGATTACACAGCGGGCCGCCAGAAAGAGTATATTTATTTCTATAATAACATAACGTACGCAATGGCTCTGGTACTATACTTACAGACGGGAAAATCGATGAAGGAATAATAGAATTTATCGATCGAATAAGTGAAAAGTGTAAAAATGACAAAAGGAAAAACCGTGACTATCAAGTACGAAGTATTCCGAGTGGGTAAATGTTGTAGGTACACCAGATCCCTCATCGTCGTAAAGCAGATACTTAGGATCCTAGGAAAGATGCAGGATCACACGACGCAAACGACGCTGGAGAATGAGAATAAGAAAATTCACACGACGATATTCATGCGCGGTATTGAAGTTTGCAACGCCAACGCCAACGAAACAAAATTTTTTTCAACGAAGAAAAATTATCATTTTTTTCCCAATTTCGGGAATCTGTCGAATAGTGAGCAAGCTCGTTCGCATTCGATGGAAAACAACACTTTTTACGAGTACATGCTAGTAATAATTGGCATGAATTGGTCATTGATTGGCTTGAGCTGTTCGCAGCCAACGATATAGTTCACGTTACCTAATCCATGGATAAAGATAAGTACTTTTCGAATGCAATCGACCGCACCGCGGAAATTGAACTAGCAACAACTGTTTTATATATATACCTACATGTACGAAGTTTATAAGGCGGGCGATATTTCACGGGCTATCCAGCAGTAAAACTGGAGATTTTGGAATTCATTGAGAATTCCACGTTTATGTTACGAGATAAATTCCTGGCGTTTGACCGGCGCAAGTATATAGCTGTCCACTTTGGTTTACTAGTCTTTTTTGTGTTTTTATTTTTGGTTTTACGGTCATCGAAATTTATCGTCAAGATTTTATTCCACTTTCAATGCCTGATTTTCAGCGGAGCAGAAAGTATAGCATACTCGGGGGAAGGCACGAGTTGCGAACGATTCACGAAACTCAAAATTGCGAAAAATAAATTTCAACATCGTGTGAACGACCGATTGGAAATGGAAAAACGGAAAGAAAATTTGCAAAATTCATGGAGATCTTCGGATTCTTTTCTGCCTCAATACTGGCGATAAAATTTCACGAATCCAATAACTTTCAGATGTTGTCGATTCCGCGATTATATCCTGATCACGTTAATTCTCCCTTTCGTATCCCTGATGATGATGATGCCTGTTTTCTAATTTTCAAATCCGAAAAGCGAAATGAAATATCTTGATAATGAAAATCTGAGATCCATAATCTCGCACTGAATGTAACCTACACAAGTTAGTTTCGTTCAGAACTACTATTCGCTATTTGAAAAACCAGCCGGTTGCGTCAACTATTCTGTTGTTACCTGCAATTGTAAAAAAGTGAAAAATTGGGAAAATTCCGTTTTGAGGGATTGGTGCGCCGCAGCATCCCAATATCCAGACGCATTCTCGTCGGCGTAGGTATATAATGTGTACGTAGGTACCCGTGGATCCGAGAGTTCATCCCCTACGCGCCGGTTCAGATAGTCATTATGATGATTACATGTATACCTACCCTCGTCAAGAGCAGTTTTCAACAAACAACCCTGCACACAACTGAGATAATTATTTCGTTGCAATCAAAACTGGAAGTAAAATGTTGAGCTCAAAATGTTGTTACAATATCTAAACTTGTGGTAAAGCGGTGAATGAACAAACTTCTATCTCTCTTCTGTGTCTCTCTTCGGTCTCTCGAACGTTGAAGTTCGTACACGTGAATATCACACATTATTACGTGAATGTGCAGGTTATAATTATTCTCCCAATCTCTGCATCTTACACTCGTGTCTCAAAATTTGAAAAAGAAAAGTGAAAAAAAATACATGCCGGAAGAAACTCTACCATATAATTATCGCATCCGACCTAGGACATATACATTTTAAGTGGAATTTCGACTCGCTATCTTGAATGTAGAGGAACCGTTTCGAAAACGAGAATCGTAGATTTACGCAAACGACTCGACCGATTTTCATGCAACTGCGAGAATAAGCTGAGAACGATGGCATAAAGTGGCCAAGTATTTCACTTTTCCAAAACATTGATCGGATTCGATGAGAAATAAATATTCCCTATGTTAGCTAGGTTAGATTGCCGCCGGTGACTCCGAATTTCCCTCAAACGTTAAAAGAGATTCTCCAGCGTTTTCACGACCGAATATACAACACTGCCTGTGCTCTCTGACTATGAAAAGTTCGATTAAAAGAGTTTGCGGTCTTCAAAAATTCAATATTCCACATCTCTACTCGTATTATCGCGGGAAAGAAATTCTTCAATCGTCATCCTTCTTT
This sequence comes from Phymatocera aterrima, assembly GCA_963170745.1. Taxonomy (NCBI): domain Eukaryota; kingdom Metazoa; phylum Arthropoda; class Insecta; order Hymenoptera; family Tenthredinidae; genus Phymatocera; species Phymatocera aterrima. The sequence continues at coordinate 18,803,675 of OY720660.1, forward strand.
TCATCGGTAAGTTTATTCAGTTCAGGTACACCCACTCACTTGGCGAAGAACATTGTTTGTTTTTTGCCCCGCTCCGTGATCTCAGGTTCAAGGTACTCTGTCCCGGGTGCCCCATATATACCTATCTTCTAGTTGGTTAAAATTAACCGCTGGCGTCGTCGCGTCAGTCAATATCCTCGTCTATTAATTAATTAATCCGATCGTTTGTTCAAGTGGTATATTGTCAGCGGTTTCTCTCTCATCGCACCACTGCTATAGTCTTCTGCTCGTGTGTTACGATGTAAAACCGAGATGGAGGATAGCCTGGGTACCCATCTATAGGAATGGCAGCAGTAAAAGCGATTCGCAAGGGAGTCGCGTAGTGGAGCCATCTGTGGAGAGGCTATGGAAACTTTGTCTTAAAAATCATCCCCCAAGATCAATACTCGGGCAGGAGGGGGATGGGCGCGGGCGCACGGCCGCCAGACAGGGGTTGCTGAACGCGAGGGTTTCCCAGGGCCGGCTCGTGGGTGGCCGGTCTTCATTTTGCGGCATTAATATTATTTATAAAAATCACCGTGTATTTTCACACACTCAAATCTCGATTACGTTAGTCATAATATGTACATAGTATATGTAATCACACGTTTTTTTAGGTAAAATTTAGATGTAAGATCTATGAACGTACGTATGAATTATCTGTGTGCGCATGTCGGTGCACCTACTCAAATGTGATGAATGTGTAGGTAAAAGTTTACGAGTCACGAAATCATATTATGCCGACCACAGCGCTATCGCTACCAAACATCGCGTGTTTCCATCATACTCGCGTACATACACGTAGGTACGTTCCATTAAAAACCTGTGTTTAGGAAACAATTTTGAACAAGCGAAAATTTCATCGCCGTTACCGCGCCTACCCCGCAAAAAATTGAAGAAAGATAGAGAGAGAGAGAAAGAAAGCCGAGTATCGCGCGTTTGGAGGTTTTCTTCATTTCGACTGAATCGATCATCGCGGTAATTGATTCATTGATCGGTGTGCGGCGTGAAGAAATTTCCTTTTTATGTATCCTCTCCTCTGATCTCGGACCCATGAAAATACATAACTTCTACTTGTCTGAGAGATTATTATAAACGATGTGGGTTTGTTCCTCGAGGATATTTTCCGACGGCGGCCTAACCTCTTCACAAATTCATTTCAAGATAAGAGCTTTTATTATACGTAGGTATATACTAATGAAATAGACACTCGAGGATACAGAGATAATATCTATTGCTGAGAAGCTGAAGCCGCGAGATAAGACCGAGAGAGAAGATCTGTTAAACCCATCCAACCGTCCTAAACGATGTGGAATTTTCATTCGAAGTGTCCGTTCAGGATAGTAGGGATCAAGACATTTTTCACCCTTCTTTAGTATAGGTACACGCCGATTGAGATTGAGCGATGCACGTAGTGCGTTCGAAATTTTGTTTCCCCGCGATGAATAAGCCTTGAAACTTGATGAAAAGAAAGGAAAAATGTGGAAAACAGCGCGTGGGAAGTATTCCCCGTCGAATAGGCGAGTTATTATTATACGTTGAAATTTTGGAAAAACCGCATTGAAAAAATGCAAGAGAGGTTGCTGTAAAGGAATTCCTTTACGTCGTCGTCGCGGTCCCCGCGGGAATCCTATATAGAAGTGAGAGACAGACAGAAAGAGTTAGAAGTTGGTTGGGTATATATACGTATAGTGAATCCGGAAGGAAGTAAAAGATCGTGAAATGCTTCTAAAGAAGACCCAAACGTTACACACAGTAGACGAAGGATTATATGTATCGACTATAACATACACCCGCGAAGACCTGTCAATTTCAGGTCACCTCCAAGTGGCTTTTGGGATAAGCATCGAGTTGCGTTTTTCCATGGCTTCGTCACAGATCTTCTGTAGTTACCGGGCTTCACGCTCGCGGTTCTAATTCGATTTTATATTTAAAATACTATATATATACCTACGATATACTAGACGGGCGCACGCTCTGCTGGCGCTCGGATATCGCTCTCACCTGATATTACCACGCCCTACAAACATACAGATACTAAAAAAAGGGAAAGAAAAAAAATTCACGGGTCCTCTGCGCATCGAATCGAACTCGAAATCTTGCGACAAAAAAGAAGATGATGCGATGATGAGAAAAAAATGACCAAATTCTCGCGTGCGTGTATTGCTCTTTGAAGTTTGTCCCTCATCATTGACCTCGAGAGGCAAACTTCGAAGACCAATACACGTACTAGCTGATAGATTTTTTTTTCTCTTTTCACGAGATTTCGAGTTTGGTTTCATGCTCCGAAGGATCCATGGATCTCTCTTTCCGCGCTATCATCGGTCGGTGAATTCATATCGATAGAGAACTATGGCATTGAACGATAATTTTGTGAATATATTTATACGTTTCAAATTTTTGAGCGCCATTTCTTGCTCCTTTGTCTTTGGTTTACAGTTTTCTGTAACCAAAAATTTCCGTCTTCCTTTCCCTCTCTCTATCTTCTTCCGAATTTCGTTGAATGTCCTCAATTAGCTATAGACATCTATTCTATATATATATATATATATAGGTACCTACAGTAAATCTGAGAAGATGAATAAATTGTTTTCTATACTAGGTATATTATGCGACCGAACAGTGACGTAATCCTTCGGTATTGGACACACTAGCATACGTTTCATTTCGTATGAGAGGGCGAATGCTAGATATACGAGAATGCATTACCCCATCTCGCATGTGTGGTTTCCTTGTTCGAAGTCCATATGCCCCTGCCCTGCCCTGTTTAGTGGGTATTATTGCATACAGAGAAGGAGATTATTCATCAAGAGCTTCAATTCACAAGTGCACAGTTTCACGTACCAACGAAAATTACGGAAAATATTGAGTAATTACGAAGAACATGTATAGAGGCGCGACGATGGTTTTGCTTTTTTGGGAGGGACGAGGCACGGAGCGTGTGAAGTAGAGGCGATTAAGATAAGCTAATAAAGTAGTGCGAGCAGTTAGCTACTTTCATGGGAAACCCCGTTAATTAATCAAATTCACTGAGCGCGTAGCGTCGTCCTCGTCACCCAGGTCAAAGGGTTTCTTTGTTAGCGGTGGAATATATACCTAGACGGCTTGTTATAGATACCTAATAGCCGGTATAGGTCCACGTACATCACGTAGTGCAGTATTATTCATAAACTTAATTATAGTGTGTATATACATACAGTAGAACCTCGATAATCTGAACAAATTGGGACCGAGCCTGATTCGGATAATCAAAACGCGCGGAACATGCGCGGTACAAAAAAAAAAAGCAACGTGAGGTTCGGACGATAGATGGATGGACATATAATATACTCAGACGTCCTACATCACGTATTACCAATATAGCATCGAATTTCTACTATAACGACAAACTTCAATTGAAACTGAAAATCGGAAAGTTGAGAATTTTTCACTGAAGTGTCAGGCTCTCTCTCCGTTATACTCTAGGCCTGGGATTACCTATACTACTTTGAAAATACAGTGGAATGGAGAAGCGCATTTCAGACTTCGACCAAATGAATTGTAAATTTTTCGTCTTGCCACCAAATTTTCTACCCGAGGGGTAAAGGGGCGATTACGATTGCACATTTCTTTTTCCATCGATTTCAAGTGATCGCACATGCGATTTCAACGTTCCCATGAATAGTTTCCAGCACTTTTCATCTACCTAAATCAATCGAAATTTTGACGATAATTTCTAGCAATTTCGATGCATACGATTTCAAGCGATCTATAGATCGATTCTGCAGTCATTTTCCACAAAGTGATTTGCGATTCCACCAATTGCGATAGTCTCTATCTCTCTCTCTCTCTATCTCTCGACAAAATATATATTTCTATACAATACCCGCACAATTTCGCGATCCAAGCATCGTCTGGGGAAACTCGATCCTATAATAATTACTACACCTAATTATATCGACAGGGATTCAATGTACCGTGCAATTTATGGAAAGTCCGGCGCATCAGTAGGAAAAGTTTGCGACGGGATACAGCATAAAAGAAGTGGGTAGAATATAAGGTAAGGTAAGACAGGAGCCGAAGGTAAGCCGCTTATTTTGAGCGCTGTTCTCGTCAACTGGGGAAAGGGAGGGAAGGTGGTGGATTTCAAAACTCCCAAACTACCAACAGCGAGATAAAGAAAGAGAGAGGAGGTCAGGTAGGTAGATAGATAGGTAGGTAGGTAGGGAAAACGACATTGTGACGACGCGACGCCGGCAACCGCTATATATATATACATACTCGCGCGCGGGCCAGGACATCCATGTTTTAATAAGGGCAGGTTTAACGACGATCCAGGGGTGAGCGACGTCGCAAACTTCAAAGAAAGATCTCCTTTACCGTTAAAAGATGAAGTTTTTTTTTCTATCTTACGTTTTTTTTTTGTTTTTGTTTTTTTTTTTGCCTCGTTTTTTCTTCAATCTTCCTTTTCATACAATTTTCAAAAGCTGCGGCACTCACGTAGATATTCTCCTCTCCTCTCCTCTCCTCTCCTTTCCTTCGCCTTCTTCTTATTTTCTTTTTTATCGTTCGTCTCGTGACCGCATACGTATAGAATTAAGAAGCGTGTGACTTGGCAGAAATATCACACTCCATATTCCTCTTTCCTTCCTTCTTCGTTCTACCGTATTTTCGATTACGATGGCCGAGTGAAACATACGCGTGAAGAAATTTTATTCGCGAGCCAAGTAAAGTTTTCGCTATTTTCACCGAATCGTTTATTCCCCGAAAAATTGAGCAAAAATCTCTGTGGAAAATATAGAAGAAAAAAATACCTACGCCGGCGAGGGAAAAATTTCAATGGCAATGACGAGATCGCATGCGGAACGGCTGGAAATCGTCGATATCGAACTACGTATAATCTAGACTATATATTTATATACCTTTGACAGGTATAAACGATAATAATACATGGCATATAAAACAAAGGGAACGTAGAAGAACAACGACAGCGGCGAGACCTGCGAAGCGAACTGAAGTTTGAATTATTGGGTTTATGGACGGGACGGGAACGTCGAGGTGGAGACATCGCGGTTCCAGGTTACTTATGTAGGTATGGGTACCGTACCTACCTGCCACAAGGTAGAATGAGGAGGCACTATGGGTACCAAGCACCAAAAATCGTATCTCCCCAATCCGCGAGAGGAATCGGTCCTCATAAATTATCGACCATAAGAATATACATTTTTTTACTCCTCCCTAACGAGTCCAATTCTCTGATATTATTGGATCGAAAATATTTCCTTGCGGTGACGTAGGTACCTACCTATTATATCACGTGTGTATTCTGAATCGTGATCTCAAGAATAGAGGAAAGAGGAAAATTCCACTGAAGAAACGAATTTCGTAAAGGAAACAGAATCACGAAAAATCGTCTTAAAATGAATTCTTCGCAATTTCGTAGCGGCGCGCTACGAGACGCTGTGAATTTCGGGCCTTATTCTTCCTTCCGCTCCGATCGTGAGCATATATAGAGGCGGGATACGACTACGGCATTTATAATAGCTAGGCTGCATGCATGTACGTACGTACCTATAAAATTCGGTATCGTCGATCGATCTCTTAGAGCTTTTCGCAATTTTATTGCGAAAAAATAAATTACGAATTATCGTGAGTGGTAGTTAGTTGGTTATACATATATATATATTATATACATGGATGGGGGCAAGCTGGTTCTATATATATATATATACATACCATACCAACGTTCAAGATTCAATTTCATCAATTTCCTGTCACATCGATACGAATTATTATCCTAGTTATTCATACATTTTCCATTAGCATAACTCATCGCGCGCGCACTATATTTCATAGAATCGATCGGTGATGCGACGTGATTTTTCTTTCGGTCCGCCGTTTCTTTTTTCATTTTTCTTATTCTCTCTATATATTACAGAGCTTTCATTTTATTTTATGCACACTGAATTGGCGTCCGTGAATTTCGTTTGAAGCCAGATTACGGATTCCCTCGAATTTGACAAACTAATGTAAATCAAAACCGTCCATCCACCACCTCGGCGTTTCCCCATTTTTGTATTTAACCATTTTTTATTTATTTTTCTCTCACCTCCTTCATCCTTCCCTTTCATTTTTCATTACTTTTCCACGTTTTCTCGCACGAACACAACTGCAGGTATCGACTGTTGTCGTCCACTCGTGTCCGAGTCTCAAGGGAGAGGGAGTGTATGAGAAAAGAAGAATGAAAGGGGAAAAAACGAAGATACCTCATACCATGTGTATATATAGGAATGCCGATGATACAGACGATTCAAATTTTTTATCTCTGCGACGGTTTTCATACATATACCTACATATACAGTACCTGTAGCTATATACATCTGCCATTAATACATATTATACCTATCCTGCTTACTACTGAACTGCGCGACGTAAACTACCACGGAGCAATAAACAAAAAAATACGAACGAGAGAGTAAAAAAGTTGGACTGGTATTGCGGAGAAAAAACGAAATTTTCACCCAATTGAGACAGAAATATATAAAGACGAAAAGGAGGAACACGATTAATGAGTTGTCGCCGGACGTTCATAAGTAATCCTATAAATCAGTCGACAAATAAACGACTGCCCCTTTCTCGGTGAATTTTTTTATATTACATGTACATATATATATAGCGCAGGTACATAAGAAAGGTTTCGGGCTAAAACGAAATACTTTCTGTGCGCGTATGGATAATAATGTAGGTATGTATGTATGTACCATCATATACTACCTCGTTAGACAAAAATTTGATTGGACAGAAAATCCGAGAACAGCTGATGTAGGTATAACAAGATTGTCTTGATTGTGCGAACAAGAGGAAACGGGGGGAGAAAAAAGAGGTGAAAAGAAAAAAAAGAAACGGGGGAAAAAGGACAAAAGTTGAAAATGTGTCAAACTATGTACATAATTCCAGCAGCATGCAGCTACAAGCTGTGAAAATTATATTCAATATTTCCTTCTTTCACACATCATTAGTTTCTGGGCCGATCTTCTTCTCATTTTTTCACCTTTCCTGAGCTTCTGTGCGATACCGCGCAATCTAGGTACCATATATACCTATCTATGTGTATATAATTAGTATATATATAATTAATAAATATCTGATGAGTTTCTTTCTGCATTTCCCTCTTTCCCCCTTCAATTTGGAGGGTGACGAGGGTGACATGTTTGTAATTCTGTGAGTTGGATTATAGAGGGGTATAGGCGGCGAGAGCGAAAGAGAGAGAGAGAGAGAGACAGGACATACCTACAACTCAAATAACTGTCGCTGTGGCAAACGTGATGTGAAACTCGGTGCTCGTTAGGTAAATGTGCAAAAGTCTGTTGCAGCCGCCACCTCGATTAAATTTGTTGAAAATCAAGGAACTAACCGCGTTTCAGCCCCCCCCCCCCCCCCCCCCCCCCGATATTAGAGATTCGCGTTTCATCTTTCTCGACCGCATACCTTTTCGCTTGCCTGTTTTCTTTCACTTTTCGTCTCTTCTCCACTCTTCTCTTTATAACATCGACACCATCATCCACTACCTACGCATATTGCAGGAATTCAATTCGGTGTCATCAATATTACAGCTGATATCCGGTTGAAACCGTGCCTAGAGGCCTCAGGTATACATATAAGATAAAAAAAAGTAAAAAAAACAGATACTTCTCCTCCCGGGAAGGGAGGAATAATTGAATCACAAACATGCACGAGCGCGCGAATCGGATTACAGATACATTCGTCTCCCGCGTGAAACTAGAACTCGAGATATCTCCTTTCGGCGATAGAAACGGACGAGAATAAAACATAAAGAGTGAAAATTTGAAAATGGGTTGATTGTCGTTGTTATGTTGGTACGCAGGTACAATTGTTAACTTAACATAAACTCTCACTCGAGCCACGTAAACGAACACATATCTGCCTAGCATACTCAATTGCATCGAGATTGAAAAATACCTGTATAGAGTCCAAAAGCACAAATTCCAAGTGAAGTGAAGTTTTAGTTTTAGTTTTTTTTTTCTCTCCTTCCTTTTTCCTCTTTCTTTGGACTCGGAATATTAAATTTTTCTTTATTCTTTCTATCTCTATCGCAGTCTCCCTATTTCATTCTCATCTTTCGTTTTGCTTCTTTTAAAAAATTCTCCGCGCCGATGAGATTTTAATATTTAGCCACGTTAAATTGGATATTTCTCTCCCTCTCCCTCTCCCTCTCTTTCTTTCTTTCTTTCTCTTTCCCTCTTCTTGACGTCAGCCTATGCATGCTGAATAGAATGAATATAAGGCGCGGTAAATCGGACGCGCTTAATCCCCTCACCCGCGCGATCTTTTTTTCCCTCTATTCGCATTTTTTGCGTTTTCGTTGGTGGTTTTTTATTAATTTGTTTTCTTTTTTTCTTTTTTTTCCCCTTTCGTTCAAATATTATCATTCCCGCTTTCCCTAAATATATTCATTCACAAGCATACATTCGAAATGTGCAACGTGTATAAAATATCTCGTCGTACCCACTTTGGAAATAAATCATCATACATAATTATATCATCATCATCGTTGCAGACGCATGTGCGCGGCGTCTATAACGTAGAATCAATTATAATTTTTCTCCATGTACCGATATTTTTTCACGAATTCTAATCACGAAATCAGATCTTCTCTTCTTCCCTTTTCTGTTATTTATTTATTTATTTATTTCATTTATTTATTTTTGTTGTGTTCGTCTGTTTCGCATTTCCTCCTCTTTCCCCGCGTTTCTCGTCATTTTTTCTCTTTTGCATTTTTCACACATATCCGGTATATATATATATATATATATACATATATGTGCGACTACACATAAAAATATTTTCAGCTCTTGAATACTCGCAACTGGGAGCCGGTCTACCATCTGGACAACAGGTATCGTTTGATGCGACACGAGCCTATGCTAGACGCGGACGGAAATGAAACGGATGAAATCGGCGAAGACGAGACTGGCTGGGACTGGGATATTCCTACTTCGTAAAGAAATATGAAAATTGTGCGTTTCGGGATCACGAGTACGGAGGAAATTGGTATAACATACCTCTACGCTGCTATACGAAGGGGTGGAAAATTATCGATCTATTTTTATTATGATTGTTATCATTATTATTGTTACTGTATCTAGACCAAAATAATATTCTTCTTTCATTCGCTGTACACTCTTATGTACAATACTTCGCCAGGAATACATATATATATATAGGTAGCTACGTACATAGAAGGGAGCTGAATGACACAAAATTGTTTATTCTACGGATAAACGAGGAAAGGGGAGGGAAAAATAGCTTTCTTATGGCAAAAAAAAGGTTAAGAGATTATTTATGTTAAAATCATGGTTGGGTAGGTATATTATACGTGTACCTATATTATACTGTATTATATCGCATTGAGGCAGATATACGATTCTGAGAAATCTTTATATCGACTGAGAGAAAAGAAAAACGGTATAACATAAAAGAGGAAATAAATAACAAAAAAACGAAAGAAAAACGAAAAAAACAAAATGGAATACAGACTAAGCCTTTCAGCCTGGAGATTGCAGTGCCGAAGACACGAGGAGTAGGAGGAGGAGGAGGAGGATGAGGAGGAGAAGAAGAGATGAAGAGCCTATATATTATCTCCTTCTTTCATTCTTTGACAGTTTATATACCTATTTTAATGTTTTTTTTTGTTTTTTTTTTTTCAAACATCATCTTTTCCACGATTATTATAATATATACCTAGACATACCTATATCTCGCTCTTTTTTTCATTCATCCGCGATACACATATACATACATGCGTTGTACGCACATACACAGATATCTATATAGGCTCATTCATCTCGCGAATAGGGGGAAAACCGATATCCTATAATATCTATAATTCTACGTGCGCTCGTTCGAGAATAATATAGGAATAATATATATATATATATATATATATATATATATATATATATATATATAGGCATGTATACATATGTCTATGTACTTGTGCATAGGCGCGAGTGTGAAATAAGAAGAAAAGCTGGATAGGTAGGTACCTATGCCTATCCGGTATAATACTATATTCTATATAGGTATACCATACGATATACGCCATTACCAGGTTAAAAGGGAGTAGCTTTGAAAACCGATAACGAGAAGTCTCAACTTTTCGTCTTAACGTAGCTGTAGGGTAGGTACCTGGCATCATCTCTATAACGTACCCCATCCCACACTCTACTACCTTCAGCATAGATGATGGACTTCTTCTTCTCCTTCTTCTTCTTCTTCTTCTTTTTCTCCTCCTCGTACCTACTAGCAATCTATCCTACCCTGTTCCTGCTTCTTCCGTTTTGTACTGCAGACATATACCCGGTATTAATGTATTCTGTACGTATGTATACAGTAGCGCCTACACTTATCTATATATATATGTATACACCAGTAAAGTCTCTAGAAAGGAATTTCAATTTTTCTACATTTCTACTCGTGGCATAATTTCAATAGGTTTCAATTTCTTCTTTATCCTGAACGAATACGACAGTGTTTATTTATTCTACACATTTTGCAAATAATTTTCAGGGGTCGGTTCCGCCCATTGAAATATCACGTGTCTGATGGGTATAAGGTCGTTTGCGGCAAGAAGACAATTTTGGTGGTCAGAGGTCGTATAATTTATTTATTTTTACTAACTTCGTCGTTGTATTTTTTTATTTATTTTTATTTTTTGACTCTACTTATCAAACGGGAGAAGGTCGCGATCACCAGATTCTTTTCCCGTCTTTCTCGCGAATGCTTTGTGAAATTCTGAAACGCGAAGATCTCAAGAACCACCCCGACAGGTGGTTCGCACTTATGCGAATCAGAAAGAAAGAGAAGAAGAAAAGTGCCAGGAAAGCGCACAAATCCGCGAGCAGCCACCTCACCGCGTTCATAAAAATGACCAAAACGGAGAAGAAAAACTACATTAATTTACGAAAGAAACCGAGTGGACCAATGAGGATACAATATGTACATATAGTTAGATAGGTATGATGTAAGGACATGGAAGATCGATGGGTATTATTAGCGGGTATAGGGCGATTGTCGACTCTCAAGGGGCAATCGGATTCGCCCCGCTGGCAATCTAACCTGGCTAACATAGAGAGTATTTATTTTTCATCGAATCTGATCGATGTTTCGGAAAAGTGTAATACGTAGCCACTTTCTGCCATCGTGATCAACGAATTCGGAAAGTTTCATCGACATCGATCGAATAGTTTGTGAAATTTAACGATTCTCGTTTTCGAAACGGTTTCTGCGGTACATTCAAGATGTCGGCGACTCAAATTGCCCTTCATAGACTTCTGAGACCTGATTTCTCGCTGCAAGGATCATATGATGTACGACGATATCCCGCGTAGGTATTATAGTACGTACCTATACCTAAGAATAATCATAATTAAGTAAACAGAATTCGATTGATGGAATTATACGTGCTATTCGTTAACTGTGTAGGTATACACACGTAACGACGAACGATAAACTTGCGGTGCAGCACCCTCTGGCGCTCCTGCCGCCGGAGTACAGGTGACGTCGTGGTGGTAGGTATTACAATATTTTGGCCAGGTGGTTTCCAACTGGTTACAAAAAACCAGTCGGTCTCTGTGTAGGTAGGTACCTACGTACGTACGTCCTACCAACGTATAAACTATACTACCTACAGTACGCAGCACAGCACGAGCGCGAGCAGCAGGACCAACAGCTGTCGTTAAACGCCCCGCAACGCGTCGCCTACTATGCAGAGCCTAGGCTCGCATACGTATATTGTATGTGTATAGAAATGTACATACACGGTCTGTGCCTATGCGTAGGTAGACGGATGGATAGACAGTTGAATTGTTTTTCACCCGAATGTGCATTACGTGGTTTGTGGGGAACGAGGAACCGGCATATCATCTTAGCCTCTCGGGAAATTCAATATTTCATTTGATCATTATCATCGGACTACATAGTATATAGTAGGTATATCTGGAGGAGGAGTAAACATCTTTATAATCATATGAGATTCGTTCGTGAGTTGGGGTATAGGTACCTACACACATGCATACGGTATTCAAATGACGGTGCGAAGTTCGTACAGCCTAATTTATTCAGACGAATGTACCGCCGCACTTTGCTATAGTTAAAACGACGAGAATGCGATTCGCAGCCTCCCGTGGAATGTACGGAACCCGAACTATTGCAACGAAACTTTGGGAGACCGATGCAGTATTTTTCCACGGAAAGTGGTCGCCGAGCATCTCCCTGCACCCCTTGAAAATATACAGAGATGCTTTCGGAAGTTAAAAGTGTTCAAATCTATCCTAAAAACTAACATTCGGAGATTTTTTATAATCGAAACTTGAAATTTCGCAGAGATTAAGACACGCGAAGTAGCTTTCCGCCGCAATACCGCCTCAATCGTCGGAGAACTTTGACTCCGATCACTTCTGCGATGTATAGGAGCGCAGGTTACGAATCGAGTTTTTGAGTCGGTAACAGCGTGTTAACAATGGTTAACAATGAGTCTTCGCGAGCACCGAGCTGGCTCGCCGGTGAATTCAAGAAATTAGAAAAATTGCCGCTCACAGATTTTCCACCGAGATTCATTTATCATCTCGTTTCGTAACGATACGCGCGCTCGGGCGCTCGAATATTCGACCGGCCCGAAAAGCAGCATCCTCTGATCCCCCGGTGGACGACGACGCCTTCGACCGTGGAGGCTGCCCACTCGGGGGAGCACGACTCACCAGGTGCCTTCACAAAGCCCGGTTTTCAACGTTCCACGACGACAATGGGTGTATACAGCTCAGGGGCCCGCGCGAAACCAGGCACAGAGCTCTTGGAGGGGCGCGATGCCGTATGCGACAACCAACCCCAACCGAACAATGAATTTCGAGTCTAATGTGAGCTCAGGCGAACCCATAACCTAGTAGTTTCAGTTTGCTCTCTGCAATAATTTCCCTCGAAAACAGTGTAGGTATATCCAGAGAAACAGAGAAAGGGACGGATAGAGGGGAGGGAGGAAGTTTTTCAAAAATTCATTTTTCGTACAACCAAAGCAGCTATACGAGAAAATAAATAATCAATTTCGTGTATTCGGTGGGTAAACTTCGGACGATCGTCCGGACAATTTTCTCATTCCAAGCTTACAACAGTAGAAGAAAGCGAAGCATGAAAATAGATGATAAGTTTGTATCTCGTTCGTGAGCGCGGTGCAGGGTTCACCTATTCGATGAAGACTTTTTTTCTGTGCCTGCACGTAGCAGAGAACTGGCGTAAAGAATAGAGGGAAGGATATTGGAAATATACTCCGTGCATGGCTCCCGGGCGCGGCGGTCCCTCGGACCCATTATCGTGAGACAGAGCGAAGCGACGAAATTTACAACTTTGTCTTACTTTATTCATATTTTATTTTTTATTTGTAGTTGGGTTTTTTTTTCTCTTTTTTTTCGCCTATCGTCGAATGTCGATCCCCCAACACCTGCGAGTAAACTCTGAATCCAAAATTTGTCGTTCTTTATGTTTTCGTTAACTTTTTCAAGCAGCTGCCCTGCAGGGGCAGCTTGATGAAATGAGATCTGCCTCTTTCTCACAACTCTTGAAATTTCACAGTCCCACAAGAACTGAGGGATGAAGAAATCGAGGTAGAATATAGTAGGTACCGATAGAGAAAGAGAAAGAGAAAGAGAAGGAGAAAGATAAGAGAACCGCAAGTACTGCCCCATGCCGGACCGGTCGAGCCGAGTAAAGAGTATAGTTTTGTGAGGATGACATGGGGCATTCCTGATCTTTCATCCTTGAAAAAAAAAGAGACACCTTCAGCAAACGGAGAACTCGGCGTGTTATTCACGCTGTAACGTGGCTCAATAGCTAAAATATCGTTTACGGCAATGGATCTTCTCTCAGTTCCGTTTTTCAAATCAACGGATACGTCTGGGTCGTGACGACAACAAATATATACATAGAAACGTGGTCGGCGAACGTTCATATTTTCCATATACATACCTAAAAGATTGCGGCAATTCGAAATTTCTTATCGAAACGAATGAAATCACATCAAACTTCATTCCTCGTGATTTTCATTCGTTCAACCATGACGCCACGTCACGAACTCTTTAAGCCTCTCGTTCGTTTCGTCGACGTAATTATGTATATACAATAGATAGTCGAAGATTATAAACGGTGGTGAGCAGGATAGACGAGAGCGGTAGAGGCAGGTATGCGTTATATTATACGTATATAGGATCAAACTTGGTACTCTTTATTCGGAATGGAATGTCACCTCAGCGAAAGTCTGCTTGCTCATGCAGTAAATAGCAGCAGCAGCAGCAGCAGCAGCAGCCCCATACGCGCGATAAAATATGTGCGCAAGTTATCATCGTGCGAATGAAAGAATTAGAAGGGGAGAAAAAAAAAAAAAAAAAAAAAAAAAAAAAAAACCCCTCCCCCCCTCTGCCGAACATTTGAAGTGCAGCAGCGGACTGAATCATTTTTCGGAGTAACAATATCCCCCGCGCCCGCAACTTATGTCTCTCGACTGAATGATAAGTGACTGTTTTTGTTGTTTTTGGGTTTTTTTCTGTTTTTTTGTTTTTTAATGCAAAAACGAACAACGGGAACTATTTTCTGCGGGGTACGACATCTCAAAAATCATGCCGCCGAAGAGGAAATTGTATTTTTGATACGAAAACAATACAATGGCCTATACCGCGTGCATCTGCATCTCTATATATATGATCGTTACATATTCCCGGGTAAATGTGGACAGCAGACAAGACAACGAAAATATATATATAGCTCTATACCTGCGTACAAAATGACAATATCGTAACCAGGAAAGGCGAAAACATGGCATACCAATATTTTATATCAGATTTAGTACGTATACGTGTATGTATGTATGTGTATATATATATATATATATATATATATATATGTATCTATGAATCGCCGGGTGCGTCGCATTCTTTCCGCCTCCATTCACTCTAACTTTCATCTCCGATTCTCAATATAAATCAGACGAAAAAATAGGTGTAGAAACTAGGAAACACGGGGATGAAGAACGGGAGGGGGGGGGGGGGGGGTCGACGCCTCCGCATTGTTTCGTATAATAGTGAAAATTCTTGCGCGCGTCTGCATACGTAGTTATGCCCCCCCCCCCCCCCATATTTTATTACCTATACCTATAATAATACTGCGTCTTTTGATTCCAATATTCCTATATTATGAATACATACATATATACATACATACATACATATATATAGATACATATGTATCTCATCCGTCACATCTGTGTATTTTTATTGCTCGCGTATAGCAGCGCATCAGGTACTCATATATATATATATAACTATCTACGTATATATATATATATATATATATATATATATATATATATAGATGGATAACAACAAGATGTAGTGAGAAAGAATAAGGAACCGTTGAGGAATGTTTCAATCATTCCGCGAGAACCAATTATCATATTATACTCGCATCAAATAATAATACTCTTCGTATATATCTAGAGTTATTGTGTACGCAAAAATGCCTCTGCGTGGATAAAATTTTTATTTTCCTCCTTACCTCTTTGCCTGTATTTAGCATCGTATATAAATACCCGCCGCGCTATGTGTACTCGTGTTATAAGTTTTATATATATATATACCAGGTGTGAAAATAAGTTCCCAAACTGGGACACGCGAGAGTACCAGCTATTGAGAGCGTCTTTGAAAAAAATCTGTCGATAATCATTTCAATATATATATATATATATATAGTGGCTGCTGTAGATAAGTATTATATATATGTATACATGTATGCATATATCTCCTCAGGTACTGGATCGTGATATTGCTAACGGTACTGCGATCTCCATTCATCAATCTTTTTTTCTATTTCCAATTTCTTATATATTTTATATATATAGTTATCACACATAATAGAACTTTCAACGCCCGTTCGCGCAACTGTACGAAATAATTGCGGGTATAAGATCGGTGAGTATTATGTTATGCCTATATGAATATATATATATAAGACCTCTCGTCGCGAAAGATCTGCTTTATTGATATTTAACGCAGTGTTTTCACATGGTTTTCCTGGTTTTTTCTCATCGAACATTGAGGGAGGAAAAAAAAAGGGCGGGGCCAATAGAAGAAAATCAGCAGGTTAAATATCGCATGTCTGGACGAGCAAAAAAAAAAAGTGAACAACGGTATGAAAAAAAATCGAGTATAGCACCTCTACAGAAGTTATCGATTACTTCCTGTGCATCGTATCAAAATTCAAATGACTCTCTTCAATCTATCCGTCCACCAATAATTGGACGTGGTAGGCGCATAGGTGAGGATTTGGGATTGATAACTGAATGCAGCTGGTAACTTTTGGTTATATATATATTATAGTTATTTCGAAACCGCGTTGTCGTGAGAAAATCGCTCGGAATGATATTCCCTGTTTCAACGAGAAATCAAAAGAGACGGATCCTGATTTTGGCTGATATCATTTCTCTAGGACAAAAATTCGTATTACAGTTCTGACGAGCCGCCGTGACTCGTGTCGATCGCAGGTCATAATATTTTTCACTATTTTCATACGCTAACGTTGTTCAAATCTCTGCCGCGTGGGGTGGAAAATCTAAAATATGCAATGTCGAGAACGGCCAAATTTTTCTCATCGTCATCTTCCGACAGATGTTCGTCATCAATAAATGACAACGATCACATGTCTCGCTCCCGAATAAAAATTGATCGTTAAGACTCATCTCGACGTTGTCGTCGCCTACAGAATTATAATGCCCGACTACGGCTGCGGATAATCCAGTAATTACATATACATTCTTCTTTTAAAAATTTCGCACTTTTGCCATCCCCTCCGGTTGTTAATTACAATTCGCAACTTCAACAAATATAATTTACAACCACGATACACGTTTGTGTATAATACCTGGACCAGTGGATTACGTATGGCAAATTAGGTACCTACTAGGTCATTACACCGAGTATCTAAATATAGTATACCTATCTGAAATATGTACAGGGTGGGCCGAAAAAGAAAACCGTACCGATTTCAAACGTGAATGAAAATTCAAAAATTTGAAAATATTCGTCGCCGAGATATACACGCTTGTGAAAAACGGGGCGTGAGAGTGTCGCTGAAAGGATGAAAAAAAAAAATTCATATCAAAGAATATTCAACCCAATTCCCATCTTAGATTACGATTCGAAGACTTACCTAACTATTCATTTCGGTTCGATTAATCACAGCAAATTCGCAACAATATCTGCTTTTCTCTTATTCTTCTTATTTTTCATATTTCAAAATTTCCCAATAATTCGTATGATCGATCCAATCGAAGAAAAAAGCGAATACCTACGGAGCGGAAATTCAGTACTCGACATCATGTACAGGTAGTGCGTATAGGTACTACGTAGCCGACTTTTTTGATAGCGGACTTTCTTTGTAATGTCCCGAAAACAGAATTCTAGCCTCTCAGAGCGCGCGTTTTGACTGTGTAATGTCACAAGAAAGGTTTCATGTCACGTGAATGAAATCCAGGAGAATTGCTAAACTGTCGGGATGAGGCTTCGAATCACGATTCAAGATGGAAGTTACGTTGAACATTCTTTGATAACAATTTCTTTCATCCTCCCAGCGACATTTTTGAAACCCGTTTTTCAAAAGCATATATCTCAGCAAGGAATGCCGATTTTTCAAATTTTCAGACGCGAAACGAAAGGTTCATCCTTTTTATTTCAAGCGAACAAAAGTTTCTGAAAATCGGTCGACGCGTTCGGATTTCATTCAAGTTTCAAATCGGTCCGCTTTTTTTTTTTTTGCTCACCCTGTACGTATATAATGGAAATCGCGCGTGTGCATACGTATCATCGTCACACCCACAGGGCTCTTAAATGCAGTCTATACATATGTGTATATATATGTACTACAAAATTATATATATATATATATGTACACGAATATATAGATCAACCTATATATATATACACATTATGCTCGTCGTGCATGGAGCTAATATTTGAAAGTGAATTAGGTATATTATACAGGTATAATAGGCGGTATAACTGGATAAGTACACATGTGTATATATAGTATTCATAGGCATTAGAAATTAGCAGAGTGAAACCGTTAAATCTTTCGAAATTATAGGCATCATATATACATATATACGATTTGTCACGTTTCATTTGTTTGTTTCATTTTATTTTGTATTTTATTCGTAACTTCAAATTGGAAAAGAATTGAATCTATCACAACGACAAATGACGAGTAATCTGTACATATACAATTTTTTCATTTTTACCCCGCGGTAATAGAACATATGCATATATACCGACGTAGAAAGTATCCAAGAGAACGAGAAACAAACTTAAAATCAATATATATACATAATAAATTATAAATATATTATATTTGACTATATTGAGAGCTTTCCGGTATATCCAAATTCTGCAAGGAATTTTTCTTTTATTCCTTTTTTTTTTTCTCAATTCAATCGAAATTTTCATTCAACTTTTATTGTTTTCCTTCTTTCGTTCGCCCGACAATTTTTCCCGATCAGCAATTGCTTCGGGGAACGCTAATGGTTGACATTATTTTCGTTTTTTGCCCGTTAATTTGGTTACATGTACGTAAAAAACATACCAACTATAGATAATAACACGCTAATTATCAAATATTCCTTTCATTTACCGAAATACTACAGTAAAATTGTGACTCACGTCGGTATATGTGGGCAGAGGTGGTACAGGTACACGTACAGGTATATGTATATGTACATGTTTATATTATAGATATAAGGTATGCCTGTATACTATAGTTATGGTAAATAACAATGAAACGAAAAAGAAATGTCCGCGCGCGTGAATAAAAAGTGAAAAGTAAAAATTATGTGAGGTAAACGAATGCTTGGCCTTGGCGTCCCAACGGGGCAGCCGAACTCACAGCGTCGTGTATTACATATATATAGGTATAGGTACGTGATACATGTGCACACTATATGTATATACAGTGTAGCGTAGTATACCATTATGGTATAAAGCGTTAGCAGCAGCGTGGTAAATAAAAGAAGAGAATACATACGGGGGCCGAGGAGATCTTATACGAACGACGGCGGCGTGGCGGTAGAGAAAATCGAGAATCGAGAATGAAGAATAAAGTATCGAGAATCGAGAGAAGCGCAGAGAGAATCGAGAAGACGAGAACGACGACGACGACGACGACGACGACGACGACGAAGAATTTTTCTCTCGCAGAAAGCGTATAAAGAGTACGAGAGAGAGTAGAGAGGCCAACCACCGTTTTGGAGGCCAACTCGGCTGCACTGCATTGCACTGCAGCAGCGCGTCGGGATGGCAGACCAAAGGCATCGACGACGAAAAGAAGAAAAAATAATATGCAACTATCGTATAGAGTATAGACTATAGGCAGTAGGCTACAGCGTCTCGATGCTTCGGTTGCGGTTATTAATGTTTTGCTGAATTCAGTACGACGCGTCGCCTCGAGATTCTCAATATGTAGGTATATATAATAACATACGGTGACTGATTCAACTGTATTTAATTTGGCTTCATTACTAGTCACGGCACCCATTTGTCTAAGAAATTTATTATTGATCTGGTAATCTATCTATACCTATCTACATACGTGCAACATGTGTGCCCACCCCCGCGATTCCGGATTTGTCAATTTTCTCAATTCAATCTTAACGGCCGCTACACCGGAATCAAATTCAATGAAAAAAATGATCGCTAACGATATCAATAGCAGGTATATATATAAATGCATGTATAGGTATGTATTATAAATAACAAAGTTGAAGAATAAATTATCAAACCGATCAAAAGATGCGATATAATCAGATGAACCGAAACGCTTGTAACAACGTTTGCCAATTCTATTACAGTGTACAGTTATGCATGTACGATGTCTATGTATAATATACCTACTATATATAGTATACACTTTCACCCGCTGTTATAACGAGATAATAGAGCAGTTACGAGAAAGTATATGTATATAGATATACAATATATATATATATATAAGTATGTACATTGTGAATTGCGTAACGTCAAACGCGTAAATGTCGTATGAATTAGATATCAAAAACCTATCCGTACGAAAGATTTTTCGAGCGTCGTATTTTTCGTATCGAAATTCTATACCCTGTATATAGCAGCAATAACGGCAAAAACGAAGATCGAAAAAACCGAAGAAACAATTCGATGATTATAGGTACAGTTGAAGAATTTATATACATATATGTACACACAGTATACCAGGGAAGTAAAAGCATTACATGCAGATAAAGAAAGCGATAAATTTCAGAACTTTTTACGAGACCAAAAAGTGTGTGCAAAGTTTGTCGCAACGGAAAATGACGAAAAATAATATAACCGCGGGTAAGAATTCGTCGGTATTGTATTCTTCTGTCGGGGATCTCCGGGGAATCCCCGGCGTCATTCGGGGGGAATTTCACGAATCCGCCGAAAACAAGAAAAAAGAAAAAAAAAAAAAAAAATAGTTAATAAAACGGAGATATCCCTCCGCCGAAGAATATTTCACTCGATACAATCTTATCGTCGTTTTCGTTGCGTCAACGTTGCGAACACACTTTTGGCCTCTTGACAATTTTAACGTATCGCTAACGATCGGTGAATACCCTATAATTACTATATTCTCCGGTGTCAATGAAATTCGACGTTTCCGTAGATCGTATCTAATTGCGAATGCGGCAGTATAATTATCAATGAGAAACACGTTACTCGTACAGAGATTTTAATAATATATACTGTTATGTGTATCATACGCAGAAATCGGAGTGATACAATGCAAAGTACAAAGTATACGTACAAAGTATATATATATGTATGTGTATATATACATATATATATATGTATATAATAAATTCAAACGCGCCCTCGAGAATTGGAGAGCCCTCCTACATAGCCTCGCCTATACTGTATCTACCAGGGAGCTAAAATGCATTTCGGCATACTCGGATATAGCAGAGTAGTAAAGCGGCGCAGCTGCACTTCTCTTCTCCGCTTCGCTCCTCTGCTCCTCTCGCTCTCCCCACTCTACTCGAACTCGAGCCCCTCCTGCCGCAGTTTCTCGTTCCGTTTGCAGAGACAGAGAGCCAAACATAAGCAGCATAGTGTATACTCCTTTTCTGTGAAGCGAAACTTTTCGACGAAAATGAACCTCGCCGAGCGATGCCAAAGCCAAGGCCTGAGTGTCTGAGTCTGAACCTGAGCCGCTGCTACTACTCCCTACACAACATAGTTTCACGGACCGATGGCTGAGGTACACCCGATCGAGGAAAGGTATATAGAAAGGGAGAATAAGTGAAGGAAGACGGAAGGTGGAGGTGGAGGGGGTGGGGGAAGGGGGAAGGGTGGAGTAAGCAACGTTCAACGCGAACGACTAAAACCCGGAACGCAATTTGCGCTTAGACTACATTTAACGAGGATTAGAGATCGATTTCTCGATCGAAGAGGAAGGAAAAAAAGGAACATAAAAAAAAAAACCAGCACGAATAGAAAAGGAGGAAAACACACGCACCAGCATACAAGAGAATGAATAAACGCAAACAGGAGAAAGGAAAGACTCGGAGAAAAAGAGAGTTTCTAACGTCAATAATAAAATGAGCTACTTTTCTTTCTTCTTCTAACGACAACCTATAAAGTTTTTCGTCACAAATATAAAAGTATAATATATATATATATATATATATATATATTTAATGACATTTTAAGACTCTGAAACTTTTAAGACGCGATATTGAGAATAACTGGAAGATATATATATATATATATATATATTTGTAGAAGAAAACCTCTATCTAGGTTTATTATGCAACTTGCGACTATGTTACTTATACCTATGTGTATTTCATTTGATTTCGTTTGATTCGCATAACGCTACACGCGTACAAGTACATATACACATTATCCCGTTTACACTTTTATCGATTGTTACGTACAGCAGCTAGGATATTAATTTTTTAATCATATTATACCGCAGGCATGTATATCTAGCTGTTAGAGAACGGGCTAGGGAGAGAGCGAGAAAAAGAAATGGATGAAACAAAATTCGAACAAAAATGAACATGAAATAATAATGATAATACTAATAATGATAGGAATAACAATTCAGCGTCTCTGTACCCTCGATATTTTACGCATGAACAAGGTCCGTGAGCTACGGTGTTTTCGATGAGTTTGACAGTTCGAGGAGTAGTAGGTAGGTAGCTAGGTAGGTACGTCGCGGAACTGAACAATGGAAACCCGGTACCGGGAAGAAGGGAGAACTTGACAATAGTTTCTCCGGCATGGGCCACGGTGCTACGACGAGACCCGCGCAAGGAAGAGGGAGACTGCGACGGGGACGTGGACGAGGCGCATGAAGGGGGTTAGGGGGTGAGAGAGAGGCAAATGGAGAGGGAGAGGGAGAGAGAGAATGAGAGCGAGAGAGAAAGGGAAAACGAGACCGCACGAGGTAAACGGAGATGGGAAATGGGCGCTAGCCGAATGCCGAAGAGAGACGGGGAGAGCCAAGGAGCGGAGGCGAGCGGCAGTCGAGAGACCGATAGACGCGGTGGAGATGGAGGCTGTCAGCCACCACGTGCATCGACCGCTGCTCCGGGTTCGCTTCTCCTTTGTCATCTATCTCTCCGCGATTTTTATTTAGCTTCTTCGAAATTAGACCGAATCCCCTTCATTTTTCTTCTTCAATTCAAATAGATGGAGATAGATATAGAGAGCTATACATGTCATGTATAGATGCGGCTCGAAACCGTTGCTAAGCATCGTATTTTGTTCTTTTCCTCTTCCAATGCTACTAGAATATTTAATATAGTGTAATCCAATGTAACGTAGGGTATACCTTCCCGAGGGTGAATATCACGTGTCTCTACCGTTTAGCAACACGTACCTACATGCATGCGATATTATAATATGTTATATTATATTATATTATATTATATTATTATATTATATTCTATGCATCCAGTTATGCATGTACCTATGCGTTCACGTTATATAGCAGAAGAAACTATTTACGTATACCGAGAGCAGCGGCGTGCGTGGTTGTTGCTTGCTATTGCTACTACATACATCATTGTATTTAGATTCCCCAGCCCGAACGAACCGAACCCTACGCTACATTCGCACCTCTACTCTACCTCTACCTCTGACTCCAACTCTACCTACAACCAACAAACCTCCTGCCTCCGGTCCAATCGTCGAAAGCCATTAGTTTACTCCATATAATTTCTATAATAATATCAATGTCGTTCAACTAGCGATATATCGGTATTTTCAGGCACACTACATGCTATACGTTATCATTCTGTCTTCATTTTTATTGTTTTTTTTTTTTCTTTCTTTCGTTCTTTTCGGTTTTGTTTATTTTTTTGTTTCTATTTTCATTATTACTGTAGAGTACACGGATCAATTACACTCGGGCAGCCCAATATTCTTACCTCTCGTTTTCCCCCTCCGCCCATCTACCGAAATTTAGTATAACGTAGGTATATATACATGGTAACGCACAACCATTTCCACGTACATACATCAATTATTGTTATTGAAACCCAAAGAGGACGACAATAGCAGTAAAAAAAAAAATATACCCCCGATAGCTCACCCATTTACGCCTACATATAAATACATTGTATAGAAATGTGATCACGACGATGATAATATAATAACACATAAATACTTTACTATACTTGCGAGTTTTTTTAATGAATGATGATGGCAAACATATTAAAACGAACGAGCCAGCGAGCGATCGAATTTCTAGATAGATAGATAGATAGATAGATAGAAAGAGAGATAGATTAATTATTACAAATATTCTAATACACCATGTAAGTAATAATGTATGGCGAGAGAAGAAAAGATGTGTATATATTATTGTAATTCTTGTATTTTTTGTTTCTTTTCTTTTTTTTTTTCTTTCATATTTTATCCGGCGTTGTTTGTTCGTTCGTTAATAGCGTGATAAAATAAATAATGGTTTTGAATAATATGCATAGTATATATATATTATTGTTTCCATGGAGATTGAAAAAGAAAAAGAATAATGATTATGCAGCGTGCATACGAAATATATATAATATAAGTATAATAATAAATAAGAGAGCCGGCTAGCGAGCATGACATTGACAATCAACAAAACTAAATATTATGTAGTATGTACATACATAGTAATATAGTATGTAATAATATAATACTCATGATAATATTAATAGTAATAATAAATCTCTCAACGTTTCATATTGAATAATAATGATAATAATTATAATAATGGGATGCCGATATAAATATAATAAATATATATATATATATATATACATATATATATACTTAGTGCTTACCCTACAGCCGGGAACGTTGTGTATGGAAACATCCTTTCGAGAAGGGAGAACAAGATGAAGATGAAGCAGCAGAAGATGAATAAAGAGAGCCGCTGCTCTCCTTCAAAGAGGATATTTGACGATTTATTTTTCTCTCTATTTCCCACGCTACAGAATCTCTTCTCGTCGTTTCTCGTACGTATGTATCTTGCTCGAGCTCTAGCTCCGTGTATCAGTTTCACGGTCGTGTTTACAATCCTGTTATACACTACAAACCAATTATGGATTCTCTTCTCTTATTCTCTCGCTCGGATTAATATTCTCTCTTTCCGTTTTCCGGCGAGTCAATATAATTTTGATCTCGTTTCTTTCCTCTTCCTATTCCTATTCCTTGTCTTTTTGCTTCTTCTATTCACTCTGCGATTTATTCCCCCACTTTCTTTCCTTCGGTAGAAATATTCGTTTTATCGATAACAGACGTACGCATGTATATACGCAGCGCAGAGCACACGCTTCTGATTTAGTATTATTTGAGGTTATTTATTGCTTTTATGGATGTGAAGCTACCACCACGCGGGACGGAAGGAGACAACGAACAATAACAACAACAGCGGCAGCGGCGGCGGTAGTTGTATGTTAAGGATCACAGAACACAAATAAGGAGACACAATGCGGAGATCAGTATGCGGAGAAATGCGGAGTATTCCGAAAAGAAAAACAAACGATTATTCAACTTTTGTTGTTCAACGGAACAAAACAGAAACTTCACCTCGTTACAGTTTATATCCGGATGAATTGGCTCACGAATAGAATGATGAAATGAAAACCGAAGCAACACAAGGGGAGACGATGCGAAAATCGACTGCCACACACCACTATTAACACTGCTACACCGTTGATGCTATCAAAGAAGTCTAAAGACGTACGAATAACAAGAATCGGACACGTTGTCTCGGGCGTTTTGTCACCACTAATAAATTATTATATATAATGTATTTTGTAGAGTATATATATATATATATATATACACACACACATATATATACGTATGCTATATTATATATAATAAATACACACAACTCTACGCGCTAAAGAGACCGGAGAATGAACGGAATACAAGCAGAGTCGCGGTGCGTCTCTCGCGTCGGCTGGCAGCTGTGCGCCGCTTGCCGCTCGTCGACCGTTCGAGGGGCGGAAGGAGCGGGGCGCGGGAGTGGGAGAGGGAGCGGGAGCTGGTACGAATCCGTGGCACTGCGAGAGCGCGGCGAAGGGTAGGAGAAGGGTCGAGCGGGGCGCAGCAGAGGAGGAACGAGGGCGAATTCTAACGGTGGGGATGGAGCGGGGCGTCCCTTGCGCCCCGGCGGAGGCAGGACGTACTATCCGCGAGCGAAGCCACCGCGGGCTACGAAACCCTTCAAGGCTCAGGTCTTCGGGCTCGGGGCTTGGGGCTCGGGGCTCGGGGCTCGGGGCTCGGAGTTGCACGCGAAGCGACGAGAAGGATTCAAACATTCAAGAACGCTGAACAGTTTTACGGCCGGGGCCCTTTTCCAGGGATTCTCAATCTCAGGCTCGCTATTGCGAGGACCTGCATGAATTTCTGTTACTCTTAGGTATACATGATTATAGGCCTATATAATAGTTTATGAAGTTTTTGTCTTTTTCTTCTTTTATTTTATCTTCGTTTGTTTTCACCACGACGACTAGACGGTGTCCATACTATTTTGACGGTCTACGATTAAACGCGATCGCGACGCGTGGGAGAGGAAAAACATCAAATAAATGCCCGGAAGGGAAATTAAAAAATTCACTTTTCTCGTTATATTATTGGAAAAAAATGTCAACGAAAGATTGTCATTGAAGAAAATAAGAAAAAGAAAAACCATGTTTTCAATATTGATGAAATTGTGTCTTTTTGGGAGAATTTCTTGTCAAGAACATTGAAATGAAATAAAGAATTGGGGGTATTGATTCGCCGCACTAATGACGACAGTAAGAACTTTTGCGGTTAGGAAAAATTGAGAAACTGGTCTGCAGGGGAAGTCGGGGAAGAGTGAGGGAATTCTTCTTGCGAACCAAAGTGGCCACCGTGTAGAAATATACGATTATTTTTATTCGTTCGACAAAATTCACGTGGGTTAATCGGTACACATTATTATACTAATACCATTACTACCTACTACTACTTCCATTACTCGCCTATGGATACAGATAATGATGGATTATGCTGTATTTCTTTCGTTTTTCCCCCTTTTTCATAATAACGATTATTTCATTCGCGATTAAATTCAGCGTGCATTTATCCGCGTTGAATATTCCGTGTGCATATGCTACGCATATAATGTCGTGGATACATACATGCGTATACCTGTATATACCTATATCGTGCGTATAATTGTATGCCTGTGTATTTTAAATCGTCTAAAGTCAAGGTATTCCTGTTACCTTCATCTGAAACAAGTGAAACTGTTTTATTTTTTATTCAATCCTGGATCCGAAGCTGCAGGCGCGCGTCCCGCTTGTCAACAAGTTTGCTCACGCTATTTTTTGAAAAACAGACGAAACGGTAGGACGCTAGGCAGATGCGTATGTGTATGAAGACGTGTAACGTGTATACCTAAATTTTGTGGTAAATATAGTATACCTATATATAGGTGCGTACAATAAGACGTATGCAAGTACCTAGATGGCAGCAAACTATACCAGGAAGGTCAGGTTCGGTGTTAATTTCTATAGAATAATTTCTATCCACTGCAGCAGGCATTCATTCGTTTTATGTTTATTATTTATACTATAGGTATATGCTTGATGCCTGTGCAGAGACTCGCTCGCAAGGAGATACATTTATAACACTGGAAAGAATAGGAGGAAGAGTTGGACAAAGGAATGGAAAGAGAGAAGAGAGAGATACTCAGAACCTGTGAGTTGTGTTCTTACATATACCTGATATAATATTTGCGAATAGTACAGTCAACCCGGTATAAGGCCGCGCGTTTTGGGTCGGCAGCGATTCTTTTCGGGGGATCGGCTGTGAGCTTAAGTCTGAGTTTCCGGAACTTGGGGTGTTGTCGTTCGGCCGCCATTTTGAAAATGCGGGTGCAATTGGTTTTTCTGATTTATATCTGTAACCGTGGGTCTGACACGAATTTCGTACAGAACGATTTCGTAGATAATTCAATTATCAATCACTCAGATCCATCACTTCTTCGGGTTACATCGATAACAAAAAAGTTATGAGCCGAAGAAAATGAGAACTGCAGGGAGGATGAGAAACGCCAAAGCGAGATCACTCTCGAGTTTCAATCCAACAATAAAAATGCTTTCCAGCTTCTGACTTCGATGCTCCATAACTTTTTTCTTATCAATGTTGCCTGGGAAAGTTGCAGATCAAAGTTGTAGATAAGCACATTATCTAATAAAATGTTATTTACAAAATTCATCTCAGAATCACGGTTATGGAGATATATAGGTATAGAAAAAACGAATGCACACTTATTTTCAAAATGGCGGCTGAATGACAACACCCCCAGTCCCGGAAACTCAAATTTAGGCTCACGGGCGCCTACCCAAAATGCACGGTTGCCGTTTTATTTTATTGTTAGCCGGATATACCGCACTAGGAATATTCGCATCTTGTTATGACATAGGTACGTAGAAAAACGCGGAAAGAAATTTCGTGGATAGATAGGTAGATATAGGTACAGATTCGGTATTTAATTGATCTTCGGTTGATCTATCGAATAATGTATGTACGCCTGTGATTATAGATATAATGTTATACGTATAGTAGGTACCGGCATTAGGTGTCCTACACATACGACCTGCGCCCGATGCACACTGAATTCAAAATAACGAGTTTTGGATGGAAATCTTGAATAATTCCATCGTCGTTCTCGATGGTGAGCCCCCGGAGTCCGGGGGACCCCGAAAATAAGAAAGAAGTGAAACCAAGAAAATAAAACTTGTCTACTTTATATAACAATGAGCGAGTTTATTCAAATTCCAAACGGATTTTCCTTGTTTTTCGTATACAGTATACAAAATACGATTTTTTCATATACAGAAAGCTGCGTACCAGCTTGATATAATATACGTCCAGTTCTCATCCTAGCCGCCTCGCACCCATATAAGGTGGGATTTACATATGTATGACGTATTTATGTACGTATCTACATGGTGGCCAGTATTATTTTGAGCATACACCTATATATAGCTCATACCTATCTACAGCCTTATCTTAATTCGTGGTGCAGACGCTGCAGCATAGTGCAAGAAGTGACCTACGATATACATACGATACCCATTACATAGCGTAGCGTAGGTATCGCTTATAAACTGCATATCATCCCGAATGGCATATCACCTTGCTCCAAACGCGAAAACAAACGCACACGTACCGTAATCTTCAGACAGTAAACCGCGGTCTGAGAAGATTCGAATTCTGTAACAACGCAGGATTCAGATTCAGCGATTCAAGTTTAAAACGTTGAGGAGTTTTGAACACGGGGTCACGTGACCGATTCCAGAGTCTTTCGGAATCTCGGTCTCATTATTTCGCAAAACTTCGAATCGATTCGGACCTTTTTGCTGAATAATTATGCAAGTGTTAGCGAGAGAGCTCTGGTCAGACAGGGCGAAATAAATATCCTGCGAATCTTGAATATATTTATTTCGCTGCGAGACGGGATTGGAGGTTATATTCTGTAATTTATTCGATTGACGATTATTAGGATGATTTTCCGAATCTTCTCAACCAGAGCGCACTCCCTGACACTGGCGTAATCATTTCGCACAAAATTGCAAATCGATTAGAAGTTTGGCGGAAAAATGAGACCGAGATTCTGAAAAACTCTTGAACTCCTTAAGAGAAGAAAGTCACGGAAAATTCCACCGGCTGAGTTGGTTCTCGATCGAAATTGAAATTCTTATAATCGACACCTCGTCAGATTGTATCATGACAACGGATGATATATTAGCCGGAGATCGGGTTTGAAATGAAAAACGAAAAATTGGTCACGATTTCGGAAAGTGCCGGGCACGTGGTAGCGTGAGAAATCGAATAAAGATGTCGTCGGATGAAATCGCCTAATTCAGAAATCAGATCACATCGATCTTCATTCTTTTTACCCGGCATTAGAAATAATTTCATCTTCTCATCGGGAGGAATGATCCGCGCCTACAGTGCCATCGAATCCACAAGAAAGACTTGTATACCTACCCATTAACCGTAGGGCAGAAAAACGGAATTGTAAAACTTATCGAAATCGTGGGGGCAGAGGCCCCGCGAGCTTGAGAGTACACAGGTTGCATATACAACGGTGTGTGTACCTACAACACACTGTAATATGCGCTTTACTTTAGGTGCACACCGGTTTCCAATGATTCTTCAAATATCCACGTCCATATTATATCTTTGCGTGGTTGAAACTTGCGTAATGTGTAATAAATACCGACTACTATAAGTAACAGGGTTCGGCGGAACCAGTCAACCAGTCAACCAGTCAAACGAGGAGGCAGAGACTCCAACCGATTGCGCTGATGTATAGGCACAGAGGTATACATGCACACAACCCTCTTACATACGCATACAAGCGCGGAGAGTCAAAGCGGTATAATATGTATACGGGTACGGGTAAACACGTACATCGGTATATGAAGTCCCTACCGGGTGGGTGCCTATATTTTCCCTCCGCTTCTCCGTTCCCTCTTCGCCGCGGTGAAGACCGTCGTCTGTCCGGATTGCACAGGCAAGAGCAAAAGCGAGAGCACGGGCACGAGCAGGGGCAGCGGCAGCGGCAGCGGCAGGGGCAGGAGGCAGGAGGCCCCCACGTCTCTTTGTGCGAGTTCCTATCCGGATTGCAAATGCAGAGGTGCCAACTAGCTGGGTGTGTATAGATATATACGTACACAATTGATACGCGCACACATGGCCGACTCACAAACACCCAACGAAGTACGTGCGCAGGCATGTGTGTCTAGGTATACGGGATAAAGCCGTTCGGATCAATCCTCATACCGCGAGGGAAGTCCCTTTTAAGGAGCCAGTAAACCTATAATAATACCTGGAGTGCGCTGCAGGTAAGTTAGAGTCGCAGGATACTGTAGAAGTGTAGACCATGCGAGTACGCGGAGAGTTCAGAATGAGGGTTAGGCAAAGTTTCTTTGTCAATATGCGACTTGCTGCAGGCAGGCTGCAGCTTTATGTTATCCACGGTAATTAACTGCATGCGGTCACCGGACATTCGCGAGAACGAATCGCGTCGGCAGCATGGATTTTGTTCATCTTCTAGATCACTATGATGACGATGATGATGACGATGAGCAATTTGCAGACGACGAATACACAATTATTTTCGGTTTTCCACGCTGCGGAGATGAGATGAGGTCGGAGGGAAGAAAAATTCATAATTTACAAGATACCGAATTATGGTTTGGGGAGCCGTACTTCAGTCGCTGCTGCTGTAAGTCAGAGGGACAAATTTCATGTTCCGTTGTATTTCCTGGGATGGAATATCATTTCAGGATATTGTTCATTATGCGATGAAAGAGAACGACTGTTCTCTGTTTTGCCACTCCTCCGCGACTCTTTGTGGATTTTCTGTTCACTGTAGGTGGGTATACCTATTTCCATGAACTTTCTCCGTTCTGTTGGCATAGGTATAGGTACAGGTATACCTCTACTTATAATTGAGTTGTAAAAATTGAGTGCCGGAAAATAGTAGCTTATATATAGAACCCGGAATTCTATCATGTTGAAAACTCTATAAAAATCTCGCCCGGGCTCTTGAACTAACTTCAAAGGAATCATGGTATAGGTAGCATCGTACATAGTTGAAACGACGTTATGATGCTCCCGTATTGTAACAGCCCCAAGTTGCTACTTGCGGGCTTACCAAATATTACCAAACATCGCCAAATATGGCCGACCTTATTTGCTCTAAAGCTAGCCTCTCGAGGGGCTGCAGTGGGTATGTGTGCACTACGACTACCCGCTATGTATGTATAGACTGTACATGGAAAGCAAGGAAGGGCACTCTCGTTGGAGACGAGCCAGGATAGCAGTCTGGGCTGTTTGCCTTATATTTCATGGTTTGCAAACGGAAACCAGAGAAGATCGAAGATGGAAAGAAAAGAAAGAAGAAAAAAAAAGAGAAAAGGAAACAAACAGAGAGACGGAAAAGAGGAGAAAACAAAAAAATCTGTGAGATAATGCAGATGAGAGAGAGAGAGAGAGAGAGAGAGATTGATTGATTGATTGGCTCATTCGTTCATTTATTATGCCATGGCCAATTTTGGCCGTATAGTAAGGCAAACGACACGTAACAAGTTACAGTGAAAGAAAGAAAGAAATAGTATACACAGCATAAATAACTGACAACATTGTACAAATGGATAGCATACAGTGCAACATACGCTAAGCAGTACCACAGCAACAACAGTATATAAATAATAGCTGAAACTAGAGTCCTAAAACAATGTCAGAGACGGATTACGTTTACAAACAGGCCTAAAAGTGACGAGAGGAATCAGACAGCACCGGAAACCCCACTGTCCAATAACTTTAGGTGTGCCGAAAGTCTGAGTTTGAAAAGGTCAGGCGATGACACTGAGGTGATAGTCGCTGGCAATTCATTCCGCACGCGAGATGCAGAGCAGGAGAAGGAGTTCTGCAAGGAGGAGGTCCGGCAGAAAGGAACCCGCAATGAGTAAGTAGAGGTCGAATCTACATGCCTCTGGGATCGTCTAATAGAGAGAGAGAGAGAGAGTGAGAGAGAGAAAACCGCTTGAAGGTACAATTATGACGGCAATTTGGAGAGGACCGCGCGCGTAGGTACACGGGCGTCGAGGGATTCGGATTTTAGAACAAATTAGACGCAATGATGCTGACGGAAGCGCGGATACGTTTAGGCTTCGCGATCCCTGAGTGTGAGAGCGACGAAGTCGGGCATGGAGAGAAAGAGAAAGAGAGACAGTTAGAAGGCAAGAAGTCAGTTAGCTTAGTTAACTGTCCAAACATTCGTCTCCGGACGAACGGACCGGGGGACCAGCCCAGATTTAGGTTTTTCCCGCATAAATCTTTCCCCTACATATGCATAGGTATTACGTTTATACCTCGTAGGTATACCATGCGTGTAGAATTGAGAATTAGTGAGACTGACGAGTGAAATTGAAAAATTTGTTACCGTGATCGTAGATCCGGAGAACCAGGTGATTCAGTTGAAGATACGGAAATCGTATATGGATGAAAATTCCAAATTCACATGCGAAACCGCGCGCAAAAAATAAAAATAAAAACGAACTGAATTATACAGAGTTCGGAATAGTGTGACTTGAGATTAAGTGCTCGAACGGTACATAACTTGTCCCTGTGGGACACTGAACGAGACCTACGGGACTTGCGGAATCAACGTGGGGCCTCTTTTCCTCTGGAAGGTGAGAACAAAAAGCCGGAAGTGTCAGGCGAGAGAGCTGGAACGTTCAAAACCTACCTACAACGTATCCGGTGTCCCCGAGCGTAACCCAAGCCTCGAGAGTCGGGGACTTTGGCCATGCTGCAGCAAGCACCAACCATGCGATGGGGAAAAGTCCACCGTTCAGCCAGGTAGGTAGAGGTATACCTCTACATATACGGTTACTTCGGATCCCGGATACTTTTGCACTACTGGGGCTTGGGGCTTCGACGAGAGAAGCCTGTCTACGACACTTCCAGCTTTATTGGATACTCAAATTCAATTTGTCACCCAGAGTTTATATTCTCTAGCTTGAAACTAAAATTATACCACTGCTGCAGGAAACATTCGAAATGATTTTGTGCGGACGAGCAAAACCTGAACCCAAACACCGAAAAACCTTGAACCGTTTATTTTTCGTCTCCTTCGTTTACCTGAGTAATATTCGCCACGGGGTTTCAGAGATGAGGCTCAAATGCAGGTGAGTGCAGGCAACCGGTTGTGCTGCCACGAAGCCCGATGGGCAAAGATCGTCAGCTGCCGGAGGAGACTACGAAAGCGTAGTTCCTGCCGCCTGGCACGAGGCTATAAAAGAGCAAAAGTCTCTACACTGCGTGTAATGTAGGGTTTGCGAACGCCTATAGGCAATAGACCTTACAATTTGTTACGCCGGATGATTTCCTGATGTTGTTCTCTCCAGATTCATATCGTGCGAGCCCAGTGAATAAGGTTTTCCAACTCAATTTCATCGGCCATTCATTCAGAAATCAATCCACACGTAATTCGTTGCATCAATGGTTCTGATTTCATGAGTTCGGCATCACTGCAGGAGCCCCGGACGTGCGACATGAATTTTCAGAGGATCGGAGCATGTCCCTCCACCAGCTATTGTATCAGAGTTTTTAAATTCGATACACCGCGTGGCTTGCGTGGCTCGTGCTTCTCCGCTTCCTTCTGCCCGCCCGCCTTGGCCTTCGAAGTCTGATCTTCCAGCCTTCGCGATTACGGTTGTTAAATCGAAACAACGTAATAGGATCGCGTGCTGGTAAGGAACTGGTACCTATATCAGACCCAATACAGTAACGTCGATGCTTAGTTTCCCAGGGGGTGGTCGAATGCTTTTTGCTCTGACCATGGCTCGTGATTCGATTCAAAAGCCTCGTGTGAACCGCTGATCACACATCCCCATACATTTTTTTTACCCAATGTAGCAAAACTATAGTATGATTCCCTTACTGCTAGATCATTCCCAATAGTTGAATGGAATTAGCAATTTTTTTTTTGTCTCTGTATGCACGAATAGCTGCGTGCGATGAGTTCGTGAAACTGTACCTATTCAATCTGCGATAGCGCGGCAGCTGGAGCCCAGGTAACTACGTATATATCTACCAGCATGTGGCAGGAGAGCGCAGAACAACTCTTCGCAGTGGAGCAGGACCAGCAGCAGCTTCCCGGTTGATCAAGTTATACTGAATTTATATATGAACCTGCAACGAGCTACCACGTTTGTAGGTACGTATGTACCTACGTACTATCATTATTTGCAAACGGTTTGATACTTGGGGAAACTAGTTAGTCAAGTAAAGTTCAACGATCATCACTTTATAACTTGAATGCGCATCAAACTTCTGTACTCCATGTATACGTACACGGCCTATTATCGACTTAAGAATGCGATATACGAGCGTAGCAGGTACACGATGTAACGTCGTACCTGGATCGCTGCTGTTTGTGCAGAGTAGGGTACATCTTTTCCGCTGCGGAGTGCAGAAAAGTTCACCAGCGGAAGTATAGCTTCCGTGCGTTTCGCATCATTGATTCCGGGAGAAAATAGAACGATCAGTTTTTCACTCGAATTTATGCTGTCCGAGCGTTTAATCGGGCGAAAACAACGCTCGTAGAGGGAAACAGATATATCCGTAATAAGGTTTAGTTCGCGCGGATGAGTATGTCTTCGACGGGCAGAGACGGGGCCCGTCGCGCGTCGTTTAAAGGCCAACACGGCCTCGCACGCCGTGCCAATCAGCGACCAGAACGTTGAGATGGATGGCTTCTGGGGCTCAGGGCCAATTCGAACCAATCCAATCCAATTGGGGATTATCGATCGGCCTCCGAGCAAAAGCAGTAGTAGCCTAGCCTAACCTGACCTAACCTAACTCAACTTAACCCGCGGGTTATATACGCAGGTTATATACGCGGGGTTGGTTTCAGTTGTTCGGAGAGTAGTAGGTACAATTCTTGCAGCCCTCACGGTTCATTTCTCTCTCTATCTCTTTCGCACTCCTTTTTTATCCCCAACTTCGGAAACTTCACCCCCTTAAATCTTGGTAAGAAAGTAATACAGCCGAGCGATTGAGATCCTTGGGAGAGAAATTGATTTTTTATGCCGGGTAGGTATTTCACGCTAATCGTACATGAGTAGAGGTATATTACGAAATCGGAAAAGTGGATTTCCGGATTAGGGAACAGGATCGTGCTCCGCAATAATTGTGAACATGCGGCGAACGAATCAGGCGCAATACTCCGACGAAAATTTTCGATAATTGCGGAATATTGACGCGACTACAACGACGTCAAATATAAATCAATGCAGGAGAACTAGGCATTCCTAATTTTTGTGATTCTTGATTTATCGTCGATCCTTTTCTCTACCTGCAATCACAGAGCGTCTCGAACACAGGAAGAATCCCCGATACCGCGATTAATACGCGTATGTATATACTTTGGTTTTTGTGTTTTGATCCGTTTATCTGTTTTTTCCAAATGAAAATTAAGGTCCTGCTAAATTGACCACTGTCCCGCTCTTTGCACTGGACTGCCGCGTTCGCGTTGTGACTAATCCCTGGTTACACGTATGCACAGATGAGGGGCCCAGCAAAAGCCCATGCGCGTTTACCGTGTAAGCACAATAGAATATTCCAAGAGCGAGTGTGTGCTCACGTGTTGTGGGCGAGTATGCACAGCGCCCACACCTACAGTGATTGTGTCTCGTGTGATAGCTAGTCAGGGGAATAGTATGCATACATCTAGTTACGTATACTATATACGATTGGAATAAGATGGATCACGTCGAGTGCAGCGAATTGTTTCGCAGTTTCCAAAACGTTTCCACTTGCACATTTCGAACATTCAACATCGGCGAGACTCAACCTAACTGGAATACCTTATGATCACGCTTCGCTGCACCATTTGGTGTACCAATAATGCAATAACTGCACTGAATCATCTGAAATGTGAATTTGTTGCGAATGATATGACCGTTAGAAATCCGCAGCAGTCATCAGGGAACGATTTGGTGTTCAATTTTCACAAGAGCAAATATGCAGTAGGTAAGTACATACATGGCTACAGGTATTCACTCGAATTCGAGAATCGAATCCACGCCCGTTTGAGTTCAAATCACGTGTGTTTGTCCGGCAGATACTCGCGTGTGACGCTGAATGCAGGAATATAGGTACATACAAGCTATCATCTAGCCGGTGAAGAGAGGCGTCGCGGATGAAACACGACGTTACTATTTAATGCGGTGTATTCATTATGCATACGACTTCCCAGTGGAGAGTAGACGCCGAGAGAAAGAGAGAAAGAAGGATACATAGGAGCCGGTTACCAACCGTCTGTCTGCTCGGCTGTCTGCTGTCTGTCTGTCTGTCTCTCAGTTCTCTCTTTCTCTCTCTCTCTCTCTACCGTTTCTCTTTCACTCGCGTTACTTCTTTCCCATTTTTTCTCTCTTTGTCTTTCTGCGACTGCATGCATGCGTGCAGTATAGGTAGGTACCTATACCTAAGCCTGCCTGGTGGCGCATAGATGCGCACGCACGCGTGCGTCTCTCCTCCTTTTCAATTCGATTTGGATGCAGTCTGGCACGCCTGCTATATAGGTATCCACCACCTACCTACCTACCTACCTACCTTTGGACAAAATATATCCATCCGAACGGTACTTGAGTCGAACGAGTTCAGGCTGCTGCAGGCTCCGAAAGGTTTCAGACTCGAGGCCTTTGGTGCACGTTTTTCACCGCGATATTATAGCAGGCATGTAGATACGTATACCTACCGAAATGCTAGAGATGTTGGTCGCGACGAGACAGAGTTCTCCGAGTCTTTAACGCGCTCTTTGACGAGTAAGTAACTCGTTCACGCGTCGTACAGAGAACACCGCGAAGACATCAAGGATAGAGGGAAGAAAAAGAAAACGAAGAAAGGAAAATGAAAAAGTAAAAGCCGCGGAGGCGGTTCACCGCGTTCACGGTCTTCTCGTTTAACTTCATTTTCAATTTTTATTTCATACCCGTAGACGGTGGAATCGCCGTTTCGAGAAATTTTCTATCGATCTTGTCAATCTGTAGGTGTAATCATAGACAACAAATTTTGTTATCTCATATTCGGAGGACTAAGAAAAATGCATGAAAAATTCCTGCTGCTCGGTTAGTACATATTGGTACGGAAAATGGTGTGTCCGTGATTCATGAATCAAGTGGATCGAGCATACCTTATATACCTACCTAATATAGGTAGAAATCGTGCTTGTCGTTGAGTATTCGCCATTTAAACATCGCGGAAATTGAACTAATAAATTTTCGTTACCATAAATCGTTCCCCGCTACTCAACAGCCATCTTCCATCGTTTCCCCGGCCTTCTCGTAGCTAGTTTGCCAATACCGGCACGTATAACCTCACCTAACTCAACCTAACACAACATATCGTGACGCAACGTAACCGAGGTAAATGCGGTGGTTAAAGGAAAAGCCGGAGGTGTTTATTCCCCACGAGAGATTTCCATTTTCGTAACTTGCGCCGCACGGTGCACGGCCGGTGCTCCGTCTCAGTCAATGTCTGTACCGGTGTGCTTGGCGACAGAATTCCGAACCGCTATAACCAACGATAAAGTGTCTCACATATATCCTCGGTCACTCAATAACTGAGTACTATTGTCCATGTACAGTTATTTGTCTGTTGAAGAAGAGCGGGACCGGCGAAACCCTGTTATTACTTATCATTAGATGTTATATACGCACATCCTAACGAACGAGTACCTTCACACCGTGATCGGTATCAGCAGTGTGTCCAATCGCCGTTGCGGTCTATAATCGCCTGGCATCTCCGAGGCACGCTTTGAACCAGATCAACAGCGTATTCTTCAGGCAATGATCTCCACATTCTGCGAATTTGTGACGATAATTGTCTTGCCGTTCGTATTTGGTATACATTTTTCCTCGCGACGAAGTTTCACCCACATGTTTGCTCAAACGTTTCAAGTTGGATTTATATCATACGACTGTAACGGCCAATCCAATTGTTCAATGTTATCTTTCGCCGTCCACCGTGTGCACAGTGAAATCCTATGTTTCGGGTTAGGTACATGTCCCCTCGTAAAATCCACTTTCCGTTTCTTATTCCGCGACATTTTTCGGCAGATGGTAACAGAGCTCTATGACGAATTTTCACCATTCTGTCGGCATTCGCAACCTCATTCTTTGCGAATAGATGCACAGGATGAAATCCTCGTTTTGAGAAGCAGCTCCAAGCATGCATCCGCACTTCATGGTCTACAGTTTGCGCGAGAAATTTATTCGCGTTGGTTGACCAGACTCGAGCGATTGTACCGTATACTTTGAGTCCGAAGAGGAATACCTCGTTCGAAAAAGTTACCTCCTTCCAGTCTCGCAATCGACATTCTCATGCGCCCAGGCGTTTCGTTCTTCCTATTCTCCTTCCGGGATGATACAGATTTTTCCATTGTAGGTACTCCGCCGTTTCGAAGCATGAGCGAGTAAACGGCTTCGGATACTATTATACGATAAATTGATATCCTCCCTCATCCGTTTCGCTTGTCCTTGACGCAGAGTTAATTGGGAATTCTTCTCAAACAGGTCCACGATCAGTTGATCTTCGTATTCCGAGGTTTTTTCGCCGGTCCAAGCTCGGAAAGCTCGTCGACATTTTTTCCCATTTCTTTATGTGTAGCGGCGTCTTTATGGCGACATGTCAGGTCCCTCCGGGTGCGTACAGAGAAACACAACTCCGGAGCGCTTTGCATGTACGCGGCACTCATCGTCCAGTGCGTTCTCTCCTCACAGAGGTTTGACGAGAACTGCGACCCGGGGCTGTCTCGATGCTGCGTCGTTGAAGAGCGACGCCGCTACATCTCTATACCTATCCTCCTGAAATTTCGTCTCTCGGTATAATTTCTAGTAACCAGTTTCGTCGGTTAGGCCATTTCCGCATCGATATTCGCTCGCGATTATACTCGTACTTGTATGTATTTTTATCAGAGATATTCGGAGATTATTCTACATGAATCCGACCTCAGCTATCCAACGCACGTTTCATATTTCATACCGATGCTCAATTTATTGAGAGAAATATTGCATCGTACTTACAGGTATGCCTACTTGTTCGAGTATTCTTCGTAAATTTTTATAAATATATTTATATTCCTCACCACACCGGATATGGGCATTGTATTATATTATCTTCCCTCAAGCATCTCATCTTCATTATCATTTTTGAAAAATGAAGATATAGAATGCAAAGGCGTACCCATACCAGCACTGAGACTCTTAACGATCACTCGCGATTATAACGATGCAGAGTCTGGGATCCTCGTAGCCTAAAGAGACTCTCTAGAATCTCTAATTGTGAGTAATTAATTTCGTTATACAATACGTAAGAATACGTAATGCGATGGCATTGAACAGTTTCTTGGCGAGACGAGTTGGACCGAGTACATCAGTACCACAATGATATCGAAAACTATTATATTATCGCACGTCCTGAAGGTGGAGAATAATGAACCAAGGAAGAGTATTTTCGGACCTTGATAAACGGGGGTGTGCCCATAACAATCAGTAGATCTTCGCGGATCAATCTCGCCATCGGAGAAACGTATAAGCTCAACGAGCTGGCATGTATGTACAGTCCGGTTCATAAACGGTTTCGCTCTGAAGTTGGCTACGCTTGTGGTAAGTGCTCCGCGGGTAAGGCAGATATCAGTCGGCGCGAGGCATTTGGATAAATTCGGAAATACAACGCGCTGATCGGTCTCTGCCT
Source organism: Phymatocera aterrima (assembly GCA_963170745.1). Taxonomy (NCBI): domain Eukaryota; kingdom Metazoa; phylum Arthropoda; class Insecta; order Hymenoptera; family Tenthredinidae; genus Phymatocera; species Phymatocera aterrima. The sequence goes on from OY720660.1 coordinate 18,843,589, forward strand.
TACCCTCGGACCGTCTTACCTACCACAAGCGTAGCCAACTTCAGAGCAAAACCATTAATGAACAGGAGTGTACCTATTATTTTTTTTCGCCGTGCCGGTAGATCACGATATAAGTACCCGATCGATCTAAGAGTTCGTTGGCAGGTAGGTACGTGACGTTTCCATGGCTAGAAGATAATTGCAAGATGTTGCAGGAGCTAAGCAAACATTATTTCCCCACCTTCGGAAACACTCTCATCATTGAACGATTTCTGACCGGACTGCAGGAAAAAAGAGACATTTTTGGGAAGAAAATAGAAAAGAAAACAACTGAGGTGAATGAAAGCATGGTCTATAATATACGCTGTTGGTACCGATAATCGAGTCTGGTCATATCTTTCGAATCGTTCATTTCACTGTGCAGGATATTTCGTCCAAGCGCAAGTAGAGCGGCGCTACGTTGCTACAGATTTTTTATTTATTTTTTTTATTTTTTTTTTGTTGAGGAGTTTCAGTCGTTGAAATCACTGTACTTTTCTAATTGATGTTCATCAGCGATAATTGCACATTGAATATTTATAAGAATCATTTACTCGTCGACTACGAGAACCGGCCTTGGAATTCCTGAAAACGAAATTCGAAAATTATAAACAAACGCTCAGATATCAATGCTCCATCACAAAAGGCATTGAAAATATTACAAAATCTATTGGAATTGGCCGACTTCGTTTCAAGTTGGTTTTTTTTCGGTCAGAAAAGCGTTCGCCGTAATTTCGCTGTGACATATTTTGTTCGCAATGTTTTCTCGATGGATAATTCATTTTATAAGATTCTATCGATATCGATTTTGAGGAACAAGTAGCAATATTCAAATATTAGATGAGAAAATGAAAATGATGTCGCGGCAAAATTGCAGGGAATAGTTCTCTGAACGAAAGAAGCCAACGCAGAATGAAGCCGACGGATTCTGATAGATTTTTCGTATTTTTGGTGCGCTTCGTTATCGAACATTCATACCTGAGCATTTGTCTGTAACTTCCTCATTTTTCCTTCGCAAGAATTTGTAGGCCAGTTATTCTAGTTGGCGAGAAAATGATTGTTAAAATATTCAACCTGCTGACAATGAGTCCACAGGTTCCCCATATTGCCTCTTCAATTTGACTCTGGTTATGCAATGATCCTCTTTCATTCCGGCGGTATACCGTAGAAAGGAGTCAAAGTGAAACACACGCACTTAACCGTCGTGCAAGTACTCGAGCCGGCCGCGGCGCGGAACGCCTCGTTGCAAGTCGAATGCACATACATACATAGCTATGCATAATATAACATGCCTACGCGCATAGTCGTGGAATCTAAAGAGAGAAAGACGAAGTTTTCGGAAGAACTAGAAGTCGCAGAGGAACCTGAGCTCGGAATATGGCTCCAGAAGTTTCGCCGCCCTCGGATCATCATCCCCCTCATAAAAGAGAGACGCCGCCGTACCTACACAGCGTTGAATAGAATGTACATGCACCCATAACTGGGTATATGGTGGTAACGTATAATATTTCCGTGTTGTACGGAACTTGTGCGTGCGTTCTTTGTTCGTTGGTATTGTGGTGCGTACAGGAGTTGGTAGGTGTATAGTCTGATCGATATAACAATACGCGGAGGGGGTAGCGCGGCGAACTTAACTCAGGGGTGAGTAGGGGGCGCGGGAGAGTAGAGAGCGAAAAGAAGGAGAAGTAAGAAGTGAGAAGTGAGAAGTGAGGACGAAGAAGTACAAGAAGGAGAAGGCGGGGAGCAGAAGGGGCGAGAAGGAAGTTGTGACAGTAGAGACCAATGGCAATCTGGTCGCGATATCTCTGGCACCGTGTCGTGAATCGAATCCTAACCGGGCAAGTCGCTGCGGGGCTGTAACTATCGGCTTTATTATTAGGTCCGAGCTATATCTAGGCATACATACATATACAACCTCCATGGTCGAAGCGGGTCTTAGATATCTATACTTATACGCTTTTGCTTCTGCGACCTTTACCGTTCTCAAGAAATCTTGTTGCATATTGCGCGTGGCATGGTATGTACACCTTTACCTCTTTTGGGACAGTTTATTGCACCTAATGATCACGTAGGCTACTTCACCCACTTTCTCTCTCTTTCACTCTCTTCTCCATTATCCTTTCCTTTTCATTCTGTTCTCTTCTGTTTTCAGACACTCGCAATCCAACTATTACGTACTATATATGAGTACCTGCAGGGTATTCGTATATCACCTAGATTCTACTCGATAACTGCCTACCAAAGACGTGTGATGTACACGAATGCATACACGATAGGTACGTACTACACAATTGTCATCACATTTTCCACATGTGTGCTATCGTTTTAGCAACAAACTGTATTCGTATGCTCGAAATTGATGTACGTGGGTAATGGATGCGTGTAAATTATCTACACGTAAGGTAATTAGGAGCCGAATCTTGGCAGTTGGCAGGAGCGCACACCGCCGCGTAGTCAAGAGATAAAGAGAAATAGATAGAGGACGACGACGATTATTCCTCTACGTACACGTATAACTTCGGTCGGAACGATTATAGTTTAGCCAGACAACAGCTAGACGTCATTTGGGGTGGTGATGGGGGGGTAGGCACGCATTCACATCGTTTTATCGCAACGCGCACGCCATGCCAACTCAACTCGAGCGAGCGCCAGCCAGAGAGCTGGCACCGATTTGTACCCTGCCGCCCGACCAGTGTCTGCCGCTACCACTTGCGATGAAACGCGACTCGACGACTCGACGACTCGACGACTCGACGACTCGACGACTCGACGACTCGACGTTTCACTCGACGTTTTCTACTTAACATTGGGTGGGGTATAGATATCCTACGGCGATGCTTGCGCCGCGGCCGTTCTGAAACGCCCTCTGATATATCGTCAGCAAGTTTTCAGCCCGGATCTCGTGGGTACGATCCGATGAACTTCGTAGGTACCCGTACGTAACCGTAACGGAATGCGGAAGTTTTGGAAATTCCGAAAACCATTCCTGCGAGGGATGTCTGATACGAGAAGAAGAACCCTCCGCCGCGTTCGAGCGACGGGCGATCACATACACAGCGCGAACTTCGCTCCGCTGGAAAGAGGACCAAAGATGCCTTGGTTCGCCGCAGATACCTCGACCAACTCGTACGCGTCGTCGCGATAGTCGTAGCATCTGGCAAGTTGCTGCTATTCGTATATAGGTACTCGAAATAGTCGATTGCTCTTGCTTTATGGACCGTGGTTTTAGATATGAAAATTTCGTAGCAACTTCATGGCCAATTCCAGATAGAAATACCGACGTTTTACGTGCGCAGGATATCGTACGTGCACCTACTATACGGTATACATTCATGTATTCGTATCTTCAGAAAACACACGAGATCTCGTATATGCTTCACTGATTTCTAACCGTTGAAAACATTCAAGCTTACGGGCCCCGTTCGAATGTAGACACAATACGTACTCGTATATATACATACGTACGTACATACTGTACGCTTTGTATATATAGATTATTTTGGGTATGTATTTATACGTACACACGCGCGCGCTTCACGTGATTCAGGGATTTTTGCTGAATTCATGGAATTTTTTACGTGTCCAAATCCTTTTTTGATCGCGTGAATCGCGAAAGCTCTTCAATCCGGCTATACTATAGGAATCGAGAGATATAAATTCTGAATATTAGGTGGATTCATAGGTTTAGGTGGGTTCATCCTCGCTGTAATTTTACTTTCCATCACGTATATACTTTTCAACCGTGAATTGTTGAAATTTTTAACAATTGTACTGCGTAGGTGTAGCCAGTCGGAGTCGGAGTCTGTGAGGACCTTCCACCATAATTAAGAAACTCGGTTAACTTTTGTGAAAATATATGAAATTTCTTTTCAAAATTCCTCCGCAGATACACCGGAGTAAAGATCATCGTGAAATATTTCAACAATTTATTATTTCAATAATCTGAATAAAAATTCGAAGCTTCTTCGCTACCAGAAACAGTCGACAAAATTTCATATGGATCCTGCTGATAGCTGTAGCTGTCGGTTTTCAATTCCAATCGATTTTTACATACACAAATATCATTTCCTATATCCTGCATGTTTCATTAATCTGTGAGGCAGCCGAGTGAAATTAGCATCGAAATACCTGGGTTTTATATGAAATCGTAGACTCCCGTATAAAAAGTAGCATCGCGCTTTTAAATTTAACATGAAATCGATCTACGCCCGCCACACGGCGAATAACCTCGTCTGCAGAAAACGTATATCTTCTGGGCAATTTGTTTGCTTTTTTTCGATTTAATTCTCCCTGCTCTACATACCTGCCCGAATCTCCGTAGGTAGGTATAATGTACTAAATTGCCGTTATTATACCCTTAAATCAATTTCTGCGGCGATTCTGCGCCTGAACTTTATGCAGCTTTGATATAATTTGAATCGCTTAGATTTGCGTTTTCGGTATCTCCTCGCCTATCCTCCTTGTCTTTTTCTACTTTTCAACTGATTCTACTTTCGTTTAATTTCATTCCCATCGTTATTATCTCAAGAACTATATGATCGAACGTGGAAAAAAATATTTTGTGAATTATGATTCCACAACGATAGATTCTTCCCAAATGAAATTTTGAACCAACTCGAGATTTGACTCTCTTGTCTCTCAGCACCGAACCTATGAAAGAAACTTATTGTTAGCTCCTAGGTGTAGGCAATTCGATAGCGGTTTTGGGCGAGGGCTGGCCGCCCCACGGCGAGGGTCGCAAACCGGAACGTATGTGTGCACCTCGGCAGTCAACGACGGCAATGCAGCGCTCAATGGCGGTACGTTACCGACCGCTAAAATGTCCCGTGATGGGCTTGTTTAGGCCACAAACTCATTTACCACCCCCGATCTCCCCCGAGGGTGGTGTCTACTTGCAAGAGGTTGCCTTTGACTCCAGCGTAAGGTGCTAGGCTGACGCCCGCCCGTCAGAGTCTTCCATTTCCATTTTTTTGTCTTCACTCTTCTTCTCTCCGATGCTTTGCCGCACAGTTGTACATTTCTTTATTGTTTGTTTTTTTGTTTCTTCAATTTTTGTTACCTTCTCTGCGATGATATAGTTCAATATCGCGCGAAAAAATGTCTTACGCAAGATTCTACACCACCACAGATCAACTACATCGTGATTTACTTTTTTTTGAGGCGACCATTATCGGCGAAATGGAAGAAAAAGAAGAAGAAGAAGAAGAAGAACGCGCACAAAAAAAAAGAAAAAAACGAAACGCTATAAAAATGATAAAATTGTCCCCGAACCACGGAACACACTAATTCCGAGTATATAGAAGTATGGCTGAACTCCACCTACCCTCGAGTCTTCTTAATCCGGTTCTCGAGGACTCAAGGCTTCACCACAACCCTCAGTCTTGAGCCTCACCAGCTTAAGAAGCCCCTAAACTCCTTGTAGTCAAAATTTAAGTCCAATTATAGAGTAGGTACACTTACAGTATATATTATGGAAAGAAAGAAAAACGAACAGAGCAGAAGGAAGGAGGCAAGAGGAAAAGGAATTCAAAGACAATGGCTTTCTTCAGTCAGGAACGATACGCTTTTTGGAGCTAAGTGATCCCAGCATCCCTTGCATGGTTGCTGTTTATGGCCGTCCATTCCGCATCTCAGTATTCTCAGGGTGACCCTTCATTTGGCCTAGTCTTTAGAGGGTAGGTCGCAAAAGTATAATGTCTCGCGTTAGCGGAACGCGGTATAGACTTACCGATTTGCCGAGGATCTGGAATACAACGCGTTGAAATATTCACGTAGCACCGAACATATACCGTCTACTACTACTTACAGTTGTATGTAACTTACGGAAACGGATGTTGAACGTAGAAAATGTTCGAAGCGGGGCTGAGTAACTATACCAGAGTTTGTTATTGTTTGTATCCGCAGTGGAATTGCAGACGTATATAGATATGTACTACGCTGCTTTGTGGTGAGGTAAAAAACATTTGGAAACGCTAGGAAGAAGCGCGAGGAATTCTCTCATACATATGTGAGTGCATGTATGTATGTATGTAATCTACGTACATATGTAAATAAAATGAAATACAAGGAGATGAAAATATCTCTAAAGGGAGGAACAGAAGTATGTGATGAACAATCGAACGCACACGGAGAGAATTTTGGGAGAAATTTCACGATAATTTCATAGCAATTGAGGATTATACTGGAGTATCAGGCTCTGTCCTATGCAAATACGGAGGGAAGCTATATTTGTGGTTCACCTCGTCAGAATTGTCGCAAACCTCGTCAGAATTGTATCAACGCTTCCAAGACTGTACTGGACAGAAGCTCATACTCAAGTATATTCCACGATTGCTATGAAATTATCGTAAATTTTCCTATAGAATTCTTCCCGTGTAGGTGTATGTAGGTATGTATATCATCGTATATTGCAGATGCCTTTTACCTATACCTACATCCCTACGTGTCTACATAGGTATAAGGAGGAACGAAAGAACCGGATGATCTCGAAGGCCTGAAGATCATAATTGACAGAGAAAAATCAAAGAGTGGAGAAGATAAGGGAAGAGGAAAGAAGTCCAACTTCAGGCAGAGATTTTGTGATAAAATCTAGTCGGGAGTTGAAGAACCAGATTCAATCCAGGTACATACTCTTTATGTGATATTAAATGAAAATTATAACCACATCAGAAGCCTGGCACTTGATACTCGAGTATGATTCATGATATCTGCACACCGATCCGCGAATAATAAATTAAACCCAAGCTGGCCATTTGGCTTGTTCGTTACCTGTCAAACCTTCTGACTATAATTTATAATGGAGATCTTGTTGAATTCTGCAAATGACTTGTACACATGTGTTACGTTCGGCACGAATGGCGTGTAGGTAGATAGAATCGGCAATCCAATATTCGGTGGTAACCTGCACGGGGATGAAGCACCGGAGACTAAAGAAAGAGAGAGAAAGGGAGGTAATGGGATTCTTGAATAGCGGGTTACTTTGATGATCGCTGGTTTAATGACGCGATGATAATTTCGGTTTAAAACGAGGCGCGACCCACTCCGCATCCCACTCTCTCACTCCCTCCATCCCTCTCGGGTGAAATAGAATTCCCGACGACTTGGTAATGGGAGAAAATAATCTTTCGTAGAACATAATTTCCCGTTTCTCTCTCTTCCCGTCTCTTTCTCCCTCATCATCTTCCCGTACTACAGCGGCGGTGTGCTGCTGCCTGCGATGTGCGTAATTGGAGCCACCGGAGTCTCCGTGACCGGCTGCAGGTAATGTTTAAGGCACCCCAATCCCACCGTGACAACGGTCTTCCAGGAGTGACTCTGACCTTAAGATTGCCAAAATGAGTCCGACGAACTCGGTCGCCGAGTACTTCGAGTACATTTCGGGGCGAGGTACCTGCACAGACCGAGGTTCATCTCCTACGACCGAACGTATAATACTACGGGGGAAAAATACACAGGAACCAGGAACGAAGAGTACAGACTTGAAGATGATTTTTCAAGGGTCAATTATAATTCATAAAGTTCATCAAGCTGGTCCACGACGGGAAACAGACGGACGCCGAATAGCGTGGGTGCACGTTATAAATTTCCTCTCCGTTTTTTCATTCGCTAACACGTATCCGCGCTGCGCGACACACGCTTGTTCTCAAAAGAAGCTTGGAATTTATCTTCGGAAACTTCACGGACGTTTGCCGAACCGCACGAGTTCTACTCGGCTTCTCCTTCTTCGTCTTCTTTCCTCGACCTGCCTCCTCTCGCCCGGTTTATATAGCAACGCTATAACGAAGGATCTCCGTCTCACTTTCTGCACTGCGAGGTGCCAACCATAATCGTCCCTGACGACTTGCGCGCTCGAGAAATTCTCACATTTTCAACAACGTCTTTCAATTCGGATATTTTTCGGGCTGCATCGCTCTCAGCATTCGGTTGGCCACGAGTCACTCGGAGAAGCTCCTAGGACGAAGCTTTTCTAGGACTAATCCACGGAGTGAAGCAGAATTATTCTGTCACTTGACAAGGAGAAAAATAAGAAGAAGAAGAACAACAAGGTGAACGCTACTCGAATTTCCCATACATATGTATATACAGGTAAGGCCGTCGCACATTTTCGGTGATTCTCAATCCATTATGCTGAATTTTGTTCACCCATCGCGGTAATTCTCCGTTACGTATCATAATCTATCGATGCTACAGCAGCTATCTAGAGTTATCGATCAATGTTTATTAAATTGTACCGGAGCCCGCGGGACCGCGAACAATGGGGAGAGTATGAACTTGGATAAGTTGATTGACATGGGAACAATTAACGGATATTTGATCTCGCCTGTCTCTTCTTGGTTTGAATTGATAATACCTAGATACATATAGTTAGTTGTAAATTAATCAAACTTCCGTTCCCCGCTTCTACCTCAGCACGCTCCGCAGGTGCGGATTATTAATCGTTGTTTTTTCTTGTCTTGTTATCTCCTAATTTTCCCACCACTATACCCATACCTTGCCGTACCTGCGCTCGAATATAATCCACGTAACCACTTACAAGGGCAAACATCCTTGCAGTTGGTCGAGTGGATCTGGCTAAGAGCTGCAGGAGAGCGTGTGGATATAAAAGCGGATGAAAACAAAAGAAAATCAACCTAAACCCAGCCGCATCCAACCCCTAATCCACACTCAACTATCCACTCTTCTTTAATCCCAGACTCGCCTCCCTCGACCGTCTCTTTCTGTCTTTCTCTCTCCGCGTACTCCCCTCAGAGTTCGCACAGCCTGTGAATTTCTCGTTCGGCTCTATCTCCCCGTTCCTCAATTCCTGCAGGCTTGAGTAATTCGCGCGAAGACCGGAAGTTGAAAAATATTTCTAGATATTATTACAACTGGGTTAAGCTCTCCATTAAAATAACTAGCCGGATGAAGTAGCTAATTTCTTCTACCCTCCCGCACGAGTATATACACACATACACAAGTGTATATGTATAATTTGTATAATTTGCTGCGAAGACGGTTTTACATCGAAAAATATTCTCACCGAGAGTTTTATACGCAATTAAAATAGTTTCGCGGATGTTTTCACCGTTGAGGAATTTGCCTCAAGCTTCAAGCTCTAATATTACATTACCCTGATTTGCAGACTACCGCGGTTACAGACTGTCTGCAGGAATTCGTTTAAAAAATTGCAATATCTCTTCTTCTTACCAAACTTTTACCAACACTTTTCTCTACGTATACTTGGCTATAGGTCATTTCCTTCAAATTCTCTCACGTAAATTTATACACATAGGTACAGCGCTTGATTTTTTATAGAAACAAGCCGAAAAATGATATGACAAAAATCGACAAATATCTCATACTGTAGGTAATTACGAAATGTTTCTACGTATGTGGAGAAAAGTTGATAAGTAACGCGCGGCGCGGGCTTTTCTTCTGGATGCGCGGCATTTCTTCCATTGCATTTTTCTTTCTTTCATTTTGTCAAGCTTGAACCTCGCATAATCAGCAGATTTTTTTACGAAATGGCGAGCATAGCAGCAGGACGACACTATAACCCGACTAAAAGAACTTTAATCAAAACTGTGAACGAGTGAGAGAGACAGTCAAGGTGCTGGAGAGTTCGGAGAGGGAGAGAAACAGAGAGGGAGAGAGAGAGAGGGAGTAAGAGTGAGACCTAGTTTTCATTCGCACCATTCTAAGGAATCAAGCTCGCGGGGCTTTTATTGCGCGTTTCAGCTCCTGAGTTGACAACAATGGTTCCTCCGTACATTGTCTATGCGATTTTATTGTTCGAGTAGTGAATGGGAGCCTCCGAGCCAACTTGAAACTCCCACCGGAAGTACCTCTGCGCCCCTAGTGCCCACGGCGACTTTGCTATGCGTTCCCGATGGGCCACTGAACACCCAACGTTCCCTCTCTCTCTCTCTTTCTCTCTGTCTCTCTCTCTCACTCTCTCTCTCTCGCTGCCTCTCGGTCTTCGCGAGCAAGATTCAACGAATTTCAATCCAGTAGGTCCTGTCCACGTCGTTCGTTATGATATTTTAAGGAATTTCAATATTACCCAACGACCCGAGAGGAGTTTGACCGATAGCGCCACCGCAGCGGTGAAAAACTTGTTTTATATTAGGAGTTTCCTGCGTAGGTAGGAGATATCGATGTCTGTATCTGTAATCCGGAGATTAGGTATATAATAAGTCAGACATCCGCTGGTCCAAGACGATCACATCCGCGGAGTGGCGCTATCGGGAGAATTAGCAGATTTCAGATCAAGACGTGATCGATCTAATGTGTGTACTTTCGCTAGAAAGTCAGAAACTAATGGGACTTTCCAGAATGTATTGACCAACGATCTGCCGCAAACGAAGATCATGGATTTGATTTCCATCCGATAATTCCAGAGACATGCGTGTCGCCACGGCATACATGGTCAGCCGTGGTATAGCCGTAAATTGACGTGAATTTTTCAATCAGGAGTATAAACTGCTTGCAGACCACCCGCTAAATTCACGCAGATCGCACATCACGTGCGCCACGGGGCTGGTTTTATGACGGTTTGCGAAAGGCAGAATTGCTAATTTTCTCATGCCTTTTGAATTTCGCCATCGGTTGATAAAAACTTTGTATATATATATGTATAGGTGTATATTTTATTGTAGTATCGCGAGCGCGAGTCGGCAGAACGAGGTGTAAAAAGGTCTGTGCTTTTAGGGTTCGCACAAAACCGGGGGTGATATTTTACACTTGACACGACCCGGGTCCTTGCCGGGTGGCGAGGTGTCGAGAGCGTACAGGGGTTGGTCGTCGCGGTGAATATCAAGGAACACCACCAACCCTTCTCTAATGGTTTCTTTTCAATCGAAAATTGCCCTGCCTTGCTTTTGGTCATTTTTTCTCTTTTCTTCATTTTGTTTTTCTGTCTCGTTTCGCATTCCCGGCTGAATACACATTCTCTGCTGAGTCCCTATTACAGCTGTATAGTAAGAATAAGTAGATACACATATATACCCGAGTATGCCAGCGTAGAATTACCTAACGTTAAGGAAAAAATTTTCCCCCAATCACGAGAAATAAAACAGAAAACAGAAATGCCAAATGTTTGTGCTTTCGAACATATATTGCCGTGGCTTTCGAGAAGGAATGCAGCGTTAATTACGTGCGGGTAGATGTTTTCAATTACATTCGGTAAAACACATTGGAAAAGCCGTAACCACCGCATGAAGAACGTGACAGCGCGCTTTTCGACCGTCATCGATTCGTTTTACTCGAACAAAGAAAGGAAAAAAGAAGCTCGCCCATATCTCGTGTTATACGTGAATACGGAGCGGCGCGTTCCTTTTCTTTTTCCTTCAATGATTTTCTCTTATTTCGACTAGCAGAAGGCAGTCAAACGGGCTCGTTGTTCAAAATTGTGTTTGTATTTTTGTTTTTCTTCGGTTTTTTTTTCTGCTTTGATTTCCGTTACCCCAATATAGATATTGATTCATGTTAACAATATTTGATCAGAAATGACACAAAAACGAGAATCCAATCAAAATTGAACGCATAGATACGATATACATACAGATAGAGGTACATACTAAGCATTTGTAGATATTTTTCATTATTTTTCACCGAAAGGTTGAACAGTTCCGAATACTTTATTTTCTTCCCTACCCCTTCTTCTCTCTCTGTATTTTCCGCTTTCCTCTTTTCTCTTTCTTTTTACTGTTTCTCAACTGAATTAGCGGTCAGGTACGTAAAGTTAAAGATCGTGGGAGTAGGGAGAATCACTAGACTATGTGGTGAACCAGAGGGGTGAGACGAGTTTCTATTCCCCGACGCTTTCCTCAAGGAAATTCTTATTTTCCGGTTGACTGACGAAATAAGAGGATTGCCGCCTCTCTATCCTCGCGGTAAACTTCCGCTCCCAAGCTGTGCACACACATACTACAGGTAGGTATGTATATCCACACAGATACCTAGAGCCACTTTGGTAATAACTCGATCGTCTGGCCGTCTAGGGAATGTCCGTGTTCGCGTGAAAATTTTGCTGAGATAAAGAATTCTTTTTTCGTTCTTTCTTTCTCCCCTCAGTGTCTTCTTATTTCTCTACTATTTCTCGGTGTTTAACCGCATTCTCTGAGTTTAGGTATACAGGTATGTAGTACCTACTTGGAAAATTCATTCTAGGTGGCTCTGGAGTCGCCGCTGGCAATCTCTAACCTAGCTAACATGGAGAATATTCATCTTCCGTCAAATCCGATCAGTGTTTTGAAAAAGTGAAATACTTAGCAACTTTCTGCCATCGTGCTCAATGAATTCTCAAAGTTTCATCGAAATCGACTTAGTCATTTGCGAAAATTTACGATTCTCATTTTCGAAACGGTTTCCGTACATTCGGGATGGCGGTCCCATGGCACCTTCGGAGAAATTTCAGAAATAGAAGGAAAACGATCATAGGTCATACCTAAATTCGATTTGCCAATAACAGAACTGAAGTTACAGGTTTTTTTCCCTCCCATTACGTTCATCATTTTTACATACAAACTTCTGAATATGCATATATGTGAAACGTAGAGGTATGTACGTAGTGCATAAATATCTATCTACGAATGATGATATTCTTGAAATTCCCGAGGCACTGAGATTTGATTCGAACGCGTTCTAATGTAACGATTTTCGGAATATCTATTTCATTCGAACTTTATTGAGCTATATAGACAGAGTATAGATAGATATATGGTTCGTGTCAGCCGTTTGATATTGATACTCACTGCAATGTTGAATTTGTATACGCTGTTCGTTGATACCGTAATTATTTACATGAAATGGGTATGAATCGAGCTGGATATAACATTTACCTACGTAGTATAGCAATAACGATTTTTCCGCAGGATATATGGATCGTGAAGTTATTCTATAGAACACCTGAGTGCAGGTTCGGTTTCAAAATTCATCAGGAGGTGCATTAATTTTCGATGCAACCCGAACGAACGTGTTCGTTTGAATCGTTGATCGCTTATACAGTTTTAGAAGTTTCAAAGATGAAATGCGGTTAGTTTGAATCCAGCTCATATAGCAGCAAGCGGAATATTCACCTACGTGGATCTGTGGATCAGGTTAGCGCCCGATTCGAGTATAAATAAATACCTAAGCGGGTATGTAAGATAGTTATGATACGGAGCTACTTTAATATAGAAATGAATTCAACCAACCAATTTACCATGCGCTATAGTGTATAACAATATATTTGGTTAGTCTACGTATTAAGTATCCATACATTATACTGTCGACGAGTGTTTTTCTTTTACATTTACCTATATAGTATGCATAAACGAGTAGTTATGTGATAAACATCTAGCATTTAATTACATATATATATGTACGATACATGTGTTCATCGCACACGTACGTTTGCCTAGAATATGATACAAGTATGTAGGTACCTACTCGTGGTTTTACGGTGAGAGAACAATGTGATTAGGTGAATAATACAGGTGAATATAACGTATAGTTAGTGGAGCAGAGAGATTTCACTCACCAATTCTCTAGGACACCGACGTTGGAAAAATTCGGCGGGAAACTCGCCGCCGCCATTTGTCGGAGAAGTATCTTTGCTGTATTAATTCCACCGGTATAACTCGTCACCGTCGATGTTACTGCAATCGGAGAAGAAAAAGCAACTATTATTAATCATTGGTTCACCTGCTTGTCATATTTTCCGGTCATGGAGCCGGAAAAGAGATATCAAATACGTCCGGGATTTGATACTCGATTCGTATTCTTTGGTCTTATAATTCTTGGCACTGCAGTTGCGTAGTAAGTACAATTTCGATTTTCCGTTGTCCGAGTGAAAGCAGAATAACGCGAATGTGAATTTCGTGGCACGGGTGCAGGTCGTACCTTCAAACTCGTCGTAGCTCCAGTATTCCTTTCGCAAGATTCTCCGTATGTCGTTGTAATTCAGGATTATACCTGACACAGGGAAAATTCGTCTGTCATAGGTATACGATCGTATAGATATGCGAGCACGTATAGAATACCGTAAGAGATTTTTCTCCGCGGAGAGATAATAGCTGTGGTGCAGATTTTCTACTCATCGCTGTAGAATTCTCACTGCATCGGGAGTTGCCGATTCTCCAAACGAAAATAGACGCCTTCAGAAAGCAATGGAAGTGAGACAAATGGTAGAAGCGTAGTACGTTCCTATACTACTGCATGCTACTACATTGATCGATATTACCGATAAAATGGAATACTGGCTCTCTTTGTCTTCAGATTTTATTTCTATTCTTGCCCGCCGTTTCTCACCGAGTTTTCCCATCTTTGGCAATCAATTGATTAATTCATCGAACATATATAACCTGCTACTGCAGAAAAAACCAACCAATGTCCGTGCGATAAGCGGTACTTCAATTCTTGCAAATTTTAAACGCCCAAATTACATAATTATATAGACTGAAAATGATAATGGAAAACAAAAAGTACACCTTCGACAGGATCGGAGAGCGGAGTGTTGTTCTTTGTCCGCCGTCGCTGTTACGACCTTACGAAATCGGGGAAAACCGCATCGTCGATTCATAGAATAAATCGACGAATCACCGTGTTTTTTATACATTGATGCTTTTTTCAAAAGTATTTTCCAATTTTTTTTTCTTGTCAACGAAGCTCCGATTTTCAACGTTTCAGTATAGACCGAGATAACGAGACGGAAAAACAAAATCCTCCCTCCCCTCCGAACACCCGGAAAAAAAAAACACAAAAAATTGGAATATTCGTTCAACTCAACAGAAGTTCGAATCAATGAGATTTGAATAGCTACAAATTGTACTGTATTGCAAACGCCAACTGCAGTTGAGCAAGAGATTTTAACCAATTTAAATTCGATTAATTCAATCAGTCTGCTGCCATATGACGACGCGGCAGAACAGAAGTGCACGGTAGATGGGTAGGCATGCATGTGTTGTAGATGCGTATACCTACGGACAGAGCAGGTTGTGCCACTTGACCGGAAAAAAGTGCGCAAACATTTCTTTCGGGTGAAATGTCAGTCCGAACCGGGTATACTAAAACACGAGTACCTACCCATCTATATAGCATCCCGGGTTCCGGACGCCGATGGCATCGATTTTTATTTAAAATTCAATTTTCGATGTATCAGTTTTTATATTTTTGTATTCAATTCTAGTTTGTTTCGTTTGGTTATATTTTCCCTCCGCTGCGGAGGCAAATGCAGAAATCACGGGGGGAGAGGTTGGTTCACGCGTAGTTGGGCAAGTTTGAAATGTAATCGGAAATTGGCTTCGAAAATCTATGCATGCAGGCTACGGTACGAGAACCTATTTTGAAAACGAAACGAAAAGAAAAAGCTGAGGGGAACGAAGAATTCGGAGGAAGAAATTCGTCAAATTGTGTTGCGCAGGTACTACATACATACGTATTCGTCGATTAGATTTGCAACTGTAATTTTGTAAGGGATGACGTGGACCGACGAACCTAATTCGTGAAATGAACATGCGTATGCAAATTTGCACATTTTCTCTTTTTTTTCAAACTTTCATTCTCCGTACCTAATCTTCGGACATCTAATTCCGAATGGAACAATTTGGTGGAAAATTAAAGACCAATTTTTCTTCATTACTGAATCTGAAAAAGGGAGGAATGTGTGTGCATGTACCCCTCCTTATGTATTTCCTTCGGTATTTCCTGTTGATGAAAATTTTGAACGTAATTTTCTTACTCGCTGATTAAAACGTTCGTTTACATCTCCGCTGAGTGTTTTCTTAATCAAAGAAAAGATTAGAGCGTACATAACGATCCTCGTCAGAACGAAAATCGGCTGGTTCGGGACTGGTCGAAGACGTGGCGGGGCTAGCCGTTTGGGGTACCCGAATAAAAATGGGCGGCGGGCTGCTGCTGCTGCTGCTGCTGCAGATGGAAAATGTAAATTAGCTTCTTATCGTGAGCTAATAAAGCAGTGGCCCATACCTACCAACGAAGAATGCCGCGTCAGGGAAAATTTAACGCAAACAATGAGCCCGAATTAAGGCCTAACATTAAAGCTCGTCCGACGGGCTATACGAAAGCTCGTTAGGCCGGCGGGCCAAAACTGAGAACGGCTTTTGACGAGGAAGCTCAACATTCTCTGCCGGCGATGAATTGTTTAGAAAATAATTAGGTATCCTCCTAATTTGGTGTCTGGGCTCGGGGTATGAAATCGGCTGCAAAGTATGAGAGGTAAAGGAAATTCCCAAAAATACGACGAGCGTGTAGGCACGTGCAACACGGCAATACTTTGTTCACGCGGAGTGAGAGGAAAAAGATGTGGTCTCAGCAGGCACTGTATAGTCTGTAGAAAAATTGGAACCGCAATCGTCGAAAAAAATTCTCGATCTTGTGAATCATTGATGATTCCCAATAGCTGTTATCTGGATGCGGAAAACTGAATTTTCCCATCTATCTAATACGAGACAATCTCTTTACCGTAGGTGAGTACATGAGAAAAAAATGCGAAATCCGAATCTGATCGTTGGAATTTCGTACTCTTGATTCACAGCCGCATGTATATACCTACATGATATATCCCTAGCATTCTTATGTGCTCCGTTCCTGATAAATATGAATAGACGTGCGTGAATATACCGTTGAATTTGATACCTCACGAAGCTTGGGTAGGTACAGATCGGACGGCGGTTTGCGTTGTACAGCCGGGTAGGCACACCTACATCAACGGGAAGAAAAGATTTCTTTCAAATTACGTACATCGCGGTGTATGTATGGTATACGGCGCGTGTTTTCCTGTGAGAGAAATACATAAATTGTCTGGAATACTGCCGACTCACAAGTTTGCCGGTTCACTAAATCGTACGTTATTATGTGTACATGTATATACATCCCACCTACGATACACACATCCGCGTATCATATACAAATGTTTATGTAGCCCTCGCCGTTAGTGTGAGTGAGTCAGTGTGCGCTAGCGAGTGTAGAGCAGATGTATGCATGTACGATGTACCCATGCGCATACATACCTATATATCTGCGATACGACACAACGCAGCTAGCCTGGGACATTTTAGCCGCTCCGTAACCGCGCCGGCGGCGTCCCAACGTTGCGACGTTGCTTTCGCTCTCGAAGTGTTTGTGCGATAACGATACTCACACAATGCAGAGGAGGTGGTAGATGCGAGTTTCGGGAGGGTTTTTAGCTACGCGTAGAGAGAGGGAGAGAGAGAGAGAGAGAGGCTCCGTTAACGAGGAACGTTTTCATGCCTCGTCCCTCACGCTCGCCCGTTATCTTTTTCAACCCTCGCGGCAGGGGCGCAGCGTTCGCCCTCGGGTCGCGCGAATAGATTGTTTATAACTGTAAATTTATCTACAGCGATACACGTTGATAACGTGATTACTGGATATGGATCGTCGACCGTTCGTTCGTCTGTATTCAGAGCTGTACACGAGTTTCCACCTACGAACTTTCCTCGAGTTTTGTTCAAAGATCGGTCTTCGATCGAGTCATAATTTCCGCCGAAAGTGCCGAAATCTGGTTCCAGCATCACGGGAATGAGGCTTTCAACTGCGAAGAAACGGGGATGAAAATAATTCAAGGATTCAACCGACCGTTTGTACAACTTAACGTTCGTTACGTCGCATCAGGCGATATCGAAATACTGCCCGGTGGATCCACCTCGAGACTCTAAATTCTAGAATCAACAAGCCGACCGGATGTACGTAAGTAAATGTGCGGATGCACACTTTGTCATACGTATAGCTCGTTAGGTACATACCTATCTATCCCCGAGTCAACGCTGCGAACTCGATATCCCGGGTCTTCGTTACGCCCGTTTCCTTCTTCTTTTTATTTAGGTGTCATGTATTATAAAACGCAAGAGTAGGGCAGGGATGGTTTCAGTGTCGAAGGGCTATACTGCGCCGCGCCGCAGGGGTTTGAAACCATGGAGGTCATACCTACGGGCCGCATACGATAAATCTTGACTTCACGTTTGTACGATGTCACTTTGTATCTGCTCAGTTTTTCCCTCGTCGTTTTTCCTGCCTGTTATGGCCACCTACGTACGTATGAAGTATCGTTTTCATCTCGTACCTTATACTCGGCTCATTTTTACTCACGTAGCTCAGAGATCACGGTGAGCCGGGTCGCCACGTTAACTTTTCTTCTTCGTCTCACTCGATCGAGTTCCAATTAATCCCGAACAAGGGCTTTCCGCTTTAGCTGCTGTCGGTGCTTATTATATGACCGCTTAACGCGGCAGACCATAAATGGCAGGCTCAGACGGCCGTTCAAGAATATCAGTGTACCGCAGTCTAGGAATCAAATGAAGGGATATATTATATACTGTGAATGAGAAACAGGGAATGAAAAAGGTAACTGAACAGGAAAATAATCAAAACGAAACAAAAATGCCCAGAAATAACAATTTCCCGAACGAAAACCAAAAAATGCGAAAAAAAAACAATTAAAAAAAAAAAAACCGTATTCGTTTGGGAACGCGTTACTTTTATGCATTTTATTCCAGTTCCATAGGTCTTGTCTGTTTTTTGTTTGTTCGTAAAACAGCTAACTACGCCACGGATATATGTACGTATATACGTATACTATCGTATAACGGAAGTAATTTTTCATCGGATTATTAGTTTTCATTTCCCAAATGGACTGACCTGTCATTCCGTAATACCGATGGATTATCACATCACCGAAGACGAGTTCAAAAGTCTCCTCCTCGTCATTCGGATCAGTTTGTCATACTCGGCGTAGGTATATATACCTACCTACATACCTATTACAGCCGCATGCACGTCGGTGAATTTCTGGAAATTTGCTCGTAGTCATGGCCACCTACAGATTAAAATTTGGATTTGACGGATGAAAGAGAAAAAAATTCGTCAAATATACGAGTAAGAAACTAATTTTGAAATTACGAGCTCAATTTCTCTGATCCACCTCACTGCGCAGTGTCGTAACTTCCGTGGTACAACTTTCGCCAATGATTTCAACGTCGAAGGTTTTTTGAAAAAATTCATGCGGTACCTAGAGAGACAATGTATGTACCTGAGAGCTAATTGTCTCCTATGTGTAGTACCAGAGGTTCGTACAAATCACATATGATGTATTCGCGTCGGTATGACTGCTATGAGGAATACAAATTCCTCCTCATACGAGTGAGACTATATCATACTTTGGGGGTGGAAGGAGCCAATACCTGTCCTCCGATAGGAAAAACAGGTATGCCAAGTATTTCGATGTGAGGAATTTCGCTGTAAAATTTTCCTGCATAAATCACATTTTGAAAATAACTCAGATTCTCGTTTCTATAGCCTGTGTACATTCATGTGAAATGTGTGCATACGAACGGTATATACTTATGGTGTATATACCCGCGAATTCTTCAATTTATTTTCTCTTGTTTTCTTCTCGTTTTGGTAAAAAAAAATGCATTCCCTCTATTATAAGCGATACAGCGAGAAAATCCCCCGCGTGTTTTCGCAACGGGGGCGGTTGATCGAGGAGCGTAGCGCCGCGGCGTCTGGCGTCGCGGTATCGACGTCCCGGTGGCCCTTTGGTGTCCCGACGCCCACGCGAACCAACCTAACTCAACCTTTCTTGCGCTGCCTGGAACCCCTGACCCTCGTGCCTATCTTCTCGCCATCCAGAGCCCGCTTGTTTGCTCTCTGTTCAACCCTTTCACCGATCAGATCACTGCAAGTTAACAGAAACCGAAGTTCGACGAAGTGCGAGTGCTCTAGTTGTAATTTCGCCGATGATATTACCCCTTTTATTCATCGTTGAAGAGAAATCGTTCTGCTTCTCGTGAGCAGCCCTGTTCGAGGGTGAGAAATTCCAAGAGTGGTAACACGTAGGAGGCACTCGGCTGCTTCGTTTGGAATTGAAGGAAAGCTCGTCTTTGGTTGATAATTAACGTACCCAAGTAGTTCATCTCGCGGCAAGTGTACCTACTTAGGGTCTCCTTGAAGATAACGCTGAGAAAAATAAATGTCATGAATTACGAAAACGGTAATTTTTTTAACGTTGCTTTATGCTCAAACGTTCGCAGTTCTTTCCGGGGGTAGGGGGAGGAGGTTTCTTTCAATTTTTCAGCGTTTGAATCCGTTAAATGGGAAAAACCATCCGATTCGGGAAGTGAATCCGCAGTCGCCCTAAAAAATCACGGTTCACCCTGTATTCTGAATTATCTTCGTGAAAGAAACCTTCAGCTTCATGGCGAATCACAAATTTTCACGGTGCGAATTGAGGACGATAAAAATTGATAGAGAATCACCACGTAGTGAGCTTTTTACGAGAAGATTTTTACCGATTTTACTATTCCGGAATACGGGTGGAGGACTCCGATAAATCGGGCAAAAATCGGGCAACTTAGACTGTCAGCGCGTTGCATGAGCTTACGTCAGTTCAAACTCAATATCCGTGAGACATTGCACAGGATTCGACGCTGCGCAAGTTCATTCTGAATTCTCATCGCTTTCGGAAATACACGGTGCTTAACTCGCAGTCAATTTTGTTTGCAAATTTTACATCTCTCTCCATCGGATTTCGATGAAAGCTAATATGGAAAACTTATTAAAGAGAATAAGTTGATGAATTGAAAAACTAAAATGGAAATAAGTATATGTATGATACGACATCATAAGCATAATATGTCTAGCGACACGATCCGATCCTTTATTTTTCGAGTGGTCCAACTTATACGTAATATGAAAAGTCGTGCAATATTCTTATTGAAAGTACAATTCAAAAACTCTCATACACTCGTGCACTCGGGCACGGAGTATATTAGAGAAGTTGGAAATTGTTCAGACGTCACGAGATAATACGGTCTTTCGATTTTGTCATAAAAAGTCACTTCATGGGTCTGGCAAGTTTTTAACAATCTTTAACGATAGATACAAAATGATCCGCGGCGAGGAATAAAGTAGCAATGTCGCTGCTCGCTAAGTTCAGCAGTGCCGGCTGTGTCCCTCATAAATTCGCGAGCGAAACGAGCTGCAGTATACCTATAACCAGCCCCCTTCATCCTTACGCAAAGCTGCAGGGATTTCTACAACCGCTCACAATGCTCTCGATTATTCAGATTAAGGTTACGCAGTACTCATACCATTACCGACTGATACACGGCAATCTTACGTGTCGTCTCATTCGTAACCCGTTGAGAGTAACGGGCTCAAATTTGTACAGTGTACCTATGATAGTTCATATTGTCGAACGGTGGAAAGTGAACCGCATCGTGAAACTAAACTGAAAAATTTACTGATCAATCAGTCGGTAAAAATCCGGAAAGTCAACCGGTTAACTTTCCACTGTACGACGATATAAACTAATAAGTATACTGTCAAAACTTGGGCCCATTCCTCTCATCAGTTTATGAACGAGACGGAATATATGAACGACGTATCGGTCGGTAGGGTAGGAGTATTGCATCGCCTCAAGAAATAAGAGCTGTGCAAATTTACGAGGCGCAACAATTTTGTCGACGATTCTGATATACTCGTATGACTAGGTATACAATATGGCCGTAACAATAGTCTGTTATGAAATATTTACCAGAAAGCATTCGTTGGTCGCGCGAGGGTGAAAAGTTAATCAAAAAGTTAGCAAAAGCAAACTTTTCTTTTTCTTTTCAATTTTTTTTTTTTTTTTTCACATCCTATTCTATTTTTTGTTCATTTTCGTTGGCATGCATCCCCCTCGACCACGGTCGCACGTAGCCATGACGTATTCGCTGCGTATATTCAGACCGTAAATCATAACCACAAAACATTTGGACAGGAGGCAGCCATATTGCGGGATTACATACCGTGTCACAGTTATGTTATTCATCAGCCTAGGCCATGACGTGTCGTATCGTTGTATTTTGCTTCGAAAACTGACCTCCGAAGTTGTCGCCTCTCGGAATCTCTGTCGACATTCAATGAAGATCGAAATTTCGAGTATATTGAAAAACGCTAGACCGATTTCCTGATTTTCCTGCGTGCTCACATTTTTGATTATATATATATATATATATTTTTTTTTTAAATAATTTTCTTATTATCGGCTACCGCTGAGATTATCTTTGAATATTTTTTGAAAATTTCTTAACTTTTTTATCCATCTTATATTCGTATGTATTGCACTTCTTCTCCTTTTCTCGTAGCTCTGTAATATCGTCATATCATCTTCTCCGTTTCTACACCTTTTTCCTTTTTCTTATTTCTTTTCTCATAGAGTAGTATGTACGTACATACGTACAAACAAGTTTCTCAAAGTGTCATCGAACGCTCGAGACATTAGCAACGAAAGATCGAATTTCCGTGCTTCCGAAGATGAGGGGGAAGAGAGAAAAAGAGGGAAAAAAAACGAAGAAACAGTAATTCCAGATGCCAGTTAGCAGCATCCATGAAAAAATATTTTCCCTACCGTTTTTCTTATTCTTTCTTCGTTCTTACTTTATTCAATTATTTTCTTTCTGTTTTCCTTCCCCCGACTCGCTTTTCATCCCCTAATTCAAATGTATCTACCTAATTTTAACTCCCTCATTTCATTATATTATCGTAAACCTCTGAAGTTTCACTCTGCATCGGGGGGAGAAGAGATTTTCATGATAATTAACGAGCAAAAAATTGGGGTAATTATATAAAATACGAAAATTATTATCAAGACTCCGATGCCAACGTCTCTTCGTTTTTCCTTCCGCGGAGCAAGTATATCTGCTGAGGTAGGTACTTACACAAAGTTTTTTTCGAGCTTATATTGAAAAGTTGAGAGTAATTATTCGAACGCAGAGAACGTACGTGCAGCTTTAGGAAAAATCTGCGAACGATTACATCAATGATGTACGTGACAGAATATCCGCTGGCCCGGATGTCTGCGCGGTTACAGGGTAGGTAGGATTCAGGTCAGAGATTTACCAGCTCCTTCTATACTCGTATTACGTAAGCATATATCCTGGGAATGTATATTCTCTATTTGGCGCCATCGTCGGGCGGCAACTCCGAGAGTTTTGGCTCTTGTTCTTTTTTCTCGTGCCTTCTCTCTCTCTCTCTCTCTTCTCCTCTTCATTTTAGTAGGTATTATTCAACGTATGGGATCGGCGCTAGGGCGAGTATTTCAACCCTTGTAGGCAGTTGGTAACATTCCAAGTATCAGCCGACTTTCTTTCTTACTTGGCCAATGTTCGAAGCGTTAAGCTCTGCTCGCATTACGAAAACTTTTACTCCAAACTTATATATATATATATATATACCTATGCCCATACTCACTTTGGTTTCAGAGAAACTTTTGGAATAGTGTAAGCCAGATCAGACCTATACAAACTATTTGTACTTAATTTTGTGTATCCCCCCCCCCCCCCAGCCGCCATTAAGGCTTCGAAGATATAATCTGGATTAACAAAGCGAAAGGTTATCGCAACTTTTAATCCAACAGGCGAGAGAGCGCTGAAAGAAAAAATTAAAAATTAAAAATTAGAACAAAAAATCTGCATTTCATGAATTTTTCATGGCTGGGAAACGCCTCCGCGTGTGTGTATATCCGTGTGTAATCAGGGATTTCAAATTCAGATTTTTCGTCTCTCGTTATTCTTTACAGCATTTATCTTTCCAACGCATCGAGATACGGGGAAAATTGTGCGAACGATTTTTTTTTCTTGTTTTGATTGGAAAAAGTGAGAGAGAGAGAAAGAGAGAAAGAGAGAGAATGAGAGGGAGGAAGAAAGAACCAAAAGGGTAAAAAAAAGGGGGAAATCGCTCAAAAGAGAAGACTGCGCTAATTGTAATATGATTATCGGTAGGCAGATTCTCAGAGTCAGCTCTCACGTTCCGGAGTGATGTAATATCATATTGTTAAGCTTAGGATCGATTTTTTTCCGCGCTCATGCATACGAAGACCCTCGACGATTGAGCATGAATAATATATTTTCAATTAAAATCTTCATGTATTCTCAATTATATGGCATGAATTTCATTCTGACCTCTGACCATATTGAGTTACAGGTATGTCACATATCACATAGCATTAACAATTTATATCATAACTTAACCTAGACTGCAGTTTTGGCCGCCAGTAGTATGTATGTACTGGCGCCGACGTTATAAAGAATGCGGCAAAATATTTTCAGGAAATGCAGTTTCGCCTTCTTCTTTCATTTTTCATTCTTCATATTCTGAATCTATGTAAGCTCGGAATAATTGTGAAATTCAGAATTCAGATTGCAGGGCACCACTACGAAAAAAATGGAACAAAATGAACAACGTTGAACAATGCGGTCTTGGAGATAAATTAATGGACGACGAAGCACGAAAGATGTATATATATATATATATAGAAAGAGAGAGAGAGAGAGAGAGAGAGAGAGTACTTTATTAATTCTTAGTTTCCTCATTGGATTACTCTTGATTTAATTGGCGTAATAAAATCATCGGAGCTGCCGACCATGCCCGGAGCTTTACCGTCGAACTTTTGTTGAATTCTTACGATTGGTTAACACGAGATTATATAATAGAATAGAATAGTACTAAACTGATAACCATAGTCATGGGAAAAGGTTTTTTTCCCCTATTCTAATTTCCTCTATCGAATCAATTAAGCAATTATCACCGCTGCTGCAGCAGTCTTGAAATTACCTCGTCGTTCTTTTTCGGTTCCAACTGTTATGCAATTAACAGAATAATCGCCTTAGAATAAATCTTCCGATTCCATAAATCCTTATAAATCGGGTGAAAGAATGCCACTCGCACGCACAATATCCGAAAAGAGAACGTCTGAAATCACATTTTTTCACCTGTCACCTAATGAACAAAAATTCTCTAGAGAGTATGTATGTACGTTCAGCGTGCAGATACTCGATTTAATTTTTTCGAAGGAAAAACGGCGAAGAAGAATCGCGGTCGCGTCAATTTCGTGCGAGAAATAGAAACATCTTCGATAGACCGAAGAAAGATCTGTTTCTTTCCCCCCAGAATTGTTATTCACTTTCGAGTGAATTTGGTGAAATTTGAGAATCTTGTTCATTTGTCTTCGTACAATGATCGATATTATGCAGTTTGAATTGTTCATTGGCAACATATGTAGAGTGTAGAATGTAGAGTGTAAGATAGCCGAGAACGGTTTGGGAGACATCGCTGCCTCGGATTTCTCGTTAATAAATCAAAACGAGAAACATGTTTTGCCGAGTTGTCATTAACGCCTGACGTGGCTCCGATTTGGGAATCTTGGCTCCTTCTTTTTCTCGTTGGCAACATGTTGTCCAACGAATATAGTATACTATATAGTTAACTACCAGTAAATACTTCGTAGGTATATACAAGTAGTTGTATGTAACTCCTCGTTTCATCGTCAGCTTCACCCGCGTTTACAGCCTCTCACACGTCAAGAGCCGGAGTTTCGAAGGGAAGAGAAGAGGCAGAAACTGCCGTACGTAAATATAGACTCGATCTTGCGGAGGAGTAAACGTCTCGTGAATCGCACGTATCGCATTATAAAGAAAGCTAACGCGTGGCAAACGCGACAACCAAAGAACTTAAAAGAACAGAACGGAAAGCTAGAAACACATGGGCATAACTCCTGAGGAAAGCTCGATTGATATGAATAGTCAATGCAAGTATGTTGATTAGTAGTAAAAGGCAACAAAAAAAAAAAAAAAAACAACTGCGACAGCGATCGACCGCGGTAAGAATTCTGATATCGGATGGAGTAAAAATGGGGAAAAATACAAAATACGGGAGTAGTATAATAATTTGGGAAGATGGGTCGTTTATCGTACGACTAGCCAGAAATATTCTGGTGATCTGGTGATACCGTTATACTCCGGGATCTGATTTCGAGCTTCAGATATTTAATAAGAGAATTGAGGAGCGTGTATTATTTTCCGTCCACAATGTATAGAATGTGCCTCAAATGATTGTGAGCAAGTATATTACTAAAGCGAATTTCGGTGAGATGATTTCGACAGTTTGCGAGAGCTTGCGGAGGTAATGGAATCCCAACGTGTTATCCCAGGAGTTCCACATTTTCACGGTTCCACGTTTTCACATTTCGTTTCTAAAATGTGCTGAGTTGGGAGGAAAGGCGTGCAGGGCACCGTGACTCCGCTGGAAAGTCGAAGAAAAGAGAAAAAAGTAAGAAAAGTGAGAGAAAGAGAGAGAGGGAGAAAGAATAGCAAAAAAAGAGAAAATTTTCACTCGGAAAGCACAATGGATTAACGAGGGAATAATGGTTCTTTGAAAACCGACCATAGGTACATTTTCCATAAGCTTAGTTTAGTCTAGTCCCTGAGTTGCAATTAGAAATGCTTGTGAAATCGAGTAATTAATAATAACAGTGATAACATAGCCGGCCTCCCGAATACCCAACCACTAGATCAAAGAGCGAGCCGGAATAGAAGAGAAAACAAAAGGTAGGGAAAATAAACAGGGACCAAAGCCGCCATAGGAGGCCAGAGACATTGGCTTGTGAGCAGCGAACCTGCAGCACCTCATAGAACCACAACCTCTGCAAGGGCGCTGAGGAGTGGGAGGACGGGGGTCGTAGTAAAGTCAGGCAAGCGAATTTTGCGGCTACTTGGTTATCACGGCTTGGTGCGTTTTCGAAATCTGGGTTACCCAGAGTGCACGTGAATTTATCGTTGGAACTTGCCGTGTTCCCTACAGCCGCGGCAGCCCAGGATAACCGTCGGAGTGATATCTCGGAGGCGGAAGCCTGACCTGCAATTACGTAATTTGAGGGACGTGTCCCTACTCCCGTCTCTCTTCTCTCTTCTCGTTTTTTCATTCTTTTTCGAATACTTCGTTCTTTCGTCGAGCAGCGACCCCCGTCGTCGGTGAAGAGAAAGGAAGAACAAATTTTCGGTAATGAAAAGACGACTCGGCGTTCAACTCCATCTTCGAGATAATTGACTTCAGAGTTGCTCAGTTACCGCGCAGATTGAGGGACGCGGGAAATCGGTAAAACGATAAAATAGTACGATCGGGGGTGGCTCGAACCCTCGGAAATCTGACAACGAACAAGGCTCGATAATGAACCTGCGAGCTAGAACCGCAGATTTTATACCGATGCAATGCAGTGCAATGCAATGCAATGCAATGGTTGGTTGGTGCGGTGTACGGCACCGTGGTTTGGTTCTCGTTGATTATCTACTTGGTCTGAAAGCTAAAGTAATTAACTGCAGCACTAGTAATGTCTGCTTTCTCTGGTGTGGGTACCTGCAGGCATGTACGTAGGTGTACGTGCACCTGACTGCAGGAAATCAGCCTCCGGAAATCCACTGTACGATGTAGTTCTGTATAAATGATGACAAGCGACAGTGAACCGCAGAGATGGAGTTCACAGCCTCTGAAATTTCTCGATTGTACAGAAATTTTATATGATATTTTAGAGTCCGGTCAGAGGCCTCCGCGGATCTACACGTATTTCCGCAGGATGCCAAGGATTTCGATCACCTGTCGTCTCGTTTTCGCATCGCGCTGGCATGTTCTACACGAACGGCGAAAAACGGCTTGTACATAATTCTTTCAGTAGGTATACCAATGTTGGTACAGCTACGGTACCACCGCTATCGAGGAAAGCGTGAATGCACTGGGGTGCGGGGGTGCGGGGGTGTAGTATGACACGGGTCGATGAGAGAAACAGGAAGAGCGGTGGGTAGGGTAGCAAAAACTTGAGCACAGAGGTAAAGCAGGATAATGGAAACTACAATGGCTGCAAAAGAACTACACGCGAGATGCGACACTGCGAATGTATCATTCCTGCACTGTCTCGGACAAAGCGCGTACAAAGAGTCGAGTGAACGAGCGAAAGGGGAGGAGGGAAAGAGATGGAGGTGAAACAGAAAAAAGCGAAGCGAAAATAGAGAGAGGGTGGAGAACGGCGGAGAGAAGATTGCTGCAGTGAACTCGGGAGAGTCTACTTACTGCTACAAGCCCGCTCCGCTACGCTTCTGCAGGTTACTTATTCCCCGTTCTGGATTATTTCACAGGGATGTTGGTGAAAATTAACTGAAAACAAGTCCCCGCCCCGCCTCCCCGCCGTCCCCCCACCAGCAAACCCCTTCGGTGTAGTTTGTGCACACGCACGAGCGTCGGAGCTTAATTTTCGTTTTCATATTAACGAAAAGTGCGTGACCACGTGCCAGTTGTGTTTACCGTCGTTTTACGGATGCGAGAACATACCTCCTACCAGGTAAGTACATACATGACCCAAAGCGTTACATCATAACCAACGATTTTAGGACGTATAAAATTTCGTCACGCTCGTATAGTATGCGTACGAGCTGTGCCTACGCACCTACATGCACGATGCGGGGTGGAAAAGGTTTCTTATCTACCCTTGTTACTTCTATCGATTTTTCAAACTGTCTCCCGTCAGTTCATCTTCGTCTCTTTCCTCTTCACGTTCTTTGTTCCTTTTTAGTTTCTTTCTCTCTCTCTTCTGAGCTGCGCCAGCCAAACCCACCCCCGACACAACCTGCTCCACACGCGAGCTCTAAAACTTTACGTTTCGTTACAATCTTTCGTTGCTCGCGCCTCGCGCTGCTTCAGCGAATTCCAGATAGTTTGACGATTAACCAGCGATGGCCAGTTTCGCTTTACGATCTCCCGATGCTGCCTCGGATTGGATAGTTCGAGTAATCGTTATCAATTTGCTTACGGCGTTTATGGTTTCACTCCAGTTCAGTGTTGCATGAACCCCGATAAAACTGTATAGGTATATTCCTAGGCTGGCTCTCAAAGTTCTCGCAGTTTCATTTACGATCTCAAGTACACATTTGTATTTATGTATTCCATGATCGTTAGCCTGCAGTGAACCGCAATAATCATCGGAAGGTTCGAGCTTGGTTCATCTTAGTTCTCCTTTTCCTTATTTTCCGTCTTTCCGGATTTTCTTTTCATGTTTCAATTACAAAATTGGTAACCTCTCACTTGATAATAATGATACTGATAATCGAACTATATGTCTACCGTGCGCTGTATGAAAGAAAATCGTTGATTTACGACAGCAAAGCTCTTCGATGAAGTAAATAATTTTTTACTCCGCTAGTGATCCCCCGGCCTTTCCCTGCTCCTCGTCGATATATATATACTGTGCTATACTCTATACTCTATACGCTACGCGATTCGGTCCAAGAGTTTACTCCTCGGACTTTCTCCGTCGGGTGTGTCTAGGAAGCCATAAATTCTCAGCGTGTAAAATCGAGACTTGCATCGCATGGAAGTTTTCTTGGTCAGTATCGCCGTATTTGTACCGACATCGTGTCTGCGCCCGCCATATAATAGCCACATTACGTATCTGTGATACAACGTTCACAGAAAGTAAGAGAAAAATATTTCTTACTCTGCGATAATTTTCTCTCTCGTTTTTTTGAATTGTTCAATCAAATTACGAACGATTTGTTCATCTCAGAGAGAGAGCAAGGGAATGAAAGAAAGGAAGAAAGAAAGAACGAAAGACAGAAGCGAGCGAACGAAGAAACAAACAGTTGCAAGGCGGAAAAATCAATCGACGTAAAAAAAAAACGTATCTTATTTTCGTGTTCTTCAGTTTTTTTTTTTTTCGTTTTTTTTTCACGGCTTTCGGACAGATCGTCGAAAAGTAAAGAGGTGAAATCGTGAAGGACGGTGGGTATTGGTCATCCGGCAATAAAGTTCAGTTGGATACTTGGATACTCCGCTGCTGCAGGGTGATGGTCAATAAAAAGTTGTCAGCTTTATGCGGAGCCCAGTGGTGGGTTGGGTCAACGGGTGGACCCTACGGTTCCCTTGGGGTGCCGATGCTGACCTCTCGCCATGCCTCTCCGACGCGCGACGCCCTGGGATACTGGAAAATTGTTGCTTCGCGGCAAATAGGAGGGGTGCTAGTGAGTCGGAGCAAGACGGAGAGTCACGGGGGGCGAGAGAGCGGGAGAGAATCAAGAGATCAAGAGAGAGAGAGAGAGAGAGAGAGAAGGGAGAGAAAAAGAGTGCGCGAGGTTTAGCGAGGGCAAGTGAGAGGGTTCCTTTAATTAAAAAAACACGCTCGAGCCAACCCCTAGTCCTCTGCAGCTCTCCTCGGCGAGAAGAACCAGAGGAAAAGAGAAGAAGGCGGATCAGAAGGAATAGAAAGATAGAAGGAAGCAAGTGAGAAAGAAACGAAGAAAAAATCGGAAGCTAAAGAATCTGGAAGAAGAGAAAATTTGCAGAAAAACACATTGTCCTGTGCTTTCGGACGATGCCACCCGGGCTAGCGGTATAGTGGTATTACCGGTAACTAGTATATATAGTAGTAACCTTAGGCAGTACTTTGCCGAGCTCCAGCAACTGCGAGAAATTTTGTTAAGTGAATAGGGAAAGATAGAGTGAGAAAACAAGAAGGATGAAAACGAACGAAAAAAGAAACTAGATGAAAAATAAAAGAAAACCACGAACGACACCCAGGTGAAACCAGAAAGGTATGTCTTCGTGTTAATTTTTCATCCGCCTGCATTGTATGATTAGAAGGCCAGTGTATATATAATGATATTGCGCATGCATTCGAAACGGAAGAATGCAAATCATGCAGTGGATGGCCGGTTGACGATCGTCATAATCAATCCTTGCACGCGTAATGATCTCTATATTATACATATGTATATATTCAACATAATATTGAATAAATACGTTACATTGTGCACACATACCTCCTCCTCCAGCTCTTCGTTTCTCTCTCTCTCTCTCTCTCTCTCTCTCTCTTTTGCCGAATGCGTGGTAAAACCAGTTACTGTACCTGGCTACCTGTATAATAATGTACACACACATGTACCCATATCCTCGGCTGTATACGTAATCCGAAGGTTCCAGTTAAATGCACCAACCCATATTCCCGCCGAAACCAACTCCCTACGTGGGTGGAGGCCACTCCCGTTACGTTTAAAATTCATTAAATATATTCACTTTATCTCGGAGCGTAAAATTCACACGGCTTTCCGGAGAAACGAATATTCCCACTATAGATTCAGATTATACAGTTCTATATGGAATCTATAGCTACACGGGTATCCGAAAGTCGATATAGAACCGCGATTATATTTTATACACACACGCACACACACACCTATGCATATAGGATGTAGGCATATATATTTTTTGTTCTTTTTTTCTGTCCCTTTATCTCTACACCTACTCTCTTCACTTTTTCGCGTGAGTTCGTTTCCCTGTCTCTTTGTAAATATACCCGGGCGCCGAGAAGCATTGATAAATATTTAACGACTCATTATCGTACGAATAGCGAGCACGGAGTGAAACAATACATACATAGCTGCGTTGCGTATGTATGCATGTTGTTTTTCATTTGCTTTTTCCTATTTCTTTTTTCCGTTTCTCTTTCTTTGAGCACGAGATGCGCGGTTTTCCACTCGATCCTTATTTTCTATTTCACTCACTGAGTATATACCTGTGCAGCGCAGTTGAATAATACAACGATCATTCCAATACCTGTATATGCGGCTATACTCGCGGGAATTTTCAGTAACAATAAAATTCTCCGTTAACTTGGAGGGATTTTTTTGTTTTTTAAAATTTTTTTTCCTATCGGGGCTGGAACTCGGTCAGGGAAGATATAAAACCGATGAAGAAGAAGAAGGACGGCGAAATGGGAACAGATAAAAAGAGAGCGATCGGGATGGTTGAACGGAGAGGGGCAGAGAGGCGGAGGCGGAGGCGTTTTACCACAGCTTAAAAATCAATCCGAACCGAACGAACATTACTTATTTTCGTTTCTTTTGCCAACGCGGTTATATAACACATCATCGCGCACCGACTCAAGCTTTGTATAGTCTGCGTAATGTAGGTATGTGTATATTATACTAGTTTCCATACGTATACATTCATATTTTACTACATATAGTATATAAGTATGTAGGTGCGTGTAATATACTTTATATACTAAAAATGTTAACGCAGAAACATTTCAAAGAACCAGTAGCTCGTGTCTTTGAAACTGATCTAATTGCCAGCTAAAACGTGTAGGTATCGTATTTTCTGGCGTGTCGCGGTCGTGCGGACCAAACCTGCAGCAATGGCTTCTTTGTGTTCTCAATTTGCGTCCTCATATAAATATAATAGATATAAAATGTGTATACATATAGATATAATGTGTGGAGTTTGCCCCGATACCACATTCTAATGCTCGTGCGACGTATGATTTGAATCGTTTTGAATTACGGAGAGGAAAAGTAGTGCTTTGAAGTTTATCGAATCTTCGTAAAATGACTTGGTACGTGGGTGGTACGCAGTGCGTACTACATAATTGATTAGCGAGAGAATTTATCCGCAATACAGTTACGCGATATGAAATTCCACTGAAGAAACAAAGAGACAGACGCTTGCCAGTGAGCAAAGTTTGAAATGAACTATCAATTAAAGTCTGAGTTCGAGTGGTCTGGTTACGCAGATAACTTCAATGGAGAAAGGAAAATTGCCGTGTCAGATATACCTACGCCTCATTTTCGTTGGTATTCAAGCCGGGATGGTGTGTAAAGCACGGAAGTAACGTGGACGAGAGAAATACCTTGGGATTACGAATAATTAGGCTGAAGCTCTTAATGAAACTCCTCTCGAGTCTTCGTTCGTATTAGCTTGTCTCTGCAAATTGGGTTACCTATATATAGGCTAGCCAACGAAGAAGACCTACGATTCGCGCATCATCTATATTCTATACTCCATGCTCTATAAGTCTATACTCCATAGTCTTCATTTCTATACGGTGGAAGACGGGCTGGCTGACTGTTACTGCCTCACACTACTCGACCCAACGCACGGCACGATAGAGGAGATTTCAACGTTGAGCGGTTCTCCTCTTCGTTGTTGCCGCGAATCGCGATCTGAGAGAATTTTAGCGCCGTATATAGTTTCGACGGGCTGGCGAAAAATTGACGATAGAGAAATTTCCATTCCATCATTTTCGTCGAGCGATCCCCGGAGTGAATTGTCAGAAATTTGACGAGGAGAGTGGTGAGCAGTTAGAAAGATAGTAAACCCGGTGTGAGCCCAGAAATGACGTGCGATAAGAGAAGATAATTAATATGATGAAATTCCTAGAGGAATGAGGTTTCTCCGCGCGAGGCCACCTTCGGCCCACCTTTCGCCGGGTTCGAAATCTTTGCGGAGTTTCCCATTCCCTTAGAATTCCTCAGGTTATCCAGAAGCCCAAGTTCAACCTACGAAATCTCGGTCTTAGCTCTTATCCGTAAAGTTTTGGGACAAGTGAAACAGCGATTAACGCCTTAGTCCGAGTTTCTAAGGACTTAGACAACCGGCAGGAAGCACCCGTTCAAATTCCCAAGTTCATCACGAGCGGCCATATTTCATATTTATATTCAAAAACTATCGTACGGTATTACATTATAATAATTACATGTACACAACTATCGCATGCATGTACGATGACGCATGAGATTTCGTTTGTTGAACGCGGTACAATTATCTCCCAATAAAAAAAAAAACAAAAAAAAAAAAAACTCAAAAATCACGTTAGGCCTACGTCAAGGTATCAATTACGAGAGAAGGGTGCGTCTCATCCTCGTACCTGGTCGTATAGTGATTTCTCACGCAATCTAGATTTTATAATACGTAGATATAATATAGCTCGCGTGTCAGTGATCTGGACAATAGTTGGTAGGCCCTCCAGAGGCGTAAGTAATGAAGTATGATGAAAAGTGTTTTACCCCGCGGAGTAGGTGACCGATTTTTTCTTTCCTCTTTCCCCTTTTTTGCCACGGGTAGGTACTATAAATCGCCCGGTTTCTATTTCGATAGGAGGCCTGAAAGCGAAGGAGAGAAAAGAGGAAGGTAAAAATATGAGAAGTTTATAAAATCGATTATATCGTATCATGGCTAAGTCTTCTTCTCTGATCTCGAACTTTCATCTCGAATTCATGTATTCGTGAGCGCGGAGAGAAATGCACGGTGTGTGTTCATAAAGATGGTATACATGTACGATACAATATAATACATATATATACCTATGCGACGAACGCAAAAAAAGATCCGCCATTGAAAATCCGTTAAAACGTACAAAAAAATAGAAGAAGAAAAAACGACATTACACGTACATATAGTTATGTATATATATACCTCTGCTACATATACCTATATACCTATGTAGCAGGATCATTGAAGTATGGATTATCGATTCAGCGTATTACGTATATTATTTCCCGTTTGAATTTTTAAAATTCTCTGACTCGAAAGTAAATTTCTTTACTTTTTTTTTTTTTTTTTTTACGCTCTGGGGAGAGTTTATTTTCCGCTTTTCACCACTGCGCGGTAAAGGCACCGGTGATAAAGGTCAGCAAACGTTACAACCGCGCGCGAGTTGCTTTCTGTTTTTTCTTTTTTCGTTTTTTTTTGTTTTTTTTTTTCTCTTTGCTTCCGTTCGTGGTCAAATATAGGTATATATGTACACACATGTGTGAGTAGGTATTACGCACGGTGGCTCGATGGGCCCCGTACATCGTACGCCTCCTCAAAGTGCCAAAGTTGATTTTTTCCTCCGCTCTGGCGCTCTTCCGCCTCTCGTCACTTTTTGAACATAAATATTTGTAAAATTTCCCACGCGCTTTTCACTCCCACGTCTTTTTACTCCGTTTTATTAATTTTTTTTTTGTTTACCCTTTTCTCGCATCATCGTGACAAACACGTGTTTGTTATACGTAGGTACGTGCATAAAACTGTACTGGTTGATATACGTGCGAAAACGTGAATCTATGTAAGATACTGAGGAACATGATACCTGCATGTATAATGTTGAAAAATGTGATTGGAACGTGCAGCTCCGTGTTGTTTTTTTTTTTTTTTTTTATCTTCTGCAATGGAACAAACGGAAAGTTTTCCCATTATTCGGATTATTTGAATACAACTATCGTTAGTCGAAGTGTTGATAAACGAGGATCAGGAGTTAACGATGCGCTTTAACGAGCACACGAGATTCCTCTGCTATACGGATGATAATAACTATGATAACAATACATGAAATACCCGGGCCGAGGGAATTTTTACTTGAAAAATTTGTCAAAGACTGTCTCTACCAGTTTTTTTTCAGTCTTTCCAAGGTTAGTAAGCTTCCACAAAGGAGGATACTCTCCTTAGTAAAAAGACAATAAGAAACGCATGAGAATTGCAACTTTGGTTCAGCTAGTCGGATCATAGTCACTACCATAAATACCTGAAATAATTGCTACTGGCTTTTTGTTTTCTCTTGATTATTATAATATGTGTATGGAATTTTATCGAAAAATGTAAACGTATGTGTATCTACGTAGGTATGGGCCGTGCCAGCACGGACCGCAGTTTACTTATGGTAAGCGAGCGAGGTAGAGAAGCAAGAAGAGAAGGGAAAAGGAAAGGAGGAAAAGCGGAGAGATAAACGAGAAAAAAAGGGTAAAAGGGTAAAAGGAAAAAAGGGGAAAAACGTAGAAGAAGGGAAAAATGTTGAGCGTGAATGGCGGAAAAGAGTACAAAGAGAAAAACTAGGGGGATGACAAAGGGAGATGGATACCTACCCGAACGTCGTCTACCAAATCACGCTTTTACGAATAGTAGCGTGAGAATTCTACGGCAGGGTCGAAAGCGAACAATGGAAGTCGCATATAGAGACGAAGAATAGTTTTCTAGAACTCTTCTTTGTATATAGTACACAGCGTCTTTGTCTATGGCACTCCGTACCTACTACGGGGATACAAAACTGGCTTTTCCGCTTTTCCCTGATCCGCTCGAACACAATATACATACGTGTACAAATGTACATACATCCCACGCAGCCTAGTCTCTAGGTATAGTAGACGACAGGCACACATATGTATTTATTTATATACATCTGATACAGACGTGACGGTATTTTTCATTTCAACATTATCTCATTTCAGTTCTCATTCTCATTTTCATTTCCGAGACATTGGACATTGGTCGCGAGAACTTTACAGGCGACGCGGACGCTGCGTAGATAGATCCAAAGATAAATAGCAATTAGCAACGAATTTGCGAGCTTCCTGCGGTTAGGAACTGCTCCCTCGTATATAGCTCGGGGAGCCCATTAAATTTAGTTAGATATACGACGGTTCCAGCTCGGCAGATGTGTGCAGACCATCGGCAATAGTTATTTATACGGACCATATGGATCAGATATTTTAGTGGGAATTCAGTTCATCAAGACATCAACGAAAATGCTTTTGCCGACTCGCTCAGATCCGTTTTGAATAATAAATGAATTGCGATTGATTTTGAACGTTGAGTGCGGTCTCACCTCTCCGTACGCGGTCAAAATGGAGATGAAGAAGAAGAAAATGAAAATAAAGTAGATTTCAATTCAAACGATCGAAGATTCGGCAGCTATAAAACTGCGCGCAATTCAGTGCGGTTAGCCTCTCATCTCACGGCCGATCCTCTCCGTCTTTTTCCCTTTCATACATATCCTGCTACACTGCAAAACTCTTTGACTCTTGGTTCTTTCTTCCTTCTGCTCCGCACCGATGGAAAATTGATCGATTCCTATTTCCCCGCCAACGGATTAGATTAGAGATTTCGGCAGGTAGCTAGGCGGCGCAGAATTCGAGATAAGATACGTAAAACGTATATAAAAGGAATCGTGTGACCCGAAAGACGAGAAATGAGAGACAAAAGACAGAAGAAAGAGCGACATGCCGGGCGGGAAGGGTTGGTTCACCCGATTGAACTTCCCTGGGAAATAATTAGTTTTACCGTTCGGAATTGTCGTCGTTTAAAGGATCCAGAGACCGTCGTCTCATTTTGGCGATATTTTCAGGAGATTGGTGTCAATTATCTCATAATTAAATGCCTTCCTTGAAGCTTTTGAACTCGGGATTTATCATCCGCGGTAAAAAAAATGGGGAAAAAGGATTCCAAAGAAGGGTTAAATTTTGCTCCTCCCTCCCCGATCCCCCGTCTCCCGCGGCGGTAAGAATTTAATAAACCCTCGTAGCACATTCGTAGGACGCTAAGTAGGTACGAGGTAATGAATTTCTAAACATTTTTAAAGAAAGATGAGAGAGGCTTCACCGTGGTCGGATTCCTCATTCTCCATAAAACGTGTAGGTACCTACTAAAACCTATAGAAGAGGTTCACCATTGAGACTTCAGAGCTTGTATCTTAGGGGAAAGAAAATCGATTCTCTATTTAGTAATTAGGAGGCAAACGAGAGAAATACTCCTACCGAGAGAGTTCGGCAGCCCTCAAGAGTCCCTGCAGGAAAACGCGCCGCCGTTGTTGCCGTGCATTTATCCCTGATTGCTTCCTTTCTCTCCGGTTCTTTCTACTTTTTTTCCTTTTTTTCGTTCACTTTTTCTCTGCTTTAATCCCCGCTCGTTCGTCCCGTCTTCTTCTTCTTCTTCTTCTCCTTTTTCTTCTACTTTTCAGTTTCCGTCATCTTCGTAATTCTTCAGATTTTAATGCCTACGGGTTTGTCGCGGCGCTGTGCGGCGGTATCGACCGTTAAAAGGTTTTCTCTTCTCTTCTCTTCTCTTCTCTCTCTCTCTCTCTCTCTCTATCTCTATCTCTGCAGAAATGCAAAGTCTCTTTCTTTCTCTCTCCTTGTTGTATACATGCGACATATCGAATCGGCCAAAGAGGAAAGCGTATCGTTGGGTTGTGTATAGAAGAGGGTTGCTTCAGCGGAGATGATTAATGGCAAAGTAGGTATTTCCGTTTGATACCGTTACTCATGGGACTACCCGGCTACCAAACGTTCCGTTTCACTAGCTACGGAGTAGGTATGTACAAACCACACCATCGCTAACGACATAAGCCGCAATTGTAGTTTAGTTAGTTCACTTACAAGATCGAATCACGAGCTGACTGACATCCGCCCTTAGCCAGTGACCGTGAACACGCTGATTTCCCCCAAAGGTATACTCGAAGCCAGAAAATAACACGATACATTGATTTGACGAAGGCTCTGCCCTTCATTTTGTATAATTCTACCTATGTAGGTATGTACGCGTGTACACATAGAGGGTGGGCCAAAAAGAACCGGGCCGATTTAAAACGTGAATGAAATCCGAACGCGTTGACCGATTTTCGGGAACATTTTTTCGCTTGGAATAAGAAGAATAAACCTTCCGGTTCGCGCCTGGAGATCCAAAGAATCTTCATTCCTTGCTGAGATATACGCTTTTGAAAAACAGGTTTTCATAATGTCGCTGGGCGGATGAAACAAATCAATATTAAAGAAGGTTCTACTGATTTTCTATCTTGAATCGTGATTCGAAGTTTGATTCTGACGTTTCAGCAATTCCTCTAGATTGTATTCCCGCGATAAGGAATGTTTCTTGTGATACTAGACTCAAAACGCACGCTTTGAGGTTAAAATTCTGTTCTCGGGGCATTATCGAGAAAGTCCACTATCGGAAGAGTCGGCTGTACTTACATGATGTCGCAAACTAAATTCCGCTTCCTATTTGCTCTTTCGGCGATCGCATCGATCATATAAATTGATAGGAAATTTTGAAATATGAAGAATGAGAAGAATGAGAGAGAAACACACCTTGTTGTAAATTTGTTGTCGATAATTGAACCAAAATGAATAAGTCTTTAGATCATAATTTAAGATGGAAATTAAATTGAACATTTTTTGATATTAATTTTGTTCACGCTCCCAGCGACATTTTCAAAATCCGTTTTTCAAGAGCGTGTATCTCAGCAAGGAAGACAGATTTTTCGGATTTTGGAACGCGAGCCGAGAGATTTGTTCTTCTTATTTCGAGCAGACAAAAGTTTATGAAAATTGTTCAACGCGTTCGAATTTTATTTACGTTTTAAATTGTGCTGTTTCCTTATTTGGCCTACCCTGTATACGTATATTACATATATAATATATAGGTATGTCGAATAGTCAGGATGAATGACGAAGAATACAGAATATCTCGGAGACACGAATTCACTCGGTCATCATCGGTTCACAAATCATTTCTCTCACAAATCGCCCAGCAATTCCGATAGTCCTTTTTGTGAATGAGCAACTATCGATGCTTCAACGACTCTGTACGAGCGGATCAATCTAGAATCTAGATCGCTCCGTTTTCAAAAATACGCGGTGGCTGTTAAATGAACCACGGACATATACAGGGTGGGGCACACAAGTTGGCAAACGCGAATAACTTGAAGATGCAGTGTTTTCGAGAAAAATGTTTCAGACAAAAGTTTCATCATGGCTATAATTTTTTTTTTCCAGATTGGTAGAGAAGTTCACGGTCATTTAAAGGTCAACTTCGTTCTTTCAAATGAATACCTCTATTTTTTTTCCCACAAATTCGTATTTTGTGTATGTGAATGAGCAATTTTTATCCAAACCAGTTTTTTATTTGGTCCAATTGTTTGCTGGTGATCGAGCATTCTATAAATTTAGCAATTACGTCACAAATAAATATATTTGCACAAACAACTTGAAGAACGTATTAAACGGAATAAACTAGACAGGAAAATATGAAAGAACGGATCAGAAGTGCTTGACAAGATATTGAGAGAAATATTCCACTACGGACGGTGCAATCTTTTGCAAATCGTATCGAGAAGTGTGTTGAACTCGAAGGACATCATTTTGAACATGAGTTACACTAATTGTTGCTCGAACAGAGTGGCGAGGTATCGTTCTGTTCATTATGTTCTCCAAGTACCAACTTTGCGCGGAAGATATTTATTTGTGACGTAATTCCTAGATTTAGAGGATGCTCAATCGCCCGCAAATAATTGGACTGATCCAAAAAATGGTGGGAAAAAAACGTGCTCATTTTCACACATCAAATGCGAATCTGTAAAAAATTGGGGTATCCATTCGAAAAAATCGAAGTTGACCTTCGAATGACCGTGAACTTTTCGACCAATCGGGAAAAAATTATAGCCATTAGATCCCGCTTCGGAGATGATAAAACTTTTGTCTGAAACGTTATTTTCGACAAATACTTCATTTTCAAGTTATTCGCGCTTGCCAATTTAAATGCCCCACCCGGTATATCTATTATTATATGCCACGCCGGGATTTACATAGTTCCTATTTCGTAATGTTACTACCGCGTTGTATGGCATTATATCGGGTTCCGTAGATATATCCCAGAGTGTAATAAATCTGTTTCTCTTTATTTCATCTCTATTCGCAGTCATTGATTACTTTTCGAAACTGCCGAGTTTTGTGGTCTGTTCGGCGAGGAAATGGAAGGAGAACGGCGGGGCTGAGGGGAAAGAGTGGGGAACGAAAGGGGATATTTTGCTGGTGAAAAACGAGAAAAATAAAATACGAGATAGGTATTTCTATCGCTGGGGCCACGCTGAAAGCTCATACAGAAAAATACAATAATGCTTTCGGGTCGAACGGGGCGGAGAAAGAGGAACGAGGCGAACCAGTGTGACAGGAGTTCGTGTATTTTTATATACCCATATCCACGCGTTACCAACGTCCGCATAATCCACGAGCTCAAAAATTATACTCGGAGGGGGAGGGGGCTTTAAAAGCGATCAAAATTATCCGGGATAACGACAAGAGGCGTATATAGTACCTATACAGTTACTCGTTCTTTTAGCTACTAGACGCACACGTACAGTTCACGGACTCGCTCGTGCGCTCGCCGGGTCAAGCTGCACCAGCATCAGACAATTCGTATGAAATTCGTCTGCTCGTGGATTGTGTGACTGCAGGTCAATCGGCAAAACGAACGATTTCAAATATCCGCGTTGAACGCGGAGAGAATTTTCAATCCGACAAAAGTATAGAACTCGGAATCAATGAGTATGAGTAGGTATAGAGGGGTTGCATGGAGGGGAGAGATCGTAGCGGGGGATGATGAGAAGCCTCGAACAACATGCTCGGAATTAATCGAATGCGTAAAGGTTTTGGGGAACCGGGGATCGTCGCCGCATAGTTAGGTCTAATCTCGGCCTAAACGCGAGGTGGCCAAAATTACCGATTTCGCAGGATAGAAGAGTCTTCATTCGGTATTCTCGCGCACGACGCTTCCTGGGAACTGGGGCTGAGGAATCAGAAAAAGGGAAAATAAAATGCGGTACGATAAAGAGAAAGAGGAGAAGCAATCGGAGCGAGAAAATCGATTCGACAGCTATCGCGAACCGCGCGTTGCACAGGTATAGAGCTGCTGGACATTACACTCGCGTCACATCGACTGATGCGTGCTCGTTTTGCCCGATGAATCGCAACACCTGACGTGGGCTTCGTTTCGAGTTTCCTCTACGGGTTCCTGGCACTGTGAATGGGAAATCGACCGGCCGCGCGCCCGCGTCGCGCAACCCGGGGCGGGCGGCGGTCGAGGACCCATAGCAACCACAATTAAAACGGGGCAAAGAGGGACCACACGCCCAGCCCTTTGTGTTAATTTTCCTCCTTCAAGGTAAGCCATCTCGTATCTCTCGCCTCTGGCCCCGCGCCCCTCGCCTCTCTCTCATTACGAGATTTCCTCCTTGGTTTTAGGTTACGGGTCACGCGCGATAGCCATTCCCGACCTGCACGACAGGGTACGGCAGAGTAGCCGGGGTTTTCATCCTCCTCTGTGTCGAGGCGCTCTAGGAGTGTGTCTAGAGTCGAGGGCTGCCTGCTCGCGGAATAGGAAGAGAGAGAGAGAGAGAGAGGGAGAAAAGACAGAGATGCCTCTCACCTGTTACTTCCAGTCACGTCCGCGTCCACGTTTATTTCCATTCCTATTTCTCTTCTACCTTTCATTTTCATCTACTTCTTCTTCTTCTTCTCCTTTTCACTCCTCTAGCCTGCAGGTTTCCTCCAGCTCTGCAGAAACGAAGCAACGAGAGTTTCTCGAGGACGCTAGCGACGCTCCTAAGTAACTGATTTCGCTGTTCGGTACTCCAGAAATTTCTAGCGTAGACGCCTGGTCTCTTTAACACAATATTTCCGCTCAACCCTCAGCAACGGAATGAATTTCTTTTCCATGCTCACGTCACATCTGTAGCTAGCACTATATGAAAAAGCCATCTGGAGTCTGGCCGCGGCCGCGGGTATGAGATACCTCCAGAACCGCGCATTCTGTTTTATTTCCGTCTTTTTCCCATTTATATATCTATATCCGTGTACGCTGTACCTTTCGCGCAGCGTGCTTCTCTGAGTTCCATTGTTGTCGTCTTTTGCTTTTTTTCCGCTACGATAGGGTACAATAAATAATCTGTAGCTGTATATATACCTCTTCACGCAGTCGTCTGATATCTCGATCGAGCTGCCTATTCTCGATATCATATCGCCCTGAGGAAGACGGCGCTCGACAAGTTCTTCGTCCATTTACAGGAAAAAATGAAATCTCGCAGCGCCGGGAACGGCGTGGCGTCCGAGAAGAATTGAGCAGAAAAATTCTCATCTACCGAATTGATCCGACTTTTCTTTTTTCTCTTTCAAATTTTTGGCAACGCATTTCATAGATTGGCAATTTTTCTTTTTCCCTTATGCACCTACGTAGTACGTCGCATAATATATATATTGTTCGTGAAAATTACAACTTGCAGTACTAGAGTCGATGAGGTTAGGTTCGTTTCCTCTTTTCCTTTCCTCCTCTCGTCTTCATTGTTTCTCCTTCCTGTTCAGCTTACTTCCGCTTCTGTTTTCTTCGCATTTTCGTATACTCTATCTTCTTGACTACACGCGGAACCACACGCTGCAGGTTAAGCCTCGCGGGTGGCGCGTTGTATAGCTGCATAAAACTAATCGTTTTCGGTA
Organism: Phymatocera aterrima; assembly: GCA_963170745.1. Taxonomy (NCBI): domain Eukaryota; kingdom Metazoa; phylum Arthropoda; class Insecta; order Hymenoptera; family Tenthredinidae; genus Phymatocera; species Phymatocera aterrima. The sequence goes on from OY720660.1 coordinate 18,886,263, forward strand.
TCCAACGGTGTTATTTTCTTCCCCGTATGTTTTTTTCCATTTCGGCTTAAACCTGAAGACGAATTTCTTGTTTTTTCAGGGATCGACCAGTCAGTCACTTTATAGCACTATTTCCTTTCCTCTGCTTTTTTACGAACGTTGTGCGCGGTTCGAGCGAATTCAACTAAAACCGGGCGCACCCCCTTTTTCATTCAGAGGATGAAAATCTGAATGTAGGTAGAAAACTGATGGAAAACAAAGTATGAAAAATGGGAATTCTGGCTGTCGAACCGATCGAGCTCTTCCAAGCCACGCGTTCTAATGTATTTTCATTTATTTTTCGTTCCCTTTGGCTTTCTGTGCTTCTTTCTCGGATTTATCTATCACGGTTAGAATTCATGAGATTTATTCGCAGATGTAAACGAGATCCGTCCGTATTTCGGATAGAAATCCATTTCCAAATCTACACCAAGAAAGTTTCCGAATTTTAGATCTTATTCGTTCAAATTCGCGTGTGCATGTGTATGCATGTACATACCTAGGTATATACGTTGGTATAGCGAACGCAACTCACGTTTTCGTGCCGGAAGAGAATTGATAGAACTTAAGAGGAGGTAGGATAGCGCTACAAGGCGCGTAGCACAGGTAAGCAAGTTTCGGTGAAAGCTCGCTTCATACAAACCTGAATACGGATCAACGATGATAAAGTTCGATCGCGTGAAAGTAATAACAGAGTTCAACACATGCGCGTTGCGGAATCGTAACAAATTGTTGTAACAAATTGCAAATCCGTTTTCGAATCCGTAAACATCACCACGAAGTGCAGATATGATAAACCTCCAAAAGTTTTGACTCTGATCAGCGAACTAAACGCGAACTAAACGTATTTTGGTGATGTCTCAACGACAGTCTGAAAATCCGAATAATACACTATCGGAATACATCAGAATATCGAAAATTTTCTATTCTCTGCGGACGAAAATGAGAAAAAGAAGATTGAAAGAAAAATTATGGTCCATCGTAACGCGAACGCTGATATTGAGCGAAGATGACATTCTGAGGTATAATAAAAAGTAAAAATAAAATTCGCACCGGTGGTGGAGAACCGCGAAGACTGCTTCGAAAACAAGACGCTCCTCGTTTCCAGAGCGACCCATCAAGCCCAGCATCCACTGATCCGATCTCTAATCGCTCGAAGGCTCGAAGCAAACCGAGGACAGGCGCAGACGGAGTTTTATTTTGTCGAGGTCCTGACTAGACGAGATTTCAAGGGAGAGTTTCTTTATTTGAAGACGGGTTTTGTCCACGGCAAACCTTCGTTCCTTTTTCATTTTTTGTTTGTTTTGTATTTCATTATTTGTTTCTCGCGTATGTACTTCCTCCAGATTACTTCCACTTCCATAAGGGACCACGAATTCCCTGTTCTTCTCCTCATCTTCGTCTTCTCAACCACACGTATATACATATACAAGGTGGATACTTTACTTTTATACCGCATCTACTCGCCATTTTCACCGTGTAAAGTTGCTCGAAAATTTACACCCCTCTTCAATTTCTCTCTTCACTTGAGATGGAATAAAAATGATGTGAAATAAGAATGAAAATGAACCCGTTGTTCTCGTTTTGTTTGTGAATCATTTCAAAAATGACTCTTCAAATGTCTGAACAATTAAACTTGTGCACCTATAGGTTATGTATACATACTGGGCAACTAGGTTTTCCGAAGGTTCATCCGCACTTTCGTATTAAAAGTATGAATTTTCTGGTAGAGCTATACGTCTATAGATACTGTTAGACGATATATATTCGAAGCCAACCGAGCGTGTGGAAAATTGTTAATTGTACGGATAAAAAAATGGAATAAAACGTCGCAGAATAAAATGAAATGAAATAAAAAAGAACGGCAGAAACCGTGTGCGGCGTAGATTGGGGCGGAGGGATTTCAAACGATCGTGAAAATTAATTTCCGCCCGGGCAAACATTTGCTGACGGATGAAAAAAGCGAAAAGTAGAATGAAAAACGAAAAATAAACAATAAACCAGATAATAAGAAATGACAAAAAATTGGTTATAATTTTCCCCGGCCGTGTATGTATTATCCCGTGTATGTACGTACATAGTGGCCTCGCCGCGGGCCGATGTGCCCTTGACCGTAAAAATCATACGGCACAGCTACACGTAAATTGTGAAAGGCTTTGAGAGAGAGAGAGAGAGAGAGAGAGGGAGAGGGACAGAAGTCAAATACTGAACGTAAAAATGTCACTTGACCAATTGTATTCGAAGTGGAAATATTCGCGTACATACCTGTACCTGCCATTTATCTTTGTCTTCCTATTTTTCCGACGAAGTTAAAGACTCCTTTGTAGAGGAGTAGCAGGAAGTAAACACGTTGATTTTGTGTGTACTGTTATATTTGCGAACCGTATAGTATGTAGTAAAATATATAGTAGGTATAGATGCGTATGTATGTACATACGTACGTAGGCACCTCCACGTAGCCACGGCGACGTCGTAAAGTGAAGCTAATTATACCTACATCAGTTGAAAAACAAGCTCGAAAAAGAGATGCGTGCAGCGATAGAGGCGGACAAACAGAAAGGAAATGGGGAAACTATAGAAGAAGACGAATCAGAAAGATAAAAAACGGGAGAAAGAAAAAATTCAACACTGTGGCGGAGCTGAACTTGACAATATAAATGAAGAATCTTATATGTATTGGAAAATGTGACCGGAAAATTGTATAGTATATCTGGTATGCACGCATGCCCGAGTGTGCACACACAAAATTTCGTGCATTCAATATATGTTTATGAAAAAAAAAAAAAAAGAATACGACGTAGAACAACGTTCAAAAAAATATTGCGTCGGATATTATAGAATAAACTGAAAACAAGAGCGTGTTGTTGAGGCTGGCGGTAACAACCACGGCATGAGTGAAAGAGAGAGAGAAAAAGAGAGAGAGAGAGAGAGAGAGGGAGGAGCATCGTCAACTTACCACTCAAGCTACATGCAAATTTAATCCGGTTGAAAATCAGATTTTCAGGGAAACTGCTGGGGTTGGTTTTCGCCCCGTTTCCCCGCTCTATTCGCGTCTCGCTCTTCGCTCTTTGCTTTTCATCCTGCACTCTGCACTTTCGGCTTTCCGACGCTCCGCAGCCTCGTCAGCCTGCTACCGCACAGTTTCGGGTATAGGGATGGTGAGTACCTCTCTCTTAACCGATAAACACAATTCATTGTAGCTGTACTACGTTTACCGAAATCACGCTGCAAATTCGTCGGTTAAGTATCGAAGGTTAAATCAACTGCCCGTATGCGCTTCCGTTTGAGTGTGTTATACGTAATACGTGTAATATACGTCAGTCTTGATTTTCAAATTTGTGTACGCAAAGGGAATTAAACTAATGGAGGTGGAAGTGGAAGTGGAAGTGGAAATGGGGAGGCAAAACGCTCGCGCCTACATACATATCCACTCTGCTAATATTAATACGGTAAGTAAGTAAGAAGAAGAAGGCGTCCCTTCCTGCGCTAACAAATATTTCGGTATAGAGGTATTTGTGAGACAACAGCTGCTCCGGAACCGGCCTCGAACAGCAATCCTATCTGGAATATGGAGATACACTGACATATATTATATCTGTCTATCAAATATCACGTACTCCCGTTTTGCAAAACCGATTCCGGAATAGTTCCGCTGCCTGTGCGACATGAATTAATGAATACGGAGCTGGAGGGGTGGGCGCGAAGGAACCACGGAGAATAATATCGGCGAGAATTTGTCGGTCTCGGAAAATATTCGTTTTCGTTTTTCCGTGGATTTCGGGAATCTGCGATGACGGTGATTTGCGAAAACTGGAATTTTGAAACAAAGTATTCCGACTTTTGCTCATCGAGAAATTTTTGCCGAAAATATTTTTTATGATTTGATTTCCTCTCGCCAACGTTGTAAATTTTAGCCCCGTTGCTCTCTCGAGATGGAGATACGTGTTGTTCAGTTTCTTGAGACGAAATAATACATATGTATACGAGTATATATACGACCATAAACCGGGCGATTCGAACTTCTGCAAATTGACATGTATATTACATTATATACTTGGTATGTATGAAAATAAAATACAGTCTTCTCCTCCATCTTCAAGCTAACTATCGGCAAAGTGTCAGAGCGGTAAATGTTGATGAGAATTTTAGATATCGCTGGTTCCCTGTCACCCGAAGCAAGACTGTCAGTTTTATATTGCCTAGATACACGAACGTAGAGTAGATAAAAGAAAATGGTATTTTTTTACTCATACTTTCAACATCACGTCCGGGTCTTTATTCGCGATCGTCTGGCAGTCTAGACTCCGGCAGACTGCTAGATCGAGCCTTGAATCGTTTACGTTAGATTATATCGAAACATAATTCGAACGTATGGATAGCGGTTGGAAATATCAATCATGTTATCGATCTTTCCCTCCAACTATCTACCCGTCACAAAATTCCTATATATACCTTCCTAAGGTGAAGCTAGACTCGTCATTTTTTTTTTTTTGCCTTTTCTCAGACGGGCTTTGATCGCGGAAAATAGATCAGCTTTTCGAGCTCAGATTCGAGTCGTCCTTTCAGGTTCTAGAATTCCGAAGAAGGGAGACAACCCGAAGGAGTGTCTAAGTAGCTACGTAAACTCGAATGTGATTGAATCGACCGGACTCTAGCGCGAGGAATAACACGAAGGACTGACAATGCGTTGAAGAGATAGAACTGAGTTTCACCTGAATATGTCGAATCCTTTCTATCCGAATCTGGGAATGTAACGTCGGAGAGATAATTGCGCGATGTGTAATGCGCACATAGTTGGCCCGCGTGCGCATGGATCGCGCGTAGACGTAATTCCACTGTCGGAATATTCCTGGATTATGAAAATGTCGATTGTGGTATGGCCTCCGAGCCTACGCAGAGATTGAGGTTTCTATAATGGTCACGACTTGAACCCAATTCGTGTTTTACTCGTGACAGTGAAAGCCGATGAAACGGACAAAAGGCCCCAATTATTTGAGGCTCGGTCGTTAGTTTTTAGGGAGCTTAAAAAGCAGTAGAAGAAGAAAAATGAAAGAAAAGGAATAGGAAGGGAAAGGGAGAGGGGGAAAGAGAAAAGGGTGTGATACAAAGAAAACTGGGGAGAGAATCAGGTCGGAGAGACGAACGTGACGACGATGAATCGTCTGTTCGGCCGGTACCTATTAAAGAGGCAAATTTCGGCATACTCTTCAGCCGACTCTTGAGTCACCGTTCCGAAAGCTGTTGCAGGCTAGAATAACGGGAACATTCGGTGCTGTCGAATCAAACGGTGCCTCCTTTCATCCGGTGGATACCCACGGGAGGACATCCCCGCGCGTTTGCAAGGGTGACGTGAAGCTGGAGCTGGAGGTTGAGGTGAAGTACCAGTTTCCTCAATTTACGGTTTCATAACGTTTCTCTACTCTCTAGCCTCCGGATACCAACCCTCTCGGGCTCTCGCGCTTAATTAATATAATTGCCCACGTGAATTTCGTTACCTTTCGTCCTTCTCCTCGCGCGTGTAGCCCCGAGTGTCAGGTATACTTCCACTAGAGATGCGTCCATACGCGTACATGTGACTATACTCCTCGGAAGTCCTGGGACTTCTGGAACGGATGTACGTGTATAATACGTACAGAATATACATAATAGCGTATGTCTCTATTCCCTCTAACACGTGAGAGCAACGTATGATATGACATGCCGCTTTCAGGCAAGTTTTGCCATCGCGATCGAAACTACGTCAATTATTGGAGCAAGTCATGAACACTATTTTTCTAGTTTACGGAAAAACAAGCAAACAATTTTATGGCCAATTAGCCGCTGCAGTGACATACTAGCCGATATACAACTTGTCGTTATAGCTATGGAGAAGAACAAGAGATATTTGCTACAGGCAAACGGTCCGAGTTCTATGTCTGCGAGTTTAGTTTTTCAACTATTCTTTTTCCCTATTTCCCTCCTCCGTCTCTTCTCTCGATTCCTCCTCGGACTCCGCGTATATCTGTACATACACGAGTAGTACGTACGTACGTACGTACGTACATAGGTATAGGTACTGCAGTCATACATACAAACAGCGATTACGTCGATGCTAGAGAAAAATCTGACGATTTCAAACGTAGTAAAAGTATGTCAACGTACCATTGTCACTGAGCAGACTGGCAATTCCGATAATGAAAAAGCTACGCAACCGAAAAGTAGTAGGTACTGTTTATCGTCATTTCTGTGTTTCCTTTCTCTTTTTGGTCATTATCTCTTTCGCCTTCTCCTGTTCCTCCCTTCTTCGCTCTTTTTCTGCTCGACTCGGTAACTAGCAAACGCATGTTAAACGTCTGTATCTGATTTTCAGTTTTCGGAGTAGCTTATACAGATTTCCTCGTTTTCTAACAAAAGTGGCGAAACCAATCAAGCGAAGACAAGCAAACAGAAAAATAACAAAAATTCAGACGGAAAGGGTAATAAAAATTCGAGCAATCAGTGTAATAGACTATGGTACAGTATGATAGAGAGCTTCGTTTGATCCGTCGCCTATTTTTCTTCTTCACTTTTCTCTTCTCCTAATTTGAAATTTTCATTGTTTTCCAAAGCTCCGGCGAACACCAGCTTTCCGCAGTTGAATTATTCTCCCTAACGAGAGAGGAAATGTATTCCCTTATAAATTCAAAATGTTCACCTGCAAAGATGAATTTGTTCCGTATACGTTGGAACTTGTTTGTCTGAGATTGAATATGAGAACGCGCGGAAACGTTGATACATGAAATTGGGAAAATGAAAAGGCGAAAAAGAAGAAAAACGAAGGAGATCACTCGATGAAAAGGAGGAAAGAGAAGAGTGACGAAAATGGGGAAATAAAAAGCAAAATATAAATATCGAAAACACCGAACGTGAGGAAAAAGGAAAATGAAAAAATCTTCGGCAATATATATCATCGCGTTTCTTTACCGCGTTGCTTCTCTTATCTCCTGACAAAGATATACTCTGTATCCACACCAATGCAGTGCAAGGCAAGGCGAGGCGAGGCGAGGCGAAGCAAGGCAAGGCAAGGCAAGGCAAGGCAAGGCAACGGTTCCGTTTCAGTTGTCGCCAGACGTACGAACGTATTCCACGAGACTCTGGTAGAGTTTCTTTTGATGACATATTCGCGCCTGTCATATCGCGCTGTACCATCGTCCCACGGTGGTGGGATGGGCGAGAATATTTTACGTATACAGTTTGTAGCTAGGCGCACGATGGCGCGCGGGAGGGTATTCCTTTCTTGCCCCTCCCTACGAGGATCCGGGGCGCCGGGGAAGATGCAAAGTGATAGGGACACCCCGCCGTATCCAATGCCGTAGAGGAGGGAAACCGTTCATCGTTCATCGTTCTGCGACCCGAAACGCGAACGGAAATTGAGCAAAAGCTATCCCGATAATTTTCGAGTCTTGGTCGCATCAATAGCTAAGTTATAGGAAATAAGAGGCGGCGGCGGCGCAGGAGGCGCAGGATTAAGAGTTTCCTCAAAATTGATGAGGCAGGACTTAAATTGAAAATTTAATCTAATGTCATATTCCCTCCGCTCGTTTTCTTCTTCATCCTTTTCCTACTCTCGAATTCTTATTTCCTTTCACGTGAAATTTCATACATATGTAGGTACCCGCCGTATATAGGTACTTTGTTATTAATGAACCCTGCAGGCGCAGTTCTGAAAACTATGGATTCCCACTCCGTTCCAGCATCGAGGGAAACTCGATAAATTTTTCTACCTTCCGACGTAAAACTGCACAAAAGCTGCGGCCTCCCTGAATCCTGCGCCCATATTCATTTGGCTCGTACATAGTTTTTGTTTCTTATTAAAATTCCTTATTCATCTACAGTACCTATATTGAAACCCACATTTGTCGGACACTTGACGTCCGTTCTTCACAACCATCCGCTTCATCACGGACCAGGAAATAAAAATGGAGGAGAAGGGTAAAAAAATTACGAATCCCCTCTTTTCTCTTTCTATTTTTTCGCAACTTCAGTGTTTTCCAATCAAAGATATCGTCTGGCGGAATCAATCAGTTCAATCCCATTCACCTGAGCATAGTAGGCAAGGTAATTCGATTGAACTTCCAATGCCACATTAGAGTGCATACGTGCAACCGATCGAATTGATATTACAATAATTTTCAATAATCTTTATCAGCGAAAATACATTACGTAGTGTTCACCGGTTCCGATCGCGTCGTCTCGCGTCAGGATGCATGTAATAATATATGTATGTATGAATGTATCCTGTGTGTATGTATGTTTGAAACAACCGACGATCCATACGATCTATACCGCGAGGCCCGAACGATAGTCGTTACAGAGGTTGCGGTCTGCGGTTGGCTGAGTATCAGTTCGAGGAGAGGAAAGCCCGTCAATTTATGCTCCGATGTTGGCAGCAGCAGCAGCAGCAGCAGCAGTTACGAGGAGGTATCGGAGAACCGCTCTCTAAACAAACGATTCTCGAAGTTAGACGGTGGGCCGGATATGAAGTTTGTGGGCTTTCGTCCGATAGAGATATCTCTGTACACATTTATTTACACAGGTATGTTGTACTTTTTAGGTATAATTCCTCACGCGAGTGCTTTCTTCTTCTTCTTCCTCTTAATATTCGAATGTACATAAATTCGGTCATTTTGTTCAGTATATAATGGCAACGATTGAAAATATTTCGATAACGATTTCGTACGTACAGTATATTGAAAAATATCATTCTACGGAAGAAAGATTCAGCGGATGCTGCGCGTTTTAAGTTTCACGATATTTTTTATCTTCTTCTACACTGTTTAGGCTACATACAGGTACATTAGGTTTCAGTATGAAAGACGAAAAATTTGAAATTCAAAACCAGTTGAAAGGTTGATACCGTGGTCCTGCGTGAGACGCGTCTTTTCTCCCTCGCTGAATGAGAAAACGAGTTGATCCGAGGCATATCTTCGTGGTATTTGTTTCTTTTTCTTCTTCCTCTTTTTTTGCGGTTTTCTTTCTCTCTGTTTTCTAACCACTTTAGTCAGCCCTTGGGAACTCCCTTCGTGTCACGAAGCGGAGTTGATTAATTAGCCAAGTCAACAGCCCGGCCGACCCTCGACTGAGCTTCCGTTCTACGTTCCTTGAAAAGTCAGGAATTATATACCTACTATACCTCACGCGGAGCCATCGCTGCTGACACCGCGCCATGGGAAACGGAAACACGTAGAAAATTTCTATACCTCACTAATTGGTTGGTAATCAGTAATCAACCGATAGGTGCAGGTCTATATATATATAAGCTTCCATCAACAGTGTAAGCCAACGCGACGCCAGAAGTTTTGCACAATTTCACATCCATCTTTCATCGGAGAGGAGCCAGTGAGAAAATTCATGAAAACTTATATATACTAGGTAATAATCCCTCATTTTTCATCCTCTCTTTATGCTTGTTCGGTTTCGTTAACAAATGACAAATTAAGATTTGCCTCGGGAAAATTGATCACGATCGTGATTAATTATGAGAAAATGATTTTTCCTGGACGGTGAAATAGGTTTTCTTTCTTTTTTTTTTTTTAAATCACACCCATTGATAAATCGATACACATACATACGTACACATAGCTATGTATAGTGATTATACACCTTAGGGTGCTTCGAGGTAAACAAATTTTCGATTTTCCAACGGGCTATCCGTGAAATAGTTAATTTAGGTAGAAAACGAGAATCCGTCGGAAGATGAGAATTTTAGGTCGAGTGGAAGATTGGGCTCATTTGATTTTTATTTTTCTCATTTTCATCAAATTTGAGACGGACGACCATTGAAAAACATTGTCTTTCTTCCTCACATCTGTCAGAATGTCAGATTGCGTCCTGAAAAAGATACTTTTTGAATTTTATTATTCTAATTCGTGTTTAAATTCGGTTCCAAACGATCTTTCCACTTTATTATTTCACTATTTTTCAAAACGATTGTTCGTAATAAGTGAACAGACCGTTTGCGTTATGGCTATCACTTTTGAAATTCAATAGAATCTCGAATGAACTCCTGTACAAAAATTTCCTCACTAACAATTATCCATCACAAATTCGATAAAATGAAAAAAATGAAAAATCAAATGAAACCGACCTTCCATTCGTCCTAAAATGCTCGCCTTTTGACAGAATCTTTTTTCCGCCTAAATTACTTATTTCAGGCGTGGCCGGTTGGAAAATCGAAATCTTTCTCATCCCAAAACACCCTGATACGTATGTATAATACAGGTAAGAATGGGGGATGTCGATTTCATCGCTCGTTTGACTTTGTCGCAAACGAATGAAATCGAATACCTCTGTTATAGCCAAAACTGCTACCCAACCCTGTGAATATACCTCGTTTCATGCTCAAATTGAATAAGATCATTTTTCAAACGAACTGGATAATATAATGAAGAGTTTTTATTCCCTTCCAATAAGATAAAAGAAACCGCTCGAAAAGTACATTAATCGGGCTTTGGAGTTGCGAGAGTATATCTATTAGGTACCCCCACGCGGACGACTCTTCAAAGCAAATGAATGGGTTGAAACTTTGAAGGATATCCTCTGATCTTTCTCCTTAAAGTAGGTCCGAAAGAAGCTCAGGTAGCAACACCCGTCGCTGAAGGTATTATCAGAAGTTTTCTTCGCTTTCTCATTCGGCTGAGAGCTTCTCAATGAAGATAAAACGTTATTATATCATACTTTCATCCTTGTTTATACCACGTTATAGATTCGTATAATCCGCTACGGGCTCATCTCTACTCTCCTCTTCTTCTCAGTGAGGCAAATCTGCAGTTTAATCAGATTCACCGCAAGAAGAATAGACTCGGTTTTTTTTTTTATTACTTGATCTAAAAATATCGTCGCATCAGGTAAAGACGCGCCGATATTATCTGATATTCAAGTGGTATTGCTCGATCAGTGATAACATTTTCCTCTCTATGAATCTGGTAGCGATGTGTTGCGCGCCTGTATATATATATATACATATATGTTTTTTCAAAGAGCGAGAGAAAAAGTAATGCCCGTCTGAGATTACGGAATCTGAAATTTCTCTGATGTAGCAAAAAAAAAAAAAAAAAAAAGAAGAAGAAAAAATGCCCACCACAAAAGTCCAAAGCCGCGTGGCAGTTGCATAATTCAGATCCATTAGATAATCCGTCCAACGTAGGTACTGGTGACATTTTCTAGAATTCCGCACCATAATTCACGGACTTCGAATTTCGAACTAATCGACTAATCCCATTTGAATTTCATTGAAAAAATTGGGTTACGACTTCCACGCAGACCCATAGAAGTTGAACGTGATTACCAAGTGAATAGCATCCGCAGGTTGTAAGTCGCGCAGTAGCCTGGCCTGATCGGCAACTTTCCTAACGTGATAATAATTCACCATCCGCCACCGCGCATTGCCAGATTACCCACCTTCCTGCCTAGTCTCAGCGATCGCGAGCTGCCTTGAGTTTCGTAACGCGGATGAAGTTTTTCTAATTCGGCTATTAAGACGGAGGCTATGTAACCGCCGGAGATATAACCGCAGCACGAGTAACCAATACGTAACATAACGTGATATAATATATATATATATATATATAAATGTGACATTACTATATGTACGCGTACATTATATATAGGTATACATGTACATCCACCGTGATATTTCGACATCGAAATAACCAAACTATCTCTCTACGTTTCCTGCCCTACGCCACTACTCGTTCGCGCGTGCTCAGCTTTCTACGCGGCGGATCGGCTCGAGGAGAAACAACAACAACAACAGCAATAGAAAGAAAGAAGTAAACAACAATAGGACAACGGCAGCGTACGCGCAAGTTCGACGCTGGACTTCAGTTGGGCTTTAAATTGACTACCGTTACAGGAATAAACGACTTCCACACGCTTGCCCTAGTTTTCTAACAGCGAAATGAAAACGTGATTCACAAAGGCGTAGGCGGGTTACCTATACGGTCTAGGCCAATGAGTAAATTCGAAGCATTCTATGATGCGACCCTGGGGAATAATTTGCATTTTTAGATTCCAGAAATTGCTGGAAGTTTGTGGTAGGTAGGAGGGAGGGAGGTATGCCCAACCTCGATTTCAGGTTCCCTCTTTATCGTCGCGATGAACAATTCTTCCCCTGCGTATCATGTACATCTATCTCGGCACGCGCCTACGGTTTCGACTGATGATGACGAATATCGAAAGAAGGAGGAGAGCGAAGGGGGTGGAGGAAGGGAAGGAAAACGAACCGTGGTACGAAATCACTAATTTTTTAGACACGATTTTTCACACGAATCGTCACTGTTCGTTGACGAGATGGAATAGATTCAGACGTAACTCCAGAGCCTCTCGAAATACATATTGTATCGAAAAACTGTGAGAGCTTTTCGGTGTATAATGTGGGGAAATTAATTTTCGTTTAAACAATCCATTGAATCGCTATCTGCAGAGTGCAAAATGCGTTTTACTCGAAAATCGCAACGAAACGAGAGAAAGAGGAAAAAAACCGAAGGAAACAACAAAATTTAATAAATCGCGGAAAAGCATCGGAGTCGCGGTGTAACGAAACAGAATAGAGTAATCTATAGATCGCGCAGTGCAATAGTATATTGAATCAAATCGAATTAATGTCCCAAGGCACGTATTTTTCAAGTGTTTAACATAATCTGCCAATTTGTATAAAACACGTGAACAAAGTAACATCCATTATTCGCACGTTCTACGTTCTGTACACACAGGGTACGTTTATATATTCACAACGGGAAATGAAATGTGTAATTGAAAACGGCATCACAGAACGTACGATTGTCGTATCCGTGACATAGTCTACGTATATACTCGTAGATTATATTTATCTATCTATGTATCCATCTATTATCGAGCTGGAAAGCTTACGCCATTACTATGATACGAGATTTCAAATGCGGTAGAATATTATATAGCAGGACGGTAAACATGTTTTAACAAATTATTCACGAACGCGGTTAGACAGAGCTTGCGGTTGATAAGTATGTCGTAGCTTTTACCGGAGTGACAGATAAATTTTTGCTAATTTGAGGCCAAAGTCACGTGAATGTTCTCTTCTAAATCCCGATTAAAAAATCAATTTTATGAATAGAAATGTCATTAGGTCATGGCGAATTCTTATCGCGATCAGTGTTTTGGATTTAATCTGTTCTGAACGCGTACGTTGTGACTATACCGGTCATCGCGAAATTTAGTTCATAGCCTGTATATATATATAGCGATGTCAGCGTAAGACAATTTCATTCGTTTTCTCTCTCTCTTTCTCGATCGGTTTCCTCGTTTATAATAAATACATGAAGTTTCTACGGGATGGAACTATATATATTTTGCGTTGGTACGCTCTCTCGAATATGTTGAGAAATTCATATTCAAGTTCAAATTCAAATTCATTGACTTCCGATGATGCATGCGCTTGGGAACGCTGCGATCGCTGAAAACTATGTTTGTGTACATAGACTGATCGGCTAATCACCCGATGCATCAAATATCACCGACAGGTCGTCCATTCCGTAAATGAGCCCGCGCAATTATGAGATATCTAGATAGGTAGGTAGGTACCTATATAATTCGAGAGTAGGTATAGGAGATAGACGATTAAAGCATTTGCACTTCACCGCCATTTTCTAACTTTTCGAAAATTGATAAGTATAATTGAAGATGTTCCAATTCGGCGTTCGGTATATATATACACACGTATATATATATATATATATATATCTATCGAAGATTCGATGATTGACAAGCGTTCGAAATTATCTATGCTGACGATTTCGCACGTGCGAGATGTGTGACTCGCTATTGAGCCTTGGGACCACGTGATGTAGAGGAGTGACATTCGATTGCTGAGTTTACAGATCTTGCAGTTAAAACCGTAGATCATCGTACTTCCGTTCATCGGCGATTCTCCTGAAATTCAGCTTTCTCCTTCCTACAAAGTTTTTTCCTAGCGTCACTGTTATTTTTCGCTATTTCACATTCTCTAGGTGGATTTTTGCCGTGGTTTTTTTTTCCACCAATTTTCAGGCTCAAGAATTATCGCAATTATCGCGCATGATGCAACTTCGTAATTGTATACTTACGAGCTTTCGCGTAAGCTCGGCATACGTGTACGTCATAATCCATATATTTTATGCAGTGTATACTTGTATCATATATATAAATGCGCCGCGGTGGAGTTAAAACGTATGAGGATGACTTTTGACACGAGCGTAAATCGTACGAAATAGATAATACTAATTATAATTAATTTATCAAACAGCAGCATACGGTCGTCGCGTGCCTCTCGCGATATGCTTCTCGGGTGCTTTCAGCACCAAGTGCCTAAATACGTAGGTACCTACACCATTATAGCCTATACACAGAATCTCCGCAGGTCAGTTATTTTCATATTTTCTACAACCATCATCAACAATTGTGGTTCAACAATGAACGGCAAAGAGTCCCCCCCCCCCCTCTCTTTCTATATTCAACGGATGATTCCAATTTTATATGGGGCGGGGGATGATTTTTTTACAATATATATCTATGTAACTACTGCAATGGTGAACGAGTCAATGCAACCCAGAGCTATTTTTACCTCATCGCTCCACGTATCGGGATACACTGGGTATTGAGGGTAGAAATGAAAAAAAAAGAGAAAAATACACACTCACACATGCATATGCACGTACGTACGTACATGCATACATACACATTGCATAGATAAAAGCTTCCGCATAAATACGCCGAGTACGTCCACGGTATATATACCTATATAGAAATACATACATACATGCATGCATACATATACGTGTATACTTCATACGTGTATAAAATCAGGCGCATTCAGCGGACACGAAGGTATGAGTTTCCGATAAATTCACCGCGCTGACTTCGCCAGCTTTTGCTTTTGCTTTTGCTTTTGCGGCGTCCCATCCCGATCGCGTTTGTGTGAGGATATATTGAACCTATACAGCTATGTTGCCTGCCTACTGAAGCCGGATATATATTTTATACATAAGTATAAGCATGTGTACTAGGTACCGCGAATGGTATAAGGGCGCGTTATATTTGTCCACGGGATATCGCTCGAGGCTGTATACCTCTACCTAGTAGAAGAAAAAAAACAAAAAAATTTGGATTCTTTAACATCGGGTCGTTCGATCCAGTACTATAAAATTTTCCAAAGTAGGTACAGATGTAACGAAATTTTTGTCGAACTCTCCCTGTCTCTAATCGAATCTTTCATTATCCGCTTGATTTTCATTGCCGAATGAGATCTCGATGTAAAATTAATTGAGCCACGTTTACTTCAGTTAATTAGCGCCAATCGACCGCAGTTTAACCTCCGTTCAACCGTATTATACGAAGAAATATACAGTTTACTCTTGGATCTAAAACTAGTGGCCTCGTTCAAACGTTCTACTGCAGAGTTTTCCAGCTGGGCTGGATCACGAGAGGATAAAAGAAGCTTGGATCAACTATCCGTCCTCCTATTCTTGTTAGATTGATTCAATTCTCTCTCTCTCTTTGCGGTGAAATCAGGCTAATCTTGGTTTGCTCGTCTCAGATCTGCATACAGAGATCAGAGTTCAATGTAACAGAACCGAGTTACGTGACTAGGTATGCATCGCATGCAATGTATGTACATACGCATTCATACATACGTATGGCTAATAGTAGAATACGACGGGTATCTGTCGATGAGAAAACAAACGGTCTTGTTTCTCACGTAACCGACCGACCGACCAACCTACCTACCTACCTACCTAGTTTCCGCCACGATAGATACAGAAGCACGTAGTACGTACACTCCTGTTCATTAATGAGGTTTGCTCCGAAGTTGGCTACGCTTGTGGTGAGATGCTCCGAGGGTGAGGCAGAGACCGATCAGCGCGAGGCATTTGAATCAATTCGAGAATACAACGTGCCGATTGGTCTCTGCCTTACCCCCGGGATAACTCACGACACGCATAGCTAACTTCAGAGCGAAACCATTAATGCACGGAAGTGTACTACTCTACCTCTCAAGCGCGTGTGTATATGCGATTATAACATTATACGAATCTTGTACTCAACCAAGTTATAAGCGTATTTGTACGCAAAAGATACATACATACCTGTATAGGTATATAAATAAATACCCAACTGATCCATTATAATGGATGTGGGCGATTTCATTCTGACGCGGACGCTGTACATAGATACGGATAAACCGTTTCGTTCCTACTATAATACCTATATATATATATATATATATATATATAGTATGTATACATATACAGAGATTTCTCGATCAAACGAATACATCGATCATTTGTCCAGCGTTACATTTTTCATTCCACGTGGACGTATACCTAATACGTGCAGGTACAAAAAAGGTACAAACCGACGAAAAAGGAGGAAAAAACAAACGTTTTCGGGGGATATCATCAACCGGATTCTCTAATTATACCGAGGAAATACAATAATATGTCCTTGGTTTCGAATCGCTGGAAGATAATGAGCCTCCGGAAGTCTAAGGAAGAGGCCTGAGATTGGCTACGTACGGGAAACTACTACTCGCGCAATCGGGTCGGTAAGGTATTCGATGATGAAATCAACGGGGGCCGATATTTTATCGTATAATAGGTGAAGTTGGTATATCTTGATACATTCGCGTTCAACTCACTAATTCTGTACCGACGAAACAACAACGACCAAAAATTCGAAAGAAAACAAAAACCGGATACTAGAGATTTCGGGTCTGCGGAATTTGTTGGAAATTATATCAGATGAGGTGAGAATAAGATTCGTACGTGGAGATTGTAAGATCAGACATAAATACGACGTTCTTCTAATTTGTAAAAGATTGAATTTCCATGATACTATCATCAGGCGTATACACATTCTCGAAATATAACTAACTCCTGTTAATATGCGACTGTCAGAGCGTAGCGGATGTATGCACGTACATGTCGCATACATACCACGAAACAGAGCTAAAAGCTCGTCGAAGAAAATCTACGGTTGTTATACGAGTGAGAAGCTGTTTCGCGTCCAATTGTAGTAAGGATAAGAAGTAACGTTGCTTCAGTTTCCCTTCTTCTCCTCATTTTTCGTTTTGTTTCTCTTTTCTCTCTTTTTATGGATGTTATACTTCAACCCGGTTGATCCCTTCGCAGCGTTTCGTGAGTTTCACGACGTAACTCCTCGTCTTCCGGGCTCGCTGGCCTCCGAGATTGAATAGAAAACGTCTGCTGCAGCTGCGGTGTGCAGCGCATCTGTATTATGTACCTACAGTACAGTCGAGGAGGAACTGTTCTCGCGCGTAGAGTATAACGTACATACATTACTATATACACACAGCGCACGCTTATGTACATTATACGTATACAATATACATATAACCTAAATCGCCACTACTTGTACGGTGAACTGTACACTGCAGCTTTGGGAAAAGGATGCACTGTTGTACTCTCGGACCTCTCGGCGCATGCACTTTCCGCGTAGTTTTGTGCTTTCAGCACTTTCGAAAACACTTTTGAAATATAAAGTAATCGTTCGTTCGTTCGTTCGTTCGTTCGTTTGTTCATTCCTTCGTTCGCTCGTATTACTTATCCACTTGACCCTATATCCACATCATCTATATAGCTATATTCGAATGAAGAAGGAAATAGGCGGCGGCCGGGGCGCGGGCCGGGGGCGGGGGCGGGGGCGGGGGAGGAGGGCGAAAGAAAAAAGAAAATCATTGCACATCCGTTCTGCAGAAATATGGTGACATGGCGTATTTAGAATATCTCTCGCGCACAACGCCTATATCGTACACCGGCCGATTTCGCGCAGGCCCTTGCATATAATAATACACATATCTCGAGGCGTTCGATCGTTACGTAACTACGATTGCAGCACACTTGCAATACATTGTAGCATGGTCAAAAGTATAAAGTCACTCGCTAGTACCGTTTGTATCTCAAATAAAAACTATCATGTATTCCACAGTCGGGCGTTCAGTTTCTTGCATACACTCGCTATATCAGTGTTACATAGTACATAACGTAATGCTGCAGGTATACACACACAGTGAGTATACACACGCCTGTCTCTTTCTTTCATCCTTCATCTCTCTCTCCCTCTCTCTCTCTCTATATCTCTCTCTGTAAGGCAGATCGGAAGTTACGCAAGAGACCGAAATGAGATGGCGAAAAAGTTAACTTTTAACACACGCGTGCGGTGAAATTCATATTGAATTCCTTCAGATCCGTGATTACCAGGAGCGGGAGGAAATCAGGTCGGCGGCTGCGATCGCTCACTAAATCAACTTATTTTTCGCGAAGTAAAAACTCATTTTCTGGCCCGGAACAATATCGCAACGCGTTACACGTGCCTCGTCAGTATAAACGAGAGGAGCAGTGCAAATTTTCACCTCGAACTCTCGTCTAAATGCAATCCATTTTTCGCGACGATTCGGTGTCGAAACATTCGACATGTCTTCTCACGATTTTGTCGCATTCACGATCTAAGGTTGAACCTTTCAACGGAAAATAAGCCTCAGCCATCGAGAGAGTGGATAGGGAAAATAGGTACACGAGAAGTATACATAAAATGTGGCATGAATGATTCTCCTCCGTCTGTTGGAAAATCTTTGCGGTTATAGCCGCGAGCTGAGTTATTTGAAATCAGTCCACAGCGTGTCTAGCTGTGAAATGTACTGGACCAGATGTCAGCTAAATTTGTCCCACCGTCAGTTAATTTCATTTGGACTCATAGGCAATCGCTTACCGGTGTATTTATAGCCGGGACATTCGCCCATGTAATAACAGTATTAATTCGAACTCACCAGCTGGCATCCACGATACTCTGATTTTCCGTTAACGTATATGATTTTCAATCTTCTGAAATAACAGCTTTGATGCAGAGAGATTCCTCTCCGTATCGATATTCTTCCTTCCTAGTTTCACGTTAATCGCAGAACATCGGTGAAACCGCAATCGGAAATCTTCTTCTTCTCCTTCGTTCTTTCTCTTCTTATTCTTTCTGTTTTTTTGTTTTTGTTTTTTCTTGTTTCTTTTTCTATCAACGGAAATTCCACCGGGTGGTTAACGTGGGCTTCGAATTTCCGTACGATATCAGCCGTGCGTTGGTTCGCCTCGGCTAATTCTTGCGCTCTTTCAATGCCCCTGGGAAATATCTGGAGCTGGAAATTTCTTTTGGTTGTATGCTGGTCCAAGAGCCACGCGACAGCGCGTGCAAAGTTACTATAGAAATATATCTGTTCTCTATCTGCACTGACGCGAAATGATTTTTTGGCGACAACTTTGGAGAATCGATTATTACAATAATTAGTCACAGAGTTTAGGTACTTGTCGTTCAGCCTCGCGCGCGGTTAACTCAAGGCAAATATAACAAGATCGATTTTGGTTCTTTCTTTGTTCTTTCACCTTCTCCTCTCGCTTCTAGGTTTCCTGATTCTTTATCTTCGCATAAACCGACCCTCCGTGATTTTTCCGATACTTTTACTTTCAAACAGCAAAAGCTTCGATCAGAGAACGTGGTCGGACTGCGCGAGTGAATGAGATCGAAGAATCTGAAAATGTTCAATTTCAGAATGTAAATCTCTTTCTCTCTCTCTCTCTCTCTGTAACAGGTGTCGTCGACGATTTAATACGATCCTGCAATAATCACAGAAATGATAATCGTCGATTCGATGATCTGCGTCAAAAATTTGTCTCCTTGCCTCGTGAGACAATTTTCCTTTTTCGTATATTGAAAATTCACACGTTTTCCCGTCATGCCCCACTACACGGCAGCCGCCTACTGTCACTCGCTTCACGTCAAATAGACTGAGCACGCGCGCGCGCGGGCGCGAGTCTATTTCGTTTTTAAAGTCACACGTCAGACAGAACAACGCGTAACACTTCGCGAGTGAGTCTTATTCGTTGGCTCTCGTACGCCACGAGGTGAGATGTGACGATTCACGACAGCGGTTCACACAGGTGGATCACACCACGGACGAAACAACAGAACAAACAAGAACCAACAACAAATTACCGCTACTGTCACTGATTATTCAATTCACCGTCATATTATCACTCTCTTCATTCGCTACAGACGATAGTATACGAATTTCAGTAAAATTACTCGATATCAACGCCGGGTCTCAACTTTGAACCACGTATCTTCGTAGTATTCTTATTCAATTGCACCCCTCGTCGCCCCCTCCCACCTTTTTCTCCACCGTGAAATTACGTTGATCTCTCCTCTTTACCACAAAAAACTTGAATTTCTCAATTCCCCCTTATTTTTCCTCTAATTTCCGTAATACATGCAACAAAATTCACGCTCACACCTCCGCTACCCTTCCCACCTGGAAATCGCACACGTTCACTTTGTCGAAGGGGTGATTCACCCGTTGTCTACGGCGATCGGCTTAGGACTGAGCACTGTTACCTCGCGTCCCCCAGCCCCCCTCGCCCTACTTGCCCTCCTGCGCCGCCACTTTCCTCGCTCATATCCCCGCGACGCGACGCGGTGCGGAGCGGAGTGTACCCACGCATGCGCTTACACCCTGGCGCCTGTTACTACGACGACGCCTTCGCAGCGCCGCGGATCTCTCGAGTCCGGAGGCTTCATCGGCTACGGTGGAAGAAAAATTTAGTTGGTAGGTAGTCATATCGTGGCATTAGTAGATCTGAAGTATACAGTAGGTCCCTACGATTAACGAGCTTCACCACGAAATCGGTCATCTTTCACTCAGTTACTATTGCAGAGCTTTATCGGAGGTCAAGGAATTTTGCTTGATGGAATTCTGGACGCATGGGAATGTTCAATACGGTGGTAACTTCCGGTATTCCTGTTCTCAGAATTTGACAAGATTAATGAGTACAGATATATATATATATATATCTAAATTCCGGAATACCGTACTGATTGTGAGTGAAGTTCTCACTCGTTTCTTGAAAGTTTGAACAATAAAAGCTTTGGAAATTCAAGCTTCTCGAGTGGGCTAGATCTCGGTCTCGGCTGGTCTCTGACTGACGCAGTTCACGGGAGTCAAGTTCTGTTTAGAGCGGAAATCACTCCAATTTAGAAACCCAAACTTCGCTCAGTATACGAGGAATGATCCAGCGTCTTCCCAGTTTTGGATATTACAATTCTTTCGTGGTCCGCAAGATTATTGGATGGAAGCGTAATTACATCTCGTTGAAATCGATCAGCTTCGTCCGGATGAACATTTTTTTCCCCATATCTCTGATGGTGCGCGGAGAATATAATTCATGTCGAAATGAATTACCGCCACACAATCCGTTCAACATTCGCATACTCGGCAGAAATCTACGATGACATCCTTGGGCTGAAGGATTTCTGACGCGCGTGTTTAGAATACAAATTTTCTTCTCTCGATTCTATCGCAGGAACTTCGACTCTCGAGTATTTTGCACTACGTGCTCTTTCCGTTTCACAATTTTACAACGGGGAATAAAATCAATTCGTAGTATATACATACGTACGAATATTTTCTACTTCTCCCAATTCTTCAACGCGAAATGAACTTTGGCATAGACCTTTGCGAATTATTTGCATGAAGCCATTCACGCAAATCGGGGGCGTCAGAAGTACGGGAATTATACCGACTAAATTAAGGGTTGCAAAATTCGAGATCGCCGATTGTGTTTCCTTGCGATTATCTCGCGGTTTCCATTAAAAAAATCACTAACAATCGCACACAAACGAACGTGACCATTTTCGAGGTATAAACGACGTACGTGGGCGAGGCGACGCCACGCTACATAGTCACAAGGGTCCGCGAAACTGCAGAACAATGGGGTTGTAATTTTCCAGGATTTACAGCCACACCCGCTTCTGCAATTGCTTTCAAATGAACATTTTTATCGTTTGCCATTAGACTAAAAGCCTCAGTTCGCCGATGTCCGCCTACTGCTTAGATATTAATTTTCTCAAGGTTCGCAATGAAACGGAAAGGAAAATGAGAAGCCTCACTCTAACCTCCGACCGGCGTGATCCTAAATTTCCAATCCATGTAGATATGTACCAACTAATTCAGGTAAAATCTATCGACTGAACCGACCTCGGAATGGATATGGAGCGGCGCGTCCCTGACCCGACTGAGAATGAATGGTACCCGCAAATTGTCTGCATACACGTGCAGTAGTTTTATTTCCGCTTACCTTTATTTCTTCACGAATTTGATCGGCTTCTAGGTGTCCACGATTTTTACACCCACGCTGCCTCACGGTGTCCTTCAATGGTCTTTGATCAGTTCCAAATCAGATGAAGTAGGTATGCAGAATACTCAATAAGAATTGTTAAGCATCATTCGGCCGAAAAAGTTCAGCCTACAGTTAAATTCGTCAAACTTCTGATCCGCTCTAGGCATTCTCTACGCCTATACTCTCTCGGCTACAGTTCCAGCAGAATTCCAGAATTAGAATACCGAACTAGCCTGCATCTATGCAACGGCGTTCGACTGAAAGTTGTTGTCCTAGGTTCTGCAGTGAGAACGACAGAAATACGTTCGTTTCCATTTTTCCTATAGTACCGCGGCGGTAGGGTTTTGTCTCGGTTGAAAATGATCCTCGAATCCTAAGCGGGCGAAAGACGGGCGGCAGAGCTCTTGGGGGACCGCAGTCAGAGTGCGATAAATTAGAACCACGGTGAATCTGACCCAGCTCCTAAGCCGCGTGGCGAGCGTAGTAGATATTCCCCTCCAGGAAGTTTATCGAGGCTTGGATTGAACATTTGGTACCAACATTTGCAACGGTCAGATCTCAACGGCGAAGCACGATGTGAGAACTTCGGGCTTGGCTGGATTCTGCGGCGGTTTCAACAAACTGACAATGAGTTGTTCATGCTCAACGCGAGAGAACGAACGGACGTGGGGGAGCTTCTGCACAGCCTAGAATCGCCTGTTAATGATAACAATCGTAGCCATACCTTGAGAAAGAAAAAGAACAACGAGCAACGTTTTCGACATTTTATCCTGCGCTGCAACAGTGAGAAAGAACATCGAAACTCGTGCTACAAAATATATTCAATTGCGATTCCGTATCCAATCGGTCGAGGCCCGGAAGAAGCGGATAACTTTTTGTCTTACGGCAATACTGTGGCGTATGCTGATCTCGGTGCTGCTGTTATTCGGAAAACAGTTTACAAAATTGAAAGCCGAAATATTCTGTCTCGTGCCCGCTTCTCTTTCATTTCAGAATTGCTCCGTACGATCGATGTCACTCGGATTTCTTCGCGGGACTTTTCCCTCTATTTTCACGACGCGATACATATGCGTGTCAAAACATTTCTATAGAGCTACGAAGCTCCTTAATCGCGTGGTTTTCGATTACTGTCTCACAATAATCTACTCCGGTATCTCGTTTCAGTCGGCCGAGGGGCGAGGCGCGAGGGGCGAGGGGGAAGTATTTAAGGGCCTTTACAAGAGATAAGGAGTGCGACACGACGACGCGAAACCAGAAGACAGCTCCTGGAATTTCTGATAATAAAATCACATGCCTAGCCACATGAATCTGTGCTCTGAATATATCTAAGTGGATTATATAGGTACATATACTCCATTCTCCGTGGCCGGGCGGATAAGGTTGATGTATCGAAAGCCAATAACGCCGAGAGACTATTTGCTTCGCTAATTTGGCACTACGATGTATACAGATGATACGAACACCGTTTAGAATAATAAAAACGCATGAAAACGTTCGCATGCTCCGATCACTTTCAATTATGTATATACCATGCGTGTAAATACGTACATGCACGCATTACCTGTGTGCATACGTATTCACATACATCGAGGCCTATAACATTATGCCTAGACGCGGAGGTTCACATACTTTCACTCGCCCGCAGTTCTATTTTCCGCCCACTTGCACTCTGAGAATCACCTCGTCTATATCTTGAATGAATTATCATAACTTTATTTTTATATATATAATAGTAAACGCGAAGTGGGTCACGGTTCCTGTATCTTATTTATCGAACGATCATCGCGTTTCAGATTCGCCACTCGGTCGGGTCTGCAGTATATGATCTGCGCGAGCGTCAAGATCAGAAAGATCGCGGAATTAAGATGCCCCGCAGCAGACGAGAAACGTCGGACCGAATATTCCGTCGCTGATATCTAATTCCAAAAATTTTGTCTATATTTTTTCAATTCCTTTTCACTTTCGCTTATCTCAACGCTCCACTTTCCGTTCCCGCGCGCCGCGATATCTCTTCCGTTTGCTCCAGTCAATCGTATTTTCTGCCGTTCACCGGTTCTATCCGCCCTTCGGTTTTCTTCTCTCAATCTAAATTGTTAGCTTCCCAAAAATATACCCGGGTGCTCAACTATATTCGCAAACGAATCGAGGCTCGGCCCTATAGTAGTTGGATAAGTTCTATACGAAATGAGGAATCATTCGTCTCCGAAAATTAGGTACAATATTTCTAAACCAGATTCGACGTCTGAACACCGAACGAGCTCCCTGAGTCCACGTTTCGTTTCACACGCGAACATTGACATCCTCCATATGATAATTGACATGATCGACGGATTATTTGAAACACACCGGGTGTCCCGGGGGCTTAACGATTTTCTCTCATCGCCGCGTATTATGGTACGGAGGGAAAAAGGATCTGCAATTTAATCGGATGATTATTGCTTTCAATAGTGCCTAGAGAGAATTTATTCGCTTCTGAAGGATATTCGTTCAGTTTGAGTGAGTATGCCGTTGCGGAAGATAAATATTGCTTGAAATTGAAGAATTGTTCATTCGCTCCAAGGGAATGTTATTCACATTGGATAAATGCTCTCTTGGCGCTATTGGAATTTGGAAGCAATAATCGTTTCATTCAATTAATCCTGTTTCTCCGTGTAGCCATTATGCGCCGGAATGTCCACATAGATCTAGATTTCGCGTGTCTTCGCAACAGAATTGGGTCCATCGAATAGAGCCGTAACTTCGTATAGCTGTACACTCGTATATAATTTATGGGAAATTGATCATCGAGATACTCGATACAGAAAAAAAAAACGCGTTCCAAATAGACGAACTTTTCAATCATTGATCCCGTCGTATCGCCAACTGATTTTTTTTCTCTTCAAAATCCAATTATTGCCAAATAACATAGCTAGGTAGGCGCTGAAGAATTGAGCCGGACAACAGGTATTTCTAATGTTTGATACGAAAGACTGCGGGTCCTGAAACTCAATGATTCCAGTCTTGTTTCACCAGTAGATGCCCATGCTACTCTGTTATTGGTTGAATATATTATGGTAATTGTTAGCTCTCGAGTTACGAGGTCCACACAGTTTTGATCCGATCTCGCTTTGTGAGACGAAAGGACGACTGTTTTATATTCTAATCAATTCTAGTCGGTCCCATGAAACAAGGTCAAGAAACAATTAAGATTTCATTGCCTACTCGCACACTGGTATAACGTCGGACTTCTCTTAGTATACAGTGCAGATTTCATTGAGCGGAAATGAGGTACGGAATATACTAGAGATTTTTTGCTAACGATAAGTATATCTAGGTTTTGTTCAGCTGTCCCGAGGATATGAGGACGGATGAGTGCCCGGAATTCCGTGACAGCGCTAGCTCGGCCCGAAATTAGATTCTCACAAAAATCGCCAATTTTTACAATCGAAACGAAAACGGAGGAATTTCAAAATTCGCCTCTTTTAAACTAAATGTATCTAAACTGTTATTCCATTGAATGTACGTGGATGTGGAAAATGTTTATGTGGCAGGCGACCTCCGCGACGGAGAATTACGTATCGGGCGATAGATCCTAAACCGATGTAGAAGAGGAACGAATTCGAGGACTCGAAAGATCAGTGAGAGAAAGGGATTCAACAAGCTGAGAATTTGGAATTCTCCACCATTCGCGGCTGCAGCCTCAGACGAGGAAATAACATCGTCGTTACTCAACGGTTCAGGTTAGCGTAAGTCGGAGCAAAAAATAACCGAGAGTAGTTCGGACTTTCAACTAGACGTTAAGTTTAGATTGAAAATTGTGAAAAAAGCCAAAAATCGAAGATTTTTTGTCAGCGGTTTTTTCATTCTGTCGACTGCAGAATGAAGTTGAAGTGCCAATTCCAATTGAACGAAATCCGATCGTCGTTCAATGAGCCGCGAAAAAGTAACCAACCAAGATGCTCGAATTACGAATAGATTTGGATAGATTTTCGATCGAATTTGCAATTAGGATACTCGATCGCGAGAACCACGTGCCGCGAAGATTTGTTAGGTCAATTTTAAGCCAGCATACATATACTAATTGGAATCCTCGGTGGTAATTAACTCGTAGAACCGTGCAGCAGCGGCGGCGGGGGCGGCGGCTTAGTTAGATAAGAAAAAAGAAGTTATCGAACAGAGCTGAATTCCCGTTGGTTCGGAGGAATGAAGGAACAACGGTAAAGACCTGGATGGACATGGATAGCCGCGATCACATACTCTACGCGACCTTACCGGCTGCTCCAGATCGATACGATCACAGCTAGGGAGATCAGAGACCAAACGAACGAAATTATTCCGCTACTCGAGTTTAACGTGTGCTAATTTGCCAAGGTATCGCGTTTACACACAGGCCTATGGTATACCATTCCGATTGACGTATACTGCCCACCTAGCCAGAGCCCCGGAGATCAACACATACACGTACAACAAAATCAGTCTGGCTCGTTCAGCTGCAGGTAAGAGCTCGGTTAATTAACCGTGAAAAATTTCTTTCGCGTTCAAAGTCACATTTTTCATCGCAACGTGCATTAGCCGTGGACTTTTGTAATACGAGTATGAAGAATTTGTAAATCTCATCTTCGTTCGTTCGTGCGATGCAAAGAAGACGAAACAGGTGTACGTACCTCCGGGTAATGTACGTACGGGTACGGGTGCCCAGTTATACCTACAGGCGAGCATGAATTCACCTATCGTGAGTTGTAAAATTTGAAAAAAAGGACAGACAAACAACGAAACGAAACTCCAGTGTAATTTATGCACCTATTACGACTATATGCCACCTGGCGTGAAATGCTCCATCGATTACCGGCCGCCATTGGCTACCGCGATCATCCACGGAGACCGGAGCTGTCGAGGTTCTATCCTGTGTTATTTCCCAATGATCAATGTCGTTATAATGACGCATCGTAGAGATGGACAGAAGTCGGAGGTATAGGTATAGGCGCGTATAATAGCCGACCGAACCTGATCGTGAGAGAGTAAAACGTACGTGAGGTTCATTCACACGTCGCGTCGGTACGGCTATAACACTAGCTGGTAGACACTATATTCCGTTCGGTGTGTTCTACGGTATACCGTATACAATGACGTGTTGTATACCGGCTTGTGTCGGGACTTTTGAATTATGCATTCATGCGATGTGGCGTAGCAAAGCATGGCAAAGCGTGGCATACACTACGCGTTACATACCGTGGTGAGGCACATCATAGTATTCCGTGGACACTTGTGAATGCAGCGTATCTATACATAGTGCCTATAACGCTTCGCGTATATCCTCTGTTCGAGCGAATGTCGCTTGTGCGCGATCAGTCGTTTTCGCTTTTTATCCCAGGTCAGTTATGCCTGCTTCTTGCTTATATTACTGAAACGAATACAGGCTGCAGCCCGCGCGATTCCTCCGGAGCGAATGATGCAGGTAAATTTATGCCATAATTTTCAATCAATTATAGGTACCTGCCCAGGTTTCTTATCGTTTATGTTGGGCAATGTATCAACTTTTCTTCAACTTTCATCCGCCCGACTGGGCACGGCTCCTCTTCAATTGCCTGTTTCAATCTGTTCCTATATTATACTCACGGAAAGCATCGGCTGAGCGGCGAGCTCCTACTCCGGTGTACGAGATAGCGTTGAAAAATTCAATTGCGTAGTAACGAATAGAGATCGGGGTATCAATTTTGAAGGTATATAAACCTGCGGACTCGCGCTACCGAAATTGTCGGGGAAATTGGCGAAATTCCCAACGTAAGCACGTCGCTATCCAAGATTATTTTCCTCTCTTCTCTTTTTCGGAATATAACAAAATAATACCTACCTCGGAACTTCAGATCTGTGTGTACGTACGACTCCGAACCAGTGAGATCTGTATCTAGCTTCACATCGTTGAAGAATGAAAGCGAGAAATCGAGGCTTGTTATATTCCTTGAGAAAATTCACAAAAAGAAGGCGCCAGTCCCTGACGATACCTACCTAATAACGAAAAAATTCCTCCAAATTGCGTGAAATCTTGATATACCTTATTCTGGTTCAGCGAATAGCTGACCTGACGTAATGTACAAGTATGTATATACGTATATACGTATGTATCGAGTGAGCGAGAAAAGCCAAAGCGCGGATTGAATCGGTAATAATAATTGGATCTTTTTGTATCGAAGGTCTTTGGAGCGTCGCATAGCGTATTTACCGGTCCGTGGACTCGCTGCAGCGAATAACAGAAACGTAGCTTAAGGTACGTTGTGCAGGGCGGAACCGCCTCAAGGATATATATCATTAGTTTTCGATAGCCGGGTGAAGCGGGGAAAGGCACACCGCCGTTCCAGATACTGGAATCAGTTTTTACCAAGCCTTCTCTCTCTCTCTCTCTCGTGACCCAGAATCCCAAAACGTGGAAATCTCCGCAACTGATCCGAAATGATCTTGATACACTCGGGACTCGCGAGCCTTCGGAGACGCGGCGTGGGATAAAAGCTCTCCGTATTATTATCGAGGGAATAACGATTCTCGATGTTCGGCATGCAAAATGCCTTATAAACCGATAATTTTCGGTGGCAAAGAAAGTCGTTCGTCAAATTTTCCACCTCCGCTGTGACAGTGAGGAACTGGATCGGGAGATTAGACTCGATCACTGCGAATGAATCTCACGCAATTGATCTGTACGCATAAATGTACGCCGAACAATTTATCGGCTCCAACGAATTTTGACGAGGTTGAACGACAGTCCGGTATTGGCATTCGGTAGTCTCGTGCATTTTATAATTGTACACGAACGTTTGGCAAGGTACCTACACACGCGGACTGACTTCACCCGACGCACGTCGTTGAAACCCCGCGCACGAGTCGAGGTATTTTTAGGATCCACGTGCGCCAAGGAGACGTTATTTTTCCGACCATCATGGTCGTTTTCGACAGTGGCTCCCGCCGCGAATCATGCCAACGGCTTCCTGGTTCACATCGTACGACGGATTGGAGCGTTTAATTTTTATGGGAAAAAAAGGAGAAAGAGAGATACGAAGAGACCGAAGAAACAGTCGAGAATCGGTAGGTATGTACCATAGTATGTATGTACCTGCGATCCCATCGAGAGTCAAATTTACGGAGTACTCGGCTGTCACAAATCTTGAAAGTGTTTACGACCGTTGACAGAAAAGAAAGACATTTATTTATCCAACTCAGAAAGCGGAAGATCGTTCGTTACTTTACGCGGGTGGCGTATACAGCCGCCTGCAAGAAGATTGAGAACGAGGAGGTAAAGAACGAGAATAAGAAGAAAAAGGAGAAGAAGGAGGAGGAGAGGCGGCTGTCAACGCACGTCGCCTTGGCCCCTGCGGTGAACGAAAATTGTTGGTTTTGGCAGACGGCGTGATTTCTCTTCTCTTCTCCTCTGTTCGCGTTCTTAACTTGCGACTGCTTTCATTTCTTCTTCCTCATCTTCATCCTCGTTATCGTTCAGCTGACAAACAATTGTGAGACGGATCGTTCCTCGTATAAAGCGTCCAAACGCTCTGCGTGGCTCAAGATTTCGAATATACAAATTAAACTTTCTGCTATCTCTACAATTATTGTCGAATTCTTTCGTTCAATTCCCATGCCCTCCGGAAATGAGGAGGAGCGTTGTCTGGCTGCCAGAGTTGGGTACCTTCGTAGCTGAAAAGTTTCACTCTCTCGAGACGACCGCGAATGAAAAAAGTGAGAGCGAGCGAGAACGAGGCAGAGAGATTGGAAAGAATAGCAAGATCACGGGTGACTAAACCCGGATCGACAACAATAAGCGAGAGCAAGCTCGGAGTGGAAATAATCATTAACAACGGAAAGAGTTTTAGTTACAGGTAGAGGTACCTAGCCGGTAGCGCTATGCTCACTTCGGTGGAAGCTGTGCAAAGCCATGCGGCTCGCTCCGCTCCGCTTCTCGGCGAGATTGCTTCGCTGTGGTACCTCCTCAACATAGTTGACTAATTGTAATTGTAAGACAGAGAAGCTCGCGGGGAGGAGAATGAGAAAGATAATCACACGAAATGTACATAATTATCTTCCTCTCAACTTATCGCGTATCGTTCATTACACTCACACTAAAGAAAAACAAAAATTCGTTAAATTCAGCGAATGTTTTTCGTTTTCTTTGACCGACCGAAAATCCCGCTTTCAACCAAACCGAACCTTGATTATTTTCGACGCGAAAATTCGTTATTGCCCGTAAAAGATATCGAATGATTCGATCGGATTAAATGAATTTGAATTGATCTGAAGGTAATCGATTGTCCCCCGGACTTTAAAAAAAAACAATGTTACACACGGAAAAATTTACAAATTCAATTAAACGAACAAAAATTTATTCGGCATGAACAAAATTTCGTCCGTCTAATTCGTCGATCAGCTGGGTCGAATATATTTCTCGGAGAAAGTCGATGAAATGTGTTTCCTCGACGGCCGCCAAGTAATTGATTTTGTTCGGGCCAATCGAAATATTCTCAACCCGATTGAATTGTTCGTTATTCCTCGGAAGCAACAACAAATCTTTGTGCTCCGAATGAGATTCTATTGCGCCGATTGAGATTCAGTTGGAAGCGGGATATTTCATTGGATCAATGAAATCCAAATTTGTTGAATTCGACCAATTTGGTTTTTAGCAGACGTCTACCGACATGGAAACAAATTCAGAAACGTGAATCCTATCTATCTACCTGATCAGCTATACCCACTCAGAAAAAAAAACCATGGAAGTAGGCAGTATATTTTCGAATATTATAATCCGAAACGAGAAAACTGTGGCTCGAGCTGCCTCGAGTGAGAGATATTTATTAATAATTTAGCAACGTCCATTTATTACTTCCTTCCCCCTTTCATCCGTTTTCCCATTTTCTTTCCTCCTCGCGCTGTGGGCAGATATTGGCATCTATAACAGCTGAGGATGTTTATTTTCGAATATCTAACGGGCACGTTTTATTAGATAGAGAGAATCTGATCTAGAATTTCACGAAGCGTCTCTTTTGGCGCGCAGGCATGTCAGTTCCGAGTCCACACTGTGTAGATATATTTTGGATTCAGTTGTTTTTTGTTTTTTGCGTTTTCTCGATCCATCCGTGTACATTGTGGATGATTATACCTGGAGTACGCGGTTTTGTTTGAACTGGCATTCACCGCGCGTCCCCGAGATCATAACCATATTATACTTTGTCAATTAACGCCTCACTGAATTATCGCCGTGCAGCCTTTCCGCTTCCCCTTCCCCTGTCCCCGTCCTCCTCCCGCCATCTCGATTCAATTTAACACGTTTCGTTAAACCTGCAGACTACAAAACGGGCTGCCCAATGCCGATGCCCCAGGACTCATTCAACTGTATTAAAAATACCAGGGATATTCACTTGCTCGACCCCGAGAGATCGCGGTCTCGATAGACGAGAAAGAAAAACGTAGCTGAAAGGGACGAGGATGAAATTTCCAATCGATGGATACGGATCGCGTGAATAAAACTCGGATGTTGATATTTTGTTATTTGGCAAAGTAACGCTGCAGTATATAGTATATCTTTCTGCGCACATATTCTTATCCGCAACGCGTGCCATTTCTCGCTCATCTGTTATCTCACACGGAGGGCCGAATCTATGGGATGTAACACGAGCTCTGCGGTCAGCAAAAAACCAATGAAAACCGAAAAAAAAGAAGAGCGGAGTAGAGAGTAGCCTCATTTGGCAAAAACAAGCCGTTAATGACGTCACAATGACTATACGCGTAGAGATGAGCGTTGGGCATTAGGCAAAGCCGATTATTCGGCGTCTCTGGAGCTTTCCGTCCCTTTCTCCATTTCCTCCCTTTCCTCCCTGTTAAAACGTTATCAAACTTCCAGGCAATAACCCCGGGACACTGAAAGCATCCAGTGGTATAGTCGGAGGGAGAGGATGACACGGAGATTTGCTTATCCGTCGCTGATGTCTAAATATTTCATCCCTCTACGAGATGATCTCCTGCCCAAAATTGGACGGATGATCGTATTCAATTTGATAAATTTCGTTCAGAAAAAGGAGCAGCGGGGCTCGGGGGCCATACGACCTTTCGCAGTCGCGCAACTTTTATTCTTCGTTCGGGAAATGGATTCTGGACTTAATGCGTTGCTCAGAGGGAAATAAACATGAAGACGCATCCTCGCAAGCTCCGGGAGATCCTGAATCGAGAAATCTCTGAGCCTGAAACATTAATCTATTTAATATTGAACAAGCCCGAACCATGTCCGTACCCGCAAGCACAGGATATGCTGTTTGTGGTTAGAAGATTAGTCGAGTTTTGTACATATGTTATAATATCGCAGAGGCCTAATTGTAAGTGCTGCGGCCGCGGCCGTGCCTCTGCCTTGTGCGGAATGGTAGGCCCCGCATCAAATGCTCGGATGTTCGCAATTGATCGAAAATCGTTGTCCTCCTTTTCGAATTCATTTATCGATTTTCCAAATCAATCTAAGATTCATTGGGTTTTTGAAATTCTTGTATAAATCCTAGCCGAACGGGACGAACGCTGGTTGAGGCTAGGCGTCACTTGGTATACGAAAATCTGTCGATTATTTATAATCGGCTGAAAACTAAGTAATTTAAAACTTTCAGATTACGGAGTGATCTGATCTGCACTTTGCCCCTTGATGGTTTGCAAATTGATATTGAACATCTGCGAGGCACGCGGGTTGAGTTCGACGTTTGAAATATTGGAGAAACAGAGAAAAAGGAAGGAAAAAAGGAAAAAAGGAAAAAAGGAAAAAGGGAAAAGGAAAAGGGAACGAAACAAACTTTCAATTACATAAGCATGAGCGCGCGGTGTAACGCGCTAAGTACCTTCACAATCGTTCAACGTAAAAATGTCTGTGGCTGTACCTGCAGCTAGGTCAGAATTTATTTGGTATGGTCAAATGAAAAACCGATAAGTGAAACAGACGTGAGTGGTTACTCTCTTGTGAAGACCATACTACCAACCCGGGCAATCGCGACGACGTCGGCGTCGACCACCATCCCCGATCCCCGACCCCCGACCCCCGATCCCCCATCCCCCAACCTCCACTGGCTGCTACCTATATTCTACAACCTCGTTGTCGACGAGGGCTCTATGTTACCCGCTGTCAATAATAATTCAAGAACCCGGAAATGGCCCGCGAACCCAAACCCTGTGTGGACTTTGCTATACAATACAATACAACGTAGGTTGGTACAGTGCGGTTCATAAGTTAGTCTATAACAGCCTGAAGATTATACGTAGAAACTCCTCGAGAATTCCGATCTCAGTTATGCGTGTAGATGAGAGGATCGAGACCGTGCGCAGTGTCCTATATCAATTAGTTCAAGGAGAAGTCCTTTCGAAAAGTTGCTAGGGATTCATCTTCCACTCCTTGTTTGTTGTCGATCCAAAAAAGCTCAAAGTTCCGCCGTTCTTTGCTGAGGCGTCTCAATATCAGGTAAGTTTGTATCAATATTCTACATTGCAACTTTGTCCAACTAATGAGGGAATAGGATATAATCGGCGACTGTGACATGCGATGATTATCTCACAGCTTTTGCTGGAAATGTAACTAGAGCAGTAACTAACGAGCTTTCAACCTCAAATGGAACGGTGCGGTGCGTGCGTGCTTGAGCCTTCCGTAAACGGCGATTTGAAGTCTAAAGTGTACCGTGCATGATGGCAATGAACATGTATATACTTACGTCGGGATTTCGGGATTCTGGAATTGTAGCATTCGCGGGGAACAGGTCTCCCCGGTCGTATTAAACCAAATAGAGGGAAGAGTGTAAACGACAGTGATACAGAGTACGGATAAGTAGGTATACGAGGTCTCTTGCTGCTCGATTGTATCAACGTTCGGTCAGACCTTCCTCGGACCTAGAACGATTTATCTTCTCGGCAGTTTGTTCGTTGGGAGAAAATTTTTTCACCGAACAAAGTATATGTACCAAGGCAGAGGCCCGAGGCGAGGTTCGAGGGGCTTTGTCGTCATCGATCTACCCGCCGCGCCGCAGTCCCGAATTCCCTGTGACCAACAGTACCTCTTTTTTTCTCCCGCTTTTATGTATTTTTGCGTTTCCCTCTTGTTTTCTCTCTGCCCGGCTTTCACATTAGAGAATCAAAGTCCGGCCGAATTTCAGCCTGGAGGCGAAAGGCCCGGGCTCCAAAGTCTTGAAGTCTTGGTCCTTTCTCGCGACGCACTGCAGGGCCGGTATTGATCCCACGATCGATTATTGCCCGGCCAAAGGGACAAATGGGGTAATTTCGTGTGCGACAAAGTAATACATACAGGCATATGGCTCTCGGATGTTGACCCGCACCACCCCGTTGCCCTGTTATTCCGTTATCCGTACGCATACCTCATACATCAGTGATATTCTTACGCTGAACGAAATTCCATGCAGACGCCTTCAAAGCCGCCCTTCGCCGCGCCGCGCCGCGCCCCGCCGCTCGGCACACGCCATTGTACTCAAACTAATTTATAGGCCAATTAATTAATCCGCTTTGGAATATTCGCGGAGGTGGATTTGGACCGACTGTAACACTCCCGTACGCCATGTACAGGTACCATATCTCTGTGTGTTGGTATGCTACCTAGAGCCACCTACCTATAACCCATCTACGTCTGGAAATTCTCTGGATTAGTAGTTTCATACCGTTGAATTATATTCGCCGTACCTATGCCTGCTACGAAATACTTCGCGACACAGACACAGATGCGAAATAATGCGTTTCCGTATGTACGGACGCGACACACGGACCAATTCGACCTCTCTCTTCCTCTTGGAATCCTTCTCGATGAAGATATTATTCTGCTAGCTAGCTACTGATACGACAACTGCAGGAGAGGTCGGTCGCGCGGATATTACGGAGCCAGAAAGTATCGAAACTAGAACTAGTTCGTAGGGTTAACTGATTGTGAATTTCTGTGGAGGAAGTTATACAATTTTTCCAGCGTTTCGTATTACATGTCGATCTTTCAGAACCTCTCGCGGAAAGGCAATTCAATTGCTGGGACCGGGAAGTTTGTATTCCTTATCGTGTTGCGAATAGTTTCCATGAAACCTGCAGTCTTTCAGGGCTCTTTGAAAATCCAAAAATCCTTTTCCATGATCGCCGGTGAAGGATAGAAAATTTCAGGAAGCTCCACGGGTCGGGACGACGACGCTCGTAAGACATCCGTGTTGCGGGATAGCATTGCGAACACCGACTCAAACGAAGACAGGCATGTATGTAAGTGAGTTTTCTGTTTCTTTAAAACGACAAAAAAATCCACTTCGCTACATAATTTGGCGTTCCCATCAGGATTCGAAATGTGAGTTGATCTCCAATCGTTTTTGAGCCAGACCCCCAACCGACGCAATTTTCAATCCGACGCATGAATGTTCTCCTCTTCCTACTTTCAGATGATGCCAAACATCCGATTTCGTTGATTTCGTTCCGTGTCAGTACTGCAGCCTGAACTGTAATCCTTGGCCGATTTGTGCTGCGAGAATCAGGTAACTATAATCTATGCACCTGATTCCGCCCGACGCACATACATTGCCATACATATGTACACGTATGCCTACATACTATACCGACGTATAATTTTCTGCCGTGAGGTCGAGCCATCGTCAAATGGATAGGTGTTTCGTAGGGTAATGGCTAATCCACCTGAGTAGCCACGGAGGAGAGTCTGACCCATTCATCCGCCTAGGTGATAGGTATGTGGAATAGGTTTGGCATCGGGGTACCGTGGCTGCGTAGCTACGAGAGTAGGTACATACGTATGTACATGGGTGGGAAGGTTAGTTTGGCTCGGGCTAGTCAGGGACGAATAATAATCCGTATGCATGCGTGTATGTACGCATGTATGTACATACCGCGTATACAGGGTGTTTGAAAACAACGTGACGTTTATCGTGAGCTACTGTGCCTCAGAGATAAGAGGATGTTAATCGGAGCTAAATTCACGGCTATAGGGATCGTGGACCTGCGAAGGGTACGGAAATATCACTCTCCAGAGATATTTGCACAGTTGTCGCACGACGCGAAATGGTTTCTCTCGATTAGGTATCTCCCCGGTCCTTAGAGTCGCTCAGGTTGATCGCTAAAAATTATGCCCCCCTCCCCCAACCCATTTTTCTTTGTTTTCTCACGATATCGACGGTAGTAGATACATCTTCTGTCGTGTTCCATATACTATACTGCAGATGTCTACTTCGGTTGAAACGAAGAAGACGTAAAGCAGAAAACGTAGTTTTTTGTCCAGATTAGCTGAAAGAGGATTTCTCATCAATTGTTCTCGCGGGTGGACATACTTATGTATGAAAAACGGTGGAGGAGAACTGCAGCCAGATAGCAGCCACCTAATATAGCTGAGGTGAATGATCTGCGCTCGTTAGTGTATCTCCGAAACGTATCCGTAACGCGGCCCGTGTTCTTATAGTGACTGTTTCCTCTATAGGCATTCCTGCGGCAGTAGATGTGATGTTAAATTTCATTGCGGACCACCGTGTACCTATGTGTGTACATACCTATGTGTGTATGGTTATGTACCCAGATGTATAGAGCTTACATTAGTTAGCAAGCGAGTCGATTTGGGTCAAATTCACACGCGAAATGGTTCGACTATCGCTGTACGGTTGGCAGCCCTTGAAATGTTGCAGTTTTTGCTAAATTTAGAACAGCAATTCGTGGCTCGGTTTTATTATCCCTGTCTTTCTCTTCCTCTCCTTCTTTCCTCCGCTTCCCCTCTCTGCCCCTCGCGAAATCGGTCGTAGGTGTCTCGTTGATTAAATTTAATTTTTCGTACCACTCGTTTTTGGAACAGTCGGGGAAGCGGTTCAAAAATATTTGCGGAGTAATCATGCGGAATGAAAAAAGAGACGAGAAAAGAGAGAGGAGAAAGAAAGAACGAACGAATGCCGAAGGCCGTTTCAGTTGTGAAGCGAAAAACAACTTGCCATAAGATCGATTCACGTACAAGCATGCTAATAGCCATTGTACGTACATACATACATATTTATGCGACCGAATATTTGACTGCGAAAAGTCGTGAAATGCTGTTTTTGTTTGATATTCGGTAGATAGACATGTATGTACGCCTGCGTGCGCATTCAGTTATCTCGAATTATCGATATGATGCTGAAACCGAGAATATTCGTTCGCCGCTACTTCATATATCACGATTATTGTCCAATTCTTCCGCGAGTACGACGATCTACCGACTATAATCGATTTGCAAATTGTATCAAGGTCGGATTTTGCGAAATATCCTTCAACGCCTCCGTCAAATCATGACTTGACTTCCCTCATTCCTTTCACTATCGCATGTTGTACTACTTATTAATCCGCAACTCAACTTTTCCTCGCACGAGCTTACTCGTTGGTCTTGCCGAACCGAGACCGATCTTACATCGTCATTCAGCATTGTCACTTGACAGAAATTCTCACAGCCGTGTTTAACCAACCAATGAGAAAGAACAGAAACGGGGAAAAGCCATTATTCTCAAATCATATTGAATGTGGACACTGTATATGATCTACGCCCCCGATGTAACGTATCTCTGGCTTTAATTGCAGGGCGGAGTTCGTTTGAATTGGCATTATGATATTATTGTATTCACAGCCGAAAGCCCGGGGATCATTAGCTAGCCGGTGCTAAGCCATGGCGCAGATAGATGACACTGTCAACGACAGCGGGTAGCCAAACAGGCAGCAGCACAGCCGTACAGCGTCATCGAGAATCGTGTAGTCGACACGAAATAATTCATCCCCAAATCGAGGGTGCATCGGATCATGTCACTTCCAACTGGCTGCACTCTCCTCTGCTGCTGCATGTGCTATCTACAATGTTT
Organism: Phymatocera aterrima; assembly: GCA_963170745.1. Lineage (NCBI taxonomy): Eukaryota > Metazoa > Arthropoda > Insecta > Hymenoptera > Tenthredinidae > Phymatocera > Phymatocera aterrima. Next base: position 18,924,319 of record OY720660.1, read on the forward strand.
TTTCGCTCACGATCACAGTCCGCTCGCAGATGATTTTTTCGGAAAACTGCCTCGAGCTACAAAACGCGCCTTTCAGATACTCAAAAACGTTCTGTTTACCGGAAAGGAAAAATTAGAATATAATAGAGTAGAGGCCTAACGAAGATTCGATATCACCCGCGAGGTTACACGTATTATGCTTCCTCGGAGATTCGATGGAATTAATTATGCGGGAGGTTCTCATAGTCTGCGGAGCCCCTGGTGTAAATCATTTGCAGGCTTGCGAGGACAATCGTTGACTAATCGTTCCCCCATTATGGATTAATATAACGCACCGCAGCTATAGTACGACCCTCGTTCGTGGGCGTAAGTTTTTCCCGCCGCGGTATTAGGCGCATAACGCGGACAAGCTCGTTCAATTAGCAAAAACAAATCTTGTATAGTAACTAGATCACGTTCCGCCCGGCAAGACGGCTCAGGCAAACACTTGGAAAAAATATACTCTTCGATCGGCCGAATTTACAGTCGGACGAATTTTTAGCGAAAGTCGAAGTGGAATTCCTCAGAATTGAACAAACTTTTTCGCTGATTGAACAAGAAAGTTTGTTCGACTGTGAGGGAAACAAATCTTTTTTTTGATTCGACGGAACTTCACTCTGCGCGTGTAGATACACGGAGAAAAAAGAATGAAATTTTTGCTGTCTGAAATTTGAGTGGGCGGAAAAATTGTTAAAGTCAAACTCCGTGTGATGTATAACATGTATTTTCCTTGTACGTACACATAGTCTGTATTTTCTAATTTTGTTCTGAAAATCTGTTTGCGCGTGTCTGCGTGCGTATGTTCCTATTTTTTAATTCTTTCCAACTTGTTTGCTTGTCAACAAATTGCGGCATTAGCGAAAATTAATGAAGATTGTGGGGAATCTCTGTAGTTCAGTCGAGTCTGGAGGAAGAAAGTGTGAGAGGAAGCCAGATCCAAACAAGGAGTGAAATAGAAGGAGAAACGAGAGGACTAAACGTTCAGCTGCTCTCCAGGCTTAGGCAAAAGCCCCGAAAGTGTCAAGGGGCCGCGGCCGCGCGCGCAGCTCACGTTTCTCCTGCAATTCGAGTTACCCGCGTTAGGGGGGTAAGAAAAAGCGTTGGGCGATTTGTTTTCCAGATAAAAAGTAAAGGACGAAAAGAGTAAAGAAACCGGAACGAAAAACGAGAGAAATAAAGAATTCGTTGCTGGATGTCTTCGGCAGAACGCTGAAACGTTGGAAAGGAAGAAAGAGAAAGAAAAATTGCTACCCGGAGGAGCGTTCGCACCGCGTTATGAAGAAATAGTATATTTCGATACGAGAGGCCAAACGGGCGGTTTGCACACCACAAGAGACTGGAGGCGCAAACGAGCCGGAGGGCGAGTGACGTGCATCTTCACACTCGAGTAGTGTGCATTCGCCCTTTCCGCCTCGCGTATCGAACACTATTTTTTTTTACACCTCGTGCAAAGCCCCGTGAAACTGAAAAATTGGACGAGATGTTAACCCTAATTCAACAACAGACTGAGGAACTAACTCAATGAAACGTTAGATGGAGGCAGTAGCGAATGAGGCGTTTGCGTACCAGTGAAAACGTTTTACGCACCGCTATAGAGATTTTGCACACGGCTCTCGCACATGGTACCGGAATAAACCATTTTGGATACCTGAAACCGGTACGCAAGCAAAAGCTTTGCATACAGGTGTAACAAAAACAGAATTTTCAGCTCGTTCGGTTGATCGTTTCTTGTTGAGTATATGTGAGTCAAGGTAGAAATAGGCAAGGAAAGGATCGACAAAAACACACAGAAAAGAACCATACTCCGCATGACTCCGGAGGAAAATGACTCGGAAGAAAAACAAACAAAAAAGTAGTATTTACGATTACTCTGCCAGTACAGGTTTACCTCACGTGGAATTGAATCGCGTTCACGTCTCGGAGGTGAATCACGTGAGAATAGTTGTATACAAAAGCCCCGCGCTTATCCGCGTTACTCCGAAGGGAAATTCCTCGTGCCTGAGCCTGAGCCTGAGCCTGAGCCTGAGCCTGAGCCTGAGCCTGGACATTTTCTAGGATCTGATATCCTGTCACCGTACGTTTTGCGCCTAAGAAACCTCCTTAGCGCCCGAGGTATTTTTCTTCCCGTCGCAGACGGCTGTAGTTAGATACTCGAGGGTGCAGTACCGGCGAAGAGTCGTTGGTATACAGCTTTGCGCGAGGCCGTGAAAGACTCGGTAACTTTTGATGTTCTTGCGAAAAAAACAAACGGGCATACGTCTGCCAGATATACAGCGGCACGGGGGAACTCTTCTTCTTGTGTATTTTCGATGAAGCGAAGAAGCTAATGGCTGGCTCGTACCGCGGATCGGTAGACACGATTTGTTAGCGTGTGTTCAGAATTACAAATTTGAAAGAGACGGAGCGACCGACGGAAGAGAGAAGGTACTTTCCAAAAAGCCCGTGATTACCAACGCTCATGATTATGGCGGGAGCTAAAAGCAATTGCCTGAGCTACGGGTTGCGAATTATGGCGGAACTGACTTAGGATTAACATTGAAAAATAAACGAGCGGGAGCTGGGAGAGGGAGAACCTAGCAACGAAGGTTGCAAGTTTAAAGAGCTCGTGATCAAGATGGTTCTGGTCCTCCGGTCGATTGCATAAATAATCAAATTTCACGAGAGAATTGAGATCGCAGCGAATTGAGATTGCGGATAGATATGCGAGGCAAATATCAGCACTATACTGCTCGGAGTAGGTGTATACCTGAGGATAACGACAGCTGGCCCTTTCACCCGAGTCTTACATACTATAGAAGACTCGTAGCTTTAGATATCCTGTTGTGGCTGTGGCTGTGGCTGTGGCTGTGGTTGCGGCTGCGTTTCACATGGCAGTTTACAATCCCTGTAAACCCGGAAACCTACGAGCTGGCTTACTCGGTTCGCGTTCCTCCCAGCCACCGACTAATGCGGCGATAAACATGCATCTACGTAAAATATATACCTACCTACGTGCAGTATTTATCCACCACATTGTATGTTTGATCCAGGTATGTAGGTACGTAGATTTACGCGTCCCGCGGTCCCAAGTCGACTGGCTTATCGAGAGCCACGCGCGTCAGTACGCGGCCGCGAATATGCGAGATTGAAAAAACGAGAAAAAGAAACAGGATGGAAAGGAATAACGATCCACGAATGAGCCGTCTCGGCTCGAGTCACGGATTCCTGCCGAATAAGGTTTCTCACAGGTGCTACGTGGAACGTTTCGATTCTCCACTTCGAGACAAAAAAGGAGTCGAGAGGAAAGTGATTACAAAAACGAAAAATGAGGGACGAAGGAATCGAGGATACCAGTCGACCCTCGACTCTCTCGGGCTAGATGTAGCGTGGATTTGATTGATACGGTTTGGAGGGCACGGAAGTTCGATTGAATCTAACCAAAGTCCCGGAAGTCGTCGAAGGAGTCCGAGGATCAACCGAAACCACCGCGGCCTCCATCCACGATCGTTTGGGAAGGGCGACTATACTTGTACGACCGATTTCCTCGACCATTAAGCGACAAATGAAAACCCACCCCATCTTCTTTGGTTTTTGGTCGGTGAGCCAAGAGCCGTTAGACATACCTACCGTTATACGCCACAGGCTCCGATCTGTACCCGACAGCCGTGTAATTTCGTCTTTCTCGCGAAATTCAACCGGCAAAAAACATCCCCCGTATTATACATATAAGTCGAGTAACGGATGTGGAATTCTTCGGTTATGTACCCACGTATTTCGTGTATGTATACATATACGTATGTACAGCTACTGAGGCAAAAAGGAACAGGGATCCCCTGCCCTGTTTCTCTCTCAGTCTGATAGAGACCGTAGGAATTCGGCGAAGAATAAGAATATCCTGAATTCGGTAGACCCGGTAGAGATCCAGCTGGGTTAGAGTATTTAAGAAATCTCTTTAACGACGCGACGTACCTTCACAACGTTTCAGGATGTTTACGTCGACAAGGCAGAGTAGTACGTATATACTCTCGGTATATAACTCACGCATATACTACTGTATGCGCATGTATATAATGTGTGAACCTACGCATGAACTCTTCTCGAGAGATTTCAATTTGTTTGACGAGATGTAAAGCAGCCAGTGGTTCCAGTTTGTGTTCTGGTACGTTCGTACATTCGTTCCCATGTACTTCCACGCCCGTGTGCGTTTAGATTTAAATCTACATTTACGTTTGTCCACGTGTTTACGGAGATAGAAACCGCGGCAGGCATCCAGTAGGAAAGAAGAGTATAAGGGAGGAGGAGGAGGAGGAGGAGGAGGAAGAGGAGGAATCGTCGGAGACAATCTTCTAAAATATCTGCGCCGTTTCCCGCGGCTGTAATTTCCGTCTATTTCGCGTTGGGCTCAGCGTCGTACCCTGCGAAACTCGGAATATGTAAGAGTCAATCCTTTTAGCACTGAATATATTCTCACCGGCGTATTTTTTACGGGGGGGAAAAAAAGCCCCGAGGATCGTATACCTGTATACGCACGCGGTGACGCGGGGAAAAGTCTCGCCGTAGAGCCTCGCGCTGCAGCTAATGCCGCATGCGGCCGTACCGCGATACCCAAAGTAACAACTTTTGTGTTTTAATATGGCTCTAGCAGAACTAGACGCTGGAGGATGATGTTCGTATTTGGTCTGTTTCTCATTTGGATCCAGCAGCTCCCAGCTTGCAGCTTGCAGTACTTATGCAAATTGCCAGAGAGTCTGGAGTCCGCGACTTCGATTCGACCTCCCGCAGCGAGGCAAAGAGAAACATCTACTACCTAGGCAGACAGACAAAGGTGCGGTATACATGTATATATATATGGATGTATGTATACATATAGATTCTACCTGCCTTGAAACAAGAGGAGAAACAATCCTAGGAAACTCTTCGGTAGGTAGGTACAGGATGGAGAAACTCTAGAGTCTAGGACAAAGAGGATCTAGATTCCAGAGGATATTACCAGTCGCTGCTTCCGTTTTGTTTCACTAGACGCGCGTGGGTTGTGTTAACTGTAATCGCGAAATGTTTGTGAGCAGAATTAATCTAGTGAAAATCCTAACCGCCCAGACCGTTAGTCATCGCTCCAGGCGATCAATGTGGACGATGGAACAGTTGCCCGAGAGCTAGAGAGGAGAGCCTGGAAAATCCCTGACTCTCTAGTAAAAATATCACGATACTGACACCTGTGCTGAAAATCATCGAACTTCGAGTCATACCGATTTCGGAAATGATCGGCGGTTAATTCCGCTTTCCCAATTGCGATTGCCTCGCATTCAAACCTCCCTCCCTAAACACGCACCTGGGATCTTCCTATCTCAATTTTTGCGAAAAACATGTGGATATGTATAAAAAAGTGCATACTGCAAAAATCGATACGGCCGAGTGGGTATAAAATACGTGCAAAGCGAGAGAAGAGAGAGATACTGCGGCCTCGGGGGGAACATTTTCCCCGATATTTATCGACGCTATAGCGTACGGGTTGAGGATCGGAGCTACTAGCCACGGAGACAATCTTTAATTTATCAGGGTGGATACATTCGTGTATATCTATCTTTCAGAAATCGATTATCTGCCAGTTCGCCCGGAGGGTTTCTTTTTTCGCCAAAGGCGTAGAGTGTTCGATTTTCTTCACGCGATACATCATAGATTCACGAAATATGGGAGAGAGTTTCCTCGAGGACGTCGCGGTCGTAGGCCGTTAGGCTAGGCGTTAGGAAATTTCTTGTGTAAAGCGGAAGTCACCGTAAACGAGCCGCGTAATAAATAGCATCGCGTTTTATCCCGGTGTATGAGGTACGTAATCTAAAATTGATACGTACACGATTTGGCTGCTGATGCGAGCACTAAGAAATTTTCCTCGTTAATGGGAGTTTCAAGTATAATTATAAACCTTCGCGTGTTTCACTCGCATCTCCATACGTACATACACATAGATACTATCTTGTTCTCGCAGATTTAACTTGCAGGTAAATCTTATATGAATGTCTAAATTTTCCGCTCAAATTTTGGGCTCCGCGTGGCTTATAACGTCCGGTAATTGAGGTCAGGAGATCCTGAACACCTGTCCTTCTATTTCTATCAAGATTGAACATTTCGTATTTTGGCTCGGATTTACAGGCGATATGCCAGTCTTCTTTTACAGCGTCCGCATACTACATTGGCATGACTACATATCAGGGTAAATAATTCACTGAAGGTAGGTATAACAACATCCGGAGAATGTGAGAAGGCGTTGAATCATTTTTCTGGTAGTGATCCAGCTCGAAGAATTTCGATTCCGATTTCGCCCCAAATTTCCTAATTCTGTTCACATTAACGAGAAGAATGACGCGCGACGATGAACCGGACGGAGAACAAAGAGGATATTCGAGTCTGTGATAATTCCTCGTTCTTCTTTGGCGTCTACAGTTTCTTGAGCCGGATGGAATTCGATCAAACGACATACCGGAGTGAGGCACTAGCAGTCGTACCCTCTTGCCGAAGACTAATGGAGTTGAAATAAAATTCTCGGATTTTCGGAATCGCGTATGCGAGGAGGGCTTGCTCAAGCGATTCCATGACGAGGTATACCTATAGGAGCTTGAGAAAAATAATAATTCTGCACCCTCCAGTCGAACGAGCCTCGCGCGTTTCTGCGTCGTATGTAATAAGTATATAAATGTATACATACAATTGTATATACCTGTAGGCGTATATATATTTGCACTTATCGTTTGCTGTATTACAGCGGGTTGCTCGGTGACCCGTATTTCTTAAGTCAGGAACAGAAGCCTCCTTCCCCGCTTCCCCTTTCCCGTTCGGAGACCGCCCGCGCCCCCATCCCCCATCCCCCATCCCACAAACCGCAAACCCCAACTCTATAGCCGCTCGAGTAGTCTTACGAGCTCGCAACTTATCCCTTTACGAACAATTTTTCTAATACTTTTTCCGGGGACATTTTCTGCCCGTGACAGCCGGGCACATGCCCGATTACCCGGATATACCAAGTCGCGATTCGCGAATGGTACCCCACTCGTCGCCAGGGGGGGGGGGGGGGAGAATTTCTTCTCCGTGATTGCGGGGACAGGTCAGAATTCTTAACTCAACAGTCTGCGACCCTCGGTTGTAATAATATTAAACGAGGCGAGACGCGGGAGAGAAAAATGAAAGTGCCGTAGAGGGGAAGACGGAGAGGGTTAAAAAAATGGAGAATCGAACCGCGGCAGCTTTTCGTGATCCGCAAAACGAATAACAAATACTCTGCACCAATTTTCGTTCCCTTCTAATTATAGACGACGGATGTATTAATTAATGTGGAGTTTCTATATCGATTAGATCAACTTTATCAATTGAGGCTCGGTGGTAATGAAAGGCCGGAATTTGCAACTCATTATACATACCTATGACTGTTGCTTGCTACTGTGTAGCGCCAATTACAAATTACATGTGCAACGTGTTGGAGAAAAAAAATTACTTTACGATTATTATTGCCAATCGGTATAAAACATTGTTCAGGAAATCGGTCGCGCCGGGCGGGGTTTGAATACATATACCTATGTGTTGGGGTGTCCGTTATTTAACAAACTGTACAACCGCCTCCGAGGATGTTAGCTTGTACCCTGAACACCAAATTCTAGCTAATTGGTCATTTTTTGCTCAAGTAAACCTTGCCTACATCGCAATACTTTTTCCGTTTCAATAATGTGGGATTCTTACAGTTTTTACATCTCATTCTCTTCCTCCCGAACTTTATCAGTTATTTTCCTAGTTTTTCTTGATTTTCATCGACAAAATGCTCCCCCTGTAAGGGAAAATTTGAACTTGAGTAGAAACAAGAATTTGTCGAGCTGCTGCAAAAGGTTGAAATCCATTTTTTCATCCAAGTAGTTTCGCTCACACCAGTTACGCTGAATCTTTGAAATCGAGTTCACGTAGTAAATCTACGTCAAAAATCAATGACTTGTAATTCAATGATTCGGCTAAACTATTCAAATTTTGAATTTTCTCTCTTCTGTAAAGCGTCCTTCGGTTAGCGTAAGAAAATTTTTCTCTACATGGGGATCATTTTTAGACGAAAATCAACAAGATTAGAGAAATAACTAATGGAGTTCAGGAGAAAGTAAGTCAAATGTAAGAACTGTGAGAATCCCATGATGTTATTTGAATGGGAAAAGTGTCGCACTACGGGCAAGGTTCAATGAAATAGAAAATTACTTCGATTAGTTGGAGTAGGTAGATACTTCGATAATGAACAAATGAAAAGGGTACCTGTACCCGAGGAACGGGTCGGGGTGTATAAAATAACGAAAGTTTTTTGGCCCTCAAAAAACCGGAAATATCATTCAAGTCGGCAAAGTCGCAAGAGTGAGGGCTGACGTGGAAGAAGCCGATATAATATAGAGGCCACGATTTTATGAGCTTTGAAGCAGAAAAATTGGAACGAGTCAAGATATATTGAAAACGTTTCTGAATGTCCGGAGGAAATCTTTAGAGATATGCCTACAGACTCGATAGAAAAATACGCGCTTGGTTGATGTGACGCGCCAAAGAAATACGAGTATATCGATCCTCATCGGCGCTTATTGATTTCTCCAAATTCCTAGCGACGCAATTTTTACTTCCAAAGTTGAAATTCGATTATATCGACGGACGCGTTTTACTTTTCCATACTTCGTGACTGAGATAACGAGTGAAATATGTTTTTCTACCACAAATTTTTACCGCGTTCTCTTTTCGAAGAAAAAAACAGTGATCGAATGTTCTCGAAATCGCATGAAGTCTGAACATTTTTTTACCACTCGCGATGCGGATGGGCCGCGAATCATGAAACAGTTTCAGGCAATCAGAAATCTCGCGTCTTCCAGGTCACCTCTATTTTCGTCTTGAACAATGAAATTCTCTTTCCAAGTTGCAGTTCATCTTGAAACTCGTTTTTACAGAAGTCCATCGAGTTTGGAAGTTTCCTTGGCTTTTCCTTCATCTTGTCTCAGCGCTTTTCCTGCTAATAATACACATCGGCCATTTGTTACCGGACATTTTTGACAATCAGCCAATTTCCGCCTCTCTCTCTTCCTGTCTTCGCAATGACATTTTTTCACCCTTTCTTCGATTCGAATTATATTCGCGGAAGACCGGGGCAACGTGGGCACCCTGAGGTAAAATTTTTTGGGTCAATGTTGAAGCGTTCGAATTGGTCCTCTGAAGCCAGAAGTCTAGGTAGGAAGTATGTCTTTTTGAAAACGTTGACTTTTCTTGAAATTTTGAAATTTGGGTGGTACCTAGCCTCGGGAATTTTTTTATAGCGGGTGTTCCATTTCGCCCCGGTATGCCCTACTTGCCACTTTGAGCAACGCCAACGTACGGGGATGGCAGCAGACAACGAATCCACATGCTTTGAAAACCGGCCCCGTAAAAACTTCGCAGTCGTGTACTTTTGGCAGACTAATAAGAGACAGCGCGAGAGAGAAAGAGAGAGAATGAAAAAAGGAGGAAAAAGCTCGCTGATGTTGAAAAAAATTGAATATTGAAACGATCGTCGTTCGTCGTCTCTATAGCTGAGCCGATTGTCAGCTGAAATGAATGAAAATCTACTTCAATTCAAGCCCGTCGTGGTATGACGAGGAATTAATTAATTAATTATAATTTAATTATATGGCTTTGAGCGTAACGAGCTGCATTAATGGTATCTTGAGTTGTTGAATAATTCAATGATCCAATCCCCATTAGTGGGAGTAGAAAATATTATAATTTTCGTACATCGTTCGCATGCAGTAGGGAAAATGATAATTTTCGAAAGACAAAAAAAACCAACAAATATGTATAATTTTTGTTCGTTTCAATCGACTTACAAATTCACACGGAATCGACTTATTTCCAAGCAGCGGTAGGGCGCAGTCAATTGGTAATGGCGCTATAATTTCTTCATCTAATCGCCGATTAGTGGCTGGTACTTTTATGCGCGTACAGTTACCCATTATGACTTCAATATACCTACAGAATACGACCTACTCCTACGATTTATGTGGAAAACAACAAGACTCCGTGTAGGTCGATGCACCTATTTCGAGCGCCCTTAACAAGCCGTTACACGACCGTTCCAGCGACTCGAATTGACGAACGGTAATTATGACGTTTCGTTCGATTCAGCAAGCCTAGGATACATCGCGATAGAACGATCGTGATACCGACGATGCGTGTTAGGTACGACGCAGCAGTCGATCGTCCGGCATGTATCCGCGATCAGCGTTTCTGCACGCTTCGTGAAATTGTTGAAAGAAGAGTACGTGCGATCAGGGAAGATTGTATGAAATATTTACGACGTCGTCGATGCATCGATGATTTTCGTGGACTTTTCCGTAAGGAAGATATCGGCGTACGGGGTAAAAATTGTTTCACGAACGGAAGCTCGCCGGTTTATGAAAATAGTACAAGATTCTACGCGCGAGGAACTCTACGCTACAAATTGGTTACACTTGCAGAACTTGAAGCTTCGAGATTTATTCCCGTAAGAGCATTTTCGACTTCCGTTAGCTACAAATGAGCCAACTTCTCGTGATTCAAATTACAGCGTGAGCGGAGTGGGAAAAGGGAGATGGCGAGAAGGAATAGGGAAGCGGAATAGGGAGAGAATGATTCTACGCTAGATTTTTTGCATCGATCTAAAACTCCGGGATATCTGTCCATTGACACCTATATCAGTTCGATCAAGCCATGCAACGGGAAGAATCATCGCATTCTATCGCCGCGATATGCTACGCGCGAATATCGTCGAGTATAAACGGTTTATCTTTAATGCCTGTCCTCAAAATTGAACCATCGGACTTTGGCTATGGCATACTTGGTTAATCAGAGGCTTAAGCGACGTGCAGAGTGGGTTATGTATGCTAAACGCGCGTCATCGGTGACAACGCGACGCGGACTGTTACCCTGACTAGGTATGCTGTTCCAACGTCAATGCGCAACTGAAAATTCCGGATTCTCTGTGAATGGCGTTAACCCGCAGAGATTCCCAAACAATTTTCAACCGACGCCCCCGCCTTCGTTCTCGTCCTCGCGCCCGTGCATACGCGTATGCATTAAACTCTGCACCTACCGGAGTTCACCGAATTTTGAATCCGATTTTCCTCGTCCCGTGCAAAATTACTGTGCACGGATACGCGGTCGTAAACTCGATATAATACTTTATCGAACGTTCGCGGATAGGTATGTTACGGTATATATATAGTATACGCGATCTAAATGAGACACGCATACCAATATGTATATAATATGCTGTCACGTGGAAGTACGGTGCAGAGTTTTGACACCGTACAGCATGAATGAGTCCGAAATTGCAAACGAAATTGTAATCTGACAACATTTTTACGAAATTAGAATGTTGTTCGATCGCCGCGACTAGGATTTTTTTTCCGGATTTGACGGTGTGATTGACCGACCAATGCCTACCTGTATCCGCGCTCATTGAGCGAGCTCGCGAGCTCGCGAGTGTGTGGCTTAGAGTCTATACAACCAGCGACCAGATCTTATTTTAGACAAGATTCTTGAGCGTGAAGTCTAGCCCGTCACTGTCAGCTTGGTATTGCGCGTGAAAATAATTATTACGTTGGCATCGTCAAAGGGAAAAGCTGGTAAGCGACGGCAGACAGTAGCTCGCGTTGAAAGGCAATTAACTGTTTCACACGTGTAAAAGTTGTTGGGATAAATTTGAAAGAACATCGGTTTTCATTGAAAAATGAAAAACGAAAAGAGGCATGAAAAAGTTCAATCAATGTATCCCGCTTTTCTGTCTTCCTTTTCCTTCTTCTGTCCTCCCACACAGTCGCGTCGTTTTTTTCTTTTTCTCCTCTCCCCGTCGAATGAGAAGAAATCTGAACAAGTCGGCATCGATCTCCCGCACGAGTCCCCCCGTTCGCTCAGAGCTTTCGCTACTCCAGCTTAGTATACAGTGGTACCTAGGTATACATACCGTGATCGTTGAACCGCGTGAACCTGATTCAAAATTGATATCTCTGGGCTCCACTCGATCCAGTATATCGAGCGATTAGGCGAGAGTTGATTCTCGGACAATTTCCTACATCCCGTTGCCATGGCGATGCTCGGAATTCGTCCAGCACTGGGCCACATCGCGCGACTCTATCCCGCGATAGGGACACATGCATGCCTTTCATCGTCACTACGTTACCCAGCGGAGGCGTATGCAACGTTTCTGGAATACCAAATATCAAACGGAAGTAATGGTAGCCGGTAAGCGTAAGAGAATGCGGCGATAAAAAACGTACCGCGAATATACCGCGGTATTAGGGCTAATAACTCTACCCCGTGAGAGAAGGAGCTGCTGGAAGTCGGCCAAGAGCTGGTAAATAATACATGCACCTATGTACGCGAGTTCGGGTATTCCCAGATACATGCAGTGCCGTCAGTGGGCACGGGCCCACAGGGCCCGGCTCTTTGGGGGCACCAGCATTGAGCGGAAAAATGTTCATCCTCTTTGACCAGTAATGAAATTTTTTGATTATATTGAAAATTCGTAAGCGAAATAAAGCTATTCCAACTGCGAATTTCTGGTTTTGTTAACTAGAAGCGAACAAAAATTCTGCTGCAGGGGCCCCCCGAAGAACTTCTACCCGGGGCTCCGCGGTCCCCACAAACGGCACTGGATACATGTGCATGTTACTTTTGGCAAACGTGTAGACGGTATGTAGGAGGGGATAGCTACAACAGAACGTTTTGTAACGCGAGTTTAGAGACGAGATCCCATTTGTTCGTCGACTTAAGCGTTTCACTCGGTTCACGGGAAATTTTGGCATTCCACCGCGGCCACCGCGTTCTGGGCAAGTATCGCGAAATTTTTTCGTTCATCTATCGCCTGCTTACCACTTCTTCTTTGCGTCAATTCAGACAAATTTTCTAACGGAGTTGGTTCCGCCTGCAGAGGTAGAGGTGGGGTAATTACATGTACACGCGTACAGGCGTCGATTCCGCGTCTCCCCAGAGTGTCGGCTTATCAGAATGTTCTGGCACTGCACATTCTTACATTAGGTACTGTATATGCGCGACGTACACGCAGTCGAGGAAGTTCGATAACTGATCGTAAGTCTTCAGTAACACGGAAACTTCCTACTTCATGTCGCCCTCGCGTAGGCCGGCGGGGTGTCAAACGGTCTGATGGAATTTCAAATTTTCCCAACTGCCAGTAGTGTATGTAGCCAAATATCGACGGAAGTGATCGACGACTGTTGCAGCCGTTCCCACGTCATCGTTTCACACTCCTCAAGCGGTAACACATTATCGAGGAAATATTTATCGTGGAAAAAGATATTGTTGCGATGATAGATCGTAGATATGCAGGGCGTGTTCCAGGGCGCAGATATTCAAATACACATTTTTCCAACATCCCCTGGGAATTTTTCATACCTACCTTTTACTCTTCTCTATCCGTTGGCAGCTTCGGTTCCCGAATAATCGGCTACCGAATGTGCTCAATCGGCAAGTTTCATCAGCTCATATTCCAAAGATAGACAAATATTTCTCGAAGTATTCGGGGGCGTTTCGAAAATCTTTTCAACGACGTGATCGAAGCTTCGCGATATACAGCTTCATGCCTATTCCATGAATCTCTGATCGGATTTTTGATTGAATTGTTATCGCCGTGGTGTAACGGGTTATAGAGTTTACACGAGAATTTAATTAAACTGACCAAAATTAATTACGCCCCCGCTCCCGCTCCCGCTCCCACTCCTCCGCCCCCGACCACCACCCTTCCGCAAACGAGGTTATACCGTATGATGATAAATGAGTGGACCGGACGAGCCGGTTGGGATATGGAAGTGGCCATCACGCGGGCTGCTCGTCTCCTGTAGCCTGTAACTCGTAGCTTGGTAGCCCGTTGACCGTAGACCGTAGTCCGTAGCCCGTCACCCTCTGCAAAACTGTTTATCAACCATTAACGAGCACTTTTGATGCTCTCGTACTCAACACTGATTTTTTGTTTTCATCGTTAATAATTAATATACCTCGGGGTTCACTTCGCACAGGGCCTTTCGTTGCCAGCTGACCGTTGGTCAGCGCCTCTTAATGAGAAATTAATCTTCCGAAAACCGCGGTATGAACTCATCAGGATCTCTGCCGGGGACAGAAAAATTAAGTGCCAGGGGCGGGGAGGGGGGGGGGGGGGGGGGGGCATAATTCACTCCGCTAAATTGCACCTAACCGTGCGTCGTGAAGAAAAAACGAACAAAAACCACGCGATAAATATAAATAAACGGCTTCGACCTTTCGGGGCTATTTCCGTCGTTATTGGAACTCGAGGAAACGTCCGATTGGTCGGCTGCTTGATTCATCGCCTTTTCTTCCACCGTAATACTATTTTCCAACAACAATCATGTCTCTTCCTTCTGAACGACCTTTGCCTACCTCTCGCGACAAAACACTTTTTCTCACGGTATTTTCTGTCTGTCGTTGTAGCCACGTTGGGGTAAAGTGAAGTTGTCTGTAACACGGCGGATCCCCAAGTACAGATAACTAATTCTAGTGTTATCTATATATTCCATGACGTAGGTAAAACTGCAAAGTGGCGAAGGGAATCGAGATGAATGGAGGTAAAGGTCGAGAAGTGGAGGAGGATCGGTAGAGCGTGAGTTTGCCGTCGACTTGCTAACGCGCGGGCTTCGGTCGAATGGTGGGAGTAAGCTCCCAGCTCCAGCTGCAGCTCCAGCTCCAGCTACCAGCTACCACGAACTTTCACGTCGGAGGATTTTAATGGTGTACGAATGGAGCACGCGGGCGCGTTGAGCAGAACGGAATTGAAATAATTGAAGGCCGGTAGCTGAACGGGAGGACAAGATTGGGGCGCAGACGACGTGTTCGCAAAATTTACCTCCACACATTTGCGAACTCTTTCACCCTCAACTTCATTCCCCGATCCATCCCATCGCGGCATCGTGCGGAGGCTCGGGACTCGTACGTTGTACATCGCAGGAGAAAATCTGAATAATGAAGAGGGGATATACCCGCGTAAGAACTTTGCCATTTCTGCCCCCTTTCTTTTTCCCCGTTGCGGGCCTCCTGTTCAGTTATTAACATTTCAGCGGCCGCCTATTACATACATCGACGATGTAGGTGTGTACCTATTCCCGCCGCGATAGGTATATAGGTATGTACTTGCGAGCGAATTTATACCTACAGCGTAACTGCAGCGCTGATAATTTTTCCTTATTCTTTATTCCTCCGTGTGGGAGAGAAGATTGAATCGAATTAAATTTTAACGAGCCAGTATTAAGGTGCACCTTCGATCCATCGAAAACAATGCTCAATTCGTGCCTAATCTCGGGTCTCTATGCGGCTGTGCAAACAGCATGAGTACCTATGACTATGCAGAGGAAAGTGAAAACTCGCTGATTTTCCTCAGGGTGAAAATAACCGGGTTCAAGGGCTGCGCAATACCGCGCAAGTTGAATATAGGAAAATCTCGCACCGGGAGACCGATCGTCAGTTAAGGAGAAGTCGTACGAAAAAATTCTTCGGTTTAGGAAAGTGGGGAGCGACCATCCATACCGGGCGCGAAGTAAGGACCAAGCTTTTATGGCGCGGCACGTGGCTTCGCTGAACTTTACGAGGTGTAAGCAAAGACCGAGGAGCTGATGGAAGAGAGGAGATTGTGGTTGGTCCTTGCGCGATCCCTATTGCACCCCACAACATCCCCTCGACGATGGAGGGTAGGTAGTTACGTAGAGACCCGCGTATACCTATGTACACTCATATCTACAGTACGCGCACATACTGAGTGGCTGTTGAAATGGTTTATCTTGAATATTCCGGTTGAGGATGAATATCGACTACCGACGAGTCAGCGAAAAATCATTTATGTGAATAATTATGCACGCATCGGTGAATTTTCATTCAATCGGGGCTAGATTCGGATGATCATTGATCAGTGATAGACGAGAATACGAAAACTCATGTTTTCATGGGAAAATTGTAAATTCCGTCAGAATCGAACGGTCGAGGTGAATCTGAACCGAGAAAATTGGCTCACGTAAATGTTGGCTCTGAATGTTTCGCAGCCGGTGTATTGCGACTCCAAAAATATTTTGGCCAATTTTGAATCCGAGGCGCCACCCTGTAGATGCCCGTGTATACGTAATACGTATATCAAGTTGGCAGTAGTTGGAATAAAGGCATCCTGAATCATAGCAACGCGAAGGGCCCGGCCGGGTAATAAGAAGCGGTATCTCTTCGCATGATTAAGCTTGGCGGTAGTAAATCATCAATTATATTCTCGTTAGGGTAAGTAGCACAGGACCTCCTCTTGGTATCCTGGAATTCGAGTGCGCCCGTGTGGAAAGATAGCTCGGTATTTCTTTTTTTGCTTTTTTTTGTTCTTCGTTTTTCTTTCCTCTCTTTTTGTACCTCCCGTTTCGAAACAGAATTTGGGTTTATAATGCGATAATATTCGCCGTACGCATGCATAAGTAGTTCTTCATAGCCCTCGCGAACGGCGCTCGGTTTCGTCTCCTGACTTGGGGTAAGAAATCTGCAATATCGCGACCGATTTCTTCATTCTCACGCTCGACTAGCGGCGCATCTTGAACGAAAATTCATAGGCCGGGAATAAATGATGAAGTTTCGGGCCGCGATCTATGAATGATCGTCGCGAGACAAAGGTCCTGCCTTACGCGAGCTCAGTCCGCAGAGGTGGAATTATTACGTAATACTCCAGATCTCACCTGAGGGACCGTGGTAATGGATCTAAAGCAGGTTTATGGGAATAATTATTCAAACAAAATTAGCCCTCTGACATCTAGGTCCATAACGCTCGTTTCCAGGGCTGCTAACGTTGACCGTGTACACAGGGTGTCCCTGGAAATTGACTTCGGGTAATTCGATCTTTCGAAAATAATCAAAAATTGTCGTCCACGGACGATTATTCCGCGTTTATTCGTAACGAAAATATTTTCGGCAAATTTATAGATCAACCCTCGCGAAAATATTGACGTGGAGGTCCTCCCGAGCCTCGTCCGTTAGTCCTGCGCGTGCAGATTTATCGAGGAATCGGATTCACGTGCTTGTTTCGCATGTACGAAAATTGTTTTGTATTCAGATTGAACGGAGGCATTCACGATGAGGATGAATGACCTCCTCGGGAGGTTTCACGATCGTTTTCAACATAGAGGACCGTACGCGGAGGATCCTCGGGGTAATATCCTAATCTTGATGAGGGTTCCACGTTTCCTGTCTGGCCCATATGTCCCACGAGAGAATATTATAATAGACAATTTATTGGTAATATTAGAAATTCCGGGTCGTCTAGTGTCCGGCAACACGCAGGCTGATCCCAAAGCCCCCTAAAATCCGACGGCGAATCCGCTCCTCATTCCGAAAACCTCGGGATAGCTGGCTTTAATCCGAAAATCTCGAACCCATTGATTTGTGCGCGGCTATTACGATTCACTGGTTCGAACTCATGTAAATTAACCTGAACCTTCTCGTTCGCCATTGTAGAAGAAAGTATTATAGGTGCAGGGGAGCAGCCCGAAGGGAAGTAAGGAATGATTAATTAGCACGTGCCGCTGCCGGTGCAACTTTTCATAAACGTAGACGCGTGTATGTATAGCTTCGGGAACAGGTAAAGTCCTGACACTCTCCGAGTAAGAAATACTCCCCATTGCAGAAGTGTGGGCGGCTATTTAAATTTCCAAGTAAATGCAAATTGCGTTCAGAATTTTATACGCAGATCTGCGAAGCCCGTAAACACTGAGCGCTTAACCTTTCGGAATATCAAAACAGCTTTTTAATTGCCTCGAATAAAGTCTGTCTCGAAGGTACGCGCTCGATTTTCCCTTGCCCTGTGTAGCTACCTCCGACAAGGAGTTAGCGCGAGAAATATGAGCAATAAATAGATGTCCAAGTAAATCAGGTGATGGTTTAATAAATAATTAATCGATACGTAATTAGAATTGCGTCGTTCAACTTTTTCTCTCTCTCTCTCTCTCTCTCTCTCTCTCTCTCTCTCTCTCTCTCTCTCTCTCAGACTCTCTCTTTTCTCGTTCTCTCTCCACTCTGAGCCTGACAAATGTCGACCGAGGCCCGCCGCCGAGTATTTCAGGTCCCCCGGATCCTCCAGGTCCTATACGAACGAGGCCTTCAAGGCCTTGAGGTCGGGCTTTGACGTAAATTATTACGCCATACCGCTTCGTAATAATATCGCTCAATTCTGGACGTATACGTTATACCTGTGTATACACTCTTGTTTTACGCAACAATTGTTGAGTCGTTCGTTAATCAACCTCACTCGGGCTCAGGTGTTTCCCAGCAGCTTTTCTTCGACGCGGCTTTTGCGCAGAAAGTTTTCTCGAATATTTTTCTCTTCTCAACGTTCTCTCGTTCTTTCTCATCCTCCGAACCATTATACTTCCTTTCCCCTTTGCGATATCGTTGTAATTGAAATTTCCATGGAATGCTCCGAGATACGAAAGAAGGACGAAAAAAGTGAATGAAAAACAAACGGAGAGAAGGACGAAGTTCCGCCATTCCTTCGAAAAGGCCTCTCCTAGCGAGTGTACAGAGTATTTCTTTATCTCGGCTTCTCGGGGAGGAAAAGAAGAAGGAATCTGAAATTGACCCTCGTCCTTCTTCTCTTTTTTCCCCGCGACACTTGACGCATCCGTACGCCGAGGTAAATTCATTTGTATATACTATACGCATACGCAGAAACGTATACGTGTGTAACCCAACTGAAGATAGGACAGTCCGGGGACTGGTTAGGGGATGAAATTTTGTAGGTGCGCTTGAGTCACGCACTCGAGCTCGGCCATGCGAGGGTTAGGACTTTATAGGAGAATGAGAAAAGCGAAGGACTTTTTTCCGTACCAAGCAGAGCTGCCATACTCGTGGAGATCTTCTCCGGAAAGTCAAGCATCGGGGTAGTTTCCCCTCGCGGTAAAAATCTGGCATCAAACAAAACGGGAGAAAAAAAGTCGTGCGAGTGAATGACACTTTCGCAAAGCCGAAAATCTTTCTTCGTCGTTCACTTCAGGGATGACTATTATTATCTGAAGAATGCAAAAGCGATGGAAATTCGTGTACCACGAAATCCTGTTCCACTTCCGCTTGGATTCAGCGACTTATTTTTCCTAAATATAAAAAGACGAGAAACCTGGCCGGAGGTTTTTCGTCGCGTTGGTTCTCGCTGGACCACTTTATCAGTGCTCGTCTCACGATCTTGAATTTATCGCTAATCCCACATACCTAATCCAGTCGCAGAGGTATGTACATACGTACGTACATACCTACCTGGAGCGAGAAAAAGAGGGAAAAAAGAGAAGAGCAGCATCTATTTCCTGTCTGAATGACTCACAGGCGAGGACCTGAAGCGCGCTGAAAATCGTACGGTAAATAGTAAACACGACGTATTCAAAAATCCCGTGGGAAACTTGACGGCACTTGAACCTCTCCGGGTGTTCGAGTGTCGATAAAGACGGTAAATCCTGGAGAAAGACTTTTGACAAACGGTTTAATTCCACTCACCAGATTTTTTCCCTTTTCCATGGCGCCGCAATCCCACCGTCGGAAAATCCCAAATCCCTTAGTATAAGCAGCGTGTCATTCTTTGTTCGCCTCGAACTACACGCGGTCCACGGATACGGGACTTCCATCACGATCGGCGGGAAGAAAATTAAGGGAAAAAATTTCCGTTATGCAGTTTCGCGTGTGAGGTGATAATTTTTTGAATCGATCAATCCATCGCCGTACTCGGACCTTCCAGAAACTGATCTTTTCATTCCTCGAAAACATCTCAATCTGTGCTCGACGTTTCTGAATCGAAAACTCAGGACTCGAAAAAGGTAGGCCCTGTTTCTACGAGTTGAGTTAACCCCGTTCTGGTTCTCAGGCTCCGGCACGAATTACAAACAATTATTCAACGTCGAAAACCGTACTCCAACGGTTGAACGGACGCCAGATCTACGGCACTCGATTTCTCAAACTGCTGCAGCGATCCCAAATATCCGAGAGCCGACATTCACAGGATATCTAAATGTAGTCGCCAATATCCAAAAAGACGTATAGATATTTTACCTACGTCAGATAATATTTCAATTTATATGTATATCCACAAGTTTCAATTCCTGAATCTACGATGCGTTTCATCTTCCTCTCGTTACGCAGGTTCGGGCATAGATTCGTGCGATCGAAGGAAATAGGTGAAATCGTAACGAAATTGCGAGTAATTCTAACTACGAGAAAACTTTTCGTCGTTTTGCCTAGTAGCAGGTATCCGAGACATTCGTAAGCATGTGCGGTCTAAACTGCAGATAATTGGCTCAAACTAGCTATACCGATGTTCTGGAAATATCGTGATTAATTAATTCTAGGCAACGTTCCTGCTCTGCACATGCATACTGCACTGCGGCTGGCGCGTCGCGTCCGCTAGAACTATAACTGTTAGTCAATGAAAGCTGTTCTGGTGAGATCGGAGTGAAACATCGTTTAGCTTATACCTACAATGTAGCTGAAAGTTGCAGCCATATCCCAGTTTGACAAGTTGACGAAGAGCTTCTCCCTCAGGCTCCTTCACGGTTTCAAGTTTCTATCAAACTTTGCCGGGGCTTCTCCCGAACATGACGTATTCTAGAATTGACGGGAAGATCGACACACATACATCTAATTGTGTGCAGTAGAATTGTACAGCGCGAAGTCCGCCCACGCAGACCACCGAGTTTCGAGAAATGATATCGTTCGATGTTTCGCCGTTGAAAAACGAAAGAATAGCCACCGAGTTTCGATCATTTTTTTCCAACAAGTAACTCAGGTGAGATCGAGAATCTCGGCAATCGCGGCGATAAATCCGCGCCCCGCGATCAATGATCTCACGCTTTACTCTACAGTGGATATCGAATGACGTAGATGGTATAATAATAACGACGAACTATCCATACGCAAGAACGGTTTCTTCTTCTTCTTCGTGTATCTCGTCAGTTTGTCTAGTCAGCGTTTCCCACCGGAATTCTCTGCGCAGGATGCGGGCCACTCGAAAGATCCTCGAAAGCCGAACCTCCGGGGATCCTTATCATCATCATCATCATTCTCCTCATTCTCCTCATTCTCCTCATTCTCCTCATCCTCCTCATCCTCCTCATTCTCCTCATCCTCCTCATCCTCCTGATTCTCATTCTCGCTTAGCCAGAGAATCTTCAAGTGGCTGCTGGTGCGTGCGTGCCTGCCTGCGTGCGTTTCGGCTTAGTCAGGACTATGGTAATGCGCGTTGTTGCGTGCGAGATTTCGGGGTTGCGTTTCACTCCGACGTACGCATCCTGTCATAAACGCGAGATGCGTATATCCTCGTATCCACGCACACATACATACGAGTACGTGCACGCACCCTCTTAAAAGACGTTGATGCGCTGTTTGAGATACGTCCGCGATATTGAATTACGTGATTGGTGTGTCACCGCTCCCCAATACGCGGGCACATGCTCAGGTACCGCATACATACTCGTTTGCGTGCTCGCCAACAAGCTTTGTCCTGAGGTTTCAACACTGTCAAGAACCGAGCTTTTCATCTGTCGCCTTCTCTGCCACCTCTCTCTCTCTCTCTCTCTCTCTGCCGCCTACATACGTATCTAGGTACCTTTCATCTCGCTTCTCTTAGTTATCATCCTCCTAGGCAAACGTACAAATTCTCTCTTTTTCTATTCCACGCTACTATAATCGATCTCTATTCAACACGTATGTCCCGTGGTACATGATCCCACATCTGACATCCCGCGTCCCCCAACGCTCTCCTCCTTTTTCTTCCGAGTGCAGGAACACGTTCGTCTACCAAATTCGATCACGAATAAGCTCAAGGAACTTGTCAACGGTGGGCACGGAACGGGGCGATGGGATACTTGGGGAATATGAAAAATGGTACTTTACACGCGGCTCATTGTAGCACACCGCAGCGACTCTAATATCCGCGTATCACCCACAATATGCAAAGAACCTGCTTAAAGCAGCTCGCTAGATCGGAGTTACCAGTGCAGCGTTTCCGTTTTCAGCGTAACCTCCGCGTGCGGGTATTCATATGCATACGAAAAATTTGCATATATTTGATGAAACTTCGTAGCACCTAATATACGCCTCTCTTTTCCTGCTAATTCATTTTCTTCCAGTATATTACGTTTGTATACGCCTGCAGCACCGACCTAGCACGAGGCCAAGAATCTGTTCAGGTAACGCGTCAGCGAGTGCATACCTTAGGATGATAAAATATGGAATAGATAAACGGGGCATACAGCCACGTAACACCGATCTCCCGTCTCGTGAGAAAATCAACCGCGACGGGTTACGTTGGTAGAAGGAGGAACGCGTTACCCACTCGAATCGATACACGCGGCACAGACCGGCAGACGCCATCCGGCAACGAGAACGAGGAAGTTAAGATGCGGATAGAGGAGAGCTCAACAACATACCCCATCCGGAGTTTTCCCCGATGGGTATAGGGCAGAAGCGTTGATTTGGGAACAAAAAGGGAACAAAAAATACTGTCAATTCAATGCGGAAGATTCTGATTTTGAATAACACACATATAGCACACATATAGCATGTGAAAGGAGATAACAGTTTCGCAAGATGAGGGCTGATAGCGAAATGAAAGAAGAAGAGAAAACCAAAGGCAATCGTCAGAGAGGCTGATCAATTTTTTATTTCCTTCTTTCGGTTTTTGTTTTCGTTCCATGTACTACATACGAACAGAGAATATAACGCTGGAGCTAGAAAGTCGCGTCGTTGCTGATAATGGGCAAAAAAATCCGGTATAAAAACCGTTGAGCTTCCGCGGACAGAGTGACGCGGCGAATGTGTCCTGATTCCCGATCATCAAAGATCGTATCAAACGGAGAGACTGCGTCCGCGTCATAGCGATTATCCGATCGAACGTAGCTCGAGATGGGAGTGAGGGGGACGCTGGAGACGAACGGGACTGAAGCCGATAACAAAATGATTCCGGGGTATAAATCGAGAAAGAAGACACCCTTATGACAAAGCCAAGCCCTTGACAATGGGAGTCATATATTTTTTGCTCCCATCCAGAGTAACGGCGAACACGGAATGGGCGGTCGGTTCAGCTCTCACCCCACAATAAACTTCGCAAACAGACTGGTAGACCGATGATCGTTTGTCATAATTAGCGAGGGGTTTAAACCGCGCTCGGTTTTGTGTAAAACAAGTCCGAGTATACAGCCGGGGGATTAAATTGGAAGAAAAATGATTAGTTCACGATTTCGGTACGGTTGATTTTGGTCGCGGTTCACTGCACGTTTCCACGGTCCTCGAAATCCCGCACTCTTCGTTTTTGGTTTTTCGTTTTGTGTTATACTTTCGAGTTACGAAAACGGAGGAGCGAGCCTGCCGCTTGAGTCCAACACTCAGACGTGTAAGGAGATAAACTGTTTCAGGGAAGAAAGGTAAACAGGATTCAATTATTTCTATATAATTGAATATTGGCGGAAGGTGAGGCGTTTACTCGAGGCTCTTGCCAAATAATTGAACGGTTCTTCATCCGCTGATATACAGGTATATACCAACGAAAGGAAACGCGCGACAATCCGTGGTCCGCGAGCCCAGAATTTCCCTCTTCAAATCACCTTTGAACTTCGGGGATAAAGCTTGAGATTTGCGTGGCAAAGTTATGAATACGCTTCCATTGTTCTTGCATGGTACCAGAGATCATAGAACTCGGAGAACCCTCGTTGGACAATAGAGGTTGAGTTTCGAAGCATGAAATATGAAATATTGTCAAAAAGCGAGAATAAAATTCGAAGTTTCTCCCTCGCCGCGGGCGAGTTCGCATGTTATCTATACAAATACTAATACACGAATGTATGCGATATGATTAACGGCGTGTGTGCTTTTGCCAATCATCGGTACCGTCAACGTCAACAATATCAATTAAATTTTCAATAAGTTTCGGCGATCGATTTTGCCAGTTAGGCTGCAGTTATTACTGCCAATGACGGTCGACGGCAGTTTTAGGAAAATTAAGTGTTCGAACCGGATCAACCGGAAAGCAGAGAATGCAATTCAGAGTGCGAATTGCCTGAATTTGAAAACAAATCGAAGTTCACATCCGAAATCGATGAGCCATCCTTATTTATTCGCGAGCCTTAGCCGTGGACCGATTCCCGCGATTTACTTCAAGCGAATTTGATTCAACGGAAAAATTACAGTCGAGTAGAGAAGCTCGGAATATAATTAATCGGATGAAAAATATTCCCCTGATGCGATATGTAGGTATGAATTTGGTAATTACCGGCCATGTAATTTAGTTGAATTCAACCTGAACGTGCGAAGCGAGGATTATTACACAATCTTGGCGCCCGACTGAATTCCTTGGTAAATATTCCGCGCGTGAATGCATCATGCATCTACGAGTACCTACGTCTATATGACACCTAGGTCTCTTGCCTTGAAATAAATTCAAGCGAAACACACATTTATGCCTTCTTACTCAACGGTTGAATGAGAAATGATCACGAATGCTCTCATTCTATACCAGAATTTCATTTTCTGAGCGGATATGAAGAAATTTTAAAACGAGCTCTGAAATATCTCCTTCGTTCTTTCCCAACCTGCAGCTTTTTTCATTTCATATAATCGTAGGGTGAAGAGAGAGTATAAATGGCGGTATGAAAATCGGCTTTTGAAAAATCTCTTTCACGGGAAGATCTGCCTGTGTCTTACACCAGCTTATGTAATTTATACGGGAATCCAATTTCCATAAATCGTTGTGTCGAATGAAATGGTAGCTGGCATATTATGTCTAACAACAGCAAACTAGCCAAGGGTGGCAAAAATTTGATTGAACATACACAAAGTTGGAATTAGCGAGAAACAAAAAATTGGAACGCCGTGAGCTGGCATGCTCGATCGATTTTTCGTTCATTCCACTAATTGAATGTATTTCCTGAAGCGAGTCACTTTCACGTCTTCAGACTTACTTACTCGGCTTGTTTCTTGGAGTGATCTTGAGACGAATGAAATTTTCAGATTATAACGAAGCCGGCTCTCTTGTCGGTGCAGGATTAGGTGGATCCATTGTTTCAGGGATTTGCGCAAGTTCGTTGGACGAATATACGGCCCAGCGATGTTTCAATGAGCTTGACGAAACACAGGACAATAACAACAAACCGCGTATTGAAACGTAGATAAACGTAGCTTTGCCCATGCAATGTATGTGTAGTGCGTAGTGTGTAGTGCCCGGGCTCCAAATCCAGGGATAAGCCGCGAGAGCACCCAAAAGATGTAATAGCAGCCAATCTTTACGAGATGTGCCTAGATTTCGAGGCACACGCACGCATGCAAATGAAAATACAGAAAGCTCGTCGTTATTGCTCGTTGAAATCCACAAGGCTGAAAAAATATGATAATTTTGTTCAGCTACATAGGTAGTTGCTATATCGGTGGTAAAAAATCTCGGTGCCCGTGAGAACTAATTTTCGTTTCATCATTTTTCATAGTTTTCATCGAATTCAGTTCATTTGACCGTTAACTATCCCTCGTTAGCGCAGAAATGTGTCCAATTACGGTCGTAACATTCACCCTACGGCATCCTGCGCCGATGCATATACCTATATCGGTTTATAATAGCTGCAGCGAGGGCAGGCAATCAGAGCTGGGTAATGTTTCGTTTCTATCGTACTCGGCAATTCGGGAATGAAGGGGTAGTAGGTAATGCGCTGCATCCAGAAATCCAAGACAGCATTCGCTAGATATTAGACATCCCTGTAGTGGACTTGGAAGATTAGCCATTAGCTACGTATAATGAACATAATTTAATTCGATCAGCTCTGCACGAATTAGAGTATATACCGTCTCGATCCTCACGTTCGTTATCATTCACAATATTCTCGCCGAGTTTTCCAGTCCGTGTAGATCGCATATTGAGAGTTCATTATCCGTGTACCAACTGAAGTACGAAGGAAAGTGGAATAGCGAATTTTTCCTGACATTTGTTCGAATTTCAATCGAAATTATAATAATTGTGCATAAGATCACGAGCTACGAGCCTGGCGCAGGTATGGGAATATAGGAAAAGAATTACAGGCACTTTAGAAGGAGGAAGGTAGGAGAAATGAAAAGTATAAACGTAGACTGCTGCGGAGGCATTTGATGATGTTGGAAAAAGAGAAAGAGAAGCAGAGGATCGGAAGGTTGGCATGCAGTGAAAACTTTCCCGGATGCGTTATAATTACATCGCTGTATATACATAGGTATAATATTCATGTATACGAAAATAAAATTCATTTTCTCTCGTACGAGCCAACGCCAACGCTGGTGTGACATCCAAGCTTGGCTACGGATACGTAACACGTCCCCGCAAACATTCGCATATAAATAGGTGTGTGTACGCAAGACGATGTATGTACGTACGTCCGTGTACGAATGTGTATCCGCCGGCAGGCGGTGGAATATTTTAATCAAACATGTAGCATATAAAAAAATAATTTCCCCGCGGAATTAAAAAATGTGTTTCAACCGTCACCAAACAATTTTCACACAAAAACAGCGATATTTCCAATTAGACATCCCTAAAATTTCTCACCTTTGATCTAGGTCGCGGACCGGCGGAAGTAGACCCCGGCGATGTTGTGAGCTCTGTGGATTGACGATCGAGGGGTTTGCGGGGAAAGTGGGAAGCGGGAAGTGGAAAACGGGGGTTGTGTAGCGGGTAGTGGTGGCAGTACCTACGCTACGCCTCGTACTTTTAATAACATAATTTTTCCTCACATTTTTACCGTGGCTTTGGAATTTTTATGAAAGTAACTCCGATCGCAGGTTTACGGCGGTCGACGGTGAAATATAGCGTTAATTAATTATAAAATATCCGAGCGAAGCTCTCGTGCAAGTTTCATTCCATATATTTCTTTTTTTTCTCTCTCTTTTTACTCATATTTTTCATTATTTTCAATTTTATTTTCACGCGAATGCATCCCGGCACGCATGTATTTATGTGTAGTACGCGTAGGCGCGTACATAGTACATGACACAATGTATTCGTATGTACTGTAATACCTAATCCACAGTTTTTCCGATCTCAAAGATGGAACACAACACACGCATGTAACTTATGCCCCGAAACTACGTAGGCACGTGCGTATACGTAAAGTAGGTACAAATATTTAAAACGAATTATATCATACGTTATGTATATATATGTATTTATATGTATATATAATAGAAATGATAAGGAGAAACTTTAATTTTCCCCGGAGTCAGAGATTCGGAATTTCCAATCCAGTCTGCAGCAATCTCCGGCAACCGGAGAGTCGACTTTGTCACTCGCATTCCGTTTCACGACAAAATTCAAATACAACGTGGTATAACGACCGAGGAATATTCCACGGTTAATAAATCATAAATTTCATCTCCAGGCTCGGAACTTGAAACTTGAATTTATATTGTCCTGCAGAGAGGACCACCTTCGCTTTATGCCTACCAACAAGCGTCTTCCGGTATACCTGCTACCTACACGCGCACATATTTATGTCCATAGATCCAATGTTCGCATAAGTTCCACCTTTATTTGCGGAAGACGACTACAAACATGGATGTATGCGTTTTACAACCGTGGGCAGAAATTTTCTGCCAGAAAAGAATCCGTCGACGGTAAAGCATAATATCCCTATGTATGAGTTATGATAGATCCTGCTGATTCTGAAATTCCAAATTTTCGATCTCGATGTCGGAACAAACCGGGTGTCTATGTATTCATATCCGGGGAGATGCACCGATAAAATATTCTCTCTCCCCATTCCTGAATGGTGGCGGAAATTCATTATATAAATTGCTTTCCCAGCGAAAGACGACTATATGCTGATCTACGAAACGTAGAACAGCATCAGGGGTCCAGGCACACCAGGCAAAAGGGAAAATAATTGAGAGAGAAGAGAATAAATCGAAAATCAGTAAGATTACCAAAAATCGTACGTGCGCGCATTAACGCACTCGGCCCTCGGAACCTGAAAATATGGGAAATAATGTCTGTATTTTTTATAATTTCAACTAACGAATATTCACGCGTCTATCCTCGCGTCTACTGTCAGCGGTAGTTTGTATAAAAGCTCGAGTGAAAGCTCTCGCCAACAGGCAACACGTAGCGTACGGAATCGTGTTTAGGTTTTGATTTTATAGACGCGACTCGCGTTGCGTAGCGTGTGCCATGTAGTATGGCGCAGCAGTCTGTACCTACTACCATGCAGCCCGCGTTGCACGACCCTTTACGCTCGCAACCTATTCACCAGAAATACCGAATACGGGTTCGCATTTTCGCAACGTTCCAGCAGCAATATGGGATTCCAACTTGCTAATTGCCAATCAAGTTCATAATGCTTTCTGCCCATTTTATAATAATTGCCAATAAGGCAATAATGCGAATTGAGCACAGTATATATATCCTTCGAACGGCAGACTGCAGCCCGTTTATTGCAACAATTTGTGCATCAATACTACTCATTCCTGTTCAAATATTTGAGCAAAGGATGAAATATTGCCGATAAGGAATTCCCCATCGATCGATAGTACCTGACTCGAGATCCGTTCTTGCTTAACCACAGCTCGACTGTCATATCAATCCGCGAAAATTATCCACCACTGTACCGAAAAGGGAGACAAAAATTTGCGAATAAAACTCCGAAAGTCGCGCACCAGCAGGACCGAAACTGGAAATTGTATTACGCGGCAGTACATATCCTGTCTGAAAAAAAAAGTGAAGCATAAGTATACACGGATGGATGAGGATGAAATAGAGCGGAGAACAAAGACGCGGTAAAAAAGTTAGGAAGTTCCAATCTGCGAGGCTTCAGGTGGCTCGGTGCAGGAGCGGGTTTGTAGCACCTGAGACCAGAGGGTTGATGTAGCTAGAGCAGCGGGCGAGAGAAGAAGAGTCTGCTTTCTTAGATTATATAAGTTTACGAGAATAATCGAGACACGTAATTTCATGTAGGTAGCTACGAGATCTTGTACGAGTGTATGTACATAGAAACAATCTTATTTACCAACAGCCCTCAGGGTGCTCTCACACCGTCCGACAGCGTGCCTGCTGCAGATTTTTTTCCTTCCGTGTATATGAATGAGAGCGACCCGGGCAAAACATTGCCGGGACGTCAAAATTGGACGAGAGGGATAGCGGGATTTAGGGATCGTAAAGAACCTCGGGATCTTTTTTCAAGGATTACTCGAGGTTTTCAGGATTTCCTGCATTTTATTAGAGCTATTTATTATCGGTGCTATACTACTGAAAATACTCGCTCGTTCTCCGGCCTCTTCACTGACGTCACGTCTGGCTACGATATTCTCCTATTACGGTAGTAAAACGATCATTGTTCCTTAGTCATAACTGCAGTCCATGGGAACGGGATGGGAAGAAGGGGGGAGAGAGAGAGAGATGAGCTCGTGAA
Source organism: Phymatocera aterrima (assembly GCA_963170745.1). Classification (NCBI taxonomy): domain Eukaryota; kingdom Metazoa; phylum Arthropoda; class Insecta; order Hymenoptera; family Tenthredinidae; genus Phymatocera; species Phymatocera aterrima. The sequence goes on from OY720660.1 coordinate 18,953,757, forward strand.
TTTAGAAAATATGAGGAAAGTCCTCTTGAAACACTTTTGAGGTAATGGAATCGGAATTCAGTAAGAAAGAAACAGATCGACATTCATCGAATGAAAGAGTTTTGTTAAATTAGAGAGTTGAGACACTCGTTGGAATAATGAAAGCTCTCGATACAACGGATCTAGTTTGAACGTAAGGGATGCGGTATATTTTACGCGACAAAAGAATTGCGATATTCGCATTCCGCCCGCAACAACGAACCTATACACGATCCCTCAGCAGTTGTCATCCTCTATAACTGCGGAGCGAAGGTGAAAGCGAAGGGATGAGTAGAAAGGCAAAGATCCGATGAGACTAGGAGATGTAAAGTGCGGAGGGATGCAAATTCAATGCTTCTGCAACGCAGACGAACGGACGAGCAAACCTTATAATTCCTATATTAAAATTGCAAAACGTGAAATGACTAATCCAGCCTTTTCCTGAGGCGAGGAAGGGGCGAGACTCCACCGAGTGAGAGAGAGAGAGAGACACACAAAGAGTAGTAAAAAAGGGGATAGTCAGACAGGAAAACCCTGCGAGAGGGAAGGGGACAGAAAACGAGAGGAGAAAATGCCGCGAAAGATGAAAAGAGGGGAGAGGAGAAAGGCCGCTCGAATGAAAACTGCCGCTCGCAGCATCCCTATTCACGCATCCGCTCCCGCATGCCATATTAAAAGTGAGCAGTGTTTTCGGATTGTTTGCTCATTGTTCGAGTCTCGTAGCCACGCGATGAGGCATCGACATAATCATGAGCTTTCCAGGCTATCAGCACGACCGCGACGGGCTGACCGACCGTCCTGGATCCGCGACAATAAAGCGCGACGACCGCGACGCTTCGAAAAAAAGAAAAATAATCACGGGATTCAAAATCGGTCCTCTTCTCTCCGGAGAACGTGGAACAAAAAATGTCCAGGCGTCGCGTCGCAGCTGGAAAATTTCATCACGTAATTTGGAATATTGCAGTTGAAAAGGAAATATTTTTTGAAATTAATATTTCGGCCATGGATGTGCGAATTTCTACCCGATTATGCGTCCGATTTGCGACGCTGCGCACAGCTGCATACCCGGTTACGTATTATCTGTTTTTCATCAATTAATACATACATCGATTCGTAATTTTCCCATGTAAAATTGGATTTCCCTGAGTACGGCGGATCGAAATAATGATAAAACTATCTGGATAGGATTTATCGCCGGCATGCGCATGTATGTACATACATAATTCGTTCATTAATCTCCTGACCGGTGCAGATCCAAGTCTCCCGCACAGTATTTCGAGAGACGATGCAATATGTATACGTCGAACAGCGTTCGTTGGCTAAGCCTAAGAAATCTTTGGCAATTACAGTAATCACTAATTACAGCTACTACGGCGCCGAATGTACTGGTACAATTATGTGCCATACCGTACCTTTTGTCTGTCGGAGCTTATATTTCGCCATCTAGGCAGCCTCGAGCTTCGTGGCGCAGCTTTGTACGGCATCAGATTTTGGTGTGCTATAAAGCGGAGCTAGCCATGCGATGAAGGTTTAGCTGTTAGTTTTTAGTAAGGCAATCATTTAGCTATCGTACACATGCATACGTAGTATATACATGCCTATACGAGGTGAACTAAACGATACAATTTCGCGCGTCCAGGTGGTACCTACGTGCAGCCAGAGTAGGTATTATACAAATGCCATAAATCTGAACGTAATTACCGAATTAAAGTCGAGACAGTCAATTATAGCTGAAAATTCAAGGGTTTCTTGAACAGTAAATTTCCAAGGAAATGCGCTATACTTACGCAAACCTCGCGTGATTTCGCGGAGGTATACCTGTACCTGCGCTCACTGCCTACAATAGCATACGCGCAACTATGTATGTACGGGAGAATTCGCACGCGCAATAATTCTACGCTCGCAATTGGATTCTTGCAGAAGTCGGAGGGAATACTTAGCCCTGGCTTTACCGAACTGCGCTCATTCTGACGCACACACTTCAGAATTCGGCAATGCGGAGTAAAGTGCGAGGGAAAGTTCCGGCAAATACGGAAATACCGATAGTTCATTGTGTGATTAAATATATAATGTTGAGACTCGAGGGGGGTTGATATTGAGGGCGCGTATTCGGTCCTTCGCGTCCTTAACAAATCGGAGAATGGCGTAATTATTCATGCTCGGGAAATATACGCCGAAGCTTTTCAAATACCTCCAGGTAGGTATTCCGCGTCTATGTATGCATGTTCGTATGTACCTGTTTTTATATCACACACGGATTCCACGCTCCGCATGAAATACGAGCCTTGATAAATGTTCGTGTTCCCTACATGTACGCGTACGCAATGTTCATAAATTCTTTACCTTGGTCAAAGCGGAGAACGAGAGAGTCCAGTATAGTATGTACCTGCGTACATACGTACCTAAATCTAGATAACCCCCGATTCCTGAGAGAGCATTTATCTCTGAATGGGCCAGAATAAAAAGCTAACAATAAAATGCAAAGGTATGGAAAAATGTTCATCGCGAGCCAACAAGCGCTTTGATCAACGAGAAACAATGCACAGCCCAGAAGTTCATGAAATTTTACTTGCAGTTGAAAGTTGGTATAAACTTTTTTCTACCGATATGTACTATTTGAAATGTGAATATGTGTATGTGCATGCCTCATCCTGCGAGGCTATGATCAATTTCAAAACGATTTACCCGAATCTCGGTGCGATAATACAGTTGGACAATTGGGAAAGGCGGAAGTGGAAATCTATGTAACTTATAGACAGCGGTTGCGAGCGTCGACAGTAACGTCGCGTCGGCGTCGCCCGCAGACATCTCGTCGGTATATTCGCACACCCGAAGACAGGAAGTCGGTTTAAGCCCGGCGCATGCCGCTTTGATATTCAATTCGTGGAGCCGTGAAGAGGTATGTAATACGTGCTTCGTAGACGCGAACTAAATCGATATATCGAGTTTCCAATAACGCTTCTCGCAGCGAGCTCCGTGCTCCGTGCTCCGTGCTTCGTGCTTCGTGCTTCGTGCTTCGTGTTCGGTGCTTTCGCATAAGCGTGAGTATGCGTCCCCCGCAGTTTACGTATGTGCATACGTGTGCACGTAAGTATAATCCACACACCGCACACCACGCATCGTGGAAGAGAAACAAGCTGAAAGTAAACGGTCCTTGGGGAAACGGGGTAGGTACAGTAACAGGTGTCCGTGATGGCAGGCCGAGTTAGTTAAGGCTTTGACCTCAGCCCAAAGGGTTTAAACTGTACGGAATCATGTCACGTGTATTACGAACCGCGTTCACTGTCCTCGGTATAAGTATAATAATTAATAAACGGTTTCGCTCCGCATGGACATGAACGTTGAGGCCGAATACTGCGCCGTTTAGATTCTCTCCGGACGCGAGATTGCGAACAGCAAGTTCTGGGAGACTGGAACCGGGCTCGCTACATCGCCGAGAGAATCGGGAAGGTTGAAAAGGGATATTTGACGACGTGACCGCGACGGAGGAGAATGCTTCGGTATTGTCTCTTCGTAGGTATTGTGTAGCCTCGGCCTATTGCCGTTGGCTATAGTAGGTAGGCATGTATGTCCGCAGAATCAGAATGTCTCTGCGGTACAACAGAATACAGGGATTTAATGGTAAGCAGACCTAGGCTTACAAGATCGCGAATACAGGTGTACAGAGAAAAGTGACGAATGATGAGAACGGGGAAAATATGATTGAAGAATGTTGCACTTCTGTTGTATATCAAGGAGCAGAGTTATCCTGGCGACTGTTTCCCACGTAAAAGAGACAATCCAAGTAGTTGCGCATCTGCTCGGCCAGACGAGTGTCGTGTGCAATTTCGAGGGTCAGACGCGGAGACGTTGTCGGGGCGTGATTCGTTCTTTCGTTCGATCGTTCTGGATCGGGAAGTCCAAATTGTTTCCTAAATTACACTTTTTCATCAGTCCAGAATTTCCTCCAACCCCAAGGATTTACGGCTCGCGTCTTCGTTGCAGCCAATTTACTCGATCGGTTCATCCGCTTGCCGTGCTGTATCTAGTCGGTACTTCCTGATCGAGTACCTACGACCCTCGAACAAGCTGCAGAGAACAAAGCCGGAAGCCGAAAAGCCAAAAGCTCCAAGCCAGAAGCCCATGGACCAGAGCTGACGTGAGGTCGGGATGTATGTACTCCTGATTAAAAGTCTAGCTAGGATCTTCCATCCCCTTCGGTATATATTGTGAGTCGTAGGACGCAGGAGTCGGCGTCGGCATGCATGTATTCGCAAATTACAGTATGTATGTTGTAAGTGAAACCGCAGGTGGACATTTAATACTGCTTTTTACGTACTAATTTCCCCTTTTACATTCCCACTGAAAATTCTCTGTGGCCTAAATTTTTTTTCATTACATCCTCAGCGAGGCTACAGATGTATTTTAGTGTCCGATGGAGAGCCGCAAGCAAACCCCACTGTGGGTTATAATTAAATCCGTACGTAGCCATGACGTAGTGGCTTGCTTGAATCGACGTTTACTTTTATTCTCATTATTTCTTCCTTCATTCGCTCATTCATTTCACGTACCTACTTTGCGCGTGTTGCATTGCTCTTGTTCTACGTGCAGAGAGACGAGCCGCAGCGGTGGCGATAAGTGCCGCGAAGTTCGTTCCCGGTGAGAGCAGAGATCAGTCGAGCCAAAAGTTGAAATCATTGATAATTCATTCGTCGTAAATATTACATTACACCGGAGTACCGCGGTGTGTCTACATAAATTGCGCAATTGGAACTGGAAGAGAGAAATGGTTCGCGGTGCCGGAGTACACGTCCATTAGTAAAGCTTCTGGTACCTGCTGCTGCAAGAGTCCCCGCAGTCTAGTCTAGTCGGCACGTGTACCTGCCAACGGCGGATTATCGCGCTATACTGCAAAAATGTTGTTCTTCTTTTTTCGAAAATGGAACAATTGGTTCGCGGACAAAACTCCGTCGTGTGTGTGTGCATACGCGTACTCTACAGCATCGTCGGGTGAGCTCTTGTACACGCGGCCGCGGGTATACGGCATCCGAAATGGTTTTCCGCTGACATCCCTCGACCTGTTTCACGTAGTCTAGACGAGTTAAACGACTGCGAAACGGAGTATGAAAAACGGAATCGATGTTCCACGCACCGTGAACTATTTCGATGTTGAGGATACCCGCGGATTTTTCCATAACTCTGCATTGTTCAGGTACAAGATGAAGATATCTTTCCAGAGACGACGCATATCGCAATACTATATTCGTATACGGAGTGATACGTACGTTCGTGATCGATAACACGTACCAGTCTCGGTTTCGGCGTCAATAGTCTGCGGTACTCCGTATATGCATCGCGAAGCATTAGCAGTTATCTCCGCCGGCAGTATTGCGTTATAGACTAGGTATATTGCTGCCTGATAAAGGGCCGCGACTAGTTAGAGTCAGATTATTGCAAGTGATTGAAATTCCTGCACGCAGAATAATAATTATATCTTCCACGATGCGTTATACCTTATGTAACCGAAAACTATCAAAAAACGAAGTACGAGTACCTACACAAAGAAAAAGAGCAGAAATAGAAGAAAAATTGTACCCACATTGAATCTCATACCGCCGGCGAGTGGAATTTGGGGTTTCAAATTCCGCTCTACTTCAACGAGGCTTGAGCTTCTTATACTTTTACTACATAGACATATCGCGTCACCAATGCCATAAGGACGTAAGCGACACGATACGACCTGTTGGCGTTCCTGAAGCCGAAAGGTCGTATTATTTTTCGTTTTTTCTGCAATCATTTGGGAACATCAAAGTACGACCGAAACATCGAAATTTGAAAATTGGCCGACTGAAGCCAGAAGGTCGTAAGTAACGGCTAAGTCGACCTTTCGGATTTGATAAATTCAAAAATTCTGGAATCGAAAATCTGAAAACTTGAAAGCAGAAACAAAAATCAAATCAATGATTATATTATTTATTAATGAATAACTTGATTTCCTGGAATTTTATCATTTGTTATAAAATGAATCATACAATTTTGTAAGAACTATGTCGCGGGTCTGATGGTGTAAGCTTGCATCCACCAGAATTTTCTTTCTCCCAATTGCTCTAAAAATTTCTGAAACGCAAGGGGTTATATCGATATTGGGAAGAAGTCGGAAATTTTTCGATTATTTTTTTTCTTTTTTTTCGATCTTCCAATCGTATGAGTGAAAACAAGTTAATTACGACTAGTTGAAACCCTGTTATAGAAATATTTATCTGATTTTAAAAAATAATGCATCGGAAAAAAAATTACGCAGATATTTTGTGATCTTGTTTCAAATGTTGAATTTCGAATATTTTTTACATTGATACATTTTTTTGGCATCGACGAGATCAAACGCGTTCTTAAAACCAGAAGGTCGTACCCACCGTCTGCACTTACGACCTCTCGGCTTTAGTCGGCCAATTTTCAAATTTCGATGTTATCGACGTATTCTGATGTTTGCAATCCGCTGCCAAAGAAAAAAAATCATACGACCTTTTGGCCTCAAAATCATACTTTTGGGCGCTCACCTCCTCATGGCATTAGTGACGCGGTACGTACACGTACGCACACGTACGTATACAGGTACTCCATACACATGAAGAGAAAATCTGATGAGACTCGTGCAACAGGAGACACACCGCATTCAACAAGGTTTCCAACAGTGGTCTGGAGTTACGATGTTCGTGATTCGCGCGATGCTCGTTATCTACCGTGAACGAGTATGTAGGTAGGTGGTGACGACTCTGCGCACATGACATAGGTGAGTATATAAACAGTATACAGTAGATACGGGGATGTATTCTGCAGAGCCCTGCTCTACACTTTTGTAAATTTAGAGCGAGCCCCCTGTATGCACCTACTAGGTACGGAATTCCTGTACATACATACACCACGATTCTGCCCCGCGGCTTCATTTTACTCCAATTCACAATTCACTTCGCTTCATTTTACTGCAGCATTTGACGAAACCCATAATAAAACCGGCGCGGCGCAGATATCTGTGACTGTTGCATGAAGGGGGATGCAGCCGCGCAATGAGCCATATGGCATTGATAAGCGGTGCATTTGGCAGAGAGAATTACCATTTAGGATTTCAACGGCCACTCTGTGTACCCTTTTAGTACTATACACCGGGATTCACCGGGATTTTACATCTCGCGCAGAAAGTCTGTGGTCGGACCAACGTTATAACGGTACGCGTACAGCTTATTATAAAAATATCGAAGGAACCTTATCTACCTACACGATAAGTCGTAATTCGTTCAGACAATAGAGGTACACACATACATACATACATTCGTAGGCGAAAGTGTATGTACTACACCGCGAGGAGTGGAAGCTTTGGTTCGTGGCCGTCAAGTTTATGAACGTATAATATGAACGGTTTATAATAATTCTGGGGAATAAATTTGCACGTGTGCAGAATGCAGGCTCGCGTAGCGAGGTTCGCGATTCCAGAGCGAACTTTATACACCAAAGCTTGGGATATGAAAATTTTCACTGACTTATGCGGAGTCTACGATTCGCCCCCCGGCGCGGTGGGTAGGTATGCATTTTTCATCAACGTCCATTTTCCGGCTCAACATGTAACTGATTTGAACGAACGTAGCTGGCAATAAAACTGATGCTACGGACGGGGCTCCGGCGGTTTTTCTCCTCACTCCTGCCGTACTTTTGTCATCCCTGTGGATCCTACTTCGAGACAGTTGCCGCGTATCTCTGTCCCCGTTTTACGGATACGTATGTTAATATTTTTATGTACTTTTACTCACGTGTTCCTTCTTTTGCACTTATGCACATGTCTGCGCGAGTGCGTAAACATTGTGCCAATGGTTCCGCTCCATTTCCTCGTTATCCACCCTGTTCCTGATACTTAGTCCCCCCCCAGTAAACCACGATGTCCGCGCCATCGCACGGTTATGGAATAGGTGGAAGAGATAGAGCGAGGGAGAGTGAAGGCGAGAGGGACACGCGTGCGGGAACATGAGTACGTACGTAGATACGTACAACGTGGATGTATGTATAGGTATTACGTACGTACGTACGTACCTACGCTACGCTCGGAACTGTAACGGGCTTTTTATCTCGGCGACGCAAAATTACCGTTACAGTTGGTCTAATTGCCTGGACGGCACGCAAGACACGCGCGCTTTTCTATGGCTTGGCGATTAAATAAAACTTTACCTTCCCCCTAATCGACCCGCCCGTCGTTTCTCGTACGGACGCGACGGGGATGGTCCCTTATAACCTTTCTACCTTTTTGTCCCTTCAGACTTTCGCTCTACTTTTTTATTCCCCTCTTTTTTTCCTTCTCGGCTGTATATGTGCCCGCGCGTTTACATTACAGCAAATGACTCCTCTCATAATAGCAACTATACTGAGAGAGTTCTGAAACGAAAGAGCAAAGCTCGCGTTAGTTTCACCCTCAAATTCGGGCACCACGTAGTTTCTCTCTGCATTTTCTTCGTCGTTTCTCGGTTTTTGGATTCTTTGGAATTGTGATAATCATGTAAGAATGGAAAGAAACTGAGCCGTGTTCATCTTGTCACATCAGGCAATCAGGTGAAGCGTTGGTGATGAGTCCTCCATTTCATTTTCCAACAGCATACGTACCTGAAAAAGAAGAAGACGAAAATCGGCTGCTTTGTAGTGTTAGGAGGCCATGGGAGTCGCCGGTGGCAATCTAACCTAGCTAACACGGGGATATTCATTTTTCATCAAATCCGATCAACCTTTTGAAAAAGTGAAATACTCAACCCCTTTCTGCCACCGTATTCGATGAATTCTCGAAGTTTCATCAAAATCGATCGAGTCGTTTACGGAAATTTACGATTCTCGTTTTCGAAACGGTTTCTGTCATACATTTAGGATAGCGAGTCCTATGGCACCTGGAAAGGAGAAAAACCACTTGAACTCATAATTATCGTGAATTCTATTTGGGTGGAAAGGAAATTTTCTAGAATCCATAAGAGTTAATGCTAATAGCAGACGACATAAATGTAAATGTAATGGGTGAGAAATATTATAGTTGGAGGAATTTGAATCAGGTGACTCCAGAAGAGCGTCTGAGGGAAAATAAGTGGAACGCGCGAATTACTTGACAGTTTGTAAAATCGTTGAGAAGGTAAGAACTCGCTATAGAACTGCAGAACACACGGCGCAGAGTAAATAGCTCGCATTACCAGGAGATAATCATATGTCTTGAGCTCCCATTCGGGTACCACCTGAGTCCCCGTCCTAAGAGACGCGGGGGACAAGGTCGAATTAGGTACTTCGCGAACATTTTGCCGCAGTTGAAGTTATATACGTAGGACTCGCTCTTCGCCGCTAGATATACGATCCCTCTGGCTTTATTTTCGCGACGACGCGACGACGCGACGACGCGACGTAGGTTTATAATCTCGAATTCTTGTTACCGAAATGAACGCACAGGAAGAGAGACACTCTCTACTTATTCCTCTTCTCCCCGCTCGACTACTACCACCGTCTAGCATCCTTCGCGTTACTCACGCAAATCCCGCGTCATTTTCTGTGTAATTATAACAGCGATGATCCAGACGAAAGCGGTGGTCGGATATCCTACCCTGCCCAAGCCCGAGAAATATACTAGTTAACATTCGTTTGATATTTCTTTCCCGAGTCCGCATCATTGCAGTAAAATGGCGCACTTTTGAATCGAGGGCTCATCTGCTGCAGTTTCGGTTACAAGAGCGAACGAAAAAGGAAAAAGAATTCGAAGCAAATATATCTGATATACGATCGACGATCGTCGTGTGTCAATTCATTGGGATTATTAGCCACAGCGGCGTAGTAACGCGGGTAGTATTGATTGCGGTTTGATGTTGCAACTTGGAAGTCGCAACATCCCTGAAGTTAGCCGTTGCAGCTGGGAGCAAATTAATCCCGCCGCTCTATTTGCCGAAGGTACACGTGCATTTATTCATCCCGTTATACACACTCCGTACTGCTGTGCGGCACATCGTTTATTCGAGGGATCAATGAAAACATGGTAAATAATTATTTTCATACCATACGTAACGTTGGCGGCGATTGGAAATATATATCAATTGGAATTCCGACTCGTGACCGTGCACACCTATACCTGCCCGGTCGAGCGGGGGGAAGGATTGATCGCGACGTATGAATATTTCACATCCGAGTCAAATTTTCATCAATTTATATTGTTTACATATTTACATATGCCATGTCAACTTTCCTTTTTTCACTTTATGTTCTCTCTCCTGAAAACTTCAACTATTCCAACTCGCGCGAAGCTTCAACCCGGCTCCGCGGTTCTTTCTGCTGGAATCTCGATCGTTTATTCCATACGGAGAGCATTCTTTGCCCATTATACATGTACGGTAACCTCGATTTATAGAGATTTTATTCAAAAGGTAGGCAAGCGGTATAAAAAAGAAATACTGCCAAGAACAAAGCAAAGATCTCTGCTCCTGCCGAGCTAGATTTTCAATCCACAAAGGATTCGGCGAACATCAGCAATACCCTCGGCGGGGGCAGCGCGCGTCCCTTTGAGCAATTGGAAACTGGCCGTGACACGACACACGCATTTCATGCTACAAAGTATGAACATGTAACCAACCACTACATACACAGCTCTCTCTCTCTCTCTCTCTCTCTCTCTCTCTCTCTCTCTCTCTCTCTCTCTTCTGCTTTGTATTTAACGCTAGAACATGAGCTGTGACCGCAACGTGGCGGCAGATAATCCACGTTCCAAACTCGGGCCAAAGTATACCAGCCTAGTACGCTCGGCTCTGTGCAAGTATAAACTTTCCTGGGCGATATCTTCCTTGAAGATCCACTTATCCTGGCAGCACGAGAGTAATTTAACCTTATAAAATGAACTCGTCGACGCCATCGTGGACGAACTAAATCCACAGATTCTATGAACGACTGCAGGTATATACACATGCGACACGTCGAAACCGAATCCACTAACGGGCCCAAATCCCCCGTCGCATACAGGCTCGCTGCCGAATGTGCCTCTGTGATTAATTATCCGTGTGCGCTTTCGTGCAAATTTGTAAGTATCGGCAAATTTTCACTCCCACTTTTTTTCTGAATCCGATAATCTATGAGAGATAACGAAAGCTAGATTTGCTGGTATAATTTTCCCAAGAGGATAATATGAGGAGAAATACGAGCGTTAAAATCAAGGGAACGCGGAGAGCAAAGAATTTCTTTCGCTTCTCTTCTCTTTTTTTTTTTTTTTTTCCACCGCTAAGAATGAAGTTCGTAAATTGGGAATAATTTATCAACTTCTCATCTTTCTTTCATTCTTTATGGGTGAGCAATGCTTATTGTGCTCGCCAGAAACGAATCATAAAATTATGAATAAAGCAGCAGCATTCGAGTGCAGCAGTACCTCATCCCTTTCATAAAAGATACCTTCGCGCTAGACGGGGGGGGGGGGGGGGGGGGGGGAGGAGGATTGTTCGCTTCAGGAAATCCATGGAACATCATAAACGAAGCCATATCGTACATTTTTTAACCTCAAATTTTTACCTGGGTTTTTTTTTGTTTTTTGCTTTTTATTTTCTTCTGTCAAATTGCACAGACCGACCTGTACCGGTGCCTGAAAGTATTTTCAAATTTTCAAATTCGTATATGATATCGTAAGCAGCGACTCGCGAAAAATGAAGAGAAAAGTATGAGAAAAAGTTAACGTTGGATCTTTTTCTGACGTCTAGCTGACATCAGCGTAATTCTCTGTGCTCTGTACTAAAACTGTAAACTCAGATAGATATATAACGAACGTTTTTCGCATATGAAATTCTCGTATATTATCACAGATCTGCTGTATAAGACGTGTACGAAAAGAGTTTTCCGCGGGAGACAAGAATATAAAAGAAACTTAAAAGAATCTCGCAAACTCCTGCGCATGAGAACACTGCAGGGGGCAGCGATAATACTGTACAAAGTTGGAAGACGGAGAATTCTTGTAAGAAGTTCACACTTTTCCAGAATTATATTATCCGAAAGAAACGGATTCTCGGATTGAACTATCTAGCTTAATTTTCGTTCGTACGAAACACGGCGACGACACAAACGGGATTAGGGCGGATGCCGGAACCGCAACTGGCTGCACATTATTTTATCACACATCTATTTTCATACCCGTGACACATCGCGTTACGGTAGGTGTTGCTCGGACAAAGGCGACCCCGTCGGAAGGGTTAGTTAGTGTGGAGAAGGCTGACCGAGAACCGTTTCGATGCAAAGTTCATCGAAGCTTGAAGAGAAAAATCCGCGAGACTTGGTAGTTAAAGCTTTGACTAGCGGCATTAGGGCGTGACAAAACATACCCCAAGTATATGTCGGCACCACATTCGCTACATTTTGCAAAGTGAGAATTCTATCCTTCCACCTTTGCGGGTCCCAGTAAACCCCAGGGACCAGCCCTCATTGTCAGCTAAATATAACGCCATTTTAATCAAGATACGAAACTTACGGTCAATATTCTGTAGGTACCTGAAATGACAGAATTTTGTATAAGCCTGAAATTTTACCTCGTCGTTTTTCCAGTTCCGCCATGCGCGCAGCCTCTTACGGATACAACAACTGAACGAGGAATTATGAATTTAGAGTAAATTTGTAAGTTTCTTTGTATCCTGTGAGTAGCGGCGTGGCGCACCTGTTCACGGGAGGAAAATTAATGATTAAGGAGGTACGATGTGGGACGAATTCCCCGGGGGAAAACTCAGGCGTAAATGTTCGGTGGGATCTATTCTGTACCTTCAGAATACGCAGGTGTATGTACGCGCTGCGTACGTATTGTAGGTGAGCCTATACAGTAGCGTTTCATTGGTAGGGAATTAATCAGTATGACAAACGACAGTCTACTAACGTTCAGAGACTCGTCTGCTCTGACGTGATGGGTTTTGTCTTCCATCCTAATGTCAGCTTAATTACATTCCACAGGGTTCACGGATGTTTACTGCTCATTATATTCCTGGACAGAGTTATGCTGGCTTTTCCAAATGACGACCACGAGCTTTCACCTATCCATTTGTCTCTCGAGTAGACTCTAGACTTTGTGTCAATCCCACGGCTCAAAAGATTTCCCACGAAATGCGTATATACGGATGATAATAATGTCGGTAAAAAACCTCTTTCAGAATTTCTTCCATGACTACGCCCACCCCGGGATGATAACATGTATGAAAATACAGATATTCCAGGATATTTATACATGTGTGAACGCAAACGTACTCGCCCGTTTGACCAGATTCAAGCACAGTAGGTGGAGGAGGAATTCGTTGAGTAGCTGTGCTCAACAGGCGACAGGGATTATTCAGTTGTCCCTTTCATCCCTTAGCTCGTGTCAACATGAGCTTTGGATTCAACCGCTGAAAGCAATTTAAAAGATCGAGGATACAAACTGTGGGATTGAGATATTCAGAAACAGAGTCACAGAGCGTCGCATGGGATTCAGGTTGCGAAGTTCTCTTTGAGCCCCAGTCCAATATGTCACATCTGCAATTTAACTAATCGTCAGAGTGTAAGCAGTCTGCTGTTGGTGTACTATATTATTATAGACCTGAGGAACTTCTGCTCTGTATGCCCACCTCTATTTTAGTCTATGAGAGTTCCACATTTTACCCAATATTCCTAATCACTGCGTGACATGAGTCAATCAGTTTTCACACGGATCAAAATTTTGCCCAATGGTGGATTTTGTATAATGCAATTACCTTCAGGTGTTAATCGAATGTTCAGACGCTTCCAAAAAGCATATTTTGTAACTCTTCTTCTTCGGTTAACAAACACATCCAGTCGACGTATGGACATTTTTTGAACGTTGTGATACACAGTCATTTGCAGAGTAATTTTATTGAATATATTTGAAAAATAGTATGAGAACGGGAAACAGGATGACGAAACAGTGTAATTTCGTGAAAACGTCTCAGAGCGTGAAGATTACGCTCGTCTCCAAACCTCGGACTCTATCCACTGGAGATAGTAGTAGACGCGAGCATAGATTCCAGGGTTTTGGCCATTGCATAGTTTTCCGAATCCCGTAACTCCGATGACGTCGTACATACAGTAGAATTCTCGTTTGCTATAGAGGACCAGAGGCCCGCCAGCGTCGCCCTAGAACAGTTTTCGAATTTTGTTACTCTGCCAACTTCTTATTTATGAATAAATTTTCAAAACTGCACGAGTAAAGCTCTCGAATCGAGGAGGCTGTTGATTTTTTCATACCTGACAAGTGCGTTTGTCTTCTGCAGTAGCACAGATCAACTGATTCTCTACAACTCCGTTAGGCAACTGTTGATCGATCGTGCCAGAAGTCCAGTTCGCATTACAAGTTTGTGAATCGACAAGACGCAGTCTGTCCTTTCGAAGGTTACGGGAGCCCTCGACGTTAGCTGAAGAAAAACGAAAATCATTTGAAATTCGAAATTCGTTTTTTCATCATTATTCTCCACTTTTGAACAGAAATATATTCTACTGAGTACTAATTATCTTATCTTGGTGACCATTCCCGTCCAATAAATCCACTCGCCCGATATTTCTCGCTCAAACTCTAGTTATGTCGTCAATAAATAAGTTTCCGAAGAAAACTCCTCGCGTTTACCTCGTCCCCATCCTGTCACTATGGCGAACTGGGTCCCCGTCAATGATCCTGCGTGAAGGCAAGCCGGTCTTATTCGATTGGTAAAAGGCACTTGAAATTCGAGGCGAAGAAGCGCGACGTCGTGATATTGCGGAGAAGGTCTAAATTCTGGATATCTGATTCGCTCGGTGACGCGACGATCCACCGGTGATAATCCATCGTCCGATTGCATCAGGAGGATACTCCCGACGCGCACCCATGTAGCGTTACCCCTGAGGATTAAAATGAAAATTGAAACGATAATTGTACTAGAGCGAGGATATTGGTGTACCTTTGAGTAGTACAAGCCATCGAAAGTGCATAAAATGAATAATTGTGTATGTCAGAGCGGTAGTTAGGTTCATCATGGCTTACCATTCCGATGAGCAGGTACAGTGGGCAGCCGTGAGAACGAAGGTCTCCGAAATCAGAGTACCGCCGCAGTGCCAGGCTACATGACCGTTTTCCAAATGATAACCGACCGCAGCCATATACGGGAACTCCGTTGGACTGGCATCTCTATTATTACTACCGAAAGTCGTTTGCACGCTGATGCCACACCGCGAAGCATTCGGTAGATGCCGAACGGAAGGCGAAACGGGCGCAGGCTTCAAAGGGTACACATATTGAGAGTACTCTGCACATTCTGAAAAATCAAAATCGAATTACTCTTCTTCGTGAAAACGAGTATGCAGACGCTGGGAACGAGATCGATAATTAATCAGTGGTCTTCGGCTAATTTATTTATGAATGGTGCGGGAAATTTGACGTAACTCGGAACTCACTCTGCCGGGCAATTGCTCCTGGGCCGTTTTCTGATTCGACTGGAATTGCTGTTATGATATTCGCCGAAGCACTCCTTGGACAACAGACAATTGGCTCGTAACCCGAGTACCCACAAACCGAGTCCGGCGGGTTTCCTAACTTCAATTTCTCTATCACTGACGAACAGTTGTTCAGGATGGTGCAGACGCCGGAATTTCCGCTTGTCAGATTACAGGAGTCACCTGAAACGTTCGAGGTCTGTTACTGGTCACAAACCTTACAGCGTGAGTCGATTTATACCTGAGATCAAAATATTGGGACGCGAGGGTTCATTTCACTTGCAAAAATTTTCTTTCGGCACACACACACACACTCACATAACGATGTTCCACGTATGGATCTTACCCTGGAATGACGACTCGACGAATTTCACAGACAAGATAAAGACAATGACTGGAGAAATCATCTTCGACGCTTTTCACTCCACGCCAGACAGTGAGCAGACGATACAAATCACTCTTCTACCGCGACTCCGTGGCCCCACCACTTTGCCGATAGGCCAAACAAAAAGTACATACGCCGTCCGTCCTTTGCCGTATCTGGGCCTTCCCGTAAGGCCATCAGTGACGTCTGAACTGATGTGGATCATCGTTCCCAAGGAAAACGGGAATACGGTTTCAGGATAAATCTTGCGGAATGAGATCGATTCTTTGCACGATTTTTGAATGCACTTTTCTGAGTTCATGACCAACTGAAATTTTCCTCAACAGGACTTTACGTCTTGTCATTCGGAATTATTGAACTGATTGAATACAATGTGTTCTGTAATGCGGATAATGAATTCGCGACACCGTAGATTGTCAATAAAAAAGAAATATACAGGCTGTAATTCAGATATCGATTCGGTCTTATATAGTTCAGTTTTTAAGAGAGCCGTCAAGACAGAATCCGATCTCAGGATGAAGTGATCCACGAGCCTGAGCACCTCTAGACTTTTTATGAAAGAATTCTAGTCTCGTGACGAATTGATTAGCGGAGGTATTGTTTAGGAAATATTTGCATCATTGGGTAATCGCCCCATCTTGTACCTACTCCAGATGTGTAATTAAATAATTCAACGCACTCCCGAAATCCATGTAAGTAACGGATTGCGAATGAACCTAACTTGAGGAATATTTTTGTAAGGCAAACTGCGCAGAGTAGTTTTCTGATATTATTAGTATAACCGTTTACTGATTCATTGCTACTTCAGCTTGGAATATGTATCGGCAGATCCAACTAGACGGCCATCTTCCAGATGAGCGAGGATGAGTGCATTTTTCATCCCGGCTCCAAACCATGGACTCTATCCACGGAACATGATAACATACGCGAGCGTAGACCCCGGGAATACCAATGCGGCAGAGTTCTCCGCAACCCTCGTGATTCCGATAACGTTGTACATGCCTCGAAGTACAGTGTATTTTCTATTTTGTTCCGCTGTCGACGACCTGTGTCACGCCGTCAAAGTTTTCGCCCGTCACTTCCGACGAAGATCTTGAAATCATACAAGATTTCGTATGATTCACAGTTCTCATTACCGCGCTTGATGGAAATTATTATTTTATGCATTGCTGCGATCACGGCTGACAACATCTGCGCAGGGTGCGTTCCGAAATTGGCTGCCAACGCCGAAATTTCACCTGGATAGAGACAGAGCTTATCGAAAGACCGATAGAACGGGAAAGACACAAGACTGCCGGCGGTTCTGGCAGCTAATTTCGCTAAATGCAGCCATAGTTGTTATTATTGCAATAATATGACAACAGAATGCCATAATCGTGCCAATCAGATCGTGGGTCTCGGCTCCGAAGTCGTTCTCGTAGAACTTCGAATGGATCAAAAGCTGGGCAATTCTAAACAGAATGATTAACTTCACGCTGTTTAAAATTATGCTACGTAGTTCTTTCTCCCGATTCGAATACATGTTTCCGTATTGTCAACAAGTTTGTTCAGAGCATATTCAGGCGAAGGTGCCGGTTACAGGTACGCTGAACGATCGTAGAAACGAGAGACTCCGGAATTGGAATACTACCAAACTACGTGCCGGACTATGGTATCGTTGGTCAAATTTGCCCGACCACTGCTATGCGCCGGAATTCCATGGGGTCAGGCGTAGTACGATCTGTAACCAAATTTCGAGACTTCATGGGACACAGCTGTTATCGACCACGCGATAGATGGATTTAAGCAGATACGTACCGAGCATGCTATGCGCATTCTGAAAATCGAGAAACCATGTTCACAATCATTTCTCACGAAGAGAATTTTCTACTCGCGAGAAGATGCGTTCAAAATTGACCTGCAAATCACCTCTACGCCACCACCTACATCGGCGTCAACAATATCACGCACGAGGCATGGCCTCCGCGTCACCCCGTAAAATATCACGTCGATATGGACGTAGGTGAAAATGTGAAAATTTTTATTGAACAAGATCATCGTCATTGAAACATTTCGACGAAGAGGGGTGATACATAATGCGCTGAACTCGATGATAAAAGTAGGTATACCGTATTTTTCTGTGTTCTGTCATTATCAGTTGATATTTTCAATGGAGGTTATCCTCGCCCCAAACTATGGATTCTATCCACGGGATGTAATTGTAGAGACGAGTATAAAGCCCGGGAATTTTACTACCGCACAATTTTCCCGTACTCGTGATTCCGACAACGTCGTACATGCAGTAGTTTTTGCTGTAGACGGTCAGAGGACCACCGCTGTCACCCTGAAACAGTTTCATTTCACATTTAGCCAATGGCTTTTCATCGTCGTACGCGAATCGGTAGCTGTGCAAAAATCAGCCAAACGATACTTCATCGCCGAAGCATCGATGGAAGAAATTGGTCGGATCCTATATTTCTTTCTGTGATTGGAAATACATTCGTTGATGATGAAAACGCACTTCCGGGGCTTGGAGTTTCAACTCATGCTCCCCTGAACCTGCGCGACACTTTTGTGAGTCATTGCGAATTATTTCACGAATCATTTCAAGAACCGAGTGATTTTATTCACCTGACATGTGTCTTTGCCATCCGCGTCAGCACAAACCAACAATTCGCCAACCACTCCGTTGGGAAGCCTCCTGTTCCCGCTTCCGGAAGCCCAGCTCGCATTACAGGACTTCGAATCGACGATGGTAAAGAAAAATTTCAACAGATGATCCGAGGTCTCATGTATGTCTGCAAAATATTGAAAATAACGCAAATAGGCCGTGAAATGACCGAATGATTTCTCAATTTATGCCGAAATATGTGGCAATCTAGTACATCCCAGTCATCTCAAGTCTTACATTAGCCCTATGCCGGGACAAGATTATTTCAATTCTGCAACTATAACCTTCATCAGACTGGTACAGTGAATAAAACCTAAATTCTCTCCTCGCGATGATGTTTCAACGATTTCAATTTTGCACGACATGATCAAATTTTCCATCGTCAAAGGCAGATAATATTGCGGCGAAAATGATTTACTCTGTTCAGCACTATCCCATCCTGTTACTAAAGCTCTCGGATACTCCGTAGACGGCTCTGTGTGCAGGCAAGCAGGTCTTATCCAGCGATTGAAATGCACTCGAAACTCAAGACGGAGAAGTGCGATGTCGTGATATTGCGCCGGAGGCTTGAAGTCCGGATGTCTGATTAGCGCGACGATGCGTCGATTATTTGGAGGGCCTCCGTCGTGCGTTTTCATCAAGTTTGTATCACCAATTCGCACCCACGTCGCGGTACCACTGAAGAATAAATCGGAGTTCGAAAGATTGGATATGCGATGCAGAACAATGTAAAGCGCAGAATATGAACCAGAGATGCAAAAGTGGGAGATCATCTTGCTTCGTAATTACTTCCCAAAGGTCTCGATGCGACTCACAATTCCCTCGATTGGGTACAGTGGGCGGCCGTCAAAACGAACATCTCCGAGATTAAAGTACCGCTACAGAGCCAGTCAATCGTACCATTTCTTGAATCAAACCCGATCGCAGCCATATGCGGGAATTCTCCTGGCCTAGCCCTTGGACCACCCACAATCAAGGCTTGGGACTGGATACTACATTCCGAAACATTTATTAGGCTCTGGTGACGATCAGCTAGAAGCGGCGGTTCTCTCAAAACAAAGACCGATCGCGCATACTCCGTGCATTCTGAAAATGAAACACCATTCGATTTTCAGTTTTATAAGCACCATAATCAGGGATCGATAAATTTCGAGATTCTCTTATGATCTAGCCGCCGCAGGTCTATTTTTCATAGGTCGCAACTTCATCGACATTCACGAGCCGTCGTGCCATAGGAAGCTACTTCCTGTTTACAAGCATGACGGACACCGGCTATTTTAGCTAAATGGTACTCACTCTGCTTGGAAATTGCACCTCTTCCAACAGCCATCGAATTCACTGGGCTAATCGAGCTACTTGGGCTACTCGGTAGACAGCAGACGATTGGATCGAATCCAGAATAACCGCAGATCTTGTCTGGTACATTTCCTTCGAACAGTTGTTGCTTGGCTGACTCACAGTCGTTGAAGAGAGTACAGACACCTGAGTTGCCATTCGTGAGGGTACAGGATTCACCTAAAAATATTTCCTCTTCTAGTTGTCATGTTAATGTGATATTATCATAGATCTACGGAATCGAGTGATTGGATTATCAAATTAGTCTGCGGCCATTTTCGTAACCACTGAACAGCGCAAACATCGAATACATGAAACCTCGCCTCGATTCCAACATTTGCATTGACTTTTCCTTATTGGTAAGCGGAATTCAATGGATTAGTAACGGGTAACCGGTTGACGCCATCTACTTGGGCAAACGTGTTTCTGTTCTAGCTCGTTTGCAATCACTTTCGCAAAGCATGATCAAAAATATTGCTGTGAGGAAAGGAATTATTGCAAATAATTGCGGGTGATTTCATTGCGGCCATACTAGGCACGGAATTGGGAAAAGAGTGTGATATTCCAGTATGATTTGTATTTTACAATTTGAATTCAAAGTCGTAAAAGATGTGGCATAATCCCTGCCACGTTGACACTGATCAACAATCCGAATCCCTGTTCTTTTTCCGCAACGTCCAAAAGCGGTTAGCATGAAACTCACGATTTCAGATTCTCGGAGAATCCCATATTTCGTATTACGAAGGACTAATATCGCATTTACCAGAAACAGGTTTCAATTAATGTAACTGTGATGATCGTGGATAATCGGTTTCTCCACCTTCTCTTCACCTTTAACATCCGCGGGCTGATAGACTCATGCTCAGTGAAAAATGTGCGCCCGACTCTCGCAGGTTTTCACAATGAAGATACCGCGGACTTGATACGATTGTCGGTATAAACTGATTGTCGGAAAAAATGTACATCTGATATGCCAAAGCTTGAAAAAAAAAGATGTCCTACGTTCCACTTACCTGAATCCAACGATTCCACGACTTTAGTGGACAAGATAAGGACAAGAACTGGGAGAATCATCTTCGACGCCTGCACCGACTCCTCGACGTAACAGTGATCACAGAACGCAAACGACTCTGCTCTTACATCCAACACCAGATCCCCGCGTTAAAGACGCCGCACCAATACAATGGAAGGACCTATCTGCGTGGTTATAAAAAGTGTGCTACAGGCACTATGCGGTCTTCACCTTGGCTCGGACTTTCCTTGTATATGAACGCAATTGTGACATCATGGGTTTCTTCTGTTTTCTGATCTGGTTCTCGTGTCTGGTTTTTGCTGATACGACTTATCCGCCTGCCGCATATACTCGATTGGAGTAGCACAATTTTTATTCAGCACGTATTTTCGATAGCCACGCGTAAGAATCGGAAAATCCTACGGTGGTCCTTTGCATCCGATATCATCTATTTTCAGGACAGAATCAACAGAAACGGTTTTCGGAATTCATGGGGATATTAGGGAATTTAATGCCTAAATGAACAGGATCATCTTCGTTATTCGAGAAACCTGAATGCGGATACGAATATTGAGAGTTCGTTCCTACGGGAGTCTGATTAACGATCGGACGTTGAATTTTTCGACTCTCTGCGAGAAGGCTTGTTGCGATCGGGATATCACAAGAGAATCGACTGAGTAGAGTCCAGTGCCATTCCTACATCAATATTCATCGAGGTACGTGGAAACACATCGCGACTGAAACACTGACATGAGACATAATACGGGCAAAATCATTCATCAGAATTGAATGATGGTTCAGTCTTCCTGATTTCATCAAATATCTTGTACTGTAGTGAGTATGAATATTCAATCGCGGTTTGGAAATATTCCCAGCACATGTTATAACAACGAAGAGGTATTATTCGCCTGACAACCCTCACTGTTGTTCCCAACGGCACAGATCATCCGCAATCTCCGATCCCTCCTCTACGCATCGGTCAGTAGTTCATATTTCCGGAACTCCGGCTTGAGCTACAACTTTACGAATCGATACAGGGCAGCGTGACTTCCTCAAAGTCCGCAAAACCCTCTTCAACTGAAAACTGATACAGCTTTATATGAATTCTGTCAAACTCGATAATTCCGTGCTGATCATTACCTGAACTATGTCGGAGCCCAATGAGTAGTCTTGCGCATTCTGAAAACACAACCCCATAATTTGCTTACTTGGGCCCCAGGTTATGATGCACAGCGGTAAATATCAATAACTTGGCACAATATTGTCGGATCATATCCTCGACGGAAAGTGCCCGCAGAATATGAATTCCCGCGCTATATTGTACGACTGAAAACGCGTTGTTTTCAACGTGACGGATTACGAATTGCGGCCCATCGGGTCTTCACTGACAAAACAAACCGAAATCCCGAACTTCTGTACCTAGCACGTCAGTTGGACGGCAGATAATTGCCCTCGCCTCCACCGTCCTGGAGTTTCACAGAACTTGTATGAATCATTCCTGACAATCCGTGGCTATTTGATTGATCGGCAGTAATCTAACATCCGTAAATTCTCGAACGACCATCCGAGCAAAAGTCACCTGAAATGTGTTTCTCGTCTGTCATAATCCTGGCGCTAGTGAACCTATGGAATGGAGTTTTTGATGACCGATAATCTTTTTGCCAGTGAAAACTAGCTTCATCAAAGAGTTCACTCATTTTCTCCTTCTTCGTGGAACATCCTTGTTAGGCAGATTCGAATTGAAACTCACTGAGTTGTCTGTAAGCGGATTTGAATACAGATAACTCAGTGAGTGGACACTGATATGGATTAACTATGATCATTTCGAGCTCCGATCACGATCTCGGACATGACAGCTGCGCTTTAACGAATGAAAATTTCTCTTCCAAAGTGAAAATGTGAATCCACGGGTCTTTGACGCGCAACTTCTTCGACTTGGCGATACAATATCACACGAGTCGAACAGGCTGCTGAATTTTGTCGCAAAATGTCACTCATGTCCTCGACGGATCAACGGCCGATGAAGTTTAAAAACTCGATACGTCAAACTCGAAACGTCTTATTTCATCCTTTGTTTTCTCTCCTCAGGTTTATCGTTTCAGCATCGCATCTGCGGACTGCAGGAGGCAGGAGAAGGAAAATTAACGAGAAAAAAAGGGACGACGATCTAGAAGAAGGTGGTGGAGAGGGAAAGGGCCGGGAGACGAGAGACGAGGAAGACAGAAAAGAAAAAGTAGAAGTAAATGACGTGTCACCGAGAACATCGGCGTAGATTGGCCTTCCCGCTGTCCAACCGGCTACACCCTTCTACCCTAATTCGGCTTCTGTATCATCGGAACTGGTCGAGACGGGACATCGGCGTATATAAGACCACCTTCTAGGTGACTCGGCGACTTTTTCTTACCAATTAAGTAGACGAATGATCCTCTGGACTAGCGTTCTGCACCCCGTCTCAACAAATCTTGCTAAATGTCCATAGTCACGTATACCTTAGCCCTCCGCGATAACTATCCCAACTTATCCGTTTCAGCCGCTAACTCTGACCAATACCACGTTGCCTCGTCTCTCGGTGGCACTTGATGAGCTTCTGCAACCTCTCGAAGCAATTTTTCAAACATTGCTTGCATCGAATTGTAAAGAGAGAATTGTTCTTCTTACTATTTCTATTTCTGTTTTCACTTCTATCATTGTGATTGATTGTTGCGAAGGAAGCATTCACTTGTTGGAAAATGTGTGAAAAGTAATAATAAATAAAAAAACTGCACGTATGATCTTGTTCTAGAGGAGACTCAAATGCAATTATACATATATGCGAAAATTGCCCATTGTTGCAAAGAAGCCAACCGCCTAACCACACATTTCAAATTACCAAATTTCATTGAATACTTCAACGACGTGTTAAGTACCGACTGGAGTTTCGATCATCGACGTGTAAAATCCATGCGGCGATGAGCCGTCAGCCGTCGGTATAATGTATCGAATAAATCCCACTAGAGCGATAGAAATGGTACGCAGCGTGGTGATAATAATCGCATAACAATTAGGTCACTGATTGTTATTACATCTTCAATAGTTCCATTTGATTCTCATTATCTTGGGCGAACAAAGGTTCGCCGGATATAATATCAATATTAATAATGATAACGATAATGATAATAATACGTCAGCTAGGTACATACCTGCAGTATAATTATCGAGAGTAAATCACTTAGGTGTAACCGCGCAGATGGCATTTCATCACTTGACCGCGGGTTAATCGCCTAGCTGGACTTGATCGTTCAACAGATTGACTAATTCACCTGGATCAATGTCATGCGATGTTGCCACCATTTGACCCGATGATTTCGGCGTAGGTACACTTATTCGACAGGTTTTATTTGGAGCGATAACGAAAGAGGATTCATCGCATATTTCCTCGGAATATTATCGGCCAATGTCACACGCAGAATCAAGAAAATGAAAATTGATTTGTACCTAGATTATAGTGACGATGCTGAATAGACACTAATTAGACCTTCTGGAAGGAAAATCAATATTCCACATTTTCGAATCAGAACTACCATCGCGGAGCTTTTACGTGGACATCCGTCGGACTGATCGATCCTCTCGCCGAACAAAAAGAGAAGAAATAAATAAATAAAAATAAAATAAACTTTATATCTTTGAGAGAAAAGTTGACTCGACGTCATCGAATCCTGCGGGTACCTTTGTATAGGCAAAAGCTTTACGTAATTGACGAGGGCGAGACAGCTGAACTTTACAGAATAAAGTTCTTTCAGTTGGATTATATTATGATCAATGTCCAGACACGTGACAGGAGTCGTGATATAAATGAAGAATGAAAGGTGAGAGAAGGAGGACATTTTTCGGCGAAACTAATTCATATGCAATCACGTGAAAGTCCGAGCAACAAGAGCAGTAGTTGCTCGGTTATCCGAAAATGGAGAAAACTAGACATCCGGAAATGCATGTAATATAATAGACAACGGCATGATTTTCCTAGCGCGTAGAACTATGCTGACGTTATGGAAATTCAATCAGTAACTAGAGCCCGTGAGGTAACAAATTATGTAATTATATTCAGTGCATTATATCGTGGGCTGGAGGAATTGCATTTTATAACGAGTCAACTTTTAATGGCCGCCACTCACAGTCATCTACCAGAACGAGGTTCTATAACTATATCGAACCTCGGGATATTCCGCCATTCAAACCCCGGTGGAATCGATAGCTCAATTACAACTAATTAAAAGCCTTTTCTTTCTATTCTATTCTATTCTATTCTATTTATGCGATGCACCGTTGAAGCCAGTCTGCAGTGTACGGGATACACAAGGTATGCATGTACTTTGAATTCCGTGATATCTCGTGATTCTAAAGCCTCGACGCTCTTTTCCCCATTGTCCATTTCCGGTTCGCTCCCTCGCGATATTATAGATTGCCAATTCGTGCCAATTCCTCTGCATGGTCTCTTTCCGAGGACTATTCGCGCGTTTTTTTTTCTATTCATGACACTGCTGCAGCATGACGAGCGTCTGCAGCTGCTTGCTCAATGGCATAGAACGGATGTTGGCAAATTCGCGCACAGGTCACGAGGCAGAATGAAACGGTGGGAGGGAAAAAAAAATCAGCGAATATCTTTCCGCGCGGCGATATAACTCATCGTCTAAACTCAGAGAACAGATTATCACAGGTTTGGGTACCCTGCAGGTTTTTTCCTCTCCCGGGCGCTTACAGGGAGCCGAGAATTTAATAATTTCCTCCAATATATTCTCAGGCCAAATGGCCCTTCGCGAAGGTAGGTGGGCGCGCGGCTAATACGCAAACTTTGAAAACACAATATGGGGTAGGCAGAGGCCAATAGATTTACGGTTCATTGCCCGTATGGTCGTTCGTTTGGTAGCGTGAAATTGTGTGCCTATTATCGTGTGCGTGTTCAAGCAACATTCACAGCAAGTTATATCGTGACTGAAATGCGCGTGCTGTGTGCTGTACGTGCCCAGTTTTTCGAAAGCTTTGTTCACTTCCCGTCGAATGTCAGGATTATATCAATGTCTGGGGACGCAGGATCGAACTCCTGCAGGTATTCCGACCTCGCTTACTCTCCACCGAGCTTTTTAATCAACGAAATAGTTTCATTCAAATTTTCCCGCTACTGCACCCTCGGGCTGTTTTATCATGTTTTATTTACTTCGATTTTGCGGCTTTCAATCTCTTCTTTGGAAAGTTTCACCGACGGATTGAACTTTGTAATCTCTATGCGTATAATGCGGAAGATTAAATCGATTCTTAAACTGCTTTGAGTTTTCAAACTTGCCAATTTCAACTCCAACTTCCAATCCCATATATCGTATCGTTTTCCGCTCGTTTTACTTAGCATTACCGAAAGCTCTAACATTTTGGGTACACATATTCTACATTTATCACACCGGATATACACTATGAGAATCACATTTCACAATATAATTAGCCGGCATCAAATATATCACTCAATATTCTTACAATTACATTATACTGCAAGTGGGCAAATATTACAATATTCTACGTCCGGTGAACAATTAAGTGATGCACATGGCAGAATGTCATGATTTGAAATCACAAATTAAACTATTCTCTAATTTTTCTTGTAGTTATATTGATCAAATTTGTTTTCAATCTGAGCTGTACGTTTTCTAATTGATATGCATGTATACTTGATGGAAAATTTCAATTATATATTAAATATGTTCCATTTCTATCGATATCATCTGAAGCTGTGAAGCTGATCTGGACCTTTTTTTTTTATTTCGTTTCACGAATCTGAAACATTTTCGAAAACCGTTACAGGGAATTGTATAAACGCAAATACGACCCCGTAATTAGATGTTGAATGTCTGTAAAACTATTTCCGGGATTTTGATGCTAGTTTTCTTCGTGGATTCCTTAATTTCGAAATTTGACCGAATGTTCTATAGCCAATGGCGTAACTACTGATTTGGAATTATTGCGAACATGTAAATCGATGCTCAAAAACTCTATACGAAGAGCGGAAGCTATTCTATTCCCGATTCAATGGGATTCTCTCTTTACAATATCGTAAACTTTTGAGACTGAACGAACGGGGACAGTCCGTCTGTTTGCGAAAGACCGAACCCCATCTCCGATTGACCGTATATAGTCAATTGCGAAGATCAATTACGAGAGAACGTATCCCTATACCACGAACTCAAGCTAAAGCTAACAGGAAACTGCATGAGAACTACTTTTAAATCGTGTCCCTTTCCATATTCTTCCATTTTCATGACTACTCAAATAATTCACGATGAAAAATAACTCAATTCCAGCGGATTTCACAATAAATCGTCAGGAAATTCAGAAACTTGTTCTAAAAGATATTACAAATTTTCTCGATCAACTCGTATGTAGCTCTAAAAGTCATATTCGTATAAAAAGCGCTTGAGATTTTCAAAATATGGTGACAGAAAGACTTTTCAATATAATTTGTTACTTTCACAGAATTACCTCACTAGGAAAAAAAACAAATGTTTGAGGATTCATATTCGAATACAAACAGTCTTGAATCGAAAAGAAAAGGGTTTCGACTAACTTTCTCACGATCGCTCTATCAATGATTATAAACAATTGCAGGAAGAAAAGCTCCACGATTAAGTTCAAATATTTTATTATCCATATTCAGGTTCGTGTAAGCAATGCAAATTATTTACTGGATATTACATTAATAATAATAATAATAATCATAATAATAAGGATAAAAAAGGGGTGAGAGGTGCAGTTGTATTCAAATTATGGGATGTTTGCCAAATAATCCTTGACGTTGGATGGATCTAGCCTCCTAAAACCATTAGCATCACAAATTCCAACTTCGATATTATCCGCAGTCATTTGCCCCTCGAATCCCTCTTTCAAAGTTAAAATAGCGGTATGAACAGCGTCGTCTAACTCTAGATCCTCGCTGTATCTTTTCTCCAGGAATGTTTTACCATTTATATGGTTCTTTCCCATTGCGGTTGCTTTCCAAGCGTAAAAAGCACCCGATGGATCGCACTGGAATAAGTACGGCTTATTGTTGTCCCATCCGCATATCAACAAAGATACTCCGAACGGACGTACACCTCTGCAAAATTTTAAACAGGATTAATCTCATTCACAAATCAATCAACTCTCGCTTCGGTCCTCATTAAATAGTTTCTGAATCACGAGAATAATAAATGATCAGCATTTGTTTTGACTCTGTTTTTTCATTTCTATTCAAGTAAAACGGAGATGTTACCGACAAAGAGTTTCTAAATCAGAAAAAGGAGGAATAATTATTTTCTTTCTAATCTATTTCCAAGCTGAAAGCGTTTATTCCACTAATGAAGAGATTTTGAATCAGGAAAATGAGAGTTTATCATTTTAATTGGTACTCTCTCTGAGATAAGATGAATCTTCTACAAATAAAAAGTACCTGAATCACGAAAAAGCAGAACTATGATTCTTTCTCTGAAAAAAGCTTAGAAATTAAACATAAAAATGGCATCGTACCCAGACTGAGTGTATTCCTGCATGAGCATGGCGACTCGTTGAACGAGTTGAGCGGTTGGGATGGGTTCTTGATACACGAGTAAATACTGCTGAGCAATTTTCCTCGCCTGTTTAACAAGCAGGCGATAATCCGGTCCCATACCGCTGTATATCATTCCGATATGCTTGGTGACCATTTCCACCTTGTTTACGCTATGCTCGTCGTAGAGTATGGATTTGTGCTTGTTTTCGGTAGCCAAGACAACTCCGTTTGATGCTTTGATACCGACTGACGGTGCCCCCGCCGATACTGCGGCCAAGGCATATTCGATTTGCACTAGTTTGCCTGACGGGCTGTAAGTTTAATATTTTTTATAAAGTTTATTCCAAGATTGAGGAAATGTGCTGAAGGAATTGAGGATTGACAAAATAATGAAAATTGTGAGGTCTGATCTTCATCGTTTGTATCTTTCGTCCTCTCGGCATTCATTGAAAGTTATCGACGATGAATTCTTACCGCTTAAGAATGACACGACAATATGAAAACGGAGAATGGGTTCAACGAAAATGATTTTGTGGTTAAAATACAGAGAAACTGGAATTTCGTGTTCATATTTAAAACGGACGTGAAATTCAATGTCGAGAAATTTATCTGCGCATTGATATACGGATCATTGTATTATTTGATTCATTTGAACGGAAAATGCGGAAGCTTGACGCGAGGTGTTTTAGGTTAGGAAAAGGTTGTCCGGTTCTTCGAGGTTTGTGGCAATCAGGATAACGGGTCTCGTTCGTTTAAGGTGAAATATTCGAACAGGTGGATTCGAGAGTCATTGAAAACGGAATAGAAGAATACAAACAAATATAAATTCGAGACTTCTACCTGAAAGTTGTCAGCGAAAAGCTGTACCGCTCCGAAGCCATGATTACCTTGCAACAATACAGTGAACTGAAGCTGGTCAATTATGGTCGAGAATCTGAAGTCCCGATGTCTCGATTCTATGAAGCAATCGTAATGTCGATGAGTTCACGTCTCATCGCTAGACGCCATTGTGACTGCCGCAAACGCTGAAAAGTATCACGCCGGTCGAATATTTTCATAAATATAATAAATCGTACGATTTAGATAAATTTGGGTAAGTTATTTTCCTAAAAAACATCACTGAAATACATTTACTTGAAACGCGCTGCTCACTTCGAATATTCTGTGACGAAAAACGCTCGCTCTAACTGTCAGAAAATCAAGACTCGTTGCTGAAATTTTTTCCATCACAATAAATGTTTGGTTAGGTTTTCCCGTAATTCATTTGTCTTCGTGTTGTGAATAAATTTTATCGAAAAATGTAGTTATTTTCACTTTCTGTGATACATAAGTCACCAAAGAATCATCATTTTTCCAATTATCCGACAATTTTTCATCGCGCATATTATTCCATCATTTTTCCTTTGTAAATATTAATTTCCGCACTTCAGATTACCGGTTCCAAAATTTTGTGTACTTCGTGGACTGTAAAGCCGATTCTGAATTGAATATGCGAAGTAGAACTGATCATAAATTTCTTCCACGACCTAAAAAAAAGTGAAAACACCGGAGAATTTTGTTGCCAGAGAATTTTGTTAGAGAACCAAACTTGATTCGAACAACGATAATTTCTTCAGGTCTTTGAAATACTACAGAAATGATACATATAGTTCTTTCCTAATTACTTCGAAGCTCCGATCAATGCTTTGAAAAACAGTCTTGCTCTCGAAATTCTTTGGAAGTAAAAGAAACAATTAAAAACATTGCTCGCCTAAACTCGCCTTGACTAATTGATGATGAATTTTCAATCAGTTGCGTTTTAAATACTACATAAATCAATAGCACTAGCTTACTCTCTGAAAAAATTCCCTCATCCATTCTAGAAATCCTAAAAAAATCCTAAAAATTCCCATTAATAATAGGAGAGTGGGTAGAGTAGAAATCCTAGCCCTATACTGGATGATAAGTTTGGATGATAAATTTTTGTCAGATTTGTATAAGTTAGAGAAATATTTTTATACATTTTCAAGCATAAAATGGTTCGAGGCGGACGTGGCGGTATGATCAGAGGAGGGCGCGGTGGTATAGGTCGAGGGATGGGATTTCCAAGGAAACAATTTTTGCCGAGGCATCCATTCGACTACACCTTGTGCGAAGCTGCTTTTCCTCGCGTTAAACCAGCCACCGACGAAGCTGATTTTACCACTGCTTTATTGAAAAAGAACTCGGACATGTGCCCAACGGCCAAAGAGCAAAATTCTATCTTGAATCTTGTCACTAAGCTACAAGCCGTTCTAGATAATTTAATCGTCGCTCCTGGAACCTTCGAAGCCTGCGTAAGGAATGAAAACTGAATATACATGATTCTACTAGATCCTTTCATTTTGATTTTTCTTTCTTCATTGATTAAAAGTTTAGTAACGAATAGAATATTCAATCTGGAGCAGACGGCGGTCTTAGAAATGTCCTGAAATCAACTGAACAGTGTTATGGGAAGGTATCCGAGTTTCTTGGAAATTCACTCAAGTTCAGAGAATTCGTTGAATTTTTAGTTAAATGATTCTTGTAAAGCTTGAATACCGAATTTTATAGTCTTGAGTCTTTCTTAGACCTGAAAATACTTGTCAAACTTGGAAGAAAACTATAATAACAAAGGAGAACTAGGGACTAGCCAAATGAAGGATTTTTTTTGTTCCATTGCAGCAACTCGAAGAGGTGAGACAAGTTGGTAGTTTCAAAAAAGGAACAATGATCAAAGGTCATAACATAGCAGATATAGTTGTGATCCTGAAAACACTCCCGACTAAGACAGCAGTCGAAGCATTGGGGACGAAAGTGAATACAGATTTGAAGACGGGAAATCCAAAAGAAGTATTTAGGCTTGTTCAGACCGAACGTGGATTCGATCTAGCGACTAACGAGGCTACAGTTCGTGTTCTGATCACTACTTTGCACCAGAATTTAAGGAAATTAGAATCAGAGCAGCACTTGGACGTTAAAATTTGCCAAGGTGGATATCTAAACCTTGTTAATAACATTAACACGTATGAAACTTGTTTTTTTTTTAATCACCACGAACTGTTGTCGGTGATTTTAAACTCGGAAAAATTGGAAAATCTGTTTCAGGGCACCTCGCGGCCATCAGACACTCTCGTTGGTTTGAAGAAAACGCGCATCACTCAAGCATCAAGGTTTTGATCCGGCTTCTGAGAGATTTGCGAACCAGATTTGAAGGATTAGAACCTCTTTCTCCGTGGATGCTAGATCTTTTGGCTCATAATGCTATAATGAACAATCCGAGCAGGCAAGCGTTGCCTATAAACCAAGCCTACAAGCGAGTTCTTCAGCTGCTTGCTTCAGGTCTATTTTTGCCGGGTTCTGCAGGTGAGACATATCCTCGTCAGCCTTCTGTGATTGGAAAAAAACAAAAATTCGAATCTCTTAATTTAATTTCTGTGATAACTTTTTCACTTCCAAGGTATCTCTGATCCCTGCGAAGGAGGAAACATCCGCGTCCATACAGCCATGACGCTAGAACAACAGGACCAAGTTTGCCTGACGGCTCAAACTTTACTCCGAGTTTTGGCTCACGGTGGTTATCGACCTCTGTTAGAAGGAGGTAATAAATTAGCTGTAGAAATGAGCGTTTGGGCTGGTGGCGTAGTTGCTAGTCCTCTGGACAAGGCCTACGAACCACCGACGGAACAAGAACAACAGGAAGAAATGGAAGAAGGTAGTGAGGAAATGGTGACCCAAGACGCTTAAGAAAGAAATTCGGAATTCGAAGTATTTAATCTACCTTGTATTTTGGTTTTTCCAATCACTTTCTCAATATTTATTAATATTTGCTGAATTTAGTACACCCGGAAAAATTACACAAAAGAGGAATACATGGGAGAGAGAGGCAGAAAGAGGATGAGGTTGAAGTTCAGAATGTAAATTCAAGCCCGTAAAAAAGATCTATGATTTTCTAATGGACGAATGTTCATTTTCTTACTTTCTGTCATTCCTTTTGTTTCTTTTGTTTTATATTCATTATCTCGATCTTGGTCAGATAATATTTTATCAAGTACCTATTTGGTTGATCATAACAAAAATTTAATATCATTTGATTAAACGGGAATGTAGTTTTATTTTGATCTTACAAATAGTTGAATGAATAAATGAATACTTGAATATGGAAATAGGTAATTTGACAAACATTTAATATTTATAATATATGAATAATGTGATTAGGATTGTAATTATGTTCGATTGATTCGTGAATATCCAGATTTAGATTATTAAGATTATGATTCGTCATATTAATCTACGTGTGCGTGTTTCTAATCCAATTGATATGAATTTCGATATTCAGTAGGCTTTTTTCATCGTGTTTTTCAATTGGTTACATGAACGAAATTACTCATTCGTAAGAGTAAATGTGTATTGTACATCGTGACGCCACTTTCTATAAGAAATAAAATTCTACAAATGAATAAATAAATGTCTTTGATAAGTAAGGAATATATTTTATTCTCGCCTATTTTATCCTGATAATCTCGTCGTGTTTACAACAGATTCCATCGTTGAATTCAGTTAACGGACATTAATAATTACTGATTGAATGGGAATTATCAGTCTGGAGGGCGAATCAATTCGTTTGAATAAGACAATCTTCCTCTCTCAATTATTTACTCGTGATCTTTTTCTTCTTTCTCTCTTTATCCTTTCTTTCGTATTCAAAGACATCGGAGTTCAGAGCCTTGACTGTTAATTCGATTCACGGAGAGATACATATAAAATTGAAAGAACCGATAATTATCAGCAATCAGACTTCGACAAATCGTGGGTCGAGCATGACGCATAATAAATATCAATAATCGAGCAGTTGGGAATAAAGTTACCATGAAATCATCAGACTTTGCACGACGGCGTGAATGTCTATTTTAATTCATGAAATGTACTCTTTATGGAATTTCGATAGTACATGATGAATGAGATTCTACAAAATAGCAAAAGAAATTTAGATTTATTCCGGGAGAGATGGCCATGGCGGAGAGAGACGGTCCGAGGAATTATTATTTAAAATAACCGCACATCGGCGCCAAGCGCTTCCGTGACAGTTGAGAATCTAAATAAGCAACGAAATTTCCACTAAAAATATCGTAAGGTAAGTATCGATAACGTCTTTCTACGTGGGCGAAAGGTTTTTCCTCCGATTTGTTGTAACGTCGATATTATGAAAAAGATGCAGTATCCGCATGCAAACTATAATTTCTGAAATGCTTGTGCACAAATTTTTCATATTTGTTTTATTGTATTATTCAATTTATTATAGATGCCGAACAATCATGTTCGTAAGGTGGCAATTCAACGTGGTGTATGGACCAAAGACGGTTTATCAAACGCATTGAAAGCTGTTAAAAATGGCCATTCTGTTCATGGAGCTGGCAACGAACACCGTATACCTAAGAAGACTGGAGCGACGTTTGAAGACAGGAAATGAGAAAAAAAGAAGAATGGGTCCGAGCTCTTTTTTTGAGGACAGAAGCAGAGGAAGCATATTTACAGGATGGATGTGGCAAAGCCGACGAAAAAACAGAAAGAATGGAAGACTGGACTGAGTGCACCAAGCGTTAGGCTTGGGTTCACCACAACTGCGCCGAATTTGACAACGTGTGTCGAAAATGCGGATTAGAAATGAACAGAAAAGGGAAAGCATCGAGAAAGAAGTGGGGCCATCACTCCCATTGTTTGAGGGAGAAATGGCCGACCTAATTTTTTGTTTTAAGTTAAACTGCTGATGTACCTCGAGGCATAAAGGTCGGAGAGTGTTGAATAATGTTTGAAGACTGATTAAAGCTTATAAATATGCATATGGAATTTTATTTTACACTATGCATTTATGAATTACAGTCCCATATACAAACCGAGGCCGTCTGCCCTGGAGTTGCATTAACAATAAGTGAACTGAAATATTTTCACCCTGGCGGACGATTGTAAGTTTTCATCAATCAAATTCGCATAACGGAATATTAAACTCCTAACTCGTGAAAATTAAATCTTTTTCGCGCGTGTTTCAAACTATATATATTCTCTTCTTCGTTGCGAAATATAAATGTAAAAAGGTTGCATATTTACAAAACTGTGATGCAAACTCGTGTGAGATTTTCCCGTGAAACTATTTACCTATATAATATTGAATTATTTTCCCAGAAATCTCAGAATAATGATTTCAAAATTGTCTGAAATCGTACTCTGTGGAACGTCCCATAAACTTCCATCATCTCTGAAGAGGTTCTCGAAATTCAAACCCTTTAGGTCCTGAAGTTGAGTATTAACAGAGATTTGAGAATACTAATTTTCGAAGATTTTTCAAAGTTTATCCAGCAAGGTTTGAACATTTGAAGAAAATAGTGAACAATAAGTTTTTCTCTCGCCCGAAATTCAGTTGCATGTTCGAAAAACTGTGATCTCGATTTATATGAACTGATTTCCACTATTCGCATAAAAATATTCGGCATATTTTCGAATAAATTCTTGAAAGTTCTTCTACGAAACAGCTTTTGATTTTCTAGAACTTCAGTCTTTTAGAACTCTGGAAATTTTAAACTTCAAATTTCCTACCGAAGCTCCGATAAAACTCACGAAGTTGTAAAATCTTATTTTATAGTTTTTCAGAGTATTCCCAGAGTTATACAAAAATCTCTGTAAAATAATCAGAAACACATTTTCACCAGGATTGATTGTTTATACGAGATTCAATTTATCTAGTATTCAAAAATACTGACGATATACTTATCGGATAAATTTATACAGCTTTCCATGGGCGGGCATCATTGATTGATGGCACAATGCCTGAGTTCTGATCGAGAATTAATATCATATTCCGATTTATTGTAAGTTAAATAATTGAACGCACTTCCGAAATTCATCACGTAGATATGTCCAATTCGATTCTATATTCCTCCTTTTGGTTTTCTTTCGTATTAATTTTCAAAAATTTTGTCTTTTTATCATCATAATACATTTATACAACTTATTATTATTACTTACAAGGGCTGTGCTCCGGCGTCATACTGACGTGAGCACAATTTACTTGTTTATTACCCGGCGGTACTTGAACTCGAAATAATTTTCCTTGAGGCATACAAACGCAAACTTTATACTGGCTGCTTCCACTTTGACTTTTGGAACCCGATGGCACAACGGGGATACGTTTCAGATCAATGGAAACCCCCTCCTTGCCGCTTAGAATAATACTTCCGTTGTCGCTTTTGAGGAAAACGTCCTCATCGGCTGTCCAAAGAATTTCTTTAGCTTCCATACGAACTCCTTCAGTTCCATGGACTGTGACTTGACGATCAGATTTGAATATCAAACTCTCATTCACTGGCGATGTTACTCTGTGTGTCTCCGCTATTTCGATATTTATTTTTTCAACACCGGAAGGTAACTCGAAATTTGGAAAATTTGTTGAAAAATAGGCCGCTCCCGTTTGAGGATCTTTTATTTCAAGGATTTCGACTCTCGATACGGTTGTTCCATTTGGAAGCACCTGGACATTCGATCGCACCTGATCTCTGTGACTCTTTAAATTTATTTGAATCCCACCATCGTCGCCGGAGATCTCCATCGGCTCGTCACCGTAGCCTTGGCAAATTCCACCCTTCAGACACAGCTGGGCGTTGGAAGAAGAAGAGGGTTTAATTTTATTCAATTGGACAGTATCTTCCGTCTAGTGCTTGTGCCTTTTGGGCTTCTGTTTTGAGCAAACAATTCTACTTACCCCATCGAAATCGGTTTTCCCGAAGAATTTAATCAGGTTCTCTTCAGGTATGACTTCCATACTTTCCATCCCTGGATTCACACGCAAAACGGCTAATATCGTTATGCTTAGAAACAAGTTACACAGCCCCATCACCGCCAATAAAAATATCAAAGTCCATAAGCAGTACCTCTTCCTTTCGGATCGAACTTCCAGGTTGCTGGAACGACTCGAACCATCTTTGAGTATCCCCCTCGGTTTTCCCATGCTGGAAAATCGATAGAAATAATTTATTAATAATGTTTATCTGACGATTATTTTGTCGGCGATTGTAATTGTGGCTCGATGCCGGCGTGAAATTTCTTTCGGTTCTTTCTTTAACTCAAAAACGTGAAAATGCAGGCAAATCCTTTCCGCAAGTTCACATTCCAGATTTGTTCCGTGTATGTAATGACATGAATCAGCAGAAGCTGGGAATCTTGCCGAATGAGTTTTTTTTTAAGACACAAGAATGTAGATCGAGAACTTCGTTTTTGTTACATATATACTGCATACCTTACAACATTATTGTTCTGGTTAAAATTCTGTTTGATGAGAGGCTTATCACTGTTTGACAAATTGTCATCGAGCTTAGACATCGTGTATTTGAAGAAGCGTGGGCCTACCGTGTGTCTGAATAAAATCAAAATTGGACTTATAATTAGTTCCTTTCACTTGCTCCCTCCCCGTCGACAAGGAAATGATCTTATTCAGCGGTGACTAAGAATAGACGGGCATTATTTCAGCTCAAAATCTACGAAGCACCGCGCTCTTCGGGTTCATTTAGTTTTCTACAAAGCTGAAAATAAAGCGAATATCTTCGCGCTTGCGCCTCGTATATACCTCGTACCTCGTACCTACGGAGATCAATGCTTCGATTCGACTGCGTAGAAGCGTTTGCGCGCTCTGCAACTATTTTCTGTTCCTTTTTCGAATTAAGTTCCAATTCCGCCTCTATACTGGATATGCATGAAATTGATTGGATAAGTCCTGAGGCGATCCACAGAGGAATCATTTTTCTTTCCATATTAATTAGTTTCAATGTGGTTGTGCAGTAATGATTGTCCTACACCGCAAAAGAGCGTACAAAATCTGCAAGCTCTGTAAAATTTTTAACCCACGAATAATATGGCGCGAAGGTTTCGAACCGCGCGTCACAAATTCTCGATCTACATATTCTCTGGGACGAAAAGCGACCAGATCTTTTTCGGGATTTGGCTAGACACCAAAAAAACAAAGCCACAGAAATTATGAATGCGTTGGCGTTATGCTGCAGGCGCCCTCGCAGTCTTTCCGATGCGTTTCCGCAATCGCAAAGCTCCCCATTCAACTTGTTATAATTAATCCGTACGTCAGTGAGACGCGCGTGTGGCGACTGGAGAAGAAGAGGAAAAGAAAAGGAAGAAGAAGAAGAAGAAGAAGAAGAAGAAGAAGAAGAAGAAGAAGAAGAAGAAGAAGAAGAAGAAGAAGAAGAAGAAGAAGTGATGAAAAACAATAAGAGAAAGAAGAAAAAGTTCATCATTCATGGTGAAACTCACGATGAGCGGGGCGCAAGAAGGCGCGCTTTACTGTGTTCGTATAATTCTGCCGTGTACGTCTGTCACTCGCTGTACGAAGCGAGTCGGCGATAGCACCTAGTTCGTCAGTTAGTTCGCGGAGAGACTTGGCTCAGTGCAAACGTAAGATTGCGACCATCGGTTATATAGAAGTTACAATTTGCTATACGAACTGGGAAGAAAATTTGACTCACATGTCGAAGAATTAGTTCGTTTTTAACGTACACCCGCGCGAAAGGGGCTGCCTAAGTGCGAGCATCGGGAGATACCATGATTCGTCGTGAAACGAATGCACGCACAAATACGCAATCTTATCAGGTAAGCTCGAGCGGAATCGAATAGCGGTCCAACTCGTTCTCAGATTTCTATTCGAATCGCGTGTCAGACCGCGCGTACAGCATTTCAAATCACTCAAGAGCTAATGAGGCGCGAACATGTACGTAGATTGTGATTAGACTCAGGCTTAGATTAGATCAAGAATATTGTTGGTTTTTAGTTTCGTTGACGAAGATTTTTCAAGTTTACTTCTTTTGCTTCGAAACAGTGAAACCTGGACTGCGAAGTTTCTACTATCCATCGCATAAGCATTATAGACGAAGAAACACAAATATACTATAAAAGTATAAAGAGATAACGTAGTATTATGTCATGGGTGAATTATTATCTTGTGTTATTTAGGCTTCTCGATGATACAGAAAGCTTCATGAATGAAAATATCGTACATCAGTCGTGCAATTTTTACTATCGGTCAGATACCTAGAGTGCAGCATTCTCACAGACAATAATAAACCCAATTACTATATGCTTCCGCGAGTATAATATTTGAACGGGCCTTGTAAAACGAGATTACTCGACGGAAGAGATCGTGAGATGAGAATCATGGAGGCTGTAATTAAAACTGTAATCAAAAATATCATAGCTGAGCGAGAATTCAGCGAGTTTGAGAGACGGCAGATCGAGACAAATAAATGAGATTGTAGTATCTGGTAGGGTGATCAAAGCGTACATACGCCATACACGTAGTCGCGGATTGTGTGTGAGATTGGAAAAACTTCGGCCTTCTACATACAGATGGTGAAGAGTCAGCTTTAATTACAGTGACCAATAAGTCCACCGGCCAGGCGTCAATCATTCTTCTAAACACGCGTTTCTTGTCTTTAAAAAGTGTAGTCGACTATTTCCCCCAAGGGCGCCGAGGTTTCGGTTCCGACCGTCATGGCATGGCATGCCGTGATTCGCCGATCTCTCTTTTCAGATCCTAATCAAAATATATGAATGAACTTGATCATCAAGTAGAAAGATCCGTGTGCCAACCCACGATTGAATAAATCATAATAACATTGTTCGATCATTACCCATCCCTCGTTTTGCATCTTTCATGTAGTTTTCCGAATCCCGAGAACCTTCGAAATGGTTTGAAATCTTGATTCCCATCTGACTAGGAGATCGGCGAAAAAAGTAAGAACAATTTTTGCGAAAAGCTCACGAGGAATCGCGTCAGGTTAAATCCGTACATCGCAGATGCCGATCAGCACGCGAGGAAATAGAGTTTCACAGTGTTGAGAGAGAGGTGTCAATCGATTCGGACATATACTAACTACAAGGCACCTTTGTCCACCACTGATCGCAAGCTGACGTTGTTGATGTTGAATGGCCGTATACGAGGCGATAATAGATTCTTTATACTCATACCAACAGTGTAAAGAACCGAAGCCAGCCGCGGCTGCAAGAAATTTCCTACTCGGATTTGTATCCGAACTTGAATTTGTTTGCTCAAGAATTCATTCTGTCGAATTCATTCTTCGATTCGTGTATTCTTTGACCGGAGATCGGTATAAGCTGAAGCATTATGTTCAGTGAGCAATGTTTTCCGTATGAACGTCATTTTACTAGAATCTATGGAAGATGAACCTGATCTGGATGCATTGTGAAAAGACGAGAGCATATAGAAACGTAGTTGAAACTCGAATCGATCTTTCTCACAGTGGCCAGATTAGTTGTTAATCATTACGTACGCGAATCAGTATTACACGTTCTCATCCTTTCACCATGCCGGGATGTAGGATTGGCCTCCAAGACTCGTTATCCCGGCGGCATATCATGTACATACATCGGTTATACGTAAATA
Source organism: Phymatocera aterrima (assembly GCA_963170745.1). Taxonomy (NCBI): domain Eukaryota; kingdom Metazoa; phylum Arthropoda; class Insecta; order Hymenoptera; family Tenthredinidae; genus Phymatocera; species Phymatocera aterrima. The sequence goes on from OY720660.1 coordinate 18,993,605, forward strand.
TTGCGTTTCTCAATTCAGCTCCCTATGTACTACATACACATACGCATCACATATCGTCTTCTGCTGTAGCTTCAACCTCAACGCTGTGATAAGAACGCGAAACGAAACGAAACGAAACGAACCGGCAAACCTCTCGCCTCTCCAAGGCACGTGTTTCGCGCATTTCGCGACCCACATGAGTATACACGACTTATTACGCACATATTGTATATATATACATATTGGTGTGCGCACGTTGCGAAATACAGTACCTACCTAAGTCTCCGGCAGACTTGTAGGCAAGATTTATTCTCGTAATTATTATTTCAGACTTACAAAGGTACGCGAAGGCCTCGTGTCGAGATTGACAAATTTGGTGCCTTATAATTTTCAGCAATCCTTCATTCTGAACGGTATTGCAGATTTGATCGATCATCATCTATCACGTCTAATTGTCCCTCGTCGCAATGGAAAACGTTGAATGACTGCAACTGCAAAACTTAACCGCCAAGCAATTTTCGTGAATTGTGATCGGTCAGTGTTCATTGATGTCAATATATTGATACTTATTTTAATCTACAGTGAGAGAGAAAGGAAGTGAGAGACGAGTGTACGTGAATGAGGGAAAAGAGGGACAGGAAATTCGTAGTTATCTTAGCTGCGGTTCAGATTAAGGAGGATAAGCACTCCGACTTGTAGTTCCGGCAGCGTTAGACTTTGGAATTGGAAGTCTTTACATATTGAAGACAGAAAGGACCGGAACTGCGGCTAATTAGGTACATTCACCTCCGTGGGAGAGTCAAATTGTCGATTATTGATGGCCCGGTTACGTTTTGTCACGTTTCGTTGGTTACATGTTTAGGCTGTGATCGTTTTACGTTCGTCCATCGTTGTGTGTGCGTTTGTTCGCATGCGACGGTGGGCCTAAAATCCCATCAGCGAAGATCCAGGTCGCACGGTCAAAATCCCCTACAAATATCAATCGTACAATCGCATCGAAGATCTCCGAGATCGCATGGAAATGCTAAAAAAATCGGGAGTTCCGAACTTCCCCTCCCGCCGCTGACGTCGAAACAAAGCTGCTCTCTTGTCACTCGATCATCTTTATTTTATTTTCAGTTAGCATTATGGATAATCTCGATGGTCTCCTCCGCGTGGGCGGTTGGTCCCATCCCGCTCACAACGCAGCAGCCGTTTTTATTATCGGAAAGTCCGACAATAGGACAACCGGAAATAAGCCAAAGACGATCGGAAATTCAGGGTTCACAAATCGACCGACTCTGGGAAGAAATTGGAGGAGTTAAAACGTTGATGACTGGTATAGCTGGTGAGAAACGAATTGTAGTATCTCATACATATCTACTGAGGATTTTTATATACCGTAGTCGCACTTCCCACGCTGTGCGAGCGGCTCCTCCTGGCTAGCGGAGGAGCATCTGTTAATCGCATGAGAAAACAATCTCTGGTTAAAAAAGCGCCGAAATTTTTTCTTCTCTCGTTTTCACACGTGTATGTATGTGTATACATACGAGTATACTTTCGTCAATTCGATCCACGGCTTCACTCCGGTGATATTTAACATGATTCAACAACAGAGGTCAAAGTTCTGGATGATAACTTGGCGATAACTCGGAGAGAGGAGGGTAAAATTAGACTCACATGTGTTTTTTCATAACAATCTCGTGGAGAAAAAAATATATAGGGAAAGAAAACAGAAGTTCATTCCGTCGGAAGTTTGCACCATCCTGATACTAACATACCGCCGCATACGCGCGTTGAACGATAACATGTATGAGCGGAAAGATATGATACCCCGTGTAGATACGCCTGCAGGCTCATCAATTCAACTGACAAGGTCAATTCTTGCGCGGACCAAAGAATAATGAGATTCAGTTAGCACGTGACCCACAGACCCTGCACTTTCCCACAATCTTTTTGTGTCTGAAATTGAAACCGCCGGCGTTTCCAGCGCGCATATTCATTGCTATGGTAAATGCAGGATGAACTCAATTCCAAATGGTGAATTGAACTTCTCGTTTTCCCCTACAATATACAAAAGAGAAACAATTGGTGAATAATAATAAACGAGTGAGTAACATAGTGAGGAATTGTTGTTTCCTCCTGTTTTTCAATAAATATATCGCGTCAGGTCAGTTGGATAAATTCAACAGTCTTTACCTGGGAAAACTCGAGCATAGGATGCTCACGACGGCGACTCTCCTAGCGAGCATTGAAAGCAATATTCACGGACTCCAAGAGAGGAGTCACGTTTGGGACACCTTCCAATTGCACGTTGCCGCATGGAATGAGCAAATCAAAAGCTTGGACAATAAAATGGACCATCTTTCGAGAGGGCAGGAAAAGATGGTGGTACTCGACACCAAAGTATCCCAGCTTATGGGCTTGGAGTATAAGTTGGAACGGGTTGCTGCAAGGCTTGAAGAAACTTCTCAAAAAATTCAACAACTCGAGGCACCCAGAGATCCCCTCATGGGAGAATTCGCTACAAGGTAGGTGCGGCACGACTCCAGATACGGCGCAGACCAATTATAACTTCGTATACAAATTAGGATCGAACCATACGTGAGCAAAAACATGAGCCAGATGCGGAGAGAATCAATAATTCAAACACTACCGAAAGCAATTATCATATAGGAACACATATCGTCGTATCTGTTTCGCCTCGTTCAAGTTTCATCGTAATTGGTAATCATTTCACGCGGCGTTAGACCAACGTTGCGTCTACTACCGATGATCACATTCACATTCGTTGAATTAATGATCACGATTAACTCTGTATAATCATAAGCGTTGAATGTCATTCGTACACGTTCAGGAACAGTTCAACCGTCAGTTACTTTTATTCGAACGACATTCTCTCGAACGAATTCAGGTCGTTTTTCATTTTTTACGAAGCTCGAAAACCTGAAAGGATCTCCGGGATTTAATCGACCGGATCTTGTTCTCTCCTCGATCTCGGATCTACTTCTTCAATACCTCGTGATATAGCTGTCCTGAATTTTCTCAGGGGCGTTCTTTCGACGTTGAAAATTGTCGAGCGAAAGGTGGACCGAGTCCAGACTGGGATACAATCAATCGGAACAACATTGAAGCCAAAAAAGAAAAAGAACGATACCGAAGAAGCGTCTGGAAAGCTCGTAATTCGGTGCAATACTCCCCCGGCTGTTGAAGAAGGTCTTCAAGACGTCCAAGCAAAGGTGGATCTCATTTACGACAGACTCGTTTCGGACCAAGACAGTAACGAACTAGGAGATCAGCCAGGCACTTCTGACCTTCCTCACACTGAGGTTAAACTGCTCAACAAGTAGGTTAATCAAGTTCTAAATGATTATTCATCGTATTCATTAATCGTTTATCGTTCGTTGAAGGAAAATGAGAACGTTATGTTTAGATACGATTTTTTCGGATCTTACTCCTGATTTTTGTGGTACATAGTAAAATGATGCAAAATTCCTCGCATTAGGTAAACCTCTTTGAAATCTTGTAATTTTTGCAGAATTTGGAAGCGATTGGTAGCGCCTCACAGGAAAATGACGAAGTCTTTAGAAACCATCGAAGGCCTAGTACGAGACTTGAACGTCTCGTCCAGTTGCCATAACTATGACGCTGACGAAGATATCGCACATGATATTCAGGAGCTGTTGAGTTGCTGTCGGGCAAGCAGTCACCGAGTTAATTCTTTCGCAGAAAACGCCGAGACTCTCATGAAACGTGTCGAAGGTACAATGTTCGTTTCCGAGTCTCGGATACCCGTTGCACGTGATAATTGCAAATTATTATTATCAATATTATTAGCAATAATTATACAAAGAATTGATGAAATGTTGAATGAAATTGAAAAATTTTTAGTTACTATTCGTTTTGATCGTCAGGAGTTGTCAACCAGGTTCACGGTCAGGCTTCGAACGGACAAGCCGCCTTAGAACGGAGTTTTTCGGAACAAAGAACTCACTTTGAAAGCCTTCTGGGTAAGAATACCCGCGTATGTCCCCGCGAAGAGGCTGGATCACGTTCTACGGTCGTATATCCGGTCGTCGATTACGATGGTTCGGGTGACACAACAAATGATGCTGGTAGCGGCGACGACGAAGACACTCCAGAAGGTAGATGATACTGATATCCTAATTTCTGTCTATTTTTCAACCATCGATTCTTCGATTTTCGCATTTTTTACGAACTGAAAAATTAGCAGAAGCGACTAGCGAATTTTCGGGTCTGTAGCAGGAGTTTGGGGGCGTAATAGAGACGAAGACGGAGGAGTCACCCTGAGCTTAGTACCCTCGGAAACGACCCCGACCACTGGATATCCGATCGTGAGAACATGGAGTTCAGCTTCGGAAGCAAATTTCACCACTATTATACCACCACTGACGACAGCGAGAGTAGAAACATCGTCGACAGCGATCCCTGAAACAGAAATCAAGGCTGATGAGAAGAACTGTGAAAGTCTTGCAAACACTGGACGAACTTCAGGAGTTTATAAACTTGGAACAATAACGGATACCAACGCCGCTGGACGAGACTTTCACACGAGGAATTGTGATCTCGAAACTACTGGCGGAGGGTGGACGATCATTCAACAGAGAGGTGGAGATTGGGGTGGGACAGAAAACTTCACGAGATCCTGGGACGAGTATAGTCTCGGCTTCGGAGATCTACGAGGAGAATTCTGGTTCGGGAATGAATACATCCATAGGTGAGTATATTTCGAATATTCATGCTTTTCATTCATCGTGTGATTGAGGAATTGCTTGAAGATATTCATTGGAAACACGCTTCCTCGTGTAGTTCAGTAGTTTTCACAGCAAAACTCCATGCAGTTCAAACACACCAGAATAAGTTTTTCACGATTATACTCCACGCATTTTTTTCAATCGACTATTATCATTTACCGAAAGTCTTCTCTCGAAGGTTGACCTACGAAGCTGACGTCCGTCTCAGAGTCGAGCTCGAAGATTGGAACGGAATAACAGTCTGGGCAGAGTATTCTACCTTCAGGTAACTCGCCTGTAACATCGTCTAAAGAATTTTTCCAAAACTAATATCCCCCCAAGTGGGAGGCGTGGAAAAACAGGAAAAAGACTTCGGAATGTCACTTATGAACATTTTTGTAGGGTCGACGCAGAAGCGGACAATTATAGGATCTGGATAAGCGGCTACGAAGGAAACGCGACCGATGCTTTTGGCGCTCATGATGGTACCCCGTTCTCAACCGTCGATCGAGACAACGACGGGGCACCGCCGTGCTGTCCTTGTGCACCGGCGTATGGAGGTGGCTGGTGGTTTTACAGGTGCGAATTTTTCATTTCCTATCCAGTTTACGATAAGTTACAAAAAATTTGATGACCATTAACCGCACGGGAATCTATATTAGAGGAATTCATATGCGAATTTCGATTCCGCCTAGACCGGACTTTGGAATTCTCAAGATATTGTATGAAAACGATCGATACTCCTTCCTTCTGTGGTCAAATATTTTGTGCATGTAAACGAAATTTGAACAATTCCCACAGTTGTTTCGAGGCGAATTTGAACGGTGACTATTATCCACAAAATGCGTCACACGAACCATTCCGCGGAGTTATTTGGGAACATTGGCGCGGTGACTACAGTCTGAAGACCAGCAGAATGTTGGTCCGTCCTCGAACTTTGGGTGACATCCCTCTGGACCCGCCGGATCAGGTTTATCCGGATCCATGACTTCCAAGGGCGTCCGGCCTCGCGACCGGCCGCGGCAACGAGAACGTGTTACCCTACCACAATCCGATGGTTCCGAACTCCACTCGATCGGTTCAAAATTCTACCATCAATTTTACAACTGGATGGATCTCTTTCCTCCTCGTCATTCTAGCCTGTAGATAGACGCCCGACGTAAAGAAAGATTCGGCAATTATCACGTTTTTTCATATTTATTTCCCTCCGTCCTCTATAATTTCTATCTCACGGAACCCGTCTATCAATTATTTTCTGAATTTCAGACTCGTAGCTACGGTGGATTGGAAAAAAAATTAATCCCCGGCTATGCAAACTTGTCCTAAATTAGTAGTAAATTACACTTCGAATTTTTTCCCCAATTATTAAGACGATAGTTTCCATCCAAGACCTGGAGGATTCTAATTCAATATACATTCGGAGTGTTCCGTATTACCTATACGTAAATTCTTTTCGCGAATTATTAATTCGTTAATTCGTTGGAATAATTATTATTATCATTTTTTACTTATACATCTCAATCGAGTGATTAGCTAACGAACGTGGACAAAAAATTTGTATTCATCGCGACGTACGACACAGTCGCAATAGATTTGGAATATTAACGGATAGATTTTCTTGTTTTTTTCTTTCTTTTCGTATCTTTAGATTACCGGGCACAGAGTTATTGATTACACAACTCATTCATCATTATCTCAAGTATTCCTAGATATAATATATTATACACGAATCATAAGGTTCATACGAGCGCCCGTGAAATGAAGTGGCGTAAGCGAATCACTTTACAAATCACAAAATGTGCAATAATATAGTTTCTCCGACGTTTCAACTTTACGAATGAGAAATAAATTCATATTTTTGCATTATTTTTGTGAATTTTTGGAAAAACAAAGAACCAAACTGAACTAAACTAAATTACACCACTTCGTTTCGCGGGTTCGACAACCGTACCTGATGCCAGCCAGCATTTAGTTTTTATCATTGGCGGTAAATTTTGATTTGAAAAAACAAAAAAAAAACATAGGTACATATTTACACTTTGTTTTTGGCATAAACTCGACAGCGAGGTACGCGCGTTGTACTTATTACATCAAACAAATCACACACCCATCCGAGGTCGAATTTCCCTTCTAGATCTAGAATATAAGAATTCGGGGGATTTTGAAACCTTTTTACGAAATTTTCTGTTCTTTCATCCACACGTGTATCGACACAGAAATATGTCGATTTACTTTGTATTATGGATGAAATCACACTTTGGCATCTACTGTATGATTTGAGAAGAGAAAGAACAGACTATGATATCAAGAATTTGTAATTATGTATTTTACATGTACCTATAACGGAAATAAAACTCTTCGCGTAGTTACAATAGTAGGCATGCGTATTGTAATTAGATGTTCAAGTAAAACTATGAACGTAAGAATAAATCAATGATGATATTCTCTGAAGTCCATTGGTGCAAACCATGGGATTATGAAAACTATAATTCCATCCGATGAATTCCTTCGAAGGTCGAGCCCAATTTTACTGATCGTTGTCGTCGAACTCGCTGCCCAAACAATTCTCGTTTCACATTGGTACGAGTGTGATATATATACTTCGTTCATTGATGACTGGGAGAGGTTATCGACTTTTGAATAATCATTGATGTGGTGAAATTTATTGCTTTGAGCTGAAATAGCTGGTGTACACTTTACACGGATCTATCGAAAAGTTCGACATAGAACTAACAAGATTCCAATGCTTACGCGTTGAAAGACGAGTATCTCATGTCACATTTCCTAATGCTATTAGAACGAAGAATGCCGAGCAACTGCAATTCGATCGACATCGCGTTGCTACTTGCATTTTCGATGTCAAAAAAATATCGTTATCGCTGAATGCGTACAATGAAACTTGAACTCGACTTGAATGCTCTCTACGATAGAGGCTCTCGAAGGAAAAGTGTGATTCTTTGTTTTCGAGAACCACGAAACAGGCGAAGTAGTATAATATATTTACCATATTATCATAAGAAAAACGGATCACCGTGTCTTATGGAATTCTTGACGAACACGATTAACACCACTTCTAGTATCAAAAATTCTCAGTCGCTAGGATAGTTTTGGGACCGTTCTAATTATTTTAAACTTGCGGTATGTACATACATCTATATTGATTAGCACACAGAATTCGCAGCCATGTGAACGATGAAAGAATATCACGATGGAACTCATTCATACTCAGGCGAGATATTACAAATTTCGGACAATTTCAGTCGTCAATTGAGTGAAAGCGGGGAAAAAATTTCACATCGATCGGATGCAGTTTCCTCACAAGTCATAGAATAATAGTTTTTGTATTCCGAGCCCAAGTATCTAGTCTTACAATTAGTCGCAGTCTAGACTTAAAAGTGGAATCTAGAAGCTGGATGAACATAATTTATTCATACGAATTTAGCTCCATCGAGTGTCGATTTCTATGGTTCGAGTATTACATGGCGCGTGGGCTCATCCTTGCCCCCGAACCTTGGATTCTATCCACGGGATGTAATGGCACACACGAGTATAAATCGAGGGAACTCTACTACCGCATAATTTTCCGAGACTTATAATTCCGACGATGTCGTACATGCGGTATTCTTTCTTACTGAAAATTACCAGAGGCCCACCACTGTCACCCTGAAATCATTTTGCGTTAGTCATTTTTGGAATTCTTAATTTTGTACGCGTTTTGCGGCCTTCTTCAACTATAGCTTTCGCTCTGATTAATATAGCTTCCGTTTCCTGATAGATTGTGCAATTTTTAAAACTGAATAATTGGTAACAGATAATAATCAATGAACGACTCTTTTCAATCATTCAGGACGTCACCGATGTTTAGTAAATCTGTATAATATAGTCTACCGATTTCTAACAAAATGTGTCGAATCAAAATAAGTAGACTCTTGGGGCATATCTTCTATGAGATTGTAATATGGTTTGATATGAATGCGATATGAGGGCGACATGAATGTCTCGCGATTTATTGACGGAAGCAAGTACATCGACACATCGCAATGAACACAGAATTCGTAGAGAATCTAGTAAATTCTGCGGACATTGAATTAACATGACTAACTACAATGGTGAAGAGGTGCACCCTGCAGCCGTAAGGACAAACGTTTCCGAGATCAAAGTACCCCCAGGTGTGATAGGTGAAGGTGAGATAGAATTTTACCTGCTTATCGACATTTTCGAGTAGATCAGCGACAATCAGTATATAAGGTATAGACATACCCCGTACACCGCCGAAGAGTACCAGGACTAAAAAATTTGCGCGAAAATATATCGCGTGATGAATAATTACCTCCGGCCTGCGACGATACGGCGAGTACCGCGCACGACGAACAAAGAGTCACTGGGAGAATCATCTTCGAGATGACTAGCGCCACGATGAATAGCGATGAATAGCGATCGGTAAACGTAAGATACTATAATATTACAAATCGAGATCCCCACCACTTGAGCTGGTATACCATCAACCAACAAACCATTCTCCTTCGTACGTGTGTTTTGATATGTGAATATATTATATGCTCTCCGTTTCCTCTTTCTCACTCCAACTCTTCCCGTAACGTAGCTCAGTGACTTCGTGACTCCGTATTACTGTTTCCGATGTAACATAACATGAATAGATGCTTAGATCGATGATCCAGCTTCCACCTACGGAACTGGAAAAACTGGAAAGATATCGTTTTCGTATGTAACAGAAATTCTTGACGGACTTGCTAACGGTCTGCAGAAATGGCAGGCTGTTTTCACAGGTGGAATTTCATTGATCTTTGAAGATTGATTGTCGAGGTTCAAAAAATTATCGAACGTTTTACGTTCACGTAAGGAATTTGAGTTTTTTTTTCGAGAAGCAACGAAAAACATTGGCGCTCGATCGTGGTATGATAATTTTTACGATGGTTTCTAATTTGAATACGTTACGGTCAAGTAATAAATTGTATAATCGCTAGCTCCTACACTATGAATGTATTCGATTCGTGGTCGTACGTTGCTTCATATTTTCGAGTTGTGGAAGGAAGTTACGTACGGCCCATCGCCAACTCCTGAGAAATGGTTACTTACCTTGAGAAGATATAAAAGGTTCAAGGCATTCAACGATGGGTAACAATACAATCAACAATCCGCAACTCGACTATGAGGAGCTCACCTAGTTCCCAAGACATTTCGAGATTACGCTTTTCAAATGAACATGTCGCATATTTCAAGACGAGGAGAACAAATAACTTACTTTTGTGATTGTAATATGTGTATAACCGTAGCAAATTCTTCGCATTTGTTATACGCGTCTGGCAAGTATACATATTGTGATGAGATGTTGAAGTAACTGGCAAACAATGAATGATGACATTCGTACAAATTCATTGGCACAAACCTTGAAATTACGAAAACTGAATAATTCCATTGAAGGACCCGAAGTATTGATAGCTGTCGTTGAACTCCCAGCCCGATCCATAATAGGTAGGTAGACGACGTATGATTTCATTTGACATTGGTAGGCGTGATGCTGTTTATCGTTTACTGGGAGAGGTTATCGAATTTCAAATAACAATTGATAGTATGAATTCTAAAAAAATGTATTGCTCCAAGATAAAATAGCTAGTGATGGTTTACTTATTATCATCGCCATTATTACAATACTGCAAGTATAGTTACAGAGCTTCGTGTATGAACGAAAAAATTGACGTATAACATCCGGCTAATGTTAGTTTTATCGACATTGCATTGCTACTTGCATTTTCATTCCCAAAAATATACCCTTGAAAAAGGAAATTCCTATTTATCAAAAATATATCGTTATTGCTTATTGAATATCTGTGTATCAGAAGACTCCAACAACCGTCACAACGGATACGTATAGTGTTTGGAAATCATTTGCATGCCTTCTGTGATCTACAAGGATATAGTCTTGAAAATAAAGTACAAAGACCATGGTATCGACTTCGGGCATCGGTTATATGATTTATAAATATTGGTACGCTTTCTGCGATTCAGCCTCTCGGAATTAAAAGAGTGTGATCGTTTTATCTTGATTTTCGAAAATTACGAGCAGCGAAAAAATGTGAAACAGCCTACTCGTGATTTTATCGAGGAAAAGCGCGGAATGAAAGTTTGATTTTTGAATTTGCTGCGATTTCCGAGAAAATTGGTTCGCACCGCTACAATTCTATCATTTACGGGGCTAAATCGCTGGCATATTCGTCAATTTCAATTATACATGTAGAAATTAATTACTATATGTCCATATGTTCATCGGCATCGAATGTCAACGAAAGATGCGCGGTGTGGCTCATTCATATTTAGGCAAGATGTTGCATTGGATGTTTCCGTACGTGGTTAAAGTAAAAGAGAAAAAAAACACCGAACTTTACGTCGGTTATAGTCTATGCATCTTTCTCGTGATTTTGAAAATAACAAATTTTGTATCCCAAGTCTGACAATCGGTGTTCAGACTCAACACCAACAGCAGAAATAGAAAAACTGCGGACAAACATAATTCACGAATAACAATTTTCGCTCGAGCGAGTCAATATTCCGCATTGCGATTACGCAGCATACTTGTATGAAGAGATGAACGGTAGTTGGATTTTGCATTTAAACTCTCAACTGTTTCGAGTATTATACATACATGGCGCGCGGGCTTATCCTCGACCCCAAACCTTAGACTCTATCCACGGGACGTAGTAATATACACGAGTGTAAATCCCGGGGATAACACTGCCGCATAATCTTCCGAGGCTCGTGACTCCGACGACGTCGTACATACAATAGAATTCCTTCTTGCTGAAAATCACCAGAGGCCCACCACTGTCACCCTGAAACAATTTTCCACCAGTCATTCACCAAGTTGCACATTTTTTCCACATATTTTTCGATCTTCTTCAACTATATGACTCTCCCTGTAACCGATAAGTACTACTCTCTGATAAATGAATCGATTTTTTCTACCTGGCAAGTATCTCTGCCTGGTTCTCCGGCACAGAGCTGTGTGTCTCCTACTATTCCGTTGCGCAGCTTGATATCCGTTGTACCAGAAGTATAACTGGAGTTACAGCGAGCCTGATTGACCAAGGGCAGTGTAACCTTGAGTAGATCACTCGAGCCCTCATCTTCAGCTGAAAACCACGAGCATTTTCATTCACGATTCGAGAGTTTTTTGTACTGGGAATAACTTATAGATAAGAATTTGAGAGAGAAAATTTACCCCAATCGACACGACCCCATCCTGACGCTATGGCCTTCTCGGTTCCTGTAGATGGCGAAATGTGGAGACAAGCTGGTCTTATCCAACCGTTGAAAGGAACTCGGGACTCAACTCGAAGGAGTGCGATATCGTGATATTGCGAAGGAGGCTTGTATTCTGGATATCGGATTCGCTCGGTGACACGACGATCTATCGGCGTGGCTCCGTCGTCCGTTCGTAACAAATTCAGATCGCCGACACGGACCCATTCGGCGTCGCCCCTGAATCGAAAAATCATGAGTTGTAGATACAAATGGATCAATCAGTCTGCAGGAGATCGCCAATGTTCGTCGAATTCTGTTATAGATAAGGTCTACCAGTTTTTAAAGAAATCCGTAAAATCGATATGAATGAACTCTTCTCTCATATTTTTCGAAACTGTGCGATGCGGTTTGATTCGAAAGCGATGCGAATATCATGCGGTTTCGATGACGGAATATCAAGAAGATCGCCATGTAATAACGAACACGCGGGATTCACAGATAATCCAGTGAATTTCTGCGGGCAATGACTTGACGTTACTAACCAGTTTGCCGAGTAGGTACAATGTGCAGCGGTAAGAACAAACGTTTCCGAGATCAAAGTACCTCCGCAGTACCATCCGATGCCAGCAGTATCCAAATTGTAACCAACTGCAGCCATATGCGGAAACTCCATACGCTCAGCCTTGGTACCGCCGACAATCAACTTCTGAGACTTGATAGCACATTGCGAAACATTTATTGGCCGACGATTCGCTTGCAGAATCGGTGGATACTTCAAAGTATAAACAAACTGAGCGTATTCTGCACATTCTGAAAAGCGAACACCATATATCGTTCAGTGGCCGACAAGAAAAAATCCACAGCTGTGGCTAACGAATGACCGCCAAGGAAAGAATCACGTTTAGTTGCCAAGTTGATAGGCCTAGCTTGCCGAAGTTTAATCATCTCGTAACTCACTTTGCCGAGCAATCGTCCCTCTACCATCGCCCCGGGGTTGCGTGGCAGGAGAAGCTGTGGTTGTACTCGTAGTTGCGGGTGTATTTTTTGGACAACACACGACCGGATCAAAACCGGCATAGCCGCAAAGTGTGTCGGGTTCGTTGCCAGCCATTAGTTGCTGGAATACGACCGGGCAGTTATTCAGCACGGTACAGGTACCAGGGCTGCCATTTCTCAAGTTACAGTTTTCACCTGAAATTTTCCAAGCGTGATATTAGAGTCGTTATCTTCGTAGTGACCAAGAGTCATTACGGCGACTGACCGAATTCTTTCACTAAAGCGGAAAGCGCACGCTAGTGTAAGCAGGCTTCAGCTTGTGAACATTTGTTTTTTCCTCGTTCTTCTCTTTTCTTTTTTGTATTTTTAAACACGTCATCCGCCCATGAAATGTTAACCGGTAATCGATTACTGTACGTCTATCTGGACAAACGTGTTTTTTGTTTGGAAACGCCGCGCCGCGCCACGACGCTACTAACTTTGAAGAAGCACGCTTGTTTCGGGATTGCTGTACCTATATGCATAATGAAATACAATCACGCGAGGTTTCGTATTCGCAGAAATAGAACGAGTGCCTTATCACCGAAATTATACCACGATAATATATTGTTCTGTGCAATGTCACAAGTGGATCCAATCCTCGTTCTTCGGTAAACGTAATGGAATCATTTTTACTCCGTTCTGACATTTTGTCGAGCAAATTTGTTTCCGATGACGTTCAACGGACATGTGTGTACATACAAGTGTCATCGCAAATTAATAGGAATTCGCGTAAAATCCGACAGCACCGAATACTATGGCAACCTTCGGAAATAAAATTATGTGATATCTGCACGTACAGCAGAATCAGGTTGAACGTAATTGAATCCGTGATAAAATAATCGAAATTATTCAAACGTCGTCGATCTTTTCATCTGTCATGGGCTGCAGATATATTCGAATAGTGCGATCTCTGCGAATTCCCGTAACTATATTTTCGCGAGGTTTTAACGGCGTGAACTCCGATGCGAGAAATGTAAAGAACGTACCTTCGCACGTCAAGGTTTTCGCTTATAATCAAAAATTGAAGTTTCATATCATCGCCAAACGCTGAACACGCATCGGCGGAATCCGACTATACTACACTCATTTCCACAAAGTCTTATTCAAGTCGAACATAAATTATACTCCGCCGCTGACAATATCGAGTCAATCGGATGTGTGACAAACTTGCCGATCTTTCGGGGCAACTATTACGCTCATTAAAAACTTACCCTCGTCCAATGTTGATACGGTGATAACCGCGCACAATAAACAAAAAATCACCGGGAGAATCATCTTCGACATAACTGACGCCGCGATGAACAGTGATCGGCGAACGCAAACCACTATGGTATTACAACTCGAAATCCCCACCACCTCAGTTCACACACCAACAAACTATCCTCCTTCGTATGCGCGTGTAGGAGCATGTAATATATGATACATGTGATCTATCCTTCTTTCTCTTTCTCTGACTCCTCGTATAAGGTCGTCTGTGACGACATTACTTCGGATTACTGTTCTCGATATACCTTCTGGTATAATACAACGCGGATAGATGCATGAACGTTATGATATATAGCCTTTGATCACGAAACTGTATAAATCTGTAAAAATGTCTATACCTATGTATATATATATATATTTTTTTTTTTTTTTAATCAGACTTTTTTCTCCGGACTTTCTGATGCGGAACTTGCAAGTGACTGGCAATTTGTGAGGGGGCAGAATTTGATCCAAGTTTCAAATCAGATCGCTCAGGTTGTCGAACTTCACGATAAAGCTGATCATTTGTAAATCATTCAGATTTTATAAGGAATTTGACTCTTGTTAGAGAAACAAAAGAGAAATGTCGGTTCTTCGAAGTATGGTAATTTGGATATAATCGTATTTTAATTTCAGGGCATAATATGGCTCATTCACGAATAGTGTGACAGTATAATCGCTAATTTCAAGTATGAAAATATATTCTTTAAGAACAGCTTTCAGGCAATTGTGGTTGCTATATGTTCTGTAATGACATCACCGATGGATGCCCCCCGCCCGTATACTTCATATACGTGTAATTTTTTACTTGTTACTCATAAGGATAATGTACGTTTCCTAACCGCACGTTTCCGATTTATGCTTATCTTCCACGCTATACCTATCATAGTAATATAAGCGCGCAGTAGATCGCGGTAGAATATAAATCATCCCCGTCGCCATTCTCTCGACATTAGAACAGTTAACCTGGGATACGGAGTTTTTCAAATTTTCTATCAGAACAAAGTGCAGCTTCATGTTTTCCACTGATTTTCATATCCTTGTTGTTTATCCATGAATTCCGAGAGTATGGGTAGGTATTGCCATCAGGCAATGAATAAAATATGAGCATATGTATATGAAATTGGAAGATGGTACCTACAACGTACGAGGTTAGGATGTGATAGCGTGCGTTGAAAGGCATCGAGTTTATCGGCCGAAGTAGAATTGAGGCGCAGTATTTTTTACGATAGTATATATTTTTTACTCTAATTTGAACATATTCCAGAAACAATATGAAGAATGATAATTAGCGGAAGCGGTAATGAACTTGATCCGAGAAAAAAAATGTTATCTTCGTGTTTCTAGAAACGAATCTTAATCCATGAGCTCCCATTCGAAATTCTTCGGGAATCATGGACTTCTCTAATTGCCAGAACAATAACTACAGATAAATAAGATCCTGAATAAAAATTGATAATAATTATTGTAAATAATTTATTGATCGATAATCCCTAATAGTTGATTCGCAACCGGAGCTTGAAATATCATTAAAAATCATTTACGAAGTCATGCCGTAATAAAATGGCACAATTTTTCCGGCACCTTGCGGACGAAAAATATGTTGAATCACTTTCTGTATTCGGTTACAATACTTGGAACCATTTATCGCGGCAACTACTTACGCAATCAAGTCATCGTGATTGTCAAATTTTTATGCAATATGGGATATAAATGTACGGGAAAAGTTGCAACTGCGCAAGATATTCCGAATGACTACTTCGAATGTTTCTCAATAAGTTCCTAAAAGGTTAAGTGCAATAATTTTGAATCGAGCATCTGCATCGCCCTTCGCGATATGCCATACAGGGTGTCCCAAAATTAAGTACAAATAATGATAGGGGTAATAGGGGGGATCGAGCTGCATGTGTAAATCCACCCAAGGAACATGTGGTCTGCAAAGTCACGTTCGCGCGATACGACCGGTTAAAAAATCTTGCCAAGCGCTCGCGTGTAGGCAACCGAGTACACAGCAAGCATCGGTTAGAAGTCTTGTTGATAAGCGCGCGACTGCTGATCAACACTTTCAGATTTACGAATTTCAAACGTAAACACTCTTGGCATTGAAGTTCCGCCAAACACAACAACGAGGATGCGTGATAGATTATGCTTTCAAAATTGAAATTACATTCATTCACGGTAAGCTGTGTCCAAAGTACACATCGTTATCATCAATCCATTTATTCCAATTATGTTATTGAGTTTTTGGATTTAAAATGCCTTCTAACCGATGCTTGCTGTGTACTCGGTTGCCTACATGCGGGCGACAAGCAAGATTTTTTTACTGGTCATATCCTTGGCCACATGTTCCTTGGGTCAATTTACTCGACTCAACCCCCTCTGTTACCCCTATCATTTTTTGTACATAATTTTGGGACACCCTGTATATCAAGGATGCCCAGATTCGAGAGTCCCGGAGCCACACTTCACCTGTCCGGAGCCACGGGTGCAAGGGTCAGGTATATCCTGTTACCTGGGTCGAGGGATTATCCTGTCGACAGTCAATTGTATGGCTCATTGGTAGATCTTTACAATTTTGAAAATTCAATGTAAATATTGATGAAATTTTACGGAACATCACGTAATCCAAGAAATCTTTATCGCACGGAGTGGGATGAATTTTGATTTACTCTTTGCGAAGCAAATTACAATCAAACTATATGAATATGAATCATCATAATTGTCGAAATTGAGTGTCTACTAGAAATCACAACGTTTATTCTGAACTGCAAATTTTGGATATACACCTAATTTTGAGGAAAATTTAGATGGTTAGATGGTTTGGGAAGAAATGATTACGCGGATTCATCTCCTTTATTTTCCTCCAGGACAGTATTATCCCAATTTGATTACAGGACCCTAACAATAAGTTCAGAAATCCGAGTTTGACAGATATCAAGTACTGTTCCCCCAAACTTGACTCTCTATCCACGGTACATAGTTGTAAACTCGAGTGTAGACCCCGGGAACTCCGCTGCCGCACAATTTTCCAAGACTTGTGATTCCGACGACGTCGTACATGCAATAGTATTCCGGACTACTGAAGATTGCTAGCGGCCCACCGCTGTCGCCCTGAAACAATTTTTGGTCGTGTGTTTTTCGAACCCTTGTTTCATTCCCTTAATTCTACAGCGATATGAATCTTTTCTGGGGTTGTTCTGACAACGACGTGATTTTTTATACCTGGCAAGTGTCTCGCGCGATCTCCCCAGCACAAATCGACGAAGTTCCATTTACTCCATCCGGCAGCTTGATGTCTGTTCCAGGACGATAACTTCTCTGACAAGTTGCCTCATCGACAATGGGCAGTGTTACTTTCAGTAGAAACATCGAGCCCTCGTCGTCAACTGAAAAATGACAATCGCGTAAATTTCGATGGCTTACATTAGAGCTGGCGGAATCGAATACTACGGTACACGATTATTTCTGATCCCGAATGTAAATTTATCTGACTTTTGAATTTCATCGATGCGAACAATTTGCGAAAAATATATGTATATTCGAGAATCAAGTACACCTGAATCTGTACTGACTTCTATGAAATCAGATTTCGGCAGACAGTCGGCAGATTTGAAAAAATCTCGTGGCACTGTACGCTCCTGTTTTCAAAAATCGGTCGACAAATTCGCACAACAAATGAATCGTTGGAGCTACAGCGTGGCGTCAAGTGATAATTCAATTTGTGAGAATAATTTACGCCAATCGACGAGACCCCATCCAGTTGCAATGGCTCTTTCAGTTCCTGTAGACGATGCGGTGTGGAGGCACGCCGGTCTTGTCCACCCGTTGAAAGTAACTGGAGACTCAAGGCGAAGAAGTGCGATGTCGTGATATAGCGCCGGAGGCCTGTAATCCGGATGTTTGATTCGTTCAATGACACGACGCTCCTGTGGTTCGGCTCTATCGTCCTCTCGCTCCAAATTCAAATCACCGACACGGACCCATGCAGCGCTGCCCCTAACGTTGAATTGAAAATACACCGAACATGAAGTAGTAAAAGGTTGCGCCAATGAAGATAAATTGTTGCGGTGAATATGAACTGCGATTACGAGAACGGTGCTGGTTTCATTTACCATCACGTGTACAAGAAGGAAGCAATCATCTACCCTACATCGATTCGAGTAAGTAATCTACGAAGATCTTCATTAAACGACGAAGATATCCTCCGCTAATTTCTCACGAGAAACGACAAGTTAGCGAATCTATGACTCTTCAGCGCATTACGATCCGCAGTCTAAAAAGGTGTGACGAGTGAAATAAATTGACAAGACTAACCCGGCCGCATAAGTACAGTGGGCGGCCGTCAGAACGAAGGTGTCCGAGATCAAAGTACCACCACACATCCACCTTATGCCACTCTCGGTGTTGAACCCGACAGCAGCCATGTGCGGGAATTCCATGCGCTCGGCCCTTGTACCACCGACGATCAATTTTTGGGAGGTGATAGCACATTGCGAAATCTCTATTCGTCGTCTATACGGAAACGCTGTGAACTTCGAAACATAGACGGACCGTGCATACTCTGCACATTCTGTAAATGAAAAATGGAATATGAGATATTTCGCCTAAGATCTACTAGTGACTACAATATTCGAAGATCATGTTCAACCGAGGGCTTCGGGGTTCGCGACATTGATATTTCACAACGTGAGGAAGACAGCAGCAGGGTGAGTTTGTCTAGCTGACCCACGAAAGAGGGCTTCCGATGTTTGCTGATGAACTTGAGAGGGAAAGCTATCGCGTTCGCGAAGAGCACGGGTGCAGAAATTTGGAGAAAAAGGACTCACTCTGTTTGGAAATTACACCTAGAGAACTCCGCGATGATATTAGTGGGGTAGATAGACCCGGAAGTGCTGTTGTCGTAGTAGTAGTTGTCGTTGGAGCAATTGTTGGGCAGCAGACGACTGGATCTAATCCCATGTATCCGCATATCGTTTCCGGCGGATTCCCGGCTACTAATTCTTCCAAGACGGGTTGACAGCTGGGCAACAGGGTACAGATACCAGGACTACCGTTTGTCAATGTACAGGGATCACCTGGAATTCAGAAGACTTCCTGATACTCATATTTGTGGACAAACTATGTACGAATAATGAAGGAGAAGAAGAAGTATATTTTCCTAATGCCGAGCCGAAAGTGCTGCTCATTGTCAAAATCATATTATTATAGACGATTACTATTGGATCGAGAAATCTACTCGGCTGGGTTTCAAGCTCTATGTCTAACAATAAGCAGAGAAAAATCTGAGATATTGTAAGTATGAGACAGTTTATAGCAACGTTCCGAAAAATTCTCCGCCATAGATATCGCTCCGAAAATATCGCGTGACTAACAGCAAAAGGGCGTATGCGCCCGATTATACGCCCTTTGCCGATATTGAGAAATGTAGTTTTTCCAGGCTTTTCCGTACGTCAACTTCAGCCCGTCACAGTTCTGCTGATAATGCGTATAGAAATTTGAGAAAATTCATTCACTGCTCTTCACTATTTCTGGAGCGATATTTGTGGCTGAAAATTTGACGAAAAATTATGTGTATAGTTGCTGGTCGTGATAAAGAAGTACTCTACGCTTTCAGAAGTACTGGCACAGACAAAGCTCTCCCAAGCGACTATAACATTCTTTGATCGGATGGAAGCCTCTAGGTGTCTCGAAACTTACCTTCGTCGGACGATGATACGGCGAGTATGGTAATGCTCGGAAGAAGAAAGAAGACTCCGAGAGCGTGCATCTTCGTAGCCGGTCCCTTGGCCAGAAGCAGTGATCATCGATTACAAATTACTTCGGCATTACAACTCCGAGCTCCCACTACTTAGTTGATACACCAATGATCATTCCCCGATTGCATATTATGTTTACACGTATTATATTAAATTATAATACATGGTTCAGTATACATTATCGAGCTTCGAGGCTTCAAGGTCGTGTGTATGCGAATTATATAGATCTTTCCGCGTAACGAAGCTCTTGTTGAAATGCTAGCGAATAACATCGCACGCGCAAGTTAGACGAGGAGGATAATTTCGAATCCATGCATCAACTTTATCAGTGAATCTTACGCAATTGTTGAAATTGACTACAAACAAAACGATCCCCGGACTGTAAGATCGATCGATGCATAGCAGGAAAATCATATTCTGACCTATACCGAATCAAAAAATCCAAATTTAAGGCAATTGTGGAACGAAAACATCGATGTTTCGGAAATTGTCATAACTTACTCTTTTCAATCCAATGATAATTCAGTGGGAATCAGCGAAGGCCGAGTTCAGAGAGGTTAAAGACGCAGAAGATAAGAAGCATACAGTACGAGTAAGTGATTTTGTAATCAGAAAATTATCTCTAGTTAACTGACAATGAGTGTACGAGCATTTCCCGCATATATTCACGAGACCAAGAATAGTCCTGGAAGCAAAAATTGACCGGAATTCATATTTCATTTGATGTTTTTTTAAATTCTATTATATTTCTTTCGGAGTGATAATTTGTGAAATATGTAAGCTTTTCAACGATAACATGGATACAAATGACGTCCGGGGAATTTTTCAAGATGGTTCGAAAATAAGTCGTAACAACAAGTTTATCTGCTCTGAGAATAATTCTTCCGAACTATGCTACCGCCGAAAATAATGTCCAGCGAAAGAGCGAATTATAGCTAATTGTTCTAAGCAGTGACTTCGTCACGAACGTTTTCCACACTGATTGTAGGTCCGTTGCTGGACATCAGCTGGAATTTTTCAAATCTCGCAGAAATGAAGGTCTTTTGAAGAAAAAAAAAATTGCAGACGAGAAGTGAAGGCGATCGTGTGACATCAAATAGTTCATTTTCTCATCTGTTATGAATAGATGACAACGTATTTTGAACCTTCGGAAGAGCGCTTCGCGTAGATAAATATCATTCGTCGATGATTCACGCCGTGTAGAAATTCCACAGAATTGGTGTGATAGACTGCGACAGATAACTGTATGAAAATGACTGGGAACAGAATCATTTCGATGACCCGTCGTCGTCGTGTGGAATATATGAATGATCATAGAATTGCGAGGAAATAGGAATATCGTTCCGTCCTCATGTGGACTTTGAGAGGGCCGTGTTCTTCCAGATGAAATTGATTTCTCAACTCATTGATTCGAAAATTCCCAGTAAAGTAGCAGCATCTTTACGGAACCACGGATGGCGCGGGCGGTCTTAATTTTATCGACAGAAATATCTTGCTCGATCCCAATATTCCTAGATCAATGAAGAGACGATGAAAGAATGTTAATACTGTATAGTACTGTTATCACCATGGCAGAAAATGTTTGATACAAAAATCCACTTACGCAGCTTGAAAATCTCGAAGAAAATGCTATCAGTCCGCAATACTGCGAAAGAAATTGTTCGTACGAAAAGAAATAGAAGCTGATCCCGGGCGCGTAGGCATTTGATGGAATATTATTGTTCATTGTCAGAAGCCACGAGCACTCGCTCATTGAGGTTAACCCAAATTAGTATTTTTTTTGTATCGAAGTGATACATAATGTAGTATACAGCATGTTCGAAGAAATGGTATTGCTTGAAAGTATCTTCACGCCTGAATGATTGGTGCGTTTTTCTCCAATATTCCGAAGCATCGGCGTCACGAATGACAATTCACCATGAGATCCGGATCGCACCTAACTACTCATGCTGCACGGACAAGAAATTCCAATAATCGGTTAACCGTAATGGCTGCTGATACAAGTCAGAACTGATAGAGAATCTTTCCGAGATCTGAAAGATAGTTACGTAAAAACCGAGTAGTGAGGAAAGGAAGGGAGGCAGTGAATCGATTCATACAGCATAACAAATTCTCCAGGATTACATCACGCTTCACACAGTCAATAACGCGGATGTACTTTTTTAACATATTTTATTGGTATTTTCTTCGTTTTCAATTTTTCTCTCTCACACGAGAATTATGTTATCGTCTATTGAGTCCTAGACCTGATACCAGGTTCCGAACGAGATGTTGCGGGAAACATACGTCAAGTGTGACTCCCCCAAACTGTATTCTCTATCCAGGGAATGTAATTGTAGACGCGGGTGTAGATCCCAGGTACTCCGCTGCGACATAATTGTCTAAAACTCGTTACTCCGACAACGTCGTACTTGCAATAGTATTTCGGTTTACTGTAAATTACCAGAGGTCCGCCACTGTCACCCTGAAACAGTTACCCGTTAGTCTTTTCTTTGGCCGCCAGATTTGATGGTCGTATTTTCGTGAACGAACACCGGAATCGAGTTGGCAATTTTCTATGATGAAAAATGAAAATAATGAACGTTGATGAAGCAGCTGCCGTGATTCGAAAACCCGTCTTCGACACTTTTATTTCAAGGACACCGCATATGTGCAGCGCAACTTTGCACATCGATTCAAATGTTGAAACTAATTGATTTCTGGTTCCAGTATTCCGGATGATCCTTCGATCTTCAATTCCTCAATGTTCTCCTCAACTCGGGGATGCACATCTTCGATGATAAATAATTCTTTCATGGGGTGGTGTGACAATGAAGTGATTTCGCATACCTGGCAAGTGTCTCTGCCCTCTTTCCCGGCACAGATCAAGGAGGTTCCATTCACTCCGTTGTTCAGGTTGAAGTCCGTTGTACCAGAAGTATAGCTCGCATTGCAAGACGGCTGATCAATTAGGGGCAGTGTAACCTTGAGTAGGTCACTAGATTCTTCATTATTATCTAGAAAAAAATATCTATCGTGTCAATCTCGGCGGTTATTCCATCGCCGAACGAACGTAACAACTTGCGATCATCTGAAACGTGTAACTATGTACATCAATCAATTTATTGACGAATTGAAAATAATTTACTCCACTCGACGGAACCCCATCCTGTTGCTATGACTTTCTCAGTCTCCGTCGACGGTTCTGTGTGGAGACAAGCCGGTCTTATCCAACCGTTGAAAGCCACTCGATGCTCAAAGCGAAGAAGTGCAATATCGTGATATCGGGCGGGTGGCTTATACTCGGAATGTATGATCCGTTCAATCACCTGACGATCCACTGGTTGAGCTCCGTCGTCCGAGTGCGCCAAGTTCAAATCTCCGAGACGGACCCAGTCAGCGTCACCCCTAATGAGTTGAGTCGTCTCGTGATAATGTCTTACGTCTCACAGTTTTTAGGAATCAAAGATCGCAGTGGAATTCTCGATAGAACCCAGTGAGTAGGTTCGTTTGAAACATGAATCAACAATACTACTAACCACTCAGGCAAATTGGTACAATGTGCGGCCGTGAGGACGAACGTTTCCGAAATCAAAGTACCGCTACAGTACCAGCCAACGCCAGCGGTCTTCAAATTGTACCCAATCGCAGCCATGTGCGGGAATTCCATACGATCAGCTTTTATTCCACCGGTGATTAAATTCTGCGAAGTTATCCCACAGTTTGAAACATTTATTGGTCTGTGAAAGCCCTGCAACATCGGTGGATACTTTAAACTGTAAACGGACTTCGCGTACTCCGTGCATTCTGGAAATAAAACACGCTCGGTAGAGTTGGGAAATCCGGTGAAAACTGCGGACAATATTTATCCACAAGTAATAGGAACTTGAGTCACTTTTGAACCGAAACTCACTTCGTCTAGCGATTGCCCCAGTACCGTGTTCAACTATCGCTTCTTCTTGAATAATCGGAAGTACGGTGGTAGTACTAAAAGTACCACTTGTCACACTTGGGCAGCAAATGATTGGCTGATGACTAACAAATCCACATAACTTATCCGGTGCTTTTCCAGTTCTCAAGTCCCGAACAACTGATCCACACTCCCTCAACACGGTGCAGTGACCGGGGGTGCCGTTTGAAAGGCTGCAGTGATCACCTGGAATTTTTTTAGACGTTGAATTTTCCGGGTAAACACATTGAGCAATCCTGGAAATGAAACCCAGGCACTATGACAGATTGTCGTAGTATTCCTTCGGGACTATGGAAGTTGCATTGCGGTATTGCGACAGCATGTACACGCGCACATGATGAAACTAACGGGATTCGAAAAATTCGTGTACTCACTCTGATTATCATTAACCCAAGTACCAGCGATCACTGGATTTTTTGCGGCGACCGGAACTTCGGGCGTAGGAGTTGTCGGCGTAATCTTTGGACAGCAGAGGATCGGCTCAAGGTCAGTGTAGCCGCAGAGTTTGTCCGGTTGTTTTCCCGCCATTAATTCCTCTAAAATAACCGGACAGTTGCTCACCGAGGTACAGACACCAGGACTCTCGTTGGTCAGGGTACAGGGATTGCCTGAAATTCGGAGATTTTGAATGATTTTTAATCCTAACTGCAAGGAGATCAGGTGGAGAATTGCACTTTGAATAATGTCAATGTCAATTCGGCCAGTAGAGTTGCCGATTTTTATCCGTACGATCAAGGACGAGACTCCCCACTTTGTCAAACTTACTCACCTTCGTACGTTGCCGTTTCCGCGAGTATCGCAGAGAGTAGAAAGATAATAACCTGGAGAACCATCTTTGTCGCCGGTGCCTGTGTGACTAACTGTATAATCGAAGATCGCAGACGACTTTGCTATATTTGAACTCAGAGAATCCCCCCCACCATCACCACGATATAATGTACACACCGATAGCTTTTCCTCCGCGTTCGGTTACACGTTTATAATATGTGTTATGCGTGTGTTCAATGTTATGAAATACATCTTTCACTTCATGATCAGCGTGGAAGTTCCAGTAACGTGTTTCTACAGAAGACCAGACTTCCCCGCTATTATTTTCGAGAGCATAGTGACCTGGAGATAATATGGGCCTAAATCACGAAATTTGTGTACGAAAATTAATATCTATATATACACCAGCTTTGCTATGCCAAACTTTCCGCAATTTTCAAAAGTTGATAAACCGAATGAAAGTAAAAAGATATTCTTCGACCATGGCGCCCATTGGGATGAATATTTCTTCCTGTTGTTCGTTTATGAGTTATATCCGACAATGTGGCCTGGAATGCAGCCTTATCGGATAACAATCATAATATACGCCACAAGGATGACGCAATGGGAATTTCAGACGATATAGAATTCATGGTGGGAACAAACGACGAGTCGTAAGTTTTACAATCTACGAGTTTGTCCACTAAAATATTCCTCTGTTCAAATGAGGACATTAGGCTGAGATTCATGCTATCGAAAGGCGGGGTTAACCTGTTCCGAGAAGCTTCTCGACCTCCGAACCTACATTTTGACGAAAGAAGACCAAGCGATAAACACCTGCCGACGAGTAACACCAAAATTTTGGAATTTCGGTCAGATAACTTCTCTCGCTATTACAGAAAGAGGAAAGATTTTCTTTCAGTTGACTAAGATAGTTTTGGATATGGCGAATCGATAATCCGAGGAATACATATTTATCAACAGTTACCAAATCCAAGTTCAGGCGTAACAAATTGATTTGTATCTTGAAACTCGATTTCATTTATGTTAGCTCGACTTGGATTTGTTGACAGCTGTGAATGGATATTCGATATTCCGCACACATCCAAAATCATCTTCGTCGACTATAAATCAATTGTTTCCGGTGTGATAACATAGTTTTTGGAATGCAAAAAACTCGCTATATTCGAACCGACGCATGCGTGACAGCCACGGATTAATCACACCATGAATGTAAAATTATCATGATTTAAGTACAAGAAATTGCTCTGCAGCCGTGTCGATCGAAAATTGACTATCATTTCTCGCCGGGGCTGAGCAATCCGTTAGAGTTCAGA
Organism: Phymatocera aterrima; assembly: GCA_963170745.1. Classification (NCBI taxonomy): domain Eukaryota; kingdom Metazoa; phylum Arthropoda; class Insecta; order Hymenoptera; family Tenthredinidae; genus Phymatocera; species Phymatocera aterrima. The sequence continues at coordinate 19,019,649 of OY720660.1, forward strand.
CATATTTACGTCTAGAATCAAAATAACGTTGAATCGTAGCAGATAGTGAGTAATGCATACCTCGTGATTTACGATTGTCTATACAAACCGATTACTCCAGTTCCAATGTAAATTATCAACATCCATTGTCATCACAGCCGACCCAAATTGCACAGTTGACAAATGAAACGAACAATTTGAGGTATTGTATCGTATCTCTGGAGCGTCGCAATTGAAATTCATTCTTACTGTGAATCCACGAATGAACGAGCTGAAAGGCAGGCTTTTGAATGGGAACGAAAAAAATTACACACACACGCGCGCATTTTCAATTGGTATCAAATTTATTGCTCGAAGCTAGCACAGCCAGTGATGGTATATTATTAAGAAGCTTAAGTTCTAAGGAGGTTATAAAATATTCAATTTTTGTCTACATAATGTTGAAATTAGTATGCTTCCAATATACACGATTCAATCTTCGTTCTAATCTGTATTTGAGCGTTTCACCTGTTATTTACATCGTGCGGTATACATGCAACCACATAATCTCATATTATGGAAACTCCGATCGATATGTAATTAATACATCTAATACAAATAGGAATATTTTTGGTTCTTTTTTCCATTTCTTCCGCAACTGTAATGGTTCATTCTTTTGTTCGAAATTTTTTCCCGCCCATCCCGAGACCAGGAGAAAGCGAGAACGATATTCTCCCCAATAGTCTCTCCATTACGGATCTTCGTGTAGACGGGTCATTTTGTACGTACGAAGGAGTATTTCGGAATTACGTATTGGTATAGTCTAAAACTCTTCTAGAGCATGTGTCTTGCCACACGGTTTTTATCCTCTCGGCCAGACTATGGATTCTATCCACGGGACGTAATTGTATACCCGAGTGTATACTCCGGGAAAATTGCTGCCGCAAAACTTTCCGAGACTCGTGACTCCGACTACGTCGTACATGCAATAATATTGCTTGTTACTGAAGACAACCAGAGGTCCGCCGCTGTCACCCTGGAAATATGTCACTCATTGTCAGTCAGTCAATTCTTTGTTATATATCCAAAACTTATGAATTTCATGATTCGCGGAATATTGGTACTCATATTTTCGGGAGTCTTCTCTCTGAATTAAGACATTGATACATTCTCTTCGTTCGTATATACAATTCGAATATTGATGAAAATCTGCAGCTGCAGTTTTCATTTCGGAACGTATAGAAAAAAAAAGAAGAAGAAGAAGAAGAAGAAGAAGCCGAAGCAGAACGAGGAGAAGAATAATTGAATATATTATGGACAGAATTTGTAAAATATTTACCTGGCAAGTGTCCTTGTCTTTGTCTGAGGCGCATATTGACCAATCGGCGTTGACTCCATTGGGCAGTTGCGGGACACTGCTCCAACGTGCACGACACGTTGCGGGATCGACGAGTGAGAGCGTCACCTTCAATAAGTTGTCAGAGCCACTTTCGTCGACTGAACAAGAAAAAAGTAATTCAACATCAACCTGGATGATTCACCGTCGCGATCGTTAGGCAAAGAAAATATAGATCCCGGTGAACTGGCAGATGCCTAGTCGGATCCAATTGACGTATCTTCAAATGCGAATGTGAAATATATTTGTGAAAATAACTCACTCCACTCAACGCGACCCCATCCAGTGGCGATGGATCTCTCAGTGCCAGTAGACGGCGCCGTGTGAAGACAGGCTGGTCTTATCCAAGCGTTGAAAGGAACTCGAGACTCGAGACGAAGAAGTGCGATGTCGTGATATTGCGCCGGAGGCTTGTAGTCCGGATGTCGGATTCGCTCAACGATACGACGATCTTCTGGGGTGGCACCGTCGTCCGTTCTCACCAAATTTAAATCACCGACACGCACCCATGTAGCGGCACCCCTGTCATACAATGATGGAACGAAAATTGGCATTATTGCAAGAAAGAGAAGAAGATCCAAGACCGTTTGCACAGAATATTCGCGATTCTCGCATCTCGGAGAGCCTTTTTATAAATTTAATATTTGTCATTTGTGGATACGATTATGCGACTTACGATGCTGACGAAACGGTACAATGAGCAGCCGAAAGTACGAAGTCTTCTGATATGAGAGTACCACCGCACAGCCAGTCTATGCTACCATCAGGCTTGTTGTAACCGACAGCAGCCATGTGAGGAAATTCCATCCGAGCAGCTTTCTCGCCACCAGTAATCAACGGTATGCTCTTGATGGCACACCGCGAAACCTTGATTGGTTTCCGAAGTCCGTACGGTGGATACCGCAACCCCCAAGCGTGCTCCGAGTACTCGGCACATTCTGTAAAGAAAAATAGAATAATCAGAAAAAACAATTGTAAAAAGAAAATTGCCGGCTAAAGACATACATAAATCCCGCGAGCCAGTGATCTAGAAATTTGTCATAAATTGCTCACGATTCCGAGAAGTTCAGTCGGATAATTAACGGAGATAACTCACTTCGTCTTGAAATTTCACCTCTTCCGTCACCCTGCAGACGTCCGCTCAAGTCCGGACGTGGAGTCGTTGTAGTAGTCGTCGGAGAATTGCTCGGACAGCATACAATTGGATCACCTTGACTTGAATCATAACCACAAATGCTGTCGGGCGATTGGCCGGCCAACAATTGCTCCAGGGCGGACTCACAATTGTCCACCAAGGCGCACTTGCCAGGACTACCGTTCGACAAGCGACATGGATCACCTGAAATATTTTTGACCTCAGATCAGTAATAATCCTAGTAACGAGTGATCGATTCGCCGGTATTCGGCTGATCATATTTTCAAGCTGATTCTGTTTTGTTCATTCTCTGTTCGTATTTCCTTCTGTTCTGAACCTGGGAAGCAAAGATGCAAGACTAGGCTCGACCACGATTTCAATCTATTCATTATATAGAATGAATCGCCAGAATAAAAATTCTCAACTCGAAGTTGCACCCGTGCTCGAGTGTTGCGGCTCGTCGTGTGTGATCGTGTAAAGCGATAAGATTAATTACGTATGCGCGTTCGTGCAAATTGCTTCTTCCGGCTTCTTGATGAGATTCGAATGATCGATCCACGTCGAAGACAAGGGCTAATCGACGATCATATACATTCCGTAGAAGATAATCCATTGCAGAAATGACATGGTGGCTCCCGTTTACAAGGAAGTCATTGAAAGTGAACGCCGGTCGTAGTTCGTATTAGTTTGGAACAAATATCGTTAGTTCACTCGATAATTATTACTCATCTCCGGGAACACTCGACCTATCGACTTGTATGAGATCAATGCCTTGGGAACGCGTTTTCTTGTACCTAATTCGCATTATTGGATAGGCATTATTGACACGTATGTCAAGAACCGATCAACGCCTCAATCGTTGTCTTCCGATTCTTTTATCAGCACATTTCTTAGTTCAGATCTATGTCAAAGGCTGAAGCGTATCTTTACCGATTGGAAGAACTACGCCCGAAGAGCTACGCGTGTGTCACAACTATTAATATTGATATCAGGCTCATTACGAACAGGTTTCAGTTGATTGAATCTCTTGAAGAATTGCCGTAATAACTCGATCCCAATCGACTCTCGATCAAGGTTCCAACTGTACTATGTTGATTTGTCGCTCAGTTAGAAGGTAGAAGTTTTTTGAAGACCGTAATATTACTGACTTTCGCAACAAATGACAAATTGTTGCCATTACACTACCCCGAGATCGAAATGGCGCGAAGCTAATTATTACAGACACCGTACAAGCCACTTTCGCAGATCGCGTTCGCGCATCGGAATTCGAAAACGTTGTTCCAATATAATTCATTTTCTGTTCAGGGTATTCCGACTAATCTTTTTGCTCTTTGCTCTTTTTGCTCTTGAGATGATGCCAATTATTAGTAATCTCCGAATTGCTGCGCGTTGTCGCATTCCATAAGGAGGTATCAGAAATGGAAATGGAAACCAGTGGAAATCGCCGGAGGGTTTCATCAAATTTGATAAAAACATATATTCCAGTGTTTCAACTTACCTGTGAATAACGATTCGGCGAGTGTGGCGAACAAAAGAACGAACGGAGCCGGTAAAATCATGCCTGCACGACACCGGACCATGACTTGGCCACGAGTATAATGATCGAAGAACGCAAACTACCCGGCTATTTGTATTACGTACATCTTCTGATCCCACCACAGAACCGCAAAAAGTTGTAGCAATCGTTCTTTCGTATACATATATTTACGTATACATACGTGTATATGTATAAAATACATGATCCACGCAACACGTGTGTTCATAATTTACTCATGCGAAACCATTCTCTCGTTGTCTTTCCTCCTCCCTACAGTTTCTGCGTATAAGGTCGCCAGTGACGTACAGATTCTGAGTTACAATTCATTACGTCCGATATTGAAACTGGGATGCAAATTGAGACGTGAGAAGCGTGTGATCTATTGTCTGTAAGAATTGGAGTAGGCATCTACATTAATATTTCGATCGAAAAGATACGCAGGTGGATTATATTGTACCGAAAAATGGACCGAAGCATCCTTCAAATTTCCCTGCAGGTGCTGCACGGTGAAAAATTTCCGGTGCGGACCGCTACAGAATATTTTTTCCTGGTGATATACTTCATCCGCGAGGTGATAGCCGTAAGGAAAATTGGAGAAGAAGGAAAAGGATATTTTTTGGCGTTTCTTCAACATTATATGAGGTTATTTTGACACGTTTAGGGATTTTTTGTTACTCAACGGTGCCAAAGTCACACCGAATGGGGTGGATCGTTATAGAATTCACGAGCTCTGTTGGATCTGTGCTGAGTTCAAAACCAAATTTTTCACAGAGATGTATAGTACCCGTGAAATAAAGAATGAATGTGTTCAAAGAATGAACGTGTTGTAATTTCAGGTCGCGCGGTGATTTTCCATTCAACGAATAATCCACACTGCTGTAGTGCCGTCTTCGGGGCCCCATGGGCCCGTGCCCGGGGCTCCGGCTCTCGAGGGGCAATCCAGAGAAAAAACACTACTACAGGGGCCCCCCGGAAAACGTGTGCCCGGCGCCCCGCGGTCCCCGTAGACGGCACTATACTGCAGTCATTGATTATCATCTCTAAGAATTGCCTGGTTTCCTTCTCTGGAAATTTTACCGAAGGAAATGATGAAGAATTGAAAATGAGGCACGTGATATCCACCGCAAACCGTATTCCACATCCGTATCCATTAAAAGTTAGAAGAATACTTTCAGAGAGACTGAGGAAACAAGGGAACTATGTATCTATCGAAACTACCATGAAGAATTGTCAATGAGCTTTCACTGTAAGTATCACTGAAATTTACTCGGTCGGGCTATCGGTTTTCAGTCGAAATTCTGAGATCCATTGATTCGATCCTCTATTCGAAGCGTTAGTCTCTTAGGATGCTCATTTTCCCTGCCCTTCCCCTACTTATATTTTCCATTCGTCTGCACACACCCTTCACGTACAGCTATAAATCGGAAAATATTTCGCAGGGTTGTGACGTTTGTCGAAATGAATCAACCGCGCAACTACGGAGCCAATACTCAGTCATCGTGTCCAAGGAATTTCTTTTTTTCCTTCCGTCGAGAAATGTAACGTCGACAGGAAGTGATTCCGGAGCTTGATGATGCGAGAAGTTGCAATTACGTACATCGAGACGTTGGACAGCGAACTCATCAAGTATGAAAGAAATTTGAAGAATTATCTTTGACGTCCGAAGCCTATTACAACTCACTGCAACTGTTTAAACATTCTCGCAGGAAATTGCATTCATTTTCTTCACTTTCATTCATATGATCGCTTCCTTTCGTCATTGAACAATAACTTATTCGTAGATATTTCTATACCTATTTGTGTCCAAATATAACTCAACGATATCTCGATTGAAAACCTTATAAATATTTTCAAAGCTTCTCGAACAAGTATCTATACATGCAATATACTCTGTCTGTAGCCATGTTTGCATACGGCAAAAATAACGAGATTTGCAAAACAAATAAACCGATATATTATTCTGTTATTATCACTTTCGGCGCTACGCCAAAATTATCAATAATTAACAAGGATTCACCGCAGTTGAGAAGTTATCGCTCCTGATTGTTCATATTTCGTTGTGCTATGCTTGCATCGTTGCATGCAATCGCTGCATGATTTAGTGAGAATACCTCCGATTGTTGGTCAATGCAATAAAAGAAGAAGTAGGTAACTACAGGGAATGAAAAGAGCCGAAACTCGGTATCGGAGTCGACATCGATATCACGTTGGAAAAATATTTTGTCTGTATTAAAATCGATATTTTTTGCCGTTGCTTATTGCTGCTGAAATGAGAATGGCATGCATGAGAATTATTCATCGCTGCATCTTAGTTACGGATACATTTCCAACTTGTATGTAAAGTGACGACGGAAATAAATGAGGTGGTAGTCGCAAATGGAGCTGATTAACGTTAACAATGGAAATTAGAATTTACCACGCCGCGATTATTCATTCCTCCCATTTATAGCCGATATCTCGGTTCGAGTTGAAGTCATTTCCGATTACATTATAAGATGCAGTGGTTCTTGAGCGGCGCCTTAACTCTTCTCGTGGTACATTTCGACGACGTTTCTGGAGCCGGGGCGAAGAGTCAGCAGAGTGAGTTATCCCCGTTTCCAGATATTGAAGTTAGGGTCAAATTTCACAGCAATTTCGACTATTGTCTTCGTTTTACAGAATGTCAAGAATACGCGAAATTCGTCTACGCCGAAGAGGCTGCTCCGGTCCTCAGAATGAATGCCGGGACTAATTCCGTTTCAAAATGTGGCATAGTCGAAGTTCCTCTTATCGTAGGTGGATCTGAAGCCGCTCGCAATGAATTTCCGCACATGGTTCGTTCAGGCACGTTCAGTTTCCTGCCCGAATAATTCATTTCAAAATGACAAATTCATCAAATTCGGATATTTACAGCGATTATGTTACCAATAGTGACGCTCAATTCAACTGCAGACCGATTAATTGGCTACGAATTCAGCTACGTATGTCTAGCCATGGACTTAAACACGTGAACCAAACTTTGAAATTAAACTCAAAATCGAGATCAATTCGGACGAATCTGCGGGTGTAATTTAGTTTTCATTTTTTCAACGTAGACAGTTCTATTGAATCATGATAATTCCCATTGGAGATAAGGAAGTTGAACAGATGAATGAAGATAAAAATGGTATTGAAAAATATCATCCCATAGCTGCGGTATCCTGTTACCCGTAGAACCGAGAGATAACGAGTGAAATGATCCCATTTATACATGTACTATCCTCAGGCTCTGATTGGCTTCGGTAACTCGCCGACGGAGGTCTCCTGGCAATGTGGAGGAACTCTGATTTCAGAGGATTTCGTTCTGACCGCAGCACACTGCGTAGAATCTCGCGATAAGTAAGTGTACGAAAGAACGAAGACTCTATCCCAATTACGCAATCCGGATGGAGGATGCCCACGTCTTTTTGACGATTAGCTTCGGAATTATGTGCCATACCCAGGTAGCACGAAGCCTCTTTCCTTTGATTCAGGCCCAAAGCGACTCAAAGACGCTCAACGGTCGCCGAACGTCCGCTTTTGAGTCTTGACTGTAAAAGCGAAAGTTCCGCGACTCTTGGACGTTTTTGAGTCGTCTCGGGGCCTGGAATCAGATAAAGAGCATGTTGTGCTACCTGGCATAAGAAGAAATCTGAGTAAAATTATCTGCCATTGTATTGATCGCGTGTCATACATGCCTGATTTTGCCAATCGATAATTTTTATAGTGGACCAGCGATAAAGGTCCGAGTTGGATTAACCAATCAAAACATTCCGGGTGACACTATGCAGGAGAGGGATGTAGTCGACCGAATAAAACACCCAAAGTATCAGCTACCCGCACGCTACCACGATATAGCTTTGCTGAAACTTGGCAAACCGTTCGATTTGAACGCTGAAGTTCGCCCGGCGTGTCTCCACAATGAAGACAATTTATCAGGAAAGCAGGCGATAGCCACTGGTTTCGGAAAACTCTCATATGGTATATTCAGAACCGTTTTTACTTTTTGTTTTATCAATTATCGATTCAAGGTTTTTCCTGCGGCTCGATGCCCGAATTCTCTTTCGGGGAGAGAAGAACACAATGCACATTTTTACAAACGGTTTCACACTACTTCATCACAAAATCTCAGCTATAATTCGACCAGCTGCTCGAGCGTATTCCGATCGATTGACGAAATAGGTGCCCCTATACTCGCATGAATCGGTGTTCAAATTTCGCACACCAATAATTATTGTAGGAGATTAATATTGTACCCGATTTTCAACCTTCGCAACATTCACCAAGGCCAGTTGATTCCTCGTGCGGAATCCAGTCGAGCCACTTCTTATTTCTGTTCCTCTCTTTTTTGTCGATCATTTCTCTGTTTTTTCCTTGTCGATCGACTCTACGGTCAGCAGCGAGCGAGGGGCTATTTGCTCGGCAATTGAAGGAAATCATTATCGCGATTTCTGGTGATATCCCCGATCCGTAGGTGATTTTCAAAGATACCCAGTGATTTTCAGTTGGCGGGAATCGAGTGAATGAAATTTTAGAACGCCGGGCGATTCGGTAAAAATCAACGGAAATCGCAGGAATTCGCAAGATATCGCCAGAAAAATCGTCAGAAATCAACTGTATTCCGCATCTCCGTGTGCACCTATTCAGATTCCGATCATTTCCAACGGATTCTCATTCATTTCTTTGTGATTTTTCACGGGATTCATCGGTGATTTCGCGAGCCAACGAGCCCCTTGGCAACGAGCATCAAAAACCAGGCAAACCAAAAAGTAAAATTGAATAATTGCACAACTTTCGATACTGCTCTATTCTCAGAGGGATCCAAGGGTAGCGACGATCTCATGAAGGTTCGGTTAACCTACATCCCGGACAGCGAATGCAAGGAAACATTCAAGGCAGACATAGGCGGAAAACAATTGCCCGATGGTATAATTCCGAATTTAATTTGTGCCGGGGAGATGGGTGGAGGCAAAGACACCTGTCAGGTAATTCGAAAGAGTATTCATTCAAATTTGGAGCATGTTTTTTCTCCTTCTCATTTTCGTATCCAAGGCTTTCTCTTCCCGTTCTATGCGCTCGAACGTTTGAATGTCATTGCAAGTTGTGGGCTCTGATTTCAGATCGGCAACTCATTATTCTTGTGTTCTGTTCCCTTCTGTTTCATCTTGTTGTTTTGATCATTGATCAATGTTTTACAGGGCGACAGTGGTGGGCCTCTGCAAAGAGTTTTATCGGATCCTTACTGCATGTACAGTGTCGTCGGCATAACTAGTTTCGGAAAATTTTGCGGTTTCCCGAATTCTCCGGGCATATACAGCAGGGTCAGTTCTTATCTGGATTGGATCGAGAGCACAGTTTGGCCCTGAATAATATGTTCAACGATTTTGTATCATTTTCAAAATTCATAAAGCTGTAAAATACAAATACATAGTAGCGCGCAAGCGACAGCTCCTTCCATCCCGGACTGCAGATCTACTCCTCTTCACGATTTTTAGTCGTAGTGTAGTCTAAGTTTCGTGCATGTTCAATTATTTTATGATCTACTTCTCCTAATGCTACAAGCAACAAACAAACGAATAATCAAAATCTTGCGTATCCGGGATTCAGATAGTATGTATATACATACCTACATAGTATAATAGGTATGTATAAGCATATTTTTCTCGAGATATCAAGTTATATGAGAAAAAACCGAAGTTACCTACGCCGCAGGTCTCTGCTGTGCTCTCTCGGGATAAAACAGCGTAAGTACAACTCTAAAGATCTATTCACTTCGGAGACATTCGATTCACTTCATAGATGGCAGCATCATGCCAACCGCCAATGAACCGTACATAACAAATTTTGAAAAGAGAAATTTGAATTTTCCAATGATCCTCTTTTTTCCTAAATCCCATTCATTAAAAAATGAGAAACTCATCTCACTTCTTCTCTGATATTTCATCAGCTCTTCTTTCAAATTCATCTACACCTTATACAGCTGTCATTATCAATTTCAATCTCGATTTTTTGCTGTTCAGTTACACGTCCGTATACTACCGGGCACCCATTATAACATATTTTTGAACGACAGCGATCGATCAGAGGAGTCGTATTCTCCAATCGGAATTTCAACATCACAATATGCATCCATGAGAATTTATCGTCAAAGCATACCCCCCTATATTATATTAGCAGAACACTATGTTATAAGCTAACAACCGGGACTTCACCGCTTATCGCATCAGCGTCTCAGGGCGCGCGCCCTCGCGATCCCACATAATGAGTGAAACGATAAAGAATGGGAAAAAATCATGAAAAACGTTCCATTTTTACAATCGACCTTACGAGAGCACCAATGAACCGCCGGGATCGAACGGTACTTTCGAAATATGAAAACGCCACGCAAAGATCATTCTCGTCATCTGGGTACAGATATTGTTGTATAATACAGTATTATACCGTACACTAGGCAAACAATTCTTCTTTTTATACAGCAGGCGCCATGCCACGTCGTCTACAATCGTTTTTTTTCGTTCCCTTCCTTGATTCAGCTATCAGTCTCAGACGGTTCAATCGATCGTTTCTATTAGACAGTCTATATTCGTGCACATTGGTGCGCTAATTGCGCGCTGTATAAATTATTCCGTAATTAGACGATATGAGTTTACTCGCGGAACGATATCCCTGCATAGATTGTACGAGTGCTTGAATGGAATGTCGGCTGAACATTTCTCCATCGACAGTTTAATTACACCGCCTCATAATATCCTATGAGAGTTGAATCCTTGGAGTCGATTGATAAATATTTCCCAATTTCGGTGTACATACGACGAATACGAATTGCAAATGTAAATATGTCTATCTCGGAAATTTCGTGAAGGAAATGACAACGAATGCACCGAGAGCGAGAGAGGTGGAAATGGTCTGTTTATAATAGAAATAGAATGAGAATCTTGATCGCCTGATTAGCTTCAACCTTGCAAGACTCGACCACGACGAGAGGCTCGATCTAGTCTTCGGAGGAGATGCTTGTATAGGTATAGTTGAAAATAGATTCGGACGTGAGACGTGAGGCGAGGGACAAGGGACCAGAGACCAAAGACGAGAGACGAGAGACGTGTACTCGTTTGGCCACAATCCAGCTCGACTTCCTACCAAAGTTATTAACAGAACGTTGTTTTTCACCGGAGACTCGTTTCATCCTACGCTCCTCGATGCATCCTCAACATATGCTATCCTACGCTCCTCCTCGTCGCTCCCATTTATCATCTCTCCTACCTCGATCGTAGCGCGGTATCACAATGTAATCATCGAGTACATACATACCTCGACGGGTCATTAAATTTACTCAACGAAATATAGGTGTGCGTCCGTATCCCTATATAGTACGAGAATTTCAATTTATATCAGTATGACTGCAGTGCAGGTTGATCCGTTGATCAACGCAGCTCCCTGCAGCTGCGGAGGATTGCGCTTTGCATTTCGAATGAGACCGGAAAAGAAAACAATAAAGATAAAAGTTCATACGCGTGCGGTAATTGCACCGCAGCATGCAGGTAATAACAGCAAGTGGATGAGACAGGTCTGCACTAATGAGGCTCATCTCTTCATGGGAGTTGAATGTACTGTACTACATACAATCAATCAGAGTAGATAAGAAAGGAAGATGAAAAATAATCGAGCCGTCTTCGCTGCAGTGCAGATGATGAACGAATAAATTTTCCACTGCTGCGGCGAATTCGAATTCGAATTCGATTTCGAACTCTCTGTGCGGCTGTCGCCGCCCGTACTGCAAGCAGACGATTAATATCCTCATTGGAGAAAACTGAGCTCGAATCCGCACGCATGAACGGTGTACTCTGGTTGAGGATCACTGTAGCCGGACTCACACCAGACACCATACCATCTTTTTACACGCCTTTATTTATTCGCGGTAAGATCGCTCAGACAGAGTTTGAAGACCGTTAAAGCTTGCGGCCTCAAGGTATTCGGTTCGTAAGAGTTTTGTACCTGCAAGATGAATTCTATCTGGGTGGTTCCATCAGTCCTGTATACTATACTTCATGTATATACGTGTGTGTGTACATACATATAACAAACATATGTATACCCACCCATAAACTTATATAGCTATGTCATTTACATCCGAAAAATGTATGTTTCTATATTATTACCTGATGGATGCCGCGGAATACCTTCATGGATGTATGTATGTACCTATAGCTAGCAAAGATAATCATCTTCCAAGTTGCATTTGCGTCTATCTTGAAGTCTACCGTCTCCATGCATTGCGGTTCCATTCCCGCATTTCATCGTCCGACTTCTACCGTAGTCCTCTGCAGGCATGGCACATGGCAATATTGAGTTGAAGAGAACCGGAAGAGGATTCGGAGCCGAAAGTCGCTCTGCAGCTAACATTTCTGGTTTATGAGTGAATTCCAAAATACCGCGTGCACGCTGGTTGAAAATCGATCGGGTGCCGACCAAACTGTACGACGATAATCTGCAAAGTGAATCTGGAATTCTCTAGAGAATTTTACACCGATCATTCGCTCATATCATTTCGTTTCCGTTTTCTTCTGTTCCCGGTTTCGTGCGCATGTGTACGCACGCCGCGTACTGGAAATAACAAGACTGCGACGAAATTTCGCGACAAATTCAACGATATCGGTCACTCGGATTACGCGTGCTCGTAGAAAGCTCCGCGTCACGCTAATATACGAGTTGTATATGAATTAGTATCCTAATGATAAGAAAAATAGGCCAGATAATGATACGCTCGCGCGTTCATCAATCTCGGATAACGTGATCGGGTCGATAGACAATGTATAAACTTGTGTTAACTACAGGGTCATTTCAGATTCAGAGCCCCGTAGTCGTTTGATTCCTAGGATAACACAAACTATAGTCGAGCAGGTCAGGAACACCTTGAAGCTCAATGTAACGCATGCAGCTCCACTATCGCAGGCTATTCATGAAATCATGAGCGTTGCATAGCCCATAAAGTTTAGTTGAAAGCTATGTTTCACTCGCTGTGTGGTCACAGTTTCTAGTCATCTTGCAGATACAAACGTAGGTATATCGACCATGCACGGCGATAAATTTTCCAATTCGGCTCCGTCGTGAATTCGAATGATTTCTTTCTGTCGAAACATATCTACAGCGATGGAATTCCGTAAGCTGAATTGCTGAATCAAATCGAGCGCCGATAGAGCAGCTCTAATGAAATAATTTTAGGAATTTAATAATCGTCGATCGAACACGCACTCCGCACGTTGAGTACTTCTGCAGACGGGCTTCCGCGTGATGCCAACAAAAATTTAGACACGTAGCTCAGAAATATTTTCGACGTTTATAATTGGCTCGTTTCTCAATCAATGTGTACGAGTATAGGCACAATGGTGCCGCGTGTTTCGCCGCATGGATTTATATGAGGAATGAATTTCCCGGGCGGCGATCATCCCCGTGTTCGATTTTGATTATTTGAAAACGCGTTCGAGTTAAACCTAAATACATGATATTTCTTCGCATATTTCAAGCTATCGATGTAACGAATATTTTTTACGAAATTGTGGTAGGTATCGGGTTTGTCCGTATCCGCACCGTGAATTTTTGATTTCGGCAACGATATTTGTGCCTTCGAGTTTCCAAAAACGCCGATTTTTTTCGTCATATAATCTGACAGTAGCTTGTACGTCGATTTACATGACAACGTGAAAAGCGTATAAGATTCAGTTTCTCACAATTCAATATCCTTTGACCAGCAGCCAAAAACGGGATATTTGTGTCGCAGTTGAATATTTTGGTATTCTAACTTACGGTCCTAGGTATAGCTGTATCTCGACAATTGCAGGAGGAGAGTAAAAATGATTTTAAGGTGCTAAATTTGGTGAAAAGTTACTTTTCCAACGTATATAATGTCTCTGTTCCTCTCTATTCGGTTATCCTCTTTTTTATCGGTATAGTATATTTAGCAAGATACGCGCGCATCTTCTTACACTGTACATACCTGCGCGTGTAGAGATGGTGGATATAAAGAAGCCGATTCGTTATAGTAGAAAGTAGGTAGGTAGGTATAGGTATAGGTATAAGAATTCGTGTTTTTACATTCATGATCGTCTCGAGCCAAACCATTTTTACTAACGCAGCTCACGACTTTCGGATGAAGGTTTGCCAAGTTCGAGTGTCACGAGCCAAACTCCGAACGATGTTGAGACGTTAAATTCGGACAAATTTGCAATGTGGATTCGGGCCAGCGGGCAATATTCGATATGCGGTTTAATGTGTGTCTCACATAAAGAAAGAAAAATGAAGTAAAACCAGACGCACGCATTCTGTACACGAGGAGTAACGAGCTGAGCAGGTTGAAAATTCTTCCTGATCACACGCGAAAACATAAAAACGTTATTATATGTATATATATAGGTACATGTATACGTTCGTAGTAGGTCACGAAAGTTCTTAGAATTTCATTGATTTTGGAAAATCATAAAATTTGTTATTCTAGGTCACGATGAGTATCTCAAAACATTTTTTCCAATACAAACACTCGAGAGAATGAACTAGAATTCATAGAAAAATTGGAACGCCATTTTTCGAAAATCTTCGCCCTGACCATGAGCGATATAATATATTGCTTCATATACATAACAATCGCTATATTATGCCGAAACCAGAAATATACTCATGAGAAAGGAATTGTTTGGACGGTTGATTTGTTTTTCTTAATATTATATTAAAACGCGTGTATCAAATATCGCGAAGTTCGATAATCGAACGAATTGGAAGGCGGAACTGACGTCACAATAAAAATTTTATCCGTGCAATCGCATGAACGATCTGCTGGACAATACCTAGAGACAGGATTCACGAGATTTTTTTTATATCGACTAGATATCCCGAAACCCCAAATGCGGTTTGACGAGTTTACTGAATTCCGTCGTCTCGTCGATTCGCATTAAAGTCAGAACAATATCTCGAACGTACGTGCGGCGTCCAAATGTGCAAAATTTACGATCATCAATAAATAATAAGGACAAGACAATTAACCAGCACCAGAAATTTGGCATTAAATCAAAATTGATAAGATATCCCGCGCGTCTTATAACATGCAGAAATGACGTTTGAGGTCATCTGCCGCAACCAGGTGGTGGCTAATCATATTATAATTATAATATTGATGATAATGATATTTGTTCAATGCCGCAATAACATATGATACTCGCAAACGATATCAGAGGATTATATAGCGCGTAATAATTTATCAACGAAGATAATTTTCTTCTCTCTGATTGCGAGATCTACAACTCGAAAAACAAGGGCCATCCTGCGTTAAAACTTCCGTTTCAAATTGCCATTGAACGAAATATAAGTACTTTCCTCCTTATACGATATTAGCAAATAATTCCAAAAAATTAATTAACGGTATGATGAATCGGTATAAAACGAACAAATTAAATTTCAACTTTTACGAGAGCTGCAGACACGTACAGAGGTATGCTTCGGCTCTTGGTAGTGGCTGCTGCAGCCCTGCGATACGTAGGTATAACATATACATATATCTGATATTGACAATCGTAAAATTTCATAACGATAATAATTACACAGGCCGTATTAGCATTTGCCATTAATTAATCAAGGGCTATCAATAGGTCTCTCTGATGGAATAAGATTGAAGCAAGGTTATTAACTGGTTATATGCGTATATTGATGAACTTCGAGAGAAGATATGATGTATAATTAATAATTACGTATACGTATGTACATACACGAATAACAGATTTGCGAATAATTCATGCCTCCCCTCTTTAGAAAATGACGAGTACTTAAGTACTACATACATTGGTTAAATCGCGATTACACGGCCGAAAATTGTATTCTTTCCATTTATTCTACTTTCTATTTTTCCCTCTCTGCAGGAACACAATGGCCAATGAATTATTTTATCATACAATCACAATCCAATTTTTGTCAAATTTATTGAATGAATCGAGGAAAGTGTGCACTAGGTACAAGAATATCACGAAAGCTGGTGAACCAATGCCCAATCTTCCTCTATGTGTTATACAGGGTGCATCAACTCAAGTGTCGAGAGTGGGAGGGGCTTACTCGATGCGAAAAGCCTTCGTAGACCGATATTGTCACGAGAATAGAGGATACGACTTCTCAATATATCGTTGTTGACATTTTTTCTTCTGCCCCGAAAAATTGTATCCTCTATTCCCGTGAGAATATCGATCCACGAAGGCTCGTTGGTCGTTGGTCGGCTGAAGGGGCACGACTTCGCCCCTCCTATTGCCGACACTTCAGGCGAAACGCCCTGTATATCGAAGCAAAAGAATCCCATTATACGAAGGCACGTATATGCTTATACCTACATCTCTGCTGCAGCATTGCTGTATCAGCATCGCAACGATCTCTCGCCAGTACCACACCTTCGATCGCCTGTAGTAAAGAAAAGAAAAGAGAAGAAAAGAAAAGAAGAGAAAAGGAGAGAGAAGAAAAATTCTTAACCCCCGGGTGCCAACAGACCTTACGTGCCAAGTCAACTCTATACGGTCACGCACGATATAAGCTGGTAGGTAGGTAGGTGCATATACGCATGTATGTACGTGCGTATACCATACCTTTACCTGCCTACTTTGCATACACGCAGAGCTTCGAAGCGGAGATATGTAGTACGTACGCGAACGTATGAGGTCAACCTCTGATTTATTGTACGACATATTGCTTGTTGGTGAGAGACTGTAAAAATGTATCCATTCGATATACCCCCGTCGCGACTGCAATATGAATTCCTGTCCAGTGTATGGAGAGAAGGAAAGAGTGAAACCGAAAAGGCGCATTACCTAAATGACTATTTATTGATGAAGACTAATAATCCCCGTGAAAATCATAAATTTTCCTCTATTTAGGGAATAAAGGACGATGAATTAGGAATCTCACGCTTCAATTGATGGGTTTAGTTAATCCGGTTGAACCGCAGGCTACTATAGAAGGATTGATTTTCTATGAATAACATGTGATTCCTAGAGTTCTCCAAGTCTCGATCGTGGTTAAAAAAAACCGTGAGGGAAAGACGCGTTCAAATTCGTTTACATCTCGCGGTTTAACGGTTTTTGTAAGAATAATAAACCCTAAACTATAACTAGAACGAAGATATAAAAGATATGCGGCTAAGAATAATTCTGACAATGAATGAAATTCTTTCCACGATATACCCACTTCGATATACTTCCTCCACTCTCTCTCGCTCTCTCTCTCTCTCCCTCTCACTGTTTCTTCAAATCCTTGATCTCGCGAGTTCAGAAAAATGGATTCCAACTATCTATCCTTCTTCACAGTTGAAACCGTGCTGATTATAATTAATCAATGAATTGTAAATTAATTAATCGGTGTCGATGTGATATGCGGAATGCCAAACGACCGTAGAAACCAAATTAAATTTCATTAACAACAACTTTATTCAATCGTGGATTAATGAGATTTCAAGCTGATGTCTAGACATCGATATTTCCACGTCCTTGAGAAAAATCCAGTGCAAGAGAAATGACTCAATATAAATTAACATACCTACACCGTATGCATCGACTAGTAGTACATGCGTGCAAACTGTTGAGCAAATATACCGCATCATCGCATGCTGCGCTTGATGTTTATTCAGAATATTTTTAACTGATTGTAAAATCAGAGCAAGAACCTATGTATTATAAAACAAGGACGCAGTTAGACGAAATCTCAAGTTGCTGGAGTTCACGGATGATTTTTTTTCAATTTTCTAGTTTCTCCTCCAATTTTTGTCTCTTTTTTTCCCACCCGCAGTCGATATAATAGTTGGATATAGTTATAGGTAATAATATTCTAAATATCTTGATCGCTATCCGACCTATGGGCAATAAACTATGCGATCACCCATTGTACTATGCAATACATATGCGTACATGTACAATTCCAATACCCTTCCTTCGATCTTATGCGAGTATCCGAATGTATAGGTGGGGTATTCCATGTTAACTCGACCAATGATTTTCCCTCACCATTTTTGATTCGCTTCACGATTTTTTGTACGATTCTCCGATCTCAAAGAAGCACTCGTGAATTTTTACAAATTCTTTCCTCTGACCCGTAATTGTTTATGATTATTCAAGAGGATCTAAAAATTGGTCATTTTTTAAACTCTGAACAAATTCTCAAGAGTCTTATTTTTCATTCCGATCATTTTCACCAAATGGGCCAAATTTTTCCTCAGTTTTTTCAGCACTTCGAATATTTTAAACAAATGAAACACCGCGTGTTTTAACGTTCAAAAAATTCTCGAAAAATTATCAAAAATTTTGTCTTCGATTCTAAATCTTTTGATGCAAGACCCATGACGACGTACGATCCCTTCCTAGGCTTTTGTACACTTACAACGTTCATGATTCAATCAACTCGTATGGCTCTTTTTCATTCGATTTTCAACGAGTTCTTAATTATTTTTCGTTTGACACTATATCCTTGTAAAAACCACCCGAAAAGTCAGTTAACCATTTTCCAAGTTGTTACCCCACTTAGCCTCAGCCTTAGAATGGGGTCGTGCGTCATCGTGGGTCTTGCATCAAAAGATCCAGAATCGGACACAGAATTTTGGTCATTTTTTAGGAATTTTCAGAACTTTGAAACACTGTGTTTTATTTGATCAAGTCATTTAAGGTGCCGAAAGAATAGAAAAACAATCGGCCCATCATAGGGATGGGTGTGAAAATGATCGGAATCAAAAATAAGATTTTTGAACAATTTTTTGAGATGTTTAAAACAGACCAATTTCCATATGGGTTCGAATAACCATAAAAAATTAAATGTTAGAGGAAAAAATTTGAAAGAATTCAGGATTGCTTCTCCGAGATCGGAGAATCGTATAAAAAATCGTGAAGCGGATCAAAAATAGTGAAGGAAAACCACTGGTCGAGTTGACATGGAGTGCCCCATATATTATATATGTATATAATATATATAGCTGGAGATTAACTCTGAACAATCAGTGCCAGAATGATTGTTTAAAAATGAAGACGGATTTTAATTACGGGCACGAAAGAAGACTCCTCGATTGTTTCGAGTTACGAGGGCATCATGTTATTATCGTCTCATGCAGTAGTCGAAACCGCACACTCTGATTTCTGGTTAAAGTTTGCACATATATATACATGCATATACTAGAATACGGTTATTCAATATGGGGCATACTCTACGTGAAGATAGAACCTCGTGTTTCGAATCAAAAGCATTGTCAGCCGAGAAACGAGCTCTCATTCATTCATCGATACTCCTCTATACCATAGGGAATTTGCAGATCAGAGTTTAATTCTTGAAGAACGTTTCGAAAAGTATATACGGCTTTTATATTCAATAGACAAGGCCGAAATTCGTCTCGATTCGAAGCTAACTGAATCGGATAATTATAACGAGCACCTGACGAGGACGCCTGAGAGGAGGATTATATACGCACGTGCAACGTAGGTATGAATCGAGATAGAAGATATGTATTATAAACCGTAGGGATTCTCTTGCATTGTCATATAATACTTCGTACGCCCATTGTCAACTACGCGCATTCATTGATATGCACATACCTATGTATGTAGGTAGTATATCTTTTTCCGGAATTTAATAAGCTTTCATTTGCTATGCTATGCCTCTCCCTCCGCTCGTAGTAGCGGTTCCCCCACGTCCACGTGGCACCGTTACCCATTCATGCTCTGCTTTATTGATTCGGAAAATATAATTTAGGCTCACAACGACCGCAATATGCCGAAGCGTGTGTCAACGAAGAATTAATGCGTCAAAGATGGCTGCAGCGAGAAGCCTAATAAGGAAATTTTTGTCCGCCAAATGCGGATTCAGAGATATCAATTTTTCCTACGTTATCGACGAAATCTTCCCCCTCCCTATCCTCGCGATCTTTAGCCGCAATTTCTCAAAATTTCCACCTATCCTGATACCCGCACGGAAGCGTCAAACATTTCTTTCCGCGGTTTTCGCCAAGGCGTTTGGCGGGCACAAATTTCCTCATAATTAGGCTATCCATATTCTTTTTTCTTTTCGTTCCTTTTATTACACATTCCGATTTTCATCTTTCTCCTTTTCACTACTACTAACTACTACGGACGTATAATTGTTGGCCAAATATAAACATTTATTCTATACACACATAGTATGTATATATAATATATGTATCTGCAAAAGTATTTTTCGGCACGAACATTCCATGTTTGTCAACTGATTCTACTTATTTGACAGAATTTATAAATACATCATACAAAAACGAAATACATAGTTACTATAATATTAATATACAACGTATGCATACTTACTAAATCCCCATAAATACGGTAGTCATACATTTGGAAGAATGATGCCCTGCGCGCTTCTCGTGAACTCATATCGTATTGTCGAGATAAGCTCTTTCTATAAATAAAACTAAATATATCTCTCGGATTCTCAAAGTAAAAACAATAATAGACCGAATTCTATAGTTTGTTCTACTATGTAGTTAGGATTATTCATGCTTATACAAGCCACACTGCATATATACATAACAACAGAACTGACCGTGAAAAACTATGCGGAATATATAATGGCCTGGATATAGGTACCACCCATGAGAAAATGATAAGATAATATACGAAGAAGTGAGCAATATAGACAATTGACAAATAAATGAAAAATAACACATATTATACAAGAAATATAATAATTTATGTAATATTTTATTATATTCGCAATTGGTAGAGCAAAACTCTCTACAGCGGTGATTTTTCATTTTCTCCCCCCCCCCCCCCCCCCCCTCCGCCGTTATGTTTGCCATTTTTGTTTTTCTCTCATCAAGTTTTCATTTATATATGTATATAACAAATGGACTAATATCAACTATATAATATACGTGAGCTATCGTGGACATAATAATAATCAATAATAATCAATAATCTTAAAAATATCTATGATATTATGCCTATGTACAGTGTACCTGTGTCTTTATGTGCCCACGTGAATATATATTGTTATTACAGTATAGAGTAACATGGTATATTGTATTAAAGCTAGGTATATATATATTAGGAATTAGGTTACGGGAAAGTAATAAAATTTCAAATATAGATCAAATATCATACAGCTTATAAATTTAATAGAAATATATATATATATAATATTATAACCTTACACTTGTAAAATATATATACGTATATATTATACACATATATACATACATATAATATAGATATACATATATACAGTATTATATTTGATTACAGTTAATTATGGATATATGAAATATAAAAGAAAATAAACGAAACATTACGGCAATGAATAACATGTTATATGTATAATATAAATGTGGTGTATGTGTGTGTGATTTATGTAGTCTACCCATAGTATATGCATATATAATGATTTATTTACAAATTAAATTAATATAATACGTATGTATATATATATATCATACACGTATATGTATAATTATATGTATATGTATATATATATATAATATGTATATTATAAGGTCACAGGTGATTCAAGGATTCAACAGATAATAGCCTTGTTACTATGGTAATAATTAGTAATTAATAATAATAATAATATTAACAATAATAATAATAATAATAATAATAAAAATGATAATGATAAATGATCAGTCTTTCGGCTCTCTAAGACAAGACTACTCACAATTCGCGATTCGTTTTCATTAACTGCCCTTTTAGATTTTATCGATTTTAAAATGAAAATAATAATAATCATAATATTAATAGTAGTAATAATGATGATGATGATAATAATAATAATAACAATAATAATTATAATAACAATAACAACAACAACAATAATAATAACTATTTAATTGAGTAATAATATTAGGAATATAAACTGTATCATATTATATTCTATTGTATTATATTATAGTGTATACTGTATAGTATGTATGTAGTGTACAGGTGCGATTATCGGTGATGGTATTCAAATTTCAATTCTCCGCGATATTTTCAAATACAAACGATGTGTGCTCGGAGAAAAAACAAAAATGAGATATTACACCTAATTTGTGTGAAAAAGAAAGAAACAAAAAAAAAATTCAACGAAACCACGGAAGTCGTATAACGCCGCACGGATCTAAAAATTGGAATTTGAATATTGTCCTCGGTAGCTTTTTTTTTCTTCACGAGATTTGACTATAGGCAGGATAGGACTCATGTCATTAATTGTAATAATATAGCTTCATCGAATCATCTCTGCAGCAGTATTATACGAAAGTTATTGATGCGAACCCCGAGAAACGAAACGATACGATTTGATTTGATTTGATTTGATTTGATTTGATTTTCTTTTTCTTTTTCTTTTTCTTTTCCTTTTTCTTGTCTTTCTTCGTTCTTCAATACGTATAATAGATCGCAGAATGCTACAGTCTCATTGATAGATTATTCCACACTATCTGCGTATATGAAACAAACACTCTTTCAAATCGAAATAGTAAAAAAAAAAAAACGTAGGAGCGAAAAAAGAACAAACAAAAAATACATCTGCAACGCGTAGATTCATCTCGTAATCATGATCGTCGATTGATAATTCTGTACCGTTTGTTCATAGATCATACAATTATTTGGGCCGCGCGATAAGAGAAGAGAAGAGAAGAAAAGAAAAGAAAAGAAAAGAAAAGAAAAATCGCATCGAGAAACAAAATATAACATTATGCTAATATACGGACACAGTATAGCAGTATAGTTAACTCTTGATTACTTTTTGATGCGCAGAGATACTTTATTTCTCGTCATTTGGTTTGCTTGTCAAACGATATTTGTATCTTGCGGACATTAACGAGAGAACACATTTTTCTGTACCATCGCCTCTGAATTGTTTTTTTTTTCCTCACATACGCGTCAAAATTTTTCTTCATTCTTTTCACACTTCGCCTTCGTTTGTTCTATACAGTATAGTACGTTACATACAAGCAATAATTATCGTTTATTTTTCTCTTCACCCGCTCCGCTGCACTCTCTCGCATCGATAAGAATTGTACACGGTGATATTAATTATTATAACAATATTGTTTATTTCGCAATTTATGTATTATAATAAATACATTAATTACGTAATAATTCGGTGATCATTGGTCTGCGATAAGTGAATACAAGATGAGATTGCGATAAAAAAAGACAACCTTGGAAGAAGAAGAAGAAGAAGAAGAAGAATATTGAATGAACCAATTGGAGTACAGTAGGTATGTATATAGGTATATGTCTGCATGAATGTAACTGGAAATTTGACGAAAACAATAAACATATTTATACATATTTCAATTACTGTATAGATGTATATCTATATTCTATCACATTATACGAGAATTATACGAAATCTTTTTTCTTTCTCTTTTCTCTTTGTTTCTTTCATTCCCATTGCACTCTCTTGAAAAGCACGAGGACGGAACCGAGATATTAATGGATTTAGTTTAATTGAATGTGAATAATCAATGCCCACGTATAATATAATCGTTATACGCAACGTAGATACAATACGTGAAATATATTGGAAAAAATTTGCGAAATAAAAAGGGAAACCCCGCGAATTATAGCGACGCCGCACCGCGAGACAAGTCGAGTTTTTTCATGCCATTCACGACAGTTGTACCTAATCTCATCATTTTCTTTCTCACATAGTATATCGTATGAATTGAACATTGTATATCATACAGATACACGCATGCAGCGTGTATGCGGATACCCCCTAAGAATACTGTCATAAAAAAAGATCGCCTATGTAATAGTATCGTCTAATTCTCAAGTTTTCAATCAATCTGTATATTTTTCATTTCTTTTTCACCGTTTGCGTTTACAAAGAATTCATCGTCGCGTCATCCTACCAAAAAATATAACTACATCTATATACACGTACCTCTATTATACATATACATAATATAATATAATATAATATCATATAATATAATACGACGAAAGACTCATATCCATATATATTATAGTGTACTGCGATAATTAAATATGTGTTTTGTATAAAATAGGAAGAATAAATAATTTAGGATCACTCGTCAATATTTTCACCTTATACCTATGCAATATAAATCTATAATATAATTATTCAAACTCTTAAATCAAATATTATAATTATATGTATATATATAATATGTACCTATATATTTACAAATTTAGAAATCTCACCATTGGCATAGGACGAAACGAATCAATGCGTGTACGTATATACATACATACACACGTTATACCATACGCTAATCTGAATCACGAGAAAAAAAAAGAACAACTCGGGTTCGATCGAAAATATATAATATATACCCAATATATGTTATTATATACAGGGAGAATTCCTGACGTCTGAACACTCGGAGGAGCGTTGAGAGGTGGCCGCGAGCCGAAAACGGCGATTGTTTCAGTGGTTTCCAATTTTCTGATTGGCCTAAAACGGCAAAAAAATTGACGGCGCAGGTCTCGCGGCCGCCTAAACTCTACTCCGAGTGTTCACGCGTTGGAAATTCACCCTGTATATGTATAAGAATGTAGATTTTATATTACTATGCTACTATTTGACAGTATGATATTTGATAGGAAATATACATCGTGAAATCTTATCGTTAGCAGTTTAGCACCAAATCTTCTCCTTTGTTTCAAATTTTTTTTTTTTCTTTTTTCTTCCTATTCACGTTTTGGTTTTCTTTATATCGTAAGTATTCGCATACTGCTGTAGGTATATTGAATCAATTTCCATTCGCATATATATGGCATGAAATTACGGAACATGCTATACCTGCTACTACTGCATACATGTGTAATCAAATTTGCAATTATTCGCATGCGGTATACCTATTATACCTAGTTACCTATGTGTGTATGTATATACATACGTACGCACGCATGATCGTACGTTGGAAACAAAAAAAATAATCAAAAACAAAAATGACAATGACAATATAATAATGATTCACTCAGCAAAAATGATCGAAAGAAAAATGAGAAAAGAACGTAGACAGCATAATTCAATCAATAGATTAAAATAAACGCCCACTCATCGTTATTTTTCACGTGTGCTCTATCAGACGCATCCACATACACATATATATATATATATATATATATTGTATAAATTTTCGCACGTATTATCGGACTGATAAAAATTTCTTTTTTGTTCCTTTGCTTTTTTATTTTTTGTTTTCTCTTGCTTTTCGTTTGTCTTTTTTCTCTTTTCTCTCTCTATCTTTCACTCTCTACAGGTATCGTGACCAACATGTTCGTGAAAAGTTTGACAAGCGAACAAGAAAACTAAAATTTGGTTATCTTTCTTTACAACTCCCGACCAACGATAACTCCCCGGCTGGAAAAAAAATATCGGTGGGTAAAATTTCTTCGTTATTTATTTATTTTTTCCTTTTTCCTTTTTTTTTTTTTTTTGTTCCTTCCAATAAAATAAAAATACAATCTAATCACAGTCTAAAAATGAGAGGACGGAAAAAAAGAAAAGAAAAGAAAACGAGTCAAGTTTAATTTTCTCATTGCCTGTATATGTATGACAATAATAATAATAATAATAATGATAATCATAGGAATCAAGTGATAACGATAATAATAACTTGATTATACGGTATATATATATATATATATATTACGTGGTACAGATATCGAGTTTTGAACGGAATTGAAAACAGCTAGAGAATAGAAAATAAGAAATAAAAATTATATAGGTACCAAATAATGAACAATTACAATGATATAAATATATATATATATATGTGTGCGTGCGCGAGGGTGTGTGTATATACTTATACTAGATGGGCGAGGGTAGGAAATTAGTTTATATGTATATTGAATAATAAAATTATATAGTGTGGACAGGTTAGATTTAGTTTTAGAATTGAATTGAATTGAATTAAAATTAGATAATAGAGTAAAGTTAGGATAAAAATAAGTATTAGACGCTAACGGGGCGACTTGTTTCATAATTGTTTTGGCACAGCGAATTCACGTTGATCGAGTTAAAACCTGAAACACAAAACGAAAATAATTCGGCTGTTATGAGAATAAATTCGACCAAAGTACATAATAGGCATACATGTGAGGTGGAATACGCTTTACATAAATTTGTTAAATTTTATCCGCATTACAGGTAAACGGTTCAATAAAAATTCTATATATTTTCCTTATACAGCAAAGTAAGCTTTCGGATCTGTATGAAACTGTATATAGATGTATATATATATATATATATATATAGTATATACGCGAATTAAATTTATTCGCCACAGACGCGGATACCTACTCAATTTAGTTAGGTATATCTATATACGTATATTATTTTTGTGTTTGTTTTTTTTTTCTTTTTGCTTTTTGCCGATTATTGAGAACGAGCGATATCATCGTTTGCGGATGAAATCATTTAAGGATGAAAATCATCGAGAGAGAAGTTCATAAAGCTTAAGTTCCCCGGGAACTGTTATCGCGGAGAAAATCGAACGAACTACCGTTTATCCTCCGGTTAGTTGGCCGGTGGGCGTCCGGGCGTCTGGGCGTCCCGACGCGCAACGCACTGGAAGAGACGTCCCACGCGTCTAGACTACCCCGGGATATTTTATGGTGCAGTTCTGCCACGCCCTGGTAACCGGTAAGAGACGGTTTTATAGTAAGTAACCGGCTTTCTGGTTCTCGGTCGGTCGGTCTGATGCAGTATAGTATAGTATAGTAAAGTATAACGAACTGCAGCAGGACGTCGCGTCGTTCTGATTGCGACCATAGGTACCTATATAGGTATTCGAACCGTTCAAGGAGAAGCCACGATTCTCGTTCGACTTTCAACTTCCGTCCTTGCATTTCTTCAAATATAATAACATTGAATCTAAGCCGGCAATAACATATTTGTCGTACATACATACGATATAATTTTAGAATAAAAATGTAATATATGTATATTCGATAACCATGAACCGACTCGATTACACTATAGGTACAATATACCTCTCTATATATATACACGGTTAGAAAAGAAAATGTTATATTTAACATTATTTACATGTCCCGGTAGGTCCACTATAAAATTAATGTTAATTCAACATGAAACATTAGTGTCAAGTGTTGATTGAAAATAATGTTAAAGATTCAACACGGAGGGGTAACATCTTGTTTTCGTAATAACCACGTTTTCCGAAAGTTGATTCGACGTCAAAATAATGTATGTATGCACCCGGATAACAATGTTCCAGGCATGCGTTAATATTTTTGTGTGCATAATTATCGATTTGCCTTAAATTTTTTCCTCTACATACTGTCAACTTTCAACATTCAAATAATTCTCTTTTTAACCAACACCGAGTGTTGTTTTTTTTTTCTTTTACTTTGGTTTCCATGTGGCCAGTGACCTGATTAAAAATTCATACACAAGTATTGACTTGGTTCATGTTCGGAGTTTCCGAGTGATCCGGTAATCGCAGATTCTGGAATTCAGACACTTTCTTGTTTCGACGTTGCACATTTTCAGTCGCGAGAAAGTTTAACACCCGAACGCCTCTGGTGGAGAACGTGGACAGCAAGGTAACATCAAATTTGACATTTTTCTTGCGTCTAAGCTTATTTACATTTTCTTTGTGTTGAAATTTGGGAATTTGATGTACAACTTGAAACTCAACGTTTCCATGGGCTTAACATCTAGATGGGTGATGTTGAGTCGACACGAAAAAAGGGTTGATTTTGACACAATAATTTCAACGTGCGAAAAATTTCACATTTACACAAATTGTTCCTAACCGTGTATATGTATATATCAATGCGTGATAACACAAGGAATGCGAATATCGCGTGTATAATTCCGATAAAGAATACCCCTCGAACCTCTTCATATATTTTTCGTATATGATCAATCCGGCCAACGTCGTCGAATGAAACAAATGCGGACAGAAGTATACGATAGAAACAACAAACAGAACAGAAGAGAAGAGGAGAGGAACGCAAAAAAGAAGCAAGGCATACATGCATACGCGAGAAATAGAAAAACAGTGTAATTTTGATTGATTTTTCTATAAAAATAACGTATTTACGAGAACGCGCTTGCTCCGTGTGAATGGTTGAGAAGAGATTGAATTATCAACATACGATTAATATCGAATAGATATTAGGAAAGATTCCTGTACAAAGTATTCCCGAAGTTCAAACAGTTTACGGTTACATTGGGATATATAATAATTATCATGATTATATACAGGAATGGCATTAGACGTGTCTATTTATAGAGTGAAAGTTTGTTTCACGCGACGGTGCAGCCTAGCCTACATACATAATATGTACTTACAGATAGATACTATGTTATGCACGTATATTCACGAGTAGAGTAGGCAAACGGAGCCCGCCGTGCCGACGATGAAAGAATTTCACGGAGCCGAAACAAATCTCTTAAGCATTTACTACACGTTTCAGTTTCGCTATGAAAATTCATTGGTAAAGAAGAAAGATACTATCAACCGAGAAAAAGAGAAATATGTGAGAAGAACGAAATACGAGAGAGAACGGAACGCCCACATAAAAAATTATTACGAATAATAAAAGGTATATCGAGACTCACCAGAAGAATGCGGTAGCTGCCTCATCCTCTCCCTCTGCAGGGCGTATAGATCGATCGATCGATCGATCGTATCTTTATTTTATTTTCTCTCGTTACGGTAGGTATGTAATAATAATAGGGTGGTGGATGGTTCGCCGCGGGACTCTACCCGCGTGATGGAGTTGGGAGGTAGAAGTCTTCTTTTACACGATGCACAAACAAGGTTATCTCCAGACAATCGAACTTCGTTGAAGAATTCTCGGCGTCGCTGATCATCCAATATACACACATATGGGAATATATACAAGTAGGTATAGGTATTCGTTGGTTGCGTCGATTACAGGTATCCGGATTATATCATGTTAATACCAATGATGCCATTGGTCCATCTGCAATTCTCATTGCTGCATTCACGATGCACTATGTATATATATATATAGTTGCGTTTTCGAAACGATAGGTATTTTTTGGTTTTTTCACGTTGTTCTCTCTTCTTTCAA
This sequence comes from Phymatocera aterrima, assembly GCA_963170745.1. Taxonomy (NCBI): domain Eukaryota; kingdom Metazoa; phylum Arthropoda; class Insecta; order Hymenoptera; family Tenthredinidae; genus Phymatocera; species Phymatocera aterrima. Next base: position 19,048,727 of record OY720660.1, read on the forward strand.
TGTTTTCTCAACCAGCTACCGAAAGATTTCTTATTTTCTTTTTTTTTCTTCTTCTTTTTCTTTCGTTTTTATTTCCGACCAGGTATATATATCAGGTATACACACGCACGGTACCATATTGCGTGTAGTATATAGTATGGCAGGTATAGGCACATCTTCGAGAAATCTCTTCGGTATACTTTGATATATAGTGTAGTATAATACATACATATTTACATATATATATGTGTATACACATATAGATATATATATATATATATATATATACCCGTTTAAGGAAGAAGATATAATATCCTTGGAAGACATATATTATTGTACGTACATATATACACACACATATATATATTTTGATATATATATACATATATGTATACATACGTGCGTGCCTGGGTATATATACATACATATATAGGTATATAGATGTATATATATATATATATATATATATATATATATATATATATATTTATATGTGCTGGATAAAAATCATCGAATCACCAATATGGGGAATCATTAACCAGATGATTCCAAGATGCAAATTCACTCCAAGCTCTCATGTTCGCTCGCGTTGCGTCTGTCAAACGTGCAGCGGACTGTAATCCTCGCGTTGTATTATTCTTTCCATTATCTATATGAATTCCATCGTTGAAAGCGTTGCCGCCGTTGATCTTCGTGTTCGTCGCGTTACCATTCCCATTATTACCGTAACCGTAACCGTAACCGTAACCGTTGCTCTGGATCGACTGCGTCGTCGTCGTCGTCATCATCGTCGTCGTCGTCGTCGTCATTGAATTAATCGACATCGCGCCGTTGAGGGACTGCATCGCCGATTGCTGCGGCTGCAAATGCATGCGACGACGTTTTCGTTTTGTTAAACATACCTTTTGCTTTTTTTTTTCATAAAAAAAAAAAATAAAAAAAAAAAATATATCACTGCATCCTCCTCTATAGCTATTACGTCAATTTTCTTTTTCTCTTTTTTTCTTTTTTTTTGTTTTTTTGTTTTGTTTTTTTTTTCAACTTTTTTTCATCTTTATTGTCTTTCGAATTTTTATTGTTCTTTCTTTGGTTTTATTTTTTTCTTTGTTCTTTTCCTTTTTTTCGCTACTTTCTTGGCTTTTCTTTTCACATTTGCATATCAAACCTAACTATTTATATGTATAGATTACTGCACAGATTGTAGTATAGTAAAAAAAAATTTTTTTATATTACAGAGGTTCTATTCACACCTATACCTATATTTGCCTGAGCATTATTATCGTGTCCTGATTATGCAGTTTATTATGAATATGTGTTTGTGCATGTATATATATATACCTATCTTATCACAAAATTGTATCAACTTTATAGAATATAATATGCGATTGATGAGTACATGAGTGAAATTTTAATTCATTTCTTATAGATTGGAATTCTTAATTTTTATGTAAATATTCATACTTATATACGCGTTCAATGATGAATCATAATTATATTCGATCAAAATGTGGATTTGAGCATACGGAGTAGTATGTACGATCGGTTTTTGGTTGGTTTTCTTTTCTACAAAGAAGATCAAAAGATTTGAGGGAAGATAACGATGAAGGAATACGAATAATCTCACACTTCTTTTTAGAAAAGAGACAAAAAAAAATAAAATAAAATAAAATAAAATAAGAATAAGAATAAGAATAATTCTCATTTTAATCTTGAAAGCATACTTTTATTGCGCGTTAATACATCGATCGCGGGGAATAATACGATCATATAACACGCCTACTAATAAATCGTTTGAAATAAATGCAATGCAGAGAAAAATAATCGCCTGATTATTTATAGGTATACGTATCAATTGTGCGATACTACCAACCAATGAAATCGAATGAAAAGAAGAAGGAGAAGAAAAAAGAAAACGAGACCGAGTATCATGGAACGAGAGCAAGTGAAAAAATAAAGAAGAAGAATCAATGGTCGATACAAAAAATGATAACGTAGGTGATAACATTACAGCGGCATATATTGTATATACGAGTTGGGCGCGTTTGGTGGATTGTTTCTCAATTGTTACACAGATTCGTAACAATAAAGAGATCTTTGATTTTGAAATTTTCATCAAGCATCTGGATAATATTCACCTCTAACTTTTTCCTGACGATGTAATTCTGTGCCTCGTTGTTATCCCAGTGTTCCTTTCCATCGACCCGATAACAAACGCAAAATTCAATCTTCTCCGAACGCGGCGGTAGAGTTAGACGGAAACGAAACGTGTCGTAAAGTACCAATGCGGCCTGTGCAGCACCGGGCTGTTCCACGTAGCTGCAATGTGCGTCTTCGTATGATTTCCAATTGTCGGTACTCGCCCTCACGATAACCTCCTTGTCGTATGCCAAATTTTTCACTTTCACAGTACCGACTAAACACTGTTCGGCTTCCCTAACTATAACATTTTCCAAGCTCACTGCGTCTTGATCTAATTTCCTCCTGAAAGCGAGGTAATCACTCGCCGGTTGTGGGAATGTTGCTGCCCATGGTGTTGGCGCCGCTTCGACTTTCACGCCGCGTGTCACACCCGCTAGATACGCGCTGCTCCAAAGCGGCGGCACGTTACTCGGCTCTGACATCACTCTCACCTGAAACCCAAAAAACAAAAATGCACACATTTTTTTTACCCCATTATCGTTTTTCGTCTCGTCTCTTTTTCTTATCTTATCTTTTCCTTCCTTTTTTCAATTCGCTCACGCCCCCCCCCCCCCCCCCCCCCCCTCCCCGGCGGTAATTGTAGGTTGAAATTTAGTTTTTGTATAAATAAATTAATTGCACCGTGAATAATCGGATCGATTGTAAGTCACGTTTTCGCACTCCCGTTGTAGGTATATACGCAGCCTGTGCGAATTCAACGTAGGTTGAATTGATCAGAGTAAAGAAGAAGAAGAACAAGAAGAAGAAGGAAGTTTATAGATACGTGCGCAAAAGTGATAACATAAGTGCGAACATCATGGAAACAGGAACTGTGGCGAAAGATCCGTGCGAATTTCAAGAAAATTATACGTAGAAATGTGGTCAACGGGTTATATGTGCATGCAAATATATTGTACGTACGTGACGTTTGATCCTTTTTTTTCTCATAAAACGGAATTTTTGCACATTATTTCGATTCCCTACCGCAATGTTAGTGTTAAAACTTCGCTTCTGTTGCGTTTTCTTTCTAATTTACATTATTTTCAGAACCATTGAAGCAGAGAGAGAGAGAGAGAGAAAGAGAGAAAGGGAAAAAGGCGACAAGTTTGTAGAGAAATTCACTTCATCCGCAGGAAGTTCGGGAATCAGGTAACAAGGAGCATGAATTCAAAAACGAATTGAAGAACGAAGCGGAGGGCTATAACTGACTCAAATTTTGTATGTTTACAAGCGACTTCCGATGACTTCCAAAGACCATAACTATTGTCTATAATCATTGAAATGTATTCCAAAGAAATCCAGAGAATTGCGAGAAATTCCAAATAAGAATTATGGAAAATTCATACAGGAATACTTTTAACCGACTACCGTACAATTCTCCAGACTTCCGACGAAGATCTTTCATGACTTCCAAGTATGTACCTAGACAACTACAGAGATAACAAATGACTTCTAAATACTCCGAGCGACTTCTGCTGATACTGACGTACTTACTTTCCGATTGGACTTCCCGAGCGGAAAGTCCCGCGAAATATAATAGAGCTTGCACCTAATACTCGTATATACATGCATATATTGTTGGCGAGATAAGAGGAGCGCGAAAGAGAGAAAGAATAGAGAAGCAAGCTGGACACTTACGAAATATTTTACCTGGGTAAGCGGCCGTCCGCGGTCATCAGCAAATACGACACGTTTCTTCTGTTTGTTGTTATTATGCAAACTGTCCAAGGGTAGCGATCCCGTCGACAGGCAAGGTCGTATCCTCGGTGGTACCGTCCTCGTTGTCACCTGCGGTGATACTACGAGGGGTCGATAGAGCAATGTGCTATAAACCGGGGGACTGTGCCCCAGGATGAGCTCAGCTGGCATAGCTATCGAACACATTTAGACCTGAAAAGAGGGGAGAGAGAAATTTAGAAAATTGATTACAAATCGATCAACTAAATTATCTGTAGCGAATAATTATTCGCCCTCAAAATAGCCGTTCGAATTCTTCGTTTACGTAATTCCCCTAATTTCCCGCGCTATTAAAATCGAATTAAACAGGTACGCCGATGCGATGGCATGATTGTGTCGTAGCCAGTAGTTCATTGTACGACACTTCTATGATTCGCTGAATAATTACCACTAATTGTTCGTAGACAGTATACAATATACTGGTATGAACTATTGACTGTAGCATATACTATTTATTAATTTTATCAGTCGGCGATTGTCGCACATTTACATCGGCGACAAAGTTATACTCAATCAGAAGCCTATATATAGCTTATAATATCACGTTCTCGACATATGTTAACATAATGTGTTAGCTAATTATGAATACTCGAGAGACGAACTCGTATCGGAGCGAAAGAAAAAAGAAGAAAAAGATGCTAACGACCTTCTTAGTCGCTAGCAGAGGATAGACCGGCACGACTATACCGCCTAACTACATACTGTATGTAGAGAGCCGAGCCTGATAACCGCAACTCGCGTGAATCTCCGCGACGCGGTGTTGTGCAACTTATTTGCCGATTCTACGGGCCGCGCGATTTCCATCCTGTATCGAAATTGCAGCTTCTCACTGTATATACATGCACCGATCGCGATGAACGAAAAATCGAACTGTCGTGCAAAAAATTCGAACGTAAGAGTCCCGTTTTTCGTTAAGAGCCAATTTTTCAGTCTTTGTAGAAAAGGAATGAATCATTAGTTTAATCTCAGATTATGAAAATTATGATTAACATCGAAAGCAATGTAGTTATAGTTTCGTGTTTATGCCATATATAGGTATGATCGATGTACCGAGAAATCTATTGCGTGATCGTTATCGCTTATCGCGCGTATGCTATCCCGTCTGAAATACCAGACGCATTCGCGTAATAATAATTGCGTGTAGGTCGGCCGTTGACTGCGTGCGTCAGATTATTTATATATATATTCTATAATAATGATGCATCCTGTGTGAAATACCAGACATACCTACGGTAGTGCATGAATAGTATAGTAGATAAGTTAAATACATTATAGTCCAGTTTATAGTACTAGACCCAATACATACCTAGATACATATGTTACAGAATTAATTGCAGCATACGTTCCCGTAAATATACTAACGCGCGATACTACGCTGACTGATCGGAAAAAGGAATCCTTTCAAGTATAATCATCTATTCGAAGAACACCTTTACGTATACTATTATGTATACGAAATATAGTAGTTCCTCGTGTGATTATACGAGAATGAAATTGCATGTACTCATTCTATGTATGTACGTACGTACAGCTATCGCAAAGATAAAAAGAAAAGAAGGAGAAGGAGAAGGAAAAATATAGAGAATATCTTCCTTCACACTTCGAAAGAGATTTTCGTGGAATTGCAGTATATTAATAATTATGCGATAAGTATGATACGATCGTACTCGCAGTATGACAACAGCTAGGCTCAAGTTACAAGGCTATGTAGAGGGCAACAACAAAATCACGCAAAATGCATTTCCGGGCGATTTGTGTCTGAAATTTTACGCCAAAGAGAAATAAATTCCCAACACAGTTCACGACGATGGAAAAACTCGAGCGAGGAAATTGGCCAAAACCAAATTTTCCGGTCAATTTCTCTCCGCCTTCCGACGTGAGAAAAAATTTGCCTGATCTTACGACCGATCTGTGCATAAGCAGTCCGTAATGGATATGTCCTCGATCCGCACTATGTGTGGCATTTTATTACGACTGCATACGTAACGTCGTTATGTACGATACACATCATTGTATCAAGTCCACGATCTGAACTGTCCCCAATCCAAATCTACGAACGTACATTATACACATAGTGCGATATCATAAATACGTATATAAGCATAACGGAAAATTACAGAGAAAACACGCGATTCCCATTCTCGCTATAGAGCTCGTGGTTTCTCAAACGTATGTACATACGCATGCATGCGTGGACATACGAATCTATATCTGAAATTTCAACGATCTGTACGGACAAAATTCCGATTCGACGTAAAAAATCGTTAATTCTGAATACAAGCAGTAATTTGATTTGAATTGCGATTGAAATTCCTGCTCATCTTACGGGTGGATGCCCGACACATTCGGGCATGAGAAAAAAGCGTGTGGCAAATGCAACGTGACTTTATCTTCACGGACTGGTACCGTCGCGCGTCGCCTCTGGTGTCCCGGCGTATATGATCGATAATTGGATACGACTTACTCAGCCTTACGTCTGCAGCGTTAACGCGACGCCACTGCGATTAGAAATGGCTTAAACTTAATCTCGACATAGTGGATTTCCTCGCGAACTATCACTAAATATATGATACCACCGTCCGAGGCGAGGCTCGGTACGTTCGAACGCAATTATCTGCGTGATACTACGCCCGAGTGCTTCGACAAGTTACATTTTTATAATAAATCGCCGTTCCGTAAGTATGGATAACATAATCGTCCAACGAACTCTAACCAGCGTTCTAATTCACGAGCTCAGCGTGTATCGAAAAGCAAAAACTATTTCGCGTATCGTACATACATCCATCATATCACGCATGGTAAGTTTTGCGAGTTGAGTTTGAGTTGAAGACTACGCGTGATGGAATGGTGGTGTCACGGAAAAGCCTTCATCCCTGCACACACTTTCTCTTCGAGACTATACATGAAACTCCGTGAGTAATTTTTTTTTTCCAGCCGATCGATCGATCCAAGCCTCAATTCTGCAGACGAATGTTATAGTTCGATAGGTAAAGAAAAAAGAATGAGAATTGGCCGTCGATTTACTTCCTTGTTATAGCGAGCCTTGGATGGAGGGCTAAATTGCAAATTGCGCGGGTTGAACGTTCTGTCTAACTGCGACCTTCCTATACCGATTGTAACATTCTATCTCGTTGACAAAAGGAAACAAAAAAGGAAGGAAGGCGAAAAAAATCGGGGAACGAAATTAATATACTGCACCTATAACCGATATTCAGACGATCGTCATAGGAGGAGGACAAGGCTATACCCGATCGACCTTCGGTTCCTGACACTCTGCGGTTTCTAGCATACATTATAAACCATCATTCTATACAGTATACTATAGAATTATTATTAGCTCGAAGCTCACAGTTTGAGAAACGCGAAGAAAATATTAGATCTAAAACCTTCGGTATACACATTTAATATCGTCTCGACCTCGAGCCTAGGTCAACTAGAAATAAATTCGATTGTTTGTCGCGTCTCGATTAACGTTGTATACGTACATACATACATACAAGTACATACCTACAATCTCGTGTCAATTTTCGCTAATAGATAAAATTGCGCTTCACAAATGCGCATGCATGTGTATAGTACTGCACGCAATCTACACTGTGAATACCTATAGAACGCGATGTAAAAAAGTTCCTGACTTGCACGGCGAGCACACATATGATGTATAGATAGATCATTTGTTGGAACAAACAAACTATCGGGACGCCGTGCCATGATAGTTATTATAAACTCACAATATCTACACATGTGTCGTCGCGTGGTCGCGTCGTGTGTACACATTACAGTATACAATTGTGCCCACCGAGGGAAACTATTATTAGGATATCTGCAGCTAAATATATCACCTTCGAGCAGCATGTAGCGTCGCGTCATTGGAAGCGATCCAAGTGACGAAACATCACATGATCGTCGCATAGTCATTATGATAATTCTAACAGGCAAGGTGTACGTGTATAAGAAGCAGAAGTGGCGAATCACGTGTTGCATGAATCGCCGATCGCGAATCGCGAATCGCTCTATGCATACTTTGTCGCTTTACAATTTTCCCACATCATTTCTCATCCATATATATAGTGTAGCTATACGGAATATTATTCAATTGGTTTATTAATATTTGCCGACTGATAATCGACCGACCTCGCAGAAAACATTCCGCGAGGACAAATTCTGTCTTATGTATATAACGTTAAACGAGTTAAACTATGTGTGTGATATTCACGTGAATAATTGTCCAGACCTTTTGAGACCAGACAATTTTTTCTGCTTTTCTTCTCGTTCTCTGTTCTTCATCTTTCCCGTCGTTTACTAACTTCAAGCTTCGCGAGAATATGAAATGCGTATAAAGTTTTTCACCTCACTCTACTCGCGGCCGGTGAAATGCGAAGTGGTTTGAATCAGAAATTTGATGAACAAACTAAACCGTATTACTTGGAATCCCGTGAAATTGCTTAAACTCGCTCGTCACTCAATCCGCAAGTGAATAGCCCGTCGTCTCCGACAATTATCGGTATTTATTTGCCGATCTTATGAGGTACTCGTATATCGCAGGTCAAGAACTCGGTGTGAATGAGAGTGAGAAGAGTGAAACCCCGAAATCAGACCATTTTGAATCACATACTTACATGAAACGCATGAGCATGAGCATGATCGGATGTCAGGCATCGATTTTATCTGTGCATTGCACTAGGACAAGGTTCTTCGCGTGATAAGCTGAGTCCCTGTATAAGTACCTACTATAGGCATAAAAGATACTGGAGGTAGCCCTACTGTATACGTAAAAGATAGAGATCGAGTTTGTTTTACTTCTCCTCGCGATATGATATACTTGAGCGGCGTGGAAACCGCATATATATGCGCGATTAAAAATCCCCGAGGAAATAAAGAATTTAGCTATATTCGCGGGAGAATAAGAAGAGGACGAAGTTCACAGATATAATAGATCTTGCTACACGCCGCAATTATTCGTTCTGCAAACAATTGCACAGGTTTTTTCTGAATTGTATGGTAATAGAAAAAAAGCCGAATGAATCTGCAAATTCCGTCCGTCTTTCATTCTTTGTATATACCTACTTTATTGAATGAAACTCCGTTATCAACTTTCGAGAGAGCCTCGGGATCGCCAGACGACCGGTATTATACGAGAATTAAATCAATTTATAAATAGAACTATATACATAGTACTGCACGTACGTAACATCGCGCATCGGCATAAACATTTTACGACAGCCGAGACGGAATTTATATATAAATATGGAATAAATTCAATTCCGGTGATCGCCAGATGCCACATTCTTGCAATTCGGAATTCCCGATGCTATTACATAAAAAAAATCTTATACACACGCGTAAACCTACGCGAGGAGATTCGCTATTTCGAACTTATATAACACGTTATTAAATTTGGAAGGAAAGAAAGAAAAAAAAAAAAAAAAGAAAAAAAACACAGAAAGAAAGCAAGGGGAATAGTATAAAACCGGACAACTATTTGAACAAACCGGACACCCGTTGATGAATTGTTAGATTACGAAGAACCTGCCGACATCGGGAGCTCGGCATTATAATTTGTAATTTGAGACATCGTACGATCCCCGAAAGCAGACATCAATACCGGCTTCGCGAGTGAAGTCGGTGTAGGGATTTGGGTACAAATTTTCGTTCGAATAATCCTAATTTAACATAAAAATTTATCACACCGCACACAGCGCCGCCCGGCCGCTAACGCAGATGCCACCTCCCTCCTCCTTTTACGTAAAAATTTGACATTTTCAAAAGTCAAATCCACGGTTCTCGTTTTCCAAGCGGTTTCCGTACATCCAAGATCGCGGGTCCAGGTTCCCCTTAATTACGTATACCTACACCTGATATTACTTATATATATATACTGTTCAACGCCTACACATAACGCGGAGAGAATCCTTAGATAATACCTGCACAAGGCACATTATACAATACCTTCGTAACGAAGTTTATTGTCAGAGGGCAAAAAGTACTTCTATACTGTTCGCATGCTGAACATATACATAATAGATATGTATTATAAATAGAAAGGTGAAAATAGAGTTGGACTGCAGGTATATGGACGCAGGTAGTCGAGTTAGGTAAAGTCAAGTCAAGTTGCAGGACGGACACAATCGATAATAAACACTCGGTCAACTTGTTTTCAAGTTATGGATAATGGACGTGAATTATACTATCGCATACATTATACGTAACCAGGAGAACTATGTTGTTATATACCGACGTTTACAGTTTCTATAATGTACACCGATTGTGGATCTAAACATAGCAGAAGGTTCACCGGCCTTTAAGGCGACCGTGAAAATTTCACTTTTTTGCTTCGTTATTCATTGTAAGTATGTATTGAAGATCATTTCGGAAACCAACGTACATATGAATCGGGGCGACGGAGTTGCTTGTATAACGTTGACGCAAGGAAACGGCGAAGGATAATTGTGATATATCGGTTGGAATTGTTTCGACGAGGACAAAGTGAGATATGTATATGAACCGATATTCTTTCTCACGATTCTGTGGTGCTTCGACGGTTCATATCTAAGGGATATGTACTCAAACTCCACAAAATCTTCATGAATTATATAACACAGAAATTTATATCTAACACACATCTCGCGAACTCTGGGCTCTCTCGCTCGCAAGGTGTTATCAAGAGCGGCAGAAGATAGAAAAAGTGAAGCGGGTACTCGAAGTATAATCTCAACTGATATAGATTGCAGAAAATATGAACAAAATAGATCTTGTTTGCATGAAAACTATGCAATATGCCTCACATCTGTACCTACCTACTATTCAAAACTGTGATACACAATTGTTTACACGGAGGGAAATAACAACGACGAGATTCAGGGTAAAGTATAGGGAAGAGAAGATAATGATAAATGAATAAATACCGGTGAACGTGAGTCAGATTTGCGAGGGTCACAAAGTTTGCTCCGGTATACTTATTCATCATACCTATAGATCTAGTATCTATATATGTATGTACGTAAATATGTACGTAGATGAATTATACATATTGTGAATGATACATTGACCCTGGCCGCGTGAACCCTCCGAAGAAAAAATGTGCTAAACATTTTGAAAACTCGATGCATATGGGGCATTATTCCATGTCAACTCCGGCTATCGATTTTGCCTCACCATTATTGATTCGCTTCACGATAATTTTTTATACGATTCTCTCATCTCGACGAAGCGCTCCCGAATTTTTTTTCAAACTCTTTTCCTCCGACAATGAATTTTGTATGATTGTTCAAACTCATCTAGAAATTGGCCTTTTCTCAAAAATCTTACTCCCCATACCGATCATTTTCACACCCATGATCCCGTAATGAGTCGACTTTTGTTACACATGCTTCTTGCATACATACATATATACATACACATATGTACCACATGAAGTTGCAAAACCGGTTTCATTAAATAAAGAATATTCAAATACACATATGCTGCTGGCACGATCTCAATTCCGCAACTCATAAATACATATGCAAAGGTATATATTTAGCAATACATACGGAGTTTCATACATATATATATATATATATATATATATATATATATATAAGAATGCGTCTGCGTGAACGGGCAGTAGATTAACACTTTCGCCGATGGCGCCATGCATGGCGCGCGATAATTCGACAGACTAAACTAAACTAAACTGTACTACCTTTCGCGATCACGGGATTATGACGCGCGGGGTATGAGAATGGCACCGCGCTGATTGAATGACACCGATATAAGAATAATCTACAATACATTCGAACAAGAACAAAAATCTCTCTCCCTTGGCTTTTTTTCTTTTTCTTTTTTGTTCTCGTTTTATGTATTTATTATAACGAACTTTTCTTCGTTTTGCTTTTACTATATACTGGAGGTACGTGCCCATACGTATGTATATACGTACACGCGACGTACTTGTTCTATCATAATTCGAAAGCGGTAAATTACATCGATAATAAATAACATGATGATATATTGCAGTACAACATGAGCTGTCGTAATGTAATGTACGCTTGGAAATTTCCCTGTACCCCCTGCTATATAAATAGTATATACACATATGCATGGCTGTATATTATGTGATAACTGACAATAAACCGATAACCTCGTGTGGCACTGACTCGTATCGATATTGTACCTTCACATAGAGACGTACATATATCCCCGGCAGAATAATTTCTTCCCCGCTAATGAAGTAACGAGTACTTGGTGCTGCATTCGTCCTAAGATTAGGCACTGCAAAAGTTATTTAAGTAGGTACTGTATACATACTGTACAGAGAATACCGCGGACGCGGTCATGGCTTTTCAATAGCTGATTTATGCCGCCACATTCGTCTCTCAACGCTGCGAGACACTCGGCGCGTGCCGGCCTCATGGTTCACTATTATAACCGCGAATTGCTACTACACGACGACAACGGCGATTACGACATTGACCTAGGCTTTCCCTAATCATTCAGAAATACCACATATGATATACTTTTTAGATAACCGTGACTTTTTTCTTCAATTCATTTTCCTTTCTTTCTATCTCTCTTCTCTCTTCTCGTTCTTGTTTTTGTTTTTACGTGCAATCTGGATCACAAATATTATATACGGTAACCTACGCAATATAGTATATAATCTGCAATGGTACTTGTAAATACTATTTATACATCGCGATTAAATATACAGTATGTACATACTACGTCATGTATTATACTACACGAATATTGGTATAATTTATTAAATATATTATACATAGATATAGAATCCTAGGAGTGAATCGCGCGCGGTATTTTCATTATTGTATTGGTAGGTTTACGCACAAAATAATGATGAACAACGTCACGTTGGAAAAAATGCCTTATATTAGGCAATCTAGGTATATATTTGTTTGTTACACGTCTTTGGGTAACAGCGTGGATGCATGGGTTAAACAATTTATTTAAAGATTATGACACAATCAATTACTAAGCATCAACGGGCTAATTAACTTCGAGCACGATGCGGTCGACGCGGAGTTGACCTCACAATTCGATTTTGTTTAACCTTATAAACGTATGGGATATATATAAATATTTTTAATCGTACTTATTACTACATTTAATGTGTATTTCAGTGTCTCGGATTTCGATTCTCATTAATTTCATTCGTTCATTTCAATTGTTTTCTTCTTTTTTTTTTTTTTTCTTTTTTTCTTAATATAACATTCTGCTTCGTTTGCTCTCTGAATGTCACGACGACGACGAGTTTCGAATTTCGAGCGTACATCCGATCTAATCTACTGATGTATACAATGGAGTATATTATTTCACCAGCCACTTGGCACGTTGAAAAAGAAGAGAGGAAAAAAAGAGAGAAAGAAAAAACAAAAAATATTGTTCGCACATCAGGCAAAAGCTTGCCTTTGACCTATTATCCAGACGCTAAAAGAAAGAAAAAACAAGTTTTCAAGATTGTATACTGTTTGTTAATTGAAACGAATTAATCGTACGTATATCATACATAGTATACCTCCCACGCACCGTTTGCATAAAATCTCTGCCTCAAGAACAATAACCTTCCGAATCAGTTCAGAATCGATGCGCAAGTCGAAATAAACTGGATACAATACGCTGATTATACTGCACTGAAGCATTTCTCGTGGCCGAAGTGCAAGACGAAGACGAATTTATTTCACGCGGAACTCATTCTTCATTCTCCATTCTCCGATCATTCTTCCGCGAGTGAATTCCGAAGTGACTAAAAAATGAGCGAGCACTCTTAAAGAAATTTGTCTTCCGAGGATACATTTTTCGTGATTTATAGTTACGTCAACGTCATAGAAGTAAACTACAGCTTCTCAAGCAGTATGTATCATCAAATAATCCCATTGGCTATAGATAAGAGGTTCTCGACACGTTTAACACGTCGTTAACAAGGCGAGAAAAGAAAAAGAAGAAAGGAAAAGAAAAAAGGTAAACGAATATGTATCATTGCGGACGAGTTTTTTTTTCTCTGAATACGTATGGAAACGAGTGTGTTTCTATTATACCATTAATGTGGGTACAGCAGGCACAAAAGTTCGTGCAAGACGATAAACAGTCGACTCCGGGTATAAGGTACTCGCAGCATCTCAAGTTACTCTTACTGTAAGAGGTGGGTTGGTTACCTTATAACCTGGCGTCGCTTCTCCCGGTGTGCGCGAGTGCATTACAATTGCGATTCTGTACCTGCATGTAATATGTGCGTACACACCACTGCACACACTATGTATTATCATATTTCTTTGGCAACTCCATTCTGTAACTTATATAATGTGTCGCCCATGCATCGTTGTACCGCAGGTAGACATGATGATATAGAAGCGTTACAGCTGTGAGTACCTTGAGGTATAAATACGACGGAATTGATGTAAATTTTCGGAAAATATAATCTGTTCACGCATTCTGAATCGTTGGAAGGAGCAACGAGCGCAAGGAATCACGCTTTCGATGAGCTACCTCTACGAACCTGTTCTGAATTGGTATTTTAACCAATCTTCCCAATTTATCTGAAGTGTGTGCATGCGCATGTAGCATAAGTAGATATACGTACGGATGTGTACCGCTGTACCTATATGCCGCGTGTTATTGGCCACAATAAGAATCAATTGTCGTGGTTTCATCTGCCATGCTGTCTGAGACCAGACCGCAGACAGTCAGTCGTTACACTTAATCTGTATTATAGGGATGTACTACATATATGTATATATGTATGTATGTATGTATGTAAATCTACGGGTATATAATATATTTGGACTAAGGTGATAAACAAAACAGGAAATGTATATGTACACATATGTGTATTCATCCGTCCGTTTGATGAGCTAAGTTCATTTTTACTTGGAATTTACTCGCTGCAGTTAAGCTTTTGTCCCGTTATATCTATAACCGTTTACAATCCTACGATCTACAATCCGTGTTATACTATTCTGTGGGCATATACTCGTATCAATTTATATCTGTCCAAACACGCTGATTGCTTTTGAATAGTAGAGTAAATATGATTTTCGTCCGTGACCCTCTCGTGCTGGCCTACGTAGAGGTATGAATGTTTGCTATACATATTCCTATAGCAAAAGGAGAGGAGATATGCAAGCGCGCTTATGCATATTTGCAAGACAGAAACGTCCAGATTCAACGTGGAAAAGAGAAGCTTGTAGAACATCGAAGAAACAAAAACGAGAAGACTACTGATTTGGAATTTCTTTTCTTTTTTTTTGCGTCGGAAGCTAATTGGCCTCGGGCCACAAGTCGAGGTTGATTTTTGTTGTTTTTTCTAGCAAAAACCTGCCCTCGGGAAATCTTCTCGATATCTAGACGTATGCACGTAGACGAATTTCCTTCAAACGGCCAAAGAGCGAAACTCGGACTCGAGAAATTCTAGCCGAATCTTCGCAAATTGGATATCTCACGTTTTAGAATGTGGATTTATTTTTTCCTACATCATCTCAGCAATGAACTTACCTTTATTTTTTCGACAATTCCAGAAGTAGATAGTGGCTGTGTATTATACGTATGCAGATACAAAACTTCCGAATATCGGGTCGTAGTACTTGGCGAATCGACACTGTCTTTCGAACGATATTTTATTTTCTTGAATTCTTCTTTAATTTCAATTTTCTATTCAGATATTTTAAAGATACTTAGGCCACGAACTTGGTTTATTAGTTCGATCTTATTTTTTACATTTGTTTATTATAAAAGAATGAGAAACAAAAAATTAAGAAAAATTAAACCTTCTGTTTAATTTCACCGGTACCATCGCGATTTAGATATACATATAATTAGTTAATTACGTTTAACAACGAACATTGGGAAGGAACAAAAAAGAAGAAAGATTAAAAACCAGTTTAAACCGAACGATTTTGACGGAGAAAAGATTTAACGAATTATCAATATCGTCGATATGATTATTATTTATATTGTAATTGGTTACTTCTTTTCTTCCTCTTTACTTTATAGACATTAGTACTAACTAGTTACACTCGGGAGGTACACCAGACCTCATCGTTCAAGCCGGCCGCGCCAACTGTGTTTTTTTCAACACAATCCTCCGGTTTGTCCTGCATTGAATAGACGCAACCGCGCATGCGCGTACATCACTCGTGGTATTCACGTGCTAGCTACCCGCAGACCAATCCCATCGCGACAAGAGAGCGTGGTCGGAAGTCGGGGCCAATAGTAACCCTCGGGCGAAGAAATTTATCATGTTAAGGATTCATCCCGGGAGGGTTGGCACGTAGAGTAGGGTTCTCACGTGGTCCCGCAGAGGTCCATGAATCTATACATCCCTTTGAAATCTCGGTCGGATCCCCACTCCGACGGGGAGAATTTTAATCCTGAATTCTTACTGTAAGGTCCGCGGCAACTCGCTGCCGAGCGAAAACGACTTTCCGATGCCCCGACTAACGTGCATTCATATTTTCTCACTGTTACTTCACCGCAAGACCGGAAGCCGCGCGTGCGCAGGGGTAGTTCTGATAACTTTCGGCAATTCTTTAACCACGTGCGTGTTCAGTTGAACCCGGTGAGGATTTTCTCACGTTTTGCAGTTTATTCATAATCGCATTCTCGGTGGGTCAATATCGGTGATTCCCATAACTTGCCGTGGTGATGACGAAATATATAAGTCTCTTTGCATCTTTCCGGATCCGGTCGAGCATTTGTTCTGTAGCTATACATTGTAACAAAACGACGCGTTTGTTTGCCTACTTTCGACGAGTGCGGATATCGACGCGGCTTGTGATTTAAGCTATACCTTTTCAGCCGGTGAATTTACTAGTCAATTGAATTAACAGAGAGTATAATAATACAATAAGACCGACTCCTGCCGGCGAATCTCATCCTAGCAGAGACATATTTGCGTTCGATTCTTTAGATGGACATACCGATGCACAAATGCGTTTATTCTAAACACAATTACTACCTATACTGTAAGTCTCGTCCCTCGTCTCTCGTCTCTCGTCGCTCGTCTCTTGAGTTTCAACTCTCATTCGGACGGAGGTTACACTATTATCTTACGATACAGAACCGTCCTACAAATACTTGAGGAAACAAAGTGCCCTTGACCCGAAATACGATTCTATAAACCAGACTGCAGTATACGAGGTTGGTAGGAATGTGTGCACACACTCCATATGTACCTACGTCTGCACTGGACATCGCCAGAGGCTGAGAAGTAGTATTCAAGGAGTCAAGTACGATGAGTTTCCTAAGCGTCCGTTACTCCGTTTAGAAAATCTAGTCGACTGTAAAGATCGGATGTATAGGTATAGTGTGCGCATGGGAGAACGTAGTTATAAGTACGCATGTAAAAAAACAAGTGTAAAAACTGTATAGAATATAAGGTCTGCACCTTGCAATTAGGTTGTAATGAATTCATTCAATCGACTACGTCATGTACTCGTTCCAATCCCCGAATACCTTCCTCCTTCATTTTGTTGTAACTCGTCGAAATATGAAATATACCAAATGGAATCCGACCACTGCGTGCGTGTCTTTTTTCGAATTCCGAGAATGTTGCATCTGTGGGTATATAGGTAAGTGTACACGAGTAAGTTTGTTGTTCATTGCTAGTCGAGCTGCGGCAACAGGCATCGAGGCTCAGGTCCAAATATGCATGTTGGCTGCAGGCACTCCGCGTATATGGCTCTAAATGCATACACGAAAGTCACATACTTCTCCATGCCGGTTCCTCCGAGAGGTGATACGTTCTATTTATAGATTTCTCTTTCTCGCGAACAAGTTCTTCCGAACGCCAATACTCTACAGGCTTGGCTATACCTCTGCATGTTCATAATATGTGTATAGTATAAAGTTGTCACAGGTGATCGTGTGAGATGTAGTACATGGATATTCGAATATGATTATACGTGCGTACACTCCTCTTCATGAATGGTTTCACTCCGAAGTTAGCTACGCGTGTGGTAAGTTGCCCCGAGGGTAAGGCAGAGACCAATCGGCGCGAGGCATTTGAATAGATCCGAGAATACAACTTACCACACTCGTAGCTAACTTCGGAGCGAAACCATTAATGAACAGGAGAGTACACACATATGCCGGTTGCTGCACCGTTCTACGGGTTATACTTATGAGAGTATTATACAATGTTCGCTCACACATAGGATTTGAACGCAGCAAAGTCTTTCCCTTATAACGAATTAGTCCCGAACCTTATACTCGGACCAGTTCCCTTGAGCTTCTGTTTTTGGATACGTACCACATTCTTTTAATGCTCAATCTACTCGGGCAATATGAGTAACCATCGTTTTGATTTATGAGATTGAATATGATTCCCTTTCTCTTGACTGCAAGGGCACCCTGTGTGGCTGGGATATGCCTACCGAAATTGTCGAAGTTGAAATATAGATTTGATTTACTGCGGTGTGAATTTTAGGGAACATTTTGTTCCCTCTGATCGATATTTTATTTTCGTTTTTATAATTTTGCAGCAAATATATACTGCGCACCGCGGTTTTCGGAGTATAGGTACATGAATATATGTATATTCAATGTTTGTACAGAATTTTTTGGATTTCCCGCGTCAAAACAATTTCAGAATGTTCTTTTCAGCAATAAAATCGTGTCTCGAATTTCGAAGATCGTTTCACGAATTCGACTGGAATTATAATTCTGGTGCACAAGGTTGAACGAGAGTGCACATAACAACGTATTTAAAACGTATGTACACATACATACATATAGTATATGCACATTGAGAACGAAGTGCATTCAGCAGGCAACAATTCCGAAAAACAAGTTTGTCGAGAGGCGTATATTCGGTTATAAATAAGCAGTATACTTATACATAATAATTGACTGAGACAATCGTTTCAGGACCTGGCTAACATACTCCAGTTAATAGATTCGATCACAACGTACGACGCTTGAATTGAATAACATTTTATGTATGGTTATATTTTCGACAACAATCAATATCTATCTTTGAGCGAGTACCGGTAGGAATATCTATACTTATAGTTTGTCGGATTCCGTTCAATATGATGAAAAGAGAAATAAAAACTAGGTGTGAATAACTTGTTATTTTTCCTCAAAGACCATTCTACAGCGATTTCCTGCTTTCCACGTGCAATATATGCATGATACTGCAGCAGGTACATCGATCTTATACGGCGGATGAATCATGGCGATTTTTGTTCACATAAATGATGCGCCAATTCATTTTCAATGAGAAAGACAAGAAAGAAAAGAAATGGAGCGGAGTGGGATGGGATGGGATGGGATGGATCGAAATTTTCCAAAATGCCCGAGAGCACACGTTCACAAATCGAATCTACTGCAATTTGGATTGTGATAAATTATTATCTCACCTTTTGGAAGAATATTCTCAGTTTTTGGCTGTACGGTCGTTGACGAGCTTACAGCGAGTACCTAGTAACGTATGTACTGTTCGTTAGCACTTCACTCTGGCACGAACTGCGTGTATATTATACCAACTCGTACTTATATTAACAAGTTAATAAGTTAGCTAAGACTTGTCCGTTAGTGACCGCGCAGCAGCTTGCTCTAGAGCTACTCGACTCCGTGTTCAAGTTTCATAGCGCAATATGCTAATTAGTAATTATCGATTTCCAGTGTCTGGTAAGAAATCTGTGAACTTAAAAGTGCACGAGCGATCTGGTATATAGGTCAGAATATTGACATGAAAATATCTCTATGTATGTACATATACATGCTCCTAGACTAGGTGCTTATTTATCAATCAAGAGATGTTCGACAATAATTATCTTATTAAACTTTGCAGCGGTCTCCGATCGGCTGTTGTTCCGTGTCTGGAAAACTATGTTTTTGTACCCACAACATTATATACATACCGCATGTACCTCATTATAGCGTGTGTAGTGAGCATGTGATATATTTGACGAAGAATAAAAATTCATTCATATAGTTGGGAAATGCATTCGGATGTATATACTCCTATGTAACATACAGCTGTAAGATATGTATGTACTACGTACAATAATTATAAATGAACGTGCTCCCAGCTCGAAGACCGCGGGTAATTAAAATCTTTTGCACAAGCTGCACGGAGATCAAGCGTGCTGTGATTCATTCCGCAATATTTCTATAACTTATCATCACACATCCGTACAATTGGATTTGAAAAATCCCAATTTTTACCATTTTTTCCCATTTTTTGTCTCTTTTTTTTCAGACACCAGCAGATCTCGTAATTTTCCAGTCACATTTCATATCGCTGTTTATTTGTCGTTTTCTAATAAACATTCACCGCAGTACATTCCCTCTACTGCTAATAATACGGTGGAGGCTGCAGGATTTATCAACTACACGATCGTGCGCTGAATGTGAGATGGGGTTACGGTTAATAGAACTGCACATTTTCATCTCGCTCGATATTTTTTCATCTCACAATTGCATATAACTGTTTACGTATTACGTTAGATATTTTCTTCGTCTTCATATAGTACTCTATATATTCAACTGTATGGAAAGATCTAGACTTTTATCTGAATGCACATATCATTTCATATGTACATGTATGAAATGAAAAATATTTTTCAAGGCTTCCCTGTGTACACGCTGCGATGTATATTATCCTGCACGCGTCGTCAGCTTTAACCAATAATTAGTTGATTTATTATTCAACCAATTAATTAATTAATCGTTCGATCGCGACTTATTTGTGATCGAAAAATCTTGAGTGCACCTCAGAATATCTACGTACGGGTGCCAGTGATTCACTCATTTCTCCAAATTCTCGTGCATTCATTTTTCAACATGTGGTATGGGTATGCGATATATGATTCACGTAAATAGCAATCGTTTTTTTGCACAAATTCATCGACAGATTGCGTGATCGATTATTATATGGGTGCTGGTTCGAGCATAGGTATATATGTATGAATGCGTGTAATTGGAGTAATTTAACCGAAACTAAGCATTCGTAAGAATCATATAATATATAATGTATATTATAATATTCGAGATTCATTTTGTTCTTGCTTATTTTTCAACTCCATCGCGCTACCGTTATCATATTCGTATTCGAAGCAAATTAGCGGTGGAATGATATGAGTAAATAATTCAAATAGCCGAGAATTGAGAAGAGAATTCTACCGCAATATTTGTTCGCACTGCAGATCAGAATGGAGGAAATGACGATAAAATATATTACATTTGAATTTATCTATTCTATGTACGTATACCTACAAGTGTATATGCACACATACATAGAGTATCCTACCAAGGTGAATCTATTCAGGTCATCTGATCGAGACGTACGAGTTTGTGGCATGGTTATAGATATAATATAGTAAGTATATCTACGACGATATCTAGGAGTATAGTACAGCTGAAATCATCCTGCGCTGATATTCATCTGAATTTCTCTTATCTCCTGAAGCGGAGTAAAATTATTTAACCAGCAGCAGCGTTCGGTAGCCGAGGCGCCAGTCGTTATCACATTAGTGTCGCGGGTCGCGACCGCGACCGGTGATCCTGCCACCTACCTATATGCAGTATTTGCAATCGAACTTCCAATATTACGTATAGGTAGGTATGTATAGTATATACATGCACAAGTGAATCTTTTCCTCGGAAATATGCAAGTATAACTGCATCAGAGACAATATTTATTATACAATAAATACATATGCATATTATGTCTTAGCCATGCCGTTAAATACGACGACCACTCGACGTCTTCTTTTCTCTTAGTTTCTCGATTCTCCACCTCGACTTTCTCCAGCTTCGTATATAGTACAAAAAATTACCTGCCGTAGCCGGAAAAAAACATGAAAGCTAAATAACGCGCGATTACAGTTTCGTATACGATTTTGCTAACTGACACCTGTTGCGGGTGCAACTTTCCATCTATCACTACGTGAATATAGCAGAATACATAGGTATAGGTATGCATACCTGTGGGAAACACCTGTTGCACGTTTTATCACGGATACCCGCTAATCACAGTGCTACGTGGATTCAGAATTTGAAATTCATGCATGTATGTAGGTACTACCCTCGTGGCGGATTCAGATAAGGAATAGGTGTATAATTTGAAAATCTTTTTTATGCAAAATGAGAACTTCCGGTAGCTGATTATCCCTGTGTTTAAGATATTCTGATCAATTAGGTATCATATGAATACCTATAAGCTATTATGTGTCTGTGATAGGTATATCTGTAGGTTTATCTTATTCGTGACTGTTTTCTATTGATTTTCAAAGTCCGAAGCTCCATGTACTATCGTAACACCTGTGTGACCCGTGGAACAGGAAAGAAAATGGCAATATACATAGCTCGTAAGAATCTCTTATCTGTTGTAAGTATGCGCAAACGATTCGTCGGCTCGAACCCTAATCTGAGAACAAATTTGGGTGGTCTATGCGCTAGCTGTTGGCGATTAGGCCATAATTGACAACAGTGACGAATGCAGCACATGGTCAATGACATCAGCTGGCCAAATTCGAAATCCACAGTTAGTGTTTGTACTTTTGAAAAATAAAATGACGTGTCGGTGAGGATGACGCGGTCGCACCCCTGCGGTGACTCGAGGGAGGAATGGGGAAAAGTGCAGATTGTACGTAGGAAACAATGAAAATTTGTTTTGCAAAGAGCGCGTGTTTCCCTTGTCCGTTTCAATAACCTTCGAATTCCGCTGCAGGAATAATTATCCGGAGCAGAAAGTTCATCGAGGTTCGAAATTGACCTAGAGGATTATTTTCGGGTCTTAATAAGCGTATGATCCTGAACGTTTTTGGGAACTTTGTCGACGTGTAACCCCATTAAACTTGATGAGGCAGGTGCAGGCTTGAAATTTTAACGCTGCATTGAATCAGTCGTTAATTAATATGCCTCTGGCAAATATACCTATTGCTTCGACGGGATTTTCACATTGGACGTGCAGAGGACACTGTGGCCGTCATTCTAATACTTACCGAGTTCATACATATTATACATAATAGACGGAAGGTAGAATGTAATTTGGTAAATGTATAACGCAGCTTAGGTGCAGTGGAGTAATTAGTATTTGAAACACTCGAAAAGTTCCTGCATGCGTTCCCTCGAAGTAATTTCTTGCAAAATCCCGAAAACGGTCTTGCCAAATAACGAAGAAGAGGTGGAAGGAAAAAAAGCCAAAATCGAGCGGAGTCGAAAAAAATACGTCTTTCGAAAGGCTGCACGTCGTTTCTTTGCAGTGTTGGTGAGCAGCCTCGGCTGCAGAGGTAAGCATCGCGCTACACATAGGCTATCGATCAACACTCAATAATTGCCCCTAACGATTGCACGGATGTCAGAAAGTAATCAATCACTGAAATTCTTATAACTTCCTCCGACTCATCTCGCGTCATGATATGTAAATATTATGTATAAGGTTTCAGGCGTCCTACGATTATGCATTAATAATTCGGGTGTCACGAGCGTCATTTCCCCGATAATGAGGTGAAGTTTCAACGGTTTGTGGTTCTCACTGAAGGTATTAAGTACATCCACGTACCGGAAAATAAGTTACAAGAGGAAGGCGTGCCATGTAGACCGTTTTCCCATAAGCGCACCAGAATTCAAAGTTTACAGTTTCTGAATATCAATTGTCTGTATACCGTTAGGTCGTGTCATCCAAGATTAGGTATAATGTCGAAATGTTTGATTACGTTTTGAAGGTCGAAAGTGGGTGGGTCGTCAAAGTTCTCTTCGTCGTATCGCTTCCATTATATTTTTTGTTTACAGATTGCGTGCCAAGCCGGTTGCACATATCATTATCCATTGCGACATATTGGAATATTATACTCCAGATCATTGCCTGACTGACTGCAGTGATTTAACTTTCTTCCCTTTTCATCAATTTACGTTGTTTATTTTTTCGCAATTTTTGTGTGTCTTTCGGATTGTGTTTTAATGTATACATATTATGTTTATATTCATATATTTTTGTCTTTTCTTCTTCTTCTCTCTCTCTCTCTCTCTTTCTTTAATCAATATCTGACCCTTTTATCTCATTTTCATTTGTACATGATAAATTAATTTATCAATTCAAAACGAAATATTCTTCATTTTTGATTGATCGAGCGCGTAAACGTATACATGGATATATTCGCGGCAGTATTTCTTCGAATTTGATAACGACCTCATGCATTAATTGCAGAAAAACTTGATCGTAGTTTGGTGTTAGTTTTGTTAGATTGGTGCTTATGATTCGTACAAATTTTCTCCTTTTTCTCACAGTGAACTGATAATAAAGAATTGTGGAATAAACAATTTACTCAAAGAAGTTCTCAGCCTCCATAGAGTGTATTGGGTGCTTATGCAGTTTAATACAATCAATGCGATTGGTCGAATCGCGTGACTTTTTGTCGATAATAACTCTCACGGTCCCGCACACTTTTGTTCTTTTTCCTTCTCCAATACTAAGGTTATCTTATTGTTATAGCTCGATTCACGCCTTCCATACACAACATATTGTGGTACAATACTAATTAATGGCTATAAATGAAACTCTATCCTTTAATAATATATCATATGTATCATTTGAATATTATTGCGCGCAATAAATTTGTATCTTTATTTTTTCGTTATTCTGTCATTCTCGTCATCTTCAACATTCTTCACATTCATGATTTAACGGTGAAACGTTTCATCTGTTTTGAAACTCATTTGAAGCGTCGCGTAGCTAGTATGCGGTGTATCTCACTTTCTACATTGGATAAGATAATCGTACCGAATTAGGGTAGGCAGAGAGTGTCGATTATGCAGGAGTTACAGTGTCCATAAATTGATTGTAACTTATTATCGAAATCGTCATGAGGCATTGCCACTGAAACTTAATTAAACTGATAACTTATGAACGAACTGTTACCACTTTCGTTGCAATTCTGTCATTTGAGTTACATAATCTGCGTACCAAGCGAGCCATATTTTTGCAATCACCCCTTGCGTATTCGTCAATAACTGTATTCGAAAAATATATCGATAAGTTATAATTTTTACAAGTTGTTATGTAATACCGTGTATGCTGCAGGTTCAGGAAAAAATACTATCGTACTTACTGAAACCGAATTACATATTATTATGGATAACCACACTGCACGATTGGCTCGAATTTTCAATGTCACGAAGAAAAGAATTTGATCTTCGATAGAGAAAGTATCTCGCTGTCCGAACTCACATAAAAGTTGTACGTTACAAAATGATTGATTTAAGAAAAAGCAAAATCCCCGGGAATTTTCTGTCCGATTCTTAATTGCGTTATTCGTATTACTACTATAGTCTATAATCTATATGCACATGGTAAATATTCCTATGCATCTTGGACTAATTATAAATTAAAGCACGAACAGTAGGCATGACTGCAGCAGTAACTGCTGTGGCTGTGGTAGCATCAAGTCAATTAGGTCGTTCGATGTTGTTAATTAAATATATAATCCATTTTTAAATATACACCAGACAAATGCAGCGAGTGAGGTCATAAATCACAATGCAGTAATATAATTGGTACGTTGTACGAGACTGAATATAATCATATCAGTGGCACTAGATAAAATACAGAATTCCTTTTAAACTTAAATCACTGCACGCTTGTTCAAAGATTGTTTCATAATTGTTAGTCTAGTTGTGCGATAAATAATATTAATAACTTATCGTTATTTTTTTTGTCGTCATTCATATTATATTTGCGTGGAAAATTTAGCTAATCACTCAATAACCATAATAACTATATTAATATACGCAATTCTTATTTATATCAGCGATAAGTATAAAAGTTCGACCGCATCGCGTCGCGAAGCTGCGCTTTAGTCTTGACTCTTGTACAAGTTGCATTTATGCCTACAGCAAATCCCTGCACAAAATGCAAAAAGGCAGAGGGACGAGACCGAAAGAACTGAAAAACTGATTCTTCAAAAGAAGACATCTCTGGCACTTCGCCAACGACTGCACGCTTGTTTCGAGTTTGCTATCCTTGGCCTGAGTCTCTAGCACTGTCAACTGAAGAATTCTTCGGCTGAAGCTAACGCTTGCAAACCTCTGGAAGCTTCATCATGATTTATTATAATAAGAATGATTATGCTCATTGAGGGGAAAAACTGAGTTTGAATATATAATATGAAATTCGGAGTGCGTTCTACATCGGAACATACTTTTCTATCAATTTTTCACTACGCGTCTTCGAGAGTGAGCAGGAGATGGACCTGGGAGAAAATCTGATCAATATGTATATCATGTGATGGAATATAAGGGTCGTTACGTAACCGCGATTACAGCCAACGCTAGGTATGTCTAGACGAGATATCATCGGTATCGTCACCCTGCAATCGCCCGTGAAATTAAAGTTCTCGTTGTACCTATAACTGCAAGGTGTGTCTTTCACTCATTGGCGTAGGGACGTGACGTGACGTAAAGACGAATCTGATTTCTGGCTTTCTCCTCATGTACCTCAGTCCAGATGTATAAATTTCCTGGATAGGTTATCGAGAGGATGAAAAAAGGCATAAATCATTCCAAGTGAGATACGTATATAATTTATGCTGCACGTAGGTTAGTATCTCTGGCGGTAGGTATATTACATTTTGATATGTATATGAAATCGCGAGGCGGAACCGTGCCCCATGCTTTCGCAGTAAAAGATTGAAGAACGAGTTTTGAACTTGTTTATTATGAAGTTTTATAACACCATCGTAAGTTGACACTGATATGCTCTGATAAGCCTTTTGTCACTGACAGACCTTACCTTCGACATTATCACGACCGTAGACGCGGCGAAATTCGCATACCGCGGTATTACAGTGAAGAATTATTTTGCGTTTTCGAAAGCCGTGATGTTCGTATCAGGAAATGTTCGTATCGAGCTATATGCAGGCCATAGAATGCAATAATTCTTATCAACTATCAATAATTTAACCAACTAGGCACGGAAACGATATTGCAGTTTTCTGCACAGTCGAGGGTAAGAATATTTGTCGTTTCGGTATCGAGGTATGTGAGTATCAATATTTCAGAAACCCTCGGAGGAATTTCATTCGCAACAATTGGCAAAGAGATTGCGATGAAAATATGACAATCGCTATAGAACAGTTTGGTTCTACTACGACCAGGATGTTTGTTCAATTGCGTAATGAAATATCTGGCTCTTTGGCTCGGACTGATGTCGAGATTTTAATATGCAGACACGTAGCCGTATATACCTAGGTGCATCGCAATGGTACCTACAACGACAGAAAAAAAGAAAATAAAACTGACGAATTTATTCGTATCTCCTTATATACACAAAATTATACTATACATTATCGTAGATGTGCCAATCGGATGCGCCTATACAACTACCGAACATAGGCGGCAAATATTTGAGTAGTACATATACATTATGGTATAAAATACAAGACACACATAGGTATGTACTCATGCCCATAACTAATTATGTTAAGTAGAAAACTCGTGTAAATCTTGTCGGTTATTTACTCATCTAATGTACCCCACCGTTGTAGGTATATTTACAAACATTTTTTAAGCCTTATTTGTTAATTAGTTCAGCCGAGTATATGACGGTAGATACGAGAGTGGCTCAGGCGCATGGAATACAAACGCACACGTAAGTTTGCAGATGTCATCTTGGACCCGCGACGTATATGCATTCACCGCGAATATCGTTTCAATTCTAGCAGATATTGGTAGTATACTTGTGTCTGTATCGAGGCTACGTGTATACACACAGTTTGAAAATTTTTCTCATTTTTGAATAAAATATGTGCAAATGTTCTTCGCGATATTCGAATGTTCGTTAATCAAACAATATTTTATCGTTTGAGATTATGGTTAGCGTCTATTATACAATAATTTCTGCTAAAATCCTGCACCTGTCTAAACGAATGGATAATTAACAAGAAATAAAAATGTAAAATTTGGACAGCAAAAGCTAAGAAAAAATATTGCATCATTGAATTAATTGAATGTAGTATCAACTCTTCTCGAAGATGCGATCGAAGTCGGAAGGTAGGATAACGATTCAGTGATTCCGACTTGAATTACGACCTGCAGAGTACCAACCAGTAATGGGTCGTGTAGAATATTGTTTTTCCCGGTTTCCGGTATCCGAGGTCCATCGCGGATCGTATTATCGCTCTTCAAATCGACATCCCCGTCGCTTCCTTCACGTTCTTTACGGTACGGCAACGAGTTTTACGTACTTATCTCATACAACATACCATACAATGGATACTTATAGTATCCGTATAAGCCCTCGGTTGTCAAAGTACGAGAAGATATATCGACCGAAAGTATAACCTACCCTCTCACATTAATAGACGCCTTTTCAAATGGAGATAAGGATCGTTAAATTTAATTGATGATTAACGGTAACTGTAATACTTCTCTCGACGGTCAAGCAGCACGAACCTATAAACCTAGGTATAGGATATAATAGTTACACAGGGGTCGATTGAACCAAGAGTATATCGCAAACTTAATTCTCCCTACATCTTCGTGAACATATGAAATAAATTTCATTTTCAGCTAAAACTGTACCTATATAATGGTGAAAAACCGTTTATAAATAGGCACAGTACAATAGCAGTGGCTGGAACGAAAAATATGAAATAGTCGAAGAAAAAAAAAGAATTCCGTTGCAACTCATCTATCGGAGGACGAAAATTTACTGCTTTTTTAATATATATAGGTATATAATATAGAGTGATGTAATATTCACACATATTTCAAAAATATATAACATATTCTTGTTACTATTTCACCAATTACTATTCCAATATCATTATCGGAGATGGTTCAACTGTTCAAGTAATTACATTGATGAACGTTATCATAATTAGGCTCTATACTGTATTCATTCGGAAACGAAATCTATATTTACTCCCTCATGATATACCTACGTTCGCGTGAACCGAGTCATTGAAATTAGTATTAGTTGTATATAGATAGGTATATATATTTATATATATGTACTATAGGTATGTATATACAACTCGACACTCATCCGTCTCTAATTACATCGTACACATAAATTATTAGTGATACCAATATATTATCACCGTATACCCATACGAACTCGCCTTTGTGCATGCTGGGCGTATACGTATGCATACATATATATATGTACTAATTTTCAAATTAATTCCAAATGACATACGAAGTCACGATCTCAGATGTCGAAAGTTTTTGTTTTGGCTACCTCAACACTTGATTAGACTGAACTTCATTCTTTTTCGTTTCTTATTCTTCAAAATCGAACTAGTTTCACGATATGAGGCACAAGGCTGAGAATGTTGAAACGCGTATATCACGTATTACAGTATGGCTACGTCTCTCGTCCACGGGATAATAATAGAGAAAATTTATTTAAGGAATAGTTGTTTTTTTCTTTTTTGTTTATTTCTGTTGTCTGTTTTTTTATGTATATGTTTTTCCTCTCTTTTTCGTACCTATCCCATTTCTCCATCGCATGATGTAATATAGTTTGAGTATAACGTTATTACGGATTATAATAGGTTGATGGAAATACATCGGTAGGCATAATATTTTATTACGTCACTATATTCGTAATCATATAATATAATGTAATATATTTGAATTGAAATTGCATTTGACCATATTCAATTCGTTACATAGGTATAATTCCGTCGTTCAATATTGATATACCTAATTATAATTAAGAAATATATATATATATATGTAGGTATGTCTAGGTACGCTAAAAATTTGTCGAAATGCAGGAATATTGGTATTGTCATTATTCATAATTATAACGCGTGGTATTATTATCATACTACGATTAATAATATGTGATATACATATATATTCTAAACTCTCTTCAATTCCCGCAATTTCTTTTTTTCGTATTCAAAATTTGCCCCTTGCTTTTCATGGTTACAATTTATATCCTTGTTCCTTCTAATTTATGTATGTACTTTCACAGTTGAGTGAAATGACTTAGATACTTATACAGATGGGCAGCCCGAGCACCATACTTACAAATCTTCGATTCACCGCGGGTTACTTAATTGCTATTGGCTTTTATACATTTTTATTATTATTATTACTATCGATCATTATTTTTAACGTGGTATAGACACAATAATACATAATACTGTATACACACGCAACTTTCGATCTCGATTTTATCTTTAGACGATATAAATTAGTTATATATGAACTAGATGTGATTAAATCCTTGACTAATTAGTCTTCAAAATTAACAAAATTCGACGTTTTTACTTTTTCTCATTATTCGTTTCAGCTGTCTTCAATGCATTAATTTTGATATAAACATTATCCAATTATAATTATATCAAGAATTTGTGACATTATTTTATGATCATTTAATTTTGTCGATGCCAATATATATTATATTAATGGCTATATATGGTATCGTATTTTATCCATACGACATGGAGATGTGTTTCGTAAATATTATTGATAAACTCATTCAACCATTCGATCCATCGCGAATGATCAGAATTTCGAAAGAAAGCAAAAATCCACCGACTGAAGTATACAATTCGAATTATCTATTTGTAGAATTTCGATTGATTTCAATACATAATTATACACGTATGATCACGTATGACGTTACGATGTATACTTGCATGTATATACATACGTATATATGCGTACTGATTGATACCTATATATACCTGTATTACGTATTGGTTTATTTTGAAATAGTTATAGTTTAGTTAATAGCGGAATGACGCACGAAACTGATTTCCGATTTGAAAATACATTTTTACTGTTGGTGTATACGATACTTAATAGAAAGCTTGCATCTATTCCGTTTCAATGAAACCGAAAAAAATGTATAAAAGCCTATTCAATTTTTCAACCATTTTACTAATTCATACCCGTGTACTATATAATGTCTAAGAATAGTTTATTATTCAAAATAATTGTACACCTACCTATATAGATGCAGTGTGTATTTTATCGATTTATTTGATAGATATTTATTCGAGCTAAATACCCATTATTATAAATGACAACCCCCCTCGCCTATCTACTACATCTATCTATCACTGGCGTGGAAAATATTCCCGATCTTCATCACACATGGTTTATGTGTATGCAGTGATACAGAGAATTATTTCATAACAACTTGACAAACGTTCGATCGTGACCATTTTTATTTGGTTAATTTATTTATTTATTTATTATTTTAGTTTTTTATTTCGCAGCACCTGTCGAAAGTAAAAATCAGGCATACAGGAATTCATAATAGTTCCGAAATTTTTCATCGTATCCTGCATTCTTCGATGTTTATAAAATTTTAAATACGTACATAAACTCAGCAATAAAATGTGATTTTGTTGAAATCGAGGACATTGTTTTACTATTGGTCTGGAATGTTAGTTTCGTTCGGAAATATTAAGAAAATGATCGAAAATCAATTTGATGGTTGTCCTCAAGTTTAGAGCGGGGAGCCTGTTTGTTTTCAAAGTTCGACGCCATAAATTTTTTGGCAACAAATTTCACCAAGTTCTAGACCTATGAGCCCAGAATTATCAAGAACTATCCCCGATGATGTGACCACTATTTCCTCTATCCTTGAGTAATCGAAGTTTGGACCATTTAGTGTTTAGTACATTCATTCGAATTCATTTTACGTCAGTTTACGGTCGAGACATACATTCAGGTAAAAACAAAAGAAAAGACTAGTGGTATCATCGCTTTCAATTTGAACAAGCAATTTTCTTTTACTCTTTTTTCGCTATACTTGTAACAATTCTACGTGGTGTAGTCCAAAGCTTTCTGTACCAGATACTCGCTAGTTCAACATTTATAACAATTCCGTTCTTCTCAAATACGGATTAATCACTGATTTAGAACATCTCGGATTGGTGAAATGGGTAGCATTCTTTGAACATATCTACGCGTATTCTTTCTACTGGGATTTCCATTGAATCTTAATTGTTTTTTGCCGAGAATTCAGCTGCTCAATATGGGCTGGGTAAATTATTTGGGTTGGAAACCCAAACCCAAACGAGCCACGAGGTCCGAATGATGTGCCACATGTTTTTATTGTCTATCAATTCTCACTCCCGGAAATATAAATTCAAACCACGCGACAGTATGGGCGAATTTATAACGTCAATCCTGCCTGCAAATTGCCAATAATCAAAAGTGAACCGGAATTTCGACCGTCTTCTATATGTGTCATTTTGTGTCATCGGTAATTTTAAATCGAACAAAATGGTGGAAGGTTTAAAAATTCCGGATTTAGATCCCGAATTTAGTGGAATTGGAGAAAAAAAATTCAAGTTAATAATTAACAACCATCAAATTGATATTGAAGCAATTTTTTCCATATGTTTTTAAATGAAAGTGAAATTTTCAACGAATAAAATGCTATTCTCCATTTGGAAGTATGCGTTCAATTATTATCCGCCGAGTTATAGGTAACTAAGTATTTGACATTTTGGAGGGTGATATTTTAAAAAAATTCATAATCCCCCGAATGGATACATGGATATAAAGAAACTGGAGAGAATCATGGATGTTACTCTCGCCAGGAGCTAGAAGGTGAAGAAAATTTCAACCAAATGCCCCCTGTGACATACAATTACTTTTCTTTTCTTCTGTATCACTTGTATTCATATATCTATGATGAGCACTGAGAATATTTCCTTTTTCGCTTTGTCTCATATTTTCATATCGTGTCGTATTTGTTGAGCACACAAAATTGCACAGACGAAATATCAGATTTGCCAGGAACTCCCTCCTCTTATTGGTCAACGAAAGTAGGTGTAATTATTATGCAATAAATATTGCGTCAAATTTAATGACCGAATTTCTTAAAATTATAAATAATGACAATTAATAAATCCGATTTGAGATCCCGTTTTTATATTCTCGTTTGATCTTCTTGAAAAAGTTTCGCATTCCACGGCAAACTTTTCAATGTCAATATTGATTATTTATTTGTTTGTTTAGTAATTTATCTTTCATATTTTGCTTACAGAGGCAAACGAAATGAAAAATTGTTATTCAACATGTATCTCATATGTATGTATGTACAATTGGTAGATGATTTCAGTTATGATATCTAGGTATATTATATGAAGTAGGAATTATCGATAGAATATTTTCAACCGGCGGCGGCATTATAACGAAATAAAATGAGAGATTGCCGATAACCTTTTTCTCCTTATCTTATACGCGAATTCGCAGAAAATAGGAAAAATGAATAGAATTTGGGTCATTCCTTCCCTCATTTCGAAAGCAATGTTTTTTTTTTTTTTTATCAACGTATATTACATACATGATGTTCCGGAGTATTTATAGTATCAAAAAATCGGATTTTCCCCACCCGGGCGATATCAAAATAGAGAATTTATAATATTATCTGTTATTTCTATCAGTTCGGGGTGCCTTACTGTGGCAAAAACATGAATAAATAGAATATACACATATTTAAAAATATATGTGTGATAATCCCAAGTTAATCGTTATGCATACACTATATAGAGCTTCAATTGCCTAAACACGCAAACAAACGTTATCCGTATAATACGCAGTATTTATTTAAAATCTGCAAAATATGTAAATATGTATTAATGTGTGTATGTATATGTATTTACTACATCACGCGGTATACATTTTTTATTCATTTATTTATAAATAAAAAATTGTTTTTTTTTCGGTTTTCTCGACTTTTTTTCAAATCTCCGATTATCAATATTTAGCTTATCACAGAAAAGCATATTATACATAGTACATAAACATATATCATAACACGCTGTATATGTAATAGATGATGATAGATTCCCTATGTTATTGTTGTTGGTTTTTAATGTTTATTACATGTGATACGTTATACGATAGTGTATACGTCGTAATAAATTTGTTGAAATTTAAAAAAAAATTAATGAAGAACAAAAAATACGATTTCCGTTGTCTGAAGAAAATTTTTCATAACTGGCGCACCTACCTTGTGTCATTTGATCCAATATATCACATTCTTTTCCTTCTTTTTTTCTCATATTTGAAATTGAAATCGGTGAAGGAAAGAAGGAAAAAAGAATTTCAATTAATAACGTACTTGATCAATTATTAAATTTATCTATAAGATTAGATTATCATGCTATCTCGATGTAATATTGCAGATAGTAATAGATTTCCTGGCAAATCATCCGTCTGATAAATTCAGGTCATTCATTCATTGAATATTATTAATATTATTAACAATGAAACGTAATGATAGACATTCTCTTACGCGTTATTTTTCATATTACGCGAAATGACTATCATTCAAACAAAAGATGATATTCCATTGTATCTCTTTTATTCAGAACTGAATTCAAATTTTTTCTGTACCTATTTTCATGAATAGATTTTTCCTCAGTTACCGCTGCATCCAACGAATTTGCTATTCATTATTTCAGGTGGATTGAATCGAGATTGAATGAAATTGGATCATTCGTTAATTTCAAGTGTTGAACAGTCATTATTTTATTTTATTTTATTTTAGTGTCTCTTCGTGACAGTAGGTATTATAAGTGTAGTATGTATAAGTATGTATAGTATGTAATTCAAGGAATATCATTATTATAGATTATGAATCAATTGATTCATGCCGAGTCTAACTAGCTAAAAGAGTCAAAGATCTAATGAGATCAGTTTAATTCGTAAATACATTTTTCTTTTCCATTCTCTTTTTATCTTTTTGTCCATTATTTCAAGAACAGTGAGTTCAGTCTCCCTATTCCTAAAAAATGTTGAAAAAATTTTACTCATCTATTCATTTACACCTAGATTATACGGTCTGTTTCCTTCAAACGAGCATGAGACAAGAAACAAAAAAAAAAAGAAAGAACAACAAAGGTTATGCCTAAATTCTATTTTATAGATATATAAATATTCGAATATAAGTATATAAATTATACTTATACAGCAATGAATATCAATGTATATCAATAAAGTGTATAACAATAATAATCCAGATAAATGCCTAGCTAGAAAAAAAAGACGTGCTTTTCGATTAATGATTTCATTCGATTGATTAATCTCAATCCATAATACAAATAAATAATACCATTCGATCTGCAATGAAAAATTTTTGTACAAAAAACAAATATATATATATAAACTGAATAAATAAAAAATACCGGAAATCTCTGAATACTGATCCTTTTCATTTTATATAATATTTTCAGGTCGATTTATGTAATTTTCTGTTATTCTCATGTTAAAAATAAGTGAATCCTGATCACGGTATAGAAAAAGAGCAGAAAGAATGAACTCGATCAATAATTTGTTTAGTAGTTGTTGTACTACTAACTTTGAGTCCATCGAATCTCGGTCGTTTAATATAATCTAATTATTATGATTATTATTTTCAGTATTATTATACAATGGAATTATTAATGAGCTGAAGACGAGAGAGAGAGAGAGAGAGAGTGAAGTAGAAGAATAATATGTATGTATACGTGTATGTGTGTATATGTGTGCATGTGTGTGTAGGTATGCATTGGGATCGATAAAATAAAAGTTTGGACACAATCATTAGGACAACACACCGCAAGTTTTAGGCCTCTGACAGCAACAGAGGCGACAAAGTCTGGCCGCAGGGCTCGGCTCTTCTGATCACCGTTCCTCACTACCTTCACCACCACCAGCCTCTTGTTGAGGCCTAACTATCTGATAAGTTATCAGGTACTCAGGATACGCCTGTTCTCCTCTATATACCACGTATTCTGGAAATGCTAAACCTCCTTGCGACGGTCTACCTACTACGCTATGATGACCTGGAGGTGCGTGTGCCATTTTCATAGCTGAAAATTGTAGGAACGATTTACCCAGTGTAACTCGACAAAGAAGTAGATGCCTGGAATGGAAAGAGAAGAGAATTCCATTAAACATTGTTTTCAATTATCAATTCTTATTTCCCCGAGCAGTGGAGATATTTTGAATGCCGAAAAATAAGACGATGAAAGTGGAAAATGCTTTACCTATGACATATGTAGCAGCTCCTGTCTTTATGAGCAGGACAACCAGTACCGCCGCAAATCCCATAAACATATTGATTGCTTTTACTACTGTGCTCAGCAAAGTAGATCCCTGCGCCAAACATTCCACCAATGTAAGCATGCCGTTCGTCGAAACCTTTTTGAACGATTGCATTGATGAAAGGACTTCCATGAAACAGCATTCTCTCATTGGCCTGTGGCGCAGCTGGACTAGGCGTAGCTCTTGGCGTTGTGCTAGGCGACGCTGGAGCAGCTCCTACTTCTTCGGCAACTTCTTGTCTCCGGTGAGCATAGCGTTCCCAAAGTTTACGATTTTGGACTTTTTGTATCTGCGAAAATTTCGAACATTTTAGACGAGGAAGTAAATAGTCTTTGTAGCTTTTCTCACTCTAAACAGAAATAACAAAATCGTGAGTTATTCACAAGTAATATAACGTAAAATAATCACCCGGACAATATTGTATCGAGAAAATACACCGCCGGAATGACCATTGTCCCTATGCTCGCGTATAGTGCTCTGCATTTCATCTTCGACAGCCAAAAATTCTTTATCTTCTGTTAAAAGATCAACTAATAACGTTCCAGGGTTTATCGAAGGCTGCCAAATGGATCCGCCAGCGCTTGATGTGAGTAATTTATCCATTCCTTTAATTAATTTATGTCTATAACCGTAGGCGGACACTCCGACTTGTTTTAAATCTTCGTGTCCCATCTCTGCCAATATATCTAAAGTGATTTGTTCTCTTTCGAACAATTCAAGCAAATGCTCCAAGCTCAGACTTTGGAGGAATCCAGACACCGATGTTATACCGCTTGTGTTACGATCCTCACAAATTTCTTTCACTTCTCTTTCAGAACAAGGTTCTATCGACGGCATCGGACTCAGGCAGGACGTCGGTCTGGCTAATGGGACGCAAAGAGTCATCGCTGCTCCAGATGGCATTATTACCGTTTCTTGAGTAAGTGGCGGAGGCGGAGTTACCGGGACTGAGGATAACATAAAGAATTCAAAGTCAAGTACAAAAGAATTGATAAAATAGTTGACATTATTCTTTGTTTTTGAACTTACCGGCAATTATGCTTGGCGGTCTACTAGGCGGAACGGAAGGCACAACCTGCTGCGATGCCATAGCATCTTGCAATAAGCATTTGACATCATCTGCACTCGCCAAATCAACTGGGCTCTGTCCTTCTTGATTTTTCAAGAATGGATCTGCACCATGGGCTAATAATAAAGCGCAGAGTTGCGTTCTGCCCTTTTGGGCAGCCTCGTGTAAGGGAGTAAAACCCCATTTGTCTGTAGCATTTACTACGGTATTATATTTTATCAAGAGAGCAGCTATATCCAAATGACCGTAGCTAGACGCATTATGTAAAGGTATAAGACCGCCTTTGTCTTGTGCGTTGACATCTGCCCCACGTTCCAAGAGGAATTCAGCAACTTCGAGATTATTATATCCGGCTGAAGAGTGGGTGGAAAAAGTAATTTTTATAATCGGTAGAGCTGAGCAATGTGCGACCAATTGAAAACTCTAATGTTCACACTATGTAAAAGAGATTCTACCCGTCAACCAATAAATAAATGAATAAATAATTTAAAACTTCAACTTTTGGTCGAAAGAAGAGATCCAATATAATAGAAATAGATCCATTCTTACCAGCCAGGTGCAACGGTGTGCTATTTCTGCCTTGAGCGTCTCTGCAATTAATATTATCCTGCGTAACTAGCCTTTGAACTCTAGCCAAATTTCCCTTCTTTGCAGCATCTAAAAGCGCGCTATTTCCTCTCAATAAATCAGCAACGTCTTGATCACCTTCTCTGACTAAATCTAAAGGCGTAGCTCCGTCCCTATTCTTTTTTGTTGCATCAGCACCATGTCTTAGTAAAAGACGAACTATCTCACATTTTCCTTTAGCAGCAGCCTCATGTAATGGTGTGAATTTCCAAAGATCTGCTACATTCACTGACGCCCCATGTTTTACAAGTAATTCCGTCACTTCGTAATGTCCGTATGAACAAGCATTGTGAAGAGGAACCAGACCGCTGTGAATTATTCATAAAATATCGGTAAAATTGATCAAATTAGAATATTTGAAGCCCCGAGAGCAAGGCTTCAAATGTAAGTTTGTAACATAAAAAATCTACCCCTTATCCTTTGCGTGAACATCAGCTCCATGCGCTAAGAGATATTCGACAACAGGGACTCTGTTATACCCTGCAGCGAAGTGCAGAGGAGTAGAGTGCCGCCCATCTAAATCTCGACAATTTACCGCATGCGGAGAAGCTTGTAAAATTCTCTCAACGGCAGTTAAATCCCCAGCTTTGCTTGCTTCAAGAAGTTGCGCTTCGATATCTTCCGTTCCGCTGGGTGGATCTGATGAAAATAATTTTGAAATTGTTGAAAAAACAAATGGACTAAATGACGGC
Source organism: Phymatocera aterrima (assembly GCA_963170745.1). Classification (NCBI taxonomy): domain Eukaryota; kingdom Metazoa; phylum Arthropoda; class Insecta; order Hymenoptera; family Tenthredinidae; genus Phymatocera; species Phymatocera aterrima. Next base: position 19,087,019 of record OY720660.1, read on the forward strand.
ATAAATTATCGACTAATTTATCTTCTGATAAAAAATAAAAAATAAAAAAACTGAAATAACAGCAATGCACAAGTTGGTTTACATATAAATTTTATTTTCAGGATTCTAATTTGAAGGTGAAAGCTGGTTTTCTTTGCTACATTACCTCACTCATCAACTATACTAAACACAATATCCTTTAATAAATAATGAAACTTACCTTGCAATATCTTTAGAACATTCTCTGTGGCTACTTGACTTGCGGCATATCCTTGCAAGGAGATTATAGACGGGTCAACATTATAGGATAAAAGTATCCTACATGCTTGAACGTTGTCCTCTCTGGCGCACCTAAATGCATTTATTAATATTCTTACTTTGAATATATTTAATTACTAGGCCTTTGTGAAACATCAATTGAACTTCATTATCAATGAAAGAAAATAAACAGATTACTGATTATCTGTAAGAAAACAAACCTAAATTTGATCCATATCTCCTATCTGCGATACTCAATTATCTCTCTCTCAGATAATGAAAACAAAAAAAATAAGCAAACAATAAGAACGATACCGTTTGTATAATTTGTTTACTAATGCTCCGAAAATTGGAAAAGAAGGCCTACTAATTAAATTAATTTGTCCAAATTAATGAATACTATAATTCTACAAAATTACCTATGCAAAGCGGTCTGGCCTAATCCATCTAAAGCGTTAACTTTAGCGTTATGTCGTAACAATACATCCATAGCGTCGTAATGAGAATGATCAGTTGCTATATGAAGAGGAGTAAGAAAGTCTTTATTCTTTTCATTTAATGCTGCATTCTTCCTTATCAAAGTTTCTATGACTTGTTTCCGTTTAGGATAAGGCGATGCCACAGCACAATGCAAAGGAGTATCTCCGGTGTAAGGATGTTTAAAATTAACTACATCCTGGGAGAGATATTTCTTCAATTTCGTCGGATCTGCTTGTCTGCAGGCATCCAAAAGGCAGTGTCCCTTAAATTCATCTGAAAAAAAAAAAATGGAATGTGATATTTCTTTATTTTTGTCTCTTACCAACGATTATCGTTTAGACGCTACTTACAAGCCAGCCTTTCTTGTAATTCCAGCGTCGGTGCAACGTCGATGGCACTTTTACTGTGGCAGTTAAGTTGCGTAGGATCAGCTCCTTCACTCAAAAGCAACGAGCAAACTTCTGCTCTAGATTTACTAGCAGCTTCATGGAGCGGGGTGAAAGCCCAAAGATCACTTGCGTTCACAGCAGCTCCGTGTTTTAACAGAGCTTCCGTTACTTCAAAGTGGCCGTAGGAACAGGCATTATGGAGCGGCACTAATCCGCTGGAATACGAATTTATCTACAGTTATTCCAGTGAAAAGAAGGATCACAATATCTATGAATTCTCCGCTCATTGGTTGAAAGTTTGTTTCTTGAATTATTGAACACAGAAATAATGTTAATGCTCACAGATTTTCATTCTTCATGAAGTCAAGATTAAAAAGTGACTCGATTACGATGAGAAGAAATATTCATACATAAAAAATGCAAATTGTTAATATTTTTCTAATAACTATCATGAATATGATGATCCTCTCGTTTACCCCTTGTCCTTCGCGTGGACGTCCGCTCCGTTCTGTAATAGGATTTGAACAACTCTGGATCTATTATATCCAGCAGCTAAATGTAACGGAGTAGATCGCCTACCGTCACTAGCGTGACAGTTAACATTCAACGGATTTAAAAGTTGTAGTAATCTTTCTTCATTTCCCGATCTAGCAGCTTCTAATAGTTCATCTTTTCTGTATTCACCAGTGAGAACGGGTTTAGTAGCCGGATCGGCTAATTCAAGCGCAGTTTTTCCCTCCGTATTTCTAATATTTGCATCAGCTCCGTGCTGAAGTAGAGCAATACAAACGTCTATTTTGCCCTGTGTGAAATTACGAATTACATTCAGGAAAGAATGAAGGGAGAAATACCATTGTTTCCCAAATATTTCAAATACTCGTAAATTGAGGAAAAAGCAACAATTCAGAGTATCATCAGTGTTTTTTTGTTACCTTAATTGCAGCCTCATGTAACGGAGTATAATTCCAGTTGTCTCTGGTATTGGGATTGGCTCCCGCTTCCAAAAGCAATCTTACTACATCAAAATGACCAAAAGAACAAGCGTTGTGGAGAGGATGCAGTCCTCCATCGTCACGAGCTTGTATAGAAGCGCCAGCGGATAGCAAAAACTCAACGACGTCCCTCCTACCGTATCCTGTTAGATCCATTCACGTTTTATAAATACATGAACGAGAAGTATAAATTTGTGACTGAATAATCGAGAACCTATCCATTGAGTTATAAACAATATACTATCAATATATATATATTCATCTCAAATTTGAAAAATTATGAATAAATACAAATATAGAGCTTCAAAGTAAAAGTGAGATGCATATATCCGGTGAAGAGAGGAGCATTCATTTTTTGTTCAAACGTTTTTTGGTCGTTCTTTTCCATTTCTTTCTCTTTAGGTTTGTAGGTTCAGATTTATTTTTGGAAGGCTTACTTCTTCCCCTTACCTTAGTTTACTTTTATGAACCGTTTTTTTCTTTCAAGACGGTTATAAAATGTATTTGAGTATGTTTTTGTTCTTTTGATTTGATATACATAGTATATAATTATTTATTTAGGGAATAATATCTTAGGCAGGGAGCGAGAGAGCAAAAGAGAAAATATATTCTTCATAAAACGGAAACAAGCTGGTGAGCCAAGCAAGTATAAGTACAGTTAGAACTTGGTTCTGCCTTGTAAGCAAGCAGAAGAAGAAGAAGAATAAGAAGAATGGATGAACCAGCTACCTCTCTTCCTATCGACACAAAGCACAGACTGGAAACTATTGCATTTCTACTTTGTTATATCAGACTATTATTATATTTTTATATTAATATGCCAAGGGGATAAACGTGCTTCAATAGACTGCTCCAAAAATTTCTATCACTTTCACTTTCTCTTTGATATACGCACATACCTACTGCTGTGATGTATGTGATAATATATTACGTTATATTTCATACCCTAATTATGTTCACCGAGCAATAAAGCCAGTGTAAATTATTGCCCCTGGCGATGATTATCGTTTGTTATGTATGAAATCCCATTGAGGATAAATAAATGTGTCAAAAAATTCGATCTTTCGGTAAAAAAAATAGCACGTAGGTGTATACATTTATTTATATGGAAACAAAGAGAATATTCAATTCGTTGCAATTCCATATTATTGAAATACCCGAATAAACTGTGAAATAAACTTTTTTTCATAACGCTAGAATAGAAGAAACGCACGATTAGTAAGAATCAAGTCAATAATTGACGATTTGAGAGAAAAGAATCGTACAGAATAATACAAATCATTGACACATCAAAGGGAATGTAGTAATTCGAATGAAAATATTATACCTACTCGATTCTAAACAAAAATACGAAATAGTCTGGAGACTTTGATACGAGCGTAAATAAATACCCGATTTATATTCAGCTCACTAAAAAATTAAGACAAACCTGTAGTTCATAACGACAGGTGGATTACGAATATCGGGGATCGCGTTAAATTTTCGTTGCGCAAACCCTAACCCACAGAAAAAGAGACAAGGAAAAAAAACTGTACATGGAATAATTGGTTATGGAATCAACAGCAGCGCATTTGATGAGCGCAATAAATTTGGTTATATTGAAATATAAACTTGAGCAGAGTTCTAGATTTGCGAAACATTGAAACAAGTAAACGTTCTTGAAGAAATAAATAAACAAATAAATAACAAAAAATAAATAAATTAACTTACCAGCTGCGAAGTGCAGAGGGGTAGACTTTCGTCCAGCGGTATCACGAGCGTTAACTGTTTGCGGTGTCACTATTTGTTTAACTCGTACTAAATCTCCGGTTTTACATGCTTCAAATAATTCACGAAATGGATCAGCACCGACACCAGTTCCTGGTAAGGGCTCCGAATTCGTCAACACTGCCCGTCGTCCAGTCATTTTACACCACCATTTTCATGCTACTGTCTCGCCATAAGCATACATACATTATACCTATGTATAATATTCTATACCTATATCTATACATTGTACTATATATATGTCATATTACAGACTCGCAACCAATGCGACAGCTGTACCATAGCAACCAGACTTTTTCAGGGATGCCGCTATACCGCAGTGCGCCCGAGGCCTAATTTTATTATACAATATTTCATATTCATCCAAATTTATCCTCCTTTCATTGCTTTTGATCTCGATATAATCAAGCCAGAGACTTTCTTTTGGTAGATTTTTTAACCTGAAACATACTCGAACGTATATTGATCTACTTCGAAAGGATACGAAAACCTCTATTTCAGGTTAGGTACTTCGAGGTTGTGTTTCGTTATCGGTTACCAGGCAATTTCAACCAATGAGAGTGTAGAATTCGCGAGGTGAGGTTTTTGAACAGAAATGGTTTTCTCGGCGTAACTGACGTCTGATTGTTATAATCGCCAATTATTAATCCTTCTAAAAAATTCCGTGTTCTTCTCAATATTATCTCCAATATGGCATTGAGTACTTCTTTTCATAAAAATGTGTATCTTTTATCACGAATGATTTCTCCGAATGAGGCATTCAGAAGACACTTTCGCGAGGTAAGAAATAAGGGATTTGAAAAATAAAAATATAACCTAACTATGAATTACGATGTCGCTCGTAAAATAATCTTTCATCAAATTCATATTAAATAAATTATTAATACCTTTATTATTATTATTATTATTATTATTCACGGGGTATTTTTTTATCATCGCTGCCGCAAAAAAAGTATAAAAATTATTTCAGTTTTTGTATACCTTGTTTTTTTTCTTTCATATTTTCGCCCAGGGAATGTTTGACAAACCAAATACAGCCGGATTTATTCACGTATCTCATTTTTTGCTCACGATATATGACATAGATCGTTTTAAAAAATTAGTCGAATGGCCAATAGTTTGTAAAAAAAGTGAAAGCAAATACAGGAATGATGTTAAAGACTTCATCGGTATAGTTGCCACGGAACATCCAGAAGCTGGATTTCCTTCTATTTTAGCCACCTATTTATTACACGCCGGCGGTACAAAATTCATTACCGTAATGTGGAAACTCTCACAGGTTGTACTCTTTGTTTATATCAAACGTGAATGTGAGTTTAACTTTTATTATTTTATGTTTGTTCCATCGAAAGCTGGTTTTTTTCTTATATTTGTTTATCCAAAAACGTGGAATCGTAGATTATTCTCCAAATTTCATCCATCAAACATCTCAATTTAAAGTCTAGTAAGGTTGCAGTTGAAAAAACATTGTCAAAGAAATAAACAAACAAACAAAGATTCTACTCCGTACTCTATAATCAAGAAATGTTTCAAATCATCCTGAATATATTTTCAGGTAAAAACGACATACTTTCCATACCGCAGTTAGGAATTGCGGATGAAGTTACCAAATCATTGTTGAACAATGCAATTTCAAATACTCATAGAAACATTATTGAATTAAATAATCGATTTTTAGACACTGAACAAAGGGCTAGGAACAGCGTCGAGTAATTACTTTGAATTCAATTTTCTAATTTGAAATGGTTGCACAGATTCTTTCAATACTTACATTTTTTGATATCTTTTCATGCATAATCTTGATCTATATTTCTAGAGAAGAAGCAAACGACATGAAAAATATTCAGAACGAAACTTTTGAAAAGAGACAAGCGATAAGTGAGCTTGCTTCAAAAGCTTTAGCAGCTTCGGTTGTTAAAAAGAGATTGATGGATATTCAGGATGTTGAAATTATCAGCAGTGAGTATTCTCTTACTTTGTTATACTCCATAATCTTATAAGAAATTTATTTTTGAATGTTCCGGATATCTAAGTAGTGATATAATGATTTTATACATGTATTCATGAAATACTTGATACTTTTAGTGTGGAAAAGTAATCTAACGAATCAAGTGAAGAAACTAAAAGAAATGACGAGTATTTTGAAAACGGTGGAAATACTGAGCACAGAAGTTGCCGAAGTAACAGCAAGTCTATTAAACGATTCCAGGACTCTGAACGTATCTAAATTACCAAAAATAGACACAAATAATGATTTGCATTCAATAATACCGCCAGAATCACAGGTCAGAATAATCAAACGTTATTTAATCAAGGTCTTGGAACACTAAGAGTCAAAATAAGTCTATGAATGTGCATTGGGGGAAGAATGGTTCATTCTTCACCGTCATTTGAACTTTTTTTATTTCCGCAGGTTCTGTTGTCTCATATGTACAAGGAGGGAAAATTGGTGTTACACAACTTGTTGAAAATAGTTCACATGATGTTAAGTCAGTTGAGAAAACAATTGCAAATTCATAGATTGCAGAATTTGTCTCAATGTCAATTACAAATAGAAGCGAGTAATGAAGACGCTGTTTCTATGTGCAGTTTATTCCTCATGTTACTTGACAAAATTACTAGACTTTCTAGCGAAGTACACAATTCTTTGAGAGATAAAAATGTTAAATATGTACCAGACAGTGCCGAAATCCTTTTACGAGTTATGGACGATGTTCTTTTTATGCCATCCCCTACCATCTGTATCGATACTAATTCAGATTCAGAAAAAACCGATGTTCAAAATAGATTGGCGTTAACACCAGTCGAAGGTTACTTTATTCATAAATCTCATATCAATTCTGAAGATCAAGTATCCTCAACATTAAAATAATTTGTACAATATTTCATTTTAAATGAATTTGCAGGAGCGCACAAAGCGTTGTTTTCTCGTCACAAACGTAGGGAAGAAACGACGCCACAGTCTTCAAAGTTGAGAACAAATTTATTGGTATCGAGAATTAATTTCGACGATACTTTGTCCTCAATAAAGAGTGAACGACTTACGCCGCAGAGTCGAAGGATCAAAACATTGTCTAGGATGAATACATCGATGTCTAAAAAGTCGGAAAAATATTCTAGACTATTTTCGGTGCATCCTAAACTTCACAGTAGCCGAGGTTTGTAGAAAAATTGTCTATTTGATACACAATTAGGATAAGAATTGATAATTTTTTGTATAAATCGAAGGAACTGACTGTGTGACTTGAAGATTATACAATCCACACGTTTCTGAATTCCCTTATAATAATTTTGAATGTATATATAAATTCCAGGAAATATCAGTATGCTATCAATGCCGTCAAGTCCAAAGGCAAATTCGACTGCACTGATGAATACAATAAGCGAAACGAACAGCATACCAGAATTGAGCTTGGATTTTACAGCCAAAAGTTTATTCAATCTCAGTAAAGAGATAATTAGTGCGGTTTCTGTGATGACGAACCCAACGAATCGTTCACCGCTCAAGCAAAATAAACCTCATTTGCCAGTAGAGTCGGTAAGGGAAGAAAAAAATGAAGAAAATATTGAAGCTTGCACAAAATCGAATAATCCTTCGAAAAAATTGATAAAACCAAAACTGGATGACGATAGGGAATTGGAAGTAATTAGCAGTGAATGTGAACCTGTTACTGAAAGTCCACAACGTCGTAAAAGACGATCTATCAGCGATTTAGTTGAACGATATAAACTAGTTTTAGAAAAATCAAAAATATCATCTCACTTAGAAACTAGTGAACAAAGCAACGAAAGTAAATGACATTGTTGGAAGACTGATATCGTTTCATGAAAATCATAAAGTAATAATAATTCAGCATTTTGATATTGCTATCGTGCCTTAACAATAGGATGCAAAATGCCCTTTTGTTGAGAATATGTCATAACACCGAAATGTTTTCAATATACCTAGATAGTGCCATTATTATTATTATCATAAGAAAATCACAGTGAAACAAGACAAACAAAAAACAGAACTGGAGAAGTGTCTGTTTGGTTTTTTTCAAACCATACAATATTATACTCATTTTAATAATTCATTCAGTAGTATAAGGATTTCTAATACTCGTCTTTCGAAGGCTTTTAACAAAACTTGAAAAAAATAATGTTCCGTATTATAGAATTCAGGAGAATACTTCAGTAATATAAGAAGAATTAAGGATATCAAACAAATTTTTCCTTTGTATATTTTAACATTGTATGTATAATTCTGAAGATATTCGCTATGAAAGATTCATATTTTTGTACATACAATATAACTAACGTAGCTAGTTGCATAATTAAATGAGAACCGATTGAATAAATGAGTGAATGAATGATTTAATAAACAATGATAACGTTATAATAATAAATTTTGTAGGTATATTTTTGTATGCAGTTCTTTACTTATAGATAATTTTACTGAAATATACAGTAGATATATTTTGAATATTCTCTCAATAGATACATCGATGTAATGAATAATAGATAGAAGTAAATCACATACTCAATTAACGATTAATATCTTTCGGTATAAAATTAAATTAAAGAAATAAAAATACGTAAATAAGAATTTAGTGTTTTTTTTCCCTCTAATCTTTATACTGTTCTATCAATTTAATTATGCATAGATATGGCAACTTTCGACGATGGCGTCAGGAGAGTGATAATTTTCGGATAATCATTTTCTTCATTTACAAATCCTGCGTTATGATGTAATCGAAACAAGTATAAATTTGTGTATGCACATGGTAGCTTCATGCTACTTCCACCGTTCAGTGTATATACCCTTCTACACTGAACGCTTCCACCATGTATCGTAGCCGTGATGCACGTTACACGGAGATTGTCCTATCAACTTTTCGTATGTGTGGATCACGCGTTTCGACGACGGCGACGCCTGCCCACCATAGCGCCGCGACGTCTTTCCTCGTTGCCTCGTTCTCCTCAATTCACCTCTCCGCTCCTCTTTACCGCACAGATTGAGCTTCCAGTCGTAAGGTCATACACACGCATTTACTACAGTCAGGTACTTACAGTGTTGCTGTAGCTCGTGCTGCGCTCCGCGAGTGGTGAACGTGACTTTTCGTTTGACAATCATGGCTGGTGAGTTATAACAGGCTATTTATTGTTTACCAGTAAATACAACCAATATTTGACCTAATTTTGTAAGAACAATATCGACAGGTAATGGAGACGGTGATATAATGTTCAAAAAACTTATAGAAAAATCATTGACATATTTAGTGATGCTGTAACATTGCATTAACCTGTATTACGGAATCATCTTATTTTATCGGGTACTACGTGTTTGAGAGTTAATTCACATATTTCAGAGTTTCTTCAACTTTTTTATCGATAAGAAATAAAGAAAAAAATTGTTCTCTGTCATTTGTTTAATAACGTCTTTTATTCGTCGACTTATGTGTGTCAATTCCCGTGCCACATCATCGCGATACATAGTTGAGAACATGTAACTTGCAGTATTAGATATAAATATGTAAATGAAAAATATACATATTATGCTAAAGTGTGCGAAATTTCTGCTAACGTTCTCGAATGATTTTCATATCCTATCAAAATATCGAACCGTCGAAATAGTAAAATCATCTACAGATTTGTTCGTTGATTTGTTATCAAACCTTGCAGCAGTTATTAGTAAATATAACATTTTCCTTGTTCACAATCTCATAATAATAATAACATAATAAGATCCTAGATTTATTATTCATTATCACCAGAGATTCTGAGTTCCAGATATCTAATTTCCAAAGAAAATATCACCATTTGTAGTTGATTGCATCAGTTCAAAAGTCAAACTTCAATCGTTCAATGAAACTATATTTAGATTCCTGCAACTCGCTGTAATATTCAAATAGAATATTTAATTTATGAAGTAAATACCTACCGTTCATCGTTCTCTCTCTTTCTCTCTTTTGAGTCTTCAAATCATGAATATTTAATTATTGAAATAAAAAATAAGCCTGACTATAATGAGTGTAAGTTATTCAAACGTGACGTAAACTGTTCTTCAATTCGTTTCTTTATCTTGAATCTTTTTTGTGACTACTTTCAGCGGAAAATCCCTACAAAAATTTACTCAAGACTATAAATATCGGAGGAAAAGATTGCCGGTATTACGATATCACTACTTTCGGAGATAAATATGGTGAGTTACTTCTTTTTTCTTATTTATAAATTTAATAAATTTCTAAATCATAATCCTAACGTATTGTCTTTTTACAGATAAATTGCCTTTCTCTATAAGGATTCTCTTGGAAAGCGCAGTGAGAAACTGTGATGAATTTCAAGTGAAAAAAACCGACGTTGAAAAGATTTTACAATGGGAAACGAACCAAAAAGTTCCAGAGGGCATCGAAGTCGCTTTCAAACCGGCGAGGGTAATTCTCCAGGTAATATAACAATTTTATATTCCATTTGTTGTAACCGTGAGGTTTGATTCAAATATTCATAGAATTTTTGTATTATTCATTGCATATGTGAGGTAAAAATTTTGTTTCATAATCCATGATGCTTGGAAATCTTGGCGGATGTACGAAATGTTTATTCTAAACTTGAGATCGTAATGCGGAGTTAACAGAGATAAGAACACGTTGCTAACTCACACATCTGACTTCTAGTATTTTATTATTAATAATTAGATGATTGCATAACAATTATATAAATGTAAGTGGAAACTGTAAATCGCTATCGCTGATCAAAGGTCATGCCGTGTTCAGTGCTGGCATTGCTTATCTGCAGTTTTAGAAATATTTGAGCCTTGTTGATTGCACTCCGTTCCATAGTTTCATCATCGACAACGAATATTCTTATCATGATAACATTGTATATATCGATGAAGGAATCTTGGTCATGTGAGATTAAAACTTTTTAGTTGGTCAAAATATTGGAGATTAGAATGAATTAAGAATTAGTAAATAGTTTGTACTTCGATTGTGCAATTGATTTACTTTTCATGACTATAGCTACCTCATGAAGCTCTCAAGTCAAGAATATATGTAGGATATTTAAAACAAAATATTCTGGATATTCTTATTTGTTCTCATTTATTGATTTTTATTTCACAAATTTGCTCAGGATTTCACTGGAGTACCAGCAGTAGTAGATTTCGCTGCGATGCGGAATGCCGTTCAGAATCTCGGCGGAGATCCAGACAGAATAAATCCAATCTGTCCCTCAGATCTTGTTATTGATCATTCTGTACAAGTTGATTTTACTCGAGGGTAAGTTGTATTATGAGAATGACCACTCAATAAAATTAAATCAATAATTAGTTCCATTAGAGACAAAGAAAGAAGAAGAGAACTAGAGTATAAAACGTATTGTACTGCGAAATAAAGGTATTAATTTTATCTTGCAGTTGATATTCACCATAGTAAGTTCATGAATGTACAACTTTAATCAACAAATGTGTAAAATGAAATGTTTCATTCTCAGGTGATAGACCTGGAGCATAAATAATCAATTTAATCGAGAATCATTATTAGAAATTGTTGAACAAATTTCAGCAATCTAAAATTTTACAATAACAAGTTCGAAAGTGTGCTTTCAACTTTCTAGTTTTACCGTGAAGCTGTTTAAAATATTATTCACTGAAGAAGAATTTTAATCCATTAAAGAGAAAAAGTTTTATATGCATTTTCTATATTTACAATTATTCATAAACTGCCTAAATTTATCTCTATCTTGAGAAATCTCGCTCAAATAATTTATTTTTCTTTGATTACAGCGACAATGCTTTGAAAAAAAATGAGGACCTCGAATTTGAAAGGAACAAAGAGAGATTCATGTTCTTGAAAGTGAGTCAGAACTGTTAATTCTCACCAAAAATTAAATTCTGTCTTTTGAGTGTCAATCCACAGATACATTTTTCTCCCGCAAATAATATCCAAATCTCTACACGAATGAATAGAAAAAGTCATAGAATCGACTTCATAGACAATAAAATATCCTATAATATTGCTGCGGCTAATCTTATCTTTTTCTTCTTCATTCCTCGAATCTAGTGGGGTGCGAAAGCGTTCAAAAACATGTTGATAGTGCCACCAGGAAGCGGAATCGTGCATCAAGTGAATCTGGAATATCTCGCCAGAGTGGTATTCGATAGCAATGGCCTTCTTTACCCGGATAGTGTCGTTGGAACAGATTCTCACACCACCATGATCAACGGTCTTGGAGTTCTTGGCTGGGGGGTCGGCGGTATAGAAGCTGAAGCAGTTATGCTTGGTCAAGCAATATCTATGCTGCTTCCTAACGTCGTTGGCTACAAACTCGTCGGTGTGCTAAACCAATACGTTACGTCAACGGATTTGGTTCTGACAATTACGAAGGTAAAAAAACATAAGATATGGAAAATTCGCAATGTTCGACTTTCTTTTCTTCTTTATATTTTTGCTCTCTATACAAATTAACATAAAACCATTTTTTTCTTATTCACAGAACTTACGCCAGTTAGGAGTAGTCGGAAAGTTTGTTGAATTCTTTGGGCCGGGTGTAGCGGAATTAAGTATAGCAGACAGAGCAACGATTTCAAATATGTGTCCCGAGTACGGCGCTACAGTTGGATTTTTTCCTGTAGATGAACAGAGTTTGATGTACCTTAGGCAAACTAGTAAGTGTGGAAAACATTCCTAGAGTTAAAAAAGAATAAGAAAAACTATTATTATTAGTATTATTACTACTATTATTATTAACGGACATAATCATTCTTGTTTCTAGGTCGTTCGGAGAAACACGTTAATTACATTGAGGAATATCTCAGAAGTGTGAAGATGCTGAGAAATTACAATGACGTAAGTCAAGACCCAATCTTTTCTGAAGTAGTTACCCTGGACCTGGCCACAGTTGTCTCGAGTGTAAGCGGACCGAAGAGGCCTCACGATCGAGTCTCTGTCTCTGATATGAAAAATGACTTCTCGAGCTGTTTATCTTCCAAGGTAATGAATATGACAATTCATAGATTGATTATAGGGCATCGTTTGTCGCATAGAATATAAAATTCCACAAAAGATTTGAAAAATTGAAAAAATAAAATGGCAGAATATTAGAGGAGGTGCTTTTACGATTCATTGAATTTTCTAATGATCGTGAATTCATATTTTCGAAAGAAATGGAACTGAATATTCGGAACAATTTGAATAATTGAAAATGAGTGAAAATCACTTTTAACTTGTTGCAAACTTTGGAAAAAAATGGAACTGAGAGATTCTGAAAGCTGGCAAATATGAGAATTAGAATATCAGAAGTGTTTCATAAAATTCGATACAATTTTTGGATGAATATTATTTTTCCTGATTTTTCGTTGCGTCAACGTCATTTCAACCTTGCTGCATAATCTGATTTACTTGTTGGCGACGCAGAGTTTAATGTCAATATATATATATGACGAATAAGAATGCAGGTGCAACGATGATAAGCCAGCACTTGAATGGGACAAACATAACCCAGTGACGAAATAGAAAATAATATCGTCAAACAGAGCCATGTCTATCCCATATTGTACTTCATACTGTGTTACTGTACACTGCTTGACTGAAAGAAAATAAAAAAAGCACTAGAATAGGAAGAAGCGTTGTCATAAGTCAGTTGAAGGAGTTCAATATAATCTATGCATCGAAAAACTGTTTTAAACACTTTTTTTTCGTAATTTTACTAATTTTGAGTATTTTGGACAGAAAATTTACCGTGAAAATTCAAAAACAATTAAAAATCGATTTCACTGACTGATACATAAATAAGATTCAAAACTTTTCCATTTCATTAGATTGAAATTTTTGTTTTTAAACTCGTTATCATCACGAATCGATGCACAAAAGTAAATTTGTAGTAGGTTTCTCTAACGTTATTCTTTGAACCGGATATAGGCATAATGCATTGAACTCTTTTAACCGACCGAGAAGAAAGTAAAATAAATCAATGAATAAACAGAAAATGCGATAGACAGACTTGAATTTTACTCCGAAAATCAGAAAATACTGATCTAATAATTAATCTATTTGCGTGCGATGATTGTGGGCAACGGATTCGCAGGTAACTACTGCTGTGATATGAAAGTATATTAACCACACATCACTTCAGGAGTTCCTTCGAACCGCAATGTCCTTTTAGAATGAGATTATTTCGTTCATATTCCATTCTTTTTTCTAGTGCTCCTGTAAAAATTCTCAATGATTTTTGAAGAGCGACAAGTGCATGGTATTCAGTACGTTAGTCACAAATAAAATTCCGGGTATTATTGATGTTCGATCAAGAATTACGATTTCACAATATTATCCTTACCCCACGATGTACATCAGTCTTCCGAATCGGTGTTATACCTTTTCTTCATCCCTCGATGTTATGTCGCGTACATTTTGCCTTGCTGATCTAGCTTTATGATACTTCATTCACCATACAGTTAGATCACCAAAGAAAAATATATGGGACTTGGGTTGTTTGTTTTTCTCATCTTTTTTCCGGTATAAAACTCGAAATATCGGTCCAATATTTTTCCTCGTCTTTTGCTGTCTTCGATGATTATTCCGGCTGTCGGAGACGAGTATTTCGATCTAGTCACGAGTTGAAAGAGACCGTGTCACTAGATCGATACTCCGCCCCCAGCAACGTGACACGAAGTTAAAAATTGTTTTTTTTTTTCTATTCATCCTTTGAAACACCATTATTATGAATATAATATAATCAACTATTTAATATCGTTGAAATGTGGCTAGCATAGGATGAATCCTACCCGGTGAGGTCTCAATTTTCTCCACTACCGGATGGGATTGCATCCGACATCAGCCGTTTCGTATTATATATTTTTGTTACTCTTTCTCTTTCTCTCTCTCTTTCAATATTAGGTCAGCAATTTTGGAATAATAACAAAGGATATAACGTGTTGAAATTATATATTTACAATTATGTATCATCAACACTTTATGAAGCGAAAATATTTCCGTTTAAATTACGACAAATCACCGCGGAAAAACGATTCGAAAATTGAATAGATATAAAATATCACTTTGCAAAAATTTGAAGATTTCAAAGTATAGATCGCGTTTCGATATATCGTATACGGTTGCCATGAAAATTCTCTTATTATTTCACTATCCGAAATTATATGTACGTCGTTGCAAATTCGATCGAAAATATCGAATTTCTTGAGTAAAGTATAAACTTATACTTGACGAAATGTGAAGTTCAGATTCAACGTTTATTGTTACACCGCTATGTTAGCACTGCTAAAAGTAACTCGGAACTGATGAACTCCGTGGCTAGCAGGCCCCCATATATACGTGTAGGTGAGCCAGCCCCCGCCCCCATCCCCATCCCCACTGCTCAAAATTACCTTCGGTCACCCCCGTTTCTAGGTTTCTAAGAAATATTGAAAAATCGGCAATTCTATTGGCTACTCAGGTATGCACAGGTATACCACGGGATCTCCACTCCGAACCAATAGGTCTCTCAGGCAAATTTTCGCCCTCAATAATATAGTTACTATCCTGTATAGATATTATATCCTCGGGGCGTTTGATTTTGACAAATTTTCACAACCTCTGTCGAAACGTAGGGAGTTTGAAAAATATTTTTATACCACAAGTTATAATAATAGCGACTCTTCTTCTTCTCAATATGTGTAACATTCGTTGTATTTTGGGTTTATCCTTTTAGACTCTACCTCTTTTTTTCTCTTATTTAACACAACTTCATTGCACACGCAATAAAATTGTGAATTATTATGAATATGCAGCTTCATTTTAATTGTGCTCCGAATTTTCTTTTCTCGTCTCAACTCAGTTAATCTTCCCAAATTTCGTGCCAACTATCAGGCAAAGCCTGAGTCCGACGACTCAAATTTCGCAAAAAGACTTGAGTCTCCGAATTTCATGAATGCAGAGCACAATTCATAAGATTAACGGAGTATCATAACGTAAATTACTTCAAACCGATACAAAAATTGCCAGATATGAATTTAACCAATTAAATGCATGAACAAAAATCACATATCTACGAGCATTGACGGTGATTTTGTATGGCAGGTCATCTTTTATACCTGTATAGAAATCGGTTCAAACAAATTACGATACGACGTTGCTATGAGCGGTTGGATATAAATATTTTAAAAATCTTTGAATAGAAATCAATCGAACAAACGCTTTGTTAAATAAAAACTCACGATTGTTTCTAGAGACAAAAAGTTAAATATTATTCATTTGTTCTTAGCTCGTTGGCACGAAGGTGCAAACGACTCTCTTATAATTCGCCCGCCGGTTATATTAACTATAATTATACTATTTGAATCTGGAACGACTGACTCTTTTCTACTCAATTCTTTGCTAAAAATTTACTTTTATACATTTTTGTTTAATATATTCGTATACATTGTTACTAATTTTCATACGGGTCACAAACATTTTTCATAAAATTGCACAGTCGTACATGTAAGTATCGCTCACTCCTACGAGTAATCGTGCAATGATATCCAGATCATTGATTTCATCCAGACGCTGCTGATTACCGAGCTCATTTGTACGCGCTTGTAGCTAACAATCGCACCTAAGGCTCTTGCGGTCTTATAATTTTCAATTTGCCGTTATCCACTTGTGAAATTCATTGGCATTCCTTCAAGCAGTTCTAGAATACTGTTATACGAAAAATCTGTCAACATCATTACCAAACTATCAGGGTATATCGGAATTTATAAATCAGGGGTTGAACCTTTCGAAATCAGTCTCCAGGTCGTAACGTCTCGATAACGCGTTCAAATTTCTTCCGTGGTTTTGAGCTTCATGAACAAAAATTCAAATTTTGTTTAATCTACTATGCAGATTTAGCGTTGTTATTATTATTATTATTATTATTTTTGTTTTGCAAGTAATTACCGATTAAGAATGAAGAAATGGGGGGAAAAAAAATAATCGTCTCGCACGTCACGGAGAAAAGCTTTTCTCCGGTGAATCATAGGTCACCTCACCATAAATTCACGGGGTTTTCTGTTTGCAAATAATAAAACGTGACATTTATTCGTGTTTCCGACAAAATTTGTAAGTTTCATTCTGTCAACGAGGCAATGTTTTTCAAAAACAATATAATGGCTATGTAATATTAGTCATTGGCATACTTCATTCGTAAAGTATCACAAATCGTGCATGAGCATGCAGCTAAATACAATGATCATACAGTGTCATTCCGTTATACAAGTAGAATGTCTGCGTAAAATTCAGGCTTCATATATGAAGAAACAATTTAACAAAAATAAATCATAAATATGTTCCGCTATTATTGTCTCCATACTATTCTGAGACAGTCGTTGACGATGATTTCACAAAACCCGAAAGTATTACCTAGGTCTTTCTATAATCCGTATCCTATGCCAATTCGGAAAGCCGCGTTCCGACACCTGCGCTAGGGGAGGCTCTTTCCGCGCGAGGTATGTTGGTGTACGTGCACCTTCGCCAAATGCAGGTAGCCAGAGTACCGAGAACTGTCCCTCTGCAGGCCTGAAGTCGCCCCGAAATATTTCAATACGTTAATCTCTCGTATTGTCTAATGTTATACTGTATTATTATCCATTCTTTTCATCTACGTACATAATGACGCAGGAAAGGACGACGGTTCAACGGACAAACAAATTATTGAATCACGATTTGTCATATTATTCGAAATCGCGTGATTATTATACGGATGTTTGTTATTCTCACTTTCTATAAATTTCCACCCTCCGGGAAAACAAGATTATATTTATAGAATTTGTGACTTTGAACGTTGTTTCGAAAATTCCGCAACTCTCACTCGAAGGTAGAAGTTATAAGTAATTAATTTCTAATCTTCTTCAAATCTAAACGCGGAATTGAAATAGTAATGACGTGTTTCGTGAGAACAGAAAATATATAATATTACTTGAGTTAAGACACTCTGATAAATTTTTGAGATTTTATAATTCTGACATGTTGTATGAAAACGGAGAATAATATACTCTTCTTGAACAGAAACGACGAATACTTATCCATAGAGCGGGTATATATTAGTCATCGCTACAGCAGAAATATTTGACTTACCAAAATTGAGAAACTGATGAAACGATACTTTGAAATTATACTATATGATTGATGATTATCGTCACGATATTTTAATATCTTAACAAATCTTAAATTGCAATACTACATATCACCGTGTGGACTTTGATATCGGCTTGAACCTATAACGCATAGACTACTGCAAGCCGGCTGCTCAGAACTGCAGTATAGAATCTGGCAACCATACGCGGAGCTATTACACGCGTCTTTTTAAATTGCTGATATGACATCCTTCTTATTTTGCATTGCCCACGATTTCTATTTACTGTGTGTATACTTATACGATACTGCACGTCTCTGCAGGCGCCCCGATCCTGATTCTTTTCTACATCTCTTGTATATTGGAATAATAATTGGTAGATCAATCGTACATGAGATACAGGTATAAAGAATTTGCTATCTCGATTTATAGCCGTCTCAAGCGATTGAGTTTTGAATTTCAGTTGACTTTTGATAATTAGCGATCGTTTGAATTCGAATCTCGATAGTAACGGAAAATTCATCTTCTAATATAGGTACTTATTGCAACGATTTACCGTACAGAAATTTCGTTTTCATATTTCCCAAATGAACCGTTAAGAACTTGTAGAATCCTGAAGAAGCGTGTTATAATGTATGTACTATATGCATGAAAAAGAGCACCTGAAGTTTCGAGAACAATAGACTAAAGTGCATTCTTAACGGAAACGAGTCCTCAGTGATCGACAGCAGTTTTGCCTACTGCTGCGGAGGTATAAAAGGGTCTTAAGAAAATACGAGACATCAAGTAACTTACCTTCCAAGAAGTGCCTCTTGCTTGTTATAGAGGTACTTTCTTTCCCCTTATTTTCCCTTCGTTTTACCCCCAAAATAGGTTTTCGAGTTTCAATTATTTCACCGTTTTTGAGCAAAGTCAATGCATAATAGCTCGTTAGTACACTAAATACAATTACCTATGCGAAGAGTGTAATTAACGAGTATTGTCGAACTCTAATCCTTTTCTATATATTTCTCTAGTTTACTAGACGATTTACGTTACTCATATACTTTAACGTTACTCAGTTAAATGGGCTAGGAGCTAATGGTTTCGTAGATTTTCGGAAACTTAGTCGTCATATATACCTACTGTAACTTCCACGAAACAATAAATAACTCATATAACTCCTCTTTTCCTTTATACCCCAAATTTTGTCTTTTCCTTCTCACCTGCGTGAATAAATCCGTACAAATTGACGCCTTCGACAACTTAGATTTCGAAATTGAGAAATATTCTTCGAATTTCGATCAAATCTTAATCTTTTAGGTCTATAAAATTCAAGCAATCGATTGTATTAGATCGAGGAAATATCGCATATGCAAATTTTATACTAATAAGATGAATTGCAGCTACAAAAGTGATTACGGTTGAGTAAATTTTGCTAAATTGTTTAAGATCGTTTCCTATACCTGCGAATAAAAAATCTTCACCTACTACTCAATGAGAAGAAAACAAAAAAATGCTCCTGGATTAATTTTGAATATAATTTAGAATCGTGACTTTCGTTTGGATTAAATTCTGAATACGTTGCGTTCACTATACTCAGCTTGAGGACATTCACCTTGTGTAATTCTCAAGAATTGTCGATTTCAACATTTGTCATACGTCCGTGTATAGCCAGGGCTCAGCTTTGCACGAATCAGCAAATTCTACTTTGAGCGACAG
Organism: Phymatocera aterrima; assembly: GCA_963170745.1. Taxonomy (NCBI): domain Eukaryota; kingdom Metazoa; phylum Arthropoda; class Insecta; order Hymenoptera; family Tenthredinidae; genus Phymatocera; species Phymatocera aterrima. The sequence continues at coordinate 19,106,655 of OY720660.1, forward strand.
ATCTCGTAATTTCAAGAGGTCAATCACTTCTCTACACTTTTCTCCAGATTAAAATTATATACTTGCGGATGCACATCAAATATTTAATTTTCGAATTTCGTATCAACTTGAGCTCTCAATCAAATTTTTGCCGAACATTTCGCTGCAGATTTTTCCTAGTTTTTACATTCGTTTATCTCATCTTATAAAATACGCTTCTAAGTCTTACAACAAGTGATCGTAAATTAACCATTCCATATTCACTAGCAGTCAATATTCTGGGTTGCAGCCAAAAATAATCTTCCCATGTGGAGCACGTAATATTTTCATGAGTTTATGATTCATGTTTTCACAGATTGGTTTCAAGGGATTCGGTCTTGGGCCTGAGAAATTGAAGATGGAGGGTAGATTCCAATTTGAGGGTAAAGAATACGCTCTAAATCATGGCTCGGTGGTCATTGCAGCTATCACTAGCTGTACGAACACGAGTAATCCCAGTGTAATGCTTGGCGCTGGTAAGTAATAAATATCCACGGCCGAAAATTTGCATTTGTATAGTCATCTTATAATATTAGTCTTATAATATTTCTGGATAATTTCCTAAGATCTATCCTTCAGAAGTTGATACAATTATTCTATTGTACAATGTATATAACACAAATATCTTGTGTAATAAATCCTGTTCATTTTTTTCGCAGGTCTCCTTGCAAAGAAAGCAGTTGAAGCTGGCCTCACTGTAGCTCCATACATAAAAACGTCCTTATCTCCAGGCTCCGGAGTAGTAACTTATTACCTGAAAGAAAGTGGAGTTATTCCAAGTCTAACGCAGTTAGGATTCGATGTAGTGGGTTATGGGTGTATGACCTGTATAGGAAACAGCGGTCCGCTTCCGGACTCGATGGTCGACGCGATTGAAAAGGTTTCATCAAATTCTATTTGATTATTATTCATTTTAAATGATTCTATGACGTATAAAAAAGAACATAAAAGAAAGAGTACTTCTGGTACATTCTATGGAAAAACTGGACCGAAATTGAAAACATTCTTTCATCTTTCCTCAGAATGAACTTGTCTGCTGCGGAGTTCTTTCAGGGAATCGTAATTTTGAAGGCAGGATTCATCCGAACACTAGAGCAAACTATTTAGCATCACCACTTTTAGTTATCGCCTATGCAATCGCAGGAACGGTATTCATTGACTTTGAGACAGAACCTCTTGGTAAGTACCTGCGATTCTCTGTGAAAAATCATATATTTCATCGACAAGTATTAACTGTTCATTTGGAACTGAGATATTCTGTGAATAACGGACGATCTTGTGAGCAAGATCATTCAATAAAATATTTTTTCTTTTCGTCTGAAAATGTATGTCATCATAATGTTTCCCAACTCTAAAATGCTCAATAAATCATTTTTTCTTCCAAAGGACGCAGAGCTGACGGCAAGGAAGTATTCCTTCGTGACATATGGCCAACACGTGCAGAAATTCAGGCTGTTGAGCAGAAACACGTGATTCCAGCGATGTTCAAGGAAGTTTATAGCAAGATAGAAAGCGGCAGTGGAAGCTGGTCGAATCTGCAAGCACCCGGGGGTCAGCTTTATCCATGGGACGATGAATCAACGTACATAAAACATCCACCGTACTTCCAAGGGCTAACTAAAGTAAGAATAATTTTTAACTTTGTTTATTTCATATGGCAAATATTATGTTTCCCAGTATTTAATTTGATTCAATGATCCGATTTGATTTATACAGGACCTTCCTTCCATAAAGCCAATTGAAAAAGCTCGTGTTTTACTCAATCTTGGGGACTCTGTGACAACTGATCACATCAGTCCGGCTGGTAGCATTGCACGAAATTCTCCAGCTGCCAGATATCTTGCAAACAGAGGGTAAGCTATCAGTAGTAATTTGGGATAGATGAATTCCTGAGGTAGATAATTCTTTTACAAAAATCAAATTTTCTGTGTTTCTTTACTATTTTAGATTGAAACCAAAGGAGTTCAATTCATACGGCTCAAGACGTGGTAACGATGCTGTAATGGCGCGTGGTACATTTGCCAACATTCGATTGGTCAATAAGTTTATTGGCAAAGCTGCACCTCGCACTATATACATTCCAACTAATGAAGAAGTAAGTTACGACCAAATTAATCCCCAATAATAATCCTCAATGGCGCATCCATAGCTCGTATCTTTACATTTTTATACGTTCTTTTATATAGATGGACATTTTTGATGCTGCTGAAAAGTATGTCGAGGATGGCGTACCGCTTATAGCATTGGTTGGGAAAGAATATGGATCTGGCTCCTCAAGAGATTGGGCAGCTAAGGGTCCTTTCCTTCAAGGAATACGAGCTGTTATAGCAGAGTCATACGAAAGGATACACAGGTGAAGTTTGAACTACTGCTGCTTCCATTTTTGCAATCCTTCAAAAGTGGGGTGAGATGTTAATGAAGTCGTTTCGATTTTCCAGGTCTAATCTTGTAGGAATGGGAATAGTTCCGCTCCAATATTTACCAGGACAGACAGCTGAATCCCTGGGATTGACAGGGCTTGAATTATATGATATAACAATTCCGCATGATTGTCGTCCTGGACAAACTATCAGCGTAACAACAGATAACGGCAAAAGTTTTGACGTAATTGTTCGGTTTGACACAGAGGTTGATTTAACGTACTTCCGACACGGTGGCATTTTGAATTACATGATTAGAACTATGGTTTGATGAAAAAAATTCACCACAATCATAATTATTACAATATGTATTGTAATTCCATACTTGACTTAAATATTATTTACTTAAGAAGATCCTGGTAGATAGGTATTATACCAAACATAAATACTTGGATCATGAAGTATTAATTGGGCGAGAGCGACATACATAGTATACCTATATTGTATGATATATTAACGTAAAGGTGGTTTCAAACTATTGATATTGTTTTCTTCATTTATGTAAAATTATGGAACAGGGTCCGAGGGATTGAAAAAAATTACATGACATGTGTATCGAACAATCTAGTTTGTAAAAAAACAGCTAGACCAGAATATTTTCGCCGTGGAAGTTGTGAATGATGATAAATAAAAATGCAATTGGGGAAAAATTGGTCATTTGTTCATTCCTATCCGAGATACTAGTGCAACAGTGTGTGAAAGCATCAGCTTTACAGTCAGTACGATTTATAATTGTGTAATTGGTCTTTGTAGGTTGTATGTAAGGCGCTTGACTGCATAAATGGTTTTTGTGCCACCAACCAGTACTCAATAGGACATTCGATTTCCAGATCGACACAGAGAAATATCTTTTTTCCTATACATATGATATAAGCATTCAACTTTCTTCCATTGAGAATACACATCATTGTATTTCATCGGCGTTCCCTTGCCATGAGTCATTGATCCCATAAATCATAATTTGATAACAGACGTTGACCGGAGAAAAGAGCTACCCCTTGTCCAAAGGTCAGGGCTGAAATCACTGTGCCCGGCAACTGAACTGAGCACTGGACAGAGCGCAAAAATGGTTTGCAGGTTACATAGAATGGGGCGTTTGATTGCACAGAATAATTGAATATCCTGAATGAATATGTTGCAGATTATGAACAAATGCGGTGATGATAATTAAAATAACGATTAAACCTGCAAGAAATTAAGGTGAAAAGGAATAGCTTGAAATGAATTTATCATTTCTGTATTTACTGTTGCAGATACGATTTGACCATCATGAGCGAATATTATTTGAAATTTAAAATGCAATGAAATAGAATGGTAAGAAATAAGATAAGAAAATATCAACATGATCAAGCCATGAAGAACACAAATCTTTTTTCGTCCTATACAAGCCTCTGAGACTAGTTTATTCAATGATTTTGAAGTCATGTGTTTCTGTAAAGGTTCATTGACCACGTGAAACTCTTGTGTTTGAAAAAATATTCAATTCCTTCTATTCCAACGTGACCCTTACATACGATTCTTAACAATAGACAATTGTCTGTTATTTATTCTTTATTTGCTTACAATCATAATATTCAGCAAGGGTGGGCAATTGGCGCATCTGTTGCGCCAAGTGCACCGAGCAAGTTTACTGGGGCACTTAATCGTTACAGTGACCATATTACGGAGAAACAAAAGCCAGGGACCAAAAGATACCTGCGCGATCGGCCCAGTCCAAAGGAACAAGAAAATCCCCGATTTCGTAACATACACAGAAAAATATAAAGTCCTACGTCACATAATTTCTGTATTAACGAATTTCAATCATATTCTGTGGGTAAACTTCCCCTGTCAAATACCTTCATGAATTTACAGAAATGTAAATCACTCGAAACGGTCGCCCGAGCCCACTGCCTCTTGTTGTCCAATCATAGCCATACATAAATTACCCTTTCATCGCCCTGCTAGTAGGATGGGAATATAGTAGCTCTGATAACTACACTGGAAATGGTAAGCGCGGGAAATCAATCAAGAGTTCATGATTATTGCTACCAAGCAGCGTGGGAAGATAACTATATTTTGTTGTTGCTCTTGGTAATGGTTGTAGATGTTTGTTATATACGTACCTATGTGTTCGAGACTAGCCAACAGTGCGTCGTACAAAAACATTTTGAAACTCAGCACACTGGTCTTAACGCAGATTTCGCAAAAGGGTCGCCAGCTCAGAAATTGGTCTGTTTTCATACCAAAAAAATCGGCTCTGTTCAGAACCACCAAAAATATTTTTGCGAAAACGAATCGCTTACAGCATATGAATTGAGAGCCCTGTATACATATCTCAAAACAATCAACCACACTTTTTCTACACGAACACAGTAATGAAGGACCTTCCCTTGAACCAGATAACAAGCTCAACGGGCCCTCCTATCAGGCGGACCGGGAATATACGAAGCTGCCCACCCTTTTATATTGAATTTCTGGTTTCGTTGATCAAATTTTATTTTTGCAGATTAACAATTGAGCCTTCAGATATTCAATACATGTTTGTCATATACTATATAGTATCTATATTTATGAGAAACTTAAATCTAAAGGTTCACACAGACGATCATCCGAGTAACATACAAATAATACAATGGAATATGAGCATCGAGTAAAATTGATTAATAATGATTGAAAAAGATGTGGCTACGATAACTACTTAAGACAAACATTACCAAAGTATTTTGCACCTGTGTAATCCATATGCACGTCAATGAACTAATCTTTATTAGGTATATATCCATCCAAGCTAAGTAAATATTCAGATAATTCTCTTCTAATGTCATTACGATAATATATAACGTATGTACTACACGTACAGAGCAAGTAAAATAATTGCAATTAAATTTACCTTAAAAAATGAAAAATCACATGAATTGAAAGATTAATGTTTAATTATTAGTACTATTGACATTTATATGATATTTCTATATGATAATAATAACAATAATGATAATAATAACGGTAATATCAATATATAATATTAATCTTGACTCGATTGTAAAAATAAATTGCAACAAGAATTATTGATCGATGCGCAGTGTATCCTAAATGCAAGCTGTTCCTTCAATTTAGTATCAGATTCAGATATAGGTATACTTCTATAACGATCCGTCAAATTTTTTGACCAATCTTTCTGTCTTCCTATCGGTTTGTAATAGTCTAATTTATTTGGTATTTTAGTCTTACTTTCTTTATGTCTTATATGACAAAAAAACGAAAAAATGAAAAAAAAAAAATAACGACGATAAAAAATCTTAAAAATTAAATTCATTCGGGATTCATATTGAATTTTTTACCACAAATTTGTCTGAGAGACATAACAAGAATACAACAGAAGGAAAAAACAGAAATACAATGTGAAACTAAAAAAAAATTCTCATAGAGAATTGTACAAGTAGGTATAGATATTATAAATATATAGTCTTTGCTTTTGTTCGTTAGATTGTTAATGAAATGAAAACTTATCAGACAAATTTAGAATCCTTTGTTCAAAAATTTTCCTTCCTTCAAATTGAAATAATTAATTATAGTCACATAGATATTGATAATTTGTCTGAATAACGGAAAAAAAATAGAAATGAAAACAAAACAAAAAATTGTATTGAAAATCTTCTAAAAATGATCGAGACGTACAGTGACATAATTAGAAGTATGGGTTGGCAGTTTGACATCCAACCAATTAGCGTTAGATTGGTTTTCTGTGTCAGTTGCTTTCAGCGCCAGCCGATGTGCGGGAGTAGCATTGTGAGGAATTCTTAGTTCTACAGGGGCTAAAAAATCCAGCCCACGAGGTCCGCACTCAACAACCGGGCTTAGTAGAGATTCACCTAAAGAAATCCGGTACATATAAATTCATTAGTATCATGATCTTTCGAAAATACTATGTAATAGTCTACCGAAGTACAAGTTTTGATGTGGTAGGTAGTAACTAGAAACTAAATCCTCAACATAATAATTAAGATTGATGAATTGCTAATTTGTTTGTTGTGACATAACGTACTGGTGAATCAAGACTCGTTTGATATAGGTATAAGTTGTTTGGATATGGCATAACAGTTTTTTTATTTACGCAGATACATAATTCAATGCTCTATATATTTTTTCCAATTGCATTTTATACTTGAACGCGCTTTATAAGTATGCACACGCAATTTACTGTATTCTACTATTAACGTGATGCGGATAAAATCATAGATAAAAGGTAAAATTATAGTTTAGAAAAAAAATATGTATCGGATGGACGTTTTTAATGCACAAGGTACGAAGCATGATTTTCATTATATTTTATACACTATTTTATAGTAATGGAAGAGGAAATATAGCGGCGATTGAATAAAAATTCTGACCATTGAGTACCATCACCATGTAAAAAAAGCATGTGCATGTAAAAGCTCACCGTGGTTCATGGGTGGTGATATGGGTGAACAATGCCCAGGAGAAGTATTATGTGTTTCGATTATACGTGGAGCAGTAACAGAGAAGTAGATTTCCTGTTGCGACTTCACTGGTAAGGCTCCAGGGGGTACTGTAAGCGTGACACCCCCTGGTCCTTCCAAAACACCACCTTTGTTAGAGAACACACCCCGTGCTACCCCGAGTTTCCTATGATCAACCATCACCGCCACACACTCGTTAGTTGTATTTTTGTTATATTTTGATTTTAGATATCAGATTCAAAATTGAGATCTGACTGTTATACGGTATCTGTGATACATTGTTATAATATTAGTCTTGAAGTGGCTTCGTCGATAAAACAATATGAACGAATAATAAACACAAAGCAAATGAATTATTGTGAGAAAATGATAATTAAAGATTGTCACGCTGTTTATCTCTTCATAGTATATAGGAACACGGGATTTCAGTTAGAAAAATTATGCAATTGGTTAATAAGAAAGGAAGGTGACACGAGGTTTTCATACCTTACATTGTGATGATGCAATGGTTTTCTATAAAGTTCGAATGCGCTGCCCCTTTGCTCTCTGCTTCCAGCTAAATCGAGTCCGCTAGGTTCCCTGTTGTGACCAGAGCTCCCGTTATTTCCTGTACCTCCTGTGTTACCGCCTCCGTGACTATTGCTGTGACTGTGTCCATTGTGATTAACGTTGTTTCGATTATGCCCATGGCCAATATTAATTTGACCTGCACTGTTGCTGTGCGAATGAGTCATGGGAGGACTGGAGTGAGGATGCGTGTGACTAAGGCTGTGACTGTGGTTCGCCGGAGACGTATGACTGTGACTATGATTGTGATTTGAGTTGATGTTGTAACCTTCGTTATTACGATTAGGTGGAGGAATGTTGTAGTAGTACTGGCCGCTGTTACGCTGAATATTACTGCCATTCTCACCCTAAAAGTTGTTCCATCAACATTATATAATTTCTATGAGCGATCGATCGCATTTGAATGTTTTTTAGTGACTTTTCAAAATAGCTTGGACCCGACGTTTGCCATATCCAAATTTTTATTCAAAATAAAATAAAATAAAACATCCTCAATATATACAGGGCAGTTCAATATTTCCTCTCCCTCAGAATCAATGTAGCGTTGAAAAAGTATAGGTGAATACAAATGTAATAACCCAATTGATGTTGTGCTATAACTCACCCCATTATGCATGTGCGAAGTTGCGATCGAATAACTTTTGGCATGTTGATACAAATTAGTGCCGTTAGTTTCATCCTGTGGTATAGGCTGTTGCGGAGGTCTGTAATTTTTTGGTTTCGGAGGCGGTACTGGTTTGTAAGAACCGCTTGGTTTCCCTTGAGGTGGAGCAGCTGCTGGTTTATAATCTCCAGTCCGGCTATAGATAGGGGCAAAAGCAAATATCTAGCTTACTTGGATAAAAGGAGCAAATAATCGGTCCCAAAGGAGATTGACATATTACACAACCAAGTTAAATAAATGGATGGAGGAATCAGACTAAGGTATCTCTTCTGGAAATATATATTCTACAAGCTCTTCTTAATGGTCGAGGCTTCCGAGAAACCCTGTAGGAAAATTCATAGCTAAAATAATTCACCTGAATTTATACTAGGCATTAAAAAATCGCTTTGTGATCGTTAAGGATATTAGGAATATCAGCTCAATTATAATTACTAGAATGAAAAGAAAACATCATTTCACCTGTACTTGGCGTAATCTGTACGTGTTTGATTTTCTTGAGCTGGAATTGGCTGTGCTGTAGACCTTGTAAATCTATAAGGATCGTGAGCTCTTGGGGAAACAGGAACACCGCCGCTTTTCAAATCATCCGGAACATTTGGTCCTAGTCGGCCAGTCGATGTGTTTAGATTTGTAGCAGTATACGTCCCATTCCCATTTGTATTATTATACGAATCGTAAGAAGACATACTGTCGTAGCTTCCCTGTAAATAAAAAAACCCATTTAAACGGAAATATAGCAAACATATTTTTAAAGATACACAATTTTTCAAAATTGATAAAGGAAGAGACTCATTAAAAATTTACCGCTTTCGGCTGTGCTCTTTCCAACGATGAAGTTGTATTAGCTCTATGCGGAGTAGCATTGATATAATTTCCCATATCCAACACAGAGTCAGTCTTGTTAGCGAGCCTTTCCTGAGCAGTTCTTCCAGGTGTTCCTCGCTGGGTTTGATTTGGTGGTTTTACATTACGGTCTACTCTTGGCGGTAGATCTGGTGGTCCTTGATGCGGAGATCTTGGCTGAGGCGGACCGCCAGGATATTGAGGTGGACCAGACTAATCATTCGTGTGACCGGGCAATGAAAGACCATATTTACTATCACCTACACTTCCTTGCGATCTTCGCTTATGTTGTTCAAATGCTCACCATTTACAGAAATATAGTAAAAATTTATAACAATTGTGATTCAATTGCGTTTTAATTAAATTAGTGACTATTGATGTTTAAAGTTTTCCAAATTGGGAAGTTCAGTTAATAAATCTCCGAAATTCATGTAAACGGATATACATTTGACATAGTTTTATATCTAGTAGAGAAATATAATACTCTAAATAGGTGAATATATAATACCTGATAATTAGTAGTATAAGGTGGTGGCGCAGCGGTATCATCTTGAGTAGCGATACTTGGATCAGAGCTGCTCTTCAATCTAGTAGGTGGTCCCAAAGCACCAGGAAGGGGAGGAGCAGGGCTCAGCTCCAGGTCACTCTCCGGGGAGGAAGCGTAGGAGAGGCGAGAAGTCATCGGGAACAGGAAGTCATCTGAAAGGGCCTCTTCCGGCTACGCTCACAGAACACACATTTCACAACGTTACAAAACAGTGGGAGGATGAGACGTGAGAATACAGCAATATAATAATGAATGTGCAATTATTATTATTGTTATTAGTATCATAATAATTAGTATTATGCCATGGTAGTGCGATTAATAATATCATTATTACATAAAGCTTACACAAAGGATTGTTAATAAAGTTTTCAAATCTCAAGGGTCCATAGAAAATGTTTATTAAAAAATTCTGTGTCTATAATACGTTTATATTTATATTTTTATTTACGTTATTTGTATTTTTCTGTCAAATCAAAGAACGAACATTGCTCTCATCGAAATATATCAAAGAAGAATACTTTCAGCTTGCACTCAGTTAAAATTACTTGGAATTGTTTATTTGAGATATCGTGAAATGGTCAACGATAAAAAAAAAATATAGGGCAATCCGATGCTGCGTATGTATAATTTGTGGCAAGTTCAGTATCGCAAGGTAAAGAAATTCTCTCAAATACATACAAAATAATGATAGATAGATTGATTTACGTCAACTGATGATAGAATTGTAATATCCAATGTTAACGTGAGTGTATTTTATAATGGAAAATATATTACAAATGCAACAACAAAACCATCGAAAAAATGCATACATTATAGCATTCAGCAGCGCGTTGATTAAATGATAATAAATCAAATATTATGGATCTACAATAATAACAAACAAATTATCATTCATTTCATGCAACAGCAATTAATTATCAAACACATACGCAAACATAACAAAACAATATCTACAGAAGATTACGCGGAAAGTATGATATTTAGAACAAAACATAGATGGGGGGAAAGGGGATAATCTAAACGTAGCCGAAAAATTGCTCGTGAATGACATTGTTGGGAATAAGTAAAGGCGGTGGAGGAGGTGGTATAGGCGTTGATTGTCGACTTAAACTTGGTGGACGTGGGGGTAACGGCAGTACATTAATATTATTATTATTGTGTTCGTAATAAGTCCCCACGTCGCAAAAAGTCGGAGGAGTAGGTGGGTGATAGGGATGATAAGGTGGAAGATACAGGTCCGACACCATCTCTATTGGCTACAACCAACACCATAAATTTTTCTAGAATCAATTATTATTACACACAAAATTCTCATTGCTTATCAATTAAACTAAATTATCTTATATTATACTACATAAATGTATGTATAATTTCAGATTGAATTTCAACACCTCATGCATGAGATTGATTGCGATTTTCATTGAACGAGCACGTGCCAGAATATATATACATTATTATTAAGGATAAATAGTTTGCTTCCACCCTTGAAATAACTCTCACAATCTATCTAAAATCTCTGATAATTTATTTCATTATTTATTTCATATTTGACATTAACAATGCATGGGCAAAGTATATTGAACCGATAAAAGACCTCACCTTAGTTTGACTCATCCACAAAGGACCTTGTTGCTGTCGATCGATCAATTCTCTCAATTTTCTGTACCATGCTTCGGGCGTAGTCAAAGTAACAACTGCACTGAATACGTGGCTCCAAATTTTATCCAATTTTTGACACTGTTCTAGTAGCTTTTTGCTGCTTTTATGTGCCGACCTGGAGAAGGAACGAAGAAAGACACGATATTTATAAAACAAGCTTGATATTTATACTAAAAATTGTGATATTAATGCTATAAAATAGTAAAGACTCGAAGTATGAAAAACACGAACACTTACTTTGGTATACCAGCACGCATTTCCTTGATAATCTGCTTATTTTCTGCCTTCAGGAATATTACGATAGGATAAAATTGAGCATAATTTAAACGATCCACAGCATTGGGTGTAATGTCGAGAAGCGCATGTTTGCCTCTATCCATTACTTCTCGTATGGCACTTAATCGAATAATTCCAGAAGATTTGGTACTCTTGCTGCTCCCCTCGTCCATTTGATTTTCCATTTCTATAATACAAAGATAAGTTTGTGTCAGAATTATTCACATCACAAAGTTCTTCATCGTACGAAATAATAACGCTAATGATTCACTTACGAGGGGATGTGAACTTGTCGGGGAAATCTTTTAGAAGTTTATCTCTAGCTAGATCAGCTACTGGCCCAAAGAGTACGACCGGCCGTACGAAACCAGGATGTCTAAGAACCACTCGTTCGTAAGCTGGAAATTTGCTCACGCTATCAGAAAAGACAACGTCATCCCAGTGATCCTGTAAAAAATTATCAAAATGAACATGTAATGACAAAACAAAAAGGGAATCAAACTGTGAAAGATAATTGTAAAAGAATGAATGCTTACCCTGCCGAGTGATTTAGATCTTCTGTGACTACCGCGTCTTCTCCTGAAGAAGCTGCCCCTGCTTTCGCTGGCGCTCAATTCTTTTTTTGTAGCATTAAATTGAGCTGTAGCCAATTCCTCTGCTCGTGCTTTATTTGGGATAATTCCTTTTTGGACTTCTTGATTATTCCTTCCGATTCTGAAGACTTGCCAGGAGCCTACAACTCCGTTATGCAATGTATCAACTACATGAAATACATCTCCTGAACGAAAACTCATTTCACCTTTTTCCGGCTGCTCGTAATGAAAATGAGTCCTGCAAAACAAATGTTTCAGTTTACGGCGTGTGTCACATAGTTTTGTTATTGTTCGGTAAGAAGTATGAGGCATAGCAATTCGTATGTTAAGAAGTTACCTGGACCTGAATGATCTAGAACTTACTTTATGTGGAAAGAATCGCCCCTTCCAGATGCGACAATTTGATCATATTCTTGACGTCTGTGCTGTACTATGAGATCTATTTGTTCCTGAAGGCTAAGTAAGAAGAGGACTGCTTCTTCTCTTGTCACGCCTTTCATGTCCATATCATTGACCTACAGGAAGATTGTGGTGAAAAATTGACCTCCCATTGGAAATACTAGAAACTTGAAGATATCACAGCGATAGATATAATCACCTTGAGTATTTTATCCCCTGGTTGTAAGCCCTGTAATGATGCCGGGCTACCAGGTTGAACGGCGGTAACAAAGACTCCAGTTTCGTTACCGCCGGTTAATCGAACGCCGACAGATCCTTCTTTCTGGAACGTAATGAACCTGGGATCCGGCCTGTAGATAGAAATTATTCTTTTTTGAAGATACGATCAAGAGTATAAAGTTTCAAGCAAGAATACAATTATTCTTGAAGATAATTATTTAATCAACTACTGAAAATTACGAATACGTGATTATTAACAAACAAATAATTGGTATCAATTCCGATGTCAATAAAAATAGTTAATATATTTCGAAATTCAACAATTTTAATTATGTACATACTACATAGGAATTTTGACTCACATCGGTTGTTTTGTTCGTTGAATAAGTGGATCTTCGTCATAAAGCTGTCTCCGTGAACTGTAATAATCTGCAAAATAAAAACATATAGAAAATTAGTGCGAAAAATTATACAAGATGAGTTGAGCGATAAGAAAACTATCTAAAATGTTCAGAAACATAATAATATCCTATAATTATACCTTCTGGTCTTGGTGGCGGAGGTCTTGGAGGATCTACGGTAGGAGTAGCTGGAAGATCAAGTTGGCTAAGTGAAACGTCTAAAAGGGGACCCCTAGATCTTCCTCTCGGTGCCAAATTGCTTTTATCTTCAATAGGTTGCCTGGTAGGCGGTGGAACGTATAGATTTTGACTGCTGTAGCTAGCGGCAGAAAGATATTCGCCGGATTCTCCCTTGCTGGGTTGATGTGAATGCGAAGATACAGGAGTTTCTCTTGTAACGACGATCGATAGCCGATCTTTACACTGATCCATCAATTTCCTGGCTTCTTTGAGGCTCATATTTTCGGCTGCCACACCGCTTATTCTTGTCAAAATATCACCAGGTCTTACCCCAGTACCTTCCCTGGTAACTTCTCTCACGTAAAGACGACATCCCAGAATAATTCCGAAGTCTATTTAAAAAATGGATAAATAATGATCGTGAAATTTGGATTTCTTCATTTACGTTTTTCTTATAAAAAGAAAAATCGTTGCCTAGATTAGATTCATTCATAGTCAAGTGGTTCAATACCATCTTTTTTGTTGTTCCTCGTCAAAGTTAATCGATGACTCTGAGGTACAGAACTTCCCGGTGATCCAGGAACATTTGAAGATGCACGTCTTTTAACGACCAAAAGTACTGTCGATCCAGAATCTCTGAGAACACGAACAGCAGCACCGTAATCCGCTCCTTCGAGAGAAACGCCATTTGCGGAAATAATGCGATCGTTGACCCTACGGAGGATGAAAAGGTCCGATTTACGTGGGAATTCATAGAATAGAATACAATGAATGTACGTTATAGATTTCCGTCAATTCATTTTTCTACATTACGAGGATCGTGTTATAGGAGCTCAGATTCTGATCCTCGTAGGTATTACCGGAGAGATTTAAACGCTTCACTGAAGATTTTTCGGAGCATAGTTTCCAACCTTATGAGAAAAGGTGTCAAGTCAGAAGTATGAGGCTCGTAGTAGGTGAACCATGTGCAACGGGAGATTTATCGGTCGTAGAAGTCTTGAAGAGCGAATTTTATATGCCTATATAATATAAGTTAGAGTCACCGATCCTCGTAACGCGAGGCGACTCCTTCGTATGGCGAAAATAAGGCAAATCCTATTTCAAAACCTGATAACTGGCAATATTCTCCAGAATTTTAGAGTTTCACGCACTCTGAATGCTGTCCGTGAACATCTCAGAAAGACGATACTAACTTATAGAATCATTATTCAAGAATATTCAACGGTACACTTATTACTCGCATGTAGAAAAATCATGTCAACGAAGAAGTCATGCACTTCTAGCTTTCATATGAGAAGACGATTTCAATGAGAAAACAGAAGAAAGTAGCCAAACTGAAACGAAACAACTTCCAAGTAAACTTACTGTAGTTTTCCTTCGGCTGGTCCAGCCTTCAATACATCAGAAATGGCGATCGCTGGATCGCCGTTAGTGAAATGAGGATTATCACGGCCTCCGGAAACGGCGATACCAAAACCGTAGCCAGGTACTCTGGTCACAGTAACGTGGTGAACCTCCCATCCTCTGTCTCCGACCTAAAACATATAAAATTGAAGTGTTAAAATGACGTCACCGAGGTAAATCGACATAAGAATTAGAATATGTATGCATATCAGAATGGGAAGGAAAATAGAAAAAGTGACGTAATGAATGCAGAATCGGCACCGCGGCATTTGTTGTTCGTCTTCCATGATCAGCCCATCTATTCCATTATTTCTCTATTCGGTTAAACAGCCGCATTATACTTTCTAACTATCGCTAATTATGGTAGGCGCCTATAAAATCCCAGACACGAAGAGACAAGACAAGGCGAGGCAAGGCAGAGCAGAATGATCACGATTTATATCTTTCAAATCCACGCACATGATTTTATTACGTCACGGTCATCGCCGCCCACAAACGATTCTGTCATCATCGTTGCTATCATCTACATCGCGCCTCTGAACATCGCGGTTCAAAATCGCAGAGTATAATTGTATAGTATCCGAGTATATATTCATCTTGTTTAAATCGTAAAACATTTCTTTATTACTTCAATTTTCATATTATTATTATCCTCGATCGAGTGATTCATTTGATGAAAAAAAATATCTATATTGTATTTTTAGCGATGACGAATATGACGAAATATTTGTTGTCCTTCAATTTTCAACAAGGATTCATAGGTGTGTTATAATATAATACTGCAGCAACGAAACTTTTTCAAAGTATCATTATCTGTGCATCGAATATTTTCAAGATACATACGTAAGCTCGTTCAATTATCAATCAATTAAAATGCAATAGTTGCGCGAGACACTATGTATAGTACACCGATCGATAATTGAATTTTCAAATCGGCGCGTTCAATATGTTCTCTTTAATATTCGATACCAATCACCCAGAGACTACGAGCCTGTGTATAGCATAGCTCGCAAAGTGATTAGGTATATGAATACGTTATTAGTCCCACGATCAATAGATGACTTACATAATATACGTGAAAAATTCTAAGCCTAATTAATTCCATCATACGCAACAAGAATTCATTTTCTCCGCAAGTTTGACGCGAGTATTACTCGATCGATATATGCCTACATACATTATACACGCAGAGAAGTTTTGTTAAATCAAACAAACATTGCTTTGTCTCACATTCGAACAAATTTTTGATTGAATCAACCAAAAAATTTGTTTGATTCAGAAATGATTTGTTAATTCAAGAAAAAATTCATTCGATCATAAGAAAGTTTTCGTAAATTTTCACTGAAAATTTGTTCGACTGTATTTTATTTGGTTGATTGGAGAAAATATTTTTCTGGGTGTACCTACCAACGTAATTGATTTGGAAAATGTCAATTAGGATGAAATCAAAGAATAAATTAGAATTAAAAAGAAGATTTCGCCTCGTACGCAAACAGATAGACGTATATGCCACACTCAGAAAAATATTTTCTCGAATCAACCAAGTTTACAGTCGAACAAATTTTTAGTGAAAATTGACCGAAAATTTTTTAGAATCGAACCAATTTTTTGTTGAATTAACAAATCATTTTTCAATTGAACAAACTTTTTGGTTGATCCAATGAGAAGTTCATTCGACTGCGAGACAAAGCAATTCTTCTTCGATTTAACAAAATTTTTCTCTGCGTGTATGCATTTGTAAAGTTTTTAAACGATATCCATGCCGTGAAGAAACAGGATTCCACCGCGCCGTTCATATACTGTAGAAGTGTGGAGTGTAGACTGTATATCACTAATCTGATCGCGATCCTTTCGCTTGTTGCGGATATGGGTAAACAGGGACTTCTGATTAACGTTTCTATTGCATTACAATAACAACGTAGCTGCAGACGTAGGTATGTATGTATATACATACATATAATATAGATATGAGTAAAAGTTTCTCTCAAGTGACTAAGAATGACTAATTCATTCGACACGAATCTCAAAGCGATAGAATACAT
The DNA here is from genome assembly GCA_963170745.1 of Phymatocera aterrima. Taxonomy (NCBI): domain Eukaryota; kingdom Metazoa; phylum Arthropoda; class Insecta; order Hymenoptera; family Tenthredinidae; genus Phymatocera; species Phymatocera aterrima. The sequence goes on from OY720660.1 coordinate 19,123,347, forward strand.
ACCTACACGCGGATACTACAGAGAAACTAGTTCCTTGTTCTGATATCAATTTTTACAATACACATTTACTATATTATGTTATACCAAATGCATAAGAATAAATTTTTGGAATTCGAAACCATTATTCGACCGCAAAAATTTATATGTAGCACATTCATCTGCGGATTTTTGATAAATTTCTGGATAACGTTTGTAATACGACAGCAAAGACCTCAGCATATGAATATACCAAGCAACGCACAAGACGGGGGTTAAAGTCTCTCAACACTAGGCACTCGAGATTATGAAATATGTAGTTTGTCAGTGGTTTGGTTGATATTCCGAACCGAACCCCAGCTGAAGACGTTTACGTAAACTTGAAATATGGGTATAGATATGTATAGTGGAAGGGAGCAAAGTTCTCGAGGAGAAAGATAGAAGAGGACAAATCTATCAGCACCAAACAAATACGTAAAAACAAAAAAATAAAATAACTAAAAAATATCTGACCTCTGATACTTTCTCTGTATAGTAGGTGTACCGACACACCATAATAAGACTGTACAAGACTGGTTTACACTAATTGCACAAAGCCCATAAACGACATATAGGCAAAGAAATATCTACTGGTTAAGAAATTAGGGAGAAAACTTCTGCGTCCAATTTACTGTCAGTTGATACGCTGGAGTTTACAACGTTAAGGGAACAAAATCACGAAGATTAATGACGGCTGGAATTTGTCCGCGAAGAAAAATCTTGTTTTTTGTTTTGCCAGATTTCAGAAATCCGATCGATTCGATCAAATATCGATGAATACGATGATATGTAGGTACATATCATGAAAATGTAAATGTGTAACATAAATTCGCTAAAACTAGAGTTACTCGAGTTGATGATGAAACGAAGAACAGGTCACTGACAGATTGGACTTTTATATACAGCGATGAAACGAGACCAACTACCGGCGCCGATTAGGATACTGAACGGTAAACAATGGATAATAATTCTCTCTCTTTCTCTCTTGCTCTCTCGAGCATACGATGGTCGACTGATTGTCTGCCATATACATGTATACGGTGGTTGTGGCGTGCTTTAGAGAGAAACAGCAACGCCAGAGACTGCATGATGCATGATTATAGTACCTACAGTATGTGTAAGAGTGCCTCGCCACAGTTCCCAGCAGACTGACAGACATGAGGCGAGCAGAGATAAATGGAAAGAGAAAAAGATGGGAATGAAAAAAATTGAAGGAATGGAAGAAGGAGTAGACTTGTGCATGTACCACATGGATACGAGAATGACTGACCACTTGTTCAGCGTTCGACCCATGGTAGCCTGGATAATGATAATAACAATGATAATGGCGATAATAACCACACGTGCATTCATATCCTATCTCTTGACTTTGCTGCTGTAGGCTCAAGCCTCGAGCCTTAAGGATCAAATGAACATAGTCATAGCCATGGCTGTTAGTGGTGCACGTGTTGGCCAGATGCGAGAGGCAATATGGCAATACAGTCTCATACGATTATGAATAACCTATGACGAGGTCTGCCACCAGGTTTGTCTCTTGACCGAGGATGAAGGCGAAGACGACGCCGAGGACGAGGACGAGGACGAGGCCGATGAGAAGGGTAATAATGAAGGATTGATGTTTACGGTCGCATGCTTTCCCACGGCTACGATAGACCCAGAGATTACGGAAACTCGTCTGCCGACCGTTCGTGGTGGTACCTCTCTACTTTTGTTGTACAATATTCAAGAGTATTTGTATCGAAGACTGTTTCCAGGTATTACGTATACTTTTGAGAATACCCGTCACTACGTGGGATTTTGTACGGGAATCTAGAAGCGGGAGTTCGTAAAAAAAAAAAAAAAAAAAAAAAAACCAACGAAAACAAAGTAACAAAAAAATACAAGAAGGTATAATATCTTCCCGCGGTGGGATTTCAGTGTTACAAACTATTATACAAGTTTCCGCACGAGTGTGGAGTTCGGTTGAAATTGCTACGTTAATGACCCCCAACCTGTGCCAGATGGCTGCTCGTAAGATATAGTTAACTTAATCTTACCTATTAGAACTATTACGAGTGTACTGTGATCGTTATTGTACATTAAAGAACGGTACCCGTGTCTGTGGCACTACTTGGTATTATATTATTTCCCACATTACCTCGTTCTTAATGAACCAAAAATAATGAAAAATTTCTGTGATCCGAAAACCGTGAAATTACAATAAGTCCTGCAAGTAAAAGCTCCCGAGGAAATTAGTTTCGAGCTGTACACAGGACTTTTCTTTTCTTCTTTCATGTGTACCTATACCTATATGTTTTCTTTCTCTCACCCTGATGCATCTTTTATTCTGATTAGAACTTCCGCAGAGCTCGTTGGCAGTACCTATAAATTTGTATTACTTTCAACTTTTATAGTGAACGTCAGTCAAAGCACATAACACGTCTCACGGACATTTCTCCTTCGCAAAAAATCGATCATCTCCTCACCGCACATCCGTATTTACGCATTTTCTCTGTAAATACTGAATGCTGCAGACATATACACGATGTACGATTGAATCGCTCATACTTTGAACAGCGATAAGAAACGGAATGGAGTAGTCAGGAATTCATGTGACGCATCACCGAGTATCTTTTGTACTTTTCAAAAATTGTCTACTTCACATCTATTTTTCTAAGAAAACAAAAAAAAAATAACAACTGGAATTGATTCTTCATTTTCTTTCAAGTTCTCTTTCTTCTGCTTTCTAGAATGGCATGTGTACCTATAATATATGTAAGTACATAGGTACTACATTGATTTGGACAAAAAAATTCACAAGATCACGAAATTTCTTGATGAAATCGTAACTGCGTAATGCAATATATCTGAGGATGTGATTCTCATCATTGCGCATGAACTGGTGGACGGAATTTAAAGAGAGAAAAATGGAAATGCAGTCTACTACAGCCGCGCGGAATTTGGGGTATACCTAAAGAAAATAGACAATGGTGTTCTTTGATCCGTAAACTAACTTCAGATGAAGGGTGTAATTCGTCAGGGATCGACCACCGTATCGCAAAGGATCGGAGGGATATTCTGTGGAATGGGTTCTCGTTTCAGAATTCCAGAGTTCCAGAGTTCCAGAGTTTGCTGTATTTCGTCTTTGATCTTTCCGTACGCGTGGCGCGTCTCTCGCACGTTGACGCGAATCGAGCAAACGGATCAGGCGCGCGCGGTAGATGCGGAACTTTACAAAGACTGTTTATGGTCAGATTTCACCCGCGCAACCGTGTGCCTTCCGGACGACGTCGAACGAGACATAATTGGCCACGCTCACCGCGACATCGAAACGCGTTTGGTACCTTTATACCACGGTATGCTGTTATATGGATAATGCATGAGAGGTATCTTCGTTCGTGGTGTCAGATTTCAAGCAATTTTTTACGGTAACGCCGCGTGAAAATCTTTCAACGATCTATCCATTTTATTGTATTACTTTTGATTTTTGTTATGTTTCCTTCTATTCACAATAATTCCCATGTGGCTGGAGGATGGGCGAGACAAATTGACACAGAATTGCAAAAATGTATAAGATATAGCTAGAATTGCCGAGTTGTGTGTATAACGTATGCAAGAAAACTAACAGTCCTTTACAAATTCTTCATAAAATAGTAGTCCGAAAATGGATACAACAAAAGATATAAATCATACAAACTGCCGGGGAACTGGAGCTCGATGAATGAAAATTTTGCATTGTAATAGTCCAATAAATGGAGATTTTCTCGTGACAAAAATCCCGCCCGGAAACCGACGGTGCCACGATTTGAAATATGGTTTGTAGATGAAAATGTACACGTTTGCCACTCTCAGTTTTTCATTTACATTTAAAAGCGAGAAACCGTTTTTTTCTTCTTCAGTTTTTCGCTTCTAGGATGAAAACCGATGAAGCAATCTACGTACTCCAGTGATAGAAGTTGTAGAGAATTGAAAGACCTTCAGAGTGAGCCATAGATCAACTCGTTCGGGGTATTTTTAGTCAAGAAAAACTGCAAAAAGCACAAAAATAGGAGGTTTTTTTGCGAAAATTTCCAACTCCACCAATTTCTAAGTTGTAGCATAGACCTCCCACGAAATGGTAATGAATGATATGTAGACTACGTGGGCAACGTATGGGCGTTGTCGCATGTGTGGTTTAGCTGTATTTTGAAATTTTTGTGCATCACTTTGCGTGATGCATCCTCGCTCGATAACTGGTCCGATCGTAACTTATCAAACGGATTTTGAAAATATACTATATATGTACTACAAATCGTCCATTCATACTATGGCGTCATTTTACCTTGGAATAGGTGAAAAGTGTATCCAAACATAGGCACAAGCGACCGATCGCGCGACAGAAGCAGAGTAGCGGGGGTAGTTCACTAGCGGCGGAGAAGTGTATGTATATAGTAACATGAGAATAATAATTAATAATAACAATATTTATAGATAATAATGATAATATAATAATAATATTAATAATATTAATAATATTCGCCGCGTGCTAATGTTACTACATATATACACTATACACTATTCCACCGCTAGTGTACTATCGCTTGCATTCCAAGAGAATGAAGCCTAACAAACGAGGAATCATATTTGAATAGAAGGAGTGATGAAGATCGCGATAAATCTCGATCTCGCTTGAATATGTCGCATAGAAACGTGTTACCTTCGCGTTCACTCCTACATACGCGATAATAAATCAAGGCTGGTTTTCTCCCGAGCTACCATATCGCACTGCAGTTGTTTCCAATTTTTCAAAGTAGTCGTAAATAAAAAAAGAAAATACCATACAGAAGGAAAAATGATACAGCTGTCAATTTCGTAGACCGCTGTAGTGGAATGAAATAGAAATGACGAGATATTCATAGAAAGAGTTGAAGCGCGTTAATATTATTACGAGCGGTATAGGTATGTATATACATGGATATACCTACTGCAGAAGCTTCGAAAGTTGGAAAACCGGCGAAAAAAGTGTATGGAAAAATCCTAGCTCTCCGTTTCTTAGATCGTATACGCGTTAAGTATTCAAGAACACGTGCGGACGTACGACGCATTGTTTTATGCCGGAAGTTGCCGTAAGGCGGTATAAATTTATAAAATGAGTCGGACTCTGACTCTTGTGGGCCTAATGAACTCGTCGGAACTTTATTACCCCCCGACTGCTGCGGCGGTGGTAGCCATGGTCATGCAGTCAACGCGACGTAATGATCTTTTAATAATGATAATAATATACGTAGCATAAGTATGTATGTTACACACATTTATACATACATAGGTAGATATTATCCATATAGCCGCGTCTTGGGAATGCGGTGCGTATTATACGTATACGCAAGACGCAAGGCGCAAGACCGCATGAGAGCGACGGGCTCAAAAAATTCTATCAAATATAATCATAGGTACCTACTGTGGAATAATTCGTTTACAAATTTTTATTCAGACGTTATAATTTTGTCCAATTTCCATTTTGCGAGTGATTTGGAATTTTGTTAAAACGATACGATGAAGAAAGAACGAAGAAGGTAAAATGACGAAAATAGCGCCAATCCGCCCAACTTTATTTATATATTCATCGAGGTCTCCGAACCCTGGTCAAAGCAGAAGCCATCAGGGTGAGAGCGGAAGCGAAACTTCTCCTCACCGGGGCTTCCTTCCGTCAACGTCGGAGCCTAAAGATTTTCGATAAATCTTTCATCAAGGTATTTGGATGCGTATCACCATACCTTGTCAGCGGAAATCTGTCAGATTATATCTATACCCACCTCGAGGATATAATCTAATGATCGATACCTCGCGCTACGTATGTACTACAATCCTGAGCTTGCACGAACTACCTAATTCCAATCGCCTTCAGATACCACTGATTTCTGTTTTTTCTTTTGTAATTCAATTTTCCGATTGTAATTTAATCCTGAAACCTTATCAAGGGGTCTACGCGATCTTCCCACAGGCGTCTTCATAGACATCGTATCGAATTGAATAGCGAGTGATATAACGGTATGAAAATTTCCGGCAAATTTATTACGATCCACAATTGAGTAAAAAGAAAAAACAAAAACAAAAATCACCGAACAACATTTTCCACTCGGGTGTTGTGTTCTGTAGAGAAAGAAATCGAAGAGAGAATACAAAATGCTTCGCAAACTTCTGTGTGTAAAATGTGAAAAATCTACCACTGCGTGACGAGGGTCTCATCATCTAATACCTTCGTGCTATTAAAGTCACCGCGTAAGGCGATACGTGGTATTGTTTCAAGGGGTCTTGAGCAGCAGAGAATACTTACAACATCAGGTAGCTCTTAGCTCCCCTACTTGGAGTTATTGAGATTTAGTATATAGGTAGGTAGGTAGGTAGGTAGCTAGGTAGGTAGGAATACTGTATACATATATACCTATACATATTTTCATGAGTCATATTCTTTTGAGCTTACGTTAGCGAAGAGGAAAAATTATTCCCACTTTCAAATGTCATCGAACGAAAGAATAAAGAATATACCTAATATAAAGGTCAATATATGAAATAGTCAATCAATCATAAAACTATACGATGAATGAAAAAAAGAAAGAACGAAACAAAAACCGCTCGTATACCTCACATGTACGCGTATACATGTATAAGATGAAGTATAGATTTGCCTCGATAGGCAGAAAATCCCAGCTGGCTTGCATATACTCACGAATTTTAAGGTGGGTAATAAATTCTGCTATGATAGACCTATGATATAGTCGAAAAATTAGTAATTAATGGGTCTCGCACATTATGAGAAGGAGTCTCTGATTGATTGGTGAGATAGTATTTTTACCAACGCAATTTATAATTTATAAACAACGATCCGAACGCGATGGAACAGACACGGTGTCATCGGAAAACGAAGAAACCAAAAAACCAAGAAGAAAAAAAACACAACTTGAACAAAAATCCTGTCTTGTTATGGTTATGTTTCTTACCTCGTGCCAAAAATGATATGAATAATTTCAAGACTCGAAATTCTTAACGAACAATTTAGATGTAAAATAAGAAATTAGGACCTCGATATAGTCGGCACAGACCATCAGTCTTTCATGCGTAGTCGCCCCCCGGACCCCAAAAAACGGGTGTAAAAAAATTTTGAGATTGAAAAAAAAAGGTCAAATGAAACGGGTCGTGGTGTAAAAATTAATGAAATATGCACAGTAAATTAATATATACAGTATATAAAATATAAATAATTCATATGCAATGGGTATGTACATACATACACGTTTATGAGTATAAGGCGGGAATTTTCATAGGTATGTGGCGCTGAAACTTGATCGATTAGAAAACGAAAAAAACAGGCGCCAGAGACAGAAGATAAAAAAAATAAGAGGACGAAAGAAAAGTGGTACAAAGGAGAGTGTAGCGAAGGAAGGAATGATTAGCTGATGAACACCACTCACATTAAATATAAAAATCTATTTTACACCATAATAGGTATACTACTATAGGTATGATAATGCACATAGGCTCGTTGTGAAGTGAAAAGTCGATAAATGAGGCATATATTATGTACCAAACGACCGACGATATAAATTATTGACCGTAAATTTATTCCATCTCCGACACTGCAGCCTCTCGAAGTGTCGATTAAGCAAGAACTGTACAACTGAAACGCCTCCCTCTACTCGTAGCTACCGGAATATCGATTAAGTCATAAACTGTAAAACGATGTTTCGTCTTTCTCACCCTAGGCAGAAAGAATGAAGAAGCAGAAGGAGAAGAAGGAGTCTACCTATTCTGCGCTCGAACAAATATTTCTGTGCTTTCAATTCGTAAAAATAACCGTAAAATTGTGCCATGGAAATGATCATCCTATATACTTATATATATCTACGTTATGTTATGGAGGCACGCAAGCAGTGAGGCAGCCGGCAGCAGGCAACAAGTCGCAGCATCGCTGCATCTACAGCTCAGAATAGCTCGCTCAACGATATTTCATCCGCATCATGCAAGCAACCAGCAAAAGGTCGAGTTATAAGGTATAGAGGAGGTTCGAGCGAGGGTGTTTTCTCCGCGAGAAGTTCTCATGGATCTCCCACTCCTCGTTTCTCGTTTCACGATTCTCGTTTCTATATCGTTGTCGGTACAGCGCGGCGGCCGCTCACTACGCTTTCAAGGAGTTTAAACTCTCAACGGTTACGCAGCCGATGGATAGGATTACCCTAACCCACATTATCCTCTTCCTCCTTTTGCTAGGTGTGCACTTCGCTCTATAGAAAAGGCGTGCACACTCATTATTTGAAGCGGCGGTTATAACCACAAATGTTCAAGACTCATTTATTACGTAGGAGCAATTGCAGGTTCATTGACCCGACAAAATACCTGCAATTATCGATATGGATATCGGCGATCTACAGATAAATACGATATTCATAAATATTTCCAATCAGAGACAATCTTCGTTCTTTTTTTGCTAATTTTCACGGTAAGTATACTATGCAGTACATGGAAATAAGTACAGCAGAGTCGGGGAGCGTGAGAATCTCGTCAGCGTCATAGGTCCGTCTGTAAAAGAAATATATAAATTCGTTTCCGATCGTGGATTCATAAATTCCGTTCGTTTTATTGTGTCGTCTCGTTTCATTCCGTTCCGGACGATAATTTGCACCGCTCACGCGCACGATCTCTCGATCCACGGGCGAGATCCTTGGACGACGCGGAGATCGTTGTAAATATTTCTATATCTTCATATCTTTTTCGCAATCTTCTTTCCATTTCATCGTCAACATCGTCATCATCATTTTTCAATTTCTTTCAACAGGTTTCTCCGAATATTGGTAGACTTTATACGTGATTCGCGAAACGTGCATGATTATGAAGAGCATATATGCGGTGAAGCTATCTTTACATCTATGCCTACTCTTCGCGTTTAAATAAAAAGCGAGGCAAAAAGAAGCATAAGGAGAAAGTGAGATGCTGCAAAATACTCTTAAAAACACTCTCAATTCATGTACACATACGACTATGTATGTATATGTACATATGGACTGCGAGAACGGGCGCGGTTACGGCAACCATTGCGCGAACGAATATACGTTCGAAGCATGTGCAATTCCGCTTTACATGCATTCTTGCATCACAAGATGCTGATCTCCTAAATAAATCTCATTCACTGGCTTCGTTTATCAGTCTTGTTTCTCTCCTAGATAATCAATTGACAAATTTCAGGCTTAACGACGATAATTAGATACGGCGAACAAAAAAAATGCAGTAGCTTGTACTATGATCAACCATCGGTATAATTAATCGGTCCAAATATGCGCTTTTTATTTCACCACACTATACATATGTGAAAAAATTGAATAAACATAAAAAGTTGATATCAACTTCGTAAGTGTCAAGACAAAAAAAAAAAAAAAGGAAAAGAAAACGTGTTTTCTCATTAGTGATTCAAGCTTCTGTATTTGCAACGGAATATATCGACATGAACCGAACGTCGAGGTATTTGTCACCGTTCCAATAACCTGTAGAACTGGCAAATAATCATTCCTGATCGCAAGTACAGTAAGCCCAAGAGGCAACGTCCGATGACGTAAGAAATCGACAAGGACGCGGCAAGGCAACCTGGATCGGCATCGGCATCGGCATCGACATCGACATCGGTCGACCGTTCGCCTCTCTACGCTCGCTACGTTCAATCGGCTTCTCTCACTCGCGTTAAATCGGTACATGCACACATACCACGCATTACGTACGTACAACCAGAAAAACATACATGTAGTCGTGTATATGTGAAGACTTACTATTCCGTAACGATAAATGGTCAATCGATTCGTCGAAAAACAAAATATTTGGAAATTTCACTGCTTTAGTGTAACAAAATGAGAACAAAGAAGAAACAAAAAAAATTGATACCAAAATTACATAAAGAACAAAAAATGAAATACAAAATTGGTTACAAAAATTATATTTTCATTTCCTTCTTTTTCTCAATTCTTGAAGTTTTCGTTGAAGAAAAAAAGAAAAAAAAAAACAACTCAATTTGAAGAAAGAAGGAAGAAAATATTTGGCATGTTTCGAATTTCGTATCACTTTTTTTTTTTTTTTGTACAGTACGCACACGTATATGAGCTTCTGTAAATCGTTGAGGATTACATACCATACCTACTCATTATTATACGCTGATCGAATTCCATATTGTTCATTTTTCCTTACAAGTACTCCGGTAGGAGAAATCTACTCGTACGAATAGTAAGAGCGATTAAAATCTATAATCGACCATATCATGAAAGTGTGCAAGCAACGAGGCCTACGCAAGAGAAGAAGTCGCGTGTGAAGCAACGATATTAAATCGTCAGCGGCTATTATAACAACTTTTCCTGCATCTTGTATAGGTTTTGCGGAGCCCGGTTCGATGTGGTCGCATTTAAGATGTAAATGGACAATTTACGCGTTCTACTGTGGTTAGGATCAAGCCTGCACGTAGGCGTATTCTCCAACGCGTTGTCGTATAGGAATATTTAGATATGTGCGTTCACAACTAATCGCTTTGAATGTCGGTAGATATATCTATTCCAATTTAACGTTACTTTTGCCAAGCAAAGCTATAACCGTGCCGATCAACGTGAGCTAGAATATTTCAAACGGTATGCTCTAATGAGGCTCGGAACGATTTCGGAATGACGAAATATTTGGAAATTTGTCTATTACTGTTCTTTCAATATGTTCTATCATTGTTAGGTATACCTAACTTATCATAACTGGAGCAAGCTGCATTACAAAACTTTGAAACTGAACTCATCTGATCTACAAACGAAAAATAAAAAATTATCAATTTCTGAATGCACGATCAGATCAAAAGTGATTTCGAACTGCTGATCCTTGATTTTCTGAAATCGATTGCGTTTGCGAAAAACGATTAAAAACGAGAAGAAAATTACAACTTGTGATTGAACACAATTATAGAAGAATAATGAATCACTCTTCAAATCAATTGCGAAATCGGAATAAATAGTTTGATTAAATCTACTGAAAACTAGAATTTCAATCAAATTTATAATATAATACGTATATAATATCTAGTTGGAAGTCGTTTTTCTCCATTATAATTGAAGGCTTGCAGTACTCGGAGGCTTATTCATCCAGTTCGATAGATATTTACTCACTCAGTGGAACGGAACGTATCATCGCAGCTCATATGATAATTATAACACGCGAGTGTTCGACCTAAGTACATACATAAGTGAGTAAGGCTTTTTTCCATAGAAAATCTTCAACGATAAGCCATGGGGGTTCATTACCCTTGATATTGCCACGACTCGATATAACACACGTCTTTTCATCCATAAATTATGAATTATAAATTACATGCCCATATAAAAGTTCGGTGTGCAAGTTTTCTCTATAATCATTGCTCATCGAGGTTCTATAGAAAATCTTCATTCAATTCAAAATCATCGAGATTCCGATCGAATTTTTTTTTTTTTTTTTTTTTTTGTACCCAACGAAAATTTCGACACGACAAAGTGTATTGAGAAAGGCAAATATTTCGACGTATCGCACACTAGCACTCCCACATATTCAACCAGGGCAGGTAGAGAGGTTCTTATACCTTGCGGAATTCAGGCCAAAGTTACCTCTCGTTGGAAGGCGGGCGCCGCGACGCCTTTCTTCCATCGATAATATAAATGAAAATAGAAGGAGAGAAGGGATGAAAGGAGAAAAAGGAATATACAGCTTATGATCGATTATTGTAATGAACAAAAGAACATTGTCCTCAATAAATATGAATTATCTTCACGTATACTTCTAGAGCAACGCGATATACACTGTGCAATGGTGTAGTTAGGTACATTATGCTCCATAATAATAGAGCGAATCAAACATTTAATTCGAGGGCCTTCCTTTCACCGGTTAGAAGTTAATGGAAGACCTCTGAATTAACGGCAATAATCGTCCTTTGAACATATCAATTATACTGTAGCCGCACTTATGCTCGTCGCTATTAAACGTTTATAATATGATGATATACAGATCCACGATACGTATAGAGGAAAATTTTCAAGTACGATTATCTTTCACAGTATAGATACATTATCCACGGAATAATGAACAACAGTTAAAAGGTTCGCGTATATAATACGATTTTCATTCTTTTCTTCTTCAAATGGAATGTCTATCTCCGATTTGTTTTGTCCTTCCTCACTTCTTTCCGAACATACGTCGAACAATCGAGGAAGTAAACCATCGATCGAGAATCGGGACATTGATCAACAAGAGGGAAGATCAAGACGAAAAAAAAGGAGGACATAAATGTGTATTTCTGCATGGTACTGCAGTGTCATAATCCTGGAGTAAGGGAACATATTTTGTAGAAATGAATGGAAGGTGGATACATATTATTATAACAACGAGCAAACTTCCCCTTCCATGTTCCAAGAAGCTGACCCAGATCTATCAGAGTCCGGTCGCAGGTTCAAACACATCGAGCATTCCACCGGCAGGTTCGGCATGTCCGAACCTGCCGTCGACCGCACGATTCCCAGAGACCATCTGCCGGGTTTCAGGGTCCTTCTCTTTTTGCTGTTATTCAGGGTTCGCGCGAGCTCGCAGGTCAAACTGCTGCACGTAAAAAAAGGTGATTACGAAACTCTTAGTTAAGGCATCCGGTTTCTTTGTTTATAATTCTCTTTCTTTGGTGAGAATTTTTATTTTTAATAAACCCATAGCTCGTTCTTATTTCTACGTTCCTCATTCTCAAAAAGGCTACAGCAGCATTGTGTAACAGATGAAGGATAACGAGAAAAAAATTAATCAACCTATTTTCCCTTCGATTTTTTCACCATGAAATGTCGTTCAGGTTGCGAAGATAATCTGCGGTACTACATTGACTAATTAACCGAGATAAAAACTACGTATCATGTGTGACTATATGATCTCTGCGCATCTTTTGCCAACATCTGTTCGCACATTATTGGATATTTTATGTGCCACGTCGTCGTCTATGCGATAGACGTTTTTATCGTGGATTGAGAGAAAAAGAAAATCAGGTATTAAAATGGGTGCTATATAGAGAAAGCTGGAGTGCTCTTTCACAGCGGAAATTGTATTTTTCTTCTACGTCTTTTTTATCCTTTGTTTTTTTTTTTCTTTTTGTTACTTTCTGTGACAAATTACAAGGAAATTCACCACCTACTTTGAAAGCGATTAGATAGATTGTTCTTGGATAATCATTGGCGAGGCGTTGCAGGCACGATAAAAATCAAGAATAAGAAGAAGAAGTAGAAGAAGTAGAAGAAAATAATAATAAAAGAGAATCTAGGGGATACACAGTATATATAGAGGCATTTTAAAACCGTTAACGAGTAACACAATTTGAAACACTGCGGTAGTTAACTGTACAGCTAATTAATCGCTAATTATAACGTGAAGGAATCGAGAAAGAAAAAACCGCGAGAGCAGAGAAATACTTCTACAGAGGATCTGCACAGTTTGATGCTCGTACCGCAAATCAAGTATTAGGTTCTATCCATCCACTATCCACTATGATTCCAGAACAAAATTCGTGACTGGACGATTCCTACTAAGGCTGTGCAGATATTCGAAATTTCGAATAATTCGTCTCAAATCGAATGGAATTATTCGATTCGAAAATCGAGTCAAATAATTCCGAATTATTCGAACTATTCAAACTATTCGAAATATTCGAACGTCCCGAACTATCAGAACCATGGAAACTATTAATATTATCCGATTCGTCCATCAAATAATTTGTACATATCTTTTTTCGGAATACTTTAAGTTTTTCGAATTATTAGCTAATTTTCATCGAATAATGTGAAGTTTGAAAAATGATTTCGAATGAAATATGAGATGCCAATCTCTTATATTTGTGAACGGAATTCGGCGCGCCACTTATAAACAGCGCGTAGTTTCGTATGTGTAAGATGCACGTTATGGATTTTTTATTCACTAAACAATTTATTATTAGCTGATATGAAGTGTATTTTCACCTCCGATATCTATATTTTAGTCTTGTAACAACTAGTTATCCACACGATATTGGCAATAATCGATGTATAACATTAGCTAGTACCTTCGAATTCAAACAAGATGCGATACCGTAACGGGAGGCAGAGACGTACACTTTTCAGTGACAATATCAAGTCGTGTGTCGGCCGATGAAAATGAGCGTCCGCTTTCTTATCGGGCGAATATCAAGTATCGTTTGCCGAAATTACGGTATTTATTTTCGGAAATTTATGACAGCGCAGTTGTTTCTTCTATATTCGAATTATTCGAAAACTCAAATTATTCAATTCGATTCGATCACTATTCGCACAGGCCTATTCCCTACCTATACTATACCAACCCAAGGTATGAATTTACATGATACGTCAACCACGGAATGAACGCTGCAGGAGTTCAGCAGGAGAAAATCTCAGTGAAAATTCGCTTAAGATTGCATTTTTCGTCATTTTGTTGCCTTAACGTTATACAAACTTCGGCCGCATACACGTCGGTGGAATTTATTGAAGCGTAATGCGAAGTAAATTGAACAGGTGGTAGAGAGCAGGTCGGTAGGTAGGTATAATAATACTGCCTGATCGCACGAACAGATAATTAATTGTTAACTGTTATTTATTTCATTTGAAACTGGCATTAATTGAATACATATTCGAATCTATCAAAGATCCGGGCTCACTCGCACTTTGATATTTAAAGATTCAGTTGTTTAGTCGCCGGATCTATAATTGGCTGCTAAACAGCTGTAACCAATTATTATATGAATCAAAATAGATAATTATTGTAGATTTCGAAAAATGAACGATTACGAACGATTATAATTTCAATTACTTGTATATATGTATTAACAATAATAATAAAATAATCACCGCAAGTATCGTATTCTTGGCTCATCATTATTATCATTATTCCTATTAATGAACAAATATCTGTGCTTACCAAATATTCTTTCTGGGCAACCTCGTTGTAGTCGATCCGCATGACAAATTGTAAAAGTATCAACAGATACAATACAATGGGATAAAAAATGTTATTTCACACGTCACATGTTACTCCTTTTAGTTTATTTATGAAATGAAAATTATTTGTTGATTAAATTCATTTGATTATTATCGCTGTCTTGCGTCTGAATATATCTATCCTCTGAACTTATCACGCGATCTCTTGGTCATCGGGATTACGTATAAGTTATTAGATTTGTTTACTTCCTCGAAGAAACACAGCTGGATGAAAGTTTAGAACACTAAACTTCAGCGTATCTCAATTAATTCGAAGACAACCACTATAGGACGCAAAAACTGCAGACACTGACTTCACTCAAACATCTAGAGAAAAAAACAAAACGGATGTGACATTTTTTGTCATTCAAAAAGTATAACAATCAATCTTTCTCTCCGTTTCCTCCCCATTCCTTTCCCTTCGAGAATAACTCAAATCATGTAAGAAAAAAAAGTGCATTGACAAGGAGAGCGAGAGGATTCAATGAGGGGGGCTACGTAACAACAAATAAATAAACGTAAGAGCTAACAGATGAAATGAACAGAAAGAAACAAAAATACCAGCCGGGGGAATGAATTGGTCTTTGGCAAAAGTATAGGCGCCAAGCTGGTCAAGTGCTTCGCCAAGCTCCTTCTGCTCTTGGGCTCTTCGGCTCTTATCTCTGTTAGTTGGTAAGTTTCATTGGCACAACGACCGGCCAATTTATTTCACTCTGAGGTCAATTAAGGTTGATTGTGTTCATTAAAAATAGGCCAACAAACGTGTTCTAAAAAGTGATGACATAAACGTCAGGAGGATCATGTATATAAATATAAATGTGCGGTGAACACTTTGCGGAATCGAGAGAAATGAGAATGAAGCAACCACGAAATAGAAGCCTCCCTTTCTGTTTTACGAAACCTCAATAAATTATTCCGAATTTTTACGTGATTGTGAAACTAAATCTAGATGGATATCCTACGAAAACTGTTATTGCATTACATAGTAATGAATAATATATAATAATTCTCGCCCTCGCAAGATAAAGAGTCCAGTTTCCTGCTTCCTGTGAGAATCTAAACATCAAATCACATGCTATGCCCTAGCCCTTTTTCCACAAAGTTAGAAAAATGATGTTGAAATGCAAGTTTTCAAGCTGTTTATAAATCTGAGAAGAAGGAAAAATGTATTATTCTAATATTCTGTCAAGTCAGACATACACATACGTATATACATACGTAACCGTATGGTAGCGCTAGCTAACGTCAATTGCAATCGAGAGGAAAGATTTCGTCGAAAGATAACCTGCAATTATAGTTTCAATATACCGTGGGAATCACAGAAGCGCGTAATACCAAAACTAATTGGATGAAATTAAACGAATTCTAACGAAGATATAGAAAGAAATCAGAATAGTCTTACCGATTTATTAATTATTATAGTAATCAGTGGGGATATCCTGCGATAATCATTTAAGAATAAATGGGGGAAAAAAACGCGGAAAAATCTGAAAGATTCGTTTCTTTTCTCAATTTTCGTTCTGAAATTACATATCAATGAATTTAAGGTCTTCATAGCTATGAATATATACCTACACTATACTTATGAAATATATATCTAAACTTTGTAGTACTACCTGTACTAAAATTTACAAGCGATCACGGTATTCGAGTAGGCGTTGATAACGTCGTCGGTAACGCGTATAGCGCATGGTATTAGTTACTGCGTATAATCATTTCCTATTAATTATGAATCTTGAATAGTTTATACCATCTGGACATCAGCGGAGTGGCGCCTACGCGATGACGAAAAAGTGAGCAACAAAAAAAGAAAGAAAAAATGCCAAAAACAACTCTTCGGTACCGGACAACTTCCGAACGGAGTTTTGAAATCCGTGGGCCGCCCGCGCCTAATTCGTGATATGTTAAAACCTAACTTTAACTATCTCATTAACGGGGCAATACCACCCGCAGGGTACAAATTGACTGCGACTAAATTTGATACACCTTCGAACGAAAGCGCGCCAAGACATAAGCAGCCGTGAAAATAAAGAATGATTCTCAAACGAGTTGAAAGAAAAAAGAAGTCTCACACAATCGAACCGCGCATACCGAAGCATTAACAAAATTTAGTCTTCGATCTTCAGGTTTCAGGCTTATAGATCATAAATGGAAGTAACGATCACCGATCGGACTGTATAGACTATGGATGGATTTCTGTTGGATCCATCTTCAGAATATTCTCATTAGTATAGTGTGTTCGAAAAGTTATTTCAAAAAGCCGCGTTTTGGAAGAAACAACGAAAAAAAGATAGGAAAAAAAGTGAACCTAATAGAAAAAGTGTGAACGAAGTAGGTAGATGAGTATCCTACTGTAACTAACGGAGTAAAATAAATTCTATACGGTGAAATCGAACGTCGTGCTCGGCGTGTGCCAGATAAGGGGCTAAGAAGTGGACGGATGGGTCGAACGCCCACGAAGAGAAGCCGTCCTAAAATCCGGCAAAATTGGTATTAGCATAATTCTCACTCGTATATAACATGTAATAGAGCTATAAAGGACTCTTTTCGGTATTCACCTGACACCTACGCGCGTTGTTATAGACGTTATGGTCTTTCTAAATTATTCGCTCGCCGGGCCAGGCGGACTTCTTGACAAATACGTTTAATATGATTCGTTAATTAACGATACTGCGTATGAGCTTGTAATTAATGATAAAAATCTTCTTTTTAGTTCTATAACAGTCGAACGAGTACCTCTACCTACGTGAGGCAACGATTATAATAATAATTTGATGCTTTGATAAATATGCATTCGTTGTACAGTAGCACCTACTTCTCAAGGAAAAAAACCCCAAAAATTTAACGGACAAATTCGTCACCCACAACTTGGGAATTTTTCTCCCCAATGAACGTGGAGGATCGTTGAATTTGTATAGTAAATGATGACAAACGAAGTTGGTTCTAAATTTGGATAACCCCTTTTATTTTCACTGTTTCTTTCCAACTGGTATGTATTTCTCAGACAATCGAGCACGTGTCTCTCACCGAAATAGGAACGTTCTTTCTCCCATTTTCTTTCTTTTCGAAAAAAAATATACACATCGATATAACACAACAGCTGCGCAAATAACAACATCACCTATACATATATATTCATACTCAGCAGCGTTCGAGAGAAGGGCATCATCCTTTATCTACGCGAGAAAAAAAAGATGTGTGACACACGATATGCGCGAGATACGATGAATGTATACCTACGTACGGCAAGGAACGCGAAGAAAACCAAGAAAGATATATGAAATTGCGGTGAGACTGAAGTTTGTAATGCCAACGCAACGAAAATCACGGAAAATAACATCGGCTGTGATTTTTCTTCACTTTTCTTGCGTTAGCGTTACAAACTACATCCGCCACGCATCGAACGAACTATAATTTTTTATGTGTCCGAAGTTCCGAACGTACAAATGAACAAAAATTATCTGTTCATTCTTAAAATTGACCAGATATGTTGAAAATCTATATCGCATCCAACCTTCACGCTGGATACTAATGTCAACTGCAATATGAGATGTATCATTATACGAAAAAAAAAAAATCAGAAAAATAGATAATTCTCCGGATAACCAAAGAATTTTCGTTCATTTGAACATTCAGAACTTCAGGCACATGATCTTTCGACAAGAAAAACCCTGCGAATGGAGGATTTTCTCTTCTACCAATGGTATATACTCTTGCAACTATCTGATCGTCGATTAACAATGTAATTCGCTGTCAATCTATGGAGGAATACCCTTGTATATCAAGCACTGTATAAACTTCGAATAAATTACGGAGTAGTACAGCTCGAATGAAAAGGAATTTCGATTTCATTTTATTGAGTTTTTTTTCCCCTCTCAAATGAAATGCATTATATGTGGTTACAGTTTAGAAAAACGCTACGATTCAATTATACCATATGATGAGGAATTTGTTCGCTTGAAGATCACGACGTTTTAATCACAGTACAGATTATACTCTCCATGCACATCAAGTATACGCGCGGTTGCGTAAGAAACGACAATGCTTCGTAATGACAATCTCGATACTTCATATCCTACAGGAAAGAAAGAAATTGTTGCTTTTTTTCTTTTTTTTCCCTTTTTTTTTTGTTTTTTTCACAATCTTCACACTTTCATAAATTCATAATTACGCGGCTATGCTGCATCGAATAGTGTTCAAACTTTTATTTCTTACGCAATAACAGAATAGAGTTATTATTTTCGTCACCCATGAGTACAAATAATGTACCTGTACATATAGGTATGTAAGTAAGCGAATTAAAAATCACTGACTCGCTTGAATGACGCCTGTACGTATGTATGTACTAAAATACCTACAATATGTAATGAATTATAGCTTCATTGAACCAGAACCTTTTACGGTATTGAACCGCGATTCAATCTTTCCTTCTTTTTTTTGGCGCTTTTATTTACACATATATGCCAATCAAATTGCGATCACTGTCGTGTTCATTACTTCCAAATACCAATTATCGGCTGATTCTTTTTCAACACAAAAATGCTAAACCACTAACGTCACAAACCACAACAATAATGATAATAATAACTGTTCAAAAGGCGCAAGTTTCTTTTTTCATTCCATGTTTCATCAACCACTACACAAAATTTGCTTCAGATTTCGTCGATGTCTTACAAAAGCTAGTAGTTTTTGTTTATTTTCTTTATTTCATTATTTTTCGTTCCTCATTCACAATAATCCCCGCATGTATTTGAACCGATCAGTACCTAGCACGTGGCTGTCAGAATAACGAAACGGCGATACAACCAACCGCTCCGGTGGCTCGTGAGCGACTGAAACTACTGGAAGTAGAAACGGCCGATAGACGGGACCCTGGTCAGACGCGTGCTGCTGACAAGGTATGCGGGCTTCTCTACTCCAGAAATTTCAGACACTGCACGCAGTGGCATGAATTCGTACAGCAGCTGAGCTGGACAAGACTGGACTGGATTGGACTGGACTGGACTGGACTAAAAGCTGCCGATGATGATAATTATCATCGGCGTTAACGATGTTTCACAAAACAATGCATGGGTATAGAATAGAAAAAACAACTATTCTCCCAAGTAGATATATCCTCCGCCATCAGCCGCATTATGTAATTTTTACGATGAATATATGATTGCAATGAACAAAATACTGTATACTCGTTTGCGTTAGCCATCAAGAAATTTGCATTTCATTGAAAATTTGCGATATACGGTAGTGGCAAATTTGTTTTCTAGAGAGAAAACATCGAGAAAGAAGGAAGCGAACAAAGTTTAATGGAATTCGGTTATACGGATTCCTATAGATGGTGGATAATAATTTCTGATGCATATCGACAAATTCAGATCTAACGTATGCGAATGGTAAGAGTGTGAAAATACATTTTTTATACCGATACACCGAAATTGTTAGTCAAATTTCTACTGTCAAATTCACCAACACCATTGATTTGATTTTTTGTCAGCAAGGATAGTGTTTGTTCGATTTATTCGTTATCACTACGGTCGCGAATCGACGCGCGACGTCCAGAAAAGTAGACGAGGAGAGAAAAATTGAGGAGCAGGGGGAGGAGGAGGAGGAGGAGTAGAATCGAGTCAAGCAAACCGTTTCCATTCTTTCTTATTTTATTTTTCAAAGTTTTAATTTTTTTATTGGTAACCGACTAACGTCTACTACTCTAACAAACCGCATTTTGTTAGCGCTTGGAAACTGACACGTTCGTTTCCGAAGTTGTATTACGCCAACCAACTCCGCCACAAGAATAAACACTATATCGTACAAAGTTCAGATACCAAACAATTTTAGTAAAACAGAATCTGAGAGATAAACGATAGGCTATAAAACGAAATGCAATGAAAATGAAACGAAAACTAAACTGTAAACAAATTTTCACTGGACTTATACTGGAGGTATATTTCTGTCTAGAAATGCATTTACATCCGCTATTTGAGAGCCTATTACGAGTATTTATTTTTTTCAGTGGACTGTTTGAACAGAGCAACAAGAAAAAGGGGGAAAGAAAAACAGCTCGCACTTCTCTCACAAGTCTCGTGAGCTGTTTCATGGTTTTACATAAATTTCTCTACAATGTTATAACTCGTCTCCACTCTTCTGACAGTTGGCACTGACTCACCCGCGGCTTGGGAATTGAGACAATGGTACGCGTGGGCGAGAATTTCACGAAAACTTGAATGCAGAGTGCGGTAGAAAAAATAAGGTTTAATTACAACAGTGTAGGGATACCCTCAAACATGTATTTCGTATCTTTAATTTCTCATTGTCCACTCTCTTCTCGTGGCGAGGATTAGACAGCCGTTAGTGAAACTACATGTCTATTGTTGTAGTTTAAGTTAAAAATCCACAAGGCGGAGACGAAGGGGTTTCCTGAATTGGTATTCCCACTTGTTGCATGCATGTACCACACAACCTACACGTGGGGAACATAGATGTATGTACATGCACACTGTATCGGTAGACTGACTGTCCAGGCGGTCTTCTACCGCGTACCAACATGTTGCATGTAGGTACATACTCCATGTACTACATACGACTATATGTACAACATATACATGCGACGGAGGAACGTGGATGGATTTGCGGATGACTAAAACACGTGATAGTTCACCGTTTCTCGGTCTCCACCGATGGCCCCGATGAAAGCCGCGATGTATGTAGGTACGTACCTCTATAGTATACATATAATTATATATATATTCTGTCCGCATTTTTGACTGCGGAGCTTGGTAGGTACTACAGTTTCTTTTGCGGTATGCATGTCTATAGATGATTATCTCACCTGAAAACCCAACCCCGGCCTAGTCTTGATTTTCAAATTTTTTATTGTATTCATCTTCGTTCATTTTTTTTTTTTGTTTTCATTTTTTTCAGTGAAGATTGGAGTATTTTTTCCGTGGTTTTCGCCATTTTCTTCTTCAGATAAATGAATAATTCAGCTTGCGGAGATTAGTTCATCACGAAAATATAATTTCAGGAGTATGCATTGAAAATATTATATTATACTCACAGAATTTCACATTTTCACACATCCGGTTGGAAAAGTATGACCATCAAGTAAGTATCATGTATGTCTACTATACGGAAAAAATATGTGTACGAGACACATTCCCGAAATAAAAATTAACACTCGTGTCGAATACGAAAAGTTCCAACTCGATATTAATCAAGTATATACCCACTCTGTGAAATTTGTCTAACGCGAACTATTATCCCGAGCAGTTGGTCAAAAAATCGTGAAGAATGATTCGCGCCCAGCTGTTGAAAAAAGAAAAAGAAAAAAGGTTTGGAATACTCGATGTATTGAGAACTGGAAATTCGATTCTGGCGCAATGACATTAATAACATCCACATGCAAATATGAATATACCTCCTATACCGATCATTGAATTCCACCTGGCAGCTAAACTTTCCAAGTGGCAAAGCCCGAGCTGTGGAACCCCAAAAAAGATCATCCTGATATGTTAATATGAAATTTATCTCTGGCGTCGATCGGAATTTCTCGATATATATATATGCAGACCTGGGACCTGCCGATGCAGGTTTTCGCAATGATTCCAGGTATATCAGCATCCATTTGCAAATTGTGACGCATAGGTGTTGAATATTCTTGATTCATATGTTGAAATTTCAATCTCATATATCTCTTTCTGTTCTGTTTTTTTCCTGATTCCCCCGATTTTTTTTCCTTCATCCGTCTGATTTGCGGTGTCGTGAGATTCGCGAGAATGGTATTATTGATATGTTGGTTATGAAGAGAATGAAATGAAATTTGTCTCGGTTGAGTGAAGGTTTCATTCATTTCCGGTGGCAGTTGGAACGTCGAGACATGCTGCAGCCACGCCTACACATTCCACTACTGCGTGGTTTAATAATTAGAGAATTACTCGGCAAGAAAAACGAACAATTATGTAGTACGTGTCCACGATTAAGAGATATTCATTTTAATGCTGTGAGTACACACCTATACCTAAACAGCTATATGTGTATATACACATATATACATGAATGGTGCGTCATCTCGACGGAGGATAGCCCGACATACATAAGAATTTCGAGCTAACGATCAAAAGTCAAAAGAGAGATATAAAGATTGAAATTTATAGCCAACGAATGGTAAAGTAAAAAGCTGAGTGAGCACTAGACAAATACCGTTCTATACTTATACCTACATCATACGTTCACGGTACACACATATCTATATGACCCAAAGTATGTTTTCGTGTTCTTCAAAGGAATATATACATCAGGGTGGCGGTAGACTGCATACATACGTACGATCACAGGTACCAAAGTTTCAAAGTGAGGAGAAAGCTTACATAAATTATGTATCACAGAAATAATTGCTAAGTAGTACCAATTATACTAACGGTTAGCAGAAAAAACAAAAATCCCCCCCAAAAAAATAACACTATGCGCAGATATATAATTTATAACTGTCCAATAGTAAACCGTGCCGCGGGGTTATTCATTAATTGATTTTCCAAAATTATCAATATTTGGAAATATCAATTTTCGATCCACGCAGGTCAATGGAAATGCCCGAAGAATTCATGAAACCGAAGTTCGTAACGTTGACGATACTTGTCGATCGACAAATTTCGGCCGATATTATTTCTCGTTTCGTTTCGTTGCGTAATATAACGTTATAAACGTTAACTTTATATTCCTCATGGGATATTCATGATTCGGAATATCAGGACCACAGATGAATTTGAATAACGTATAGGTACAGTATAGGTGCCTACATACTCTGCCTTACGCATCAAAATTGAGTAGTATAAAAACGATGTATTGGATAAGCTTGATAGGAAATGGAAATCCCGGATGTCGACGACGAGTACGCGAATGAATCTTGTTTTCCCATCGGAAATCAAATATCCGGAAGTAACTAGCCTTCGTATTCATCCGGTGTTGGTTAGGCGTATAACGTGAACGATGTTGTTAGAAAGGAAGGTATTGATATATCCGAGCATCGGACTGAATCTCTAAAATGAATAGATGAAAATATTCAAGAGACGAAAAATTATGAGAATATCAATGAAAATTTCCTATACTACAGCTACACAGCGCTGTACAAGTACATACATACATACATACATAGGGACATATAACGCGTCACAATATAATGATTATGTGGCGCTAATAATTGCGACAGTTGCAGAGCGTTTTACGAGTGTAAATTCCATCTAAATTATACCTAAGTCAATTATGAATTATATACAGCTAGTAGTTACGGCGCACAGAGCTCACGTATGTATATCTAGTACCATGTAATACATACCGACTACCTGCGTATACGGTGAACGCGAATGTAACGCACTTTCCGAGTTCCTTACGTGAAGGCTGTCGCAAATTCAGATTCACACCTGACATTACACGAGCAAGTAGTAGGTAGGTATGTATGTATGTATGTATTAAGGTACGCCATTTTCAAACGTAGAGTTTTCACCTCTAAATTTCCAACATACATGTATTGACAGAATTGTCAATTTCGGTGGAAGGAAAATTTGGAAAACCCGTTTTTCGTTCACCATTCGCTTTCATATTTTTGCAATTTTGTTTAAATTTGTTTATTTTTCGAGTTTACATCATACGCTGCGATCTCGCTGACGGGTCCTCTCGACGCAATGATTATTTTAAAATAAATAAATATATACCTAGATGCATCTTTCATACATATACCATCTCTATGCCTGTATAATATAATAATATAACCATAGATATATAAAGAACTGAAAAACTTGTGAGTTTACAAGCAGAAGCTACTTATAGTGTCTGGTGTGTTGAGAGTTAATATATAATATAAGTATAGAGTTAAGATCAGGTTGTTGAAAACGGTTTTGTGATAATTAAGTTTTGATTTATGTCCACCGTTTGCATACGAACGTCGAAGTAGGTGGATACGTACGTCGTACCTACTCCGTTCCATTCGACAGAGGCAATCCTAACTCGATCCCTGACTGACTGCATCGCGGAGTTTACGGCTGCGAGCGGAGCACCGCACGGTGCCTTGCCGTTCTCCTATGTTTTTTATTCATTTTTTCTTCGTTTTATCCCTTGAAAGTTGAAAAAAGAATACAAAACAAAAACCAGAATAGAAATATGGACACACCTTAGATTCCAAGCTGCCGGACTGGACAAAATTTACAAGATCGCAACAGGCTTATAGCTTCGAAAATCATACATACAGTCATAAGGATTGAAGATTTGTCACACCTATGTTAAAATCTTCGTGATATTTAATCTCTCGGCGACGAATTCGTGACATAACAATTACGCCACCGCGCCGGCTGTAAAACAAAATATCTCAAACGTAGAGAAACCGTTTCGAAAACGAGAATCGTAAATTTTTGCAAACGACTGGATCGATTTGGATGAAACTCCGAGAATTCGTTGAATACGATGGCAGAAAGTGGCTAAGTATTTCACTTTTCCGAAACATTGATCGGATTTGACGTAAAGTAAATATCCTCTATGTTAGCTAGGTTAGATTACCAGCGGCAACTGTAACGGCTTCGTTAAGAGTTAAATTTTCATTCTGGCTAAGGCTGCGGATCCATAAGTTTCCGAAACATTGCGTTCCTTCGAAGTTCAAACGTTGAACTATACTCAAGCCGAGTCACGCCTAGACGTGAGTTTCTCATGAGCAAAGAGCTACTGATGCTGTTGGATTAGTAAATCTTTGGGAGAGAATCGAAACTTGACAGCGACTTCAATACTCTATTTGCACGCATTGTATCTATACTCTACAGTATCCGGGTGTGCATCGATGTATGGAACAGAATACAGTCGAGAAGCTATCTCAATAAAGATTCGGAATCAGCGATGCACTTCGCGCAGGTGTATGTATTTATGTACGTACATAGCTACGTACATACCTAAACGTACGATGCCAGTAGTTATCTATAGCTAGTTACATAGGTCGAAGTTGGAGTTAGGAGTTGAAGTAAGGTGAAGGTAGGTAGGTAGGTAGGTACTCTGTAATCCTGGTTCTCACAGTTGTCAATCTATCAGAATGTGCATCTGGGTTGTACATTACAAATATACACAGATATGACGTGCATGCATACATACACAACCTGACAACGGTGGAACAACGATAGTCGTATAGACGTTTTTACGATATCAAAGTGCGCGTTGGTTGGACTGAAGTTGCCCTTCTTCAATCTTCCTCTCGTAGAAGATTACACTCTGTCGTGGTGTAACGATGGATGCTATTTAATTCTACGTTACCCATGCAGTAGTTGAGTATGAGAAGAGTAGTGATCACAGGGGATCACTGCAGGCTTTCTCTCTACTGATTCTATACCGAAATGTTCTCATCTCTCCGCATAAAAGTTTGTTCTTTCTCGAGTCAGATATCTCACTCGCATGTTGCTTTCTTCATAAATCGTAGAACAACTCAAGTTGGTGAATTTTCTTTATCGATCATCAATTTAACGAGTTAATTTCTTAAAATTTAGAACGCCACGTGTGGGCGGAACCTCAAATGGAATATTAACGGCATCGACGAATGCTTTTCAGACAATTGCCTTTACCTTTGAACGTCCTGCGCACAATAGAATAAACTTTGAAAAGAAAAGAGAAGAAACTAGCCCAGAATAAACATTGCTAATGAAATTCACCCGGTGTTCTATGCCTGACGCGGGTTCTCGGGTACGAGTGTTGCGTGCAGGTATGTCAACATAACACCAAAATAACCACGATATACTCTCTTCTAGGTGTTGAGTACGTATGTATGTACCAGCCTACATATCCAACTACGTTACAACTTCATATTCCGGATTTGAAATCTATCCCAGCTCGGAAATATAGCGCGGAAAACCTCAATTATCAACCCTTTTTTTTTTCTTGTTTGATGCCTTTGCTTTCTTTTATTCAACACAAAAATGTGAAACTTTGAAATCTATATGTGAAGGAGGACACCCTCTTAACAGATTATACCTATCTTGGCGTTATGCAGCTGCCCAGCCCGACATCAGCGAGCGAGAAGTTTCGTAATCGAATGAGAGGAGAACCGCGTTTAATGATATGCGTCGTTTGAATACATGTAAACGTCGGTATACACATACATATGTATATCGATGACAGCTACCATCGTCGCCTTTGAGAGACGAGGATGATGTATATTTTTTGTATTACATCTTTTCTTTTTTCTTCTTTCTGTCTTCAGTTCAGTAATGGAATTTCGGAATGCTCTGGGTGGGGTTCGTGATGGTTCAACCATTAAACTATCGGTCGAAGATTCTCATTGTCAACTGTTAAAATCATTGGAATAAAGATGATCGTGACTGAGGTTGAGAGCTGAAGGTAAAAAAGTCTAAGCTGTACGTATATCGTTATTTATTCCTACGTCAGCGCAAAGCTCTTGTATTATTATATCAAGCGAGTTTTTCATGACACGTTATACTTACGTATACGTATGTACGTACATACGTCATCGCGATGGAGTCAACGACATTTTAACAATACTATGGGTTATCATGATATACTCACCGGCGATTGGTGAAAAGTAGTGAAATTATCACCTCTGATCATATAGTCCGGAATGAATTTCTGAACAACTTACCTGAAATATAAAATAAAAAATACCTTTATCTAGTTTATTCAACCGACCGTTTTCAATGTTCATCGATCGTAGAAGAGGCCTGGAACAATTCCAATTCCATCATTCGTTATCTTCATCATCAACTAATAATCGATTCATGGTGCAAAGAAAAGTGGGGAAAATTCTTTCGTCGGCTATCACGAATGAGGGTGAAGTTGATTACAACGTTGAAGCCACAAAATAACGAAAAATGCATCTTTCACCGATCATTTGCCGATTGTGAAATTTTCTTTCAGCGTTCGCAAAGAAATGAAGATTTCACTTCAGCCAGAGACCGCGTGATTTTGTTGCCATAACTCTATGACTGTGGCAAAGTGACGGTAAAAAAAGTTTTCAAAACCATGATACATGCGCAATGTTTGTCTTCTAAATTTGGCTGTATCATATGCCTCTATGTAAGTATGCATTCATTCAGTCAAGTTATTATCAGCTTCATGCTCGATTTACTAGAAAGCCGTAAAAGATTAACAGTAAATAACTAACTGGAGAAAACGGTTCACCATTTCCTTATTAATCTGTGTAAACCGATGTCCCTATAGCCAGGTCGGATTGTTACAGGCAAAATACTTGACTTTATGACTTACTTTCGAAGAACCTACAACCTGGTTTCCTCGGTTAGAAATCTTATCTCCAAACAGAAGTTACAGGAATTTTCCAGCTTCGTGACTTTTCAGTCGACCGTAATCTCTCTTATTTGTCGTTCGCTCAATATCCTATTCTTCAGGAAATACTCGTACGAGTTGATAACGCGAGTACAATAACAAGCCCCCGGTTCTAGTTCTTTTTCTGCTTATACGAGTTTTTCTTCTCGCTGTATGTTATTGCGCGGTGCTCACGTTGTTAAGAAACAGGAAACCGAGGGTGTACGATGTTTATCGCCAACTGGTAGATTTGCATCAGAGAGTAGGATTTACCGTCGCGTGATCAATGTAGGATAAGTAAAAAGCGGAACCCATGAAAATGGGTCGAAGTGATCTAAACTTGAACAATCTTATTGAGAAATGGCGATCATCTAGCACGTACTGATCCGTTGATTCCGTGAAACTGTATATAGGCGCAAATGCGATGCTAGAAAATTAGAATAATTGCAAGGCAAGAAATAATGGTGCGCCAGACGGAAATAATAATGCCTGCGAAATTGCATGAAGTCATCATAGGTATATGGTATCCATACATATCTACGGAACTCTGCATCTGCGTAAATGGAAACTACCATTCGCGTGGTGAAGGAGGAAGAAAAAGAAGAAACCGAAGGAAAAACCAAAAAACAGACCATTATCGATCGAAATTCAGGTTACAGTTAAGCCAGGAATTCCGTATTCCTGTATTCGATTGGAATTAAAAAATTAACCGACATGCCTTAGTGGCTCTGATCAGATCCTGTGGGATAAACCTACACATTCATATGAAACTGTACGCCAACCTGAGTAGGTTATCCGCGCCTTTTTCGTAAAATAACGCAACCGAGATAAAACCAAGTTGGTTATTACGAGCAGTGGGTGTTCAAGGAATGTATATAATACGTCGTGTGTCACGTATTAAACACGCATATGATACGTGGGACGCTCAAATTTGCATATAGGTGAAAGAAAACAGGTGAATTCCACAGTTTACATAAGCTGCAGCCGATGCAGTGAATTGAACTTAACACCGCGATTCCATCCAGATTTACTAATTGCATAAAAAGTCCGTTAGCTACCTTCAGAGACTAGAGGAACTGAGTAGGCGAAATCGAGCATTCATGCGGTAGCATTATTTGATTATTCGAAGAATTTCTTAACCTGTATAACATGAGAGCGAAAGAGAATGCCGAAGAATGCTGTGAGCGAATATTTTCGTATACGTTCAGATTTTTTAGCGTCAGTTTCTTTGTCTACGTTACTTCTCGTCACCCGCGACATGACACGTGAAACAGATGGATCAGAAATCGGGCATAGTAGTTCAGGATAAGGCAAACATTCGAAGCTCAGCAAATTACAAGTCACGATTTTATTCGATGTGATCAGATTACATGCAAAATATCGTTCATGGGTATATACATACATTGAATCAGAGAACTAAAGTTAAAGGATTTGCGTAATCGCGGTCAAGAAACTCCCCGACGTATAGTATATTATGCAGGTACCTACCCGACGTAGACATACGTGTTTTACTCGACTGGTTCTATAGGACCTAATGTAAGTTGAGAAATCAAATCAAAGCAGTCACACGTGCCTCGTTCCAGTTCTAGTCCCATAATCTATCGATCTGGTACCAATTCCGTATATTCTCTATTCACCTGCATCATGCATTATGTATCAAAGTACCTACACCGCGAGCCGCAACTTTTCGCTGCATAATAATGTCTCTCTCTTTCTCTCTTCTTCCCTTTCTCTTTTTCTCTCGGAAATTCGCATCCCAATACGCCTGCAATTGATAAGGATATGTTTCTCTATACGGTATATGCTCACAGACGCGGCGAACTTGTACGCCCCGTCCGTTGTATGCGTGTTGTACGTTCGGATGTATGCCTAGATATACCTATATATGTTTGTACGATGCGTTCGAAAGCAAAGTGAGCGGGCAATGTTGTCTACTGGTTATGGTGGGGATCGAGCAAAGATACAAGGCCGCCGTGAGGTCATACTCTTAAGTAAGTCACGAGAAGTACGGAACTTAACGACGCCCTCCCAGACGATGGTTATAATCTCAAAATTGCGCCAGACGTAATAAAAGTCAGAAAAATTCTGAAAAGCATCTTCATGTTTCAATTATCATATTACGCAGTTCAAGAGAAACCAAATGCGTTTTTTCACTTGGAATTTTCCAAACCTAGAAGTTTCTCGGCGAAAACGCACTCGATCACAATACGAAATTGATATCAACGATGAAGAACGAGAGAACGAAGGGCACGGCACTCTCCGATCTCCAAGAATCGGAAACAAGTTCGATATGTTGTAACTGTCGATAAACAGTCTGTAAAACTTTTTCTCGATTTTTGAAAATCGAAGAGCGTCATACCCTTCTTTCTCGCTTTCTTCGTCGCTAATATCAAATTCATACGAATCGGATGTATTTTTGCTGAGGAACCAGGTTTTGAGTATCGCGTTTCACTGCCCCGTGAAGAAAAATTACGATTTCAAGTATAGAATCTTCAGATCAATTTTCTACAACGTATTTTTTCTCGGCTTCACGAGCTTCTGAAGTGAATTTCACACCGTTCAATTAATGTGTCGATTCAAACGAAGAAAGCAAACATCTCACGATGCTACAGAGCTGACAACAGTGTATCGACGATTTTTAGCTTGCATAAGCTAAATTCAAAGAAAACATTGCGGTTACGAGCGAGGCTTTTCTCGAAATTGAAAGTAATAGCATGATGAGAAGAAAAAAAAAATATATATATATATATGCATAAACGTATATAATGGTGGTAATGATTTCATGAACGATAACAAGTAGTCTTATGATCGGTTGGATGCATGTAAAAGCACGGTGTGTAACTGTTGTCTACCACCTCACAACAGGAGTTTACATTACCAACTGTACTTGATATATATCTGGCTAGAACGACGATTTCAGTTGGTAAGACAGGAAACACCGTTGTTGGCAAAAGGCCGAGTCGAAATCCATTTGCCTAGATCAAGCGGTAACGCTTGAATCAGTTTCACTGCAGTTACCAGCCTAACAATAAGTGAAACGGCTACGTCGCTCAAGTAAATTTTTTCATTCGTTTTCTTCTTTTGTCCATCCGTCCTTTTTCGTTAAGTTTAGCACGATGTGGTCGCTTCGAAAAGACGAAGAAAAGCAATAGAGAATCGGAAAACTTACTGAAATTATAATCTTCTCCACAAATTTCATACTGGACACATATCATATATATAATATTCTCGGTATCTTCGAGCCAATCTCTTTTTTGTGAGATGAAGAATTTGATTGATTTTGCGGATGCACAAAGATGATTGTAGGTAGTAGCAATATGAATCGACGAACTGTCAGTTGTTTCGTCGATGAGAGAAAAGGAGAGAAAAGAGAAGTACATAGCTAGGGATAGTAATGATAAGTTACGTAAGGCGAAACTGCCGCATTCTCGTGGTTCAATGTTCCCCTATGTCAGAAACGGGCTTTGAATACGTAAGGCGAAACCGAGAATCGGCTTATTGTTGGCTCGACTCGTTTTCTGCTGTTGTAGGTACCAGGAATAAACTACATGGAATATACCTGTACACCGCACACTGCTGCACAAGTCCTGGATCGTGCGGGGTATAAGATATTGTACTGCACATTAGTTACGTCGCGTGTAAATCGTTTTGATTCACTAGTTATACTGCTGCGTATGTATGGCATGTGCATCTGGGTACGTGCATCTCGTACAACGGCGACATCCCAGTTATATGTAAAGATACGTGTACATACATATATACATGTATGTACGTATATAATAAGCTCCGAGATTTTCAACGCGATAATGAAAGAACCTCATCTTCAGATAGATCAAATTCTTCGTCGTGAGAATGAATGGTTCTTCTCATTTTTTTAACGATCATTTCTCAATGTGGGTACAAACATACCCGTGTATACACTAGAATCAGTACGTGTAATTTTTACTTTAAAATACAAGAATTTCAATCGAACCCATACACCGCGATCCGAATGATTAATTCCACACGCGAGTATATGTATAGGAGGTATTCGTTCAATCGATATCGTACACGTAAGTACCATGAAAGGTGTCGACGGTGTTTAAACTGATTAAAATGAAACTGGAGCTGATCAACCCGGTCGTTTGGCTTCGTTGAGAATTGAACGGTTTAATGAACAATCATACCAGTTTCCTCACACGCCTGCCATGAGAAGTAACCCGCCACTTTCTATACGTCTAACAAATTGTTTGTTTACGCGTTAACCGATGCGTGGCAGAGGTCTATGATTTGATAACAAGGTCGAATGAGTGCAGATCATTATTCATGAGAAATTATTCAGAGTAAGAGATGTTAGCCCCCTGTCTTTGAAATTTTCATAATATCAAAGTTGCTATGGGTTGCTCCAGAATTGCTCTACGTTGCTCCAGAATGACAGGTTCGTCAGACTGGTATTAAGCGAAAAAATGCAAAAAAATGTTATTTCATAGAAGCCAATAACAATAATTGATATTAATTATAATTGAAACTGATAGTACTCCAACGAGAGCTCGAATAAGATTCGGAAGTTAGCCCCCGTCTTTGAAATTTTCGAATTATGAAAGTTGCTTTGGATTGCTCCAGGATTGCTCTCTATTGCTCCAGAATAGCAGGATTAGAAAACTGAAATTGAAAGAAGGAATGAAAAAGAGGAACTTTATTACGGTGCCCCAGTTGCGAATCAAAGATCGAGCTTTTCTCGATCGCTCTGATTTGCTCAAGCTTTTTTTTTTATCAGGTCAAGACCTGACAAAAGCGGACGATTTTTGTTTCGGAATTGAGTCCATTTTCTCGTTGGACAGAGTACATTACGATTTCTATTATTTTTTGAAATGAAACGAACCTCATCAAGACCGGTGAATGAGAGGAGAAATGTTTGATTGTTCTGATCATTGAGGGGAAAAAATAGTCATGATAACATGTAATGAAAAATGATGAAAGAGAAGTACTCATGATAATATCAGAGTAACATAAAAATAAATCAGAGTAACAAAAAAGTTCGATTTTTCAAAATTGGGCGGCTCCTACGAAAATTAGTTTTTTTACATTTTTTCCCTTAACATCAGTCTGACGAACCTGTCGTTCTGGAGCAACGTAAAGCAATTCTAGAGCAACCCAGAGCAACTTTCATATTATGAAAATTTCAAATACAGGAGGCTAACATCCCTTACGCAATTATTTACCATAAATTCAATGCTCGTACAGAGGTGCAAATTTTGTATTCCTCCATTTGGAATGTAGGTACGCACAGGCGAGAGAACATTTACTGTATTTGATAAAACTTTCGTCAAACAACGTCAATCGGAGTGAAAAAAAAGTAGAAATTCATTGAAAAAATTGGAAATCAAAGTGTGCAGGTCTTAGGTGTGGTACATACAAGCCTGTGTTCGTGTATACTGACTAAGCGATACATAGATTTGCACCTATGTCTGAATAGGAGAGGGAACAAGCTTATCGCTACGGAATGCAGCTAAGTAGCCCCTTGAGGTCACCTTACTTTCGAAACCTGCCAAGTGAATTTTCTTCCATTTTCTTACTTTATACATCAGTTCAACGTTTTTACTCGCCAATGTCTAATATACATGACAATATGATAAATATAGGCAGAATTTGAACTTCATAAGATCTACAATTTCTATGCGAATTCTAATTCATTTCCAACAACATCGCTAATCTGATCACAAATTGCAATTCAGAAATTTTGTTCCCTTTCGAAGATATGCAGCAGGACAAAAGCTTACGTTGTATTGTATTGTATCCTTTACAGCGAAGAAGAAGAAGAGGTTTGTACTCCATTCAGACTCTGTTGCCGCGTTTGAAGATTGCTCGTAAAAATGACCCTGTATAATTCACGGATGAGTAAATGTAATAATAAACGGAACAAAAAAATTGAAGATCTGGACTTTCATTGACTTTTCTTCTCGTCAAAATCATCAAGATTTATGTGAAAGAGCATGAGAAGAATCTTCTTTTCTGTTTTCCGTAGGATTAATAATTCTCTTCGTCGTTGCCCCACACGCCAACACCTACTGCACCTACACCGAATACATTGATTGACCCATGTATTTACACACCTACACGCGCCTACATAGATATGCGGAGAGTTAGGAAGGAGATTCGACAATTTGAATAAAGACTCGCGGTGAACGAACAGCGGTATGACTCATAGCACGTGGAATATACATATGAGCGAAAGGATCATATAATTGATTTTTAAAGCCTACCTATGCCTATTTGATTAACATTTAAATCGCTAAATCAGCAATAATTATCACACACGTATATTACACCCAGGCGAATAAATGAACACAAATTTTATGCCTGCCTACTTGCGACGTAGTAGGTACACACTCCTTGGAACAATTTGACCCCAGGCCTATCCCATTTGCGAGGTATTTAAAAATCCTTGCAACGTGACAGTGGAGAATACCGGTCGAAGAATTTTCGGGTCTTAGAAAACGACCGACAGACAAACGGACGGACCGACGGGTCTGACGAACGCCAGTCGTGACTCAGACCCATGGAATTCAGCCTGCATCCTGCACGGGGTCCCGGTCGGGGCGTTGCAGCACAGGTTGTGAGCCTATCCACGAAAGTTCCTTATTTATCAAGTACACCACCTTAGTTTGCGCAGGATAGTCATATTTTCAAGTGCGTTACGTGTTTGCGCGCATATATCGCGACACCATAATGTACGTACGCACGTACACACATACCTATGCATACGTGTGCGGTGTGGCTAACAGAAGGAGAAAAAAATCTGGCTAACTAACCAAGAGAAGCCGAGGGCTTATCTAAGATATGTAAACCTTGGCTGAGGTTTCGAAAAACCTCGCAGTGCTTATCTCTCGCGCCTCCAAAACTCGTCCGGTTTCTTCGTGCCTTTCGTTTTACGATGAGCAAAGCGAAGATCGGGACCGCGCATGAGGGGAAAAAGTTTTAATGGGTTTGTTTTTTTACCGGATCCGGTGGAAAGGGGAGAAAAAAACGAAAAGGTGAAAGTCTGTACACACGCGAATGCGTGGACAGACGCGGACGATATAGGTATATGCATTGAAATGGAAAGCTGTACCATGTGAACGAGAAATCAAAAATATACACCGAGTGAGACAATTCGTCTAGATATCAATTATACGGCAATGATGATAATAACGACAATCGTCAACAATACGCAATTTATTATAACCTATATTGATCAACGTGAGTATTTCATACCTGATTCTGATTGTCAACAATCCCTGAATTCGTTGGATTGTTGTGATGCGTTGACGGGTGGCCAGGTGAATTCAACGATTGATTACCAGAGTTCCTCTCGATACCACCGGCACCGCTATTATTACCATCATTTCGTTCCATATCGACGAGATGATCGCCTCGTCGCAACAAAACCAATTTCAAAATGATATTCTCGGATTTTCGACCACCGCGCGAGCGCACTTCACGCACCTTTTTTCAGTTTATTCCTCATAAATATTGAACATTGAGAAATCCCGTCTCTCCCTCCCTCTTCTCGCATAAGCCAGTCGATTTAATAGTGATAAGTCAAGCTGCAGTGAATTCGCGATCATTTATGAAGATGATCATGTTTCCCTTATTCTTCTTCCTTCGAATTTTCACTTCACTTCAGTCACTCGTTGGCTCGCGCATGTATTCAAAAGCGTGCGAAAGTCGTTTTCTTACGTTATATACACCATAATTGTATACAAATTACGTTATAGAAGACCTCACTTCATATGAGTCAAGATACAATTTGAAATGAATTCATATGTTTGCGCGACCCCCTTCGAACTCATTCGTTTCGTTCGCCACAGAGCGAACTCAGATAATGATCTTGCCACTCTGGTTCTCTAGATTTTTCTTTCAACGCCACATGTGTAATTTTTTGTTGTTTCTCTCCGTTTTATCTTTTATTTCGTCCTCTTTCCTACCTTCTTCCTTCTCTTCTTCTTCTTCTTCTTCTGCTTGTTGTTCTTTTCTTTTTTGCTTTTTTCCCTGTTATTTCCAACGTGAAACGCGGATGATAACGCGAAGATCAACGCCTACGTTTTACCGGTATAAAACATAACGTAAAATTCCATGGAGCACGGGAACGCAGGGGGAGGGGCGCGTTACGCAGCGCGTAAGTCACGCCAAGAGTCTACTACAGCATCCATTCCTCCGTAAGAAATCACCTGTGTGTTTCTTAGGCGAGTCCCTCCAGTCAAGCGAACACCTGCACGGTTAACCTGCGCGTAGGCGATCAGGTATGATGTTATATTTTAGCTTGGCGAATAAACTTTCGTTTTACCGAAAATCTTTGTCAGCTCACTTTTTCGATATTTTCTTGCTTTATACTTTTATTTTTTGTTCTCTGTCCTCTCTCTCTCTCTCTCTCTCTCTCTCTCTCTCGTTTGCTTATCGAATATTCACAACGAACGACAACAGGATGACATCATAATCAAATATGAGCATCGTATGTATGTACGTCGAAGATTGAAAATATCTGTGGCAATTCAAGTTTTTATCAGTTATCAATAATTCATGAACAATTCTTCCTTGGTGCGGGAGAAATTCGGTAAACTCGACGTTGTCAACTATGCAGAAATTTCATCACCACAAACTTTATAAACACAAAATCAACACACAATCGCAAACGCGTGTGACTCGTACCGCGTACTGTCTGAATGTAAAATCGTGATTAGAAGAAGAAGGAGGAGGAGGAGGACGAGGAGAAGAGCGGTCCTAGGCACTTGTGTTTCAGACGAAGTCACCCCTGTGTTTAAGTGTTGTCCTCTTCGTGTAAGAAGATGCAAAGGCCCGCGTTGCTTACCGATAACAATTTAACAATGCACCCAACGGAATCTATAATAATTTCAACAATACATATGCACGGGACTCGTATATAAAAGCTGGCAACGCTGCCAGAGAAACTGTCCATGCACTCCGAAGTAGAAGGTTTGATGCTAGTTGAGAGGCTGGGGGCCGACACCGGTTTACTGAGGCCACTGAGGGCCCTGGCACGATGTCTTTCCACTTCACGAGCCTCCAGGTAGAGGCCGGCACAGAACGGTTGCCGATCATCGTTCGGGGGATATCGCTCTAGTCTTCCAGAGGTTTTACTACGAGGGACTATGAACCTCCGAACCGGTCGTAGATTTCTTTTCAAATTCACGGCCTCTTGGGTATCATACGTGAAAGGCAATTGGGTCCTAGGTCCCCGTGTCTCCAAGTCCCCGAGTCCTGGAGGGTTACGAGTTCTGGGTCTCTCTCAGGTTATTTATGCCCTACGGTTTACGGTTTACGCACTCGATGAAACTATACTGTATACTACTTACTTATACTGCATTGCAGCCGTCGGTGGGTATACTATAAGATATCGAGTGCGTCAATAAAAAGAGATGAGAGCGATAGAGCGTTCTTACGTTTATCTTCATATTTATTCTCCTATTTTACACCACTTTTTTTCTTCTCTGCATCTCTCTCCCTTCCTCTTTCTCATGTACATAGACCAAACCGCTGTAATTACGAACTTATATATCGTGTCTCCTAGGTGCATACCAATACCTGTACAGGTATACGTATATATGGAGTTATTTCGGGTCAGGAAGTCCTTTTTATTCCTTTGAAACGACCATTTGACGTTCACGTGCACGCGAAGACACGCTATCTCTGATTACTGCATATAGTTGCAGGGTTTCATAGTCACACAGTATATAACTACGTAGGCACTACCACTCGTATACGTCGACTTGATCAATTTAGTATAATTATAAACACGAATGGGCGGGTATTGAAGCTACCTTTAATTTGAATTTTATTTTCATTCTCCATGTCAAGCTACTCTCTCGCTTCCCTCGCGCACTAACTCACTCACTCACTCACTCGCTCACCGCACTACAATTCATTCAACTCGTAGAAGGTTTGTAAACATTTGTCTTCACATTATCTCAGGTTTCGGGGGATACGAATTTACCGTACTATAGCCGAAGCGCGAATGACGACGCAGGTATTAATTATTGCAATTTTTGTTCTTTTTCTTTCGTTAATTTTCACCTGAAAATCAACATCATCGAGAGATCTTCTACCGAAAGATCGAAACCACATATATACGGCAATACAAATACGAATATCTCTCGTTTGCTCTGTTTTCAAAAGAATTTAGGCTATAAAGTGCGTAAACCGAGTAGGCCGGTTCTCCCAGGTTACATTACGTTGGGCTAGCTTCTGGGCTCAGGAGGTCTCGCCCTACAGGTAGCTCGGTTCTCCCACCTTAACTCCGCCCTAACCTGGCCAAGTCGTGCGTAAAAGGTTCATGCACGCGATGAATTGAATTCAAATTGATCGAATGAAATTCAGAGAGAAACAAAAATTTATAACGAAACAATATTTCGTCGAGAGCGAATGCGCGATCGGTTTCATAATACGATCGTACATCACATTATGCAACAAGAATAATTCATCTGCAGAAAGAAGGAAAAGGCAAGAAGAAAAATGTGAATCGAACAACAATTTTACCGGGTGCACAGTTCGGGAATTGTCATTTCAAAATCTGATATCGAGTAAATTTCGAGTACTCGAAATCTCTTGAACTTCTTCATCGCTGCGAAGAGACTCGATAAAGGAATAAAATTCGGATCAATTTTCGGATCCGAACGTGAATGAAGGTCATGCATGAATTGACGGGCGGTGGAACAAAAGTCATTTAAAATTAAACCATAGAACCGCGCTTCTTCTTTCTCTTCTTCTTCTTCTGTAGAAAATTCACCACTTTCAGCTAAGAGTTCCTACGCAACTATACGCGGTCTCGCTTGGACGGCTAGGATAACGACGTTACATGCATATAGGCACGTAGGTATGCGTCAATAAAGACGATGGATGTTCTCAGTGGTAAAGATTATTTGATAAAAAGTGTATCGTACGTGAGGATGTATATTACATACACCGCACACAGCTATAATCTTATTGGAGGTAGAAATTTTTCGGTCGAGGAAGTACCTATCATAGGGAGCGTCGTTTGATAGGTGGATAAATATATTAGCTGCGGAAGAAAGAACTATTCGTGTTAGCGATCATCGAGCAAACCATGCCAAAGAAATAGATACTGATTTCAAATTTCCAATCACAGGAGGAGCGCGGTTGCCTTGGTTCATGGAGGGTTAATACATACATTAGTACATATGCCAACCGAATGAATACAAGCGTACACGTACACATACCTATGTATTAGGTACTTTTCCTATATCGTATATAGGTAGGTACCTATATATAGAGGCATTAGTGAAACGGAGATGCCGTCAAACTGGTTTCGTGTGAGCCCTTTAAATTTTAAAAAGTTCGGCACTATTCACGTGAACAGAATGCGTTCCGTGTTTCGTTCCTGCGGTTATTTCAGTGGTTTAACTCGTTGACGAATATACCTGCATATATATGTAGGTAGGTATACCTTACCAATAATTTAGGTCAATCAACGAAAGAAGGAACAATTTGATTTATCACCGCCGACGTTGGACTATGCAGCGTACCTACGTATGTGAGTATTATCGCACATCATGTTCTTCAATGCCCGTAACGGTGATCTATATGAATCACAAGTTTACCTAGATGTAATAATTATTGTTCGAAATTGGATGGAAACATTTTTTTATTCCGCCGCGCCGGTTGAAGTGGACGTGAAGTGTACGCACTCCTCTACTTACGGTGACAATCTATAATCTATGCGTTAGAAGAGGGCGGGGGCGCGGCGGCTGACAAAATGGGAGAGTTGGAACGCGGAATGGAAATACGCGGTACGTTGGTAGCATGCATACCTACGTAGGTGTACATGCGAGTACATGCATGACTCTCTTCAATTACACGCCTGTACCGCGGTGCGTCTCGAGAGGTTTTGCTATCGCGGTAGATAGGGTGAGGCTGGAGTTCATAACCTCAGGGCAAGAATAATTCGCGAGAGATAATGTAGGTTGAAATTTTTTTTTATCAATACTGGATTTCGGTAATCGTTCCACGCTATGACTTTGTTGCGGTCAAGGTATGAAGCTCGACACTCCCGTGCAGTTGCAGGTTTAACGTTTTCAAATTATAGGTATTACTCGCTGTTAAACACAATCCAATTTATGCTACATACAACGTACAGAATAGTGTATACCTTACGTCTCGTGCATAATATACCTACTATTACTCGTAATATAGAATATTGACGTGGGTACAGATGCGGTATAGATACACGTAGTTCTGTGCGTACCCTATGATGTATATACATACTATATACGTAGACACGTATGTACGTATACGTACCTATATACTTCTATAGAATGCGCAATGCAGAGTTTCCAATACCGCAGCTGTACCGATACCTATCCCACCTACCTACCTAGCTAGCTATTCTGCAACATTGCTCGCATATTTTACGATAGGTAATTGCTACCTTCATTGGTTTGCTATTACTCGTTCGAGATTCTTGAACGGTTGCAGTAGGCTACACGGATCATACTGCCGCATGTGTATGTACATGTATATACATACATACGCAATACAGATTTCTATAGTAGCTTCAAAATATCTCTGCAGGTGTACCTGTATACATATATGCATACAGAGCATATACCTCAATACATACATCAATATCTGCTACAACTTCTCAGATTACACGCGATTCGTATATGTATAACAGAAATGTATTAGATCTTCAAAGAGAGAGAGAGAGAGAGAGAGAGGGAATTCAATGAGAAGCTAAATTCTCTCCGAATTCAGAGCGATGCTTCGCACCGTCTGAAAGAAAACTTGGGTAAACTGCGGTCTGAAGAAGAAAAAGAGGCATCGGTGTACAAAGCTAGAGATAATTGTTCCCAGTCAATAGCTGCATCCCTTCCGAAAACTGATGCAGCTAGAATAAAAAGAAGGCCGTCTGAAAGATTAGGACGAGAGGAATAGAAGGACTGATCATGAGACTAAGAGGCCTGGAATTAGTATCTAGAGAGAACATAATCGTTCAAGGGAAATTCATGATCCCGTAAGGGATTTTTTTGAAACTCAATAAATTTTGATCCAAGATTTTCAATAGCAACGACCTTTTCGTCTGGACGTCCTCGAGCTCCGTGACACAGAGGTACACAAAGTTTAGGGCTAAGGTCGTTCAATATTTATAAGAGAAACCGCGTGGTCGTATAAAGAGGTGGACGTCGCGCCGTGTCCCGTCCCGTCCCGTCCCGTGACTCGCTTGCTTGGACATGTTGGGTGCATAATATGCGTGCACACGTTTATAACTGATTGTGAGTAAATGTAACCTCAAGCGGGGGGGATCGACAGAGAAATAGAGAGAGAAAGAGAGAGGGAGAAGCGAGGAGGTGAGGAAGGGGGAAACGGGTAATGGCGCGCTGCAGAGGAGGGCGGAGGTGAAGGAATGCAGTTGGACTGCACTCGAGTGAACACCATTCTACACTTGCACAGAGCCTCCTACTGTCCTTCTCCTTGAATCGCTCATTCTTCTGCTCCTTCTTCTTCTTTTTCTTTTTCTTCATTTCTTATTCATCTACTTCTTCTTCTACTTCTTCTCGGATTGACAATAAGTCTGACCCTTCTCTGTACAGTCTCTACCGCACCACTTTGTCTATTTCTTGCCTCTCTCTGTATACTAGCATACAAACGCACTTCAATCATGAAGTAGGTAGGATCAGGGCAACGCTACGCGCTGATTAACAAGAG
The DNA here is from genome assembly GCA_963170745.1 of Phymatocera aterrima. NCBI lineage: Eukaryota > Metazoa > Arthropoda > Insecta > Hymenoptera > Tenthredinidae > Phymatocera > Phymatocera aterrima. Next base: position 19,165,343 of record OY720660.1, read on the forward strand.
GCGCATACAATGCATCGACTGTTTCCCCGTCACAAGACGCAAAACACATTTGTACTTCACGGTGTGACAGGGGTAAAAAGGGAAAATGAAAAAAGAAGTTAGGACAAGGATTTCGAGCCGAACAAATTCGTGGTATACAATATATATATTTTCCCGGTACTTTGTTCCACGCGACAAATTATCTGATCAGCCTAATCAAATTATCCTCGTGCAAGATCTTTTTGTACTACGTACGAAAATTTTGTTCTCTTTTATTTCAAATTGTGCCAACAAAAATCCTACACAAATTTGATCGCTGCTGGTAGGTATAGAATTATATATATAGAAACTGTCACATTCCTACGGCAGATATAATACTTATCCGACAGTATAATTTCTCTTCTTCTTCCATCTACATCTTGTGCAGTGTCTTTTTTCTTCTTTTTCTCTTTTCTCTTTCCTTTCTTTCGATTCGTGCACATTGTCTGAAGAAATTGACATTTGACTTCGAGAAAGCGTCGAAGTGTAAAAGAACGGAGAAATAATAACGAGGTTTCGATGGAAGAAGATTACGCCCGGAGGTTGGGTACTATACGCTCACCTTCACGTTCACGTTTACGTTTACGTTTACGTTTTAATGTATCTGAAGTATCCTGCTGCCGACCAATGAATGAAATACACGCGAACGGAAGTGAATGGTAATAAACAGGAGGTTACCATAATTGTGGTCAAGAAACGAACGGCGGATAATCTTCGTTATCCTCTATCAGATCCATACACCGATTAAATGTATACAGTTTTAACTTCGGAGCAGCTGGTGAATTGTGAGCATGGATATTATTGGATAGAAAAATGTTATTGAAATATTTCTGGGATTGCATTTATACCCCATTTTTGGTTCTGGTTATCTGGGAGTAGAAAATGAGTGAAAAATGGGGAAAAAAGGAACAATATTTATTTAGCAATTGTACAAATCGGGGCGTACCGTCCTCCACGAAAAGAGGAAAAGTGGAAGAGTAATGTCAAGGCCGAACGTATTTCATTGTCTCGTCCCTCCCGTGGGAAGGAGAAGAAAAAACGGGACGGAAAGCGACGCGACGCGACACTCAATGTATAAGTAGTGCCACAGCGAAAAGGGGAGCAAAGTAAGTGTGGCAGTTGGCTGAAGAAAAAAAGTAGAGGCAATTATATGGGAGTGGAATATTATACTGCACCTTATGATGACTATTACTGTATTTCAGTATAGAGTGAAACGAAAGAATAAACGCTGCAATTATTCGGACAATTACATTCTGTTCACGAATATGCAGTAAAGTAGGTACTCGTTATACTAGTTACATGATTGCATCTGCGTGGCAAATATGATTCAGTATTATGAAATTATAGAAACGAATAATCTCACTAGCTGAAAAATTCTCCCTCAATAATTTGAATTTTTATGAACAATTTTTCACTAGCAGACGATATCGGGTAGGTATGCATGATACGTGGAGATAATCTCGATGATAATTGATCAACGAATTCGCTATCGCAATCATTCCTAGTGAAAATTTATAACTGAACAGCTTTTGTCCACATTATAACATTTCAAACGACAAATGACGAAGAATGTTGTTCCCGAGTACTGAAAACAGGTTTTCCCAATTCCAAGCGGACGCATGCCTACGATATACACCAGCAAGAACAACCCGTGAAATACTTGATAAAAAGCCGAGAATTTCATGGGTCCGATTAAGATCGTGAGAATCCTTGAGTAAAAAACTCGATTTTATTGCATTCATATACTATTTTTACCATTTTTCCTAATTCAAGGTTTCCGCAGCCAAGTCTTTCGGCATTCGAATTTTTGTCTTGCCAATTAGGGCGGACTCCGAGCCGTTCGAGAATGAAAATGAAGGAAACGTGATTTATTCCAATTTTTTTGATAGAACCACATTTTATTTTCTGTAATAATTGGCACGACGACAATAATTGTACATAGGTGGCTCCATAAATTTTTGCCATTTCCAAAATATAACGAACTGAAATATTCACCTGTCATGTCGCTGTTAGCTACTAATGAAAAATACTGTAATCCTGCGGCTAGATGAAATTGCTTATATGACCGGCAGAAGTATTTGATGTGTTCATTCCTTCCTTCCAGGAGGTTTCGATAATCGCAACTACATCGTCATACGCGAGGAGGACGGATAGAAACGAAAGACAACTTCATTCGCCGCATATACTATACCTTCATGGCTTATGGCTTATGGCTTACGCCTTGCTACGGCTCATGGGGTCATACTTACCTACCTGCGCTGTAACAAATAATGAATAATTTAACCACGAAGGGGGAAAATTATTTCTTCGCTTTTGCAAGCCTACACTTTATAATTTATATACGACCTACGAAAGTCGTGGGTATGCATGAGGTTTGACAGCGGCCTGTGTACAAGTGTGGCTGTTCTATGTCACACAGTTCACGTGCCTAATATAACGCTATACAGTACCCACCTATAACTCGACATTGCACATCTACTCTCGATGAAATATAATGGTAATGGGCGTATATTGCGATTCACTGTATCTTTAATACACAATATGAACTATACCCGTACGCATACAAAATAAACGAGCTAACGAAATACGAGACTATTCGATTAGCGTAAATAATCAGTTATTGCTTTTGGGCGTATATGCGAGGTCGCGAATGCGTCACGAAGCAAAACGAGATGAATAAAAATCATTACCCAGTTTTCTTCTCGCCCTTATGAAAAAATCACTACAGCCAATTTCTTTGTGATATCCAAATTGAAAAAATGGAAGAAACAGGAAGCACAGATAGTTCTAATATTAGAAATTCCAAATACTATGGTGAAGTACATACACTGATCAACGATCATATCTACAGCGTGAATAATAAATTCATTCTAGATCTGTTAATTGGGGAAAAACAGATTATTGGCTAAGGGAATACGTATACCGACGAGAAAATGAATTACATACCCTGTGCCTACGCCGGTTTCTTCTTGTGCTTCCGCCACCTCCCAAGAGGAAATCATCACGCGGAAGATGCGGAGGACCACCGTAAGTCTTGCTATTATTAGTTCGTCGATTTGACGACGAACGACTGCCACCCTTTTTTTTCTTCGTAGTACGTTTTGCTCTGCCTCGAAAAATTTTTCCAAAAAGCTTCATGATTTCTTTTCCTTTTGTACGTCTTTTATTTTTCTTCGTATTCTTCTGTCTGATCTCACGGAAAATCACCTTCCGTTCATATATTCAATACCGTCGACGTGTTATCATTTGCGCTCTTTCACTCCCGAACAAAACGATCGTGACAATTTTATAAAAATTCGTTTCTTGTTTGTTATTTGTTAAAAAAAAAAAAGCAAAAAATATATACGCATATGTGAAATACAAAAAGAAAATAAAGAATAGCCTCGATTTTGTCACGTCATCCGAGGAACCCAAAACGGGGTAACGCAAGGGAAGAGTGAGTTCGGCGGAAAACGGAAAACGGAAAACGGAAAACTGAAAACGGAAGGAAATCAACCCCCGAAAAAACAAACTCGGCACAATGAAGACGGAGGACCCAAAAAAAGTTGATCCTCTTATTTGTTCAAGAATACGCAATACGCATGTTATTTATAAAAGAGAAAGAAAAAAACAGCAATCCGGCTAATAGCGGGTAAAAAATGACCAGTTCACGTTCATCGGGGCTTCTCGACTAATTTCAACCGAGAATCGAAGAAGGCGCAAAGAGTGTATATAACAGAACTAACGGGGGCGTTTCCATAGCGGTTATCTGTCCCAGTGATTGTCAGCCCGAAGAACGCGAGGCGACGCGGCACGACGTAACATAGCATAACGCAACGCAACGCAACGCAACGCAACGCAGCGCAACACGGTGGTTAACGAACGCTTAGCTACGCGCAAACTACCCTTACCACGTAAATTGTTTCTATTTGATTACCGCTATGAGATACACTGCATAGATGCTCGTACATCAGATTATATAATGTTACAATAGGGCATTCCACGCCGACTCGATCAGTGTTGAACCCCGACCATCTCGAAATCATCTTAGGTTTTTTTTTCAACATTCTACTCATTGAAAGATGCGGCCAGATTTATTTTTTTTTTAGATTTTGTTCATCTAGTCGTTTATTTTTTAGAATTTTTTGAAGTTGACTGAGAGAGCTCTTCTCCGAGGATCTGAAAAAATTCTCAAAATTCCAGTGGATGACATAGAACAACCCACCATTTACAAAAATGTGGAAAGAATTTCTTTTCAAATTTTTGTTTTGTTTTTTTCACTCAATTCAGAATTTAGAAATTTCGGAAACTGAAATTGACCGTATCACAGAGATAAATCAATAAATTTAATTTGATCCCCCTCATACGATTTTTCCCATACGACATTACCCAAATTTATCTCTGTGGTACGGTCAATTTTAGTTTCCGAAATTCCAAAATTCCGAAATTGAGTGAAAACAAAAATTGAACAAAAATTATACAAAAATAAATACAAAAATCTAATAAAAAAAACCTGGACGCATTTTTCAATGAGTCGAATGTTCAGACAAACAAAAACTCAGACGCTTTCGAAATGGTCGGGGTTCAACGCTAGTCGAGTTGGCGTGGAATACCCCATATATAGTTAATCTTTCAATCGATCAATCATTATACCCAATCATCTTGTGTAGCTATATTAAGTACAAAGCTACTTACTCTGGGCGGAGAAGATATCTTTTTTTTTTTACCTAAAACTAATCAAATTATCCCTGCGTACCTATACCATACCTATATCTGATTACCTTATATATATAATTTGCATCGCAGTATCATAGGATCATCATTTTTCGACTACCACACAAAACTTATGTTAGACCGTATCTAGATATACTAGGTAGGTGGCTAGATAGATGGACAGAGGCAGTATACACTATGATTAAATACGAATAGTATAATGATACATAGCCAATCCATTCGTGAATTACGAATATCGTATATCGTGTACCGGTACAGTATATATATCTTTGTATAGACGTAAATTGTCGTAAGATATATTGAGAATATGTATGAATTATCAGCGTTTCAGTGAAAATGAAAAACAAAGAAAAAATGGAAAAAAATGTTGTTTTACATACATACCTACATGTAAGTATGTATGTATGTATATGTACATATGTATACGGGCGGATGAATTTTATCCGCCGAGTATGCAAGCTCCGAAGAATAAACGGGAATTGGATTATAGTTGTTGAAGCCCTTCGTATACCTTTGCTTCCGAGTTGAGGCGAACACTATGCAATACATATATAAATACACATGTATGCACATACATAGAGATATAATACAGTTAACGTTCATATATGTTACCGAGGCTACGATCTTTGTTCCGAAGGAAGGTATGAAGGTATCGAAAAATAAAGTGCGAATCTTTCCAACACGTTGAAGAAGTACACGTAGAAAAGATTGACTCATTGTCAGGTGAAATGAAACGCAAGATAAAATCTGGAAACGGGGGCATAGATGCTGTATGATGGATAGCAAGAAGTTGAAAATTGTCAATTGATCGATTTCTATCTTTTTCAAATTATAGCCTCGTGTACGAGCAGGTACTCATATAGTTTTCAACTCTGGTTGATATACTCATATACGTCATCTTCTATCGTGTACTCACAATTGGTTTTCATCCCAATTTCTGTACATTTGGCAATCTAACGATACCAGGTACCTATATTTCGATTGCCAATTCAACAACAAGCTATTTTCACGATATGTTATGCAAAAATTACACAATGAATACATCTGGATTTTCTCTATCAATGAAACTGGAGAAATTCAATGGAGTGCTATACCAGCGGATCAATTCCACAAACGCAACGTAGTTCCACCTATACTATGCATTATGTCGCCCAACCTTCCGCGACAACAATATTTTCCGCAAATAGTACAACCGCCATAAAATATGATGATTTTTTATCTTTTCACTATTTGTCGAATTTTATTCGGCTTATTACATAGGTATAAGTATTCAATGAGAAACCGAAGAACGCGGCGCCTACTACATCAAATCCATGATTTTAATAATTCCACAATTTTATTGTAGCTTGTTCTTCTCTTCGTTTTCAGTATTCTTGGTCCAATCATCTTCGGATTCGATTGGATGGAAAGAGAACAGCAGGTTTCATTTATCGAAATAACGAAATATCCGATCGGCAGAAACCGATCGGTGCTCGAGAGCTTATGGTATAATAATGGTTCCCGTAAAATATGAAATTCAATGAGTGCCGACGACGAGATGAGGCACTGGCATATGTTTACAGAGGCATCTCAATCGCGTCGGCGCGGCGTCGCAGGCGAATCGTCGGCGTCGGCTATACCACGATTATGGTAAGGCTGCGAGTCGAGCAGTAGAAGGTAAGCAGAGTTCGAGCGCGTACGTACTAATCCGAGATAGTGAAAAGTCGGTATGTACTCGGTGAGTAGGTAAAACTGTGTATCGACAACACGGTCGATAACAGCTGCGTGAGGGCGACAGCAGCGATCATTGCCGAGAAGATCGAAAGTGTATATATATACACACCTCCGATACGAATACATGTATAAGGATTCAGAGATTACCGATTGATCATTCAGTCGCCCTGCTAATAATATAATGATCATTCTATTTTCCATCTTTTCGCCCCATCCCGAAGAAAACTTCACAGCACAATACTCTCCTCTCTGTCTCCTCTCCTCTTTCCATTTTTAGTTTTCTACATTTTCCACATCACTTAGTTGCCTTCAATTTAAGACTTACCGGTTCGTCGACGGGTTCGTCAAGGACCTCGAGGATCGGATCGGAAGCGGCTGCGATAATATTTGGGTGGGCGTACGACGCCCGGTGATTCGGCGGGGGTGGAGGTGGCGGCGAGGAGGAAGAATATGCCGGCGATACCGAACGTCCTCTACGAGGCTCGGAGAATCCCACAACGCTGCTGCACCTCCTGGACTCGACTTCCGCGCTGAAACAGAAAAAATACAACTCGTTCACTGAAGTCTTGTATGCGAATGCAGTACAGAAGAACACGAGGCTGAAGATTTATAACATGACCGCAACGGAATGCCAAAAAATAATATCTACTAAAATCTATATCCACGAAGAAGAATCTTCGTTATTTTACTTTTCGGCAAATTTCGCCAAATCTTTGTCAAATTCCTTTATCGACTAATTTCAGCCGATATTATTTTTCGTAATCTTGTATTACAAACTATTTCAACCTCGTACGAAACCTGTAGAAATTTGAATCGAAAGCTTCGGAGCTGTAGAGAAAATAGTTCGTGCGCTACTACGTATGTACATATGTATGAGGGACGTTGGAAAAAAACCAAAAAAACTAATCAAATATATGGCATCTGAAATGCCGATTTGCGGTCAATATTTCACTAAACCGAGAGACGTTTTTTTTCTTCTCTTTGTGAGTAACGATCACGTTAATTAAATCCGTCTCGAGCTGCTTTGGTATCACAGGTTTTTTCAATTAGCATTAATTTTCAGAACTAGCATTATCCGCGACCCTGAATTCACTAATACCTAATCGCTAACTATAGTGCTCAAAAACAACAACAACAACGATCCGTATTGGACCGATGAAATTAAAACCTGATAAAAGAGTGAAAAATCGGCGGCGATACTCGTCGTCCATACACAAGTAATAAACAAAACAAGCATGTGAACAGTGTTCAACAATCTGGACACAACATCGCGTGCAATAATCACAATTTGAAATGATCACCTCGTATTAACAGCATCAATAAAACTGAAAAAAAAAATGCAATTCAAAATAATCACTTATGTACCACACACTACGTATGTATAGTTGTATTCGCGAAAAACAACAAACCCTGATATTATGAACAATAGTTGCAAAACGTTACACAGTGGATATACTATTGTTGTCACACTGGACATTTCTCAACGATATAATATCAATTATATGTCTATACCGTTATTACAAGTATAGGTATGCAATACATTTATCGGGCTATCTACTCGGCGAAGTCCATTGATCTAAAGCCGTGTATATACATACATGTAGGTACATGTATCAATCTTCCGCGTATATTAACGCTAAATACTGCAAAGATTGATACGGATGAAAGAGAGTAAATCTCTTACATATTTGCATGAATCAATGTATCAGTGATTGATGTATGTATGTAGTGTACTTGCACTCGCACTCGCGCTAATGCATACGTGTAAAATGAAACGAGCAAATATCATCAGATAAATGTCTGCAATTGACTGCAGCATCAGTTCACCAAGCGCAGCGTAGCACGTCGCTTCGCGTTACCTCGCATACGTATTACATTATATTATATTACATTACTTTATTATTTTATAATGCTATACTATACTATACTACACTATAGCGCAATACCACCATTCCCGCGGTTGATAACAGTAACATCATTTTCGGTCACGTGACCACGGACGAAACCTGCGGTTGGATAGTTGGGGAGGTTCGCCGTAGTATATCAGTGGCAGAAGAGGTCCGCTCTACTTATTACTAGAATGTCATTGTACTTTCAATTAGTCTCTTTGTTTCTCACATTTTTATTGAAGATCATTGGGCCACGAGTCAATTTATGTCCCTTTAATATCGTCAAGAAATATCGCGAGGCTTCCGATTGAATAGGTTGAAATATTCGCTGAAACCTTGCCAATAATTACTATCGGCTTATTGTCATAAAAAAAAAAACGGCCTTAGATTCCGTCATAGAGATTGGTAAGTTTTGTTCAATTATTTCACCTAGATGTCGATAACGTTTCTTCCGTTTTTTTCTTTTTATTTTCCTTCATTGAACTCACTCACAATTTTCACCAACTAATTCACGATCTTCAAAATATTCTTCGATTTAACGTAAAAAAAAAAAAAAAAAAAAGGAAAAGAAGAGAAAATGAAAAACCGACAAAAAATAATCTACGTGATCTCAGAGTGACAACGATAACGATCCATTGCAATTTTTTCGCTATTTTATTCATGTTACTAGATCAAGGCAGGTACGATAGTTGCGAAATCATTATCATTAGGATTGATAATTCATTTTTCAAGGAGCCTTCGAGACGGTGAAATACGATAATCAATTATTGACACAAGTATACATCATCAGGTACTCCACACGTAGAGTGCTACAGACGTAATCGCTATAAGACTTTAAGACGGCTGGCGCTTTTGAGCCTGTTTTGTTACCTGGGAGATAGAAAAAAGAAGGAAAACAAAATATTACACACATTTTTTTTATTCGTGTGGAGTACCCCACAGGGAGCTACAGTGAAGTTTGCGAAGCGCTTCATCGAGCGAATCTTTTATCTTGATTACTGCACGATGCGATTAGTGATCGAACGATCGATCACGACCAAGAGGTTACTCCGGAATTCGATTCAGAATTAAATAGAGACGCGAATCAATCGGTGAAAAATATAATAGTGAATCGCGATCAGATATTATCAAACTCCGTATTTCTGCCAGTGTCAAATACCTAGCTAATCAAATTCATAAGATGCTTCTTCGAGCGCATCTCTTTCGCAACTACAGAGACGCGAGTCTATAGTCGTTGGAATAGTATATTGTGTGACGAGGGACGAAAATTGGCGTTTGCCACGAGTGTGAAAAATATCTTTTCATAACACGTGCATGAAAACAGGGGCTGTTTCGCACGACAGTTTTGCGGGACGAAAGTGTCACGATTGCATGACACTTCGGTCAGATCTTGTATCGACGGATTGCATCTGAGATCCTGTGTAAAAAGCTCCCTGAACTGTGATCATCTGTTTCTTTAAGAGCTTTTGAAAATTTGAAAACTTCATGAGTATTGACGGAGATTCTGTAAAAATTATTCAGAGATTTCTTTCCAATCTAACTACAATATTATTCAAAAAAGCCATACGTATAGGTATGCGGACCGTCGAATAAGAGCGTTCACACAGTTAATCGTTAGCCTTCAATATTCGAACACACATTTTCTTGTACCTCGGTATTATCGATAGATGGTTACAAAAAGGAGGTACGAATTCCTCCAGGACACGCTACTACATGAACACCGCGGTGGATAACCTTACAGCCTGCACAGCTCTTCCATGGAAAGCAATTTCTATGAGTGTTTGAAAAATGAAAACGCTATTTTGGAGTGTGATTTAAACGTAAATTGGATTTAAACATTCAGTAGACGGACGAACGTTCGTAGTCATTTAGGTTGAATTGAGCATACGGTGATTGGATGAGTCTGTAGCTATTACGGTAGCAGAAAAAAGTCGCCACCGTCATAGCAAACGCGAGAAGATTCGTTATCACCTCCTAAAAGCTGACAGTAAAAAGATTCAAAATTCTCCTACGCTTATTTCAGGATGACCAACTCAAAGAGAAATCAAAACAACGTGACAAACGAAGAGTCGAAGAAACATGGTTGGAGGAGGAGGTCCACCAGTTCAGCATTTGTTGAATCCCAAGGAACCCGCTCTTAAAGAAGGACGAAAACTCTACCAGTACCTTGCGACTGGAGTAGGTGAGCTAATGGTCGATAACGACGAGAAAAAATGGCCGACAAATGTTTGATCTCATTCAAAATCTGCATACAAAATAAATGATTTTCAAATTCCCATAGCTGGGTTGCCGGCATTGCAAGTGGGAATTATTTTGGGATGGACATCACCGATGTTGCCATACCTAACATCAGAAAATTCGTTCATGACAATAAACGAAGAGCAGAGTTCATGGATAACATCACTAGCAGCAATAGGAGCATTATTTGGAGCAGTCCCATCGGGGAAGATAGCCGATCGCATAGGTCGACGTCTTTCAATCCTAATATTCGGTATTCCGTTCGTAGCCTCGTGGGGACTAGTAGTAATTGCAACAAATGTATGGTACCTATATGCAGCAAGATTTTTAGCGGGTATTGGAAGCGGCGCAGCATGTGTACTGACGTTAATGTACATCGGAGAAATAGCGGAGACATCGGTCCGTGGTACTCTTTCATCAACATTTGCAATTCTAATGGCATTTGGAATACTTTACGCTTACGCAGCAGGAGCAGTGTTCAGTTATACAGTATTTGCAATATCCTGTGGCCTCTGGATCATCTTATTTTTCATTCTATCGCCATTCTTGAGCGAATCGCCAACCTGGTTAGTTCGTAAGGGTAAAAGACTCGCGGCGAATAAAGTACTTCTCAAACTGAGAGGACCTGATTATGACGCTCAAGCAGAAATAGCGATTCTTCAAGCTAACGCTAATGAAGAGGAATCAAAGAGAGGTGGCATTCGAGACCTGGTTTATACACGAGCAGGTCGCAGAGCGATGATAACATGTCTGGGTCTTATGTTGTTTCAACAACTTTCAGGAATCGACGCTGTACTTTCTTACACCGTATCGATATTCCAGATGGCAGGAAGCACCATAGAACCGTTTACAGCTACGGTTGTTATCGGGGTCGTTGAAGTTGTGATGTCAGTGATAGTTGCCATTATAATTGACAAAGCGGGTCGTAGACCATTGTTAATCATTTCTGGCACAATTATGGCAATATGTCTTGCGACACTTGGGTATTACTTTAGACTAAAAAATTCTGGTACTGACGTGAGTGGGATTGGTTGGCTTCCGTTAGTCTCATTGACAGTTTACAACATAGTATTTTCAATCGGGTACGGAAGCATAGCCTGGACAATGATAAGTGAATTATTCCCACCGGAAACCAAAGGTGTTGCGAGTAGCATTTGCATGGCATTGAATTGGTCTCTTGTTTTCACAGTTACTAAATTATTTCCAACGATGATTCTATACCTCGGCGAAAGCGTCACTTTTTGGATATTTGCTGTTCTGATGATTATAGCTACTTTATTTTCGATTCTCATCGTTCCCGAAACTAAGGGTAAATCTCTAGACGAAATCCAGAGCAAACTGAGGAGAAAAAAAGACCATATACCCCTTCAAACAATTAATAACAAAAAGGAACGACTCGATGTCTGAGTTTCTCCCTTTTCCTACGTGAACGAGAGCACAGACTTGATCGAGTGAATGTGAATTAAACATCGTAGAGAGTTGAAAGAATACCAATAACGTCACACGAAGCTTTTCACCGACAGATTCGCTGAGACGCAGAGAATTTGATTATATTCTTGAGTGAGATATTTCGACTGGCATATAAAAGTGTACATATAAAAGTGAAAATGACGCACATCGTCTGTGGAAGACTGTAGGACTAATTTACGTTGTATTATTCATTAACAACTTGAAGATTAGCGATAGTACTTGATTTGTATTATCACATCACAATTTAAACGAGATAAGGCAAAACCGCGGTACGTAATCAAAGTGATTTTATACAAATGAAACGAAAACAGACACACGCACAGAGCAGCAGCTATTTAATTTATTCTATGAACTGCGCGAGAGAAGGTCTCTCAAAAATCCTCCCGATAAACTATAAACTGTACGGACCCAACTGGAATAACAAGTTAGAGAAACGCGTTGATAACGAAAAAAAATGAGAAAATCAAAATAAAATAAAATAAAAGAAACGAAAAGAAAAGAGTACCTACTACTGTTGTCGGCGTATATTCATTGACGTCTGTTCAGCCAGACGCTAACTTCTCTTTGCAGTTCGCGGGATGATAAATTGGCGTAATTGAATTACAACTCGGTGATTGGTTTACGCGTGTTTTACACGTAGGGCTTGGTCAGCACGCGATGCTATGAAGAGGAGTAGTAGCGAAAAAAAAATGAGACACATCGAATAACAACAAGGGGTTTATTCCTCGTTTCCTATTTTTTCTCTTCCTTTTCTCTTCTGAAACTAGACTTCTATGTGCTATTGTTTTCGAATTTTTCAAACGCTTTAGCTATAACTGAGATCATGAAATTACAAGAGCAAGATGAAACTCTTTCACATGTTAAACAACAATTTATTTACGATGTATGTATTCACATACATACATCCCGTCGTACAAGTGTACCGCATGCAGTCTGAACGAAATTCGAGGGGACAGTATAGGAGTATACAAAAAGTGTTGAACTTAAGTAACAAAGCGAAAGTTTTTGGGTCACAAGTACGTTTCTCGTTTTCTGTTTTTCTCTCATTTTGGAGTATTGAATTCGTTCGATGTGGGAGAAAGAGACGTGCTCTTTTCACCAAATTTGTATCTTCATCGTTACGATGGGTAGTACGCGTTTTGTTTCTCTGACGCCCCTCCGAAATCGGACCGCGAATCAAAAGACTCACCATAGAGTATGGCGCGACGAATATGGGGATTGAGAGGTCGAGGGTGCAGCAGCCGCGGCAGCAGCAGCAGCAGCAGCAGGTCTCCTTGGTTCCGGTGGTCCAACACAATACAAAGCGTTCAAAGGCACGAAGTATCCCAGCTGTGCAGGAAGTGGAAGAGTGTTGTAACCACCGTAGAAACAACGCTGTGCGCCATCGGCGTACATTTTTAGTCTTAAGCTTGGGTATGGAGGATGGAAAAGGGACCTCCTACGTCCTGCAGGTTGTTCCTTACCCTCGACTACGATTACTACGTAAATATAATAACGTACGCGCGTTCGTTGTTCGTCCGTCACGCGATCAGAGTTCTTCTTATTTCGAAATTTTTTCTTTCGTTTTCAATTTATGTACACTATATCAGACGAAATCACAGACCAAGATTTTTCCTTGGATTCATAAAGAATGTTTCACAATTTCATCGGCATATATTCTTCATCTCGAGTTTTGACACTGTATATTTGTCTATTGCACACATTTCGTTGATCTTTCGTTCTCTTTCAATTTTCATTATCTCCGTGTAGCGTCGCGTCGTCCGTTGTGATGTGGTCGCGTGTATAGTACCTAGGTATGCTAACACGAGAATTTTTCACCTGTTAACATAGCACTCGAGTAAGCGCGCACGTCAGTTTTAATTGTCATAGGATAATATAATCCGAGATAATGATTAGCGGCTGTCGCTCGCCGGTTTACGGAACTTGGCGGCGATTCGCTGCCGCGAGTCTTGATATAAAAGCGGTAAATAGGTATAAGAGTATAATATAATAACGAAGGAAAGTTCCTGACAATAAACGCTCATTGTTGAGAAGTATTAAGGCGCGATCCTTTTACGCGCTGAGATACACGCACGTACGTGTGCGTGCGTACACGCATGTAACAGCAGCAAGAATATGAATACTATTCCAAAAGGAGAAGATTACCGCTTCTGGAATTTCGCTGTTTCAAAAACACATTTCTACGGAGTTAATGCCTAAAGAAGGTGGTTCACGTTCGAGTTGGAAGATAGGAGTAAATGAATGGATGAAATGAACGCAGAAAAGTAGAAGAGATCACATATATCCCATAATCGTTGAAAATGTTGAGTCTGCTTTTCTACGCGCCCGGAGAGTAATGCGGACGTTCGAACGAACGAAAACTATCCCGCCGGAAAATTATCTATAGTTTATAAAAGGATTTTCTAAATGTGTCAGAATCTACCCTTTCATTCGTGTTCGCGCCAACTACCGAATGACAGTCAGATAATTGTATGAAAATGGTGATAAGGATTGATAATTATTCACAATCAGAGAAGTAGATAACTTTCGTTCATTTCAACGTTCATAATTCGAGGCACACGATTTTCTCCCGGACAAAAATGACACGGAAAATATGAATACAACAATGAGACCCTATGATACAATCGATGCAGCAGATAGAAATCTACCGTGAGTAAACGAACGGCTGCACTATATAGAGAATAACGTAAACACGTTAATCAAACAGACGGAGGCATTATGTCTGATACCCACCCGCGCGGGTTTGAACGCAAACAAATTTCTATCTTGCAACGTATGGATGGATACAACGTGTGTAGGTACCTTTGACAGTAAATCCATGTTTGAAGTTATATTCACTGGAGAATAGATCTATGCATGTGTATAACTAGTGGATGCACACACACACTGGAGAGTAAAGTTTCGTTCGAGAATTTCATGATATTTCTTCAAATTCAAATATTTGTCATTTCTAACAATTTGTGTAAATTTACATTACCGTTTCAAAAAATTCGAACTTACATCTACCAAACGTTTTCGAGGCAAAATTTCAGACGATGACTTCCTAACGATGCACGAAGTATATATAATATCAGGGTGGCCACTTTTTTTTTCTTTTTTTGTTAGAAAAATTCGCTGGCTTTTCCCTGACTTTCCCTGACCAGTTGTTCAATTTTTCCCTGACCAAAGTTTTTATTGTTTCGTGATTGCAATAACAAATCATCCCCCCCCCCCCCCCCCCCCCCAATCTTCATTATATTTCAATGTGCTTGACAATAAATTCTTTCGAAAAAGATCCTATTTCATTAATATTGAAAACAACTGTTCCTTTCTCTCTTGAATAACAATTTTCCGTAGACATTTTTTCCCAATAACATAATGAGAGAAATGAATTTCTGAATTTCTTTTCTAGTCATTTATTAGACGTTTGGTCATCCCTTTTCTTTCCCCTGACCAAGTTTGAAATCCCCTTACATATCCCTGATTCCCTGACCAATTTTTGCTTTCCCTGCCTCTTCCCGGTTCTCCCTGACCGTGGCCACCATCAATATATAGTACGTGTCGTTTATCAGAAAAGTTAAGGATGGAAAAAAGACAGACTCCCGCGTATGAAATCGCGGCTCTCGAAGGTATGAAGAATAAGTACAGGAGTATGATCACGTAGCGAGAGGAGCGGCGCGATCGCTTATCGCGAGTACGAAAATGTTCACGCGATGAAACACGAGGGAACCGTGTGTGCAATTACCTTGACGATCGAGACACAGTTTTATTTATCATTTTATGCATATATATGCCCTGTATGACACCGAGTACGAAGTTTATTCGGGATTCAAATTTGAATGTTAAACTTAGAAAATAACAACCATTTGCTCAAAAATTTGAAACTCAATGTTCAGATGCGATTAGAACTTGATTTCGTATGGGATGATGAATATCGAAGAAGCATTTCATAAGATAATTAATATGCCCAGAAATGTTCTATATTTTCAAAAACTACACGACTCGAATGTGAAAAACAAAAACAGAAAATCTGACACGAAACATAGTTATATTTTTTATAACAGTTTTACCCCGATCAAAATCACATTCACGACATTCTCTCGACGGAGATATAAAATGAAACAAACTTTTCCCCGCAGTATCTTATAGGTATTGTATACAAGCATCCGAGACCACTTCCTTCTTCTTTTTCGTTGCGGTAATATAATCAAAGGCAATCGCATGCATGCCCCAGATTCGATGGCTAAGATGGAAAACGAAGATGAGAACGAAGAACGAAAATTAAATGTGCGAATGAAGAATAATCGAGAGGAAGAAAGATGAGCGGGAGTAAAAGGCAAAAGAATGGGAAACAGAAGAGAAAACAAAAAAATAAATAAATCAAATAAACAAACAAAAAAAACACTAAATCGCGCGCGAAACTTCACGGCGAATGTGGATCTGTAGTTCCAAGATCCCGCGCCCACAGGGTACCGTGACTCTAGCCGAAGGCGTCGCGACGACTGAACTACTCTACGGGACTATGGGACTACGGGACCACGGGAATTGCACACGGACATAATATGTATAGCATAGCGCGGAAGAAACGACGCGCGGGCGCCTCCGGGTGAGGCGGGATGAAGCGGGCGACGCTTCTCAAAATAACGAGGGTGTCGCACCAGCACCAGCACCAGCACGAGCAGCCTCACCGCCGTCGTCGTTGTCGTCGTCGTCGTCGTCGTCATCGTATAGTGTCGGTGACTTTTCTGGACGAGCTACCGCCTGCTGGCTGCAAAGTCTCTCGACAATTCAACAGTAGACGCACTAGCAAGCATTGCAACCCCTTGGCTATACCTCGTACTCGTACATACATATAGGTATACCTGACTTGGAACAGTAGGAAAAGGAGGAAGCCCGAGCATCGCGACGCATAGCGAAGACTTTAATAGTCGTCGACGAGCGAGTAGCACTGCGCTCACCGGCTATATGCTTCTATCTCGCATATATAATTATTGTAGCGTACTGCGGGGCACATCGTACAATTCGCGAATTGAATCTTGACGCACAGATTCGGGATTCAAGCTCAGATATCAATTTCACACGTGTACATACCTATACCTTGTAGTTTTTCAATCAGCACGAACATGGAGGAGCAGACAGACTTTGTTGAGACAAAGGTCCACCGCGATAAGAGTGCGGATACAGATTTATTGACGAAAAATCGAAACTCTACTCTTCTGCACGTTTAGGCTACAATTTCGTCCGCCAATATAGGCAGTCGAAGCTATTTGATACTCGAAGAAGGATTCTGCAATCTTGATGAAAAGAGAACTCGATTCAATTGAACGATCGAACCGATATCGAAAGAGAAGATGCGTGTATAATAATAATGTTTACGTATTGAAAATCGCAGGAGATTGACCGAAGCGTAACACTTGTCTGCGTGAATTGATTAATGGAATATCGGCTATAGGTACGCGTGTCCGATTCAATTATAAATTAAAAAATCGACCAATTAGCAACGACCTTATGTATATACGTATACTACACAACGATAAAGATAGAAAGTACGAAGCGAAATATTGTCTTTCTGAAATCGCGATTCATTAGGCAAAATTCCCTGAGAATTGCATGTTTTTCCAGGTACATCGGAGTCATGATTTCCCATCGCAGACCAACCAATCAATGCTAAACAACTCTTGAAGACTTTGAATTATTTGCTCTGATACCATATGTTTGACTGTATTCGTATTAGTACTGTTGGGGCGCTCATTTGAATACGAGTCATACAGACTGGAGTTTCAGAATTTCTCAGTTACTTTTATCGTAGAACACCGTTGAACAAAATCTCTAACGTTTTCAATACAAAAATTGCTTATTCGACGAACGTTACAAACAAATATATTCACTTGTGAAATAATTTCCCCCGAGTCGCTGTACGAGATTTCCTGAGATTTCCAGGTTTTCTCCAGGAATGAAAACATTCCCTGAGAATTCCACGTTTTCTCCGGATAGTAGGCACTCAGCTATGCGATACGTGGTATGAATGACGTTCAGAAGAACTAAATGAATTCGAACAAAACAACGGGAACGATGCTATACTCTATAGATAGAACGAACGGCATCGCGTTTCATTTTCATCTTCGAGTCAATTACCCAAACGCGATCTTATGATACTATGTATGTACACTACCGAATTCAACAGCGACTTAACATAAATGATGAATTACGACCAGCTGTACAGTTTTTGAAGACGCCCGCATAGACGTATACGAGAGCCGACTATCTTCTTCTGGACCCCAATGTACTCTGTATATACGTATATAGATAGATACGAAGATGCGGGACCACATGAACAGATTCTAATTTCCAACCGGTCTGAGTGTAGCGTGTCAATAAGAAAATGTTTACTGGATTATATCTTTTATTACTCGTACATTTGATATTTCTGAAACCACAAGGCTGAACTTCACAAAGATAAGGCGAGAGAATCACACAAATGAAATGTCCTCATTCATTTTTTTCATTGCCTCAACGTTATAACATCAAATTTCCAACCAGCAAAAATGATAAACTCGTGAGGAGAACATATTCCATTGGCATTTTTATCTTTATTTTCGTTTCGGATTTACACTGACGCGTGTGTGAATCCAGTTTTAAGAAATAGGGTAATCGAGGTAATTAGATTCCGCAGTAAATTGTAAGTTACTCCCAAGAATTATGTATACCTATATGGCAAGTATAGAGGACAGATTTTCTCCAGAGTTGCTCAATGAGTTTCTACACTGCGCCCATACCTATAAATGAGTATAAAATGGATATACCTAAACGCGTCTACGCAGGTATGTGCATATATTTCTAGTATATGTACATACACTGCAAGATTCCAGGACAACAACTTGTTCTTTACTTCTCGTTTGGATATTTTAGACGTTGAAGAAATTCCCCTTTCTAACGCAGAAACTCAGAAAAGAAAACGGGGCTGTTTTCTCATTTTCCTTTTTCGTTTGTGCACTACATGTACACGCAATGTATATGTAGTGGCGTCGAGTTTATAGGTCAAGAGCTCGGTAATTAGACGGGCTAATCGATCCACCGTTTCATTAATATACTCACACCTTTGCGATAATTTGTAATTCATATTTTGAACAAACAATTAATAAACAGCCACCTCGCTCTTACAGGCAATAGTTAATTATTGCTTATACTCATGATAATAGAATACGAAATGATTATCGTTCACGCAGCCCCGTTTGAAAAATACATAAGCTACTGCATACTTATCGAGTTTTATCCTTTTCAACGCCTATATGTAAACCTGCAGATTGATGTAACCGCGT
Source organism: Phymatocera aterrima (assembly GCA_963170745.1). Classification (NCBI taxonomy): domain Eukaryota; kingdom Metazoa; phylum Arthropoda; class Insecta; order Hymenoptera; family Tenthredinidae; genus Phymatocera; species Phymatocera aterrima. The sequence continues at coordinate 19,184,682 of OY720660.1, forward strand.
CTGATCGTTAATGGGTTTACATTATATTATATTAATTAATAATTATATGGAAGACCGTATCACTGAATGAATGACCAACATAATAGAAAAAGCCAAAACATATGATTAATTTGGTAATACAGTGTACCGAATGGGCCGGCCTCTCGATCAAGAATCCCATCATTAAAGCATTTGAAGCGATATTTCATTCGTCAAATCCGTTGCCTAGATAAATCCAGCGTAATAATTACCAGTGCTTGTTAGACAAAATTACAAGCCGCGGGCCCGACGATTTACACAACGTAATGGAGAAGAAAAAAAAAGAAAGAAAACAGAAACCAGTAGCATAATTGGCTATTATAAACAAAATGAAATGAAATGAATTGCCACAGGTTCAACTATATCCTACGGGTTAGGTGTTACTGACTACAGGAATTCACAAGATTTTTAATCTCTATTTCCGGTTCTGTGTTTTTCCCCCTTTTTCTTCAACTATTTTACCCTTGAAATCGAAAGCGATAGAATAGTATGTATATCTACATGAAGCAAAATTAGCTAAAATATGTTGCAGCACTTTATTCGATAGCGTATAGTTAAGGTGCGACGGGACTCGCTATATCTCGAATGTAAAGAAACCGTTTGGAAAACGGGAATGATTTTCGCAAACGACTAGATCGATTTTGTAGAAACTTTGGAAATTCGTTGAGTACAATGGCAGAAAGTGTATGAGTGTTTCACTTTTTTCAAAACATTGATAAAATGCGATGGAAAATAAATATTCTCTATGTTAGCTAGGTTAGATTACCAGCAGCGACTACAATGGCCTCTTCTCAACTGTCAAAAACACACCCTTGGGGTTCTCCATTCATCTCATCGCACTTTCATCCACACACAGCCGATACGCAACGTCGGAATATTTTCACAACACAAAATCAGCAATACACTTGTATTTCATTTTCGTTTTTTCCAAATCGCATTTTGGGATATAACAAAGATAGCAAAGCGAAAGGAAGACAAAAAATGTTAGAAAAAAATATGTTTTCCCACTCCGAAACCAAACCTTGTACCCCGCAAAAATGCTAATAACGCAACGACTATACATTATAGGTACATACATATACTTACACGCCGGTGAAGTTGCGGAAACAATTTTATTAGAGATGATTCAGTGTCGTTGCTCTCACATAAGTACAGCTTGGGGGAGTTAATTGAAGATATGCTCGCAGGAAGTAGTCGGTATATTATACAACTATGATGGGAGATTTTTCTGTTTTTTTTTTTTTTATTCACTTTTTCACGCAATCGCGTATTAAGCCAGACGAAATTTTATTTCATTTAAATTATTAGCGTGGCTGGTTGCGGAAGTATCGAATTAACCAAAAGATCAAATTAACTTCTGCGCAGGTTTATTTTCATAAGCTAATAAAATATCCGCAGTTATAGGTATACCCATAATACTACACTCGAGGAAAAACCAAAATAGAATTTTTATCCTGTTTCGTGGTGCTTTTTTTTCTATTTTTATTCGTTTTTTCCTTCGTTTCAAATTCATCAGAATATACAGACTAACAAAAACTCCAAGATAGGGAAGAGAGAAGGAAAAAGCAGAAAGAAACCAAGCAGAAAGAAACCGAAATATTGAGGTGTCAGATTCTTTACAAAAGAAAGTTTACATTTCTATAAATATTCAACGATAGATGTATGTGAAGAGGTAGTACGAACTATGGAGAATCTATGTAAGAGCAGGGTTCTATAACGATCAGCAAACGACGTTGATCGTCAGTCAGTAACCTAAGAGGGATTTCACTCAGTATAATATCCTCATCTTTTGCGAAGTCACGGATCTCTTTCTCGTTAGACGTTCATCGTAGTCTGAGAGTGCTAATGTGTTTAAGCTCTTAATCCAGCATCGCCGGACCTGACCCAACCTAACGCGCATAAATCTAACGTCCTCGATGTAAGCCGACCTAGCCTAGGTAAACTTTTAGAGAGCACGGATAGTTACAGTTTGATTATATGAAACATGAGCTCTGTATGATTATTTTAAATTTATTTTCAGACTGACATTAGTTTTGTTCCGTTAACGTTGTAAACTGATCAAGGCAATTAAAGATCCGTCGAAATATCTACAATTCGAACTGAACCGATCTATAATAATGATAACAATCGATCACACGTGTAATAATGACATAATATTTGTATGCACGTATCAATTATTTAACTATATACATACAGAGTACATTACACCTATAGTTAAAAATTTCTGTATTGCGCACCGTAAGACGGTGAGTTTAAGGTTATCGTTTGATCTTTGATCTGATATTTGAACTTTCTGCTAGCTTGTTATCGATGATACATATATCAATGATTCATTTATGTTGTTGTATTGTATACATCTGCTAATTCTAGGTACTGATTAACGTTCGATAATAGTTCGCCGCGGATGATATGCAGTGAACACAAATGGAGATTAGAATAATATTTACATAAATAACGAGCAGCGGATCGTCGACTCGAAAAAGAAGGCAGAGATATATATTATATTTCATTTTATCCACGGTCGTCAATTGATTCAGACATTTTACCTCATCCAGTGAGAAATCCCGTTCCACTGATATTCTATATCGAGTTTTAAACCGAAAAAGAGAGGAAGCACGGAAAATCCCAGACCACAACTAATAATTGGGAAAGCTATGTATTGCGTTACCAATTGTGAACACGCCTGAAAGTCTGCAGCCCAAACTACTCTACTGCATGATACGCCTGTTGCCGGATTTTTCATGTTACGCGTTATACGCTGCTGTAAGTTGGGTTGCCTAGCATACGGCGTTGCGCGCGTTGACATTCGACGAAACAGTTATCGCAACACGAATTCAAGCAATATCGGCTATACAAGGTGATAAATGAATTTATGGTTGGAGGAAAGATTTCAAATCGCATCGAGCGAGGATGTAGAATCTCGAGCGTGGAAGATGAGTGATTGTGATATAACTAGCTTGGTAAAAGAAAATTATTCAAGATTGAGAGCAGAGAAAAAAGTCTGCAGCGACCCATGAATGGAGAACGATTCTACAGGGGATGTTTAAACGGGGAATACTTATCCCGTCAAGCCTCAGGGGACTTTTTACCCCCCATTTCCAAAACCATTTCTTACGTTAGTAATACATCGTTGCTGTGCAAGAGGCCAATGTCCTGGACTCAAGTTAAGAAGTCGATGCTTCGTGGAGCACTGCAGGCTCATGGTTTATTGGGTCAATTAATTTAAGTCGTAGAAGCCGCGGGGCAAGTTGTATATCGGGAAAAGAAAGGAACAAAGTGAGAAGAGAGAAAAAAACAGGTATAAAGCATAAGTACCTATGGTATAAAGACGGTGAGAAATTTCGCCAAGAAACCGAGAGTAGGTATATGAACTGCCTCCAGATTCTCGAAGAAAAAATATACCAGCGAGCAGTGAAAATCCTAATCTTGAGCCGCTATTATTATATTTTTCGTTAAAAATGAGCACCAGATTTTGCAAAGCTCGTCTTATCTTTTCTTCTAAGTTAAAACCGGCTGCCGGCCGGTAACCAATTTTAGAAGACATCGTTGCACCTATAGATACAATAGAATCGTCAGGATTCAGTTTCTACTTCATTTTCTTCATAGCATTTATTTCTTTTTTTCTTCAACAAGAATATCGTAGAGAAACGGAAAGCGAAAATTCTAATTATCATTTACATCGTGAACGCTCGCGAAATAATTGTAAAAATAGCGTCAAATGTTTGATCCTCCAAAGCTGGCATCGGTATTACGAGGAGCCCAATTCTGTACGACGCGAGGTAGAAATTCATATCATTAGGTATAACAACAAAATCCCCAAAAATGCATTTTGAGGTAATTTTTATTTCGTGATTTTGTTGTATTATCAACGTCATAAACTTCAGCGACATATATGTATGATCCTGCTTGACTGTAACGTACAAGCGTATATTATATTTATAATTAAACGTTTATATACATGTAGCACATAGTATACGCGAAGGAGAACTGCATCGGGAGGTTTGAGCATATAGGTATCGGTAATTTAGATGCAAAATAAAGTCGAGGAGCTTGGCGCACAAACTCCATTATACGTTCCATACGTTCGTTTTCTGCGAAACAATTTGCCGTCATCGCGATGTCTTATACATTGGCAAAAAATGGAAAAATCAAGTAAAAACGAAACAAAAAAAAAACAATAAATATTGGAACAAAAAGCCGGAGAAGACACTGATTGTGAGAGAATTTCCTTGCCTGAAATTCATCCCTGCAATAAGAATATATATATGTATACTGGGGCGGCCGTTTCAGGCATTTTTTTGTGCCGCCCCCTGAATGCTCTCGAAATAAATGAATCAAAATCTCCTCGAAACTCGAGCACTCAATTCAGCTCAATTCTAAAGCATCCCCCACAAGATTCTTTCCTTTTTCCGTAAAAATAACACGGAACTTTTCTCACTTTTCTTCATTCATTTCCGATCCAATTCGACTTATCGTTAGTACATACAGTGTACTAAGTCAAATCCACGTAATCACTTGAAATTCTTCAAAAATCCTCACTTCCACCACTTTCTCTCTCGTGTTTTTTCATGGGCAGAAACGCGTCAATTCTCGAAAATCTATGAAATAATCAATTTTCATCAGTTCTCATGAGTTTTCATGTGACAATAACTGCAATAATACACGGGGTATGTGAAAAATAAAGATTTCCTCTGAAAAGCACCATATTTCTCCCAATAATTTCTGACAGTTACAGATTTTTCAGCGAATTACTAGCGAGGTAAAAAAATGAATTCGTCACTGTGAGAAAAACCCGTGTTAGTCCTACGGGAAAAGGAAAGACTTCCGGAGTACGGTTTAGAATTGAGCTGGAGAGCTCGAATTTTCAGGAGATTTTGATTTATTTATTTCGAGAGCATTCGGGGGGGGGGGCCGCACGAAAAAAATGCCTCTGACGTCCGCCCTACACATAGGTATACACATAATTGTGTAATATGTAGTAAAAATAATCGGCAGCACATTGGACAAAATGCATATAGAATATGGCTCCTGAATTCCGATGCATGTTATAAATTTATAATCCATATGTATTTACACATGAAATCAATTCAAATACACACGTGGTTTCGAATAATTTGGTCATATTCGCCATTATATAAGTAATTATAAGTGTGAATGAATATACAGGTATATACCTATATACGTATAGGCAATATATAATCAGACTAAGGTTAATTAAAATTGATTTATACATGGATAACGAAGCGTCATTAACTCCCTGCGGGTTAAATTGCCGATATACAAACCAGAAAAAAAAGGAAAAACAAAAAATGCAAATGGAAAGAAAAATTTAATTACGATTTATTCTACCTCGTGATCGACGATCAACACCGTAGTGAGATATGAATGATAAATTTATAGTTCCAGTAAGAAAAGGAAAAAAAGAAGTAACGCGATTCTTCCTTCCATGTTCTTTTTTTTCTCATTTGTTTCAACAGATCGGAAGATTTATTCTTTCTTATACTTCCAGGGATTGTCATACTGCAAATTACATCAAAGATTGATTGAATATTGGAAAAGTTTGAGAACCATTTTTGCAACAACAGCTGCGAAATTTAGGCAGACAAAATTGATTCAGAATTAATCAATTGAAAACCTCACGCAGCTTTCTCGATTAATACTTGTTCTTTGAGAGGTAGCATATATATAATAATAATAATATATATATATACTAAATATTAAGGGAAGATTTCAGTCCTGCGGTTCATTGATATCTCGGTATAATATACAGCGGGGAGTTCCTAATCGGTAATCCAACTAAACTTTTCCGGTGGAGAGGAGAGGGAAGAAAACCTCTTTCAATTCACGAACTCAATTTCCATATAACTAGCTTCCTTCGAACTCGGTCACTTTCAATCCAAACCTGCACTTTCCTCTAACGTAAGTCAATTTCATTTTCCGGTATGTGTATACATACTTGTACTCAATTGGAAACCGAAAAAAGCTTACCTGCATAGCGAGCAGATTTCTGCAAAGTACTCAACAAAGTTTAAAGCTTGAAGTAGTTAGGTAATTTATTTGAAACGGCGAAGATTATGCGGTTATAATTCCTACAAAACAAATACTTTCCTTCTGACTTCTATAAATGAATATATCTAAGATATAACGCGTGTATATATATATATATATATATATATATATACTCATACATATCGTCGAAGCAGAACTCGGAAAATGTAGATAGGTATATATACATGATAATATTCCACCCTGACTATAATTATGGTATAATAATTGGGAAAACGTAAAAGGCAAAACGTATGTATGAATGTACCTACGAACGTGCAGAGAGAACAAGTATTTTCTGTTCCATATAGCATAAACGCGCGTTGACATAGATATATTATTGCAAACTCTGCATCTTCGCTTCGCTGTTAGATTACTCCGGAAGGAAATAATTATCTTTAACAGTACATACGTATGTATACTATGTATAAGCCGTAAATTATTTATCACGAAGAATTTGAAGAAGACGGACTGAGACTCTTCGAAGTTTCTCAATAGGGCGAAATCTCAGGTGAAACGAATTGTTCCGTACACTGCAACGCCGTGCCGATCCATCGTTTTGGCAACTCGACATTCGGACATTTCAATGACAAATTATACTTGCGTAATCTTACCCGAAGCGAATATTGTATAGGTATTAAATTTTCTCACAGCCGCAGGCAGATATCGAGTAAAACACGTGAAATCTATCGTCGCATAGAAAAATCGCGTGGAACATAATTGTATACGTATGTATGTATATAGATACGTAAACACACGTCACGTTCTATGTTACATCAGAAGAATAGAAGAAAAAAAGAAACTGCCACTTGTGTATTATACTTTCGATTTATACAGTATCTATGGCAAATATAGCTACAAGTATAAGGTAGGTGGGTATAACTACATACGTATATACATACATGTATGTACATACGTGTATATAAATAGGCGACAAACGATCCAGGTACAACGCATCGAAAGTATTTCGAAAGTTTCGAGGATTCCAAGTTTATACAGAAATCGCAGCTTCGGCAGCAGCGTAATTTTTCCAATTTTATATAATAGAGGCTATAAACCCGCGAAAGGTTAACAAAACCCTTATCGTCGTACGAACAGAAAGACAGGGGAAAAAGCCCGGCGCAAAACGTTCATTGCCAAATTTCACACGATTTTATAACAATAAATTATCATTATTTCTTATAGCAAAATACTCAATTTCTATTATCATAATATCCTTTATTCTTTCTTTTTTTCGCATCTCCGCGAGGATTATCCGTTTTTTTCTTCTCTTCCTTTACGCGACTCTTTCTTTCAAGCGGAGTAAAAATTATGCAAATCTGAAGCATAATGTCTTTACATTCCAAATCACATACAACATACGCAATATTACGTTACGTATACGCTGTAAGAATCTTCATCACATCGCGAACGGTCAAATTTTGAATATCATATGATCTATATCGTTACAATGCAGACTGCACGTCGGTGGACACCGTACTACGTTTCAGTTTGCGATATAGTTAGTTACTCGATATCCCAGCAGACTTAGCACCGTGTGGGTTTAAAATTACTCACGCAACATGAGCTTTCGTAGGTCTCAAGGTGCCACGGCGGAGCAGACCTTGTGACCGAGGAGAAAGAGAGAGAGAGAGAGAGAGAGAGAGAGAAGTGAGAATTACTCCGTTACTCACGATCAATGAGAACTTTTTCCTGCCTCGTTAAAATATTATAATTAAACCCCATCTCAAATCCGATACCCATATACGTATACGACGTAGAGAAGCTCGATGGGTTGAGAACAAAAAATACACCTATGCTCTGCCTAGCGGCTGACGACAAAAAATCAAATCCTTCAAAATCCCGCCATGCCCCCCCCCCTGCCCCCCCCCCCCCCCCAATTTCTATCCGAATTTAGCCTGAGTGTGTAAATACTCGATGAATCCAAATTTCACGTTCAATTAGGCTGACGATTATTATCAATTTGCATACTATGTTGTATCCTATGTACATATATGTATAAGCTAATCATCGCGCGATGCATGAATTACTGTATTGAGCCTAATGAGTATTTAATGGCACGAAGTACGTGATCAGTCACAAAGCTCGAGAAGGAAGTTTACAACGTTAACGGAACGAAATCACGAAAAAATATAACATCAGCTGTTTTACCGCCCAACCGCGGTGACGAAAAATTACCAGAGAAAGAAATTTTCTGTGACGTTTAAACGGCGAAATATTTCATATTATGTTACAGCGTTATTTCAACAGGCTTGGTTATATCATTCAACCGCGAGGTTTTCTTTTTCTCTCCGATGAATTACGAATCCGATGTTTTACCCCGACAATTGTATGTTACACTATACGTTATCAAGCCTAAAAAGAATCTGGAGTCACGAATTAATCTGCGTGCCTAAATTGAAGGTCGCAGACGTGTATACCTATATATGTGTATATTTTCACTCCACAGACTTACAATTTTCGTCATTTTTTGACATAGAAAAAAATCGCTACGCGCGTGTATATAATAGAAATGAATCATAACTCACTATACTCGAGATGAATGATATATTTTTCCTCCCGATTTCTTTTTTTTCTCTCACGACTCGCACCAGAACGGTGGTGGACCGCAATGATCAATCGCAATGCGACAAGACGTGGCTGTAGATATGTATGTTACATCCATACAATACTATTGCCAAATGACGAATAATCATTGGTATTATAGTTATTTAAATGTCCGCCAAAAATTACCCAACAAGGAAGAAAAAAGAAGTGAAAAGACAAGTAAAGAACCAATTGTAAGTACTAAGTCACGTAATAATGATCCGCGCGAATGAACAGCTGCGTCGCCATTCGATCCGCACCAATTCTGAACTCTTTTCCTTTTCTCATTACTACACACCTTTTTCTCATGCGAGTAAGTAACTAAGTAATCAAGTATAAGTAAGTAAGTAAGTAGGAAAGAAAGAAAGAAAGAAAGAAAGAAAGATAAGTATCACTCCAAAGTTAGGTCGTGTCATTACACTCATAGTTATACCTATACCTATATGGATATGCACAAGCGATAGTTAATCTTCTCTTTTTCTTCTCCTTCTTTTTAATTTAAGTATAGGTAGAGGTACAATCGATCGACTTCTTCCTACGACTACGCGCGATATGTAACTTTTACTCAAGTTTTTTTTACTCTCCTGTCTTCTTTTCGGTGTTTTTTTTCCCCCCATTTTTTACATCGCTTCACTGACCGACGCGATATTGTTAGACGAACGAGTTGCGGTCATACACATACGTATAGGTAAATACATCCACGGTAGTATATACACAGGTATGTACACACGCATATTGTACATGTAAGTATTGCATAGACGAGCGCGTACAGCGTTAACGCGCATCGTCCGCGTATGTTCAAACATTGTGCTAAACACGAGGCCAACAACCACTGGCGACCCAACGAACGTCGTAAACTAGTCCTTGGCCAGAGATAGTAAAAGGCTAATAAGCAGGTGCCTAGCTCAGGTTCGGCGCATCTCCGAACTATATCTCTCGGTTTACCTTACTGCAATCGCGAATGATATTGATTGAAGAATATGCATCGGGGCTAATCTTTCCGTGTCTCAAATCCAACTAATCCGCATATGAGTATGTTCCGTGCGATTAGTGGATTGGAATACATTTTCTCTTTCTGACGAAATTGGGAAAAATTATATACCTAGTAATGAGACTTCGCGGAGATGGAAAGTCTCGATCAGTTTAACAGTTTCATTACAGATTTTCAGTATTCGAGATACAGCCAGTATATATATCGAGAACGGAATCAAACCATTAAATAAAAGGGAAGAAAAAGTAAAATGGAACACGCGTGTATATAATATAAAGCCGTGATTCATCGTGCAAAGAACGATGCAAACTGTGTTGTAAAGTATTAGAGAATACCTATCTATGTCCGTGGTGGATTCCGCATGTTTCCCTAGAGAATCCGGGCAGAAACCCCGTTTTACGACCCGTCAACCGGAAGGAAGAATGTCGGTCGTTATACACTCACTCACTCGCAATCTGCAGCTTGTATATTTTCGCATCGCTTACACCGCTTCCGCAGCGGTTCAACGTTCAACCCCTGCGAAGGGAGAAGCCGCACACGCAACCAAACAGGAGGGCGAAAAATATTAGGGGTCAGAGTATTTTTTCAGAGATTCATGAGAAATCACAACGAGCCGGACGAGCATCGATTCTATCGGGAATCAAAAAGAGCGATTATGAAGTAACGTTGAATGGAACTCCTGCAACTTGGCCCTTCTATTGCCGGAAGTAAAAAAAAAAACAAAAAACTTGAAATATGGAAGCAAACTATACTCATTATTCCTCAATAACTGGAATGAACTTAATTGGGTATCCCTATCCAGTCCGATTTTCCTTTTCCCGCACTCTCTGAGCCAGACTAGGAAGGAAATTTAGGAGTATTAATGATAGCTAGCACGGAATTTATCTACTTTTCCGACTACGTGAGTTTAGTTCTTTACGACGTTAGACCCTTTCAGAATGTATCAAGTCTCTCGAGTTCAATACCTGATTGTGCGATGCTTATCGGTGTTGCAAGTTCACAACTATAGGTATGAGGTGGGTGGCGAAAACCGCTACAAACCTGTCGTGCAGATTCTATAATGCACTTCAGTGCATAATTCAGTTAGGCTTCGTTCACAACGAACATCGATTCTTCATTAATATTTATTCATTTCCAATGGGGCTAAAGTTTGAAACAATATCGTAACAAAATCACAGAAAATGCATACTTGTCGGCTGTTTCGAGGCCGGAATGTCACGAGAAATTACATTTTTTAACGATTTGCTCAACGAAATTATTCGATGAAGAAGAACTCTCATGTATATCACTGATTTCGGTAATCAAAAATCGTGGAAAAACAACTGGAACTTTTCTTCATCCGAAAACTTTGGACAACATAATGAAATTGCTTGAAAATGCAATTGTTTGCGATATTTCGCTTGGAAACTGCAGTTGATATTATTTTCCGTGAATTTGCTACGTTGACGTAAAGAATTCCAGCCTCGTGAAGAGCCTCAGCTTTCGCTGATATAATAGAACCGAAGCGGTAAGTAATCGCGAACTTCTACTTCCTGGTGGAACACATTAGTATAGGTATCCGAAGATATTGCAGGCTAATTGTAAGCGTGAAATAACTAACACTACCCATCTGGTCTCACATTAGCTCAGAGCTTCTAACCAAAATTCTATCCGGCTCGGTCAACGCGCTTAGTATTTGTATATGAGATGATATCGTTTATTACTGAAAAGAATAAGTAGACCGGGTGATGCATAGGAGGGAGGTGATCGCAATCTGAATAACGTAATATACTGTACTTTTCGATGTGGGTAACGGAGACCTTCCTCAAGAAGGTCGTAGAAACAATTTTTTATACACATTATAAAAGGTAAATTGAAATTTTCGAGATATAAAAATGCGCAGAAAAGAATTTGAATTGCTAAATTGCTGAAATTGCGGTGTAAGTAATCAAGGACTCCCTCAAGAAGGTCGTTACGAAACAATTTCGTACACATACTATAAAATGGGAGTTTGAATTTTTTTAGAGATAGAAATATGAGAAGAGAATGAATTGAGACCCACTCACCATTTTTTGATATCGTTTTCAAATTCGCCATGTTGATTATTGGTTTCGGTGGAAGTTCCTGCGTTGCTTCGAACCTCGTCGACATCTTCATCTACCCGATCTTGAGGCAGATCGCCTGTGTCAGAACCTGAGAGCGACAGACTGTGCTGCTGGTCCCCTGCGACAATATTTAAATAACCACTTGAATACAGTGTAGTACTGCCATTATGCTAATCCGGAGAATAGGCATACGAACACATCAATCAATCGTTACAAGGACCTGCACCGAAAATTTACGGACTTCCGGTCGTATGCAGAATTATGTACTGAACGAAAGTATGAACTGATTATGGATATTGGTACACTAGGAGAAAATTGAACTAACGGCAATCTAGACAGATTGCAAAATTTGCACAAATCTATGTATTCAATTATTATCTATTTTACATACAAATTATCAAATATATATTCTTGTCCATTCTCAATCAACAAATTTTCGTCCGGAATCATTCGTCACCTGTGCAGAATTCATTACAGTCCGATAAATTCGATTGAAATGCAAAGATTATGTCGTCATAAATTATACACTAACAATGCGAGAAAATGGAAAATGGAGCTTTCGAAAATGTTCATTTTTCACACAGTTCAGGATACAAATTTATACAAAGTAGTTCGTTCGTTCTTTTTTTTTTTTTTTTTATTTTTTTTTATTATTATTTGTACGCAAATTAAATTGCTCCCGAACAGAGGTAGAACACATAAAGATTTCAAAGCGGCGGACACATGAAGCAGAAATGAACGCTGCGGATTTGGATTGAAGGAAAACGGAGAAAAAAAGACCAGTCTCATTAAACTTATTGCGTCGTATTATATTCGCTCCACGTTTATATTTCGTATATCCGCAGTTGCGATGAAGATTAAAACGAAACGGCTTTGTCCAACGATCCTTGAAGTTTAATGATTCTCTTATACAGGTATATTCTAATATGGAGTTCAGTTCCAATTCTTTCTGAGACCGAATGCCGGCTTGTAGGTATATTTATAATCGTATCCCCCTAATTGGCGACGACACCGCGCGTGAATAAATGGCAACAACAACGAGGACGACGTGCGAAAACGACCTGTCGGTCGGCAAAGCTCCATTATCTGTCCATCGCGCGGTGCAGCTTTTCATTTTTGTCATTTTCTTCGATTCTTAGTTTCATTATCCGGCAAATTATTTTTCTTCGTATCCTCGTCGCTCTCTACCTCAATTTCAGGATAATTGTCATATATCTCAATTAACAAACGAACGTGTGATCAATTGTGCGAGCCGCCGAAACGGGCGGCTGCTATACGAAAGGGAAAAAATATGAACAATTCGCACTCTGTCATTGTTTTCAATGAAGACATTATTATATCCTTTCCGCAGTCTTCGAGCCTATCTTTCTTTCGCTGATCTTTGACTCGTACAATTCATACCTCATGACATTCGCGTTGATGTGTGGTTAGGTTACCTATGGATACATAATAATTAAGGGCCACCCAAGAACCTCCAAGGGACACCAACTCAATTATGAACGAAAGAGAAGAAGAACAAGGAAAGCGAAAATTTCATGGATAAAATAAAATATGTACGTACATATATACATGCATATGTAAATATAAAAATTCAATGAAAGTTATTCTTGAAATGGGAACAAAAAAATGTATTGTCCTCGATATGAGTCTGGTGACAGAGACTCCAGCCTGATAACTTTAGGTATTATACCGATATATACGAACTTTTTGTTTAACATTTTATTGACCGCCATATAGTATATATATATATGCATTAAAACAGCTTTCTCTCCCGTAAATATTAAAAACTCGTTTACGTATTTGCAATTAGTGTGCGTACACTGCGTCCCAGCTGCTACTTACCGAAACCTAAATGAAAGATGAAAAAATGTGAGTGTAGTATAGTAAGAATCAGGGATAATAAAATTTGTTAATCCACGTAAGCGAATGTTTTTCTCCTCTATGATCCCGTGCAACAGTGAAATAAAAGTTGAATAAAAATTGGAAATATTGTTCACCAGAAGAATACTTTGTTCATTCGAAACGCATGAATATTGTATAATGTGTTACTATCACTATATATCGCTTCATCGAAGAACATAGATTATTATCTTTATTCGATTTGCAATATAACTTTTGACTTTGACGATCGTTACGTCGAATTTCCCTTCATTAATGTATACGTATATATGTACCTCCCGAACACATAAGAAACGAAAGTAATATTCTCTGCTGTGTAACATATAAGATCGCGGTAAATTTCAATTTCTTTCAAAGAAGCAATCGACGATGAGGGATGCGGAGGGGGAGGAGAAGGAGGAGGAGGAAAAGGAGAAAGAGGACAAGAAGAACGAAGACGACCCTTGAATTCTGATTGCGAGTATGACGAGAAAAGTTGTTTCTGCAGCTACTTAACTCATTCATCCATCTGGTACATATGTACAAGGCGCAGTAGGTATACCTACTAGTAGGTACCTATATACGCAACTCTTGAATCTCGAAACTCGAATGTTGAATCTTGAATCCTGAAAGCCAAGGTCAAGGACCTCGTCGTCATCGTCGGCGTCGTCGTGGAACAAGTCTGTCGCGCCCGGGCTGTCCCGCCTTGTCCACAAGTTAAGAGGGTAAAAGGTTTTAGGTTTGTTGGTTTCGGTTTTTTATTTTATTTTATTTTATTTTATCTTTTTTACACTTTTTCAAGTTTTTTAGTCAAATCTTTTTCCCTCTTTCGTTTCCTCTTTTTTCACCATTTATTATATTTACATTGGATGTGGGCTGTGGACGGAGACTATGAGCGAGATATTCAGGTCGGTGAAAGAACCTAACTACTTGTAATTGTAAGTGATAATGAGCAAAAATATAGAAATTCTCGAACAGCAATACATTGGTCAAAACTCATTATTCAGATACAGCTAATTGTGCAGACGAACGAAATTGTCGATAATCGTTTCGAAATCGAATTAGAAAAAGAGGAAGATCGGTTATGCTTCGAGGCAGAACAAAAAGAAAATTAACCAAAACTTCGATAAAATGATAAAATAGAATGCAGAAAAAGTTCAGCATAATTAATATACGATAATTAAGTAAAAGTACTCGGAATATAATATTAGAAAAACCCAGTGAATGTTCAATTAAAAGACAAACATTTTGGCCGACGTATAAAATGGATTATACGGATGCTTACCGCCGGAATAATTTACGGTATTGTAGTCGGCACCGTATTTCTAATATTCGTAATCGTTTTTTTGAGTTTTTACTGTCTCTGTCCGGGATTAGTTGGCTATAAGCGTCCCGTCAGCTTTAGATCACATTCTGCTTATCAAGCACCAGAAACTACGCCAGCAAGTAATTATTACACGTTGTGCTTATGGGGCGAAATGATAATTTATAAAACGTTAACGGAACAAACAAAATCGCGGAAAATAATACCGAGGATCTTGCAAATCGCCAAGATCCGGAAGATTTTCACCGATATTATTATTCACGATGTTGTTACGTTAACATTATGAAACTTCGATCTCATTTCTTTCGTATTAATTAGTATTTCATGCAAATTTGTATATAATATATTGGTCCAACATCGTTTTCTATTTTCAGGTCGACGATCCGTTCTCAGTACTTGAAAAGCTGCGATCCGCCACGATCTGTGTATACGAACTATATCGAAAATTCGTAAATTCATGTACATTTTATTTTCAAATTTATGGGAAAAGAAGTCTCGTTGTTGGAGAGACGTTTGTATTATGATTGATATGTACACTCTATAATAGTGTTCTCGCAGTGAATTTTCGGTCTTTAATCTATACCTATAAATTTCACTCAGTTTGTCGAAACGGCGTGGCGCAATTTTCCGGACTCGAAACGATTCGGAGACTTGACTCCATAGTTCAATAATGAACGGATGTAAATTATATCCTATATATGCGTATACCTAGTAATACTACATAAGTATATATATATACCGATGTGAGCGAGGGACGGAGTCGAACGACAACGCAAAAACCTTCTTATGTTAGTAATTAAATTAAGAAATAAGGACTGTGAACATTGTGGGAGAGAAGTTCCCTTTTTTGCAACGACGCGCGTCTCGTGAGATCAAGGAATGAGAAGTTCCCACAAAATATAAAAGATAAAGGTGAACAATGAACTTGAGTAAAGTATTATAGTAAGAGTCGCTAGATGTATAGTGGTTGGTGGCATGCAGCAGCGTGAAAAATAAGTAAAAGAACAAACAATAATGATAATAATATTAAAACATGAAAAACCTGCATTTATACATACAGAAATAGGGATATAAAATCCGCGAAAAGAGATGAAAAAAAAATCAAATATATTACGTAGTTCTTCATTACTTTCTATATAGATATATATACGTACGTATATATTTTATTCATTTATGTGTCTATCGAATTAATTTACCACTTTGATTGGTTATTTGAAACTACGATGTCCAATGATCGACCGAGTTAGCGAAGCTTTATGTATTATATTACTGTATGAACTTCACCCCGTTGACGAAATTTGAATATCTAGTCTTTTCAATGTATTCTAAATATATTATAATATATGTTTTTTCCCCATTTCTTTTCCAAGTTCATGATATTCCTGTATACTTTAGTACATAATTACTTTATGATTTATGTGATATTGATTTATAGATCTTACAATAAACGTGATATTAATGATCGTAATAATTTAACGTGGGCTAACAACGCGATGGATAGTATACGTGTGTGTATTATAATTTGTACAGTACGGAGCAGCAGCCATAGAAAAAAACGTGTGTGCCGATATCATGTAACATTTCACGACTCGGTTTTTTCTTCTCGTTTTTTTTTCCATTTCCGACATACGGTATCACCTCTTTGTGATCATTTGGCCGTTAAATTCGTTACATATAGTATCTAGGTTCTTTGTCCAAAGAAGTAACTCCCAATATAATAATACCTGTACCCATATTTCGAATGATATTATACGCGTATAAAATGTACGTAAAAAATCAAATCCACTTTCCGAGATCCAGCTCAGTTATTCGAAATGGGAGAGAAACGAAATTTGTGGACTCGATTTTTATTGTCACAATAAAATACCTACTTTTAAATATTTATGACAAATTTGCCTCGATTATCATAAATAACCGATCGAACGAACGAAACGAAACCTGATGTTCTCGCTCGTTCGCGTGCTTCTCGAGTGAAAGTCATTCGATCGACAGAACCACATGGCACATAGGGCGCCCCCGTGTCTATAATCAAACTGTAATTTGAGTCCGTTTTATGGACTTTGTGTAGGCATGTATGTATTGTATAACGAGATAAGAAAAAAAGATTCGAGACGAAGATCAAGCATGATAAATGCATAGGAATATTTTTCGAGCTTCGATCAATTAACTGTAGTGTATTTTTCGTTATTGTAATTTTGACCGATTATCAGAGCTCGAGCAGGCATTCGTTTCGATTTATTCTCACATTTTGAATAAATGTATTTTGATATTATGGTGAATTGGAAAAAATTTAATTAATCGTTGTAGTCTCGTTTGTAATAAAAAATGAAGACAGACTATACACATACATCGTGAAATAAGATCGCGTGATATATATAACAATACCCGACATCTACCTAGCTGCGTATGTGCCCCAGGTATAAGATCTTACAAGAGATGCACTTTATTTGGAATTAATTTCCATTACAATTTATTCCCACAATTTAATACATCCTAGACTCGATTAGAATAAATGCGTGTGAACATTTACATTCTCGGTTAAAATAACGCGGAAAACATTATATTATTTCGAAATCGTTTTATACTCAACACTGAACAACAACAACAATAATAATATAACGATACACAGTAATGAAGATTTCTAGAGATTCGTACGAAATTTATCAACCATCACCGGATAGAATTCAGGTATCGAAGAAAAAAGAAGAAGAAACAAAGACATAAAATAAAAATGATAAACGATAAATTATCCGACTTACCGGAGATGCTGTGTTGGTCAACGAGTAAATCCGTTAATACATGGGGACACTCAGCTTCGAGTGCGAAGCAGAATTCTCTGAAGGCATTAAAACCCTTAGCACTAATAACATCGATGAGTAAATCGATGTCTGAATTTTGTCCGGTTTGCAGATCATTGCTGTTTCTTGTAATAGCATCACGATCAATTTCTTCGATAACACCTTGTTTAACAAGTACACCAAGTAAATTAGTCACGTTTATTTCACGTAACAGTGCAGTTTTATGTCTTGATAATAAGATCCTTACTTCCGCTGAACCCGCCATGCTCTCCCGGCGTCAAGCGTCCCTCGAGCAACAGGTGTCACTGGCTTGAAAGCTTGATTCTTGTTCAAACTTCTACCCGACAGCCGACTATTCGTATAGTCAGAGTACAGCGAGCGCGGGGATCGTTGGTAGAGAGAAGTAAAAAAAGAACTATACTAAAATCGCACGCACACAACAATGAACAACCGAATAGCGTCGACACAACGCCATCTTCCGGCCGAATAACAAACCCGCGTCACTCAAATCACAACTTAAATATGTCACCCGCAAAAGACATCTTGAGAAGTTCAAGCGGTGATTCTGGTAAATTGAACACGATTTTAAATACAATAAACAAACTCAGATAATCCTAATTCATTTTATATATTTCACTCGCGTATTTCTCTTCTGGAATACCTTTCTTTTGAGGTTATGAAACCATAACCTCAATTACTCGACGATTTTTGATTCTAAATGATTGTTTGTAGCCTAAGTATTTCTTCGAAAACCGCGGATTCGATATCTAGTTCAGAATTTTCATGTCGTAGAATGCCTTCGTATAATCTTTCATCGTCTTTTCTCAAGGGTCGGAGTCCGAAAGTGGCTCTGCATCGAGTGCTTCCAGCCGCAGTGGAAGTCCGGCCTCACGAGCGCCGGTTCCAACTCCAGGTCGGAGGACTAGCGAACATTCTGATGAGGAGAGGGGCGGGCCAGCATCCCCAGACTCAGTTAGAAGTTTGAATAGTAGAAAATCGGACGGTAGTCGCTCGAATGCGTCTAATAGATCTGTGAGCCGTTCTCCTAGCGCTAATAAATCCATTGCCAGTCCCGCGTCTCATAGATCAAGGAGCGCTTCTAGACATTCTAGCCCTGAATCGGCAAAGTCTGGTAGCGGATCACCGCAAACGGCTAGATCCCCAAGTCCTGATTCACAAAAATCTGGTAGATCTAGATCAAATTCTCCACGAGGTAGCGTGAGATCGGAAAGTCCTAAATCTCATGTTAGCCAAAAATCGAATAGATCAAGGTCAAGATCCCCGAGCCAGAAATCAAAGACTCCTAATTCGCCGTCTAATAGAGGGAGTAGATCTAGATCGAGGTCTGAAACACCAAAAAGCCAGAGATCCGCGAGTCCTGCTTCTCCAAGAAGCAATAAATCAGGTTCCCCTAAGAGCAGAAGATCAGGGAGTCAAACATCCCGAATTAGCAGGAGATCTGGATCTCCTGGTACACCTAAAAGCCATAGATCTCCCAGCGGATCTCCTAAAAGCAATAGATCTCGTAGTCCTTCTCCAGCTAGTCAGAGATCTGCTAGTGCTGGCTCTAGGAGGAGCAATAAATCCAGATCTCAGAGCCCGGGGAGTCCAAAAACTGATGGAAGTCCACATTCTAGAAAGTCTAAAAGTAAATCTCGCAGTCCTAAGGCAGTTGGGAGTGACGCCGAGTCAGAAAAATCGCTATTAATTGCAGGTAGAAGATTTGGTTTATTACCATATATTCTTGTACGAGTACAAAAAATTTTCAAATATTGTTTTATTTCAATTTTGTATTGATAATTCCTCAACTGTAGTTGATATTATCGAGTAGTTATTTCGTGAAATTCCTTTAAAATACAGCTGACGGAGACGACGAAGCAGTGAAACGTAAAAGAGAGAATGACAGTGGTTCAGAATCCGGAAAAGATCTGAAGAAACTGAAGGGATTGATAGATTCAGATTCCGAGGAAGAAGAACCTGCTAAAAAAAAGACTGACGATGTTGAACCTACAGCTGATGCGCTGTTTGGTGATGCGAGTGATATCAGTACCGATGATGAAAAAGAAAAGGAAGAAGAAATTAGGAAAAGCAAAAGCAAAAGTAGAAGCAGAAGTAGAAGCCGAAGCCGAAGCAGAAGTCGCAGCAAAAGCCGTAGTAGAAGCAGAAGTAGAAGTAGGGGAAGGTCCGACAGTGGCGGTGAAGGACCTAGCCGTAAAGCTCTGATCGAAGATGTGAGCTTTTAGATACCTACAATACGAATTTTGTTAATTTGATCATGAAATTTATTTAATATTGCTATTATGAGGAAGTTTTATCAACTGTTTCTGAAGAATTGTCAATTTTCATTTCAAACATTTCTCCCAACGAAAGAATCACAATTATTAACATCTTTCTCATATACAAGTGATCATTAATGTTAGTAAAAGTGAAGAAAATTGTGAATTTGAATTCAAAATTTGGTATAAAAAATGTATTTTTCTTAAAGGATGATGAAAAGGAGAAGGAGGATGAGCCTGAGCCGCCACCAGAGACACGAATAGATGTAGAAATACCAAAAATCACAACAGATTTAGGTCGAGAGATTCATTTTGTGAAACTGCCAAATTTCCTGTCCGTTGAAACGCGACCATTTGACCACGAGACTTATGAGGATGAAATAGACGAGGAAGAAACTTTAGACGAGGAAGGAAGAGCGAGATTAAAGCTCAAAGTAGAGAATACAATAAGATGGAGAGAAGTTTTCAATGACGAAGGAAAACATGTTAAGGAAAGCAACGCCAGATTCATAAAGTGGTCCGATGGAAGTATGTCGCTACATCTGGGTTCAGAAATCTTTGATGTTTATAGACAACCGCTCCAAGGGGATCACAATCATCTGTACATTCGCCAAGGCACAGGTCTTCAAGGACAAGCTGTATTCAGAACTAAACTAACGTTCAGACCTCATTCAACAGAGTCATTCACGCACAGGAAAATGACTATGTCGTTGGCTGATCGTTCGCAAAAAACAACTGGCATCAAAGTACTTTCTCAAGTTGGAATGAACCCCGATCAGAATCGATATGAAATGATTAAGGTTTGTAGATCACCGTTGAGTCAATATCAGTGTCTAAAATCATCATATTCAAGCTGGGATCAAATGGAGTCCAATGGAACATGAAAAACTGTATTATTTCCACAAATAAATATGTTTGGTACAAAATTGTTGTATATGTGGCACAGCGGTTGCTGAATAAGATCAACTTTATCATGATTTTATTTATCTCTTTCAGAAAGAAGAAGAAAAACTGCGAATGGCAATGCGAGCTCAGAGTAAAAACAAAAAATCAGGTGGTGGAGGCAGAGGCGCAGGTCGGGCATCTGGTAGTTACGGAACGGATGCTTATCATGACGACGGATCTGATGATGAGGGTGCTATTTCGTTAGCAGCAATTAAAAACAAGTATAAGAAAGGAGTGGCTGCGCTAGCGGCAAAATGTGAGATACATAATAATTACAAAATATTCCGAATTTGGGCATTACTACTCAATAAATAACGACATTTAAAAAAGAGATGAGATCAGGAACGGAAATGTACAATTTCAAGAAAATTTTTACTTTTTTTTCTAGCTGCCTCAAATATTTATTCATCGGATGAAGAAGGATCTGACTTTGAGGGTACAAGATCAAAGAAATATCATAAAGGAAAAGTTTTGAAAGATTCGGATGAAGATTCAGATTCAGCATCAGAAAGCGGATCAGGAAGTGGAGGAGGTGGTGATGACGCCGGAGATGCTGCAAGTGACTAGATTTACATAGAACAGAGAGCAAAAAAAGAAAAGAAAATGAGGAAAAAAATGAAAAAAATAACAAGATTTTAAAAGTATTGAAACAATGATTACAGTAAGGTAGAAAAATAAAAGAAATAAGTAGATATTTCCATGAAACCGAAGAATGGTGTAAATATAAATGGAATAAGAACTAAAAAGACGATAATAATCTAAAATATACTGACACGGCTGAAGACAAGGACGTTTTTTTGTTTCCTAAACGGTGAAAAATAGGTAATAGTACGTAAAATCTATTTTATACGATGGATATCCCCCATTAGACAGATCAGTCATATGGTATCATTTATTTCCACTTTAGTATAATATAGGGTATGCATGTATTATAAATTACAGTCATGATTATATTGACATTATATTATTATCATTAATGATAACTAAATGAGGAAGAAGAAGGAGTACGTTATTATTCATATTACTGTAATCACAAAACTCAGTTGCTAAATATTATATTGTGTATTGTATTAAAACTCATTACATTATACAGTCTATTTATTTAATATTGCCTCTTCCTAAATCTTATTTTTTCTTTTGTTTCCTTAATGGCAGTAGGTGTATCATATTATAATCGAATAATTTTATTCTGCCTTGTCATAGTTTTATCGATCTCGATTAAATTTTTTCGGTGCATGGATTGTATTTTCGAACATTGCGTATCATCCTATAGTTATATTCGAGCTCAATTGATTATGTTCATGAAATGATCTTATCTCATTTGAATCGAGCAATTTATTGCACTCTCATTTTGTCTCCACAATTAAATAATTTCTCACAATTTCCATTGCCAAAATTCGTACGGTTTTTTTTCCATCCCGTACCACACACCTCTGATATACAACTTACGTGAGTATTAAATCTAACTAAAACCTCAAGTTATGCCTGAGGTATACTTAATATAATTATTTTATCTGGATAGTACCTATAGCTACAACAAAAATTTCCTTTTCTATTTTGTCGATATTTTATTCTACTAATAACTTGTTGGTCAATTCAAAAATTTTTTGTCGCATCCACTCTGCGTTTTGGAGCTTCATAATTTATTAATGATCGTTCCTATTGTTGCCCTGGGTTTTTTTTGCTTTTTTTTCTTCATCATTTTGTTCAATATTCATTTTATACTCTATTACTCTTTTCTACGTGTAATAATATCAAAGAAATTAAACCTCCAAAACGTATGTAATCTGAATGAATCTGTTTTATAAACACTTCATATAAGTGCGTAACTGTTATAATGGGAGAATTTGAACATAATTTAGAATGACTCAATAATTAATCTGGAAAACAAATTGAGACACTTAGAAGGTATTTATGTAATACCTACATTTATCTATGTATATTTTTAATTTCATGCGATACATTTTTCTCTAAAATTGGAAATCACGTGAATGTTATAAACTATGGTAAGTATTTGAAAAATACAACATTTTTTCAAGTGATGTCTATATCTTCTATTTTTAACAATATTATGACCAGTTCAGGTGTAGGTAGTATGTATATACGTACATGTATAGTAAAATACCAATTTCTATATAAAAAAAATTAAAGAGATTATTCAACTTTATTGTTGCATTTTTTTGTTTTATTCTTGTATTCTCCTTTTTTGGCACAAAGTCCAATAATTTCAGGCAGCATACGCTCATTTGTTACGTATTAAACTATTAAACTTTACTTATAATCGGAAGACTACTGAAACGGTTTTATTTTTTTGTCATTATTCTTAGTTATGTAATCAAATCAAGTTGCAAGTTCATTCTCAGCGGAAAAGCAAGAGATAAAGAATGAGAAAAAAAATTAATGAGAATGTCTTTGACGGTGTGAGGCACGGTCAGTCGGCACATTATTAGAATCTTGACAAAAAAAAAAAAAAGTATAAAACTACGCTTCCACAGGCTTCATTTTCACTGCCAGCAAAAGACTCGTCGTCGTCAGAATAGATTCAAAATCACATAATAATAATAATAATAATAATAGTAATTAAATATTAACAATAAACAGTTGATGCCGGAAAACATCGATTTTAATTTTTATATACCACAGTAAAAAATAGTCCATAACAGGTAATAAATAAATAAAGTGTGTCTAGTAGGTAATAGTAGGCATATGGGAAATGAGGAGTTATTCGACATTTAAATTCAACATTCAGAGTTCGTAAGCAGATATGACGAAAAAATTTTATAACTTAAAATTCATTTATTTGTTCAATCATTCATCTACTAGTGTATCGTCGCGTAGTTTGGTCATTGAAAAAAAAAAGCAACAAACTAATGATAATAATAATAATAACAGGTATAATACTCGTGTTTAATCGATATACGTAGTAGTACTGTCATATATACGCATAAAGAGATAATACTCGAACGACGTTTTACTCGCGTGGCGTGTAAATTCGTTAGTTGATGGGAGATTTAATGACTTGTCATGAATTATGTGTACCTACTACTTCCCGATTTTTTTTTTCTGCATTATGAGGCTGAAATCTATAAAATTAATGAGATAAAATCATGAAAAATGATACCAGCTGTTTCACGACGTTTAGATGCCTGGCGAAACAGCGGATATTTTCTTTTACCGATTTTCTTGCATCAACGTTATAAATTTCGGCCTTATATTCTTTCCATTATTCATTACCTATACATATTTCTATAATTCTTCGAATTTTTGTCTACCATTCATGTGTATTTCTTGCAGTCCTACTATATATAACGCTGCGTATACTAATATACTACTATATTTTGTTTTCTCTTACCGCGGGTATTGAACAAAATTTATGGCGAAAATGATAAATGTATAATTAAAATTCGTTAAATTAAATAATAACATTATAAATTCGCCGTACATATTTCGATCGGAGCACAAAGCGATTTTATTCGCCATACAGCGATCCTTATACGTAAAAATAATGAAAATAATAATATTAAAATCGATAATAATAATAATAGTAACAATAAGAAGTATTAAACTGATTCGTTCGACAAACTATTTTTGTTCTTCCTTCATTCAATCAATTGTTCTCCTTACTAGACTTTGATCAATTTTTTACAGATTCTCTGCACACAACACTATAGTATATTATCTACATAGATAGTTTAATGTTATAGAGCGCACATAATGTGACACACGCCGCGTTTCGTACGCGAAGTAACAAATTGTTTTTTTTTTTTACTGTTTTGTTTATCCAACAACCTTTTTTTCTTTACAAATTTCAGAGTTTTTATTTCGTTTAGCGATCTTCTGCTTGTTTGTTGGTACTGTTTTCAACCCCTCTTTTCGCTCTATTACATATTCCTTATTATATTCTTGTCTTGATCTTCGCTTCAGCATATTTTTTATGCGTATTATTATATTTTATATAGTATAGATATATATTATATACAGCGTTGAGAGAATTCATTTTCACTTTCGCGTGCGATAATATGATTATAGGTATAATAAACAGCCGTTGAAAATTCACTCACGACCGAATTACCGACGTTGGTTGTTTTAGTTTTTTTTTTTTTAAGACAATTCAAATTGGCTAGGAAAGAATACAACAATCATCCGTTAGATAATTGAAGTCCGTACAGATTCAAAAAGAAAAAAAAGAAAAAAATCGTAAGAAAAAAAAGAAACCGGACTTTCAGTCACAAGCACAAGGTTTTCAATGTAGCATCCTTTTTTTATTCTTTGTTCTCTTTCTTTGATCGTCATATCCCTGCAGGAGAGGAGGGATCATTCACAAGTCGGTCTCCAATACCCTCGGAGCAACCTTGTCTCAGCAGGCCTGAAAAGATAAAGAGACAAAAACAAATGAAAAAATTGAGAATTGATGTATAATTACGATAACTTGAAAATAAGTACATTTGAAATGCTCTCCCACGTCATCGTAATGCAGGATCAAAAGAGATAATCCAATCTCGATATTATTAATTATGATATCTAGGTATACGACATGCCATAGTATAGCATATGTATTTATATTATAATAAGCTTGTTGAGAAATCAGCTGTGAAATTGCACGTCATCGCGGTGGCGATCGAATGGTAAATTGAGTGTGAGCATATTATAGATGTATGTATTTATCTAGTACATACATGCATAAATATGTATCCAAAAAGTACAATGTATTTGTATACTGTGCCTATACCTATTTGCATTACGAGGATATCCTTATACCTATGTATAGGTGTATGTGTGTATGTATGTATGACGGTGGTAACAAGTTATCAAACGAAGTAGTCATCGATGTCAATGACCGCCCTTCTATACCTACCGATCAAATAATAAGCGACCGAAGTTAAATTCATACTTACAGTAAGTAGTCGTGATAGTATATATGTATGTATATCGGTATGACTACGATCGCAAGCACTGAATCCTATGCTGCAGCATAACTCAACTTGTCGAACGATCAAAAGTGAGAGAGTGAGAGAGTGAGAGAGAGTGAGAGAGAACTGAGAACTCGACAAGGCTCACCATTGTCGATCGAGCGACGCGTCTTCTCATCTTTGTCATCGTCATCGTCGGTAGTTATTATGGCAATTTCAATTCTCGGCGCAATATTTTCTTGTTTTTTCTTCTCTTTCTCTCTCTCTTTTGTTTCATTTCCAGGCATAAAACCGCGTCTGCTTATTATTAGGCTTGGTTGTTCTTCTGATGTCAAACGACACGCGCGCGTGCACCCGCGATATTATTTTATTACTATTTCTTCGCGCTGTGTCATCATATACACATATTATTTTTATACCTATACTAGTATACCTAATACACATGTGCGTATCGTCATTTCAATTATTAATAAACTAGGTCACTTCTGTACGCCAATGAATATCGCGTAGCCACGGAAATATCGTCGCCTACACTTAACCCCGGTAATGCCGACATCGTCCACCGTGACATTGAACCTTGAAAGTTGAACCTTGAACCTTGAACCTTGAAATTTTCTTCATTTTATTGAAGCCCGTTCCCTCCCAGCTAGCCATGCGTATTATACATAGAGGTATATGGTCCTTTGATATATTGTACGTATAATACATAGTGGGTACAAGTATACAGCGATCCGTGACCCATACGACCTACATCAACGCGCATCCTATCTAGGTAGATATATCTAGGCACACGATATTAGAACCGTTATTAGAGGATCCGTGAGATGACTTTTATCTTCATTTCTATATATCCTGATTTTTCTTCGTATCATTTTCATATGAATGAAACATAAGAATCACATACGTTTCAATATAATTATTGCACATGGATATTTTTTGAGTTTCATTGCTACGGGGATTTTTATGGCCATGTAGCGTGTCCAAAATTCATTATTTCCTCACCTCATATTAGTGTCGTGCAATCTACGTACGTGTAGATATAGGTATACATGTACAACTATACGTCGTAACATGCATAACTATTACTATATATATTTTGCAATGTATAAATTTAAAATTATACTTAAATTCCCTATATTATAGGTATACAGTATACGTATACATATCTATATTATTCAATATAGGTCCATGTAACTTATAACGGGTGAGAAAGAGATCATACCTCCAGGTATTAACTTATAGATAAATTTTCATATAATATTGATATTATTCTCTGTTCTGCATGAATATATACGACGTAGGAATTATCAATTCTTGATACGTCAAAGAGTAGCCGCAGGCGTATAGGTATTAGGAGAAAAGGAAAATCGTATGAAATATTTGATACATAAATCATTCTCCTGCCCCTTCCTTCCGCCGTCTCGACCTCTTTTTCTCAATCTCTCTGTCATAATTCCGATTTCAAAATGATACATAATACCCAAATAGTACGATCAATTTTAATCAACATTCAATAATTAATTATTACCCGTGATCGGGAACTTTGAGCATTTTCAGCGGGTCGCGAATGTTCGTTAAATACTTCAAATCCACGAATATGATCGTTGAATTGCACCAAATATATATATGGCGTGTGTCTATAGATATGTGGCGATATTTCATGAAATATAATAACGTGAGATAGAATATCTATATAGGTATGTATGTGAATATTCGATGAAGCCTTTCATCTGCGATTGTTTCATCATGAATCTAGATATAATAAGGTATAATATTAATTAACATATTGTCATCGTCAGTTTTCATTCTAGAGACATGAATTTTTGTCTAAAATATTATTATATATAACCTGAGTGAAATGACTGCAAACATTTTCCACCAGTTTTTACTTCTCTCAAGCTCTAGATGCTGCAGCGAATCCAGTCCGGTGGCGAGCATCACATACCTATGTACGTACTTAACTTTATACCCGTGGTATATCCACAAATGCAGCGCGGATAACCGCTCTTGATAGTTTGGCAATGCTTTGGTCACTTTCACAGGAGAACTTTGTAATAACCACTGAGTGCGCAGCTTTACTTGAAAATAATTGGAAAGCAACAGACAAAAAAATAAGGAAAAGAAAAAATAAACTGTAAAAGCGAAACCATCAAAGGCCATCTAACAAAGGCTCAATTGATATGACGTTCCTCTCGGAAACTCTTACTCCTCCAAATGTATACGTGCATATAGTAATACTACATTTTTACCACTCAATATACCGTCAAACGATGAGAAATGAAAGAAAGAAAAGTGGAGCGAACGAGTATAAGATAAATGAAAAAAAGAACGAAAAAATCCCACGAACACGACATGTGTTCGGCACATTTATATTTCCCGCTATATATATATATATATATATATATATATACACACATATGCTTCGTAGTATACAGTATACTCCAAGTTTCAATTAATCGAAGGAAAGATCAATTGCAAATCAGGCGAGATTGAATTTCACTCAATTTTTGTCTTATTTTCACATTGGCTCAGGCTATTCATATGAAACTCGTAAGTTATTTTATAGAATCTTCAAATTATACCTTATTTACGTCGATATAGTATCAACATAGATATATCAATGATAGCATTATAACGTCGCGGGCTCGATGTGGGTGTATATATTTATATACATGTATGTAGTAATTATAAAGTGTGACATTATAAAAGCGGGGGACTCTGCAGGAGGGCGAAGATCAAGTGAAAACAATGTTCGCGTCAACTAAGCCGTATAGATCAAGCTAACGCATTCACTATGGAATTCGTTCTAGTTTTAATGTTTCAAGTGTGTGTGTGTGTGTGTATATATATATATATATTTATACCTATGCTTATAGTACAATATATTCACGTCAATTTTTCGTTTGGCCTTTTTAAGGCAATTTTATTGTAGGGTTGAAACGAGCTAAGTTATGTTATACACTTGACAGACGCAGGTTCATAATTCTAGAAATTACATAACTCAAGTATTTCGTTCAACGTTTCTATACTACAACCGCGCTTTCTCTCTTTCTCATGAGATATACTCACATCAATGAATTGTTACACCTCGTTCAGGATTTTTTCTCCCTTTCTCTTATTCTATTGATAACAATTCTGTCCACGAAAATTGTTTATTCGGAATTAACCGAAAATCGAATGAATTGCAGAGCGACTTTTTCCTCGACAAATTTGACGGTCGAAAATTGATTGGAAATTCATTTCATCCGGCTAATTCCGAATACAAAACGAATGTACTCGAAACGTCGTCGCACTCTTCTCGGGCAACAGGATTGAATTACCAGTTAAGCATCACGGGGTTCAATATTTCAAAACGTGAAATCTTCTGAACAAAATTCTGAATAGGATTTCATAATTGCGAGACTAGCCGAGGATACCTATCGACAAGGATATTGCTGCATCGTTAAACGTTTTATGTGTTCATCACAAAAAAACATTATTAACGATAACGACCGAATCATAATTATACAATGCATATGGAATCGCAATCCTTCTCTCATTGCAATAGCAATAATTCGTGAAACGTATGTCCACTGCATGTATAAAGTATAAATACCAATAGGTAGTACATGCAATTTAAAGTTCAAATACGGCGCTTTCTCGTGTATACTTCATTCAATTTTGTCATCGGACATTTTTATTTACTTGAGGTATCCTTTTCCCTACTATGCGATCCCGTATTAATATTCCGGTACATAGGTTCCAACGAATACTCTAACCATTGTTCTTACTTACTGCGCATCTCTATATGCATATGTCAAATTTCGAGAGAACAATTCAAAAAAACAAGGAGAAACACAAAAAAAAAACCTCACAATAATAATAATAATAATAAACAATTACGGCAAAATTAATGCATTCACAAAAATTGTATGAGTAAATTTTGCCCAGTGACGCATACACATCATGTTCCAAAAATAACTGTAACCGCAACAACCTGCACCCAAGCACCAGGAGCGTCAGAAACTACTGTCTGCTTGCTAATTGAATCGTACATATACAACATATAGAGAAACGTTCCTTTGTACTTTGCAAACATGGATATTGTACATACGTAATGCACTTACTATATGTATACTTATACAAGTATTATGTTATATGTATATGTATATTATATAGGTACGCAACGAATTTTCTCACACGCCCGCACATGATGTGCGCGTCGCAGCTAGCTGGAGCGCGTATGCATGTATATATATACAGGTATGTGCATGCATACGTGCACGATAATATACCGAGTTACGTGGATCGTTAATTCAAAGCGTATACTATGTAATATCTTTGCCTATGCGAAGCATGCAACATACCTACTAGCCATAAGTATACATTATAGATTAAAACTGAACGTGGCATTTGCATCCATCGCAATTATCCGTGGTATAAATAGATAATTTCTACATTGTTAGTCGTCATTAGGGATAAGATAGGAGAAATGAAATAACGAATACGACAAAAGTAGATAACTCATTTCGACCTTGTCCTAGATGATTTTCATTTTCATTTTACGCATTTTCTAATACGTGCGTCGTTCCACGTTTTTTATCGACGACATTTTTCCCGCGCGATATCGTAGATAGGTATACCTATGATAATATAGAAAGTCTGTTTCGATACAATATGTATTCCCGCGAATGATATCGCGCATTGTTTGAACTAGGTATAGGTGGGTGTACACACCTATACCAGTTTTCTCTGGAATTTCATCCCCCGGTTTAACTCCCGCCACCGTGCCCGGGGTTCAATTTACTAATTTTAATTTAGCCAATTCACGCGTTACAGAGTTACGCACGTGCGCACTCGTCAGTAACTAATAGTAATGGGTAACGTTACCAAAGAGTATACAGGTGACCATGCACGCGTGTCATCCGCGATCATCCGTGCATAGACATAATACCTGCACCGCATAAACATACATTCTATATATATATTTAATTTTCGCCGAAGGAAAATATTCGTAGAGATCTATTCTCTCCTTTTTTTTCTCCTTTTTTGCTCTTCACCCATCAGCGAAGAATGAATTAGACGAAAACGGAGAACGACCAATAAATTGATAAGCAAAAAACAAAACGAAACAAAAGAAATGTAGAACCTTAATTAATTTATATACCTATAGCTATTAGTATGGTAATTGAATGACAATACCTTGACGCCGAAAGATGCTTCGTAGCCCCCTTTTCCTTGCATCTGTGTTTGAATTGCTGACAAATGAGCATTGGCCATGTCAAGATCACCGCTACCGATGTGACCTGTGTGTTGAAAATTCGTTGGTGCTCCAATCATGCTCCGATCTATCCTCAGCCTCTGCTGAGGCCTCTGTCGCTTGCTGCGTCCGGGTCCCTGTTGCGTTAAACAACACGTGAACCACTGTACCCACACTTCCCCCGCTCCCGCCATTTTCGTTTTCAAGCACACCCTTTTTCGGGATTTTATTCTCTTGAATTTCTGAAAGAAAGTGGGAAATAAAATAGAGAATCAGTTGGAACATGTTCAATCATCGAGGAGTTCTCTCCACACAAAGTCACGTGATCAATACCGGAGTTTCCCTGAATCTCGATCTCATTTTTTTGCTAAATTTCGAACGGATTTGGAATTTTTTGTGAAATGATTATACAGGTGTCAGGTCAGCTAGATTCGGAAAATCATCCTGATTCGGATAATTTGTGAAATATAACGTCAAATCCAGTCTCGCAGCGAAATGAATACCTATATATCAAAAATTCGTACGATATTTATTTGTTCCAGCTGACCATAGAGCGCACTTCCTGACACTTGCATATATATATTTCGCAAAAGATTCCAAATCGATTCAAAGTTTTGTGAAAAAATGAGGCCGAGATTCGGGAAAACTCTAAGATCGGTCACGTGACCCCGTGCTCGAAACAATCGAGCAGCAGTAGTACACACTACGTATATACATATTTATTATACGTATATAAATTTGAAGTTGGATTCAAATTTCTTGAAAAACCTGGATTACAATATTTGATTAATGAGGCATAGTTGCCGAGATATTGCAAAAATGATAAAGCCCTATACGTATATAAATTTGAAGGTGGATTCAAATTTCTTGAAAAACCTGGATCACAATATTTGATTAATGAGGCATAGTTGCCGAGATATTGCAAAAATGATAAAGCCCTATACGTATATAAATTTGAAGGTGGATTCAAATTTCTTGAAAAACCTGGATCACAATATTTGATTAATGAGGCATAGTTGCCGACATATTGCAAAAATGATAAAGCCCTAGAGTAGATAGACAACGACTCTGTTCCGTCGCTCATTATATTTTAATGACTGTGACATTCATTATCGCAGTGCGCTCGTTAGCGAAATGCCGAAACGAGCTCTACGTTGAACGACGGTTGAAAAATAACAACGGTCTTCTCAATTTCTTCTGAAATGGGAAGAATCACTGAAAAACAAAATCCTCATGGAATATGCAGAAAAAACGAAAATTGTATCTTTGGAACAGTAAATAATGGAATCTCGACGCCTTTTTTTCCTTTTCCCGTCGATCAAAACCAATGTATAAACGTGAAAACAAAAACTTTCAAGGACCAAAAACAACGTAAAAAAAAATAAAAAAATATTAAGAAAATATGAAAATTATATTTCTCTAAGAAAGATCATGTGTTCGATGTCTATGATGGGTACACCTATACGTTCCTCAGATAATTCGTTATATGTTACGGCCATTCCATTCGTTTCTAGTTGAGTATGAGCGACGATGTAACGATAAAACTTATATAAAATCGAAGAAGGGATGTCAGTATTATATCTATGGCCGTAACGTATGTACTACGTATACAATAGACGTGACATGACACGTCACTTCGCAATCGGATTGGACGTCAATCTGACCAGAGTGAAGATACGTTGTTCTTTGCTACGTGAAAAGGGACAAGCTTAGCTGACATGAAAGTTAACAAAGATGACTTCAGGGACTGTCTGAAAAAACGTACAGTTTTATCTTATTTGTTGTTAATGTTTTTTTTTTTTTTTTTTTTATGCTTTTTGTTTCACTTCTTTTAAGAAGAGAGTCGAGTCAGGAAAAGAGATTTATGCAGAGCTTGCGCAGCTTCTATTCATGTACTACACAGATTTTTTCCGGGAAAGAATTTTATTTTCAGACCGTATGAAATTTATGGAAAGAAAGTACTCAACGACGCTGTTGCTCTACAATTTTTATACATATATTTTGTTCTTTCTCCTTGTCCTCATGGTACTCGAGATACATGTGTTTGTGAATGAATTCAATCAGGAATGCGTAAGTATGGCAATCGGAGAAATACCTCGATTGTTTTCGTTAGGAAAATTTGTTAATTCCATGCTCCATACTTACATGCGCAGCAAACAGCAGTTTTTCCATTTTATTGTTCACGATTAAAATTTGTCCATAATAACAATAACTACTCGGTTTACGGTTACCTCTCGCCGACAAACGATATAAAGAAAGAAATGTATACTATATTGTACAATTATATAAAACGTTATCAACGCTATACCTCTGGCTCCAGATCGTCGACTATCATTTTCTCCCCTACACATATTTCGCAATGTGAACCTAGGAGGTACTACGTACATATAATTTCGTAATTATATACATAAGTACGTATAAAATCCACAAATCGATATCAAAATTCGGAAAAAAATCAATTAGCCGCTAATAATTTGTATATATATAACTATGAGTTATCAGTACTATAATCGCCTGATTAACCTCTAACTACAGTCGATCGTTTTGTATTACAGCCGCTGAATCCTGCGGTAGATAAAACCCGTACAGGTGTTTTTTTTTGTTTTTTGCTTTTTGTTTGAACGACGATTCTATTGTCGTTAACCGCGAAAGTGGAAGAAAAGCGTGGGCGAAGATCCGCATGCAGCGTGCCTCTGGAAGTCTATACGTATAACGGATATTGTCTGAAAGGTAAGAGCAGGAGAGGAGGTGTAGGTACAGGTATAGTATATAAGTATAAGGTATGGTTTACACACGAACCCGATCAAAAGCCAAGTGAAAGCTTTCAACTTGCGTTACACGTTTCTTTCTTTCCTCAACTATATAAGTCTATGCTTGTATACTTCTACTTCTTTTTGTAACGAACTCAACTCGCGGTCAGTCATAACGTCAAAACGATATAGATTTCCTACTTCTACAAACCGCGTTGAGTTAAAATGAAATTCAACGAAAATATAATGTTACAATTTCCTTTATAATATGTAATAGCCTACATGTGAATGCACGCAAGATAATATTACCTGTCCCCCCCCCCCCCCCCCCCCCCCCGCCATCTGAACGTTTTTATGAGAAATGAAATTTTTTGCTGATATTTATCGATTACAACAAATTCGTTCTTTTTTTCTCTCTTTAAATGCGATCCCCGATTCGCGAATGTGATCGGGGATGGCGAACCGGCTGATATTATTCTTCGTCATTTTGTTGCGCTATCGTTATAAACTTCGGGTTCATATACTTACCTACACAGCATGCGAGGCTGGATTTTTATAACGCGCGTATCCTGTTTCTACTCACGATATTTATCTGACCTTCCCAACTGCCCAGTATCCCGACTAGGTACGGAGTAGACTATACTACAGCCTAATAATATTGAACCTGAGAATCTAAAATAACAGAGATTCGTGCGAGGCTGGACAGCTGTGTACTATACCTCTCGGAAAGCTGTTCAGAAAATTGCGAAAACACATCAAAACGAGTAAAAAGAGTCGATTCTTATTCCTAACGCTGAGAGATAATTATACATACACGATCTTCTCTCAAGCCGATTTTTCCCTCCGTGCGTGATATAATTCACAATGTTAATTGATAAAAGGTCTTGAATAATTCATCGTCGATCTCGGTTACCCTGCATTCCTATACGATCATGTGAACTACACCTACTCGTATACATACAGCCGAACATCTGACGTGTGTAAGTTTGTATGCACGAGAAGCGATCGGTTAGTATATAAAATACTAATTAACCTGAAGTTTCCGAACCACATAATGAAACAAAGAAACTAGATTATACGCGTGGTGCCAAATCTTAATCCTCGGGTCACAGTATGTATCCATACCCACATACCTGCAATGGGCTATTCGACCGTTTTACAATTTCATTGGGAAATCTTCTGTAGGTGCATTATATGACTCCTCATTCTGTTGGAGGTGAAAATAAAACAATGGAAAACCCCAAGGTCTGAAGTCGAAGGGTCTGAGACCAGAGATCCCCTCCTGTCATATAGCAACCTACATACACATAGGTATATAATCTCGTATGTATACCTGCGTGCAGATAAACCCTCTGCACCAGGCATAAACGCACGAACCCATAAGCAAGAAAACCAGATCCTGCAGCGGTAGGCGCCTTTATGTACCTTTATCTGTCTTCAGTTGTATTTAAGTATTTTATGAGCCTTCGAGGTACAAAAGCTCGACCATATTCCCTCTGCAGTGTATGT
Organism: Phymatocera aterrima; assembly: GCA_963170745.1. Taxonomy (NCBI): domain Eukaryota; kingdom Metazoa; phylum Arthropoda; class Insecta; order Hymenoptera; family Tenthredinidae; genus Phymatocera; species Phymatocera aterrima. The sequence goes on from OY720660.1 coordinate 19,220,035, forward strand.
AGTAGGTAGGTATTCGTATTACCTTGGGATTAATAATTTCCTATGAAAATGGGTATTCGAACGGATCAGGCTAACGAACGTAGATTTCCGATATCGGTGTATAATCTCTCTCTTCCATAAACTCAACAAATAGAATAGAAACTTCACTGCATTATCGCTAAATAATCCCACGGTGGTACCTATAGGTATAGGATTATCGCGGAAGCGCGATGTTTTCTCAAATTCGCTTATCGTCGGGAACAAGAAAAGAAAAGAAAAGAGAAGAGAAGAGAAGAGAAGAGAAGAAAAGAGAAGAGACTAGAGCAGAACAGAACAGAAAAAAGTTTCGAAAAAGAGAAATTTTTATCTCTCGATGGTAAGAGGAATAAGATATTCCTACTGCAGTTTGCTCTGAATTTATTAAACTAACTTGTTTAATGTCTTTCATTCTTGTAACAGACTTGTTATAGATCAACTTTCGGATGATCCGTTAGTCAAATTGCACAAGTTTCAAAGTCATCATACTATACGTCTAGCTAGATACATCTAATTTCATGCCGCGTTTAAACGCATATACATACTGAAAGTTACTAAACGTTTCTCAAGATCTCACGCGCTGCCATATGTATAGGTTGTAGTATGTATATATACATACGTAGGGTGGAGCAAATGAAACAGGGATACAGTATCATCGTGACACTAAATTTGCAAAGTGTGTAAGTGATAAATGTTAATTGTAATATAGTCAGGCCACTGCTTATGAGGTTGACACTATAAAGTGACGGAAGCGAAGTATCGTCCGATCCCGAACGCGACATCAGAGATTTCAAAATCGGTAAAAAAAAAAAGTAGAGAAAAATGAAGATTCTTGCAAATCTGTGCAATTCTGTGCAAATCATTCGGTCTAGCTGATATGTATAATAAAAAAATCCCACGCATTTCGATGAAACAAAGACGACCGGCAGCGTGTCTGTCTAGCGGAAACAGATATAAGCAGCAGCCAAAAGCAGAGAACCGCTTACGGGAGTACAAAGAACAAAAGAGAAGTCCTGAAATTCATGGCTAGGCTCTTCTCTTCACTAGCATATAATTTTGAGATTCGTTTACTACAACGGTGTTAATACAAGTGGATATCTATATCTACATCTAATGTACGCACTCTATTCGCGTGAGAACTAATCCACCTAATTCTTTCCAATTAAAAGTGAAAAACGTAATAAGAGAATAATTATACAATGTATGGTACGCAGTTATGCTTCCACGTAACAGCGGAAGAAAAAAGAGATTCACTGAATCACTTTTCGGCATATCTCTCATTACGAAAAAACAAGGTCAAAAGAAGAAAACAAACAAACTAACAAACAAATTCAAACTCAACGTTGAATGACCATATTGGCTTACACGTATATAACTTTTCGTTCATTACTAGCGCTAATTCGCACTATTTACTCACAATTATCCCTCCTCATATATGAAGATGTCGGCATATATATATATACTCGTAACTACACATCACCTCAAACACATAGACACTGCACTGTGCAATATTATCTAATTAATACTCTGTGTATGTATAGATCGCCCTACGGTACGGACTCGTTCACTCCCTCCGTATCCCCGACGCAATGCGCGCATACACACATATGTGATGTGTGTTATTTATATACATTTACGTGTACTCGTGCGTATATAATAACATTATATATATATCCATACCAACTATGACGCATATAGGCGCCCCCGATCACTAAAGTACATCCGTCCACATGCACCTACGTGCTACAGCATCTCCCAGAGAAAGTTCTTAATACTTTTGAACAGCTCACGGTCCCAGTAACACCCACACTATACAATATTAGCCCGCGATGCGACACGATGCGATGTGATGCGATGCCATGCCATGTGATGCTAAGCAACCGCATAGATAGGTGTATATGTAATGATACACTATACTATATAAGGCACAAAAAGCTCACGTGCAGGGATTCGGGTGAGTAAACCGCTGAAGTCGGTCGATACGGATCTTCCCTCGTCTGCTCCACCCCCGTACCACGTAACTACTTCTCTTACTACCCTTATACTTATTGTTAGTCGTCAGACCTCTCGCCTCGAGTTATAGTTTTATCGTCTAGGGCACCCCAAAATTCTGTGCAATGTACACCGGTATATAAGTACGGCGAGAGTATTGTGTGGTGCGGTGTGTGTGTATATATATATATACGTAAGTGTAGCGGAGCGTGAGTCATCGCCCGCGCCCGTTCAATCGCGGACGCATATTGTGGAAAGAAATGAATGCGACCAACGTATACTATGAGTAGGTATACTAATAGCGGTATAACTGTATTGGTATCAATTCTTTGAGGATTTTTTTTCACACGGACTAGAATTATTCTCCTACACCATGATATCTTTGTATACAGAAGAAAACAAAAACTGATGTGGGGAAATAGAAGGCAAATTTATTTGGCTCTCGTGAAACATGTGGCCGGTATGTATGTATATACTACGTTGATATAAAGTTACCGCAAGAAAATCACGGGAAACAACAATATCAGCTGCAGTAATTTATCGATGAAGAAATATCTTCGGTTTTTTTTGTCTTCCCCGACTTCGGTAATCCCCATTATCGAAGTCGGGGATCACCCGAATCGGTAAAGAAACGAAGATATTTCTTCACCGAAAAATTTCAGCTGATATTGATTTTCGTGATTCTCTTGCGTTAACGTTCATACACTCCGGCCTCATGTTTCATAAAAGCTATAATACAGGAATAGATTCCCTGTGAAAATCTACGACTAAAGTTCCTTCACTGTAAATTCCAATTACTGATAGTTTCCGAGTTAGAAAAGATTCAAATTATTACCAATCACGCTCGCTGAACTTTGTGAGCAGTGAGCGCAATCACGCGCAGGCGCGAGCGCGAGTTCGATGATTTTTCAATTTGGATGTACCCCTATCTCGGAAACTATCGGTCCCACGAAATTCGGGTAAATGAACTTTTGTCTGAAATTTTCACGAGGAATCCATAGTCGAAATTTCGGGCTGCGCAACAACTGAATCGCCCAGATATTTGCAAGTAACATGGTAGGTGTATATGATATACATATACATCAGTTATATCGCTATGTATCATAGATATTACGGATTGGCGATCACTGCGTCGTCGATCATATAATGCTACTGTATGACATTATTCATTCATTTATTGTACCTATATCCTTGTATGTATATAGGTGCTATAAAATTACGTATCAGATATACGTACCTAGTTATGTATTGAGACCCCGGTGTAAATGTCCCCGGCTAAGAATAAGTTATTCTTGTAGTACCGAGGCGTCTACACGTATATATACACGTTAGTAGAGTAAGAGTATAGGTTCTACCTACAAGTAGAGAAGGCCGGAAACAAGCTCGAGTAAGTTTAACCGCGAGTTCGCGATTCGCGTCAAGCCTTTTGTCATTCGTTATTCTGTAGTATGATATGTACTATAAGTATGATAAAGAATAATATAAGAAGATACACTTTCTTTCAACTTTTTGTATGTATGTCGTCTACCCCCCCCCCCCCCCCCCCCCCCCCGCGAAGCAGTTGCAGGTTCGTGTTTCGCATTCGTACCTCAATTCTTTTCTGATCCAAGGCAGTGACGATTATATATGTACCTATGTATGTACATATAATTAGGTATATATACTTGTACCTATATACCATGCACTTTTAGACAAGTGTCGTCGTCCACAGTTTGTGGCACTGACTGCAGACGGCCACCGGACAACCAACCACGGTCACAGAAAAATTAACAGACCAAGACGCGTTTTCGTTCCTATTCTATACCTATAATACGCGCGGCGAGACGAAAAAAACTATGTAGGAAGTAACTAAGTAAACGAAATTGGGTTAGTATACCGTCATACTTAGGTGCAGACCTATATAATACAATAACAAGTAAAATATCCACGGTCGTGAAAACATTATTTTTTTCATATTCGCAGGAGCGCGGCGGCGCAAGCACCGAGGTCAGAATTTGGAATTATGAAGAGCTTTAAATTGAAAAAACTAGAAAAAAAACTAAAATGAAATGAAAATTATTTTACAAGTCATTACTCCAAATTGCACAATTTTTTGTCAATTATTTTCAAATATGAGATAGAAATTATAAACGGCGAGCTGAACCGAGTCTGGAAAATTGGAGAGAAAATATATATAATAAAATAATCTCTCATAGACTAATTTATAGTTTGAGTCGAAATGTAACGCGGTTGCAGGTTTTAAATTATAGAAAATTCAATCACACCTGTAGCGATCTGCGTTGTGGTGTTGGAATTTGAATAGTGAATATACAAGGTGAAGAGGAAAGTCGTTGGAAATCCAAACCGATTTCTGTTTCGATGAAAGTCGTGTTATTAACATACAAATGTCCAGCTTGCTATACCTGATCGATTATTATATTCATGAGTATATCAATTCTAACCTAAATTATACGGAGAATCGTTAATATAACTATACTTCACGCCACATCCGGTAGGTAAACTATGTATGTATCTAACCATTCTCAATCCATGGATACGTATGAACGATTCGAATAAACTGAGTAACTATATGGACACAGAAATTATTATATCCCAGATGCGAATATATGAATAATTTCGAAAAATGTATAAAATCAGAACATCGGTTTCGCCTCAGCAGGCTTTTTGCCCCCAAACCTCGTAGCGGAGTGACAAAAAGAAATGGAAAAATTCATTTATTCGACAAGTTGAAATGAAATCGAATAGATCCCAACCGGACATGACGTTTGACTAGGAATGCACAGCGTAGATATGACGTATTATGTATTGAAAGTGTAAATTGGCTGCGTATTGGACTGTGAATATTGCTATTTTTTGTTCGACCGTTCATTAATTCTCTGCTCTTTCCTTTTTATTTCCTTTTCTATTCTTCTGTTTTCTTTTTTCTGTCAACATCGCTGTACATACCGAACAAACACTCGCAAATTGTAAATATATTATAATAATCTAGCCTTTTTTTTTACGCATTCTCATCTGTATCATATTGAGAATCTCGACTTATCGTATACCTATGCATATATACATATACTGAGGATACAAATTTATGATATTAATATTATTAGTATCATCCTGCGCGGTAATGAACGCTGATCTTAAACATACATCTGTGTATGTACATACATACATATGAACATATATGCATATAACAGACATGTTGAAAAGAAGGGAAAGAAATGAACAAAAACTTGATGAATCTCGACATCCACAACGTATCATGCCAATTAAGAAATTCACCGCTAGCTGCTCGAAAACGAACAGAGAAGGAAACGATACCGTGAGAAGAGTAGTGAGAGATGTGCGAATAACCGGGGAATAAGATAAACCTTGAGCCATACATAAGTGATGCATGGAAGTTAGTTTGAACTGACGAAAAAGGTGAAAGAGAGAAATTAAGGAGGAACGAAAAATTTGCGTAAGATGATGATTATTATTATTATTATTATTGTGGCTGCGTTGGCCAATCTTATTAGTTTATGGTATAAAGATTTGGAAACAAGTGAGCAAAAAAATAAAAAAAACGAAGAGACGATACGAGAAAGATGGAATATAACCACCGACTGACAGCTAAACGTTCGGCTTTAATTTCCTGATTTAAACCAGACGGCCCGAGGATTTGGAAACTTCCGGTTTATGTATATATCGACAAGTAAACTTCGCCTGTATTATTGTATACATACATACCTATATGTAGGTTATCGAAGTATACAAACTCCTGTACTAATATAGTTGTGTATATTGGTATATGTATATAGAACAAACTTTTTCTATCATCTTCGAGCTCGGATTACTCTTACAACAGAGATATGGTATATATATATATACCTCGTGTGAAGATCGATGAGTTAATGTATTCTTTTGAACAAGAGAAGAGAAGCAAGAAGAAACGAATTTTTTCGAATTTTTCGAAAAATTAGTATGAAAAACTGTAACGATCGTCTCTTATTGTAAGAAGAAGAAAACGTTAGTCGTTACCTACACGTCGCATAGAGTTTAATAGGATATACTATAATATAACATACGTATGTATAAAAGTTATATTAGAGGATGTAAGTTATCTTTGCAGACGATATCTGCACGGTTTGTGCGGTTTACCTCAAAACAACGATTTACATCTACGTAGGCAGTCGGTACGAGAGGTTTCTTGTGTATGATTAAAATGATGATTAAACGCAGCTTCTGCGTGAATCTAATTCATCGTTACTCGTATATTTATGGATAATAATGCTGCACAACGTTGATATTTGATATTAGCCAAATCCAAACGGTGTTGGTGTCTACTGCAAAGCTTGTAGCAGTTGCCTAGTCTTTTTGATGCAGCTTCACATTAGCGGTATGAGTATACCGAACGCACATGTCTTACGGTATATAAAACAGAAGTTATGAGACTAAAAACGAACACGATTGATTGAGCACAATTCACTGCCACTGAACACCGCGAAGTGTGCGAAACTGACCGGCATGAAGTGGGAAGACAAAACAATGCTAATTCGTGGTATCTTGAATTAGGAGATGATCGGCGATATTTGATTCGGTCCTCTGATGCGAGAGTTTCGGACTCATGACATAGAGACCTTCTTCATAGTTCAGACACTGTTCAAAAACTGACGCGATATATAGCGCGATACGTTGGCCGAAGCCTTCGGTAAAGTCCGAGGCAACCGTGAAGAGAATAAACGAAATGCTACCTAGTAGTAGTAGTAGTAGTAGTAGCTGAGTTCGTGGATCGTCGTATATTCACGACGATAGAACCGAACGAAGGAGGAACGAGGAACGAGGAACACGTCCGATGGAATTGCCGCTGCCGCGCCGCTGCTGCTGCTGCTGCTGCTGCTTTTGCTGCTGCACGGAACCAAGGAAGCAGCACCTACACATGTATACACCTATTTACGTAGGCTCGCACACGCTATACAATATATATATACATATATATATATCTACAATTTTATAAAAGCCATAGCGCTGTATAGCGACGAGATTTGCTCGTATAGGTAAGTATATCATATGTGTATGTACACCTTTGGTACGTATACATAGTACATGTATATACATAAAGAACATAACCGCGTGCGGGAAGAAAAAGAACCAGAATGAAAAAAGAAAAAAAAGCACAGGAATAAGAATGAGAAGAAGAAGAAGAATAAAAGAAGAAGGGGAGTCACGTTTTCGGCCAGAGATTCTCATCTTCAAAAACAAAGCTACGTAGGTAATCGTGGATAGACTGCACTGCACGGTCCGCGTAGGGGGGAAACTATCGGGATGAAAGTTGATAACGTTAGCGCAAAGAAAATCGTCAAGTATAAATACATAGGGTGGAATTTTTGCGGAGGATAAGAATCTTCGCCAGGCTTTGGGGATTCCCAAAATCGGTAAAACGAAAGAAAAACAAACAAAGAAACATAACAAAGGTTCTTTCTCCATCGAAAAATTTCACCCGACATTATTTTTCGTAATTTTCTTTGCGTCAACGTCGTAAACTCTCAGGCTCATCCATCCATTCACTGTGAATCCGTATGCCTATGAATTATCCCATCGATAAGATTTACGAAAAAAAAACCGTTCACTGCAGTAGTTATATCTACACTACGACATCGCCATATTGTCCATTCCATGATACTTATATGTATATACATACCTGCCGCGCTATTGCACCGAATTGCTTTGTCCGGTTAATACCGCCGTACGAAAAATGGGTTAAGCGTTTTCGACCGGAAATATGTATATATATGTATATCTCTATGTAGGTAGCCAGTGCAGCAGATTCCAGTGATCGGGTTCATGTGTATTTGTACAAAACAAGGACGAGCCTCTGCGCGGATTAGTCAGAGTTACAACTTAAGTAATTTTTTCGAATCCTCGAACATGTATCTACTACTGCAGTCTCGACTACTGTATGTACATATACTATACATGTATGTTTAGCGGTACATACATACATACACGTATCGATACCCAGAGTACACTGCGTGGATTATGTCATTGGCGAAATCGAATTTCTCTCTCTCTCTCTCTCTCTCTCTCTCTCTCTCTCTCTCTCTCTCTCTCTCTCTCTCTCTCTCTCTCTCTCTCTCTCTCTCGCTCTTCCTCTCTGTCTCCATCTCTTCTTCTGTTTTCTCTTTTGTTCGAGTGATTAATTCATCATATCCCTATATGTCTATGCCGGATGTATGTGTAGAGTACATTTATTTTTACGCCATATCCTGTCAAACGTGGTTCGAATCGAAAACTTCTTGCTAATCTCATATTATCCATAAAATTTATATGGAGTATACATATATGCATATACTATCATATGTAGGAACATACATCGAATAACGCCGCCCGATTCCGCATAAGCTATAATATACGTGTATTCTTTCTAATCGTAATCTATAGGCACGTACGTACACAGATTGAAAAAGAGAAGAATAAAAAATGCTGCAAGCGGTCTGTATAAATTTGCAATTTGCAGTTCGCAATGGGGGGAAAAAACGACCTGCTGCGGCATATTTATTGCGGACGAGTATTCAGATTCTGGAAACGGTTCTTTTCGATTCCCGACTGTACACAGCGGGTGGATCTACGACTGCGATTATCGAGCATTGACCACTGCCGATTTTATCTCGTTATATAGGTATCTTGAGACCCGAGGAAGGGAGGTAGATTGAGAATAGTCCCAGAAGTCAGCTGCGTTATACTACACGTACGGAGAGACTCCTCAGAGTCAGAATCAGTAGTAGCAGTAACAGCAACCGCAGCAACAGCAGCAGCATCAGGAGCCAAGTTCTCTGTTTTAAATAGTCCGGGCGCAACGATGCGGCGGTCAGTATCAAGAATCTCGAAATCGCCTCTCTCGAACGAACCGCACCGATAAAGATATACTGTAGGTATGTATAGTGAAGTGTGGTTGGGTCCACGCTTCGTAAGAGACTAACCGATCCAGGAGGTTCTGTCTCCCTCCCTTTCTTTTTCTCTCGTTATCTCGAGAATCGAAGACAATGCATAACGGAACACCACCGGAATATTTGACCGCCGCCGCTTTAATCTGCATCTCTGTTAACAACTATCGAGCAAAACTTTCCACTCGCTTGCAGGACCGGACTAAACCCCCTGCTCATCCTATTATTATATATTGATGGCATTAACGTGGTCATCAGGCACGTATAATACGCATGCATCCTCCATCTGCGTACACATACAAGTATATTATCGGTACAATAGTAACACTCGTTTCATCCTTTATCATGATGAAAAACGGAGGAAATTGGATCGTGGAGGTCTACAGCGACGGATACCTACATTCGCTACTTACTGCTACCTAATTATCCGTACGAAAAATTCGATTTTTAGTAATTTCATTATCTTTCGTTGCGTTGCAATACATCACCCGATTGTACCGTTTACTACATTTCAAACGAATTGATTTCCCAATCGCTGCTATTAATTCGGTCTCAATTTTCTAACCCGCGGAGTTGGAAAATTGAATGAAGTTTTTATTTCTCTAATTTTCTATGCAGTATTTCTGACGGTGAATTTCGATCTTTTCCATTTTTCATTGAAGCCTCCATTGAATACAACAATTCCATTCCAAAATGTCATCCGATCAGAATTTCAACAAGTAATGAATGTATACATAACATATATATATATATATATATATATATATATGCAATATTTTGACCTATATAATTCTTCATGCAAAAGTTTCTGGATCCGATAGTTTGAAAATCTATGTAGAAGATAGCTCGAGTAAGTTCATTTTAGTCGTGATCAATAATCCCGACATAATAGACGGCGCTAAGTAATATATATATATATATAGTTACGACAGGCGCGGAGTATAATAATTCATTTAAACCCGCCAATCTGCAGAAATTCTGTATTCAATTAGGCCACGTGAACCGCAAGCTCATTGTCAGAGGCATGTATATGCAGTAGGCAGAACAAACTTTCGTGGCAAAGCGCACGCAAACTGCGCGTTCTAGCTCTTCAATTTCATAATAATAATATAAAACGTTGACATTATACGCATTTTATCTAATTAAAGGTATAATAGTAGGCCTTGAGCGTGTACGCGCGCGTGCAAGCATGATATTACATGTACACGCTGCGGTATAGGACGATATAGAATCTCTGCATCTCACTGCATGCACGGATCAAGATAAAAAATGAACATGAAAAATAAAGTTTCCCTATTCAACGCATCTTTGGTCCACCGTCTCCGGTTACTGAAACGCACAGCTGGTTAATACCTACGTCGAATCTGATTACTCACTCCTCCTCTTCACTCTTTTTTTTTAATGCTCCGCAGCGTTGCTGCAGGTGGTTAACAAAGTGCGGGAATAACTTTCGCTCATTTAGCGATATGCGTGTAATATAAATTTCGTTGAAATTTGCACTGTCACTCATACCTGTAGCGATTGCACAAACGTTAGAAAACCATCACGGATATCTATATATATTTTGAAATTTCGCCGCTACGTACAACAGATAGTGGTTCGCTTCGGAAATGAGTAAATAAAATATCCGAATAATTTACACGGGACTGTATAGGAAAAGGTAGGTACAGTAATGTTCATGAATGGGTTACCTAACATCTAACTTCTATTTTTCGATTTTGTCCAAAATGAGTTTCCTCTCTAAACGTATCTCATGTTCCTATGGCCGGCGGAACAGGCGACAGAAGAAGCTAGAGATATCACAACTATTGTCTCCCTCAGCTGTCATCCACTCACCTGTAATTTCGCGGCACATGACTCTTCATCAAATTGATACTATTATCATTATTTATTTATTACTATCATTCAATCACTCCTGTTGATAAATTTTAGGTCATTATTCATCTATATTATGTATTTATTATAACGAAGCAGCTAACCAATAAAATAATCAATGACGCGTCGTCAATTTTGGGGTTACTAATTTGATGAACAGTCATGTCCCGCGAAATTACAGGTGAGTGGATGATAGCTGTGGGAGGCTGTGGTTTCTCTAGCTTCTTCTGTCGGCTGCTCCGCCGGCCATAGGAACATGAGATACGTTTAGAGAGGAAACTCATTTTGGACAAAATCGAGAAAGAGAAGTTAGATGTTAGGTAACCCATTCATGAACATTACTGTACATGCATATGTACACCCAACGCAATTGATTCTGTCGCCCCCGAAATAGGCAACTGGCCCGACGCATTGGGTTTTGAATTGTTTCAACTTGGCAATTACCAGCAAATCATAGAAATATGTAACAGAGTGATGGTGGAAAAAACAAAACAACGTCTAGAGTTATGAATTACCAGCTTGAAACAATTCAAAACCCGATGTATGCCTATAGCCAGTTGCCTATTGTGGGGGCGACAGAATCAATTTCGTTGGGTGTATACAATATACCCACGTGGTGAAATAACGATCAGTCAAGTTTGTTTCACATTATATTCTCCAGTTTTACTATTGCGGCGTATAGGTATGTATGTATGTATGTATGAATTACGGAAACCGGAAATCTCGCGAATTTTCCATTTGGATCCTTTTTTCCTTCTCGTTATGCTAGCTCAAAACTGTCTTCCGTGAAAACGGTTTTCGCTATTGACACAGCGAGCATCGATAATCAACAATTGAAAGGTAACAAAAACCGCATCGTAGCCATACCTATAGAGGACGCTTTCACTTCCAGAAAGATGTTATAGATATAGGTATATTTGGTATATACAAATACGCCAGTGGGAACGAGTAGCACAATTCGATACGATTGTTTTTAAGTTATTCTTTTCCCCCTGTTGCTACCTGCTTCGTTTTCTAATAAAACGATAAATTTCCTTTGTATTTGCGTTCATAGGTGTAGTATACAGCTTTTTCGAATTATGCTTCACATAGCATCCATTCCGCGGCTGTACAGCAGAACCACCGGTGCCAACAATAATTTTACATTATTATCACAATTATCATAATTGTTATTGTCTTTAATATTTCACATACATTTCATCATACGCGCACGTATATTACTTCTAAACCAATATTATAACAATGGCGAAATATTTCTTCCAGCCGAAGTATTACAACTAAAGGTTAAGGTAAAATATATGAGCCCGCGGTGAAAGGCGCCTGGCGGGCTACCGATTAAAACTCAACGCAACAGTAAATTATAATAATACGTATACGCGCGCAGGGTGCCCTAATTGTAATTTTTGTTATCATGCCATCTGATTACTTGGTCGAGGACACATTCGATCCCATTTGTGCATGTGCGGTACCTAGAGTTACAATTAGATTCCAATATTATTCAACCCATTTGTCTGGCGTTGTCTTTCTTTTACCGACTATGAAGTTTGCAACGTAACGTATTACACCTCCGTCTCAATGGAGAGAAATATTGGGATGACATGACAATTCTATAGTTATATCGTAGCATGGACGATATTTTTTCACCGTTCACATTATCATTTCCACTGTTATCCGCAATAATTAAATGGCGCAGCTTGGTTCGTCTGACCGCACAGTTCACCAGGAATGAAGTTTTTTTTTAGGATGCTGTTAAAGACGCACGAAATCCCTACTGTTACATATTGTTGACTATTATTGAACACCGCGAGTTTTTAATAGCACCTCAAAGCAATCATCCCAGTTTCGCCCGTTGCAGATGGCGCTGTTTGTGCTAACGCCAACGAAAAATTAAACGCGGCTGAAATTTGTCGTCATCAGAAATTTTCCAAACCGATAGCCACTATTTTTCGTGACATCTTTGCGTTTACGTTATTCTACCTGAGCCTAGCACAGATCTACCGTCGCGTAGGGGTGAATTTTCCCGTTCATCCACCCCCCTTCGGTCCAGTTAGCCATAAAAAGAGGTAAACAAACATACACATCCATGTATGAGTAAGAGTGGTAGGTAACACAGCTTGCAGAGTGAGGAATTAGTCACATTCGCCTCTTCTCGGCCGCTGCAGCACCAGCGCGGTAATCCTCCATCAAGTACCTAGTCCTCTACTCGCGCATGGCACTTTCACCGCACGTTCACGTTTTACGAGAGCAAGAGTGGAATATTTACGTCTTCCGTCGGTATATAGGTGGGTAGGTGATGCGTTCAGTTTCAAAGTATTTCTAGGCACCTCTCCGAGTATATAAACGCAACAAATTACTGTACCTATTCCTATATATTCTAACTGCATACCTATATAACTATAACGCGATCATAAATTATTGGTAGGTGCTCCCGTTGAAAGCCTTTTTATTGGAATTTGTAATCTTTCTTCAATTTTTCATGAGCTACATGGACGCAGGCAGTGAACTTATAGGAGAGATAACCGCAATCTATAATTCGCAAATTTCATTGGATCAGAGTACGTACATCCATGATATCTTGTCATTATCAACCAAATTCATTCACGATGATTCTCATTCATCGATTCATACGTTTCTTCGTCTATTTATTTATATTCAAGTTGCATGAGAACGTATGCAAGTGACAAGGTATGTACGTAACGTAACGTTCATGAATGGGTTCCCTAACGTCCAACTTCTATTTCTCGACTTTGTTCAAAATTAGTTTCCTCTCTAAACGTATCTCATGTCCATACATACATACCTATGCGAGAGAACGGTGTTATTTAATTCATAGATTACGGACTTTATTGTAATTATATTGTTAAAGGTTGGTGAAGTATATCTACACCCGGCTTCGAGAGTAATCGGTCCAAGACTTACAGGACGAAGGGACTTCCGAAGAAGGAAAACTATAACAGAACCTCGACCGAAGAGCGAAAAACAGAAAAAAAAAACAAAGCAAAATAGAAATATGAGAAAGTTTTCAAGGAAAAGTCGATTCGATCTGTGACAGGTATTAATACCTGAACAATACGTAGATGCGGGTACCCTGCGCCTATACATTGTATGATATAATAGGCGTCTGACAAAAATGTGGAGCAAGGGCCTCGTGAACGATCATGCACGAAGACTCGCTACTCAAATTTCAGGGAATCATCATATTCAGAATATATCTGCTATGCATAGTATATGTATATATCGACAAAATGTTCAATTTCAAGTATAACATTTTTACGTTCTTTTCTTCCCGAACTTATAATTCGAAAATATAGAGCAGAAACTGAATGGTTAAATAAACCGCATTCACGGATGCTGCATCTGCGCATAAACAGAGGAGGACAAATAAATCGAAAATGGAACCCCGTGAACGAAGCGTGCGAATGCCTCCGCAGGATTCTGGTCTGGAGTGTCGACTTGGCTCTTTTTATGGAGTTGCGGAGTTAATTATTGTAGAGATGACGTTATAGTCGATACGTATGCCGTGGCGCGTTACAATCGTTGTTTAGCTGGGATATAAGTAAGTATGCATACTATGTATATACATACTAAAGCCGTGAGGACACGATGGCGTAATAGAACACCGAACCAAAACGAGTTGCTAATTATCTTTTCTTCGGGTTAGTTGATCCATAATATGGTTAATCGTGCTACATGTGTATACGATACTCATATACATAATACATACTTCAAATCGGATTCCTAGGTCACCTAACATCTGGACCCGTATATACTCACTACACATAGGAATACAGTATATATATATATATCGATGAAGAATTTCATTGATATTTGTCGGCGTTTCTTTTTCTCGTAAAAATACATCCTATCCTTTACCAATGTGCTAAAAATCGTCAATTATTTATTCAACTTGAACACACTATTGTTTTGAGAATCGGAAAAATATAAGAAAGGCGATAACAAAAAAAAAGATTGCAAATCTAGCGATCAGTGATTTCAGGGAGACTCATTTCGAAATTTTAACGTTTCTTTCACTCCAGGAGGGAGGGCGGAGGAGAGACAACTTCCGGTCTCAATCGCTTCCACCGGACGGGAAACAACCTACTGTTAAATGTTAATTCCGTTCGGGACAAGGTTCATCCTCTCTATGCTCTTGCCTCCCTTCTTTCTCCCATCTAGCACTTTACGCCCAATGGCCAAATGCATACCGAGCTATGAATGAATCACTGCTGCTGCTGCTGCTGCTCATCGTCACTTTAAACGCGATTAGCTTCCTGCGCGATGCGATTATCATCATCAAACAGGCAAACATGTACCCCCCGCCCCCCTCAGTGCTGCGCCGTAAACAAATATGAAACCGATTCATAGGTTCGATTTTAATCCACACCATGTCAAACGAACGTTCGACGCTGACTGTGTTCAATTATCGAACGAGATCAATATACAGAAATAAGCCACGGACTACGGAGACACGTTGACTCAGCGTTTAGCGATTACTATATTTTGTCAGTATCGAGATTCGCGGCCATCGAATAGCCGCCAAGTATGAATACATCTATCTACTAACAATAAGGTGAGCATGATGTGCTGGATTGAAAACGGTGAGAAATAATTTCTGGTTAATGAAATGAATAAAATCATACATAATTTTCTAGATCGTCTGATGTGACGTGAACGAAAAAAGGGTCGAACGTTTCAGAGGCACCAGATGTCGCCGAGGAATGCGTCACTAAGTACATGCATACATACATGGCGATGTTCGAGCAGTAGGCAGGTTTTCGTATAAGCTATGACAAGCTGCAACGTTAAACCATTTAGCCTCGAGTAGTTGTATTCCGGCAATAATGAGGTCCTTTTTCAATGGTCGAAAATTAATTATCCTAATCACCGATTTATCTCAGTACCTGTGCCGCTGTAGCCGACACAACACTTCGACGACGATTTATATTATCGCTACTAAAATTTCCGACTTTTGCCCGTCGAACTTCGACCATCGTTGACACAAAAATTAACGAAAAATAGGAAACTAAAATTTACTATCGAGGAATATGAGGTGCTAAATCGTCCATCCCTAGAATAACAATTCATTATACTATACGTTCTATTCCCTTTCGTAAATAAAGCAATACCATATCTCACGATATTTCAAAATATATATGTATGTATATGCGGTGTAGGTGTATCATGACAATGAGTTAAATTTACATACTATAGCAGTACATAGTGTACATTGAATCGTAGGAAATGCAATTTTTCAAATATCCATGTAAGTATATATGCATAATGCAGATTCGAGTATTCAACAAAATGAATATTGTGATAATAACAACAATAATGATGATAAAGGACCAACTACTCACGCTGCGTTTTGACTTGAAAACAGTTTTTATTGCGCTACGTAGAGGATAGCATAGCATGGTGTTACAGTAAAAGGTATAACACGCCAGGCCTATAAAATCTAAGTATAATATTGGACGCTGATGCTACCATAGCGTGAATTATTTAGGACGTATAGGTGTGTACGTTTATTATGTTTGTAGTAGTTTCAACAGCGTCTGTTAGAGGTATGCCGAGATCCAAATCCGATGTTAAAAGGAGAGAGACAAAACAAAAGGAAAAGAAAATCTAATCTTTTGAACCGACTCACGAGACGGTCGCCATTGCCGCTTGTACACACGAGGAGCCGCCAGCCGTTTGCTTTTAGCTTTTATAATTTTTGGACCGAGTCAAACATTGCACACGAACTATATACACGTGTATTCCTACCTACGTATGTATGTACATTATACCTAGCGAGCAACGAGAAGTGTAGCTACCTTATTAGCTATGTTGAAGAAGGAAAGGTGCGAAGCTATAGGGAAGATAGCCGCAAGAAATGGCATAATAAACTCACCCTTGTTTCCAGCTTTTGCGATGATTTATTTATTCGTGCGTGCGTGTGTGTGTGTGGCGTATGTTTGATGATACGTATTTAAGTAAGTCCTCTGCAAAGTTTGACGAAAACAAAAGGGGTTTCGTCTGGCCACGTGACTCCGTTGCCGTCCGGTATATACTATATCTACTATACGAAAATCTCGAGAAATATATGTATTCTGATTTCGAACACTAAAATCACTGTTTAAAATTCTTCAGTTATTCAATTGTTGTTGCTTTTTTTTCCTTTTTATTTGTTTCGTTTGGTTCAACGATTATTATTACTTAAAACTTCACCATGTGCCGTCGTAGATTATATCCGCGGTATTCTAACAGTCTATTTTATATCTCACAGTGTGTACTTCTATATCTCTGAATCGTGTTTTGGTCGCAAACTTGTGAGACGACGTGACGGATGAGTAAAACAAACGGTGAACTCGACGAGACTGAACCAAAGTTACCGAACACAAACTAAAGTTGAAACGGCAGCGTGTGGGCGGCCCGCTGCCACCGAGTGGTGGGGAAATGTCTCGGTTGGTCTCTCCGCGACGATGGTGGCGCTCTATGGTCGCTTTTCGTCGTGGTTATATCCGGAAACTCTATTCGCGACTGCGGAGACAGCGGTTCTCAATTCTCATTGTTAAACCCACTATATTTAATGCGGGTACTGAATACTGATATCATATTTTTCTTCACTATTTTTTCGAGATTTCGGATTTAAATGATTCGAAAATGATTCGTTTTATGCTCTACAACGATTTAGAAAACACCCTCCGAGTCTACTCTGACGATTCAACTCTTCCCCACACGCCTATCAAACTTTTGGTACCACATTAATTTACGCGGTCAAATAAATAATGATCACAATAATGGCAACCCTCTGCGAGGACTATGTGTAAATATGAATTATGAAGCGAATGGAGAAGTTCGTTGAGACTGTGTGTGCATAGTTGTGTACCACAGCCGTGAATCATGGGGCGCTTTGAATATGAATATGTAAACAATCCAGAAACGAGACGACAACCGCCTCTTTCCTTTGGTTGAAAGTTCCTCCTTCCTATCAGACTGTAACTCACCCTCGCCGAAACTTAGGTAGACGTCATTGTTTACTCCGTTCTAAAAGTATCATGTACCTATACAAATATTGCGTCGTGTTTTTTCACGTCCATATCAATATCAATACTATTGTGTTATGGATTGGAACCACTTGAAGTTGCGCCGGATTTCGAACGTCTATAAAACGGAAAAGCTTGCGGGACGCGATGTCGTGATTGGCTGTTTCGTTTGAAATTTTTCTGTTTGCCAGTATTCGTCTGCAGCTTAAAATTTGGTGCAACTTCAGAGTGTCCAGCAGCTGGTTATTTAAGAATTCCCCGAGAATTTCAGGTCTTCCAAGCCAATATACGCCGTTTTTTTAGGGAAAAACTTGAGAAATATTGGAGACAGAATGTAATCATGCATTATCGTTTTCATTGCGCGCTATTGTCGCTTGATATATTAAATTGGCACCGAGAAAAGTTCACATATCCATCTTCAGTGTTATAGCAATGCGCGCAGAAAATGTATTTCTAATTTCGAAATTTGGATGAAAAATTGGAACTTTTCATAAATTTTGTAAAACTCCATGTGGAACCAAATTCTCGGGAAATTCCAGGTTATCCAGGTTTTCCCTGTTGCTGGATACCATGGACTTCGGATAGCCACAATACAACATGCTTCGTGTATGCGCAGTACTGTATTTCAGAAAATTATATTTTTTATCATCGGTTTACGCAATACAAACTCGCTGACAACCGCGATTCTTGTTTGAAACAGAAGCTAGACAGTTTTATAAACATGGTTCGATTACAATATACATATTAGGTGCAGAATTAGCTTCTGGGTGAATCACGTACTCGCGGTGTATAAAATAAAAAGTTTTCAATATTTCACGGATAGTAGTTTATAATATCGAGATTGAATAAACAATAATAAGGTAGTAATTTATCCTACCCATACCTCCTACCTTCATCCTCCTCCCTCGCCTCATCATCATCTCCGAATTCGATTCACGTAATAGCTGCAGGAGGTCGAAAAGATCATAGGCTATTAAAATTGTAATTAAAAAATTGTGGAAGTAGGGAAGAATACGCTGCTTTCGCGTATCCAGTTTTTTTCTCTCGTAACGTAAGATTAGGACTAAGATATGATTACACGGTTCGTTGGATGATTGCTACCCTCTCACATCTTACCACGCGATGACTGTGTGTGTGCGTATGCATGTATGTATGCGATGCATAGATATACGTACGGCAAAAGATTAATAAATTGTTGCGGAAGTAATATGCTCGTCTGATCTCTCGTCTGGTTTATTACGTGTTCCTAGATGGTCGTCGTCGTGTCTAGATACATAGGCAATCAAAAATATATGTATAATACTGCATGTACATTATACATAAGATGAGCTAATAAGCGAAATGCCTTTCATGCGAACAGTGAGAGGATGGAGTATACCACGTACAAAGATAAAATCACGCCAGAGTGTCTCCTCTCCAAGGACGCAATAACTATGTATATTCGAAGATTTTTGAACCCGAAGAGAATCGAGAGACATAGGTATCTAGAGTGTCTAGCAGCTCAAGTATATCATGGCACTAAATGAAATATTTTTGTATGTTATTTGCAAGACATTCGTATTTTCTTTTAAAATTTCTCTTCATAAATTCTGTTTTCCATACAAAAAGCGATCTTAGAATCGATATTGTAATTTAACGTCACTTATTCAGTGCAGGGTATACTATACCTTTCACCTATGCATTGCACTTACGCCCATGAATAAACTGCAGGACGGGGCGATTTTCAACGAGTTATATTTGTATTTATATTTCAGTGTACCCTGAACTTACGCGCCTATACCGTACGTAGGATTTATTTATTTATTCATCAATACATTTAATGAATAGCGTATTTGAAATCAGATTGAGAGAAGGATACAGAAAAAACATGGTCTAGATACAGTTATAATTGCTGCAACACATTAAATCCTCGGCGTTGAGAGAAATCTACATAATTTTTCAAAATCGTTGAAAAACAAAAAAAAACTTATCAACAGCTAGGTATTTAATGAAAACCATATTTTATGCAAGTAGAGAAAAAATTAATATGAATTTGTAATCCGACCTGCACATATAGTTTCCGATATAAGTTCAATCGTACATAGTTACATACATCATATGTATAGGGATAAGTAATGCAGAGCTCACAATCAGATGCGACCTGGTAATCAACGATTATAACGGAGGTGTCAGAGGAGACACGTAGATCCAGTGAATTGACCGTGTCGCCGTTTTCAGTTCAAACTTGCGTTGGATGCTGCTCCATTTAGGCTCCATTACTCAGATCATCGTCAAGTCTCGTCCTCGTTGTTCGTCCATCTGTCTTGGTTTGATAATCTGTCCACGCTCCAGCCTCAGCCTGTTAAGTCTTGCTATATCGATGATGGTTTATCGCGATACCCTAGAGACTCTTAATACTTCTTATACCAAATGTACACGCATATAGGTATACGGATTACGACCGTCTAATGCATGAGTTACGATGTACAATATACAATATACAATATACAATGGCGGAGTATCTTGGGCCTGGTATCTGGGTCGTCGGACA
Source organism: Phymatocera aterrima (assembly GCA_963170745.1). Taxonomy (NCBI): domain Eukaryota; kingdom Metazoa; phylum Arthropoda; class Insecta; order Hymenoptera; family Tenthredinidae; genus Phymatocera; species Phymatocera aterrima. The sequence continues at coordinate 19,240,386 of OY720660.1, forward strand.
TCCATCAATGTTGAACTGGCAACCGGTTCACGGTTGCAGTGGTGGATGTATACAAGAATCGGAGTATCGGAGTATATGTATGACAAGTCCTTTGGCCCAACGCGATTGAATTTGACTTCCGGCATTTTTTTCGTTCAGTCTATCTATTGTCTTCGATTGTAAATCGCACATTCTAATATGATCATCATTGTTATGGTCAAAAGACTTTCATATATACACCCACGATTGATATATCCGTTCAAAGCGTGGGCTCACGAAACTCGCGTATTATAATGCTGAAAAATGTGATAAATGGAACGTAGGTTACCTAATAATACGTTAGACACGATTAACAGATAATATAGTCTACAGTATACTATAAGTAGTACGTTATAGCTTTTGCTAAAAATTACAATCCTCATAAACGTGGTATGTTATACTGGAATTTGGCCCGTCTATTATAGAACAAAGGTTGCAATGCATGATGTTTATAATGTGGAGGGTGTATGCGTAATTAGGGTTTTGTTTGATATTTTGCTAGATATAGATTTTAGAAAGTCGCATGGGGTCATAATTCATAGTATATTGGCTAATTGGTCATCTCCAGAAGATAAAACCGGTCTAAAAACTGCGAAGGCAGGCGTCGATCGCTATTATAGTCGTGGTTCTTCTTTTTTTTTTAATTATTCGCGAAAATAAAGCGACACCCGGAACTGTCGGATAGAAATGAATTCATTTCTGTTTTTCTTTATTGTTATTAACGGTAGCAGAAGAGCAGATTCGAATAAACAACAAACACATCTAGATATATGTATAATTAAGGTTCAAGATATTCGAAACCCGTTCTGTGGCTATATTTTTTTACGGCATTTTTGGAACACCGCAAAATGTGCTGCAGGCCGGTAGTCAGCGATATAGTACCGATAGCTGCAGAATGTCCTCCCTCCGGATTTGGCACCCAGCCCAAAAGTAATCCATATATTGTGCCCACTCTTCCGTTTTTAGATACTTTCTCTATTTTACTTCCATTTTTCTGCTTTCATTTTTTGTTTTCATTCCGGGTTTGGAGGGGGGAGGGGGAGGGGGTTGTAACCTAATATTTTTTACTCACAGAAAATTTTCAAATAGCGATGCGGTGCAATACTCAATCATATTGTTTGTTTTACTACGTCGAGTGTACAAGTAACGTATTATGAACATCGAGAATATCATACATCGGCTTCAAAATGAAAGTATGATGTATATATATTGTATCTACACCTCTTATTTTATAACGTAAATCGATTTGCAGAGCATAGTTCAAAGAGATTTGAAATTGGTGCTTGAACGGCGAATGAGGCACTCGAGTGTGTAATATACTGGGTAACCTGGTTGCAGAAAGCACTTTGCGGTTCATCAATGATTTCATTCTATTATATATATACCTACACTATATGAACCCTAATGCTGCAGCCATCAGCCTGCACGTACGCCAGAACTTGAAGTAAATCAATAAACGCTGAGAACCTCCATACCTAACAAAGATTTTTGCAATCCGAGCAGTTCGCACACTTCAGATATAGCGTAGATAGGCATACATATATATATATAGTATGTGTATACCTATTCATCTCAAGTGCGGCCTTAGTCCTATAACACTCGGTGTAGTCAGCATCGCGACTCGCGACGTGCAAAGTATCCCGCTTCACTTTCATGGGTTTATAAAACGTCGTGTATATTGAAGTGATCAACGAAAGATCTCTTACTTAGACTCATCTAAATACTGATGAATTCATCTCTTCATCCCTTCACTCCCTACATGTACTACATTCTCTTATCTAATAATCAAAATATCTGAAGGCATGCACCCGCGCTCGGTAAATTTTGAAGACGCATCATCCGGCTAGATGATTTTACCAAGTGAGACAATCCCGCGCGGCTGCTCAAAAGCAGTCAGAAGCTGATGTAGGACCGTAGAGTGTTCTATTTGCAGCAAATGGGGTTACAGTGAAACAACTGGTTTTAAAACAACGTATTTACGCGCTGAACAGCCGCCAGAGATTGACGTTTAAAACGGGACAAGAATGCAATATACGGTTAATTGAATAGGTATGTATTACAGTAGATGCTATATTATAGTAAATGTGTATGGTGTGGGTATGTGCAAACGGCTGTCGGTGGCCGGTGCAGCCACAATACGTATAGCTGACCGAATTGATGGACGAAGCACGGAGGTTGAAGTAAATTGTAAGATGATTACTCCGCATATGAGATATTATATGGAGAGCGTTATTCTGCAGTTAACTCGTTGCATATCTTTTCGTTCTTTCTATTTTTAATGTTCAGTTTCTAATCGTAGAGACCTAAATCTCGGCTGCAAGGTCGGCAATTCAAATTATGCATAGATCCGTTATACAATTTTCTAGATGGGTAGCATTCCAAGTAGAGTACTGGAGAATGAAAGACATGGATTCGCGGTGCTTCGAAGTACGAAGCTGTACTCCGAACTCTGCGGATCACGCAGATTCAAACGTCAAGTAGCATACTATAATACGTTACATGCATATACGCAACAGTATAAAGAGAATTTTTCAAGTTAGTGCTGCCCTCTGAGAACGCCGCGTCACGATTATACATCTGTCTACGCATTGTAAAAGTTACTGTGCGGGTAATTCATTTAAATATAGCACGAAGTCATTTTGAAGACTGTGAACTGTCCCATTTTGCCTATGGGGATTAATAATTTGGAATAATTTGAAAGCGAAGATGACTCGGTATTCTTGTATATCTGGTACGTGGCGAACTGATACTTGTTCATGAATATGCGAACATTACGAGTATTACCATTCGTGATTATCTGAACCTCAGACATTTTGAACAATTTTCTGCACTTTGGGAGTAATTCAGTTTCATAGTTCCGTATAAATTGCTCTCATGCCATGAGTATTCTTTGAAATACATACTATATCGGTGAGATAGGTTTCAAGTAAAACAAGAAATTCAGCAAGTCGAAAATACCTGATCCTGCACAGTGATAATGCGGATCCTTAGAATAATGCGTGGGCAGAGGTATATGGTATGTATACTTGATTAGGTGGATTAGATGTTTGCTAATGAAGGGATGAATAATCGCTGGTATTGTGATCTATTTTACGGTAGCAAATGAATGACTCGCAGATTTCGGTTTGCTCAGTATCGAAAGTTGAACAGACAATCTATTCGGTTAATTTATGGTATATGTTATAATTATGCCAACGATTCAAGCAATACTTACTCATGTTTGAACAATATTGTAAGTATAATATAGCAACGGAAAATTGTAATTAAATATTATATGGAATACGCGATAACAGGAAATATGTATATGAATGTAAATTTTGTTCATCAATCAATGGCGAATTTGAATTGTAAGTATTGTACAGTTGATTCGAAAATTATAAAATAAAGATCCGAAATTGAATTCTAAACACAATAGGTATATAATACATACGTACAACTAACCATTTATTCGAAATGCCCAATTTACAAAACAATGTATAAGATAATAATTATAAGTATAATGAAGTAACATCAGATTAGGTGTGTATATGTAGTATATTATATCCCATGAAGAGTTCACAGTGGAATACACGCTGCAAATTCGTATCTATATGATCATATATTTCTATGTATATATATATATAATTATAAAAAATATAAATTCCATTAAAAATAGCACCTATACCTTAAGCTGGTTAAGAATATAAATGAATTCTTCGTGAATGAAAGAAAGAAAAAAAATAAAGTATGCAATTCTGTTTATGCAATTTGACTTCCAATATACTTATGTGTCGTATATCGTAATCTATAGTACTGTACAGCATCTCATTATACTCTCCTCAATATTCAACTACCAACAATTTGTCATATAAAATTAAAAAATCAAACAGCTATACCAACTATTCTGCTACTAATAATAGTAATATCGACTGATCCAACCATGCACCTGAGAAAAACATGATACACTTTAAATTTGTGCAGGATTCGAGTAAAACAAAGCTTTAATGCCTTTGAAAATATAAATGCAGTTTGAATGAAGTTCTTTTCTTGAAGGCTTTTAAATTTTCAAATTTTCTTAAATAATTTGTAATGCTCCGAGATATCTTTTAATAATAATAATTTGTAATGCTCCGAGAACTTTTCATACATAGCTATTTTTGTAACAATAATAACAAAACAATGATATATATGATTTATAATTTGGAACGAATAAGCTCGATTTTCTTTGCTGCTCGTTTTTGCAAGTCAGGTAATTTCATAGCTAATCCAATGTTTCCTTTGATCTTAACTTTTCCCTGGAAAAATGCTTTCTGGGGATTGAGTTTTCCCGTAATGAAATCAGATATATCTTTGTCGCTGATAATAATGGTTACGTCAGGTTTAGTCTTCCCGTTAAATTCCACGCTCCCTTTTCCAGTCTTTGCATTAACAATCCAATGTCCTTCGGCTCCGTCCGGTCCATCAGTGACCACAAAACTGTAGATGCCCCTTACTCTGTCGATGAGATTATCGGTATCCTCCCTCATAGCAACTTCCAGAACTTTGAACAAAATGTTGGCCTGGAATTTGCTGGGATCAACTGCGCTGACGTTATTTTTCTGTATAGAGCTCCTTGAGTATGGGAAACCGAGTTTGTACAAAGCGACAACAACTGCGCCACCTAATCCGATATTATGTTGCAAAGCAAGTTTTGCTCCTTTCACCTGCCTCTTATCAGCTTCGCCTCTCAATTGCCAACAAAGTTCTGAGCACTGCGCTAATCCAGTAGCTCCGAGCGGATGTCCTTTAGAGATTAATCCTCCACTTGGATTAATAACGTATTTTCCACCGTAAGTATTATTACCAGAGTCAATAAGCTCTCCAGCTCCTCCAGGTGGACAAAGACCCAGAGCTTCGTAGGTGAGTAATTCATTAGCCGAAAAACAGTCGTGCACTTCGACAACGTCGACATCTGTGGGTTTATACGATGTATTGGTAAATAATTTGCGTGCAGCATTTTGGGTCATGTCGTAACCGATAAGTTTAATACAACTTTTTTCAGAAAAAGTTGAAGGTAAATCTGTGGACATTTCCATCCCGACGATTTCTACCGCTTGTGCTTCAAGGCCATTTGCTTTAACGAAATCTTCATTCGCCAGAATAACTGCGGCTCCGCCATCCGACGTAGGGCAACATTGCAGCTTTGTTAAAGGCCCGAAGACCTTTGGTGATTTCATTATTTGATCCAGAGTATATTTCTCTTGGAATTGCGAGTACGGATTATTCGTCGAATGCAAATGATTCTTGTAGGCTATTTTTGCAAAATGTTCAGGCTTTGTTCCCCACTTTTTCATGTGCTCTATACCGGCATTACCAAATAATTGAGCCGTTATTGGGCTCGCATCTAGTCCAGCAACGTCTGCCATCATCTCTACGTGTTTATCCATAGGATTTGTCCTATCCGTAAATTTCGGGGTCAGAGAGCCTCGCTCCATTTTTTCAAAGCCAAGGGCCAGAACGCAGTCCATGCTCCGAGTCTCTATCAGTTGTTTCGCCATCAATAAGGCGGTAGATCCCGTCGCACAGTTATTGTTAACATTGTAGATTGGGAAACCAGTCATACCAACTTGGTAAAGAGCACGTTGACCGCAGGTTGAATCTCCGTAGACATAACCGACGCAAGCAGCCTTTATACTGCTGTGAGGGATTTTCGCATCTTTCAACGCCTTGGTTACGGCTTCTTTAGCCATTTCTGGGTAGTCAAAGTCGTCTCTTTTTCCAGGTTTTTCAAACTTTGTCATTCCGACACCAACCACGTAAACTTTTACTTTGCTAACCATTTTGGAATTTGGAGGAGCAGCAAGTTTCTACAATTTTTTTTTCAACTATCCACGTATATTTCTGTCAGAAGTATGTGTTGTTGCACCGATAGATCGCAATCAATACTGACCACTCACTGCGGTATACGCGAAGTCGAATTTCACTTAGGCACCTGCTTATATCACGGACAGTACCTTTGTACCTTACGTAATAAATATATTCGTTATAAATAAAGGAGAATGTTCACGGATTATAGCAATCTCACGTATGATGTATGTACGTATGTACATGCATACATTCATAAGATCGCAGGGACGATGCTGCGAATTAAATTTTACAAATACATTCATAGCAATAAATAATGCGTGTATGTATGTATATACACATGCACATGTCGCATATACATAGAAAGTAACTTGTTTCGGTGAAACGACGTCCTCTCTGCGACGTCAGCAAACACTTTTGACACACGCCGTATGGACACGCTCGTCGATTGCCAGTGCGACCACTGTGCGGGCCTGGCGGCAACCACTCGAAGCTGCCTCGTTCGGCGCGAAAAAAACAAATATCTATTTCATGGTGATGTGTGTGAAAATTGTGCGAAAATTTTACCAAACTCTGCGTCCCTGAAGAAATTTGCTACGGCTGAACATCCACCCACAAATTTTAATAGGCTTTTCAGTATCTGGGAAACTTGTTCCCGATAAATCTTTATCCAATGAACCTTGCAGATCTTGCCGTAGAGTTCAATAATCGAAGCTATTTTCATTGAGCATTGTCACCATCCTTTGTTGGCATGAACCATATACCCATATACCTATAAGAGTATACTTATTTAATACGTAGGAAGCATACGTTTGAAATTGATTCGCTTATTTGTGGAAACTTCGCCGTCTTCATACGCTATTTATAATTATTTCAACTGCAATATCCTTTAAAATAATGATAAGTCAAGTCATCATACGGATTCCATTTTGTTCACATTTTGATTTCATTTTCTCCGCGTGAATTTGAATCTATTCTTATTAGCAGACTATAATAATACTACGATGCTACGTTATAGGTATATCTCGATTTCCAAGCAATTCTTAATGTACCAATTATTAACATGAAACATAATATAATTTACTAGGACGCTGTTGGAAAAGAAAGAATGCGATTCATCAATTGATTTTTATCTATGATGAAGATATTATGTTGATTATATAATGAAATTGTTTATAATATAACGAATGATTGAAAACGAAATGTATATAATAGCGCCATAGTCATGATTTTGGAACACCCCTTGCCGCATTCTCTTTCAACATGAGTATAGTAATTCAAAATCCAAGTTTAGACACAAATGAACACAAAGTAAGAACGGTCGGTTTAAAAGGAGTTCGTTGCCTTTCGGTGAATCATTTGTACACGATCAGTTCACTGAGCAACACGAAATTTATTCATGATCTTATTTATCAAATTAATCATTATACCCAGATGGATTTGAAACTAATATAACGATTTATCGGTAATAGAAATATTGTTCATAACACGTCAATAATACGTCTAGGATAAATATAAATATATAGCAATATTCAACAATTTTACAACAGAAATTGATTGGTATATTAACAAGTTTATTTATTTATGTTTATTTTCATTCTTTTCCGTGTCTTGTTCAGTTATTGCGTGGAGTGTATAGAAAATACAAATTTAATTGAAGTGTAAGCATGTATAATCTGAACCACGTTTTAATTGACAGCTACAGCACGATGCTGATCGAGAACATACCTATATAAATTGACAAAAAAATTAAGATACATAGATTCTATTCTGATTTATTGGGAATATTAAGATACGACCAAACTATAATCGTGCTACTGATAAATAAAACAAAATACTGACAGTACATTTCGATGTAAAATAATTAGGCAATCTAGCTGTGCGACGTTCGAACGCATGATCCAAAACATCAACAAACATCAGTGATCCAGAGCATCAAATAATCATTTTTAATTTCTTGAAACTATAACGTATAATAAATAAATGCAAGATGTCTCGTACATCGAGAAGAAATTCTGACCGTGAAATGTCGGGGGTATTAATCCCCGTTGGGAGTCCAGCCTCATTGGCAAGACGAGGTTTAAATATTCATACTCGAGCACTACCAACTGGACCTCAAGGCTGGACGAGAAATTCAGTTGGTCCATCATCTTCGAGCACACGCGCTTCTGCACAAGCACAAGGAGTAGTGAGTGCGTCACACGCACATCGAATGCGCGGTGTAAACATGGAGGCGGCGGTTGTGAAAAATAAGCATGAAAAATGCGAGAACCTCGAAGCCACCGATTTGGATAGTGAAAAACAAATAATATTCGAACAAGTTGACCTTTATGCCCAAGGTTTTCCAGTCTTCGAAGAAATACGAAGACAAGGAAAATTATGCGACGTCACGCTTAAGGTAATTTACACAAAAACCATTTGTGTTCTCCTAACCCCACTTACACATATATTCAATTGTTTTTGTTTTGACAGATAGAACAAAATGACGCGACTTATAGGCGGACTGGTTTTTCTTCGTTTGTTTACACTAGTAACAAATTTCTCATGAAACAAAGCGAGGGTACTGACCTTCTCAAACTCCTCTTCGAAATATTATACTCTTAGAAAAGAGCTCAACTATTAACGAATATGAGAAATATTTAAAATGAATGTATTTTTTTGTTTTGTTTGTTCAATATGATCGTAGGGTTTTTGCAGGAAATTAAAGATTTTCCTCATTATAGTAATATGTACATACAACTTGCCATTTTAGGTTGACGATCAAAGTTTCAGCGCTCATCGGATAGTCTTGGCAGCGACTATACCATATTTTCATGCAATGTTTTTGAATAACATGATAGAAAGCAAGCAAAACGATATAACATTGCAAGGCATCGATGCTGTGTAAGTTGATAAATGAAACTTATTTTAATATCATACATATGCATATATTTTGTTAAATTTCTGGCACACTACCAATATTATATTCTTCACTTTGTTTCTGAACTCGCATGAAACTCCTTTGTTTATAGAGCGCTTGTTATTTGAAATTCTGCTTGAATATGTCTCAGCCAGAAAATTTTGTTCTTTGTATTTTCAATCTCGCTTGTTCCTTATACTCTCTTTCTTAACTAGATGATGACTAAAGTAAATTTTGTTTGCTCACAATACATTGAAGCTCTTTCTTCCATTATTTTTTATTATAAAATCTTGATGACACAATTACAGCGATAAATCAAAAATGGAGAATTCATAAAAGATACACATCTGTATCCAGGTGGCGTTTTCAAATACTTATAAATGAAAAAAAAACTTATTTCGTTTCTCTATGATTTCCAGGGCCTTGGAATCTGCAATTAATTTTGCATACAGCGGGAAAATAACTATAACAAATAGTAACGTACAAAGTTTGATGATGGGTATGTCATTCCTTCAGTTGCACAGAGTCAGAGACGCATGCGCAGACTTTCTCAAAAGAAGGTGAATTTCTTTATAATTAGAAAAAAAATAAGAAGGAAAAAAACTGGCTGATATAAGCAATAAATATAAAAAATTGAAATATTCTTTGCCAATTAGAATTGAGAATAAAATTTGATTAATAATGAATAATTTTCTGAAAGATTTCATCCTCACAACGCGCTGGGAATTAGACATTTTGCTGACACTTTAAGTTGCCTGCCTCTTGTCGAAGAAGCTGATAAATATATTCAACAATATTTCCACGAAGTATCGCTAGCCGATGAATTTTTAAACCATCCATTCTCCGAGCTAAAAGAACTAATATGCAGAGACGAGCTGCATGTTGTTTCTGAAGAACAAGTATTCGAAGCTGTGATGAGATGGGTGAGACATGACAAAGATAATAGAACTAAAAACGTAGCCGAACTTTTAGCCTCTGTTAGACTACCTTTACTCACACCGCAATACTTGGCTGATCATATAGCTAAAGAAGATCTTATCAGAAGTTCTCATCAATGCAGGTACTTGAAAATGCCGAGGATAGTTCTCAGTCTGCGAATGTTACATAGACAATTTTTAATTTGTTTATCCAATGTTTCAGAGACCTACTAGATGAGGCACGTGATTATCATCTTATGCCGGAACGAAGACATCTTTTACAAAGTTTTCGGGCTCGTCCGAGATGCTGTAATTATATAATGGGACATATTTTTGCTGTCGGAGGTCTAACGAAGTCGGGTGACTCTCTGAGCACAGTTGAAGTATTTGATCCGATCGTTGGTATGTCTTGACATTCAGATGTTCAGGGATGAAGCTTTTTGTTTTATTTCACAATAATTTTGTAACTATCTCAAGAATGTGATCTAACGTCTTAGAATAAAAACTTTTATAGGAAGATGGCAGACATCTGAGGCCATGACGATGCTCAGGAGCCGTGTAGGCGTTGCAGTCCACAAAAACAAATTATATGCCTTCGGAGGCTACAATGGTATGGAAAGACTTTCAACAGTTGAAGTTTACGATCCTTGTTTGAAAACTTGGAATAAAATAGGCCCCATGCAGTGTCAAAGAAGGTGAAAATGAACAAATTTGCAGATATATGTATCGCCTAAAATATTTGTACCCATAATTGATTCGAGCCTGAATTCTCTAATGCTGTTTGCAGTGCGGTTGGTACAACGGCGCTTGGCGATCACCTTTATGTATGCGGTGGCTATGACGGAGTAACTTCATTAAACACTGTTGAAAGATATTCCCCGCAAACTGATAAATGGAAAATGATTAGTCCCATGAACAAACATCGCTCTGCTGGTGGAGTGGTCGCATTTCAGGGATATGTTTATGCTATGGGTGGCCATGACGGTTTATCTATATTTGATTCGGTTAGACGAGTTCATGACTTTCACATTCTTAACATTTTCAATCAAGCTGTACTATATCTTACATTGAAATTCGACAGGTCGAGCGGTATGATCCTTTAACCGGATCTTGGACAGTAGTTAAGCCAATGTTAACGAGACGTTGTAGATTAGGTGTTGCGACTCTAAACGGAAAAATGTACGTTTGTGGCGGATATGATGGATCCACATTCCTGCAGTCGGTGGAAGTCTACGATCCTGTTACTGATACGTTAGTATGCCCTTCTCTAAAGATTTTCAGTCATTTACGATATGAAATTGTCTTCAACTTTAGTTTTTACAACGTAACAATTCCTTTTTCATAATATTTGTAAAATAACAAATAACACATAATTGATTATATTGTTCATTTGTGTATATATTAGATGGAAATTCGTCGCTCCCATGAATGTGATGAGAAGTCGCGTTGCTTTGGTGGCGAACATGGGTAAACTGTGGGCAATTGGTGGATATGATGGATTATCAAATTTATCAACTGTAGAGGTATATGATCCGAGTGCAGATTCCTGGTCTTTTGTTGCATCAATGTGTGCGCATGAGGGCGGAGTGGGAGTCGGGGTTATTCCGATGTGTTAATGGGTTGATGTTATGCCCATATCCATTATCTATACAAACAAGAGGATTCCCCAAATCCTTGGAAGAAAGGATCAGCTACGTGATACACATCACTGACCACTTGATGTTATATTTTTTTTTTTATAATTAAGCTTCAGACTCATGCAGCTATCATTTGTCCTAAATGAAAATAAACCTTTATTCTTCAGGAAAACATTCTTTTTACGACTCAAGAAGTACGAATGGTAGCTTGTGGTTATTTTTATTTGACCAGATAGTTCTTTTAATTTTATATTCAATATTCAGCACTGACTATTTAGAAAAGCAAAAAAAGTATTCATTTCTGTTTTTGCTATTTATTATAGTTGATTATTATTTTTCGGAGGAATTTTAGAAAAATGCATTTTTATAACGCCGATTGGTGATTAGATTGTTTATCGATTTATGTATATACTACTACCAACAGAAAAAATGCGTTGGCTTATACTTAGGTGTTATTATCATTATTATTTAAATTTTTTCACTCTGTTCAATGTTCGTTTTACTTAGTTGAACATTCTAGAAATATTTATGTTGATATGTGTAATATTTAATTAAATAAGAATTAATATATAATATAATATGAATAATATGATGAACTGCGATGACCAAACCAAAACCTGATTGTGACAAAATTAGATGAAAATAGAAATTACAGTAAGTTGTCATCGTCACGGTGTTATATTATAACAATTTAATTAGTAAGTGGTAGAAAGTTTTGTTTAAATCAATTTTCTTGTTTAAATTCTTTTTTCCATAACAGCTACTTTCATTCATAGGGATAATAAAATTTCAATGGATGCCAATCTCTTTCTAGAAATTGAATATAAACACTAATGAAAACTGTTGATCTCATTTTATACTTATTTTTTATCAGTTTTGTTAAATAATTACGTTCTTTTTTTGTGAAACAATGTTATAATATTCGTAATCAGTAAAGTCTTTCTTACAATCAGATGCATCCAAAGTTTGTTCAATTTATTTTGTACATACTATTCTTTACCCTTTCCCGAAGAATTCTCATTTTTCGAGAAATGTTTCGCATCAGTCTTTTGAACTACAGTATTATGGAAGTGATTCATAATAATATTTTGATCTCTAATTGCTGTAGCAAGTCCATTGATTGCACTCGTTTGTGCCCTCAATAAATCACATTGATTATTAGATGCTATTTCTTTTACTATGATATCTACCTTCTAGCCACAGCTGCGAGTCTTCATTCAGCTGGAAGAAAATTATCTTCTCTCCTGGTATATGTAAAAGTTAGTGCTTAGTTTTGTGTAATATGTGTTAAACTTGTAATGTATAATAAGGATCTTACCCATTCCTCGATAATCTTTTTGTTGTACTGTGAGTGCGGATGGAAATTGAAGGAATCTGATTCAGTTTGCAAGAAATGGGCAGAAGTTTCTATATCTTCCAGATCAGTAGATGATCCTATTTTTTCATCAACTCTGTTTCCAGCTGTCAATATCGGTAAAATTTTTGTTCTCATTGGTCTAATAGGTGTACTTTCTTCATGGATACTATTTTACTCAATTGATCCTATCAAATATTTATTTTCTGGCTATGTTCCAATTGGTGAGTGTGCACCTTTGTACCCTCGTACACTCACGCCCTTACTTTCGCCATTCAATGGCACTAAAGCAAGTCTGCGAGTGTACGAGGGCACAAGAGTACAAGGGTGCACACTTACCAATTGAAACACAGCCTCTGTAGATCTGTTTCATTCCTGACTACCATCATTTTGGGTCTATAATTTAACTTAATCATCCAACGAAGTAGACGACATTTCAAAAAAACAATATTATTCTATCTTCAAATCGAACAAATAGAATTTTATATTAGAAGTACTAACGGAAGATAGTAATTTTGAGATTCATTTATAAATTTGTTTATATTTCTTCTTTCAGGTGAATTTATAATTGATCAGAATGATAAAGAATTGGAATTTACTATTAAGAAATTTGTTTCGATTTTCAACTTGCATCAGAAAATGAGCCATGGAAACTGTACGTTATGCAAATATGAATTCGTCACAATCAGAATGCAACATTTAAAAAATGATAAATATGTTACATATGTTGGGTTCGGTATGATACATCTCCGAGCAATTGGAACTCTTCTATTTTTCTTTAACTTGTGTTAAATAAAAAGATAAAAGAGCTTCGATTGCTCAGAGATGCATATACCGAACGTAACTATAATATTCGAAATAATTTTCGTATTGTGATATTTTTTGTCACTCTTATTGTTTTTCCAGAGAACATATTTTATTACCCGTTTTTTTTTTTTTTTAATGGAATCACATTGAAAATATGATATCAGGTATAAACGAAACAAGCTATAGATGTGATTTTCTCATGCCACAAGAACCAACGAATGATAATAACAAAGAAGAGGATTCTTCATCAGCACAAGATTTCATTTTTCAACCTCCTCTCATAATACTTGTTCAATTTTTTCAACTAATTGTAAGCAGTTTTTTGAAACTTGATAACTACAGTTCTAATCTGCAGAGAGTATAATTGAGACTGAAATTAACCATCTTGATTTTTTTAGAATTCATCTCCACAAAAGCGGTATTATTTCCAGACAAAAGTAAACACCACATCTAAAATACACCAGTTTTTCTAGATTTTAATCAATATTTACACGTACAGAAATAACGATCATTGAACGTTGTGAAATTTTACCCAGATTCCGCACCCTTAATTAAATGAAATCTATATCTATAAATGTGAAACTGTTGCAGAGATATGTTTAAGTCCTGTAACAGTTGTAACTTTTAAATATGTGTTAATAGTTGAACCATAGGTTGAACGATACATGAGCTATTATATACATGCTTTTTGAAAGACCTACACAAATGAGTCTAAAACAATGAAGTATATGTATATGCATGATATTGAAATTTGTCAGAATAATTAAGAATAAATAACGCAACATAACAATAAAAATCAAATATAATATAATATATAGAAATGTTCACGCATTGTATAATTGTTCATGTTTATCGATATCTGGTAATATACACTCGACGAATTCATTAATAACTTCATTTTCCATATGAGTTTGTATGTGTCTGCTTAAATTTGACTTTTGTATGAATGATTTCTTGCAAATTCTACACTTATGGGGTTTCATTTTATTGTGCATTAATTCGTGTCGATTCAAGCTAGATTTCCTAGTAAAAGATTTACTACACAAATTACAAGCATACGGTTTAATGCCCGCATGAAATTTCATGTGAACAGTCAAATGTGACTTTTGTCTAAAAAATTTCTGGCAAATACTACATTTATATGATTTCTGCCCTGTGTGAATCAAAGCATGTACGGTCAACGCTGATTTCTGTGTGAATTTTCGATTGCAAATATTACATTCGTAAGGTTTTTCTCCAGTATGAACGCTTATATGAACAGTTAAATGCGAACTCTGTGAAAATTTCTTCTGACAAATACTACACTGATAAGGTCTCGTGCCATTATGAACCTGAGTATGAGCCATTAATTTAGATTTTTGTATAAAAGATTTGTTGCAATTTGGTTGAGGGCATTTATGAGTTCTTTTGGCATAATGCCCCCTGGTATGACGTATCAAATAACTTTTTCTTACTAATTTTTTACACAGCTCGCACTGCGCTCTGTCTTCTCCTTCCTTCTCATTTTCAACAAAGTCATTCAATTGCCCAGAATTTATATTCTCAGTCGAAGTACTAGACTGCTCTTGATCGGATCTAATGGTATATTTATAATTATTATCCATTATTGAATTGTCTTTTAATACAATATCCCTATCGCACTGCGTAGAAGAATCTTGCCAAGATTTCATTAGAGAATCCCAAGAAAAAATACTCCCCGATTTTATATTTCTACAATCGAAATTATTGTCAGACGATGTTTCGTTATCCACAAAATCATCCTTCCCTTCAAGCTCCACCTGAATAACATTAATAAAATTTCGATTTCTTCCAAATTTTATAAACTCGGAAATGGAAAAAGTGGAGAAACACTACAAAAATTCACAATACTTTATCTCATCGGGAAAAAATTGAAGGACGAACAACAAATTATTCAATTTTTGTTTGTGCTATTTTACCGTTTTTGGATTCTCGGTTCGTACGCATTCTTTAATCCGTCCAGCTTGTGCACATCGAGAAAATGTGGTGGTAGCGCCGATATAAGGCAACTCTTCCTTAATGTATGTTGATGGATATTCATCAACACACTCTTGACAATTTGATGAAAGTTCCGTGGTTGTTTCATTATTTTTCACTTTGAATGCCGCACTGTGATTTGTTTCCATCACAATATTGTGTGTTGTAAATTTCTTATCATTTATTCTTCATTCCAGATGAAAATTGGAGGCTGGGTTATGTGAGGTTAGGTCAGGATTTCATTCGCTCTTCTTGCTTTTCAAATTCTTCACAATTTATTATACGCGTAATTTATTGGTACTCGTTTACTTGAAGGTTTGAAATAACTTTCACCGTATGTTTTTATTATTTTCAGAGTATTTACGGGGTTAAATGTGTAGTGGAAAGTTTGAATTCCGAGCTGTCACAGGTAGTTCCTTTGCAACCTGAAATTACGCAAGATGATAATCTAAGCTTATCAATAAGGTTTTGAATCAATTTTATACAATGTACCGCAACACTATTCAAATTATATCAATCGATAAAATTAGCATTTGTAGTAAATAGAGATGACTCTTCAATCAAATCCCGTATTACAGCAATCAGTATCATTTGACTCGCGATTTCGATGATTCCAGTGGACGATTCCGTAGAAACCTTAAGCTTGATTGACAATTCTCATGCAGCGAACTGTTCACGTTTTAAGGCCTGTTTTTACTCTGGCGCCAAAATATTCGGAAAATTGTCAAAATAACGCAAAAATCTGATAGCAATGTATGCATGCATACGATGTAATATTGAACGAAAATCAATAATGAATTATGAAGGGTATACATCATAAACTGTGACTTCACCTTAATTACATATTATTACTTCATATTATATTATATAACTGCATATTATGTATGAAGAATATAATAAAAAATGCAATGGAGCTTATTGTTGTGTTTTTATTCTATCATTTATTTACACACAAATATATTAAATTAATCATACTTCTTGATTTACATAGTAACAACAACTGCAGTTATCGCATCTCTCATTAACGAAATATTATCAACTCTGTATAATAGAAAAGCACAAATGGAAAAAATGGATATAATTTTATGCCTTAACTGAACTAAATTAATCTCTACATACATTTATAATCATTAATCACAACCTTTGTTGTGTTAGTGTTTAGTTCAAGAACTTCAAGAGGCATTTATTTCGAATTCACAATTATACATCATACCAATGAAATACGAGATAAACAAAAAATTGATAATAATAGATACGCTTCACGTCAAAAAAGTACTCCGTCTTTTTCTGAAGAATCTTCGCTCCATTTTTAATATTGCTGCATTGTCACAGGTATTAGGCATCAATAGACCTAAGATCACTTCAAAAATATAAAATCAATCTTATGTAAAGCTGCACAACATGAGTGCAGTCAATTGTCTGATTGGAATTCATCCTGTTTGGTGGTGGCTAAATCTGAGAATTGACTCCAATATTTTCAATCAATTTGTTTTTACTATACATATACTTTACTCCCTTTTTTTTGTCTATTTTTTGTTCAATATTTCTATCATTAAAGTAGATTTTATTACCAAAATACAAATTGTGTCAGCACGGTATAATAAATGTGAAAAACGTGTATCCTCTTGAAAGGCTCCGCAGTTGAAATAGTACAGCTAATTCACGTCGTACTACATCAGATTGTGAATGGAAGAGACATTTTTTGCACAGCAATTAGTTGTACAAGTTAATAAAAAATATGTTTTTGGTTATTGCAGTGTAGAACAGTCTGCCGCGATCATAAGGCTTCTACTGGACAAGTCAAAAGAAAAAGAACACAAAATTGAGAAAATTGAAAGAAACGTCAGAGCTGAAGATTGCAAGAACTCGTAGATCAATAATCATTGAATTAGAATCCACTAAAATGAATGATTTTGCAGAAAACAATAATAAGCTTCATTCAATGTTCAAACCGAAGATTTTCAATCTCTAGAAGAGCACCGTCCACATACAACGAGTCAAATCAAATGATTCTTACAACTGCAAGCAATTATGCTGCCACAGACTATAGAAATATGGCATAATAGTCGTCTTGTTTTGCAGAGACAAATATACAATTCAGACGGAGCTACTCTAGATAACAAAAATAAAAACATAAAACAAAATATATATATTTGCATATCTAATTGCAGACATGTTCATTGATTATTCTTTTAATTTTTTGTTTTCTTTTTTTCTTCTGGCATCATGGAATCACTGTATTTTAAATTCTATTGCTTACAGAAATTTCATATTATTTACAATTTGCCCTTTTAAAACTCAAGTCCCCATATAACAAGAAAAAATAAAATAAAATAAAAGAGAAGAGAAGTAAACAAAAAATAAGAATGTTGCTACCAAGAAAAGTAAAAATATGATATTTTCAATAATATTATAATACTAGGCAAGAAGAAATAATAATATCACGGTCTGAATTTGTCACAGCTTCTCACTTATCCTGGCATTTGCTTTCTCTCGTTCTCTCTAATTGTATTCGTACATATAATATGAAAATCTTGATAACACAAGCTCATGAAAGTTAACATATACCATTGGCAAGAGAGTTTTTCTTTAAGCAATAGTATTTAAAACATCAAGTACGTATACACTGTTGTCTAATTAATCTTTACAGTATATAGAAAACCTGATTATACATATAGATATAGAGAGATAATAATTCTTAGCAATATATTATAATTACCATTCGCCCTTATCGTAAACAAAAAACTATTGGCAGAATAAAATCAATGTTGTTAATAATACATAATCTTTGTTGTGGTTTTTCATGCCAGAATAGTTCTTTTCATCAAGGGTATACACGCTTATAAAGATTTCATGCAAGAACACAAACAAGAATCAACATCAATCTTGACCCCTCGGTTATAATTCAATAAATGAGAAAACATTCGAGATATTTGAGGAAGAAATTCTGAATGTTTTATTCACATTGTCACTTATTCACTATAGTATAGCAACTATTTAAAATACTTCCAGATGATTTAGAATGTTATTGGATTTTCTCAGTTCTTATGTGTGTTCACCCCAATTAAACCTTTCTTTGCGTTCACCTATAGTATGTAATAAAAATCTATCTAATAATATATATATCAATAATATTAATAATAATTCATTTTCTTTGCACATAGTTTAATGTAAACGAAATCGTTTCGAGATAACCTTTCAATTTAGAGCAATTTCAATTTCTGACAAGAATAGAGCTGTAAAGGCTGCTAAAAGATGCTTCAATTTTTCTTACGCTATTACCAATGGCTCGTCGTCAGAGAAGCCTCGAATAACAGGACTGTCCTCATCATCTATTGGATAAACAAATCAATTTAAGATTGAGAAATACAGCCACGATTTTCTGAGAAGTTCATAAAAATTCCAAGAAATGTGATTAATTTGTCATTTGGAACTTACCTAAGCTATCAGTAGTGCCAGGAAACGTGGCCTGCCCACGTCTTGTGTCATAATGACTATTTGCGAACTGCGTAAAACTGTTGGAAAGCCTCCTATGCCGCACCACAAAGTATCCAAGAGCAGCCCCCAATGCGATAATGAGGATACATATTGGAATTGCGAACGAGAGAACGTTCGATGTGTAAATGGTAAGCGGTTTAGCTGCTGTTTGAGAAAATACAATGCATGAGGACAGAGGAAACATCAAATTACATGTTCTAAGAAAAAGTTAGACAGCAAAGAATATTACTTTCGATAGTTTCATAAAATTTGTTCTAGAAACTCACTTCCAGGGTTTTCGGTGCTAACAGTTTCACTTAGTCGACTGCGATATCCATTTTCTGTAACGAGTCTAACAGCGAATGAATAAATGACATTGGTCTGCGCATTTTTATAGAAAAACGGAGGTTCACGAACTGCGAATTTTTCAGCAGTAGTTTCATTAATTTCTCGTTCACCAACAGATACCAGTACATCGAAATGATATTTAGTACCGTTGCTTAGACTTTCTGATAAATCATGTTCCTGCCAGTATACAATGTACGTTGAATCCTCAGGCAGAACCTTCAACTGATGAGGCGGTAATATTGGCGGAGCCAAATATTTAACTGCTTGACTAGGAATAGCATCGGGAACATCAGTCGCTACAGTTACACAGTATTCTCCACCGTACTGTATGCCTTGGAACCGGTGTTTTAATGTTGTATCATTTGTTGCGACCAATGATACTGTCCTTACTAGATTATGTGTTAGCTCTGTGACTGTTATCTGAAAAAAATAAAACAGAAATCAAAAATAGATAAATAATAGCATATCATGGTATCTATACAACTATGTAACATGTATTCAATATTTTTTTAATACCGTATAAACAATCGGCTCAGTCATTCTGGGACAGCTTGAACTCCACGATACGATAATCTCATATTTTACATCCGAAGGTGTAACTCTCAGATTCTTAGGTGCCGCTCTAGAATTGTAATGAGTAGATATAGTGTGTGGAGGGGTTAATGGACCTGCTCCAAAATCACCCAAGACGCCAACTGCAAACATGTATGTTTCACAAGCTTGCAAGTTCCTGATAGCAGCTGTTAAATTCATTGTAGTAGTTCTTGGTTCTGCAAGAAGGGGAAAAATACTCTTATGTTATCTATATTTTATGATTGATTCAGCTTTTATACATGACTGACGATATCAATGGATCGTTATTTCAAATTACTGATTTTAACTTCTCACGTCTTTTTTTCAGCTACACACCTTTGAATAAGTCCTGCATATTCAATGCGTAATATATTCCATACTGCCATTTAATTTTTCGAGAATCTTTTGGAGGATCCCAGCTGAGTTTCACAGTTGTTCCTTGATCTTTCACTGGAGATGCTTGGAAATTGGATACAGTCGGTAATGGAGTACCAGTTGTAGGAGCGCCGATCATAACACCTTTTCCAACATAATTATTTTTGAATGCATTTACTTCAAAAGTGTATAGAGTTCCTGGTGCCAGTTTATTGACAACCACAGAATTAGTGGCAACTGTTATAGTGTGAATAGCAGGATATGGCGCAGGAGCTTTTGGAGTTACGTGATAGCCGCTGACTTGTAACATCTTATCCCAAGTCAATGTAACAGTTGTATTAGTAGTAGCGGTAACAGATAAATTCTCAATATCATCAATGTTGGCAGATCCGTCAAACAATAAAGTTGCAACGTCTGATGAATTCGATTCGTGTTCTCTATTCTTAGCGATGACCCAAAACGAGTAATTCTTACCAGCTTGAAAAGCGGTATCGACGATCAGTGATGTTTTTTGTAGAATAAATAGTTTTGGGGGGTCTGGAGGAGTAGCATATACTTCGTATTGACTAATTGGACCATTAGAATGTATCGGAGGTCGCCAAGACACTTCAACTCGTGTTCCATTCTTTTGTATAACAGTAACATTCCACGGTGGTGAAGGAATGCCTTCACCAGTCATAACATTTAAATATTTTGCCGGTGGAAAAACGGCGTTTTGTCCTTTGAGTTTGACATAAACTGTCAAATTGTATCTTGCGTAAGCTTCAAGATTATTGAATTGATATTCCATATCTTCGATCCAATTGGTAGCATTCTTCCATGTAACATTTGTTTCCACTTTTGCAATTGATGGTAAAAATTCAAAGGTGACGTTATTGGGTATCGGCATCCACCAGAAGTAAAATAAACTAGTGGCGTTAATAGATCTTTCATCAACGCCCATAACCAGGACTTGATATACTCTGGGATTACTATTCTTCTCGCAATCTTTTTCGTCGAACCCATCATAGCAATCTTGATTACCATCACAGAATGAAGTTTTTGGAAGACACCGCGTTTGATCACAAGGAAACTGGCCAGCAGAGCATGGCGTGATTGGAGCAGGACTAGTCTGGAATTGACCATGGCAGCCTAATTCATCACTACTATCAGGACACTCGGCTACAGCATTACAAACACTGCTGAGAGCAACACAGGAGCCATCGGAGCGACATTTAAACTGGTCGACGCGACAACCAATATTTACTTCGTCACAGTGGAGTTCATCCTCACCAGAAGTGCAATCTGGAGATCCGTCACAAACCCATGAATCAGCTATACATGCTCCGTCGTAACATTGGAATTGATGTTCACGACAAATACGAGGCTGTTCTGTACTGGGTGGTGCGGCCGTCGGACCATCTGCATTTCCACATCCGACTTCGTCAGAGTTATCTCCGCAATCGTCAACGCTATCACATTTCCACCAATACGGTACACATTTTTTATTGCTACACCTGAACATCCAATCGCTACAATTATTTGAAAACATAGGAGGCAACAAAGGTGTTTGAGTAGTGTAGGTACAGTTAACTTCGTCTGAACCATCTGTGCAATCGTTGTCTCCATCGCACACCCAAGATCTATATATACATCGTTTTGTAGAATTACATGTAAATTGCCAGTTCTCACACTCTTGAGTTTCACATGATGCTTCATCAGTACCATTTTCACAATCGCTTTCTCCGTCACATTTCCAAGACATTGGAATACAAGTTCGATAATTACTTTTGTTGCATAGGAACTGTCCGGTTTCACAAGTAGTCGGTAAAACAGTAGAACAATTTTTCTCATCTGAACCATCACGGCAATCCTTTTCTCCGTCGCAATACCATCTATGAGATATACATTGGCCGCTGTCACATTTAAATTGTGCATCTGTACAATTTGGATAACTACAGTGTAATTCATCCGTGTTATCAATGCAATCGCTGTCAAAATCGCAAACCCAATATTTTGGGATACATTTGTCATCGTCGCAAGCAAAATGATTTGGTTCGCAGGAAGCTCTATTACAATGAAGTTCATCTGAATTATCTCCGCAATCGTTATCACCATCACATTTCCACAATTCAGGTACGCAAACTCCGTTACCGCAAGCAAATTGATTTGCAGAACAAGTACTAGCCACTCTAGGACAAGTAGAGTTGGTGTAGGCTGGTCTTCCTCCCGGACAAATACATTTTCCTGTGCTATCCGTCTCCATACCATCAGGACACAGGCATACATATTGGTTATTTGGTGCACCGAGGCAAATATGAGAACATATGGTGGTGTTTGCGCATTTATTAGTGCCAACTTGCACGCTATTTGCAAATACTTTGAGGTCCATTAATCCAACGAGCTGTCCCATAATCGTATTTAATCCTAGACCATGATCTTTATCAGCCACAAATATCATAGATTGTTTCCAATCATCCCAGTACATATTGTCTTTGAATACAGCGACGGCAAAAGGATGAGCTAGTCTATCGTCGTGTTCAAGAATCTTCTTGAATCGTTGTCCGTCGAGATCTGATGACCCGATGTAATCAAGTTTAGCATCTACCCAATATATTCTTTCAGCAATATGATCAATAGTTATTCCATTCGGCCATTCAACTGTGTCTTTATTGAAAAGTCGTTTCACATTTGTTCCGTCTAAGTTTGCTCGGCATACAGATGCATCGCCTGGAGCCCAGTCGGTCCAAAACATGTAACCATTCATTGGATGAACAGTGATGCCTCTTGGTTTTTTGAGCTTATCTGATCCTAGAATTGTTCGTCTCATTCTCCCCATAGTAGAAACATCGACTCTGATTATTTCTATCCTCATCTTAACACCGTCAACGAAATAGAGAACCTTTGAAACCCAGTCGAAAGCCATACCCTCAATGGAACTTAGATCGGTTTCAACTAAAATTTCTGGGTAGGTTGTGCCATCTCTTAAACACTGTCTTCCTATCGTGTCATTTACAATGTCAGCCCAGTAGAGGCAATCATGTTGTAAGTCAAATTCAATTGCGATTACATTTTTTAAGCCATGAACAGGCATTGCCTCTAATCTTGACTCTTTTAAATCAATTCGTGATATATGATCTCTTCGGGCGACCAATAAGAATTCGGAAATTGGTTTCATGGGGCATGGGATCTGTAACATAATTATACCACGTAACGAATCATACAAGACCTCGAAATAACACGAAAAAAATAATAATACTCTACCTCATCAGGTTCAAAATTCCTGGCTAAGCCTCCTGAGCACTCATCGTCTTCTATCTTGCGATACCCTTTTGTACGATTGTAGAAGAAGCCTGGTTTACAAGTCTGAGGTATTGCATAAGGATCATAACCAATTGGTGCTGACTTGTTACGAATACAATGATAGGGATGCACAGTATTATAAAATCCTAAATCACAGCGGTAATCCTTAGCATCACACAAACAAACATCGAATCCAACAGGTCTGTCGTAATTAGCTCCGGTATAACAATTAGCACGCATAGCTCTTCTCTGATAAGTTTCTTTCTTCCCAAGGACACAAGCCATTGTAGGTTGTTCCGTAGTGCTCGGAGACCAGAACTTAAAATCATCCTTTGTGCAATCTCTGGCAAATACTTTTCGTAGATCTACTTTAACGATTAGCCATTGGTGTTGACCACTTCCTGAACCAAACATTGTAAACACGGTTGTATTTTCTCCCGGTTCAGTCATCAGTCCATAAACTCTCAGCATATCTCCGTTAAATTCATGGGTATGCCAAGTTTCTCCTTCGTCCGTCGAGTACAAAATATCCCTAGTTTCACCACGTGATTTGAAATATTTAACAGCAACTAGAACGCCACCATGATCCCCCATGTTAAAGAAATAATAATCTTTCAAGACTTGTTTCCATGTCAATCCAGCATCTCGGGATACAAAAACACCCGGATGACCTTTAAGACTCTTTCCAATAACTCCTGTAGCTATTATTATTCCGGGTGCTGATTTGGAACTCATTATAGAAACTGATCTAGTCGCTGGATAAAGTTGACTGAACTTCTGGCTCAAATGCAAAGAACATGTTTCCTCGTGGCATGGTATGAAAAATCCATCGTTATCAACTTGTGGTGCTTTAATTGGGTTCCAACTTGCACCATGATCATATGTTATCAGAGACACGAGATGTTCGGGTCCAATCAATCTGTCTTTTGGTAAATCTTTTACTTGTGATGCTATATAGATACCACGCAGTCCTTCCACTTTGTACAAGTCTGTAAAAGCCTCGTCCGAAACATCACTGAAGAAGCAAATTGAATCAAATTAGATCTGATATTTTGCTTAAATTATGTAGATTATGGCCATCTACATGTTCCAATTTATTCATATGCATGAAAATAGAAAGTTCTGTGAAACTTGAATTACTGTTAAAATAATTAATTCAATTTTATTTACTTGAGCCAGCTATCCTTCCACGTACTGTTTGGAAAGAAAGTTACAACTCTTTCCAGAGATAATGTGAACGCAATTTGTTCATTGGCAAGAATTTCCGAAATATAAAGATTGACCAAGAACTCAGTATGGGAAACTGCGACTAGAACTCGATTATTGGAAACATCGGCAATGTGATAATCTCTTCGATCTAATTCTGAGTTGAATTGAGCTACTACGAATGGCCGTTGTTTGTACGACACATAGAGGTCCAAGTTGTTCTGAAAAAATAGTATTTACGTTATTCAATCTCAACATTCGTCCACATATGTAGAAATAGCTTTTGTAAAATATCAAGAATAGATTAAAATGGATAAAAATCTACTCACATCTGAACTTTTCTTTGTCGCAAACATGTAGTCACCTCTGATTTGAAAATCTTGAACATGAGCTATAACAACTGTGAAGTTGTATTCTGAGTGGAACAATCCTTTGCTAGAGAGAACTGTACTCACGCCAGATGGCTGTTGTCTTTCAACCAATAGCTCCTTGGGTTGTGTAGATGTCCAGAAAAATGCCTTCACATATTCTTGCACAACAACCCAAGTTTTTCCCAAATCTCTTGTGAGCCATAACTAAAGAATTTAAATTTATTAGGAATGCAATTAATTCGATCCAACTGATTAATCTTTTTTGTTCATATGATAATGTCTCACCTTACGTTCAGGGTCAACTTTGTCTAACGCTAAGAAAGTAAGCGGATCATCTTCGTGAAATGAAATATCGCTTGGATGGAATGGCACATTTTGTCTGGCAATATCTTTGCCATTATTCCAAGTTGTGAATATCAGTTGATTTGTGCTATCAGCGAATACGCACTAAAAACATGAACGAGATTGGATATAAAGATATTAAACTTATACGCAGATTGTCAGGTAGTGTGAGAAGATTGTATTTATAACCCAGACATCATTCGTTATCGGTAGCTTTAAGAAATATATCTATTTTGATTATTACAATTGATTAAACTCAGATAAAGAGACATAATTATCAAGTGAAAAACGTATCTTATAAGCTTTCACATAGTAACAGAATAAATCAACAATGTAAACATAACGAAAAGAAGGTTCGACAGTAGACACGGAGAAAAAAAAAAAAAAAATTAAATATGTACATTCTACTTAAAAAAGAACTGATTCAAGGAAAGCGATAACTATCTGTGTATGAAGCAATACATAGAAATATAACGCTTCATTATACAATGAACGAAAAAGTTTTGCACAAGTATGATGAAATCATTCAAGGAATTTTTATTCGGTCATTTCTCTCCAATAACACAGAATTGTTCGTTATATTTTTCTTATAAGCTAAGGCTGTTTGTATTCACAGAAAAGGTTCAAATTCATCTTCTAGGTCAACATTGAGATATCTCAAAATTAACGACATCTCCTTACATGAGTGTTGAATTTTGGATGATTGTAGAACTTGTCCAGAGTTGCATATCCCACATTAGGATCATTGGAGTCAGATATTTTAAACTTATCTGTTTTGTTTTCAAAGGTGTCCCCGTAATCGTAGCTGATATAAACGGAACTGGGATTAGTTGATACTGGTAAACGAACCAGAGGTGTACTGTCCCGTGCCAGGCAAATTATCACATTTGAACCTTCACCAACCCAATGTACCATCAATTGCTGATGAGAATCATTTAAAGCGTTCAGCTGCAAGAAATTCAGATTTTATGGCAAACCATTCTAACGCTACACTAGATAATACAAGGAAAATAAAAGATGCCGTCAAGAATAATGTTTGAAAAACATCACGAGTTCTTAATTGCCAATAACTGGTTCTATGTTTGTATTAAATTTTGGCCAGCCGCCGAAGTGAAAGTAATATTCTTGGGTAAGATACACTCCATTCGATAAATCTCACTGAAATACTAGATTGTAACAGGTTTGACATGCAATTAAAACCAGCTGGATTATTGAGGAAGAGTTCTAAGGAATAGATAATATTATTCTGAAGAATAAAAACAAGTTGTGTCGGGGGGGGGGAGACCAACATTATTATTTACGTTTGAGTATCAGTGGCATTGAAAGATCGATAGGAGTTGAATGTTACATAAAAATATTACTTCGACTTGCTGGGATAAAACGAGAAAGAACTAACTAATTTATGCAGCAGCACATCGTAAGTTCTTTCTTCTTAGAATTCTTCAGTTAACAAAACAAATCAAAAAAATTCTTTCGGGGAATACCACACATTTCAAGGTTATTTTGATATACTATATGTATATATATATAATATGAATTATAAATGCATCACTAGTAAAAAGTTTTTGAATTATGTGGACAAAGTTGACTGGAGAATTAAACATCACAAGCTACAACATTGTATTTTAGTTCGTTGTTGGATGAGTGAATTCCTTGGCATCAACTGAATAGAGAATAATGTCTAAAGCTACTCAGTGAGAGATTTTCTTTTCTGACTCTTTTACAGTTATTCGCAGCGAAAGTGAACGCATATTCAGAAAACAAGCTTCTGATATGGTCATATGTGGTTCAAGTCAGCGAAATTATACAGTATATCAGTTTTACGATGCACACTAATAACTGCATATCTTATCTTCCTCAGTACAAATTTTACATACTAGGGCCGCTAGATAAAAATTGAGTCTTAGAGCATTTTATGTTTTGAATGAACAAAATAATTGAGAACGGAAATATCAGAACGAGAAATTTATTGCATTTGAAATTTACTGAAATTCACAAAATTCTTGTAATAACCAGTGATATTTTTTCCAGCTTTATATCCATATACGTACTAATAAACTTGATTGGAACTTTTTAAGTGATTACATTTAGCTTGTGATTGAACACAACTTCCGTGAATTAATATTTCTCAGTAATCTTGTTGAGCCTCTCTTTTTTCTCTGTATTACCTATCTCTTATTTAAATAATATATCCATTCTCTACGTCAAAGCTTGTTTCAGGATAAAGAAGCCTTTGTTTGAACAGAAGCAACGTCGACGAAAGTACATGGACAATGTACATAGATACCAATAGATACTTCAGAAGTTAGACATAAAAATAAAGTGTATTGAATTATAAAATGATTTTTTATAATAGCATCTGATTAATATTAGACCAAAGTTCATGGCGTTGACGTTGTAACAAACCAGGAAAAATAATATCAGCTCATTCAATGCTGAAATGTGGCAAAAGATTGCGCTTTTTGCCACGATTTGGTGTTGATGCATTTTTTTGACGTTTTGGCGCTGTAAGAGCTGGAATTATTTCTTGTAATTTGGTTGAGTTGACGTCATAAACTCTCAGGTGATTGAATAGTAGATAGAGTCATTAGATTTGAAAAATATTTGTACTTCTAAGTATAGAAAACTATTAATAACGGCATTATAACCAAAATAATGAACAAATAGATGAATTGGAGGGAAATTGAGTAGTCTTTTTGTAACATTTATTTTCACCTATTGTTTATAACAATCTCTTCATATAGTTTAAGCAACTCAATCATATCATTCTAGAAATGAGTTAAAACCGCAGTGGTCATATGACTAATGGCATACATAGTAGATAGAGAGACAGCTATTTGTAGAGAAAACATGTCACAAGAGAGTGACAACTGAATAACTACTGAGTCATTGAGATGCCGTCGAACGAAAAATATCATTTCATAATGGGAAGTTGAAAAATAGCGTAAAATTGAAAATGCTTGAAACATAAGAGAAAAGAATCACACTTCAATGAGGTTATAATGTAGGTATGGTGATAAGACAACAGGGGCAAATGTCAAGCAGATGTCATGAAAACTAGGTATCAAGTGTATATTTTTAGGTGAAAGTCATACATATGAAAAAATCTTAGTTATAAGGCTTTTGCTGCAACGAACTACTGCCTATAATAGTTACACAACTACATACGGAAGACATATGTACGTAGCTATAGTATATAAACTTGTGAATACATCAGGAATATTGGCTGAGTAAATTACGCGTAGAAGTGAAGCGGTGAAGAAATGAAAAGAATAATAATGATAATAAAGTAATGACATT
The DNA here is from genome assembly GCA_963170745.1 of Phymatocera aterrima. Taxonomy (NCBI): domain Eukaryota; kingdom Metazoa; phylum Arthropoda; class Insecta; order Hymenoptera; family Tenthredinidae; genus Phymatocera; species Phymatocera aterrima. Next base: position 19,269,110 of record OY720660.1, read on the forward strand.
TTTTACTGAACACTCTAGAACATATCTAAACGTAAATGTCATTCGAATTGACGTTAAGAAAAAAACGAAAACAACTCGCGTTGTGTGTATGCATGTAGTATGTATGAGAATGCACAACAGTTTGGAGAAGATATGTAATAATCTATGGTTGTTGATAAAATACTAGAGAAATAACCAGAACACTGATTTTCAAACAGTAATCAAGCATTATCTCCACAATGAGAGATGAATAATTCAAACCTTAGTTGTGATATTGGGATTATTAGCCGAAACATCTCTCTGGACACGGTTGAATGTTTGAAATTCATCGTCGTCGTTTGTAACACTTGTAACAACGTATGACTTTTTATATTGCCTAATGTCATCACTTTCCACAATATGGAGATTATTTGCTCGATCACCAATCCTCTGAGCGTTATTACAATTGATTAGTAAAAATATATTCACAATTAACGTCAAGTGATAAAACGCCGATGTCGCCCGAGCGGCCATCTTGTCTACACTGTGCTTTTAATCACAACTTTTAATTGAGCGGGTTGGTATTGGAAGGGGTGAACAAAAGACGTGAGATCCCCCAAACAAGTGGCTCTACTCTTCAATACGCATGCGCCAGAAGAGCGCCATCCTCATGACCATGCCAGCGTTGAGTGTACCCTTCTACACTCAACGATGCCAGTATGCTCATGGAATGATTGCTTATTCGTTACCGCTGCCCCAGGTTGATTGAGAACAAATTTTAATTAACAATTTACTCATCTATCAACGACCCCGATACGTAATTCTTGAAATTATTTGCAAATACAATTCAATACCCACCTGAATATCATGACGGAAATTGAGAGAAAAAATTTAGATACCGCATATTATTAAATTATTAGTATAATTTGCTTTTCAGAATTCTACGTTGGCAAACTTCGTCGGCTAATAACATATTACTTAGTTTACAGGATTGATAAAAACAATTAGAATTATATTTCCTCAGTAGATTCATTTTTCATTCTTAACATACGTATATTTCGATACGATTATTATACACGTCATATGATACGGTGCTTATCTGCATATAGTATGCACCTCCTCCGACACGTAACACCCTTATATGCGTATTATATTATCTTCATCATATATATGCAGCATGCATATTATGATATTGTTATCCCACCCACCCAGTAAATAAATATTCCAAAGAAATCCAATGTTCAAGTTAACGGATGAGTAATAGATTTTAATGTTTCCTCCTCGGGCATAATAATAAATGTATATGAGATAATGGCGTTAATTTCCGGATGCTAGTGACTCCGCTGCCGTGCTTCCCCGCTTCCCTTGTAGTATGTCATCAGTCCCAGTCCTGTGCATGATTAACTATGGACCATGTGATGAACGCGTCGTTGCACATAGATACTCATTTCTTGTATATACATAGGTATAGCACTGTGCCTCTAGCTAAAGCCAACGTAAATATGATACAGACGTATGCAGTCACTCGAGCGTTTCGTTCCTTCGGGAAATATCTACGCATACATACACTATATGCATGCAATGTGTTTCAAACACCATTTCAACTCTTTCAAGTACCAATCTGGACGAAAATTATCGAATGAAACGTTCCGAACCCTATACGCCCCCTAAATTAAGCCCTTCCAGAGTCCAGACTTCCAACTCCACTGCCTTTGACTGCTGTGAACTAGTTTGATAAAAGAATAGTAATGATCATGCGTTACATACATCAACCATATACTTGTACAAATGATTCATGTTCTTGATGAAATTTTTCAATAATAAAAAACGTTTACAGCTGAAAATTCTTCAACGATGCAGAATGAAGTTAGCTCCGAATGGAACTTTTCACATGATAAGAGCGTACACTCAACGATAAGAGATACAATTGTATGTTGTACAACATCGTGGATATATTTTCAGAATAAAATATATGTTATCAACAAAAAGTTATCACAAGTTATTGAAAGATTCTGAAAAATGTATTTCATGCAGTGAAAATTAGTATTTATAGTTAGAAAAAAGAAAGACAATATTGCAAAATGTATTGTAATTGTGGACACAAAAAAGGATTCATGTGTGACACTCAATTTTAGTCGATGAGTTTTTCAACAATGATTTATTAGAAGCATTCACATTGTTGTATTTCGTTATTTATCATTATTATTCATTTATATTTATAGTTGTGGCTCACAATGACCATTTTACTGTGGCTGTTGTTACTCGTTATGTAAACATTTCCAGGCAGTGACGTTATACGCATTATTCAAAAATCAACAATAACAAATTCGGAAATTATATACTTGAACAGGTTTTTGTGACCTGAGCAAAGATAGGCTTTTGCTGTAAAAGCACGTAGAGAGACGTAAAATACAACTGTGCAAATAAAATTATCATCTAATAGTTTTTCAGTAAATGAAAAACAAGTTATGTATACAAATTCCAGATAATCATCGACAACCTTAAATTCATTATATTAATAAAATATTGCATGAATAAGCTTTTCTCGTTACAACATACAAGCTTCATAATGAAGTATTCAAATTGCCAAAAAAAAGTCTGAAGAATGCATTCAAAATAACTATTATACATAATCTCACATCTGACTTTTCAAAAAGTATACAATACATAATTAAATCAATCCGTTTCGATCATATCGTCATTGAAACATAAATTTGTGTTATCGGGGACATAAATTTACCATTGGAATAGCACAAATGATGTTTCAAATTAAATAAATAGTCATATCAATTGATGGATATGGTATATTTTTTGGTTGTTGTTGTTCTCAACGAGTAAACTAACGGCTGCCAATCATTTCACTATTACTTACATACATACCTATGATGCGTAATTTGATTGATTATTTATATTGCAATTTTTTAGTGAATCACTTAGCACAATTTATTAGTGATTTTATGAATTGATTATTAACACTTTTGTTTATTTTATTTTAGATGTTCAGTTCAGAAAAGTTCTAAAAAAGCAGGGCAAACTTACCATTTTTAATATGTCTATACATAATTTTGGTAAGCCAATCTCGAAAATTCGACAAATTAAATATATTATATTATTAAAACAATCAATATAATACAATTGTATCAATGAAATTTTTCCTTTTTTACAAAAACTAAATAAATAAACCATACACATAGGTATAATCAATCAGCATATAATACAGTAATTGAAGTACAACGAATATAGAGTATATTCTGTAATTGCAAGAGATGAAATCTTGATCAACTTGGAATCGAATACAAAGTGTATATTTATGTTGATTCAGAAATTGTACAAGCGCTACTATACATATGACATACATAAATAAATGCATGAGCAAAAATATAGTATATACCTGTATGTATGTGAGTGAAGATGGTATACCACAAAAATAATAATAATCAAGTATAATAATAGTATGTACTCCGAATTTATTGTATAATAATTGTATATTTGATAATGATAATAATATTCCTTCCCAAGCAGTCATTAAGTCGAAGCCATTTATAGTAGTATATTAATATTCGGTAAACCTAATTGAATGCAAACGTCTTGATGCTTATTTTTACTTTTTCATATTTTTTGTTGTGACTTTTTTTTAATCGTTTTAATAATAATGATTATTTATAACATCGGTCGAATTATGGAATGGTAATGAAACGAAAAAAAAAGCTAAAAATCATTATTGTTCAAAAGATGCCACACATTGTTGTTGTAAGTAAGTAGGTAGGTGGGTTGATAGATAATAGTCGTTGAAATAATGACGAATGTAAACTTTCAATATTGATAATAATGGTAATAATGAATTGAACAAATTAAAAAAAAATAGTTTACCGAATGAAACGAATGTCTATCGTTTTAGATACATTAAAACAGCAGGCATCTAGCATATGGCTAAGAATATAATGTATATATTATATATATATATATATGTATATATATATGTATATAGGTATATATAATGATTCGTGAAACCTTTTTGTAAAGATTTTGCCTTTCGCTAAAGTGGTCTTATCAACATACAATATTTTATATCTTGTATGTAACTTTGCAAAACCCGTTTGTGACTTGTTGGCATTCCTCAATACACAATCCGGACTAGATTTTCGGTCATTGAAATCATATGCTGGTTATTATTCTCTCGTGGTCGTTTTAGCGTGTTTCTTGAATTTACATAGTTAGGATAAAAATTTAGTAGAAAAGGCCTCTTTAGGAAAGAGATGGCTATTACTTGTACAATAATAATTATTCTCTTGAATATTATATACTATAATTATAATCAATCATTTTTCATTTATTATAACTTAGTACGCTTTCGCTTTCTTTCTTTCTTATTTATTTATTTTTTGTTTTCAATTATATTATATATGTATATATATATATGTGTAAAAAAAAACACAGGGCGAACAATATAGTTTGTTTTTATTTCTTTATATTTGCAACGTAACTCGATACCTTAACAACCGATTTTTATAATCAAGAAAAATGATGAAATAATTACTGGAACAAAATTCTTTCACAAAATTATGTTTTTGAATTTCAATTCGAATTCAAATTTTCCTGTTTGAATCAAGTTCACGAGTTACGTTTTGTTTTGCTTTCCTTAAGGAAAATAAAGAACATATTATCTTAAGAAGGCATTAGCGCCCCTAAAGCTGTCCATGAAGTTTACATAGCAAATTTTTTTATAATAAATCTCAAATTCCGATCTTAGGTTCTAAAAAGGTAGGAAAAAAATATTTTTTAAAATATTAAAAAAGTAACAATTAAAAAATATACAAAGCCACCAATATACGTATGTTACACCTACGCCAAAATTCTAAACGCCTGTACCAAACAAGAATATCTTATAATTCGAATGATCTATAGGTATAGATAGAGATAATGACAATATTATAACGGATTTTTATATTCATATTGCGGCTCGTATGATACAGGCTGCAATTGCTCCAAAGATGGCTGAACAAAAAATGACATATGGCCTAACTTATTTTATTTCTTCATCAATTTTTCTCAATTAGACTATAATATTTGGGATTTTGTAGAATTTTTTTTTTAATTATTACGAGTTTTTAATATTTTTCTTTTGTAATTTGATATAATTTTTCTTCTTTGTTTTCTTTCATTTGCAATAAAAGTATTTATAACGTAACTTTCAAATGTAAAATTTATTAAGCAATTCTATTATAGTAAACTGCCCCGTGTCATCATGGCTCAAACTGTTTAGACGATTATCACCAAACCGATTCTAGTTTTTGTCGGATATTACTTACTAAAATTAAAATAAAATAAACATGAAATATTGTACAATTTAATTTTAACACAGTTTTGGAATTTTCACTTTGTCACTTTAAACTTATATTCGCAGTAAAATATCATCGAAGCAATGTTTGAAGCTGTACTATAATATCTTTATTTCAAGATGATATAAGAAAAATATAGTATTTTATCATAAGACAATGCGCATCACATACTTTAAGGCATTGCTATTATAATTTGCATTGTTTTTTGAACACATAAAACACAGTGTCAAAATTATTCGACTTCATTTGTTGAATTAAAATTATACTTTACACAGGTAAATTAATGAACAAAACAAAATAAAAAAAGTATTGTTTGCCTATGATATTAAAATATTCCAACTCATAATTTGATAACACTAAACTGAGGGGAAGGAGAATGAAAACATTGAAATTATAAATTTCCAAACAAATATGTATAGAATCAGCCACGTTAACACGGGACATTGGATTTTATTTTTCCTTAACCAGTGTTTTCTCTTAGTGATATCGTGATAAATTTAAATACCTACGAGGTTTTATTATTAAAAAAAAATTAAACAATGTCCACCAAATTTTCAAAAATCTTAATAATATGCCAATAATCTCGAAAAAGATTTCTTTGCACTGAATTATAATTGTTTCAAAAACTTTTTAAAGCGAATTTGATTTTTGAAAATTACATCGATTTTCATTCTTAGTATTTGTCTACAGGATTTCTTAAACGTGTTAAATAATTAATTACCAGTGCTGCTTTAGAGCAGTTTGACGGTTTTCAGCTAAGCGATATCCGACAAAATGTTTTTATTTCTTGTTTTTATTATTTCTTTTTTTTTTCAAATTTTATTTGTTGCGTTGGCGCGTACTGGCGGCTTTCTTAGCACGCTTCACTGCTCCACATTAGCTGAAAATGAAAGAAGTTGAGAAATTAATACACAATTATTAATACTCCTCAAATTCAGGGTGTCGGCGTAATTGCAATATGTATAATAACAACTAAAATAAATGGGCAAGTACTAAATTGTATTTGTGTTGAATACAGATTCCAGTACTGAATTCACCACAAATATGGTGAAAATTGGAAAGAAATCATTTCACACTTGATGAACCATGAGATTTGGTAATGTCCCTTAAATGAAATTAAAAGCAAATTGTAAAAAATGATAACAAAAATCGATGATCGACTAATAAATATGATAAAAGTAGACTAAATTACTGCATATTATTGGCAAACGATTCATTTCATCAATTATCAACAATCCACAGTAATAACTACAAAATAACAAAGGATAACCAAAGATGTAAAAATGACTAAGTTGACATATTAATTACAGGTCCGCAAGAAGACAAAAATAAACCCAGTTATTGTGAATGATATACACATGTCTAATTTAAGACTGTGAGGAATAAAATAGGTCTATAACAGGTGCACGCAAAATCATACCGTGCTCACGTCAGTGTGCTTCATATATTTCTCTCACTATAAGATCAATGGAATGATAATGAGTAGTGAAATTATCGAATATCTTTTATACAAATACAAGATATTGTAAAATATTCCTGAACTTTTGAGTTAACGGTGCCAGTGCGGCAAATAAGTTTTAGAAATATAATAATTTTTCATCAATGATAAAATGATAAAATTTATTTATTCACTGCCACATCGAAATATGTTAAGTAGTACGTAGATACTGTTTGGTTTTTATTTATTTACTAACTGGATACTGTAAAGTTTATTACAGCACGCTGTATACATAGTTTTTACCTAATTGAGGGGGTTGAAAAAAATCAATAATCCAAAGTACGCAGTATATATAAAGTTCACTGAACTATCAGCACGAGACACAATGACCTTATTTTCATATTTTTTGTATATACATACTATAAAGTAGATATATATATATATATATATATATAAAGGCATATATATATATATATATAGGGAGTGGTACTTTTACATCATTCCGCATCGACAATTGGAAGAACATTCTTCTCAGGTTTGCAAAGAAATAATTATAATGCAAAATCAATATAATATAATATAATATATTCCATAATATAGTATAAAGAAAACGATATCAAAGTAAATAAAAGGAATATATCAACAAAACAATTTCACTTTCACGTGCAAATACAGACAATAAATATACTATTGTATGGTGCGACTCACCGCATCTAAATGTTGTTCCAATTGTGTACCGGTTCTTAAGTTTCTTTCGTTTTCGTTTTTACTTTTTCGCTTTTCTAAAATATGACAAATGAGATGTGATCTGTGTGCTATCTTCTAACTTTTATTTAAACTATTCACGAGTAGGGATATTCAAGTAGTACTGACCATTAACTAATACTTTATATCTGAGGCACTGAGCATGCGTTATCGGATGAAGTATCTGATGTTACAATTTATCATTCGAATTCAAAAGTATTTTTGTGCTCAATACAAATTTCCTTTCAAAGTTACCATCAGAATGAAGAAAAAAATTATCACATATTCAGAAGATAGAGAGTAAACCTTTTCCCTACAGTGACTGTGCATTACTTCTTCATGATTCATAAAAAATGATATAATATACATAAGCACTACGACAATTTCGATACAGTAGAACAAAACTTTGAAATTAAAAATTCTCCTCGCTTTTTTTTAAGTACAGCTCTCATTAATACTTCGCTATATTCATAAATTGCCAGAGAGAAAGATGTACAGCATTTCCGTTCATGGGGAAACGGAAATTGTTTCTTTGTAAGTATAAATTTGTAAGTATAAATTTGTGATTTTGCCAACTGGATTCTCGGAGCCACACACTTTTTGTCACTTACTTTTTCTTGAGTGTGAAGAAACTACGCCGCTTGGTTTCAGCTTGCGTAGGTGCTGGCAGAGTATGCGCTCTGGATGTACTTGCGCCTGACGCACCTTGCGCAGCCTGATTCAACACTGATACCCATTCCAGCATTTCCGCGTCATCTTTAGCCTGGAAAAGGAAGTCTGCACCACTTTGAGACCTGGAAAATCATCCGTTTTATATCAGTTATGAAATACAAACCAGATTTTCTGAATGATTAATTCCAATTCACGCAGTATTTACTGCAACACTTTGAGCTTACTTGACTCGGAAGACGTGTTTCTTCTTCGTGTATTCACTGGCAACAATTACAGTAGCTCCTCTAAGATCCAGAGACGGCTCTCCTTTGTATGGCTGGTCAGCTGCAGCCTTGTAAGACTTTTGATCTTTATAAGCTACCAAGTTTTGCCCACGAACAACCATGTATAGTTTATCCCACGATCGATTCGATGCTTTTTTTGTAGTACTTTCCCATTCGTGTTTTCGCGTCAATGTTCCTTCGAATTCGTCATCACCAGGGCTTCGTTGTTCTGTAGATTGAAAATAAACGCATGTTACGGTAGTTTCGTAATTATTATAGCGCTAGCTAAGTCGTCCAAACTAATAGAAACTATTGTGTGAGATCATCGACTCTTCACACCTTTTTGTGAACCTCGTTTTGTGTGTTTCAAGTCCTGAAAAGTAATCATACAATTTCAAGATGCTTTATGATTAACATATTATCCTATCCTCTACACATTTCAAAGATCTGCGGAATTGTGTGAAAAAAATATGTGAATGTTAATAAAAGCATGCCCATAATGTGGAGATATATATCTTAGAATGAACGTGCTTCTTCGATATGTGGATATAACACAGCCGATGTGACACCTGAAATTAACGACGAGCACCATTAATCTATTTTCTTGAGCACCTATCTTATTGACTGATTTATATTTATACCAGAACAATTTTCAGTTGGCCAACTACTTTGAACCTGCAGCATAGGTAGTACAAAATATGAATTGAAGAATTTCAGAACGAGAGTGGTATTTTATATTTTCTGATTTTCGGCCAAGATTCACAAAGTCGTTTTTACTCTGGAAACTGATCCCTGGGAAGTACCAAACACTGTTGAATGTAAATTTGATTGATATGATGAAGGAACGCTATTGCTTACCAGTATAGCTATGATCATCATCGCTCACGCCACTTCGATCCAGACTGGGTGACTTAGTTGATTTTTTCCATCGGAAACTTCTGAATGGTGATTTACTGCGGCTTCGTTCCTTACGCCGAAGAGTACCGGACTCAGATCCACTGCCACCCTTTGGAGCTTCATTTTGCATACAATTCAATAGATTTTTATTTTTTTTTTCATTACTTACTGTTAGTCTGTTTGTAGTTTGTTGAGTGGTGTAATTAATAACCTGTGTTCAACAGAGTTCCGGGAACCAGTGTTTTGTTGTTTCTTTTATATACGTTTTTTTTATAGATTCATCATGCAACATGCTCGTGCAAAATTTCTATATCAAATTACTACAATGTACAAGACTATTGTCCGGAGATGAGGAAGGTATATTTACACATGGACACTACGGCATAATTGAACTAACAATACGTTGATAATGGCATCTGCTTAGAAATTATCAACATGACAAATAACAATGTGTAGAGTATATGCCAAATTGCATAGCGATTATTATTCTTTCCATTGAAACTGTACTTACTGGAAATGACTTTGAAAAGATAGAGTAAGTTTTGGAATTGAATTCATCATAAGCTTATCTATTAATGACCAGGACGAGATAATTTTGAGGACACCAAAGAATTCTATCTACGGTATTGAGCAAACAATATGATACCTGCATTTATGGCATGAAATTGAAAGGTAAATTACTTTGAAAACAAATCACTGATTCAATGAAATTTACCATACTCTAAAATATGAATTTAACGTTATTTTGTTTCATTGTATTTTTTGACACAAATTGAACTTTTTTTGGCGCTTTAAAAATAAAAAAATAGAAAATAAATTTATCATACCTTTGTGTTCTATCAAAATTTACTGAAAATTCATATCAATGTTCACTTAAGTATGCACCGAAGGATATGTCCAACGAATTCGGCAGTGAAAATTATTATTCAGACTCAACGAACACCGAAAATAAAAGACAAAAGTGTCGTATGCATAAACAGTTTATCCCAGCACTTCTAAAACCAGCTCCTTATTGGCAGGGCACAGCCATAGTGAATGCAGAATTCAAGGAAATCTCACTCACAGACTACAGGGGAAAATATTTAGTATTTTTCTTTTATCCATATGATTTCACATTCGTTTGCCCTACAGAAATAATTCAGTTCAGTGATCGCATTGAAGAATTTAAAGATATAGGTACGTCATGAATGTTCAGTTCTTTTTTATACTCCATTGCAGAGCTTAGAATTTTATTTTCATCTATAAGTCTGTACGTTTTGGGCGTTCATGATAACGAAGCATGATAATTTTTATTATTTTGAAGATTGTGAAGTTGTTGCGGCCTCGACGGATTCTCAATTTGCACATTTTGCATGGATCATTACACCACGTAAACAAGGTGGTTTAGGTGAAATGAGAATTCCAGTATTAGCAGACAAAAGTTTACAAATCGCTAAAGATTATGGTATATTGAATGAGAAAACTGGAGTACCACTTAGAGGCCTGTTTATCATTGATGACAAACAGAACCTTCGCCAAATTACTATCAATGACTTGCCGGTAACTCGATCCGTTGATGAAACTCTGAGATTAGTTCAAGCATATCAATTCACTGACAAATATGGGGACATGTGCCCTGCCGGCCGGAGACCAAAACAGCATAGTAAAAAATCCGAAGTACATAAGTGCGAGGAGTTTTTCAGCTTAACATAAAAATCAACGTATAAAATGTACCTTCAGTATAGAACTCAAGTCATGAAAGTTGGAAACAAAGGAAATCACGACTTTTACATATAATTTGGAAACATAAATTTTTTGCGATGAGATTCTATGGGAGAAATATATATTTAATCATAAAAACATTCATGAAGCAAGATTTTCCATGAAGCATTGATTATGCTGTTTAGAAACAATATTTCAACGGTTTCAAGAAAATGAAATTCTTGCTATTGGACAAAATATTTGTGTACACTTACTTGTCGGAGTCGATGGATAAGACGACCTGGACTTTGGAGAAGTTGGAGAAATCGGGGGTGACGCCGCTTCCGTACTCGACTGCCGTGCAGGCTTCTGAACATGCACTACACCATACCAATTATATCATGCTTTTAAAAAATGTCAAATAAAACTACGTATATAGAGTTTTTATTATGTACGCACGAACATACACACATTCATATATGCCGAGACCGTATGAAATAGTCTGAAATTATTATAATTCTGAAGTGAACGAAATTCAATGAAGTATAAGAAATGATAAAGAACCTGCAAATGTCAGCAATCATAGATTAAGAAATATATGCACAAAAGAATACAAAATAGAATAGCTGAGGGTTCTAGTACATGGAGAAGCACGAATAAATGGAACAATAAAGACCGAAGACATATTGAATCACAATATGTAAAACTAAAGAGATAATAAACAAGAACGGCGATGATTCGCTAAAGCAAAAAATGTACTCTGAATGTGATTCGGTTTCTCAATTTTCCGATCTGATATCTACAATATTCTGTACTTTCGGCCACGAAAAAAAGGGTCATATATATATAGCATCCAGACATTCAGACAAATTAGGGCATACAAGATTATATGCATACAAAAAGCATCTGTAACATTATTGTCATGTTTACCTGACTAAAACTATTTGCTACGAAGCAATATTGTCTTTCCTCTGTTATTCTCCAGTCATCTAAATTTATTGATTTATAATAATAAAGAGCCATAGTAATTTTTGTTATAAGCTGCACTTACCTAATCTTTTGAAAGTAAAAATGCTCAAGGGAAATAAATTAGTAAATGCGATAGCCAAGTATTACCATATTACGAGCCAATATACCGTGAACCTTTCCAATAAAATACATGAAGAGGTGAATGGATTACGATATGCCACATACCTAGAGAATTTATTCGATAATTAATTGTGCTGTATTTGAATAGATCTATATTCAAGAAATGAGACAGCAATTTGTAATCATGAATTACATAACTGCAATCATTTTGTTTAGTGTTATACTGTTCTATAATTTCTAAGGTATGTGAAACCAAATATGTATCACATTTATATCTACTTGTAGTACAACATGATGAAATAATGCAGCCCCACCAAACCTGTAGAAATGTTCCGCCACCTGGTAAGGAAACATGTTAACAAAAGCAAACAGAAAAACGAATGATAAATTGAGTGAATAATGAAATTGTTGTGCCATGTGTTGCTGCGATTGTGCTGAAAGTCTTGGAAGAAATGTTGTTTCAGATGTACTATATATTCTTAAAATGCAATTATTAGCTAGGTGATAATAAATATTTCGATTTATCATATGGTTAGTTGTATGAGGTATGCATGTATCGTACTTTTCCATCACCAGTAATGAATTATAGCCTGTGATGCTATGATACCCAAATTACACATTAATTATTCAGAATTACACAGAATTATTCCAATGAACACGTATGAATGCATAATTCGAATATTTTTCAATTTTATTACATAATATCACCTCGCTGTGCTGTTACCTTCAAACGATATGCACAAATATTTTCATGAATTTCGTTTAAAATAAATATTCCTTCTTTATAGTAATGGAAAATATAAAATCGGTTCGAGGAATGGTGCAACGAGGTGAAAAGTAATGTTGATAGAAGTGATTTGTTTATCAAATTTGTCAACCCAACACTCACCTTCTTTGGGCTTTTCTTGAGTTTGTGGCGACCTAGTCGAAGCCTTGCGTAGTGCCACTGTGGTTCGTGCATTCCGTGCAGCATTAAGGTATGTTTGGATAGTATTGTGGATAAATGGAGATTATAGGAGAGGATCACAAAGTGTGGGTGGACGGGAGGCAAAAATAAACGTGCTGTTAGCAATTTCATGCTCAAACTTAAAATATTGACACTAAATTTCAGAGATTATATAAATTTTAGCATAACTCAAATTTTCCAAGTGAAAGATTCAATAATTTTTCCCAAAATAACTAGATCTCTGCAATTTAGGATTACCAGATGGTTGAACATCAATCTTAGGATTATAAGAAGAAATTGAACCAGTTCATCAACAAGTATATAATTCGATTCTTATAATCTCATCATTGAATGCATTTATCAATTACATGAGTCATGTAAATGTATAATTTAAAGTGGCAAATTGATTATATTGATGAATGCATCTTTGTTATGATTTTTGTTAACGTTAAATCTCACCAATTTCATAATAACAATGCATTATGCCATGTTATTCACGTATTTCTGTGCTCCATATAGCACACTGTATTTACGACATAGTTACAACTTTATCACCGTGGATAGCATTGTGATGATTTATATATGGATGAATAGTTTTTTACTAACCATGACTGTCCTCTTCCCCAGCCGCATGTTCGCCGCTTTGAGTTCCCTCGCCATCCACTCTGTGATTAAAAAAAGATTATTATATATTTACAATCAGATCCACTCATACATAAAAAAATTACACAGTTTATCTTTTCTCAAATGTAATAACCCCACATTTTCTATAGTTCTGAAGTAATTGTCTCACCTATCACTGGGTGGCTCATCTGGACTGGTGACCGGAGTCGCTTTAGCTAATTTTGCAGCCTCCGCGGCCGCAGCTTCTTCTTGTTTGCGCCTTTCTTCTTCTTCTCGTTCTTGCTCTCGTCGTTTGAGTTCTTTCAGTTCAAACTAAATTATAGAATGATTATGTTGAATCCCATGAATTTTGACAAAGTAAATTAATTTAGCAACTTGAGACATTTTTTTATTTGAAGATACATGATTGAGAAAACTTGTGCAATAAAATGACGATAGACATAAAAAGCTCTACAGTTTGCATCTTCAAGTCTAGTTTATAGATAAGTTATCAAATGTGGTAAGAGGAGTCATGCAATACTTACTTCAGTGCTATTTTTTTCCAGAATTAAATTATTTAGAGATAAGGAAGGACCTTGGGAAGGAAATATTGCAACAGGACTCGAAGTACCGGACGATTTAGGACTGTCTTTATTTAAGTCAAAAGTATTTTGAAATTTATCTTTCCGACCTAAACTTGATTTACTACGCTTGCGTTGACTGTAAGTTTCATTTGTTGTCTTTTTAGAGGGCTCAAGCAACGTGTCACATGATTGCGATCCTACAATATCTTTACAATCTAATTTCACTGGCGTTAAATCATTGTATTCTTTACTGTACGCAGAGCGCTCAGCGAGAATGAATGTTTCATTTGGATCAATATGTTTTTTTCTTGGTCTCGCCTTTATCAAATCTTCGGTTAATGCCTCAATTTCAAGATTCAATTTTCTAAATTTACTCAAAGTACTCTCTCTATCTGAACTTTCAGTGTCGTCAGACGACGACACACTGTCAGACAAGACCTCAGCACAAGTTCTATCTTGAGAACCCTTCTGTCTAATGAAGTCTTCTATCCCATATTCTTTTGTTTGTGTACTAGTGAAGTTTACGGGTACCGTTATTGGTGCAACATTTACATATTCGTGATGTGATGCATTTTCTATGAAAGCCTGAGTGACTAAATGGTGATTACCATTAGTTTTAATATTTTCCAAGTTATTCATGTTCGGTTCAATAGATTCGGTGTCAGAAACTGAATGAATAATTTCTATATAATCTTCAGAACAGGAATCTGATATGCGGCAAGGAGCTTGCTCTAAAATTTCCGCATACTCAAGTTCAGAGGAAGAATTTGAAACTATGAATTTTCTGCTAGTGTTAGAAAATTCTTTATCAAAAGGTTCATAGTCTGCACATTTCAAAAAAGGAAGATTATCTTCGGGAAGAATTTCCTGTTTATGGGCGCTAATCGTATTAATTCTTCTCAAGTTCCTCCTCTCGTCAGGAGTAATAATATCGTCATCAAATACCGGCGGGTCGTCACATTCGATCTTTGGTGAAACAGGTTGACTGCCAGCCGAACTTTGAGAATTAGCACGATTTGTTTTCCAATCAGAATTCCATAAGAAAGATGTGGAACGTTCGAATTTATGATTTTTACGATTCACCGGAGTAGGATAAATAATTAAAGTTCCTGTCGACGTACGTTCTCGTCTATATCTTCTAACTGGTTTATAAAATTTTTCAGAGTCCAAAATAATTTCTCGCACAATGACTCCTTGAGGACGAAGGTGTTTTTTTGGTCTTGACTGTGGGATTTGATGCTGGGGAGGATATTCTGGAGTAAAGATTAGTGTATGACTGAATTCCAACACCGGAGCATCCAGGCCAAATTCTTTATCTTGACGGTTCTCATACTACAAGAGACATAAGCAGAGAAAGAGAGAGAGAGAGTGACAAACATGCGTGCAACATAAATGGAAATGAGAAACATAAAACTATAATAGGATCAGACAGTGACAAATAATAGTATATTGTGCACTAAAGAAGCAAAGATAGTCTTTCAAAGACGAGCGTAATTTACAATATGAGTCATAAACGAGCGCGTACATGCGCGAGCTGACGATGAATATTATAAATACGCAAGGCATAAAAGACTTTGTCTCCTTGGTACACACGCTAGTTTATATAACAAAAGCATGGTTTACATGTCTTTTCATGAAAGGATGAGGTGAATAATCAGAATAGTCAATAAAATGTGGGCGAGTGCGCATGTGCAGAGTACAATAATGGGCAATTTTAACTCCGAGGACTTAAAACTGCCCATTATTGTATTCTGTCCATGCATATTCGTCGGCTTACTTTCGCCATTGCCGAAACAGTTACTTTATGTACCGAACACAAGTGTGAAAAGACATGTAAAACATGCTCGCGTTATATAAAATAATTGTTACATGAGGACATGCTGTGCGATTATCATCATCTAAATTTAATTTTACCAATCACCAAAGTTACAAACACAATACTGAAACGACAATTATTTCAAACAAAATAATTTAAGTAGCAATTCTATGTTTTATTCAAATCATCCTAATAGAAAATTGAGCATTCCAATGACAAACGGGAGCAAATAGTTACTAGCCAGTACTCAACAACCTTCCGAATTAATTATTCCATCACCGAGACAATTCATGAGAATGCACAATACTTCACTTACCGTTGTGAGTCGCTGTAGAGCACTGAATCTCTCTTCTTGCGCAGCTGCTGATTTTTCAAATGCTTCGTGTTTCTTGATCAGATTTTCCACGTCGTCAATTGTGTGCTACAAATTGAAGATGCTTTTATAATATAAAATCATATTCATGTTATCAAACATTCCCTAATGGATGTCTGATATGACTTCAGATAAATCGAGACAAGATTGTTTTTTCCCACGTTTATTATCCCCAAGTGGATCATCCTTCCGCACAATCCTTTTTTCTTTGAAATACGGCTGCCGGCAATTATTCAATTGTGTAAAAAAAATTACACCAAAAATTCACCGATTATATACCATAACCTTGTCCAGTACCATAAGTAGTATCTGACAACTGATGGAGCCATAGGCTTGGTTTCTGATTTCTATTGCCTCATCAGCTTTTTTAAGCCACAATCGTATCTTCAATGTATTTCTGGTTCTTGTTTTCGTGTAGATGTGAAGGGGAGCCAAAGCAATTTTAACTCCAGACAAAATTATTGAATTTGCAGAAGATGAATTGAAAAATTTACTTACTCCTAGCTCCTGACTCATGAGATATGGTTCTTGAGCGATTAACCATGCTTCTGCAACAGCTGCATCCCTGGCGAACTGGTAGACCTCGAGAACTGGAAGAACATTGATGATTAAATAGATTTGCTAGATAAAAAAAGAATTCTGAAAATTTTACGTCCATTATTAAAGTACGAGAATTAGGCAATGAGAAACATTATCTCTCCTTCTACTTTCGGCGAAATCCGTGAAAAAATTATTCTTCTATTAAAACAAAATATTTTTTTGCTAAATTGCAAAACTTACTCAGTTGTAGGTTTTCCCATCTCTCTTCCCAACGGTGAAGCAATGCATTCCTGTGATTTGACAATGCTAGAAGTTTTTCTTTAATTTGTACGCTGGCATAATGGTTTCTTGCCAATAGATCTTTTCCGAGATCAAGACAAGCGGTAAGATTATCTTCCCTGGTATCAATTTCAGCTTTCAAACTCTGATGATTGTTCATAAGTAGTTCTACACCCGATACATCACGGGGCTTTTCTGAAGTATTCATTTGTCTAACAACATCGTCCATCCATATCATCAAGGTTCTAACCATGTTGAAGAATCTGAATAAATCGCCAGTGTCTTCTAATTTTGCTTTTCGACCATCACACAAAGACTGTAAGTTATTCCAAGCTGCGACTACTTCGGCTTCGCGATTAGTTATTTCTCTAGCCTTATCCCCTGCGTAGCTAGCCTGTAGTTTAGAAGATTCATCCTGGATTTGCGCCACCTGTGACTGTAAGGTTGATAAATCCTGAATAAAATTCCCGTGCTTTCGTTGGAGCGCTGAAACTGAGCCAGCATCTCGTCCCAATTCATCTGACATTGCATTTTGTTTTTCTAAAATCCTTCCAAGAACGTCTTTGCAGTCGTGGAAGAATTTATGTAGCTCACGGCTAGCTGCTAACATTTGAGTTCGTGTTTCAATGAGCTCAAGCAAATCTTGCCAAACTTCGTTTAGACCATCTTTCCACTCAGCAATCGTAGCTGCATCCGAATGTCCCGTTGCAATAAGAGAATCTGCGATTCCATTAACAGCTGCGACTCTTTCAGAACCTATTGTCTCTGTGTCACGAGCGAATTCCTTAAATCTTTCCCAGAGTAAAGTAACATGGTCGTAATCTTGACCCAACTCATGACTACCAGCAACTAACTCTCGCTCAGCAATCCATTGTTCCAAATCATCGACCTCTCGGTTAAGCATAAATAATTGGAGGGCTTCATCTAGCTTAGCACGACGTTCTCCAGCCAAATCTTTGAGTCCTGCATATAATTTGTCAACTTGGGATTGTTTAACTGCAATCTGATCGCTCAATGCATGTTGGTCGTTTATTAGTTGTCTTGCAGTTTCTCCAAGCTGACGTATTGCATCTGCATAATCTTCGACCGCATGTTCCAAGGACTCATGTTTCTTCATAAGATTTTGTGCGGAAATTTCATCTTTACCGCGGTCCTCAACCATCATATACAATTCCTGTTCGCTCATCCATGATTCAGCTTCCGTAGCATCAAAGAAATATTGTTGTGCCTTTTCATTCTGCAATAAATGCTTGTTTCTGTCATCAACAGCATCTTTGAGTTCACGCCATTTATCGGAAAGATCAGAGATACGTTTAGTGAACTCGGCGCTATCTTCATGCCCTTCGTCTATCAATTTCTGACCGTTGTTACAAACAGAATTGATCCTAGGTTCATGGTTTTCAATTTCAGTACGGAGAGATTGATTCTTTTTCTTCAACATATGAACGTTGAAGAGGGAATTACCATATTCCGAACTGGTAGCTTGTGGCATTTTTTCTGCAATCCATAATTTTTCATCTTCAACATCGCGCCTGAATTGATAAGCTTCCTTCTTCTTCTCCAAATGGCGTTGTCGATCGTTAAGAGGAGCTTTAAGCTGAGCAAATCTTTGGGCAACTTTCTCTTTTTTGAATTTAATTTCTTCCATTTTTTCGTCTGGTACAGTTCTCTGTAAATGTTCAGCCTGTTTATCCAACTCTGTAACTTGTCGAGCTTTAACAGCCATTTGAGTTTCGATCATTTGTTGTTTTTGCATAAGAATATTAACGGACGCCAGATCAGATCCGGTGTCTGTACTTTCTATCTGTTTCTCTAATTCATTCATCCACGAATCAATATCGTCGCAAGTTTGATGTATAAGAACTTCGCGATTAGCGTCAAATAGCCTCTCTCCTTTGTCCTTAGTCGTTGTTTCAAGCTCTTCAAATTGATCGCACAATTCTGTAACTTTGGGCTGTATAATTTCAGCCAATTCAGGTTTCAATTGAATTAATTCATCGGCAGCCTGTTGCAGTTGTTGTAGACGATCTTTGTTGCTTGCTATTTCTGCCTCAAACGCTTGATGCCTGGTCCATTTACTATGTACAGTTTTTGCACTGCGATATGTTTCATCTTGTGCGGTAATGTGCTTTTCCTGTACCCATTCAACAAGCTCCTCCCGATCTTGTAAAAACATTTGCAGCTGAAGTTGATCCTTCAATTTTTCCATAACTTGATTAGCTCTTTCACGATTGGCATTTCTGCGATCGTTTAGTGCATCTGCCTTCTTCTTTACTTTGTCAGCCGCAAAGTGACCTTCTTCAACCAATCTACCGGCAAATTGAACAACTGAATTAATCTTATCATCGTTAGCTTCCATGGTGGTCATAAAAGCTTCGTGGCGCTTGATCATATTCTCTGCCTGTTCGAAGTTTGTTGGAGTTTCATCTTTAGTAAGAATATGCTCTTGTTGAGATAGGAGAACCTCGGCTTGACGTGCATCACGATCGAATACTTGAAGGTTCAATGAATTTGATAATAAGTTCTGACGGTTTGCCCACATTTGATGTAGTTCTTCCCAGCCCATTTTCAATGCGTTTAATCTTTCTCTCAAGAACATGTACTGTGTATCACCGTCTCCAGCCTCGTTTGTTAATCTCTCACCATACTCCATCATCTTCTGGTAATCGTCAGTATAATTATCAATTTCTTCTTTAATGTTTTGATGCTGGGTCAATAGTTTCTCAGCATCAGCCAAGCTTGTGGGTGTATCTTCACTGGCAACATCTGTTTGAGTCTTGGTGAGCCAAGCCTGGAAGTGATCAAGGTCACGTAAGAATCTGTGCAGATCTCCGGCCTCCTCTAATTTAGCATCACGTTCTTTAAGCATTTGTGTCAATTGCTCCCAAATAGTATGGATCTGGGTGATTCTATCACGGATAACGACTGCCTCTTCTGGATGTTCTTGTTCGATCGATTGCGCCTCTTTTTCCAGGGCATTTAATTTCGCTAATATAGCTGCCAGATCTCGTTCCATGCCACTAAGTCTACGCTGTAAGGTCATGACACCGGTCAAGTCCATTTCCAAGCTATCAGTTTGTTGTAAGATACGTTTCTTGTCTTCGATCCAAGATACCGTCTCACGACACTCAATATGGAAAGTTTGTACTCCGTGTGCGGAATTAAGAGCTTCCCGTTTTCCTTCAGCCTTCTCACGCAGCTCTGCCCACTTCTGGTTGAGTTCATTTTGACGAGCAACGATTTGCTCAGAGTTAGGATGTTCAACGTGTAACAATTGTCTGGCCAACTGATTGACCACAGCTACACGAGACGCATTAGCATTCATTTCTTTTTCAAATCCATCGTAACGATGTTTCATGATTTCGACATCTTCGATATCTTTAGCAGGGACCATTGTCTCGAGCATTCTGTTCTTCTCTCCGATCCATTGTTCAACTCCGTCAGATTCGCTGAACAGCTTGTAGAGCGACAAGGCATCCAATAATCTCTGTTTGCGTAGTTTTGCCAATTCTAGAAGTTCTTTGTATCTAGAATCGATTGAAGCAAGTCTTTCGAGTACTTCTGGTGATTTTGAATCGTGCTCGCCAAGTTGTGAAGCTTGTTGATGCAACTGTTCAATAGTAGTTGCATAATTTTTTAGTTCATCTGTAACATCCTTGTGCTTCTTCAACAAAGATTGTACGTTTGCTTCATCCCGGCCAACATCCTCAGATGAAACTAGTCGTAGAGTATCCAGCATCCAAATGTCAATGTCATCAGCATCGGCAAATAATTGATGATAGTCGACAGCTTCTTCTAACCGCTTGCGTCTAAAGGCGGCCAAGTCTAACAAATGATTCCACATGCCTAATATTTCTTGCAATCGTTCTTTAATGCGATCGGAACCGAAGTGATGCTGGTTAATTAATTCATCGCCAACTGCAGCAACGGACATCAATTGCGGCTCATGAGATTGAATCTCATTTTCCAAAGCCTTGTGTTTTGATAGAAGCAGATTGATTGTTGTTAAATCGTGACCAATATCCCCGGTAGACACAATTTGCTCCTTTTCCTTGATCCAATTTTCTTCATCGGCCATATCCCAATAGAATTGCCACAGATTACGAGATTCTTCAAGTCTTGCACGACGCTCAACAGCCAATCGAACCAATTCTGCGTAAGCATCTTCAAGTTGTTGGACACGTTCGATGATAATTGTTGGGTCGCAAGGACGATAGCCTTCCCCTTGTTCCAAGAACCTTTGACTTTGCTGTACAACAGCTTTAACTCTCTCACCCAAAACATTTATGTCTGCTTCAACAAGAGAATGCTTTTGCAGAAGGTCTTCTACTCCCATCAAATGTTTGCCATAATCATCTGTCAATAGGCGCATCTTAATTTCTTCCATGCTGTCTAAGATGTACAGCATTTCTTGGAAGTTTTGTTGTAATTGTAGAGAAAGCTCGAGCCGTAATCTTCGTGCCTTCAATAATTCTAGCAGGTAATTCCAAAGCCTTAGAACGTTGTCCTTTCGTGCATTAATTCTATCAATATCATGGTAGTTTTCGGCCTCAAGTTCTTGGGAAACGGCCATAACAGCCTGAACACGTTCCTCATAAGCAAATATATCGGTTTCTATGGCTTCATGTTTCTTAGCAGCAGCTTCTACCGCGGCTAGATCAAATCCAAAGTTATCCTGAGATACTAGTCGCTGATTTTCAGACAACCAAGTCTCTCTCATGCTGGCTTTACGGTTAAATCTTGCAGCTAACTGCTCCAATTTCTCTTGACGTATCAATTCTTCTCTGAGCGCTAATTCCCGTTCGTGTTCAGCTTTTTCCAATCTTTCCCAAGCCTTGTTGATATCGGAAATCATTTTACCTTCCTTTGGTGTATAAGGCTTTTGATTATTTGCACGCATTTTCGACTGCAGAGTGAAAAGCAATACTTCCAAATTTCCTTTCTCGACAAATTTCGGAGGCTTTTCAACTGTGCGGTAGTTAGAAAACTGTGAAAGTTGGGACTGAACACCAACAAGAGAATTGGCGAAATGACGATCGCCGAGAGCTTCGATCGTAGCTTCAATCCACCTAAGCAAATCACTCGTCAAACTTTCATATTCATGAATCATTCTGTCGTTTTCCATAGCGATACCGACAACTTTACCAATTCTTTTACCCTGTACGGTTTCTTGCTTCATTTTAGAGAAGTAATGATAATAAGTAACGACATAAGTGATGATAGACTTCTCATCGGGATGGTCAACAAAAATATCCTCAGCATCCAGCAATTTAGTGAGGCCTAATTTATCCTCTGCGACATTGAAAGCGTTGTTCAAATTGTAGATTGCGTTTGACTTAGAAAGTTTATCAAACTGGATTAAATCTGGACGATGTTTATGTATTATTGCATTAAATGCGAGACCGTCACGCCAAGATGTTGTGAAATTTCGAACATTTACATTATGATAACCAGCAGTTTTCATTTGACACCATAATAGTAGAGCATCTTTAGCTGATTTGGTTTCTTGATTATCAGTTTCTTCGATTGTGATATCTTGGATTTGAAATCTCAAAATGATTGTCCAAATCAAGCCCAAGCTCAATCTTGGATTTCCATCAACAATATCGTGTGATCCCATGTTTTCAAGATGGACTCTTTGCTCTCTTAAAAATTGCAGTGCCTTGTCTACATTCTCCAAACAATGGATACGCATCTTTCCCTTAGTGGGTCGAGGTAATCGCTCGCCTGACAATATCTCCAAAAGTTTGATAAGCATCTTTCCATCACGAAGATCGACATAGAGATCTCCGATCCGGCAAGAACATCGTACGAGGTGCGAGTTCACCCATTTTTGAAATGTTTTCTTCTGCACAGACTCACGTTCACCTAAGAAACAAGAAAACCAAGTTCATTAATACAATCCATATTATGATAAGTGAGAGTAATCGAATATTTGTTCAAATCGTAAAGTTATTAGATTTTGGATGAGATTACAGATTCTTCTTGCCATTTCCATCTTTCCACCCAATATGTATATACATATAAAATGTGGCCGAAATTTCTGATAGTAAAGCAGCTCATTTTGAAATTTACTTCTTACCTCTAAGGTCAAGAACGACTTTATCATAATATTCTTCTAAAGGTTCGGTGAGAGAAATTTGCTGTGATTCTTCCATTTCAAAATTTCATGAAAAACTGATTTTGATTCATAAAATCAAAGTTTGTGAACTCAATTTTAGGTCCAGAGTATGAACCTAGCTAAGATAAAAGATTATCACTCGATCAGATTAAATTTAAGATTTTTTCAAATGTAAAATAATTCTTCTTTCAGGTGCATTCCATAATAACACAGATGAAAACCTTGGTTGTAAATGAAATTTGAAAGCAAATTTAAAAAATGTAACTGTATCAGTAAAAAAACAAATTAATTACAAAACTTTCAGTCTAATTTAAACGTGGTTTTGAAAATTGCTATAATGATATTTGACCCAGATTAGGTGAGTTCGAACGTACTACCAATGAGTCAGAGAGAAACAAACGTCGGGTTTCATCAAACCACAAAATAAGCATAATTGACTATCCGAATGCAAGAAGTTTGTTATGAGATTTGTGTGAAAAAGAGTAAATTGAAGAGAAGTTCTTAAACGTCCAGTGAAGTTAATAAATATCAAAAAATTAGTTGTAAACTGGATTTGCTGATATGAAGAAAAGTAACTCGGAGCATGGTCAACGCCCAGTGTGATAAGAAGCAAACACTGTTTGATAAGGTACAATATGGGAGACGGTACAGAAAACTAGATCCAAACATACGGGTTGTTAATTTTATGATTGAGCATAACTGATTTAAAAAAAATTGCATTTATTACATTTCCTGTTTTCTTCTAAGCCGAATTCTAACTCTCTTTCTCACTTGGTTTCGAAATGTAAAAAAAAAAAAAAAAACCAGAAAGGAATCTTAAATACTAAAATTAAATGTGAATTATATTAGATTCAGTTATGCAGCGTCCAGAATCTGATCGATGAATTAAAATTATCTTTTCATATCACAGTAATTGAAAAGATTCACAACACTTTTCATCATTAACTCTGTCACCCATAATACAGGAATATTTGATATTATAAAATTTGTAACGACCAGAGATCTATCACTAATATACAAATATAATTAGGGTATAACCAAATAAAAAAAATGAATTAACATGAATTTAAAATAGAATAAAACAGATAAAGTCTCATGTTTGTCTTCGGACAACAAGTCTGTGACTGAACAGAAAGTAAAAAACTAATTTCTAAAGCTAGACGCTCAAA
Source organism: Phymatocera aterrima (assembly GCA_963170745.1). Taxonomy (NCBI): domain Eukaryota; kingdom Metazoa; phylum Arthropoda; class Insecta; order Hymenoptera; family Tenthredinidae; genus Phymatocera; species Phymatocera aterrima. Next base: position 19,293,621 of record OY720660.1, read on the forward strand.
GAAGGCGATACATTTATCACCGGATATTGTGGCATACCTTACCCACTTCCTGGAAAATAATATTCCACAATACCCGATGCAATATAAGTATTATGAAGGCGAAACAAGAATATGTGTGATAAAAAATTTGTAACAATTTTCATAAATGAGAAAAGATTTCGAATCTCATCACCCAAGACCATTCTACACAGATAATATAGCTACGACTTCAATGTCAAGATCTCATGAGTGAAGTAATTAAATGGAATATTGAATAGAAAAAAAAAACTAGCGATAGTCAAAATTGAATATCTTACCAGCTAAAGCCTTTATACGAGATCGTTCAAAAAGTCTGGAACTAGAATTTCCCCCATCGTATTCGTACTCGTCGACAATCTCCTGTTGAAGCGTCGGGTCCCAACCCGCGCGCACCACCGAGATGTCGGTCGTCATTTTTTCAGTCGGACCAACAGCTCACAACTCCCTTACCCTTGTGAAGGGCGCGCCTATTGAAAATAGAATAATAATACCTCAATTTTTTACTGCATAATTAAATGCTAAGTGTATGTTATAGTAAAATTTTGATATATATAAGGATCACATAAGTGCTTTTATCAACTATTAAGTGCCAATGACATAGCGTAAGGTTTATTCGTCATTCCTATATAACTAGTTATTATGGTATTAGCATTTGCTGCAGATAAACATCGAAATTACTTCGCTTCATACAGATGTTTGATTTTAGTGATACACGTACAAATTTTGTTATTCTACAAGATGAGGAAATGAAAATATAAGGTAAACATTTATATAGTGAGTAAAAATAGCTTTGGAAGAAAAAGAAAAAAGAAGACCGTTACAGTTTATTTAATTACGATCATACGACTAGATAAGGTTAGTCTTAAGTAGAGAAAGGGTAAGAAATTAGAAAAAATTCTAATTGTTATAATAATAACAATAAATTAACATTCTAAAATTGAAAATCGAAATAACAATAAAAAAAAGAGGAGAAAACAAAAGAAAAAGAGAAAAAACAACGAACCATAACAGAACGTACCACATAACCTATCCTGACATAATCCAAACTAAACAACTAACTTGAGTAATATAGCCTGTAGGAGATTGAGAATGAGAATCGACCGCACCCTCGCATCTGACTAAAAGAATCACGTGATTTTGTTGTCAACGAAAGATTACTATCATTGGATCTGTATTTTATGACTGTAAAGATTCTGAATTTTCTTGCGACGGAAACATTTATAAGCATATCCTGTAGGTGATGAGTGTATGTATGTATTTGTACTATTTCATTTTATTGGACAATGGGCGAAGCGAGCGATGTATTTTACGCGGTTAGTATTACCTACACCTACTACCTACACTACATGTATACGTACATATCTAAATTTATATCAAGTCTAATTTTCAAATTGAAACTGACCCCGAAGTTGGGTATATTTGATAGCAGAATGAATTTTAGGCTTCGAAATAATAGAATTGTTGATGGAATGTGCTTGATACTTTATTTATAGTGAATATGGGAAGATGCAAGGTATACCTATACCTAATACACAAAAAATGAATCAACTCCGAGCTAAAATATAAAGTTACGTCATCAATGCGGTGAATTCATGCAGTTATAAATACGACTGACTATAGATATTCAAATTTATATTATTCACCTATAATAATCAACAGATAAAGGATAAAGGAAAGACAAATTTATCTATTGCATAGTAAAGACGCGCGACGACGGTTCATTATTCATATTTTTGGCAAGATATTAATATCGTGTTAAATGTTTCGACGATAAACACGTGCAAATTCTTCCTAACACGAAAAATTTAAGGTTGCTTCTTTTGTATCATAATAGTCTGAACCTAAAATTCCGTTACGCTGGATTTTCTAGTTTCCTGCGGGCAGCAAGCAGTTTGTAGCCACACGTTCCGCATCGTGTAACTCAAAATAACGTAGCCGTTTTTCTATAGACATATAACATCGAGCCATAAATGAGGGGAGCAGATCAAAGAAAAACTGTTATCAGTCTTCATAGTATTCTCATTCGACGTACGAACTGAAAAAAATACCTAAAAAATGAGAACGGTACTCTGCACGCCTGATAATGATACAACGTATAATCTCGTTTATTTATTCTACATTATAGGTACGGTATACTTATAAATCAAGAACTAACAGATAATAATAAAATAAATAATTACAATTATTGTCATCGTTATTATTATCAACATACGAGCGGGTTGGTTTTTCGAAATTTGTTATCATCATAACAATTAATCACGAGTTACTTCGGAAAAGTTTATTGTGATGAAAATATACCAAAGCTTAGTGTTATAACAACGAATAACTGAAATTAACGTTTTAAATATATCCTATCCTTGCAGTATAACGAAACGCCGGCGATAACTTCTTCTCGCGTGATGTCACTCATGTAAAATAAATCGGTGGCGTAATTTGACGGTGAAGAAAAATTAACAATATAATGTAGGTATATGAACAGAAAGAGTGCGAACTTTTGAATCCGGTTCTCGATTATTCTCATTGATACACAATATATGTATATACATATACATAACTGGAAATTGAATACAGTATTCAATCATGTATATTTCCTAGGTATATATAATGGATCAATTCATAAAAACTTCGCAAGAAAATTTTCATGTCTATTTCTGTGATCTTAAAACATTAGAATGAATGACATTCTTATGTGTCTGAGAAACACTTGCTTCGTATTGAGTCTAATTAACTGACGTCATTTCTGATGCGTGATTACGGGAGATATAAACGTGGGCGTTTGGTTCATAAAAAGAAAAGAAGATGAAACTAGAGTTAATGACTCGGAACTTGAAAAACAAAGTTTCGTTCAACACATTGCTATTTTTGTCCAAAAAGAAAACTGTTTTTCGTTTTCCCAGATATGGATGAAAAAAAATGAATGAAAAAATTGAATCTATGATAATAAAAGCATATAATAATAAACATACAGTCACAGTAGATATTCGTTTGGAGTAATTGATTAACTAAATTATCATTGACCCCGCGTAGATCTATATAGACATATTATATAATACTTCACGCATCACATGTGTCGTGAGGAAGACATAATACACATGCATAGAAACGGACAGACATGAATACTCATGCACACAAGATGGCTATTGATTTTCTACTGAAGTCCTCGTGACGCCAAGGACTCCTGATTGTCTGTAGACAAAACTGTGAGCCCGGAAGAAAAAAGAACAAAAAAGAACACCTGTAATCTATGATTGAGGTAAAAATTAAAAAATAGAAAAGAACAAGATATACCAATGATATAATAGCTGATGCTCACGCTTTGATTGATTAAACCAATAATGAAGAAAAGGAGAAAAATAAAGACAACAGACGAACGCTCAAGATATTCAAAGGCCGAAATTGGTAACGTTAAAGCAACAGAACGACAGAAAATAATATCGGCTGAAATTTTCGAATGAAGAAAAATTTGCATTTTTTTCTTAGCGGGTTTTGGTTGCGAATCCACGACATTGAGAAGTTTCTAACCGATATTATTTTTCATCATTCTGTTGCGTTAACGTTATAAACTTTCCAGTCTCGTATATCTAAATATAAATATTACAAAACAAAACATAGATAAAAAAACGCATATTTGTTTAAAAAAGTGTGACTCTCTTTCTCCACAATTTTCTCTATTCACGATCGCCTGTAGCAAGGTATACAGTATAGTAAACAGGTGACGTTATTGTACCAGCGTCTAAAATAAAATCCTTATGAGTTCGACACTACACCACATCGCCATATAGGTACCTATAATTGTAGGAGTAGAGTGATATGTATGGTATGCATAGACACCTATTCGAATCTGATTATGTAATGCTCGATTACGTCAATGCAATCTCTTTATCTATGATTAAACAAGTTTTATGTGTGCCTCTAATACCTTATTATACCTATGTTCATTATCAAGCGAATCATCATTAGTTAACTGGCGAAAGAAAGGAATAATTTCATATATCTCTATAAAAGTTATCGATATATTTCGGTAGGTATACTATATCCTATACCTATATGATAGATTGTCAACTACATAGATAATTGAGTTTCTTATTTGATTATTTGACGATTATATTTGCTGTGCATGGAGGAACTTTATTTATAGTAATAACAAATAAAATTACATAAAATCAAGTGAAATTGATTATTTTTATCTTTAATTTCATTCTATGTCTGATCGTATTACATACGACCTAGTCAATACCGACGTGTATAAATAAAATAAAAACAAAGAATATTGTCGAAAATAGAAGTAGATTATTTTCTCCGAATAATTGATCGACGAAAAAGAGCATCGCTGCTACTGTGAATGAATGTAAATTATGAAGCCCGCTACTGGTTCACTGTTCCTCAACTACAACGTCACATCCGCATTTACGCTAATTTACCTATTTGCCGAGAGCATCACCGTTGTCACCGACTATACACAGTTAAAGAACACATACATACATACCTACTACTCCCGATTATTCATTAGCATTTGAAAAATCTTCGATGAAGCATATTTCATAATAAGCATTGAACGGAATTTTCATATTATTTTCATAGAGATATCGACATAGATCTTGATGTTAATCGTAATCACGAAGAAGAAAATGATTATGTACATTAATTTTCGTCCGCAACCCCTCAATTACAACATTTTTTCGTATGCGTATTTAATGGAAAAAGAAAGACGAAAATATAGTATGATTGGCAGCCAAGTTAGAACAAAGAGTGAAATAAAATAGGAGTGGAAAGCAGATATCATTCGAAATAAAAATGAAAAAATTAACACTTGGAAAGAATCCCGGCTAGAAAAGAGGTAAGAGGTAAGAGAATTTCATACCCCCCGCGCCGTATAGAGATATATTAAGCTGGCAAGACCAATACAGCATAACGTATTGGGATTAATTTAGTATTTGTCGTTTATTAATCGCTATTCAATTGCGCAAACAAAAATTTGTTCGCCTCTTGTCGTTTTTGAAAAAAACGTGGCAGATCCAGCTTAATATTAAGCTGGCATGGCGAACCCAAAAAAACTGAAATAATGCAACGGAGAATAAAAATTGAGTACATGAGATTTATTCGCTAATTAATCGCTGCCGATAGCGACCCAAGACGCTTTTCTGAAATCATCCCCTAACCGGATATTCCACCCTTCCACGGGCGAACCGCAGCAATTTCCAAAATATGCAAGATTTTCGAATTTCATTGAGATGAGAATTATTCGTTAATTAATCGCTGCCGACTAAAGTCAATCAAACTCTCCGAGAGCCAACCCCCAGCTGGACATTCCATCCCTTAGGCCCGAAGTACATCCCGCACCGAAGACGATTGAATATTCCCAATATTGATGATTTAGAAATTATTTGCTAATTAATCGCTGCCGACTAGAGCCAACCAAACATTTTTAGAACCACCCCCTGGTCAGGCCACGTTTTTTTCGAAAACGACAAAAGCGAAAACATTTTTGTTTGCGCAATTAAATAGCGATTAATAAGCGACAAATTACTAAATTAATTGCAATCCGTTGTGCTGTATTCGTCTTGCCAGCTTAATATATCTGCCGTATAGGCAGGTATATCTACACGCTGACCCGATTTCAACGTAATATAAAAGAAGGGTGTGCTCTAAGTATATATACATATATACGTTTATTATCGTATAGTCTCAACGGAAATTAGGTCAACGAGGGTTCGACTGAAATATACTATACCTACTATAAGAGTGAGTTGGAAATATATTTTCCATGTTGTTGATATTTCTGTTGCTATTTTTACACACGAATCTCTATTTCAAAATAAAATACACCCTTTTATTTATTTCTCTAATACGCTTCTTCTTTCTCTATTTCTTCCTTTTTTTTCAAACGACTCGTAACTTATTCTAACGGAACAACAACGACGATGATTTACTGCCGCACCAAAGGTTACGACAGCATGGCATCACATATACGGAATACAAAGCCGTAGTGAATGAATACTTTGTGCACATAGCTCTCGAGTCCCAGCTTGTACGGATAGTAGGATTTTAGTTAGGTAGGTACAGATAAGGTCTATGTACATACGTAGTAGACTCTGCTATAATGATCTTTGATATATCGGTTGAGAAGAACTGAAAGGCGAAACTCATTGCTTATTGCCACGTGAAAGTTTCGAGAGCTAGGTACCACGATCATTGAATCTGCGTGTGCGGTTCCGTAAGTCTAGAAAATGAAAAGCCGACTCGATTTCGTGTCTCTAGAAATCCTCTGAGGATATAATAATACATTCAATTAAATTCAACTACATCCATGCGTTTCGAAGGAGAGAGAAACAGCTAAAGAGAGAAAGAGGGAGAGAGAGAAGTATGAATAAAAATGTAATATGTATCAAGTGTCTTTAGTCAAGGCTCTTCGAAGTTGGAAGTTACCTATGTTATAGCATGTATATACATAAGTTAGATAAGGTGAAACGTATATGTACGCATGCAATCGGTTTGATCTGCTGCCCATGACGTATGATCTGATTTGACAAATTAATGGTTAAATACATGAATTAGATACGTGATGATAATTGATGATATTACAATGACGTACGAGAGATTTGTTGTTCTATGTTAAGCACGAAGAAATAATACATAGTTAACTTCGATCTGTACAATATATTTTCTTAATTAAGATATTGGGAACGTGGGTACATGTTGGAAAATGTGTGCACACGGTACAGGTACACTATGGTTTATCTAGCTTTTTGAGATATAGTTTGCGAAACTAATCTTTATTGCAGTTTCGAGCTAATAGTAAACATCGCGGTAAACACATAACTTACAGCTACCACGCGAAATGCAAATGCTACTAATTGAATCTGATTGTCTTTGTAAGTAATCAATGAATCGATCGAAAAGGAGAAATAACGCATTTTGGTACAAATATACAATATACGATCATCATAAGGATTCCGATACTATAATTGCCTATCTTTTAACGATTTTCGTGACTGATATATATATATATATATATATATATATATATATATATATATATATATATACACGCACCTTTACCTCTGCGGATATGTGTTGCGTAGAGTGTATTTATCGAACTATTTTCAAATAACTACTCGCTGAAACGCGGTGATGTTTATGATACATCCGCGTTTTCATACTATTTTAGTTAAATAGAGTATGTGTGGAGCGTTTTATATACCGTGCCGAAATTAGAACATTCCTCCAGTAGAGAGTAGACGAAGAAAAGTGAAGCGCAGCGCACGCCTATACTCCTTATAATTCGAGGAAACGAATTTCATCGTGAACATAATTATCACGATGAATAGAACAGAATAGAATAAAGGCATTGAATTAGTATGTGTTTAGATTGATTGGTAAAACACGAACAAACTAACGAGTGGGAGAACAGATAGGGCAACTATGAACGGATGAAGAAGAAGAGAATAAACTCGGCATACTGTTAGTGCATTAATTTATTCAGTAAACGTAGTCAGCACCTTGCCGCACCTGCCGGCTTGACGTAACAGTAAACAGGAGAACTCCTTGAACAACAATTGAATAACGATAGTGAAAAAGAACGAGAAAGAATGGGATAGAAGACATAAAAATCAGAACAACGAATCGTATTGTTGACCGCTGTTTCTTAAATTGAGTAACTATCAGATTAGATCATCGCCAGACCTATCCGTCGATGTATTATAGCAATGACAGGTGCAGAAATTCCTGAATGGTATCTCTAACTGTGGATATAAATTTTAACGACAAAACTGATGGAAATGACGGCGGCGTTGCTGAACAATTGTTAGTTATTGTGTATCAGATAAATGGAGAGAATTTTCATAGTAGTTTTCTTTCAATTACGTGGTATATTATCGAGCTAAATAAGGTTCAGTGTTTTTTGCTCGTATGCACAGTATACACGCCGTAATTTAAACGGATTGACATACTTTTGGATAGCTAATTCAATTCGGAAAATTATATGGTTTTGAGGTGGGAAAAATATCGTGTGATTTACTCCGGTCTTTGTAAACGTAATATCCGGCATCGGGGTTACTTTATTTTCGATAGAATCAGTAAATTAAGAACCCGATAGTAAATCGACCACCATTTTTACGCAAGAGATTCCCCGCCCGTTGATTCCAACGATATTAAAAACGAAATAATATATAATAATTCAACGAAATATTAAAGACACATGACATACCCGGTCAGAAAAATACTCCCAAACACTTTTTCACCCGAAAACTTGCATAAAAACTGCACAAAATACACGTAAACCACTTAAAGATTCACTCGGTACGGTCTCCTCACTCACACGACCGGCGCGCAACCAACTGTGGCCATACGGCGTCCAGTACTCGCGGTAAAAAGTAGTCCCTCCTAGTAGCTAAACAAACCGAAATACGGTTGATAATTCTATAGAATGAGAAAATATGAAAATATCAAATGAAATGGTACATCGTCTTGAAATTTCTTTAGAAAATTAGTCTCCTTTTATTTAATATCCACACGATAATCTTTGGATGATTTTCAGTAAATTCTAATGGACTAAAACTATAGACTTACGAACCTATAGTGACATTAGGCGTATGAATACACTACAAAACGGTATGACATCATCGGCCCCGTTACACATTTTCTGACGATGGGCTGTGGGCACGCCCCATCCTTCAATTTCAATGATCCTTATATTATTTGTCACATCTTTTGTAAATTTTACTACTTAGGTCCCGGACTATGAACTTCTTACTAATTCATTATGTCAATAAACAGAAATCATGTTGTATTGTGGAAACTATGTAAATGTGATCATAAATTTCGAAAACCTGGTCGTCTCTTATTATCATATCCTAGTATTATTAAAGTAATGTTATCTTTTTGGGAATGGGGGTGACAAAGTTTAGACAGAAATCAATTATTGGTTGTTTTGTTGTTATTATTTTTTACTCTTACACTTCTAAATAGATATATAATTAAATATTCGTACATTATCAGTGATGATACGCTCAGCCGTATACAGTATAGGTATAATATGTGTAGATATTTTATAGATTACATACATACGGATAGATATCCAAGCTTGACAAATGTTATATAAGAAGAAACGGTTGGTTCCAGGAGCCCCAAGATTCATGGGTCCAAGTACATAATTTGTTTACATTAAAATTCGTAGAAACAAAAGTAGATACAGTATACGAAATAAACGTGAATTTACCTATCCAGGATTATTCTAGTGTAATATATATTCGATGTAAACAATAATAATTATCCAATATCACATTCCTAGGTATATATATGCTTATGATATATAAATATTTTACGTTTTTCTCTCCTGACACGAATAATGCACGATATCGCCGTTCGAGTACCTCGCAAAAGCGCTGGAACAAATATACGAATAATGATTAGCTTATCATAATTTAATTCCAATGTAAATTTGTAAAATATTCTTCTGTAATCTACATCGCCGCATTTGTGTGCCTGGTTGCCTCACCAAAGCGATTACACACCTTACATAAAACAGCTGCAGATATTATATACAGGAATTTGAAGCATTTTTATCAAGTTATACTGTAAAAAACAGGGAATAAAAAACCTTTGGTTTCCAAAACGTTTCTTGCAGACAGGACAGATGTTGAATTCCGTCATAAGAACGCTCTGCGATTCATGATGCATCCTTTGTTCCTGTACTTGAAGATGTTCCGCGTAAAGCAAGCCCTTTAATACTTGAGTTCTTCGTCGTTCATTCAAATTATTCTGTAAACTTGCCTCAAGAAAATGCCTTATTCTACCTATTGGCACGTTGTCTGGCAAAGCCTCTAACGCTTTCATAGGTTTAATTTTTGCTGCGTGTTCTTCTAACAATTCCAGAGCTGTTTCTAAATCCGGTTGGGCTGTTCTATGAACTTCTGGTGTACACCCTACAGTATGTATTGATAAAATTGTTGAAAATTAAAATATATAAAAATTCTCAATTCTCTGAGGATAAGATCACTCACCTGCCATCAAGACTCCTTCACTATCTGGCTTGAGCAATTGTTTAATCAAAGTAACGTAAACTTCATCTGCGCCATCCTGGTTATTGCCTCTTTCCGAGCTTTTCTGACCTTGAATTATACATATTTTTTAGATAAATTGTGTCTTTAGAATTTACTATCCGTAAACCAACCTTCGAATTTGGCAAATACGTTATTGCAGTACTGAATAGCCCTTGGAACGTCATTCAGCAAGTTAACATAGATGGAAATTGCCTGCTGATGACGGCCAAGACGTCCCAAAATTATGGCTCGCTCTTCGAATAAACAATCAAACGGCAAATGGACTAGAACCGTTTCTGGGCTGTAATGGGTAGATTTTTCCAAGAACTGTTGTAACTTTTGTCGAAGGTGCTGCACGTTCTGTTTTTCAGCTGGTGTTGCAGTTGGATTCAAGGACGCCAAGCACTTTTCTTTATATTGATGTATTAGGACATTGTGAAACAGAGGATTGTCATCTTCCCAAAAATGAACCACGTGCTCCAGATACGTTATGACTAAACTTTTGTGACAACGGAGAAGATAATCTAGTACCTTAGGCCTTGGCAAATGCTCAACTTCCTATGAATTGAAAATATTTCAAAGTTAGTAAATGAGACCAAAAATAAAATGAAGAACAGTTTATAAAAACCATGATGTTGGATCCTTACTTGCACATCCTCCATAAATATTCTGAGCCCTTGTTCTGGATCCTGTTCCAAAACCCAGCTGGAAAATTTCAAGATAAGATCCATATGATCTTTGCCCAAATGCTGGAGGTATTGAATCGTTCTTTCAGTACCTCTGAGGCTTGAGTCACTCTCGTTTGATTGTTTTTCAAGCAATTCTAACGCCTTTTTATGTTGTCCCTTAGTTTGATACAAGATTATTAACTCTGGATATTTTTGATGCTTCAACAGTGTTTTTTCAGATTCTGCTAAGTGACAATGATTCAGACGTAGCAAAGGCGCAACCAGAGCGTCATTTGTCTGTAAATTGAATTTTTATTGAAATTGTATTTCCATATTCTGCCATGCACACAAATTAGTGAGAAAACGAGATTTGCCATTCACCTGTAAATAACATTTCAGTAAAGTGGTGTCAATTATTTTCAAAAGTTGCTCTGTAGCTACAGCGGACATATTCTTTGTTTTCTCTCCTTTAGCCACATCTTTATCACCGTTTTTTTCATTTGCTTTATCTTTAGTTTTCGTATCGCCCATCGATTTATGTCTGACTTCAGTCAAGAACTTAATTAACGCAAGTAATCCTTGTTCCAAGTCTCGATCTTGCAATGTTGGCAAAGTTGTAACAGGTTCGTTTGCTTCGTTCGCATTCGTAGGTGGAGAAACTAAGTCGGGAAAGAGTCTAATGACTTCGTAAGGATCTGTTTCTAATTTCAAAAACTGTTCCATTGATTCTACAAATTTTTTATTCACAAAAAGATGGTGAGCATATAACGTTTGTATTTTATACGTTTTTTGCGCTTTTTCTTCTTCCGTTATATCAGACAAATTCTGAAAATAAATTCATTCAATATCGGCTTTGAATTGCTGAAGATAAAAACTGAATTTTGTTGGAAAACTGTACCAAGATGTCTGGAAATTTTGATTCTTGTTGAAGCTGTCATCAAAATACTCACAGTTAATTTCAAAGCCAATTGAAACTGATTCTGTTCAAGAAGCGTCCTAATTTGTTGCGTTACTTCCACCGCATTCACACACCAAACTTGGCTAACTGATGCAACGTAGACTAGTCCTTGCTTACACCTGTACAATAATCTGGCTTTGTTTAGTTCAGGTATTGTTTGTATGTGTAAGCAACCTTCTAAAGTATATACTTCTAAAGTATCATTAATTATTCCCATGAGGAATGGGTCGTCCCAAACTGAAAAATAGAACATTTATAAGATGTAAAAGATACTTAATGTGAAGGATATTTTAATTCATCAAGAAAATGTTTGATCATTGATTTTGTACCAGTAGCACTGGGTGAGTCTGCCCACTTCACAGAATTGTGTTGTACTAATTCTCCTTTTGTATTCATAAGAATTGACTGCGAATCTTTTCCCAAAGCGAAAGAAGAGTCACATAATTTTGTTATTCCAGGTTCCAGAGATTTTCCAGTCGGAAATAATTCTTTACTCGTACCATTCAAGTCCAAAAGTATATAAGACAATCCACGAAAACCCAATATCAAAGTTTCTCCGCACCTTAACAATCATTTCAATCATTATTGAATGTGTAATAAGAGTGCCTAACTGATGGTTGTTGAATCTTCGACATTTTAATCACACGATTGTTTTTTTGTTTTCTTATACCATGACAATACTCGAGGAACATCAGGAACAGTTAATTCGTCGCCAAAATCAATGAACTGATCAACTTTCCAGTAATATAATTGTAATTTGCGTTTAACAGCGACGCATAAACGAACGACCGTATTTTTCTCTCCCGTTAAGCTCTGAGTCCGTTGTATATCGAGAACAAAGAGGGTAGCACCTCTGGTTTTTTGCAGCTGGCATATTTGTGGTATAGTCGCAGAGTTTAGGTCGTGAACGCAAATGATATTGTCTAATAAAATATGAAATTTTTCAATCAAATAGAGAATGTCATTCCTGGATCAGGTTTGAATTCTGTGTTGAATATTCACCTGTTAGGAGTATTAACAAATTATACTCCGGGACAACTTCAATTTGTAAAATTGGTTTTTTACTGAAATTTTTTCCATATCGCAGTAGTTGTAATTCTTGTTTATCGTCAGACTTTCGAGGAACGTTGTACATTAACAAGTGACCTTGTCTCGTACCGATTAATAAATTGTCATCTAAAATACAACATATTGTGTATTTTGCGCAGGCAAGTGCCTGACAAATTGTTCAAAACAGTAGGCGTGTGAAATTATCGAGTTCATTGTAGCGATCAGGTAAATTGAGGTTATGGCGAATTTGTCTTACCGTAAGCTGCAATTGATTCAATTTGAACCGTTAATTTCAACAGAGGAGATGCTTCGTATGCGTCATGCATTTTTATTATCCCAAGAGACGAAATTCACGGGATTTATGAACAATTTAGCCACTTTAATGAGACTCCTGACATTTCAACTTAATAATGCGCCCAGGATATTACTTTTGTTTTTGTCATCACTGTGGCAGCACGTGCATTCAAAAATGGAGTTTTATCAGCTGTCAGAGACGAATGAAACAGACTACAAACAAAAAAATTTTGGTTTTTATTACAGGAAAATTAGGAAAGAAGCCTAATTGTTTTAAAAACAATCACGAAAAATACTCAATTCCGTCCAATATCGCAATCCTATAGGTATATCAAGAACCGAAAGTATACCAATATCTCCGAGTTTGCAGACGACAGTCTGTAGTGAAGGTTGAACAGAAAGTTGTGGAAGAAATAAAAGAATCGAACTTGGGGGAAGAATGATGGGAATGATGTATAAACATCGTTTGATCCATGCATAATAGAACAATAGACCTCACTTTAATATTTTATTATAAATTACGTATCTAAATGAATTGTTACAATATGTCTTCCCGGGACCATGACAAGACCCAAAGCTCTAGCTTCGGTGTGTTCTTCAGACAAAAATTCCGAGCATGATCCTAAAATGACATTGGCATCACGATCTGTGCATAAAAATGCACCTGTTAGAACGCGACCATCTGTCATTTTGATTTTTAGATGCCGATTTAACCAGCCTCTCAATTTTTGTTTCGCTGGCGATTCTTCGATTGGTAGAGCCTGTATAAAGTTGAGAATTAAGAAATATGAATTAAACTTGTTGTTCGAAAGGAAGAATTATTATGCACATAATAAAATGATTCAGAAATCATTCGTGTTACTCGATTATTGTGAGCTAACTTATTCCTAACCTTCATCATAATTGAATATTAAGATTGGAGTACCTCCCCGTTTCCGTGGATAGCTTCCTCGTTCGGTACCGCCGGTACGCTATGCACCGCATCTTTCATGTTTATATATGTTACGTCAATTGGGCATCAGGTTAATTGAAATACATAACAAGAGGTTGAAGATTCGAGATAAATTTTCCCATCAAACGGAGTTGCTGCCTTGGCCCTTGGCTGGAGAAGTGAAAATTAGTCAGGACTGTCAACAGTTGACTACAGCTAACTTGGGTAGGAACGAATCCTTCATCATTGACGTAATCTCCCAACTCGGAGTGGTTATTTTGTCGATAATGCAGAAACCGGCGAGTGAATGCTCAACACGCCGACGAGGTGAATTAGCAGCCTGCACTGAAATAGGTATAGTATATTCAGGTATATCATACTATATTTCAGGGGCAGCCTGGGACCAAAGAGCTCTTTGCCTGGGACGACACATTGTCCTATCGGACTCAGGATCAACTACACTTATGAATACATCATCGATAAGATGCCTACATCGGATTAGCCGCTGTTATTTTTACTTTCTTGCCTAAGCCAGAGGTAGCGCTAGTTGTATTATCTCGAAGTGTGCAAGTGAGATAGAAAATGAAACTACTACAGTTTGCAATTTGCATCATCATGGCGACCTCACAACTGTCAAAACAAATCAATTAAACTACATAATGTCACACAGGGTGAGTATATTTTTATTATAATGGATTCTATTTATTACAAATCCTCCAGATAATCTTCACTATAAATTTGATTCACAAATAATTACAATATATATCGACGTATAACCTCTACCTCGGTTAGTGCTTTTTAACTAACGTTTCTCGTTAATAATTTCATACCTCCATAAATCCGTGCAATTCGATTGGAATAATTTTTTTCTCCAATTATACCCTCCGGAAATCAGTTTATTTATTAATAATCATTAAAGTGATCATTAATAAAAAAAAACAGGATTTAAAGCTACATAGATTAGATTTCTCTACGTAACAATAGTAATATAATATGACGCTTGAGCGTTGGTATTTTCTTCGAACTAAATAATATAGTATGATTATAAACATCAGGGAGCGATAAAGAAGAGTGTAGCAGAATCCAAAAGTGTAACGAAAGCACGCGTTAGTTCAAGAATTAAGAGTAATCAATCGAGTGATGGATCTACGGAAGTTTTATCAACATCTGAGTCGAGAGAAGTTAAAATATCTCAGCACAGAGATCAGAAGGGGGCTGGAGATAGGAAGGAAAAAATTTTACAGAATTCTATCAACAAATTAGGAACCAGTAGCAGCAGTTCTAATAAAGATAAAGACAAGATGATCAGTTCTCAAACTAAATCTGCTAAAAAAATTATTACATCGTCGTCAAGTTTGAAACCTGGTAAAATTAATTCTCCTAAATACAAAGAACAGTTGATGACAAAAGCAACGATTTCTGAATCAAAATTGAACAGAAATAAGGCAGAGAAAAGAAATACAAAGAATGTTTTCACTTTGGAAGAAAATAAATCTAAAGAGAAGATGGGTGCGATTTATTCCGAAAAGCGAGGTAAGAGCTCGATTTATTTACCAGGAAATGTTAAGAGCTCCAATATCACGAGTAATAAAACTTCAAAAGAAGCTCCTGGATCGAAAATTAGCTCTGTGTCTACTAGAGAAAAGCCAAGTCTTGGTAGAGCAGAGAGTATTGATAAAACTGCTAAGACTATGCCAAGACGATCCTCAAGAGAACGCAAAAAATCTAGAACTCTGAGTCCTAGCGAAGTCAAAATTTTGCACTCCGCTTTGAAGGCTGGCGATATGTTAAACGACGGTAAATATCAAGGAGCAGACAGTACAGGAAAAACTTTTACAAAGCAGAGTAAGAATAATATTTCAGCGGATGATGATGTGGGCGATTATGATTACGAGGACGACTTTGAGGTGCTTATGAGGTTTTGATATTGCAGTTATCCCATTTCTATTTAGAGAATAGAATAAAGTATATTTGGATTATTCAATTCACAGGATTATGAATCTGATTTCCAAGAATGTACCGATAGCGAGGTATCCCAAGTTAGTGAGGAAACAGAAAGTAACAGAAATACTCCTGAACCTGAGCCAATTGAAATGCAGAGAGAGGAACAAGTAATTTTCAGTATTCAGAATTCATGAGTTTGGTTCATTTTCGCAAAAATACAATATTTTTGTTAATTGACATAATTACTTTCTTGCTCACCACTTCAGGTCAAAACAATAAATAGTGCAGATGGTAGAAAAAGCGAAGAAGAAAGTATGTTGGATTCTGGTCACTACGAGCTTAGCGAAGCTAGAAAAAGAGCTGCGCGTATCGAATCTATGTCCACAAATCAACAAAAAACACCTCCATTGCCAGAGTTAAGACAACCTATTAACAGATCATATAGGTTCGCTATAATAAAGATTAATTATCAAAAGTAATAAAGTTTTGCACTACAGAATTGTGAATTTTTTATTGAGAAAGAAAAAGAGTCTCGCTTTTAAATACATAGAATTAAAAATCTAGCTCATTCTCTTTGTTACATGCACAGACTACAAATTACTGTTTGTATCTATGTGATTAAGAAAATCCCTGTTTCATTATTTATTATTATTTGGCAAGATATCTAATATCAAAATGAATTTCAATCAGGCGAGAAAAGACGTCCGAACATAAGTCACTACCCTTATCGTCGACGGATGAAGGTTTTGAAGAGGGAAGATCGGGAGATTTTACAAAATCTCCACCTTTATCACAGATATCTTTTATAGATTTTCAAAAGCCAAAACAGCTACAAGTTAACAAGGTGAAATAGCTTGTTGTAGTTTATCTTTGATTGAAAAAAGAAAAACACATCTGCAACCCAATGTTTCTTATGCAGGAAGTTTCTTTGAAGTCTAAAAGAGGAGAAGAATTATTCAGTATGATTAAATTGGACAACGTCGAGTGGTCTTTGATCGAATACACACCGATAGCTTATGAAGATTTTATACGAAATTATGGAAGATTAAATACTCAACAGGTGAAGAACATAAATTTTGATTTCTCTTCCTCACCAGGCAGCTTTTGACAAACTTTCCATTTATTTTACAGATTTCAGTGCAAACTAACGAAGATAATCTTGAAGTAGAAACTCAGACAGAGTCTATTGAATTCAGCAATAAATGGACTCAATTTCCGATAGCTTGTAGACAAAATTTGACGACTATGAAAGACGTAAAATTATTCAAATTGGTGAGATTGATTTATAATTTGTATAATTACATAATATATCAATATCAATCAACGAAAGTAAGAAATAAAGAAATGTAATTTATTGATGTAGGAACAAATTGGAGTAGGAGAAGACCCAGAATCGGAATTAATAAATTCATTAAATCAACCATCTTATGATATTTTGCAATTAAACGAGTTCCTAAGTACAGCAGGAAAAGTCATGCTCTCTCTACTGGAAGAAAGAAGAGTTGGAGGAAATGTTCTAAGACGTGATTCACAGGAATTACCTTTCAGTGAAGGGTTTATCAAGCTCGATGTTGATTCGGTATCTTTTCTGACAGATCGAACAGTCTCGTTTATGCATTATTCTGAAAATCTAAATAAGATGCTATTGACGATACATGCCTCAAACAATGAGGTGAGGAAAATTCAATTCACAACCAACAACACAGGCAAAAATCAGAGAACAAAAAGCGGATAATAAAAATGTGAAGAACAGTTTAACTTGAGTCTTCGAATAATTTAAACAGGGAATTGAAACATCGAACAAAGAAGATTACCTGACTGATTGCTGTATCGGATGCGTTTGGAGTACTTCGGAGCCCTCGAGACCCATAAAACTCTTTTACTCACCCTGCTCTATCACAGCTTGTTGCTTCCATCCTACAAATTACAATGTCGTCTTTGCAGGACTGGAAGATGGGTGCGCAGATGAACGTGCATATAAAACATTTGGATGATTTTGATAGACATATAGATACATATTTCCGTTTCTTTTTTTGACAGATCAATTCACGTATGGGATCTCCGAGAAGACGAAATGTGGCATCCAAAAGTTGCCGATAAAGTAAATGAGGTAGACTGGGTATTGAGATCGGCAACTTATACTACAGGTGAAAATTGAATAATAATGATTTGAAAATCTGCACCAGACTTCTTGATATTTTCGTGATATTTATTACTTTTTCCTATTAAATTGAGGCATTGAAATCTTTCTACGTTTTTGATGAACTTTTTTCGATTATATTTTGTATTTTTTTACTCATTTCAGCCGATAGTATCGATGAAAATGAACATAATTCTGAAATTGTTGCAATTCGAGTTGTATCTCATATCGATAGAGATACGTCAAGTGCATTCAACAATACACTTGCTCCTATTCAAGTATGTTTGACAACTTACCATCCACTTACAAAAGATTGAAATTATTCTTCCAAATAATTCAATTTCTAATATTTCTCTTTCAGATTTGTACATTAGACGAGGAAGGAGAATTAATTATTTGGAGTGTATTGTATACTATGGGAATTGGCGTGGACGATTTAGGATTAGCTCAATGGGGTGATATCAGACTTCAGAAAAGCCAGCAAATTTCCTTAGAATCAAGGAAAGATAAAACGTGAGTGAATCTACCTAAAACACGTACCCGGAGTATCTGAGAAAATATGATTGTAAAAATGAAATGAATTTAGAATAATAAACAGTGACCGCGCAATATACGTAATACGTAACATAATATATTGCAGGAATAAATGTTTCACCGGCTTTTTTGATATGCATGTCGATAACGTTGATACTAATAATCTGTTTCTGGCTACTAACGGAAATAACATATTACATGTAACGTGTATCGGAAACAAAGTTTCACCTAATGTTTACAATGGAAACGAAATAGGTTAGTTAGTTATTATGATATTCATTTTATAATGTTGAAACTAATTTTTCTTCTCAATATCACTAATTTGGATACTAATCGTTACATCAATACAACTTATTGGTAATCATTATCGATTGTCAAACAAAATAGTGATTATCATTATATTATACAATCTTAATTACAGAATGCTTTGGTGGTACCAGGTGCATTGAAGGATGTCCTTTCAAGAAATCTTACTTTTTGGTAAGTCTATCCTGGAACCAATTTATATTACTTGAGTACTTATGATTTCTTACTCTTTTTTTTCCATGGCTGTTAGGTGGGTTGCGACGACGGTACTGTGAGACTTCATTCTCTGAAGATAGGGAAAGCTCTCTTGCAATTAAATGATGAAGAATGCAAAAGTGCCGTGAAATCGATACAATGGTCAAAGACAAAACCATTCACTATTTTTATTTTAGATAGCGCATCGAAGTAAGTTTTCTTCATCTAACACATGTTCCGGAGTTGAAGAACTACTCTCTATTAGAATATGGAATATTAATTCATTAATTAAATTCCAGAATTCATATATGGAACTTGAGCAGCAGCGATATATACCCCATGTACAGTATATCAACAAACAAATGGGGTTTTATAACAAGCATGCAATTATCTCCATGCAAAAGTGACCATGATATGATAAATCAATATTTGGTGAGTGATATTTGGTAGCAATACATTTTTATATTATGAATGTGAAACTGTCAGTTCCTCGGTGATAATTGTCTCACGATGATATGGTATTCCTTTCTGAATGATACTAATACCTGATTAATAACCTGAATGTTTCAATTTCAGGCCCTTGGAACAGATGACGGTCGAATTGAAATTCACAAGTTGAAGAAAGATTTTTGTTACAGTGAAAAAATCGGTTCTGATCAAGAGCTGGACACGTTTTTAAGATATGTAGATATTCTATAGCTTTCAGTGATCTCTCATCAGTACTGTAAATCTTGTAATTATAGTTATGCTAGCTCAATAATAAGGCAAAGATGACTTTCGTAACTTCTTTAGGGAATTGACAAAAAATGATAACAGATAATCAAATGTAGATTATAAAATATAAATTTGACAATCTTTTTATCGGATGTACCATAAGACTGGATGTCGGGTAGATATTAGAAAGATTTAAGTTTCTCACTTTGTTATCAGTAAGTGAAGACTGAGGAATGAGGTTTGATATTTCTAGATTGCTAGAATGATGTTAAAACCGAAAATGGATGAAAAATTTAGATGAATAGGTAAATAGGTAATACCTGTATTCGAAAGAATGGGTACAAATTTTCGCACCATGACAAAAGTAACAGGTAGTTGAACACTTAGAATCCTTGCTGTTAGATCTTTAAGCTATATGCATGATATTATATTCCTATCATGTTGCGGTGGTGTTCTCTAACAATTATATGCGGGTCCAATTTCACCTTATACTCAATATACATACGCCAATATACATAACTTATTCAAAATCAGATTATAAAAAGAGAAGATAGATGTACTACGAATAACAATTACAAGTGAGTTTTGATCGTTCTAATGCAAACGAGCTTTGGAGAAATTACTCCGTCCGTTATAGGCACAGTACTTTATCAATTTGTAAACATTGTAAATAGATCAGATGAAAATAAGTAGAATAAGTAAATAAAATCATGTTAATGACATGCAGAAGAAAAAAAATAGTTATTGCATATTTTATAGAATATAATAATATTTATCGTGAGATTTAGACAATCTCTTCGCATATAAGTAAGAAATTGAGGGAAAGTTGGGTGGTACCGGATAGCAGATAGTATCGTCGTTGAATGTAATCTAATTTGCGAAATCGAATCAGATCGAATTCGCGCTCATTTTAGCTTCAAAGATGGCGATAATTCTCGGTTCAAATGAAATCCACATTGCAAGCCGATTCACCATCCAGTTATCTCCAGCAACAAATCCTCAGTGATACGACGTGACGATAATAAAAAACGGAAGGAACTTCATCCACCACAAATCGAAATTGGTTATCATTTTTTGTTCTGTCATATAATATGATCTTCAAGTTTGCCGTTTGAAAAAAGAATAACCTTCCGTAGTCACACTACCGGAGAATTTCACGGTTGTCACACTGAATTGATTCTACCCAGTTAGTTTTCAAAAAATGATCGTGCGAAAAATATCCGTACGATGTTGAAAAAATTGTGGAAAATGCTGTGACATTCTCGATACATTATATTACGTTCATGCTTATTATTATTATACGGGCTGAACCACGTCAAGCGGCTCAGTCAGATCTCAGATATTTTTCAATTTTAGATCTCGGTAGACTTCAGGAATTCGACTGTTGAGCCGGAGCAAACATTTATAAATTTTTTTTCATTGCAAAATTCATCGAGACTATTCATCATCGAAAATTTGTGCAAGGTTCTCTCGAAATCGTAACAACTCGGTCAATATATTGATGTGATATGGGAATAAAGATTCGACAAAAAAAGGATTTTCACTTGTTACTCAACAATTTCTTTCAGAAAGGTATTTGAAACATTATGCTAGACGTGCGAATAATCTGATATGACAACTTATACTCCTAAGAAACCTGAATATTGAAGCTACCCTCAACGATTTTTTATTCGTAATTTGATGATTGGATCATCTACTGAGTCTCTTCTTAGTATTCACCCAGCTGTTCACTAGGTAAAAATCTCTGTGATTTTTGAGTCAGAAAATGTTTGCTCTAGCACAAAAAATGCCTGTGTGCTTAAGGAATTTCTGTTTCCCTTCTTTTCTACCATCCAGTTTAGATGGTTGGTTTACTCCGTTAATAGTAGGAATATAAGTATTGATAGAAATTCACTCAGTGAACAGTACCAAATATACAAAATACTCCAGACCGAAATTATAGTACATCCTATTGCAAACTCAACTATCAGAGACTGATCTATTAGATCATTTAACAGACCTAGAGACTTACAGACATATATATAGGAGTTCCTGGTAATATTTGAATGACTCTATAGTTCCTTGGGCTTGATTAAGTCAATATTTCTGGCTGAACTTGTCAGTAGGAGGTGTAATACATAATAGATTCTGGAGAGAACAGTTTACCACGACGTTTTTGCGTTCCTTCTTTCCTTTCACTTTATAATATGTGCATACCTACTTACAATTCATATTCTCATTTGTGGGATGAAAATTTGAATAATTTTGTGTATAGAATTTTGGATCGGAGGAACAATGTGCAGCTTCATTGAAATTTGCTATTTTTTAGTTTGTCTCACTGTTAGAAATAATTAGAGGTGAACAGAAATCGAATGGGTATGGAATGAAGTACATGAAATTCATAAACTTGTTAGATCTTCAATTGCGTGCATTATATATTTGGCATAAGTAGGTATTTGAAGTATTTACATCATGTTACATCAGTCATGTTCTATAATAATTATGCATGTGGTCAAATCTCAATTTATATACACAATATTGATATATGCACTTTAATACCTACACTTAATGTAATCATTATATACTACTTATTAATCATTTTACGTTGACTGTAATTTGAATTCAAATTGAAAAAGAGGATGAAAAAAGAAGTGATGCGTTGAATGACTGTCATAAGAATCTTCTGATAATTTGGAAAACGCATGAACGTCACTGTAGATAGATCAGGTGAGAATGACTAAGATAATTGGATATATTTCATAAAATAAACCTCACAATTCACTTACATACAATCTTCAGTCAGTGTCACACTCTCGACCCATATAATAGATATAAGTATCAAATAACGTATTTTTAATCCATTTATTGGTCTTAGCTCGTAATTTGAGTAGCAATGATAATCAGAGTTGTTATAGATAACTGAATGAAATCAGAACGCCATTGTTCGGCCCCATTCTGCAGTGGATTTGATATTATATCATCTACGATTTGATCATAATTTCTTTCAAGCCGTACGTGACCGATATCACTTTGCAGATGTTGTGTTTGTTCCTGTTGGAATGCAAGAAAAGAAAGTAAACATACTGAAACTAGACACGGATTATCACACCTTGAACCAATCAACTGAATAATTCTTCCCTCTTTTTTTCAATTATTTTCTGGTTCAATCAAAATCGGTAATCTATTTTTGAGAACAAAATTACTTATCTTAAAAATCGTTAATTAAAAAATGTGTGACTTTTGTGCGTGGGCAAACACTTTCTCAAACAAAACAAAAATAGAAGCTAAAAAAGTTCAAGAGCAAATACGGCCACCGAGAAACGACCCTGTAGTAGTTGTACATGGAGGGGCTGGTCGAATACCAAAAAAACATCGAAGCATCATGCTACAGGGTGTGAAAACAGCAGCGATTCAAGCTTACACGAATTTAATTAGAGGATCACACGCACTGGATGGAGTAGAAGAAGCTATTTGCTATATGGAAAGTCAGAAATATTTCAATTGCGCATTTGGTGGTTCTTTAGACTACAATGGTAACGTAGTTACGGATGCTGGGATAATGGATAGTAGTAATCAAGTTGGATCTATCGGCGCCCTTAGAGATGTCCAACATCCGATAAGCTTAGCAAGATTAGTTTTACACAATACGGATCATATTTTAATCGCGGAAAAGGGAGCTCAAATCTTTGCGTTAGAGTCTGGAATACCAATTTTAACACCGGGATCATTAGTACCTGAAAAAACACCAGACTCTTCTATTCATTCAGCAAATGAAAACGAAGATGAGGTAGAAACTGATGAAAGAACCGAGCTCATGAAAGACCCAACTGACTCGGAAGTCGAAGAGAACCAAGATTCAAAAGATGATATCATCGTGATCAAACAATTGCCACAATGTAGTCCGTACTACAGTGAAATTATCAAAGAGGAATATCATCCAGCACAAGAATTATCGGATATTTTTGGGCCAACTGTACTCGAGGTGAAGAAATAATAATTTTCACGGGTTCTGTGATCTCACATCGTCAAATTTCTAATCAATCATTATCTTTTTTCTCTTGCTAAGGTCAACGGAGTTGGGGCAGTGGCTTACGATAGACGAGGAAGATTGGCTGCAGGTTCATCAACTGCAGGGACTCAAGGAAAGCTAAATGGATACATGAGTCCAGCAGCAACAGTGCCTGGTTGTGGTATATTTGCGGATCAGAGTGGTTGTGTTTCAATATCAGGTCGCGATGGTCCAATTTACGCTTATGCACCTTCGAGAATGTTCATAAAAAGATTGATGAAATCACAGGAAATTGAAGAAGCTTTGAATACAGAAATTGACCAATTCCAAGATATCATGTGCGAATCAGATATCGGTGCTATTGCTCTTAATTCAGACGGAAAACCAGCCGTTTCTTTCAGAAGTCAACATTTCCCATGGGCTTATTGCGAACTTGGTCAAGTTTATTACGGTTGTGAAAAAAACGAAATTTTCTCAGAGAAAATTGAAGGACTTGACAGACCACTAGATTGTATGTGCGAGGGTGTTATTTGATTGAACGATCTCTACGTTTGAGGATAACTCTTTCATGTATGATATCAGAATTAAAGATAATTTAATAAGAAAATATATGCAAAATATGAGAAATTAACCATCTAAGAATCTAGAGAATTGTACTTGAGGTATTGAAGCCACTCACCGAAAATATGATGTTGTGAGTTTCATCGTAACTTCCATACATTGAGAAAGCCGGAGTCAGCCCTTTGTACGTTTTTCCAAATAATTCGTCCATTTGAAGAAGTGTGGAATATATTTCTTCGAATCTTACTGCCGTGGTATTCTCATGCACCATCACCTGGAAATATTTATTCATAATTAGTGACGCACTGCACTAAACATTCTAAGATTCCATTAAAAGGATTTTTTTATCAACTCACCGAACCAAGCGTTGTCCATGTCAAGAAACAACTTTCTGGATTCGAATCGTTCAAACAAATTGGTTTAAATTGACTTTCTTCTAAACCGTGTGCCCAGGTCCGATGATTTTTAGACCCTAAAATAAAAATGAATAGTTGTTTTTACCAATATCATTTATTGCAGCAATTAATTCCATTTTTTGTTCAATTTCAGAAAAATCTTACCAATGTTTTCTTTCACGGTGTCCAAGCTAATGAATGCGACATCTCCACCGCCGACAACAAGGCACTCTAAGGCACTCGTTTCGTCGCCATATGTTTGTTCTGAAAAATCATTTGAACGTTGGTCGTGGAAGTTCACGAGGAAACCGAACAACAGACATTTAATTATTCTTCTATGTGAGCGGTATTCTAATTTTCACAATACAGTTTTCGTGGTACACTATTGTGTAATCTAAATTACCTTCTGTGCATAGAGAATACAAATTCGAAGGTATCGTATCGTTGTCTCTTCCTAGACCTGGAACACAACTTTGTTTGAAGAAATTCGAGATTGCTTTCATATCATTGGAACCCCAGCTGCTCCCAGACATATTCCTCATTATTGATACAAACGCGTTCCATCCTATTTAATCATAAAATTAAACATTTAAGTGGTTTTAGAATTGAAACAAATTTCAACTTACGGTTTTGTATACTATCAAAACTTATCACTCTCACCGATACTTCTATAGCCAGTGAAACAGGCCTTCAACCCTTCAAGTTGTTGTAAATTTTTTACTTCTGAATTGCTTTTCACAACTGCTGCTATTTTCTTGGTATCTTCTTTCTTGTTCGTGAATATGTGGAGGGCTCGCTTTAAGCCTTTTCTGTAAAAAAAGAAAGGGCAAATATGTCATCATCTTTTTAACGAAGCGCCACATTACAAGCAACAAATAGTAAGAGTTGTTCTGTATACTGTCGCTTCGCTCCTTACTGTCTAGCAGTTAGTTCTTCCTCCGGAGTGGTGACGAACAAATCAACTTGCTTCAATTTTACAGCTTCTATACATTCCATTCTACTCGGTCTCATTACACAAGATACCATAGGTTTAGTCCCATAAACAGAAAAGGCTTGACTAAGCCATGAGCATTTCTGTTGTTCAATATTCGAAGACACGCACCATTGAATTGTTCGTGACGGCTGACAATTGGCGCGAGTATAAGCGCTCAAGAAGCCAGGCACTTGGATGTATAAAACAAATAATAATTTCAATTCATTGGTATAAATTCTAGTTCCTAAATCCTGGATTATGAAAAACTGAATGAAGGACGATCAATACAGACTCCTGCGATTACCTCGTTCCAAATAATCATTGGGAGTTCCTAAGTTATCAGGAACTATTGTCGCTAGGTGATAATTTTCCAATAATCCTGTCAGAGCCTCACGCCAAGGTAGAGTAACCATATCGTCATTTAAAGATAACATAAGATCAGAAACTGCTCCGTTTTTTTTGCTATCATGTATTCAAGGATACACTAAAGATTAGCTGAATATAGTAAATACATATATAAGGCCACAATATGTCCTTAAACATATGCGATTACCTATTGGCCACGACAACTGGCCACGGTTTTGCTATCCACAAGCACGGTTCTTCGGTTTGCATAGCGCGTGTTGATCCATCGGGACATAAGTAGCTATAATCGTCTTTGTTTAGTTGTAAATTCTGAAGTGAAAAATTTTACGTTTCAATATATTTGCCATGAAAAAAAACAGAGGATTCTAGCTGTGTCTCAATTCGTTGAAATTCATCGGTCTTGGTCTTGGTCTTATGGTATAGTTTGTTACATCCTTTCGCGTTATCAAACTATACCATATAGGACCGAGGTACCAAACAAATGAATTTTGGCGAATTGAGACACGGCTTCTAACTCGAACGTCAACCAAAAAAACCAACGTCACCTGAAACAATGCTCTCGCCTCTGCTACTCGAACCCAAGCAATGTCACCGTTGTCATCTGTCAGACAGAGTAGCGCTCCTTGTGGTCCGTAATATTTATCAACAGAATAACATCCGCCAGGATTTTCACATAGTGCGCAAAGATTTTTGTACTGTGATTCTGTTGATTATATGTATTCAGGAAAATTTTAAACCGCTCTACGCAGTTATGGCATCCATTTATAACAATCAAATAAATATAACGTTGAAGTTCTCTTAGTGAATATTTCCTCATGGACGTTCGAAGTTCCTGTGAAATCTACATGGGAATTGCCGAAAATCAGCTCGATCCCAGAGGATTTCACGCAGGAATTTCGAACATCTGTGAGGCAATTTTGATGTGTTTCGTTATGATTTTCCAATCAATGGACTGATTTGTGAATTTGGAAAAACGACGAAGGTTTAATACTAACTTAGTTTACTATCCAGTTGAGCATCAGTTGACCAAGACCCGGCCATGCAAGCGGCTCCGAAAAATTTCGATGCCGCAGAGACTCGATTTTCTATCAAAGTCTTATTTGGGTCACATTCTTTTTTGATTAGAATATTCTCAAAGTACTATAAAAATGAAATTATATTAGAATGTATTCGAATATTTCATTTGGTAAATTTTCTATGTACCCAGCAATAAAACTTTCATTTTTTTGTTCTTTCTTTTATGTGATTTAAATCGTATTCATTTTACTTACAGTAGCTAATGTCGGTGTCCAATCATTAGTAGAATCGTAACCAGGATGACAAAATCTTTTCCCCCTTACATCTGAGAGTCTTTGTATACCAGCACTGTTTCGCATCAAAGCAGCTACTTGGTATGCATACTTTTCTGTAAATTATGATCACAAGTTGAAATCTAATTGTTTTTCAGAACTTAAACGATTTGTGATAATATAATACCTTCAGAGAAAAACCTTAACTCATTAACAACTAAGAGTTGAAGTTCGTTCCAAGTTGCAGCAGCGACTAAATCTTCCGGCTCTAATACCGTGAAATCTGCATTTTCCTCAGCAACTTTCCGAAGGCAATGAAACCTGTGATCAATCAATTATTTTCTTCCTCATAGTTATCGAATGGATTTTTTTTTTCTCGATGATATCTCATCAGCGGATATTTTCAAAACGATAATTCAGCAGGGATAAAAACATCAGATTCTATTATATTATATATACTTGCCTATCATGTCCTATTGAGCATTCTATCGGACTGTCCAGCAGATTTAATTTCGCACACTCTTTTGTTACACGTTTAGTCGTGTGCTGGGATTCCACCACACATAATTTTACTGTAAGAAATGAAAATGAAAATACGGAGATATTATATTGCAGAATATGTCAATTTATCACTAATCATTTCATGGATGTTAGTCGTTCTAAATTCCTACAGTCTCTATACTCTGTGCAGTGAGAGAATAGGCTCAATTTCATAATAAAAATCATCCGCTTTCGTCCGGTCTTGACCTGATAGAAAAAAATATTTTTGGAATCATTATGACTTTTATTATTTGAGAACGAAATTGAAAAAAAAAAACAAAGGCCTGACAAAAGCGGACGATTTTTGTTTTGAAATCGAGGCCATTCTCTCGTTGGACAGAGTATAGACAGTCTGCTTACGCATACGGTTTTTTAATAGTAATGTGCTAAAGTGGCGAACATTGTTTCATTTCGGATATGAAGAATGGAAGTCATATTGAACTGAATTACAAGTTACGATTTAACTTCCGCCACGGATATTCGGTGTGTTACCTTTTTTTCACCGTTCCACATGATGGATTAGTATACCATATACGCAGTAAACGCAAAAACGTCGGAGAAAATTAAACCGTGAATTCATTTCGTAGTTTCGCTATTCAATTTCGATTAGATTCCGTCAAATTGACTTTTCTATGTATAATCGTGTATTATATTAATTCTCATCATAGATGAACGTAATTGAACGAGAAAGAAAATACTTGATCATAATGTATACCGATTAACTTCGAAATTTGATCCTCTAATTATAATTCCACTAGAGAATTGTAGAACTGCAGGATCACTCAGGGTCAGGTTTCAAAATTTATTCAAATATTTCTTTCTACATATTTTTCTCTATTGCAATTTGCAGTGTGTGTATTTCAACGATAACACGATCAGATGAAACTATCGGAAAGCTCGTAAATGAATGCAAATTGAACAGAACGTTAGATAAACTGTAGCGTAACACATATACTCGTAATTTATATCGGCTTATCAAAAATCACCCACAGACTTCATGTAAACAGGTTCTATCAATTCCACGCATGCATTAATCTGTGCGAATTCAAGTTCAACCAAAAATCCCGTTCATTCTAGGCTTGATCTAATGTAATATGTTATTTACTTCTGTATTTTTTTGCAGCTGAACCATGTCAATGACAAATGTGTAGTAAAGTAGACAAATTTACGGTTTGAATCCTTCTACATTTTTCTTTTCTTCAATACAAGCCTCACAAATATCCTGCATTAATTTACGGTCGGTCTAACAAGATACGTTAGGTGTTTATGTACAGTAATTTTATGCACATACATATATAATCGCAATCATGAGTACAATTATGCATCAGAATTTCAAACATATTGCAGTAACACATCTCATTGTCGGTTGTTTTCCATTATCGATATAATACAACGGGCAAAGATATTCTAATCGGCAACGCAATATCCATAGGTATAATAAAGTGATATGACAATCATAAAATTTACTGCAGAAAAAAGTGACTAAACTCATGCATGGTGACAATTAATTAACTCCAATTATAACATTATATTGTATTCGACCGCAGTAAATCTCCGTTGCGAGTGCATTATGCGACCTAAAGGCGACCTCATATTCGAATCTTCTGTATTACGCAATATTTTATTAGGAATGCAATACATCCGCGCATCTATACACATTTCCTTTTAATTTTGTTGTTTTCTTCTATCTTCAATATCAACATCAGACTCGTTGGCCTTGCTATTCGCTAGCATATAAGATTCCCGACATAGCGAAAGTTAAAGGTTCTGGTAGTTGAAGCTTCAATATCTATGCTCGTCATGTAAAATGTAATGTGAAATTGTAATAAATTATTTACAAAATACGTTCGACTGAGGATTCACTTGATATTGTCAATTTATTTTTCTAACCGCAGAAATAATTTCCGGAATCGAAATAACCATTCGTTCCTTCGCATCGTTCGGTTCCTTTTTTTCCAATCGTTAATATTCTTCTCTATTCAATTCTATGGAATGCCAAGGGAAAATTCTCGACGATAAACAACGAGACTAGATGTATATCTGTATATACAAGTATATAGAAGAGCTATACATAGCCTGCAACTAGTCATTTATCATATCTGCACATTACGCACAAAGGAAATTCAGCGGTTTCCGCGTACAATCAATCTGCGCCTGAATTTATGGGATTTGACAAACATCGCAGCACCCTTCGAAAATATGGCCTCTGCCGCGTCGTATTTATATGGATGGATATATAAATATAATACAGATAGTATACTTCAAATCACAATTAAGCTGATTTATGTCAATGATAGTTGACTGTCAGAGAATAAGTATATAAGCTGAGATGTCTTTGTTCCTCTGCAAATGAAAATACTGCTTACATTTATTTTCTGCAACGACAAATCCTTGGTAATTAGACGTAACGATGATGAAAAGGAGTATATATTTCATCCACATCATTTTGAAGATGATGTTTATCATCTACAGCTTCTCTTCGTCTAGACGTATGTACGATATACAGTCGCGTGGTATAGAAACTATAAACAAACTAAACTCTTTACTGTGAAGATAGACAAAGAATGAGATTGCGGCAAGAAAAGTTAAAAAAATGTGTATTGTAATAACATTAAACACGTATAAAACCGATTAGTCTGCGTTTATAATTAACGCGTATAATTATGAACCATGCAATCATGTGCTCAACGTCACGGCACCGCGGTATAACACATTATAATACGTTCGAATTTATTGTTTATAGTTCACGTGAGAAATTGGTGTCGCCTTTCTCATCCTCCACCCCATTTCAATGACCAATCTATGTTTCAAGAAGATAAATATCTGTCAGATATAGTCCACCCGGAGAACGGCAGTATATAGTACTCTCGAATATTCGGAAAAATATAACTTCAGAGCGAAAATATATGATACGTCCTACCACAAACTCGATGAACAGAGACTGACCCACCGGACTATCCAACAACCGCGAGACCCACAGACATACGCACACTCGTGTTTCATACATGTATGGTAGTTCCTAGGCTTGATTGAGTCAACAAGAATTCTGGCTGAACTTGAAAGTAAGAGGTACGATACGCAACAGATTTCGGAGGGAAGAGTATCTGTATATATAAGTTATATGTATACTGCTTCCAGGCGTTTCATTCGTTCGCTAGCTGTTATTCCTTTCACTTTTTAATACGCACATTTTTTTGTCTTCTTATACTTTTGGGATGAAAATTTGAATAAGTTTATGTTGCTTTCATAAAGTTTACTGTGTATGTACCTAATTTTCTTACAGCGGAGTAATTTCAGCTAAAATCAACGAAATTTTAACATGTATTCTAGGATCTTAGGAGGATAAAACGATATAGTGAATAAAATATGTTACATGGTATGGAAAAAATCCTTGGAAAAGGATAATGAATAATTTATTCATCCGTCTCCTTCTGTTTTCATTTCGTTGGGTTTCAGCGAATACCTATAGCTACATCCAAATTTAAAATTCAAATTTCCGTTTGATTGTTTCGGAGCGAAGTTTACGCCCCTTTAAACCGCGCGTTGTTTCCGACGTATATTTGTCAATTTTGTGTATGTGATAGGTAGTATAATTATGTGATAACTTACATGTATGTAAATGTTCACTGATCATTCCAACCAGGGGCGTGCGTATATTATACATATGTATACTTATAGGTTAAAAACATATGTGAATTATGTACAACAATCGGCTGACGAATTTTTGTTCTGCTTCTGAAAAAAAAGTATGTACCCAACTCATAAGCAGCGGATTGGGCAAGACCGAAATCGTTGAAAAATAAATCTTAATCATTTTTCATCTAACTCTGAAACTTCCATTAATAAATCTTCACAGTTGACCTCTGATTGCGGGATCATGTCGGATAATACCATATAAACAATTGTTCAATCGTAGTATCGTCAAACAGAGAAATCGTAAGACAGTCTTCTTTCGACGCGTGAAAGCCGCCGGGTTAATTCTATATCTATAATCAATCTACAAGTGATAGGTAAATAATATATATTTACAAAACATGGTAGATTTTTGATCGCGGATAAATTGTGCGTAATAAAATTGTCACTCGTACCTCATGAAGAAGGTTCATATCTTTTTACACATATTAATATTTATAGTATAAAATATCGTGAAAGTTCAGATAACACGTTATATCTCCAATGAGTAAATCAAATGGCTTCTCTCCGCTGCATCGCGAATTACGAATATTGCTTATGAAAGAAATTTGTTAGCACTTTACGTGGAACAAGTACACTATACATATAGCATAAAGTATGTATACGGCGAAAGTAAAATCAAGCGATAATGAACAGAAATTCTGATAAATGTTTGCGAAAAAATACCTTCAAGAATTCTTCCAAATTATATATATAGGTATATGCAACAAAATTCTAAATAACAGATGTCGAGAGTGGTCTAGGTTTCTATGCCTCCTTGCCGCTATGAAATCATTAGTTCTCAACTTTATACTTCGAATTTATTTTATTATAGTAGCAGAACAACTAGGATAGAAATTATGAAATACAACAACGGTACAAGTTGTATTATATTCTCGTATAGTGTATCTAGCTAGCACTGACGGGAACATCATTTTTTTCATTCTTCAAAGTCCGCCTGGTTCTCCGCTGCGATGCAATTAGCTCGGAGAACCTTATGCTCAAATCGTTCATCAGTTGAACAACATTTATTATACTATTGTATGTGTGTGTGTACCACTGAATAAGAGTAGAGAATAATATATCTGTCTTTATAATTTCGTTATACTACTAGATTAGTAAATCTATGCGTATATATTATAAATCGTATCTAGGAATAGTGCACAGCAGTAGAAAAATTCTGTGCGATGAACCATCCCTGTGAACACTGTGCCTTTGAGGGAACAGTTGAAATTACCGAACTCCTGTTTTCCCCACATTTTTATACAAGTTTCAATTTATATTGAAAAATCGGTTCGACATTTCATTTGATTGACTTTTGGGTAATGTTCTAGACACTCTGAGGAGTGACCATGATTTTTCCCCGATTTTCTTGAAGCCCGAAACTATTTGAGAAATTGGAAAGCTCCAGTGTTCACACCGAAGGTCTGAAAAGCAAGTGTTCGCACGGAGGGTTGAAAACCAGAGTATATACATATTGGAAATTCAATGCCACAACTTCACGCGATTTAGAAAGAAGACGTGAGCAAAACGCTACGTTTCCATCGCAGGGTCAGAGTCGAGTTGGGATTGAATTTGAGCCAATGAGAATTAGGATTAGAGAGGAAAACAATAATTTCCTGTCAAATCTCGTCATTCATTGACTCAACTTCAACTCTGACCCGACTCTGACCTACGATGGAAACGTAGTCAAAGAAAGCTTGTTGCATCGAGCAGAGTAGCATCACCGAGGAAAACTACGGCGACCGTGAAATGCCCCAAGATGTAGTCGTGTGTTTATCATCAGAAATCTCCAACGCGTTCCCAACTATATTATATTCAATTTGAAATCGTGCGGGTTCGGAAATCGTCGGAAAAATTCGGAACGTGTTTTCATCCGCACATACCTATACACTGCATACAGAGTCAGAGCGCCCGCACGTGGCTTTCGGCAGCCCTTTGGTCGCACACGATCACGATGTAATATAACATCGCGCATGCGGCACAGCGCAGTGTGACCATCACGGTCTACGGACGCATTTCATGCGTTAGCCACTCATGCTCAACGCCGTTTAGTTTTCGTGAGGCGCAGTCAGTGTGAACATAAATATGTGTGTGTATGGAAATAGTACAAGTGTTTCACGGTAGTCTTTTCGAACTACAATGTGTCTTTATAAAATTCCGTAGATTGTAGATTCTATTTTAATGTAACTACATGAGATATGCATAAGGCTGCGCTTCTTGAAAATACCGGAGAAAGGACGAGATCGAGCTCGACTTTTGGTGAGCCTAATTTTCCAGTATATCATCGATCATATGATCGTTGATCGTGAGTAGTGCTACGTACTCTGATGAACTGAAATTATACATATTGTGTTGATTATATCTGACGCGCATACGTTTATAAATAACCACTTCAACGTCCATGAAAACGGTGCAGCACTGCATACTTTTATCAATGTACTAGCGATTTCGTTTTGCTCTGCTCGATGCAGCGCACTGATTGTGAGTGCAGTTTTCCCAGTTTTCAACCAATGAGAATCGTAGGAAACTAGGAAAGCTGCACTCAGTGCACGCACCGTATGAAGTGGATCGAAATCGCCATGTGCTTCTATCGCAATAAACAAACTGTTAGTAAAAAAAAAATCGTATACCGCAGCAGGTAGCGCTAATATAACATACACTTCCTGGAGTTCCTCCGGGTTAGCAATGAAATAATGAGGTATATGATACCGATCATATGCGGCTATGGACCATTACTTATCATATTTATTGACGCAAGTTCTGATCTACACGATCCTCAATGTATACATTTGAAGATGCGTATAGGTATGACACATAATTATAGACTACAACGATGTGAAAGCCTTATCTTGTATGATGTTTTATCTTTTCCAAGGCAAATACCTGGGGCTTAGCAAACAGACTGTCTAGCTGTGGTGGGAGAGACGACGGAGATATTCGAAGACTGAAAACGTTCATAGCGGCCATCAAATCAATTCTTGTTCTATCAATTTCTCTGAGTAACGCGTGGCGGCATCCTATCAACGTTGATCTTCGGTGCAGATGCTGCAAGTCAAACTGATCACTATCCGCACACTCAGGCACGTATATACATACTTTACTCCATGGCGAAGAGAGTGAAAGATTTAGATGAATACCTTCATGGATAAAAAAAAAAGAGAGCGAAAGAGAATTTTGTGTATCGATGTGTATGTATATATAGATACGTAGTAATACGCTTTTCCGGTTATACCGGTAGAATTGTAGGTAGGTAGGTTTGAATGACCTCGAGTAATCAGAGTCTTACCCAACAAGTGGCGTCCAATCAAGTGCAGTTCGGTGGCCTCGTCGTCGGGGAGTAAATTATCTGACGGTAGAAAAATCAAAGTAATTGTTACAATAAATTATAATCAGTGGATCGTGTCAGATTTCGAAATCTTATTCCATGTGTTAGTTTCTTCATTCATGGCCGATTCCTTCAACGTGGTTCACGATTTGATCTGGGTTGAACTTGAAACCAATCACGACATACTTAGCGTGATCTTTAACCAAGATCAAATTTTGAAATGCGTCCGAATAATCGGTCATTAGAGCATTACCTGGGCTACTGAATCTTTTGTTAGTTAACAATCAATTTTATATGGAATATTCCACGTTAAGTGTTTTAGCTATTGGGCAAAATTTTTTCTCCTCAATCCGTATACATACGTATATATATTCATGGATTTTCCCCTACTGCAGCGAATGGCTGCCAACATTACCTTAAACTACAAGGAGTCGTATTTCTCGCTATTCTCTTATGTTGCTTTTTTATCACTCCTATTCAATTTCCGATAATTTCTGTTTTGGGCATCTTTTTTTCTTCCCTTTAATGGTGTAATTCACGTTAGAAATTATCTGTTCACAAGTTTGTCATACATCTTTGATTTTCGTCAGAATAGTCCAAAGAATTTTTTTCTTTGAAAATGGTATCGAAAAAGAAGTTGGTGGACTGTACCAAGCGTAATGAAATTGCCAATGGGATGATAATAGACCGCTCACTTGGGATTTGATGCTATTTTCTAAAACAAAATCCAACTTTTCCTCGACAACTTTCATATTGAAGAAACTTAAAGCTACGGTAATCTGCAATGAAGATCTCATCCTCTCTCTGATCCCAATGCTTAAATATCCTCTCGAAGAGTAGTCAGCAAGGAAGGTCTAATCAGATCGGTCTACCAATTTGGCACAATATCTGAAATATTCTTTAGAGCCGGTACTCTTGACATGGAATATCCCGTACATGGATACAATACTTCGAGACCCCACAATGAAATCTTCCATATTACAGATGTTTCCATAATTTGATATACGCCGCATAAATGGAATATTTTGTACCGAAGTCATCTTGGTCACCTGAGTTCGTTTTGTTGGGTTTCACATAGAAGGTCCATGTAATTATATCAAATTTCAACCGGGTTGAATTTAATTATCACGTAACGGTACAATATGAATGTTATACATAATTTTGCTCCACTCATCAATGAAATTGAAAATGTCTGTCATCGCAGGATACAAAGTAATACCCGAGGTAATACCTGCATAATAATCATAAGTTTAGTTCTACGTAGTATTTCAGTACTTCCTATACCTACGACGATTCGAAATGTATGATCAATAAATGAATTGAACAATGAATCCACTCCAATGACCTCCGTATACAACAGAACAGCATCTTATTTGAGATTAGATATAATAATTTTTAAATTAATTGTAAGATTAGATTCTTGCCATGTTATCACCATCCGATAATTCTCACCAGTGTTATCTTACTACCACGAATTATCTAATGAAAAAAAAAGCAATTTTGTTTTACATCACGATAAAATTCCATTTTTAGCTCGCATATCGTGTGAAAGGAATATCTTGTTGCTATATTGTTACTCTCGCGACGGAATCTTCTGTAGCAGATCTTTGAGGCTTTTCTATAGAGGCAAAAAATAGTATTTATATAAATACCTATTGGAAAGAAAAGTAAGCGAACAATGGCAAAGTTTAAATTAAACTACCGGCAACTTCCGGTCAAGGCACATTTTTTCTTCTTCATGGCTGGTATGTAGTTGTACTCTATATAGTTCACGTATATACTATTTCAGATATTACAATGCAATTTACCAACTGATTACGGATATATCATTTCATCGGTTTTTCATTCCGTTTAGCAATGGGACCAATTTTACCGTTTATACCAGTTTACGGTAAACAGTTGGGTGTATCGCCTGTAGTGATGGGCAGTATTACGGCAGTTTTACCAATATTATTTTTGATAGCAAAACCGTCGTTCGGTCTATTGGTTGATTATTTCCGATCTTGGCGGAAAACATTATTCATGTCATTACTCGCAGCTACTAGCGCTGCATTAATATTCATTTACTTTCTTCCGATACTTCCAACTCCTATTCTACCTGATGATGGTTTTCGGGGGGTTTCTTGCTCTACAATTGATGCCTGCGATCCTGAGGTCTGTAAAAATATTCCAAATTAACACAATTTTGGCTTCCCTTTGTATAAAAAATACGGATTCAAACGTTGTGATCACACCCCAGAAGCTCACAACTGAATTTCGTATTTCAGGTAATCAACAAACCTGATACATGTTACACCGGTAGAAAAGTTCATTGCAATTGGACTTGCAATGACGGTTCAAATTACAGTCAACGAATTTACTTCGACAGCTATCACAATGGGAATTTATCCCGAAATTCAACGTGTTTGCTATCTCCGAAATATCATCGGAGTAATAATCACGAAAATGTAACAGTGAATAATAACGAAACAAAAGTACAGGATCATTGCGGTACAAATAGTAATTCGGACACTATCTGCAATGTGGTTTGTGATCAACTTGAGG
This sequence comes from Phymatocera aterrima, assembly GCA_963170745.1. Taxonomy (NCBI): domain Eukaryota; kingdom Metazoa; phylum Arthropoda; class Insecta; order Hymenoptera; family Tenthredinidae; genus Phymatocera; species Phymatocera aterrima. The sequence goes on from OY720660.1 coordinate 19,331,069, forward strand.
ATAACATCGAGCTGAGTAACTGTCTTTACAAATCTGCGACTTTTTGGGGTTTCGTGATTCTCATGTCACTTGGAAATATTGGGTACAACGTATCAAACTGCGTCAGTGATGCTATCTGCTTCGATGTTTTGGGCAAGTTCATTCTTTTCTCCATATGTTTATTTATCTCTTTCCAAACTAACTCTTGGATCGTGGAATGAAGATATCAGTAGCCTTGACCATGCATGACCACAAAATTATAGTAGTGTATAGTCCAGCTGTGTTTGCTCAATGATTATACAATCGCGGTACCAAAAAGTGTATCGTGTTCATATTTAAACCGAAAGTATTGTGCTGATTATAGTGTATAAGTGATATACTTTCTCTGCTAGACAGGGGGATATAGATCCAGCATTTCCAGTTATATTTTGTGGACGTATTTTCTATAATCGAAATAGTATTTGGTCAGGGGTAGGGTACTCAATTATTTTCTCAATCATTTGAAATTACCCCATTAAGAATATATATTTCTGATTATTTTTTGTTTTCGTTGCTAATTTCTGAAAATGAAAAAACTGGAAAAATACAGATAGCTTTTTTCAATCATGTCCGAACAGATTCTCGAGATTCAAACACTTCATGAGTGTTATTAGCGATTTCGTAAGAAATTTCTAGAGAGCTTCATTGGAATTATTTGAGGAGAAAAGCTATTTTGTCTAGATTTTTCACAGTTCATGCGAAAACGTTGAGCAATTTTTCAGAAAAATAGTGGAAATCATTTCACATACGTCGAGATCAAAATTTGTTCAAATGTAACTGAATATATCAGCAGACAAAGAAATTTTTCACCATTTTCCTGACTTCCTCAACATTTTCGGAGAAACTCTGGAGAGTCTGAAAAATGTTTTTTAATTTTAACCAAACTGTGAAAATGATCTGAAATCTTCCTATACATAATAGTCATAATCTCTGATACAGTGTTCACAAAGTGTGCTAATTTCGAAAAACTTTCAAAAATAATCAGAGCTTACCAGACCTTTCACAATTTGGTCGAAAAGTTTTCCAGAATTATGTAGTATATGTGTCTTCTCCGGAATTAATCTGCAGATGCATATTTTGAATAGTCATAATGAATATCTCAATAAACATTGACGTATAAAAATAGGCAGAATTGCCAGCCGAACAATGTATATTATACGTACGCGAAAGCGTTGAATAAAGGTATTTCGGCCGGCCATTCTGTCTGTCTATAAACGTCAATGTTTATTGGGATTTCGAGTTCGATTCTCACGTACCTCGCGGAAGACGCTCGTGAATTGGGATACATAAGATATGAGTTGTCATATTTTGATTGACATTGCGAAACCTGCTCGGGTTTTGATAGCTGGATGTATTCTTCTGCAGGAGAAGGTGGACAAATGGGATATGGAAGGCAGAGAGTATGGGGTACAATTGGATTTGGTGTATCCGCATTATTGGCTGGATATGCAATCGATCGCTGGTCTCAGGGTGAGATCAAGATATACACACCTGCTTTTTTCTTAGTATTTATTTTTATCTGCCTCGACATTGCTTGCTGTACAAAATTAGAGGTAAGAATTACTCAAAATATTCTGAAGTCCCAGACAATTCTGTACACGTAATAAAATTTCCTGTTACAGTTACCAATCATGTCAGAATCAGAAAGCATTGTGAAGGATGTGTATAAACTGTTGCGTCTCAAGCCCATAGTTATATTTCTCTGCTTTGCTACAATAGCTGGCATTATGGACAGCTTCATAATCTACTTTCTATTCTGGTCAGAATGATACACTGATCATTTTATAATGAAGCAGTATCAATCTTTTATCTGTAAAATCAAAAGACTTCTCTCATATCAATTCCGTCTCACAATAAGATTAATACAGATTAGTCCTTTACCTTACTTGGATCTTGTATACTTAAAGAAGATACAAAATTCTAAACAGGTATGTCGAAGACCTTGCTGCTACAACTGGAGATATGGAACGAATCAAATTGATCGAAGGTTTAATCATAGCTGCTCAGACTTTGGGAGGAGAAATTATCTTCTTCTCTTTCTCTGGTAATTTCTATACCTATACATATACCTATATCTTCAGTCTGACTCTTTTTTATTTTAATGATTTATATCCTGTGAAGTTTTTCCTTCTTCTTTTTCTACTTTTTTTGGTGCATAAAAAATATGTATTAAATAATATATAATCCTTCTTTATCTGTGCAGGTAAAATTTTGAAGAAAATTGGCTATGGATACAGTTTTGCTTTCTGTTTCCTCTGCTATTCCCTTCGAATGGGTCTCATTTCTCTGGCACCTTCACCTTGGTGGATACTTCTCATCGAATGTTTCATGCAGGGTCCGACATACGCTCTTTGTTATACAACTATAGTTGCTTACGCAAGTGCCATATCACCACCTGGAACCTCCGCCACCGTTCAAGGCATAGTTGCTGGAATGGACGATGGCTTAGGTGAGAAAACAATTTTTCTCCCATCTTAATTTCACTTCAATTATTCCTGAATAACATCCGCAATCAAAAATCACGAAACCTTGTTTCTTGAATCTCCTAAACATTATAGCTTTGATCTCATTTCTGGATATTAATTTATTTGAAGGATTTGCTTTGGGAAGTCTCCTCGGTGGAATATTATACAAACGTTTAGGTGGTGCGCAGACACTCAGAATATACTCTATGCTCAGTGCAGTGTCTTCTGTGACTTATTTGCTATTGCATATGATGTACCTGAAGCATGCGATGCCAAAAACAGGTGACTATATGATATTCTATGTTTTTGCCATGAAAAGTTTATGTCTTATAGTTATATTTGTATTTCAATTTCGTGTCGAAAACATTTTTTTTTCAGATAATCGAAGAGACATAGAATACAAAAACCCAAAAGATGTCGAATCTAGAAATCAAGATGGAATAGAACTACAGATTCCGCAGTAATCAATAATTGACCATTACGTTTTTATAGGAATTTAATTTCACTATGACTGACGAAGTATATAATATACGGATGTAAAAGAACATACATTTTATCATAATAACATATAAGTTTTACTGTTTCAAGAGTAATTAATTATCACAATCAAATGAGGCTGTGATTCCATGGTACGATACATATATAATTCATAGATTATACCTTATACACACATATCTTTTTTATTAGTCAACGTATGTTATATAATTATACTATAATTGATGTTATTTACTCATATAGGTGAATCTGTCTATACAAATTTACTATATCATGTATGTATATACATACATATGATAAAATATGTATATACACAACTACCTAGATAGCATCTTTATTTTACGAGGCACCAGTGTATAACGTTGTTATAAACTGCAGTCTCATTTTGTTTCTCTATTAATTGTTCTCCTTTTTTTTCAAGTTTATCACGAATATGAATTTATTGTTTTTTATTTATCATACGTGAAATTTTTTCAAAATTTTAAATTCAACTATTTAGACTATTAAGGCTCGGTTCCACAATTCGAGTTTAACCGTGGTTTAAGACTTAAACTTGGTTTAAAGCTAAGTTCCGCCAATGGCAAGCAATCTTTAGCGGTTTAACCGAGGTTTAAATTTTAACCTTGGATTGTGGAACCGGGCCTAAGTTACTTTTTAGCTAAAAATTCAGACTATTCCGATAACAATTGTAACTGAACGAATCTGATAAAAAACGAACAAATAAATGTTGAAGTATTCTGAAACTAAAAATGGAAGAATTAATAAATATTAAAATGAAATTGAAATAATCTCACGAGTTTACGGTCAAAAATGGCGGGAATCCCCGTTTCCCAAGGAGAATCAAGACCGGAAATACGTCACGACATTGTGAACTCAGTTCAAATATACTAGGATAAAAATAAAATGACAGATGTTTTGCATCTGGACGAATTACCGTCCGATGTATTGATCATAATATTCGATTTTTGCCATGCATTTGATTTGGTACGTCTCAGTGAAGTATGCACAAGATTTTATTCAATCGTCAAGAGCGATGTATGCTGGATTAAAAAGAGTAAACAGGCATTGGTGACAAATCAATCATCTAGAAAATTTCGCGGAAGGTAAGTTAGGTTATGTCACGTGGTTCAAAATAACAAGAAGTCATAACCATGCTTTAAATCTTCAAATCTTTATTTGATAACTCATAAAAGCGTATTTAATATTTTTATCAGTACATCCGTTAAATCCAATCCACGTGATATGTAATTCATGTGAAAAAAAATACAAATTTTAGATGTTACAATTTACTGCCATTGCGAAACAAATGGCACGTATCTCAAAATTGGAAGGACGGTAAATATTCCAAACGAACTTATCTCACACAAAGAACAAAGCTTATGCCATGGCTACAACTTACCGCTAATATCTTATGGTGGGGAGCCGGAACGCAGATACTTGGTTTCCGACGTAGTGCTCGTTTTAATCCGGTCCAACCGATATTTAAAATCGATACAAGCAATTCTGACGTTTGTCGATTCGTCGTCAAGAATTGGATAGTTCTAGGAGGATTTAGGTACACAAAGAAAATGAAGATAAAATCTCAAGAGAGATGTTGAAAGTTTCTTGATAATTTATCCGCAATTTTATCAAATTTCAGAGACGGTAGCATACGCTGTTGGAACCATAATAATAATGAGGAAATATTCAATGCCCAAAATTCTCACGCCTCTGATGTTAACGCCGTAGACTTAACATCGGATGTAATTATCACCGGTTCTAGGGACAGAACTGTTAAGGTTCGTTATTTCAATGCCTTGGAAACTCTGTTTTCTTCCACATTTTGTAATTCAATTTCTAAGAATGGATGAAAAGATAATAGCTACTGTATCTCACCTTGAAAATAAAATCCAAAAAATTGATTCATTCATTGCTGTTTCACAGGTTTGGCCAACTGAAATAAATGACAACAGTCTACCTCTAACAGTTATTAATTTATTGGATAGAATTTGGTCCGTGGCAATAGATCCTAATGGATCAACATTCTGCGTAGGATCAGCTGGCAATAATAACGTTCCACCGCTTCATATATTCGATATAGAATGGTTAGTCAAAACAATAATTATATTTAGCAATCACATTCAAGCATTTTTTTTTCCAACATAAATTTGTATCAAATTGATGTACTGTGTATTTTTTCGCAGTATTTATTTTCACTTTGTGCTTTTCTCTTCAGTGGAAAAGAAGTAAGCATGTTCAGACAAAGATGGAGAAGAGGCGCAGGTATTTTGGATATAATTTGGAACGATCCTCAAACTCTGCTTACTTGTGGCTACGATACATGTATCAGAAAATGGGATCTGAGGTATACAATATAGAAAATTGATATTTATTCTGAAAACCTTGACCTAACATTTCAAGTTTTCTCGTTAATCTTTTTTTTCGTTCGTTTTTCTATCCTCACAGAACTGGGATCTGTGTTGGCGCATGGGCAGATCCAACAGATGCAACAGTTTATTGTCTGTCTACAGACTACAGATACACAATGATATCAGGCACGCAATTCAATGGGGAAGCCGTGCTTTGGGATCAAAGAAAATTCAAATATGTTCAAGTGGGTGTGATACTTTGATCAATAATTATCCTTATTGTGAATAATTACTAACGATATTTTTTTGTTTGTTTCTCTTTTTATATAATTCAAATACTTCTACTTGATTAAATCATTTTTTCGTTTAGATGTATCAGCATCGATGTTTGAGCCCAGTTTATAGCATATCATTTGACAGCTGTTACCTCTATGGAGCAATGGATCAATGTTTGTTCCAATTAAAATTCTCCGGATACGGATATCGAGAAAACAATTATCGTGATTTACTTTAATCGAGATTATATTTACATATTTATTGAGTCCAATGTGGAATAGGAATTTTCAAAAGCTTCTACAAAATGTTATAATTATGAACACATGATTTTCTTTCTGTTTATTCTTGTTTTTCCTGTAGACTAATTTGATTAAGGATCTATTTTTTTGTAAATATTTGTACAGTATCATATTATGTCCGAGTCATATGTAATATTAAATCTACAATACACCTGCCTACTTGGCAGTTTCAATTTTGCCATTCAGTCATATCTAGAATTCTATATTTTATAAAATGTCTGTAAGAATATGTTGATCTTAATGAATAAAACTCGATCTCAGATATATAATATACACATGCGGTCGAGAATGTCATGTATTCCAGCGACTTGTCATGAAATTCGAATAATAAAAGATCCAGCAGCGCCCTATTGAATTGAAATCTGAATCTCACAAAATCTCGTGAACTCTATGCATCAACACATGTGAGATGTATATGAGATCAGGAAATTTCACAGGATCTTGAATTCTATATTTGTCTTTATGATTATGAATCTGGTTCTGTGAGCTGAATTGAACAATTCTAATAAAGTTATTTTTTTTTTTCAAATTCAGTTCTCTTACGTAGTAAATAGCAACCAATTTAGCAAGAATCTCGCTTTGCCTTATTCTCCGTATAAGAAATAATATTTGGAAACAAAAAAACAACACAAAAAAAAACCTACAGAAAATCAGAGATCGGTATATTCATATTTGTCTACTACTTCTATTTTCGCGGGGACTTCAAACGAGCAAGGGATCTCAACTTCCGTTCAATCGATCTGGACAAATCTCAGATATAGGTATGCTTAAGGGGTGCGTTTTATTTGCCATCTTTCCAAAACAAAAGCTCGGAAAATGAGGTGGGATTGGTCTTTTTTTAAATATTGACCAATCCGATGATATTCTCATCTTTTTCATTTCAGAAAATGGTAAATGAAACGCACTGAAGGAACAAATCGACGATAATGTCGGACAAATTTGGCTTTCTGTTTTTTTTTTACCGGTTGGCTATCCTGCTAAATAGTTTCGATATTTTATATCGATGACAGAAGCTAAAATACTTGAATATATTTTCGCGGCGTATAGTCAAGGACTTAATTATTCACGATTAATACTTCGATACGGTGTTGAAAAGAAGAAGAGGAAAATGGGAATTTTTTCTGATAATCAGATCAAACTTTGGGAATTTTGATATTTATAACAGTTCACATTGACGATTCTTATCAACCAATATCTCGCGATGTATCAACTGGGTAATAAACGTCTCATTGATAATAAGTAATCATTAAGTATATAACCAGACTGAAGATCTCGGCTATCCTGTTGGCTAATCACAACACGTGGTAGCTAAACAAGAGACGCTTCGTATCGTGGAAGATAGTTTGTCTTGTATCAACCGGATCGAAAAGGTAGAGAAAAAGGTTGATGAACATACACGTAGATTTTCTCTTTTTACCTTCTACTTCTTCAGTTCTCAAATATCCGTTTATTATCACGATCAATTATATTCACTCAGCATCTAAATCGTCGACGCAGTGTATCAACGCAAAGGTATGTATATGGAATTCCAAAACAAAAACATGTGAACGCAATTACCGACAAAGAACCTCATCAAGTCATCAAGTTACAATATAAATAATAAATTTCTAGCTATATAGTACAGGCAGCTTCTCTCGTGTTCCATCTCCAATTAAACAACAGCGGTAGCGTATTTGCCATTAGAAATTATTCTTCACTTCATCAAAATATAGCTTAAATTTTGTCGAAGAAAAATCTAGAGGAAAAGAATTACGGAAACTCGGTGATTGTTTTGATTCTCGGTCGGTTGGAATCACGTCCTCGATCCTCTACTTCGTTCCATAAAACGTTCATAACACATTACTTTAATATCCTGTAATAATATATTCATCTATTTATACAGAATTCAATCTTTATATAATATGCCTATCATATGCCTGTATGTTTCTAAATATTTTTTCAACTAATTTCTATACCACTTTTCACAACCTATATTTTCGAGTGAATAACGTCCCCATATTTTTTACATTAAATTTATTCTGCAGGACGGAATAACGAGCACATTGTTCCTTAATGCCAGATAAAAATTCAACTAGATTAATTCGCAGGATCGCTGTGATCAAAATATAAGAATTCAAGCAGATTCATTCGCAGGATCGATGTGATAAAAATTTACAAATTCAAGCAGATTCATTCACTGGATCGATGTGATCAAATTTGGTAGGCAAACTACACGTTGACTCATTATAACTCACAAGGAAAAGAAATTCACTTATCATCTCAGTATACTACTAGAAACACGTTTCATTGTCTATAAAAGTGGGCTTAATAAGATAAAAATTGTTTTACTAGATCATCGAATTTTGAAATTATGTAATTTATATCTTTTTTTTCCTGTTTCGTTATTCAAGTATTTGAAAATAGGTGCTGGATCTCAGAGTTATTCAATTTTAAGTAGATAAGTAACATACACCAAATTAGACAATTTATATAATAATTCTCATACAGTTGAGTTTGAAATAATTTTTGTATAATTCTTTTCAATTTCTTATCCAGATTTATGTGAATTGATGATAAATCATTGATGAATTACTAAATTGACATCATGATGAAGTTAATTTCCACATTATCTACGCTTCAATTTTATTAATAGAATAGCAGTAGTCAAATATTTTACATATTTTGCGCCAACAATTAATTGTTGTTTTCATTTCATAAATAATACTGGTTGTATGATTCTCTTAGCATGATAAACAAAATTAGAGTTCGTGACTACAAATTTCAAAATATTAAGAGCCTGCCCAGATATACAAGCTGAACAATTTTCCTTTCGCTTGGTTTTTATATTTCAAAAGTATGTCTACAGTTAGAATTTTACAACTTTCTAACTATGCAATACCTGTGTTCATTACTACAAATTATGCGCTAGCCTCAAAATGTTAAAGTATGAATAATTCTGTTGCGGTTTTTCTTCAGTCGAACCAAGTTGTGGTACCAACACGGTTTGGTAGGAGTACGTCTGTGGTCATCAAACAATACTGCAGAGGTTCAATGACGGTGAAGAAAGAAGATCGGTAGCTTGCTTAAAAATTGAATTTAGGAAAAAGACTTAGGATAATTACATTGAGATTTGAATCCATATTTTATATAATGGAAGATAAATGAAACCCTTGGAATACGAGACACAGTTTATTGAGAAAAGAGACGCTATAGACGTAAATAGATACAAATCACCGAAAGAAATGAGAAAATCGAAGATGTCTGAGCCATATAATAATTATATGAATGAGACAAAAGGTGCACCATCTTCAACAAGTGGAGGTGAAATGGATTGAATGTCCAAAATCAAATTTGTTTGTAATCGGAGACAAAGAATTTCTGTTAAGAAATTACCAATGGAAAAAGAAGGGGTGAATAGTTGTCCTGGAAGTATTGCGGGCGATGTGTCTGTAGATAGTATATTAAAAGAAATTGATTCTATGCTAGAGACAATGAAACGAGACGAAAATCTTATTCATCAACCTATAAGTACAATGAAGAAGAATATCATTGTTGAATTAGAACCAATGCAAGTTAATGATCATCCTGAAGCTAGTCAAATTCAAGGTGCAGATTTAGTAGGAAAAATAATTAAACCCACATTTGTTGAATCTGTACCTAGACGCAGAGGTAGAACGTCGAAAAAACAACCAATAATATCCAAGATGTTTGTAACAGACAATGCTCCAAAGATTGCAACTTGTGTAGAAACATTCTCAGATATAAAGATGTCTGAGAACAATCTTGAATGTAAGCCTGAGACTACAGTGGAGGAAAAATTGATGGAGCCAATAAAAATGAATGAGAATTCCGAGTGCGGGATTGAAAATACAACCTCAAAAAATAATGCAGTTCAAATTAAACCGAAATCAAAAACCTTGAAGCAGAAAACTAGTTATAGGCCTCAACGGAGGTGTTTAGCACGGAAAAACGTAACTAAAGCTAAGCAGATCTTGTCAAATAATGCAACTACAGTGACGTCTACAGATCGTCAGCTGGAGATTGAAACTGCAGCAAAGCCAAAAAGGACCTGTGGACGGAAGCCTAGAATAACTAAGCCGAAACAAGGGAAACTGGAGTTAGTGGAGATTATGAATCAGAATAATACTGGATTAGAAACCAATGATGAATCTTTAGCAATTGAAGAACAAGAACAAACTCTCGCCATATCGGGTAAAACAAAACCGAAAACCAAACGTATGCGTAAAGCCAGAGCTAGAGTGTCAAAACAATTGATAAAATTAGAACCCATGCGAGAAACAAAGAGTGATCCTGAGATTAAGACTAGTGATACACTTTTGCAAGCTAAAGAACAAACTGAATCAGTATCTGAGATCCTTCAACCAAATCCTAAACGTAAACGTACGCGTAAAGCTAGAGCTACAGCTCAATTGATAACATCACTGCCTGCAAATGAGGTAGAGATTAATCCCAATAAGTGTAGTTCTAACGATACACTTCCAGTTCATGAAGTACGAATTAGCTCACTATGTGAGGAAATTAAACCAAAACTCAAATCCATACGTGGACGAAGAGCTGAAACACCAAATAATCTAATGGCCGAGTCCCAGCCATTTGCTCAGGGAGAAATCAAGGCTGGGAACATAAGTTTACAGACTCGAATTCAAAATAAAGTAATTACTAAGCCAAGGAAACCAAAACTTCAACGAATACGTAAATCTAGATCTAAAACAGCAACACTAATAATTAAGTCTGAGCCAATAGATCAGGAAGGGAGAGTCGTTGGTGAGCAAATCACAGATAGTTTAGCACTGAATGATTCATTTTCATTATCAGAAACATTGAAGATAAAAAATGATTCATCTCACAATTCAGAGGGAAAATCTGATGAAGTTAAGCCAAAAAAAGATTCAATTGAATTAGCGAATACGAGAATAATTATTGGTAATGAATTATCATTGCATGATTCTGATCTCCTACATTCCATTCCTAGGATAGTCGGGGATAATTATTCATCAATAGACACAATACAGCAACCAAAAGTTTTACTCTGGGATATTGCTTATAGCGATAAAATTACACCTAAACAAAAAGAAATGCTTTTTAAACAGAAGCAATCTCAAAAGTGCCTTAGTACAAAAAATCTGGGAGATTCGTTGGCCGAAGAATTAACGAAACAATCATCCTCACATTGTATGATTCCACAAGGATCTGAGATGAGCGATGAAGAAATAACCAACACAGTTTCAAGAAAAAGGTTCTATGAGAATATGCATCCAAATGATAGAAACAGTAGACTGCGAAAGACGAGAAAAATAACTATGAAATCGGAAGCATCAACATTAAAAAGCAGTGTTAATGTTTATCCATCAAAATTATCTGTGCAAGGCTCAGAAAAAAACTCCAGTGGTGCAAGTGAGACAGATATTTCATCTTCGATTGGAAATGAAGTATTCAGCATTGGTAACAAAGGTATTCTGAAGATGGAAATGAATCAGCAAAATGATTTTGGAAAGAAGTCGATAGAATCAATGGCTTTGGAAGAAGAAATTCTGATGTGCCCTCAGCCTGATACAATGGAATTAGGGATTCCATTAGACTTGACTATTCGAGTGTCAGGGGAATCCTGCAATGACGAATCTGACTTCACCGAACCTGATGAGAATTCTGTCATAGAAGTTCGTTCTAGACCAAACACGCATCAATTGGCAAATCTGAATGGAGCGCATATTGGTTTTGGTAGTTCAACGTTTAATGTTACAAATCTTAGTACATCTTTTACTGAAATCGATAATCGCATCAATTGCACCATATCAGAAGTAATTAATGATGTAAGTGAAAAAATTCATATTTGTGGAAAAGCAATGGCACAGAAGTACAAAGAGAAGAATTCAATATTCTGTGAATCTCCACAAACTACAAAGAAAGGTACTTCCACTAAAGTACGAATCACTGAGTCGAAATCTGAAAAACAGCAACAAAAAGTCATCCACACACGTAAATCTAGAGCCAAGGCACCAAACCAATCGACCCAATCAGTGTCAATTCAAGAAGCAAAGAGCAATCCTAAGCATAAAACTAACGAAGATTATGACTTAGCGACTGAAGTATTTCCGGATTTACCTAGCTACTCGAGAACGAGAAAAACTTCATCAAAGCATAAAAAATTGTCGTCCAGGAATAGGTTCTCATTGAAAGTATCACTCTCAGCTGAACATAACTTGACCAAACAATCTGCAAGCCATGAAAAATCCGACACACTGATTACACCAGAGAAACGGGCTCATCGAAAACCACATAAGAAATATCATACCAAATTGGATGAAACCAAACATCGAGCAAGTAAAATTATTACGTATTCAAAGTCAAATTCCGATGAAAAATCGTGTAGAGAAAATGTAATAATCGCTGAAATTCCGAGAACTGTAGAAGTGGAAAACGATCAAAGCATTGAATTATCAACCCCATCACTAGATATGATCGTATTAGATGATGGTAATACTGATTTAAAAAAGTCAGTGAAAAAATGCGATAATCGTTCAGCTGAAATTGAAACAGCTCCCAAAATCATATCTTCAGAACTCGTCATGAACCCTTCGATTTCAGATGGCAGAAGTTTACCAAAAATTATTACAGACGAAATTTTGCCTAAAGGAACCATACCTTTATCATTGTTAAATAATAATTCAAGTACACATATCATGATTGCTGATGCAATTGGGAATAAATCATCATACTCGGAAAACATACTCGGAATTGACGCAGATCAAACAGTACATCAGCCAACTATCTTGAATGAAAATGTTAACACTTCCATCGTTAACGCATCAACATATCAAACAATAGGACATTGTTGGAGTCCGGAATACTCAACAGCACATGGAACAGACAATATGGATGTTGGAATCGATATTCTCGATAATTTAAGCAAGACTGAAAATCCCGATAACATAACCAGCGAGAAATTTCCGCCACTAATGCAAACGGACAATAATGATCAAAGTTCCTGTGGTCTTCAGCAGAATTTTGATTCGACGCAGTTATGGAAGATCTGTCCTGAATTGGAAGAATACTTTAGCCATGATGATGTTGTTAATAATAATAATGAAGACGCGGGATCATTGAACTTTGACACACTTAATAATAACAAAAAGAATTCCAATATGAACAGGGATCATCGAGCAAACCCAGAATCAGATAATCTTGAAAACTCTTCTGGAAGTTTAAATAAACTTGGAGACAAACGTGTAGGTGTGAAAGCTCTGAATGCTAACTACAATGAAATAGAAATAGAATCTTTGGACACTGTCACTGCTTATGAGGAGCCCAGATCAATAAAACAATCAGCAATAGGGAATTTGACAATTGCTAATCTGAGAAACTTCAACAACTTTTCAAATTGTAATAGTAACAATGGATTATGGGCGGATCATTTGTCACATGAAGATACTACTGAGCAGAGTAACAATGAGCCCATGCAGGATATGGTTGAGTCAAGCTGCGAAGGAACAGAATTTATTTCTGGAAGTCAGAAAGGGTCTTCTCAAAACGACAATAGAAAGCGTAAACGAAAGTGGATGGAGGATGTGGAGAGAAGAACATTGAAATCAAACGTAGAAAAAAAGATCAAACTTATTAGAGGCAGGTGGAATAAAGCACAAGATGGCGATAATACAAATAATTTTCCAATGCATAGTTTCTTCGAGTCGATTAATTCCGATAAACCCGTAACTCCAGCCGTCATCAAAAAAACACAATCACCGAAAAAAATTTGCCACGAAGAGGCATGTAATGTGCACAACACAATTAGACCAGAGCCAAATGTAGCTAAAGAAGTACATGGATCAGGTCAGAATGAAGACAATTGTAAACCTGGGGATATGCAATTGGATGAAAAAATGGAAAATTTTACTAAAATTGACCAGAAAGAAAAACCAGGAACTTCAACTTCTATTCCTGGCACGTCAAAGTGTGGTTTTCGAAGGAATGAGCCACTACAGGCGCTTTGTGTCACGTCGCCACAAAGTGCTCGACACTATGATTCCGATGATAACATTGATGGGAATGGCAATTTTACATCCATAAGCTCATCAAGCTTTTCAGCTGCGCAAAGAAGCAAATTGACGAATAAATCGGAAATATCCATACATTTAAATAATTTAATTGACGAAAATCCACGGAAAAATGCAACAGAAAAGACTGAGGATGAATGCCCAACGAAGGTAGTGGAAGACGAAGAATATGATGCCGATTGTATTTCCTTATTCGCAGAGTCTGATCAGTTCACAAACTTGTAAGTAATATAAACTTCTGTCTAATTGAGCCTGTGTGCTTCTCCAAAAGTGATCAATTCATTAGCATATTTTATTTTGCTTCTATTCTAGTGATCAGGCAACAAATCCAACGGAATTAATCAGCCTATCACCGTTGTTTGACGACACGAAAGGACCCGAAGAAAAATTTCAAGAAATGAGCAATGTTGGTGTTTATTTTGATAAAAATGTACAAGAATGCAATGAGGCTTATGAATTTTACATCGATGCGAACATTGTAACCTCTGAGGGTCCGAAATATATAAATCAGCCAAATCTGAAGCAATCAATGGAATTTTCGGAACGTGAATCATGCCTTGCATCAACAAACGTGGAATATTCTAGGCCCAGTCATAATAATATACCAACTTTGAAGGATAGACTTGGCGATAAAAAGCGATTCAGTATATTCTCTACTATTTTCATGGAAAATATTTTCCTGGGGCATTGCTACCAAAAATTACAGCGAGGTACATGTCTCAAGAAAACATGTTATTTTTCTCATTATGTAAGTGATAACAATTTGTACTTCTTCCATTTGTGAATGTTAGTTATCGAAAACAAAATGATGATAATAATTGATAATATTGTTTATAAATTTCCATGTTCAGCTGGCTCCGAAGTTACAAAATCTCGAGCAGGAAGACATAAACCTGATCCTTGCTGTGATAGACTACGCAATATATAAAAGCTACAATTATTTCGTTCGTCATATATATCCCAGAATTTTGACAAAAATGGATTACATAAATATTATCAGACTCTTTATTAAACTAGCAAATAATAATCTAATGGTAGATCAGCTCGTAGAATGCACAATTTTTGCTGTAACAACAATCGGTATATCCCCAAGAGAGTTTGTGAGTGATATTGCGAACGTGACTGATGAAAACAACGATGTGTTGGGGGAACGTATTCTCAAAGTAATTAGCACTAGGATAGAGCCAGGGACCTACTGGTCTACATTTCGTGAATTATTAATTAGAATGAAACCCTCAACTCTGAGTATTGATAAAGTAATATACGACTGTATATACAATAAGGATAAATCAGAAATTGAAGATGTTTATTGGAACTACATTAAGAGATTTACAGATGAACAACTTTCGAACATAAATGTTAATCTTAGAGGACAGTTTGATCTTTTACTTTTAGAAAATGATTTAGTACATGAAATCGACAATTTGAGTCAGCCACAATTCTCCATGAATTCAAATCCTACAGGTAGAACTTTAGAAATGAATTTAGATGCAGAAAATAATTTCAAAGATCAAATTATTGATATACCTACTATCTTGTCACCTGATAATACCACTCGTTACAATTCTTACGACAATTCATTTCAACACTCACCCGGAAGCAGACAAGGTCATCAGAAGTTGAAATCACAGCAAACTACTGGCAGTCAAATTTTGAACAAAAATCATAATAACCGATTAAACAGTTCACCGAGTAATCATAGTTTATCCAGCCAAAAGAGAATCGCTGCTGTGCAAGTTAGTCCGGTGATAAAACAACAGTCATTAGACATAAATTTATGGAAATCGGAATCTGATACTGCAAATTCATTCAGCAGTTCCTTCTACAAGCTATATCCGATAGGTAAATGCTAATCTTTGAGGGAATGAAACAGCCTTCTAATTATTGTCCATGTTCACACTGAATCGATTTGATGTGAACCAAATGCCGAAACAACCAATCAACGGAGATGATCTAGGAAATTGCCTACGGAGCC
Organism: Phymatocera aterrima; assembly: GCA_963170745.1. Classification (NCBI taxonomy): domain Eukaryota; kingdom Metazoa; phylum Arthropoda; class Insecta; order Hymenoptera; family Tenthredinidae; genus Phymatocera; species Phymatocera aterrima. The sequence continues at coordinate 19,346,996 of OY720660.1, forward strand.
CCGCACATGATTGGTTGTTTCGGTACTTTGTTCACATCAAATCGACTCTGTGTATCATACGCGGCCACTGTTAACATTTTCAGGTAATAAAAATGAGCACTTCATTTACAGATAATTTACAACCTCCGCAATCGGCATACAGAGATCGTCACTGGAGATTTCATTTGGCATTATACAATTTGAGAGAAGCATTGAAGCATCACGAATATCCTTACGCCCTCAGAATCCTGGACAGATATTCAGCCATAGAAAAATCGGTGTTCACAACCTGTTGCTATAAGATGTTATGTCAGAATGTAATGGCCTCAGCGCATCATGTGAAAAACATGATCAAATTGTCAGGTAATAAACATTTTTACGAATGAATAAATAATCCAAATGTTGTTATAACAACATAACTTTATCGAGAAATTTTAACCGTAATTAAAATAAAGAGAACATAAATAAATGCTAAATTGATTTAAAAACCGGACACTGAGAGCGATAAATATATCTAACTCATTATTGAGCAGTACATTCGAACTTTGCTTTCGCACAAAGTGTTTTATTTGACAAAACTGAATATCATTACTGTAAATGATCGTAATAACTCGTATTTTAAACTGTGAAATTATCAGAGCTGCATGCTACTACAAAACTGTCATACGTCATCGTCAATCACCTAAATGGCCAAAGATTTTGAGCAAGTAATTTTAATCCAAGATGTGATATACCTTTCTTTTAATATTTTTTCCAAAGCTTTATTGAAATAAATGAATAATCGAAAGAATATTTTATATAGCCCAGCATTTTATCATAAGATATTATAGTAATATGCCTATATTGCCTTAATAAAATTCTAATCGTAAGCAAAAGAGACTAAAAACAAATGTCCTTTATCAGAACTTTATGTAGAGAATAGTTTTTCATACGAAGATGATGATAGTATAACTCCAGTTTCAGAGCTTACATGCGATTTAATTGAAACATAAATAAATGAATAAATAAATATCTACAACTACACTTTTATATACATATTCACTAGCTATAAATTACACTCTGTGTAATATTATCTGCGATTTTTAGATGCTTCCCAATATAAAACTTCAAATATTATAGATATATTTCACAAAACAATAAAGAACAAGTGACGTAGAAGGACCAGTAGCAGAATACTTGAGGCTAAAAGCATGACCTTTTTTCCCTAGTACTAGGACACCCTCGGCCAATCACGGTCAAGGCAATTTCAGCTATGGTACCTGTCCTGGTATTGGTACTTTCACGTTAGTGAACACTACTATTATTCATGTGCTCACTGCAGATATTGTAAATCCGAATTTTACTGCCCCTTGGTGGTAATAAATTTGAAATCAATGAACTGGAATTTGTAGTTAATTACAATTCACATAAATCGAATATTTTCATAATTTTATACTTTCTATTATAAAGAAGTACATATATACTATGCTCAATAATCTATCCACTGAATTTTTACTATAAAATGGAGGTATTAGAATAGATTTTGATATGTAGTTTAGGAAAGAAATACGCGTTTCAGACCAAATAAAAACATTTATTCCTATGATATTTTTTTTATTGCTAAGTTGTGCCTAGTTTTTATTTTATTTTCTTTATTTTCTTTTCTCTTATTTTCACATAATTCGAGATAATTCGAAAAAATCGAAAGAGTTCACTGGAATTTTTTCATTTATCCTGATATCATATCATCATGTAATGAAGTTTTGTTCAATTAGATATAATTTAGATATACACATTTACTTGAAAAGTTTCCAAAGATTAAGGTACGCAGTTAATAAACTGCGCTTACATATAATTTTAGGTATAATAAAATCTATAATACTATATTGTAAAATATGTATTAATATTTAACTATAATAAAATAATAATAATATGCAAATGAAATATTCGCTGTTTCATTTATTTATTCATTCGCCTAACAATCTGATTCTTCTCTGTTCGACATTTCAGTCCGGAATGGGGTGAATAATTTACTGAATGAAACGTTATTCAACCTCGGACTGTTCATGATGATCGAATTATGCAATACAAACGCATGGGTATTGGCATACAGTATATACAAGTCTTTGCAATACTCTCCAATATCAACTGACAATAGTTCTGCATTCACTCTCATCTCTGCAGAAATTTGTTTAGCTAACAGGCGTCCTTTGAAGGCTTTCAACATATTAAAACGTGAGTTAGTACTCCAAAAATCATGAAATCTAACTAATTTCATTTACTCCTTGACTCCTCTTTGTACTGTACTTTTCTCATTGGGTAACGAGATGCATTTTGCCATAGACCGATGAGATTTCTTCTTATCTAGTTGTCAAACGTATTACGATACTCTGTTACAGAAACCAATATGCTTTGTGCAAGTCGAAGTAGGTGGAATGTTACTAGCAATCCAAGTGACGAACGTGTTAGAGTTATGATGATGAATCTATTATTGGATGTATTATGCGAGGAATATCCTGATCGGGCTTTTTATATTTTTACATACCTTCTTAAAGACCAAGCGCACATTTATCATCCTGTAGGTGAGTCTCTTAAAAAGAGCTATTTCAATTGCAGAAGAAATATTTATATCGAGCATATAAATAATTGAAATTCAATGGTTGTCTTTAATTTCAGATCTTACTGCGTGCATAGATAAACTTGTAACAGGGATTTTAAATGGAAAATGCAGTGATTTAATAACCGATGTAGGGAGATTGATTATCGAGAATAACTTTGCGCTGAAGAATTCTGTGTACAGATTATTGGTCGTAAAATTATTTGAAACAGACATGGCTCTTTGTAGACAGCTTTATCATTATGGTACATGGTTCGGAGTATATCCTACAGTAAAGGTAAATATTATTCAAATTTCCTACCTCTACTGGAAAGTATTTATTCATGTTTGGATTATATTATTCTGTTAATTTTATTATCACAGTTAACGCTTCCGCTACATATATTGATCAAAACACATTGGACAGAAGAAGAGATGTATTTAGTCATTATAGACTTCTTAGAAAAATTATCCATGGAAATGGGACCCGCCGTTGATTGTACCGGTCCAAATCAATTTGCGATACATTTAGTTTTCGAGGTAAGTTTATTGCTGCAATTGATGAAACTTTATAATCCGATGATTAAGTAGAAAGAGTCTGAAATTGTTTTTCTTTTCCTCCTCAGTTGGCACCATTCAGACCACAGCTACGTGTGAATGATCTGCAAGTATCTAAGGAAGATGAACTGAAAATGAGTAAAGAATTGATGAAAACTGTTCTTCGAGAGCGATTTAATCCCCCATTAAGAACAATAATAGCAGAGCGGGGAAGATTTATGAAATTACAAAGTCGTAGTGTCGTAAACTATCTGAAATCAATGGTTTTACAATAACATGGATGTTTTCAATGTTGTGAGGTTATTCTCAACTGAAAAAAAAATTAAAAAATGAGTAGAATATCATTCCATATGGAATGAAAATTCGATTATATATCGGCAATTTTTATTATTTTTACTTTTTGATAATAGATTTACTATAGAAGAAAAAATCATTGTTTATATAATTATATTTCATAGATAGTATATTTTAGAAATTGATTCAATCAGAAACCCTGAAAAATGAAATATTAGTCTTTTATGCTTTGATCTTTTTTATAGTATCTTGATAATTATTTTTGGTACCAAGTTTGATTTGTCTAGTTTTATTAATAATTAATTGTAATATCTTTTCCTCGCGAGGTCAAGAAAGAGATGGATAAATTTTAGTATTTCAACATAAATGTAAGTAGTGTAATACATAACACGTCTACGAGTAGATATTCATCGGTCAAAAAGCTTTGGAATTATAATGAAACCACTGTAAGTACCTTTGCTTAAAAATCAAAGTTTGGGGCAGTATATTGAACAAATAATAAATTACCAAATATTCGTATTGTAAGATTTCATTGTTTAATACTTATATGAATACGATGTTAATATATAATCTCAATTATCAATAATTCATTTTTGTTTTTTCATAATATTAAACTAGAAAATCATGTTTCAAACAGCTATCAACTTATATATGCAATCTCTAAATGCACCTGATTCGGTCCCAATACTTTATTCCTGTACTTTTATTATCAATGTTTGCCCTCCATTCCTTATCTGCCTAAGTAAATTGTACATTTTTCGTCGTAATGCAATGTAACAACGTGGTTGAAAATATAAAAAAAAAATATTAATTATCTAATTCCTGTTGAATTACATATGTAAATTTGAATTTAAATTTAAATTTAAATTTAAAGCTTAATTTAAAACACAGGCCTAATGAATATTTCAAGATAGTATACATACATACACAAAAATTGTAAAATTTGTAATTGAATAGAATTTAGAATGTGCGCGTACAGATATAAAGTCATTTAAGCAAACATTTCGATTTGACTGGAAATTGAGTTATTTCTCTTTTTTTTTTTCTCTACATTTTTCAGTAGTACATACAATATTTAACAAATAAATAAACAATCTTTTGTCTTATGATATAACAGCACAGTCATCTGAACACTATATCCTATAATATATATATTTCATTTTGTCTTTCAATATATCTAATGTCACATTATATTAATGTAAAAAGTATAAATAATTACTATTCCGTATGAACAATTCCATTCTTGTAATAATAGAATAGTAAAAAGCACATTTTGGTATAATAATATTAGGTATTTCGTTTTGCCAATATTTGTAGGAAGAGTTTCTAATCAAATTCAGGAATATCGTCAAATGAATAACCTGGCACTTTACGATACGCAAGTATCGCTACTCTGACATGATAAGCTCCAGGTATGAACATTAGAATTCCCAATATTATCACCGGCCACATCCGATCTGCATACTGCAATCAATTGTAGGGCAAAAGAAGGAATAAATTAAATATGAGGCAGAAGTTTATGTCGACACTTGAGTGCAGCAAAAGCGTAGTATTTTTGAGCAATTTTTCACTGTGCTTATGTGTCAAAAGAGAGCTGATATTATTTTTCATGATTCTGTTGCATTAACGTTGTGAACTTTAGCCCCATGATTGTTCAAGCATGGATTATCACACATATTTAATTTGTCAATTATATTGTAAATCTTTCTTACCTTAGAATCGATGTGACCGCTTATGATCAGGCTGCCAACTATAAGCATGACGATGCCTCCGACGAATAGGAGTCCAGCCAACATTATTGCCTTCCATGGGATTTTTACCGGAGGACTTAAGAACTAAGATGAAATTAAAGAACAGTGAACAAAAGTTTATTCAGGTTTAGGATTAGATGCTAAATTTATGGATATTTGAATCGTAATGATCACTTATTACTCTTTCATATATACTGGTAGTAAAGTAAAAAAATTGTTAACAAATTCAACTCAATGATCGATAAATGGATAGGTTTTAATTTGTTTATTCCAGAATTATAAATCATTGATTTGGCGAATAGATCATCGTGAAAAAAGACCCAATGGGTAAAATATGATGCGTATTATTAGTGAAGATTAAGGTTATATCAGTACCTGTGCGTCAACGAAACCGTTATCGGTTTCGGTAAGTTGTGTATAATCCACGTTGTCGAATTGTCTTTCACCTCGACCTTTTCTCCGAAACATGCTCAATTTATTAACAATAATATTATCTGAAATAATATACCTGATTAACAATTCATATTCGTATGCTTTATCAAATTTCTTTCGACGTCACATATCAAGAACAACATTCACATTTAATTGAGTCGTCGTTAACCTGTGCTGGCGCGTCTTCTTTGTCGTCAATAATTTAATCACTAATAGAAACAATCGAAATTGTAGGTTAATTATTAACAATTAACAACGATTCGGTGAAGTTTGTTCGTTCATCCTTTGTTGTAATGTCAGATATATGGCTTAATGTAAACAACCGGTGAGTCAGGAAATGAATAAAGTATTTTTTTTTTAAATAATCAAATGGTGACTTATTACACCAATTCGTAATTCCTTTTTTCTTTTTTTAAACAAGTTATTTAACAATTCCTGTAATTTTTACATTATTCGTGAACGAATTAGCTTATATTTTAAACCAACTCTTGACCTAAAGTGCGACACACATCGCGGGATATCGATTGCTGCATAGGCCACGTTCCGAAATCAACTGGCAGTACAGTCAGCAGCCTTGGTCTTCCTCGCTCTATCAGGTTTTCAATGAGCTCTGTCTTTCTCCCGCTGAAATTTTAATGTTGACAGCTTATTTCGGAACGCAGCCATAGTAGTAATGTTCATTTTTGAATAAGCTAATATGCATACATGGCAATTTGATATTATGGCTTTTTACAAACAAACAAAAAACACGTTTGCTACTTGTTCACTATCAAAATTCCGATTATAAATACCCGTACCATCGACATACCTATAGTATGGACTACGCTTAAGCATGGAAGAATGTAACCGGCCGGAAAAAAAGGATAGCGACTGGTGGCGGCCAAGCTCTGTCTCTATCTCATTAGGTGCGTAATATAGCGATTGGCCGCCACCTCGCACTCTTTTTTTCTAATTCTACCGGACACTTTTCATAGGGCTTCAATGCGAGTATCGCGTAGTCCATACTATATGTCGAAGCCCGTACATATACCGCAAATACTTGTACTTATTATCAAAGAGTATAGTATCTGCTTACCATGAGAGCATAACAAGTGGATAATGGATACACACACAAGTGCAGGAATTTGGCGATTCCCGACAAGTCTAAAGTTGCTGCATTCACACGAGTCAGGAATCGCCAACCCGCCCGAGTTGCACATCTTATTTTATGTAGAGCCTGTGATAAAAGGTTGGATTTTTCATGCTTGCAGGGGCAGCGCGTAAGTGACCGAAAATTCATGCACGGGCCAGGGACTAGGTGACAATGCGTGAGTGGAATGTACATTCCCGCACGCTTTGGTGGTTACATCATTACATGTCTGGAATGGGTGTTTGGGTATCGGCCATTTCGCGCACCCTGAACAGTCCGGGAAGTCGAACTTCCCATGCAGGTATTACTAAATATATCTAACGGAAGATAGCGGTGACGACAACGGTGACAATAATAATAATCGTAATATGAAAGGGAATTATGAACTGCAATTCATACCCAAACATAATCGTGATATTTTAATATACGCAAAAATAATGGATATGCTTATATTATAAAATGAATTTTAAATTTGAATACACATTGTCGTTTAAGATTGTGATTACAGTATAGATAGAAGACATACCAATGTAGATGACGGTGCAGGGTGTGCGATATAAAAACAAACCGATGACGCAACTTTATATACATTTTATATAATAAATCGGTGTAAAATTGAAACATAAATATAAGAAGCGCCGTGATCATTAGCATACGGTAATGATTCTTTTGGTCAAGCTGCAGTATAACTAGTATTAGTTGCTATTAGCTACGTAAATTCGTAATACTTTTTACGTCTAAACTTACATTCCACCGTACATACAATATCTACTTGCAATCGTCAGTCACACCTGCATTTACCAAGCGCATGCGTATTTACACTTTATACTTACATAGCACATAAATTCACCGGTTTTATCACTATAGGTACACATACACAGGCGTATTACTTGAATCACACAATACACGATAAAGATAGAAGCAACCAAGAGAATTAGAAAATCGAATAAAATTATGGAGATTTGCACTGCGCATCAACTGGATTCTTGTTTTCTTTTTGGTTACTTTAAGAAATATGATTTTTGCGGTAAATCAATTCTGACTATATGTGTATACTGAATGATCCTGTGTAAACATGCACAGCTTAAAAATAATTATGTACAGCATATGACGTACTCCATGAGCAACAATGTCTGTGTCTTTGATATAGTGAGGAAGGTTTCTTCATGCGTGGTATTAATGATCGATACCCGAGATGTTTACGTGTATGTATGTATGTACATACATGATTCATGTGGGGATGTGTTCATCGATAAATGAGATGAAGAAATAAGATACTAATTGTACGACCCAACAAGGATCAGAGTTACCTGTACGGAGCCACCTCCACATTCTGCTAGTGGAAAATGGAGCCAATCAGTGCTTTGGCATTCGTCGTTACATTGAGACTGGTTACATTCGAAGATTGGGCTGTAACCACTTCTGATAAATTCCCCTTTCATTCCACACACTGAGCGTTGAGTTAAGGATTCTATAGGCAAAATGTTTCACCATCATGAAAGCATCAGATACTGTGATGATGAAAATGTGACGACAATGACAATGAAAAATCACAATCATTATGATTTTAAATTCATTTTTCAGACGATCTTGGAGACATTGTTAAAACGGGCGTTTTCTCATTCATTGTCAGTTCCAATATCACATGAATTACAGTTTGAAGTGTTCAAGTATAATTTCAGAACGAAAAATAATGCAAATATGTGGAAAAGTTGGAACCCAGATGGCTATGCTCATTCTGTTAATGATACTCACGGTCTCAGTCCATTTGCACATGTTCAACAACAAATAGAAAAAAGACTTCATCCTTTTGAGAGTGTAAAATTAAGGTTAAATGAAACCGAAGTTAAACTCTATAACACGATATATATATTATGTATAAACTTATGTGAAAGTACGCACTATAGAGATAAAAACCTGGCTATATACTTTCGATTCCTCTACGTAGAGGAGAGTAACCTTATAATACGAACAACCCCGTGGCTAGGCGAGGCTAAACTCGTGGCTCGGTGGCACCCCTGTTTTCGATAGACGACGACAGTGAAGGGGAGCCTAGGCAAGAGGGAGGAAAGGACAAAATGTACAGAGGAGACGAGTCGAGAGGCGGGAAGAAGGTAGAAGTAGAAGTAGAGGTAGAGGAGGTCACGAAGCGAAACCAAAGCCCGTGTGCATTCACACACAGATATATGGTATATACCACTCTGCTAGTATGGACGAAAAATATGAGTATATCTATATCTGTAATGTACACATATAGGAATATACATGAATAGAGGCTCCACCAAATTTCTCTCTCCGTCTCTCCAGCCCCTATTCGGCCTCCCTCGCACCCCTTAATCATCCTTCTCTGTCCCTCGCGTGGTTGTCAAGGGGCTGCAGAACGGAGCTTCGTTGGGCGATTGTTACCGCGGGACGCGGATCGATGCGGCGCTGGAAGAAGAAGCTGCGGGTTTCCCGACGCCGACGCCAGTGAGCTCTGTAGCTCGAATTTGATATATAGACATATGTATGAAGTTTTATTGAGTAGATGCGTATAGTTGATCCGGTCCTGTATGTGAATGGTATGAGGAATCCCATTCTCTCTCTTCTTATCTCCTATATCCTCTCATCTGTTATTCTGCACTTCCATAGCACAGTTCAATTGGTCATTCATCGTATTATATCCCCGAATTCTTGAAAGTGTCTTCAGTATTCTATTATAGCAACAAGGCAGACAATAATTAGAAATTGAAACGTCGCTACGTCAATTAGTAACCAACGGTCGGAGTTTTGCTGACAATGATCGTTTCATATCGTTATACTATCAACAGTCGGACAATCAAAATAATCACTCCACAATCATTGTATTTCGATTGAATTATGCGTCCCCCGAACGGTTTTGTCTCTCTCAACAATGAATAACGCCGAGATACACGGACAAGAAATATACCGTGAAAGATTTATCCATACGTATGAGAATTAAGTTATAAAACAAGGACAATCTTAAGGATCGTTAGCTGATGAGAATGTTCTTTTCTTTTTGCGACAATTTCATGAGAAGTACAATAATTTCGGAAATGGATGAGTTTCAATGTGTTGCAGGCGTAAGAGTTGAGGAATGAAAAAAACACAACAATTAGCTTACGATGTTTTTTGAGGAAAAAAGAAAAGAAAAATATAGCAAGTAGGTCGTACAAATATCTTGAATGGATGAACCTTAGAAGTATATTAAAACAGTGGAATAAGTTCACTCATTCCCGAGATCCTGTGGACGAGAATCTAAGGAGGGAGAAAAATAAAGTGATTTACAAAAATTGCGCATGATTTGAAAATGTAATGTAAGTATGTACATATATATACAAGGTGAATCTGAAATGGCGCACGCCGTTGGTACTAGTGGATTCCTCGTGAAAAACCGTATCGAAAAATCCTTCACCATATTTTTCTATTATTCATAGACTTCTCATAATAGTTCATTGAAATGTAGCAAATCTGGCGCGCGTATAAGCGGAAAGCTCGTCGGTGAGCCACGTGCATTGTTGTTACGTGCCTCACACTCGTTCCTAAGCAGGATCACTGACGAGCGCCCGCTCAACAAATGCCTGTGATTGGCTACTTTTCAATTAACTATTACAAGAAATCTATAGATAGTAGAAAAATATGGTAAAGGAATTTCCAATGCAGTTTTTCACGAGATCCACTTGTATCAACGGCGTGCGCCATTTCAGATTTACCCTGTATATATAGATATGATAAAGCAAGAAATAAGAAAAATACTGGTGCAGAAGTAAGGTATATTACAAAAAGAATCTATACAGGTATACGTTACATCGGATACGTACGTGCAGACATACATACGTATACAGTAAAGGATCAGAAGACGAAGCCTCGAGTAGGCGCAGGCGTTGAGAATGCGTCAGTGTGTGGGGCGCGCGGCTGCGCCCTGGCATTATACGCCTGGAGTACTCCGGGGGTAGGCAGAGGAGGTCAGGGGCGACAGTGCGGGTCCTGGGGGCGGCGCGGGCGCGTGGGTCCGATTTAACAACTTCTAAATGCGACTGTCGAGACGTGGGTTCAGTCCGGTTTTACTCGAGTGATAGTCGAGCTTATTTGGGTCTCTGTTACTCGGCGCTGATCGTCAGGTTCCAATATAAAAAGGAGAAACGAAAAAACCCTCGGAACGTGATAAAATAGGAAATAGAATTTTTCACTACGAAAAAATAGTGATTCGTTCTGAATTCGGCTGCGAAAGGGGAATAACTGTATACTCGTTGGACCGTTTCCTCTGCACCCACGCTTCGATACGCATCTCATTACCCTCAGGTAAATCGATAATAATTTTGATGTGATAGTCATCATCGATTTATATAATATGCTCCAACTATGATCGTTACATGTATGTATGAATAGGGGCATTGTCATAGGCGTGAAAGGCTGTTGAAATTTTTCAAATAATTCTTCTCCTGAGTGCAATCCCGGCGTTACACGATAAACGCGATATATCGCGATTCACGAGTCCTTTTTTTGCCGGGTACATTTACGGTTTTCAAAGGGGTGTATTCTTTACAGTTTAGTGTAGCCAGCTGTTCTACTTTGGTATTCGTGCCGCGATGCCCATGTCTCGTGTCGAAGAATAACTCTTTTTCCTCCTTCGAGTGATATGATTACACCGTGTATCACCTCTTATCAAACTCAGTTTTGCATAGCTCGTTTGGCGATGTGCTATTTGTTCTGACCGTGTATGATCAACTTTCCCTGATATTTCGTCTAATTTTCATTTGGATCTGAGATCGTCAGCCGGTTAAATACTTGGACCGGCTTCTATATATTACCGAATTTCACACTTGGATGCAGCAGCAGGAGTCATAACTAAATTATATATTATATATGAGAAACTAATTGCTCCAGAAAACATATCGAGCGACTGCTTAGCACCGTTAGATTGCATTATACTCAATTATTATTCATGCATTCTCGTATAGTATAGTCAGAGGGAAAAAGACTACGAACGATCGACCAATTCACTGATTTATAGGTGTAACTGCATTAAAGCGTAGCTCTGCAGCCAATCGTGGATAGCATATTAACGATGAAAGGCGAGATTTACGGTGGGAGATATCAAATTGTTAGTCGTGGTGTCTGCGAAATCATGTAACTATATAGTTTGACGCGGTGATATTCTCTGGAATGGGTTTCCCACTGAAGAAATATTTTTCACATATGTACAAAGCTTATATCACTACTTCGGCTGTATACATGCTTTCTGAATAAAATTATCGTGAAAGAAGATCAGTGGACGTTCAAGTACATACACATATTTCGTTTCAAGTACATACTAAAAGAAGTAATTCAAGACTTGGCAATTGAAGACGTCTCAGATATCCTGATTACATCAGAATAAGAGGGTTCCAGGAAAAATCGAGTCATACAATAGCGGGCGAATTAATCAAACTGTTTAAGACAGTGAAACTTGATATCGTTATGATGCTTCAAATTGAAATGAGCGTCGCGTTGTTCCAAAAATTTTCACACTTTTTTGAACCGCTGGGTTTTCTTTTAGATATTGATTTGAAATATGATGATCTACTCAATGAAAACTACTACTGCAATACATTGTGCCCCTGGAGACACTGATTGCTATTGAAAATACAGTGATTGCAAATTTTGTTGTTTCTCAACGCAGAAAATTAACTTCGTTATTATCCTCGGAGTATCTATAATATGTGATGAATACAAATTTGTCCTCTCTACCTGACAATTCCCTTTCGAAAACCGTAAAAATAATTATTTAGTAAAAAAGCTAGTATACCTATATTGCTTTAGTTGGGTTCACGGCGAAACTCCTCCGGCTGACGAGGGTGCACGCGCTCACTACCGGTGGCACGGCGTGGGGTTTGCGTTGCACGGTATCTTTCCCCTTCGAACGTTAACGTTTTCCGCAAAGGTTAGAGCTGGACTGCACCTCGAATCAATATAGGCGCTTAGAACAGATGTGAGGACTATGGTATACTTCAGGGGGAAAAAATTGTAAGCTTCATGAGACAGTTTGTTTTATTTCTCACTTCACCGTGGTAAAAGAATTTGAATTCGAGTTTTCACAAACGCTTATCAACATTTGATACCTGCAGGTTTTAGCCACGGAAAATGAATGATGGATAGATCAGTTCATCGACGATCTAACTATTATCCAAGATCTTCTTTTTTTGCGGAAAAATTGCCTCAATTATCGCCCAATAGCTTTTCGTTTCTTCTTTATAGTTAAACAGTTTTGGAATTAACCGTTCGCTAATTTATTTCTACTCAGGTCTATGGTATACAATTGTACTCAAACTTTTATTGCGAAGATTTATACCTCTTTTCTTTGTAGTCCTCTTCGCTTCATTCGAAGATCGTTGGTTGAGTTTAGTTTGTCAGAAACATGTTCGGTGGGAGGAAATGCTAGATCGTTTTAGCTAAGAGTTAATTTATCACGATTCCAAGCCAAATTGAAAAAGACGATTTATTCTATCTTTGAATTGAAAGGATTCTGCGATGACAGTGATTTTATTTCAGTGGTTCATCACCACCGAGCTCCAGGTGCTGGAATATCAAATTTTTTGTTATAAATGTGTCCCGGTGTTACGTTTTCGATCGATCAAACAATTCCATAGTCTTGCAACCCGTGTAGTAGGTACCTGTGTATAGATACATGTAAGTCGAACTTGTATTACGCCTACCTAAGCGAGTTCAATTTAGTTCGGAGACTCGCAGGGAGATAGAGTCGTATTCCAGTCACAACAATCTTGCAGTAGATTTCGGAGAAGATTTTTAGTTGAAAATGAGACGTTGTAAATGCGGGCACGATCTGCGGTAGAGTTGACGTTATGTTTAGCGAAATTGTCAACATCCTTGATACGAGCTCAGTATAGTAATTTGCGCGACATTATATTTCAGAGATTTTGAAATTTCGGTAATGAGTTGGGGTGTTTGCGAGTCTCTTCTTTCTTTGAACTATAGTATTATTGGCCTTCGTATAGAACGCCAACGCATTAAAACATGCGAACGAGATTATCTGAAAGAGTTAATCCAAGCTTGATTGGAATGGATATTCAGTCTCAAAAGTAGATTGAAAATCCGTTAGAATTTGATACAGATTATTTTCTCATTTGTACGATAAAGCGAAAGTATGGAGTACCCTGAGAAGGCGGTGCAAGAACGCGGTCAAAACTTCCGATTACTCGCTCCCGAAGAACTTCCCCAGCTGTTGGACTTCCTCACAGGATATCTTCCCGAATCTCTCAAGGTAGGACACTGTACATTTTTCAAAATATTGGTAACAATTCAATAAAGTAATAAGTTTGGATTTCCAAATGAAACGGAGTTGCAGCTTGCGGTAACAATTTTTTGTTTATTCTTCATATTTCGAGGCAAATATCGAAGCGACGAAATATGTTGATGAATTAATGTGATTAGCGCAACCACTGAATCATCATTATCATAGTGTCCATATAGTGCAGAGAGACATGCAGGGAAAGAAGTCCGAAAAGATTTCCGGTCAGGGCCCAGAAGGATACTGAACAAGCGATTACCATACGTGAGTCGTTCGACCAAGTGCGATCCATTATGGATCTTCCCAAAATCTGGGGTCAGATAATGTTGTTATTCCGTGAACAAGTCCTTTCTTACCGGCTTAACCAGGAACTCGCATCCCTCTTTAACGGCGCACGAACTCGCCTCAATCAAATTTACCTGCGTCGTGAATTTATTGGGATGCATATACATATACCATACATTACCCCGACAGAATGTTATTTCGAATGCACATAGTTACCGTTGTAAAGTGTAAATTGAAGTTTTTGGAGAGGTACAGGAGTTTTTTCTTTTTTTTTCTACATAAACGCATAGGAATTAGTTGATAAAAGAGCTCTTATACCCAATTCACGCAATTGTGAATCATACAATGAGCATGCCCGATTAAACGATTCATTTATTATAGACTGAATCGTATGTTCTGCATTAAATGTCGGATAGAAGTTATCGCGTAAACTTTGCCAGACTGAACGGGGCCACGGAGGCTAATTAATAGTATGTGTGAATCATGATGAACCAGTATCTCTGCACACAAGCAAAAGGTTGGTATACAATCTATACGCCAGATATTATCAGCGAGCCGAGACTGGCACGCGAAACAAAACGCGTGTATCAATTATTAATCGATAGAAAACTGCAGCGAGAAGTCCTGAGACCTGTTATAGTGTGACAATAAAAAAAGATATATCCCACGAATTTGACTGTGGGGTTCAACATAATTTTTGGTATTTGATTTCGGATCCGAATTCATGGTATGAATTTTCGTGAATGAATGTAACGATTATTCTATCCGCGTTATCCTATCTGGTCAGAATTAATAGGTCAACTTGCGAGAATTTTGACTATAATAATACCTATTACATCTCTTGTAACAAAATTAGCTGTGGAAACGCGATACCTGCAGGCTTTTCATAGCACGAAAATTGAGCTTTACCATTACCTAATAATTTCCTATCTTTTAATCGTTATACATGTAATTCTGCTACCGTAGCAAGTTTCTCAACATTGTGATTTGTCGACTGGCAACTGTCGTTGGCATCGGGTTTCATATGGCTTCGTATCGCAAAGCTATACCTACCTCCGATCGCAACGATACCTACATCATAATATTCGTGGCACAATCTCCGGACGATTAAACTTGCAGAAAATATTTTCGGTCAAACCTTCGATGCGGGTTTTGCGTAATGAATATTTTTACACAAAAATATCCAGCTACATCTGTTTCAAAAAATGTTCTAATTAGGTGTCAGATATATCTATGTAGCACCTTCGTATGTCCTTTACCGCCCTCGAACATAGCCGTAAAAGGTTTCAAGCTCAAAGTGATTATTAGCCATGGATTGTTACCAGCTTCATTCATGTAGATGGCTATGTTACATTGTAAGTTGGAGATTTTCAGGATCAAAGTTGCGTGTGGTAATCGAGGTCGAACGACTAAAGGATGTGGGTCGCCGCAATGCCGTGTCTTTCCGGCCCGACATTGGCGCACCCTTCAAGGCTATAGAGGTTGCAAGGTGAAGGAGAGTTGATACACCAAGTTGACGGATAATAGCAATATTGATGAGAATTCAAAGCAAAAGAATTTCACAATATCACAAGGGTCTTGGTTTCTATGAGTTAAAAAAGTTTTCAGAAATACTCTGAAACTGTAGAATTGCCGAGATTTTAACGAGTGACTGCAAAATTCTATCCGAGGGTAACTATCTCGTTCCTGTAGCTTAGATCCCGTACCGTTCTTGAGATAAATTCTCCACAGCTAAGCTGACAAATATAACTCGAATAACATTTCTGGACGAATTACTTGTTTTACGTTTTTTTTTTATGACGTTTGTGACCTCAAAAATAACTGGCTGAATGTTACCGTCCCTCATTAAACTGTTGAATGGTGTTCAACATCCGCAAAATGATGTTATAATGAAAGTTCGTTTGTACAAAGAGGTCACATTCATATCGTATGGTCGTATTTATATTTCATTGTGTGAAACATGGTAATGGACATAAGTATAATACAAGAAGCTCTACTTGTGTGAGTCCGAGAAATGATTTGATGACAATCATGAGGATGGATTAATCACGAATTAATAATCTGTCGGTATTCTAAAGATGGAGTAAACAAATCAAACAAATTCCGAACGAATCCAACTGACATATTATACATTTTTTCAGGTATCTATGATTAGACAAATGTTTTAAATAATTGTAGGATGTATACACCCATAAAATTATAACGAAACAGGTATTTTGGTCGGGTTTTTTAGCTCTCAGCGGCAGGTACGATGTTCTAGTATAATAAATGCGTCGTTTAACCAAATGACGTAAGTTTAAAAACAATGTTAATAACACGACATCAGCGGAAGAGCAATTTATCCTACCGAACGCGTAGTACAAGATATTGACAGACAAACATAACGATGATTCGGCAATAACTAAGGGTATCGTCATTTCGTGAGGAAAATAACTAAGATAACTCCAAGCGGTATGGATATTTGCTTTGACTGTTATCAAACATGCAAACTTCATTGATTATCGTGACGATAAAAAATGTTCACGTGCATGTAAGGTGACCCTGACCCTCGATCACCTCTCCTACCTCACTTATCCTTCGCTCTCCCCATAGCATGTATACATACAGGACGTTATTCATTGCGGGATAAACTGCATTGGAATTACGGAAAAATCGATCTTGTTCGCCTAGCTGAATGTCAAACTCGTTTCCATGGTTCATTATTATCACATGTCTTTATATAGTGATACCTCGTTATTACTTCTTCACTTGTTTATTAAATAAATATTTATACTTGTCCAGTTTACAGGTGTTTGCCTGTATTTTGATTTTTGCCAATCAACAAATCGGTTGATCCAAGCAAAAATTCCCAATTCTATTGTGAAACTTTTAATTTTTAAACCACATGCCGAAAATGAACGAGATACATTTTAATTCTACGGTTTCTTTCACCATAATTGCAATCAATCAATCGAACACATATTTGCTTTTCTATTCAAGTCTATAATTGGATGCTGCATTAAATCTATAACGTGCTGTATGACGTATAGACGGTGCGGAATGCATTCTTTAGAAAAAATGATGCCAAACTGCAATTTTATCAATGGCTTTCTTCTCCTTCTTCTCAAACAATACCTCCCGTATTACCCTAGTACAAAGTTTCAAATTGAATCCAAATCAGTTTGGCGAGGATGAGCTTCTGAATTTTAAAGATAGATCACTCTGATCCCTGGTCGCATAGAGTACAGTAGTTCTTTGTGGCAGGATTGGCAAAGATTCCAAGCTAAAAGGAGAAAAAATTGGAGCGATATTTTTTACCTCTAGAATATTTAAATACGCCGTGTAGTATAGGTATTGTAACGTGGTATCCGAAATCAATGTATAAATTAATAAATAAAGTCACTTTTTGACAGAATATTCTATATAACTCATATATCTATGATAATTCTTCAACTGACATACATACGTATATTTTTCATACAGCAACACAAACACATAGGTCGTTTCTATAGTTACACAAACTTGATCGATTGTTTTTCGAAATGTAATGAGTAATGATCACTGTCAGCAACTATCACTGATGGTGATAAAATTACATTCAACTCATAAAAAATTGTCGTCGATATTTCTTCATATGGATAACAATTTCAACCTTCGAGGCGGTATACCTATATGGTAAAGTTCTGGGGCATCGCGGATTTCACTTCGGCCTTTCTGCCTGTCCTTGTTCCTAACCATCTTCCTATTTTCTCAAAGACGGTTTGTTTTCGGCATCGCAGATTGTACCACGGTCTTTCTGCCTGTCCGGCTTACCTGATCTTGTGTTGCAAAAAAATTGTAGACTCATCTCACTATGTGATCTATCCGCCTATTAAAAATGTGATTCGGCGAATTTATAGATTAAGTACACATCAATCCAATTGTAAATCCTATTCCTCGGGATTAAAATATAACTCATTATATTTTTCGTTGGACATAATAAATCGTACCTAGCATTCATCACACATTTCAAAATAAATCCGTCTGTAATGAGTAGTATATAAATCATTATAAATTTTTTCTTTTAATTAAAAAATAATTACTTCACATTACCAGAGTTTTCACACATCTTTAAATGTACCTGTGGGTCATGAATAATCCAAGTTATTTTTGAGTATTCTGAAATCCTCTTCATTACTTAGTTAATTACTTCAATATAAAGCTTCGTAATTCCGCCTTGATTATTTCAATGCCCTGAGTTTACAAGGTTCTCATCGTGGTTCTGACCACAATTAATTTAAAATTGGCGCCGAACTCATATCATTGTATAGTTCGTTTAAAGTCATAATAAGCAAAACGCTTCAGCACACATACATATATAGGAACAATCGCCGCGTTCATCGCGCTATAACGAAATCGGTTATTCAATCAAAACGGTTGAAACTTAACAATAAGTCAGATTTCGCGTGTTGCACGTGCTTTCTTCGTACAACCTTGGCCTTTGGTCGTCGTTGGGACCAACAGCACTTGCCTTAGTAAATTATACCAAGATAAAAACTCTAGGGACTCCAGCGTTCAACATTTTACACAGTTTAATCCCGTGTCGGGTCTGACCGCCGCGCCGCTTACACTACTTGAAATTCGAACGGCTACCCGAACCGAAATCTCACTACTTACCGCAGAACATTACTATTCCGCGCTTATGCTTTCGCGCGCTCTTCCCTTCAAGCTTTATCTATTTTAAAATTATGTGTTACTTCGGCAGCTACTTTATTCTTATTTTTCAAAGTTCGCTGTTATTTGATCCCGCACACTTTCGTTATTTCAAAATTATAAATGAGAAATTACGAGATACGTAAGATCTGGAAGTATGTATCTCATGAGTTGCTATAGTCTTATCTTATGCGACCTTCGACGTGATAACACATATGATTCGGTCAAATAAACATGATTAGATAGAATAACGGAACGTGAATTACGAGTGAACACGCAGGACTGTGTACCCGTCCACGACACGTAAATATTCGTATGCATAAACATGTTTCAAAACTCGATGAATTTTGCGGTTCGGTTATTTAGCACGCTAAAAGTTGGTACCGTTACACAAAATTGACGTTAACGCTGACTTTCAAGTTTGAAGTAATTTATTGCATGATTAATAAACGAATTGCCATACCCAAAGGCTTACTTGCTTATATACTCGATTGCCCGTGGGCTACGCCTTCGCCTTCACCTTCTTCCTAGTCCTCCCCCGAACGGTGAACCTCTTCAGGTTCCGTGTTTGCCAAGGAAAAGCAAGATCGTTGTGAGCCCGCAATATACATGTACGTGCACGGCAAACTCCAGTTATTGTTCGTTTACCCTTTTCAAATTTCGTGGCCTATAACCCGCCTCCGTGGCTAGACCTGCTTTCCCTTGCTACATGATTACCAAATTCACAAAAGTCTACTGCTTTGATTTATTCATAAAACTTTCAAATCATGTAAGTTGTGAAACAGTTTTGGTTAGTTCGGTAGTTGGGCGAGCGATACTCTGTTATAGTTGGTTAAATTTGTTTTTTCTCTCTCCTCTTTTTACAACTTCACCGTACTACATGAGTTTGCCTTTTTCTTCATTGAGGATGTAGACGATTTAGTAATTGACCGTATTTAGTCTCTGAAAGGCGTGGCTTGCGATTGAATCGTGTAAACTTTCCTTATATTGAATGATATATCTACACAGTCAACAGTCGCATTTCTAATTGCCTCTGGGGAAACGAATATCAATTGATACTTGAAATTAACTTACTTGTGTAATTGCAAGGATTCCTTCATCTTTACCGCGCTCTAGGATTTCCTAGTTTTATTATACCTATATACGAGTTTTCTCCGTAAATCTAACTACAGTTGAACTATATGAATATTGATGTGAAGAATTTATTTACGATATTGCCATGCAGAAATTGATTCGAAATTTCTGGTTGAATACAAAATTCGAAAGTTTTACCGAAATAAGATGTACCTACTAATTTTGAATGAACAATTTATATTTTCTGGAATGTCAGATTTGGTACCATGTTGTGTATAAAACTCAGTGAATTTGATAAATTTAAATATACCGTTGTCGAACATGATAATAAAAAATAATTTCAGAAAAGAAAATTAAACCTAAAACAGACTCCTTTTGATGCATTCTGACGTATACGCGCATAATATAAATCTAACTCCAAATTATTCAGTAATTTATTTTCGAAAAAGAAGTCATGACAAACAAAAGTTTATTCTCAACTTTTGATTCACTTCACCGTATTTGTAGGTACGGCTGCTTTATGAATCATGAATAATTTAAACTATAAATTGCGCGAACAATCATGCATGCGAAAATGTTTTCGAACTTTGTACACGCATATGCAATTTAACTTGGCAATAACAGCTGTTTTTCTAAATTTGCTATGCTCAAGCATAACTGCGTTAGTTTATTGAGAAAATACGAATCTTATGGGTGTTCGTGTTTACATTTTGAGAATATACCTGGAGCATCTCTTGCTCCATCGGTCGGGAAATTACCGTACAAGCCAGGTCATTGTAAAATGGACTGAAATTTATTGATTTACTCAGAGAACCGCCTTTGATGAAAGAAAAATGAAAAACTTTCTCTGGAAGGGGTTCGGAATTCCGGGAGAGGTTCAAAGAGCGAGTAATTCAACCTAGGATTCGGACTGTGGCTACGGTTACTAAATTACACATGAAACATTAATCTTTAATGGTTACTGAGCGACATGAAAGAACGAAAGCTACGACACCATATCTAGATATAGGTCAGCTTCGAAATACTTTCCCTGCACCCTCTACATAATAAATTGTAATAAGTAACAAAGATCAAAAAATTATGTTTGTACAAATCGCAGGTAGCTTGGGGAGTTGGAATCACTACGTCTATAATTGATGGTATTAAGCAATAATCGTACATTGAATATTCATAACAATCATGTACTCGTCAACTGCGAGAACAGGCCTACAAACTCTTGCAAACAAAATTCGAAATTTATAAACAAATGCCGGAATATGAATGATTTATAACAAAATGCTTCGAAACGTAGAAAAATCGATTGGAAATGGTCAAATTCATTCTAAGTTGGGTTTTTTGTTCAAAAAACTATTCCTGATAATTTCACCGCGACATAATTTGATTTTTTCATTTAATAGTTTAATATTGCAATTTGCTACTGAAAATTGGTATCAATAGAATCCTGAAAAATCAAATATTCTATAAAAAAATATTATTGAAAAATTATGTCACGGTGAATTTTGCGGGCATAGCTTTTTAAACGAAAAAAGCCAACTTAAATTAAATTGACCGATTCCAATAGATTTTTCTACGTTTCGAAGCGCTTTGTTGTGAAACATTCATATTACGGCATTTGTAGGAATTTTCAAATTTTGTTGCACGAATTTCCAGACCTGTTCTCGTAATAGACGAGTACACGATTGGTATAAATATTTAATGTACGATTTTTGCTTAGCACCATTAATTATAGACGTTGTGATTCCAACACTCCAAAATATAGATCCGTTATATAACGAGTGAAAGACGTCTAAAAGTCAATGGATGTCCGCTTTCCATTCTCGGCTCGAAAAGTACATTAGCCTTCTTCTGGTCGCTATCCAGTCATCTTATGGAGTTGAATAAGTCAAAAAGCGTTTTCTTCTACTTGGGAAAGTTTGAAGCGTGAAGCGACAATGAATAAGTAAATTACTTACGTACAACACTAAACACACAGTTTTTGAGGCTCTTCAAGGCCTTCCGGTCGTTGAAAAAAGCTGTGAGTGGAAAAACGGTTATGCAGAAACGTAATAGAGCATTCAACGTTAGTAAATAAAGAATATGAAATGTACAGGATTAGAACTTCTTGAATCTTGAGTTGCGCCGTCTAGAGTCGGGAGCATTGCCTAGGGGGCCATGCAGAATACCCCAGAGACCATTTTCTCGTTAAGAAAGACTTTGCAAAGTATACATATGACCGCGACGTTTGCCCTTTGGCTAAATTCCACATCGTTTAGGCCTAAGCTCGATATTTCTGGGCACATTTTCACTCAGGAAACTTACCGGGATGTTGACTTATCAAAGAAAATATGTCGACCGGAAAATTACCGTTGACCATTGGCTCGAAAAATCTCTACCACTATATTTTTGAACCAAACAAAGGTACTCGAATGTTCTTCAGAGAAATTTTAAATATTGCGAAAAAGACACGGCGAAAACATGAAATGTAAAATTTAAAAAACTTGTATATCTTTTTATCTGTATCGAGCTGAAAAATGTTACTTATGAATTGAGAATCTCTGACCAACAGTTTCATCAAACTCTTCTCACATATCTGGAGGAACGAGTCTGGGAATTTCATTTCTACGTCGCTGACGGTTGGCCGAAGCTCTCCCCGATCTGCCTCCACTTCCCAGGGATGACGTTATCCGTAAGTGTAACTTATTCAGAAAATATAACAGCCTGCCTCCTCGTCAACTTCTCTCTGCTTGCGTCCGTCCATCTCAAACTTTCTCCCTCTTCGTTCAGACGTCGTACTAAGTAGGTATACATTGTCGTGCGGAACAATGTGGATCTTTCAGCAATTTCATGAATGATAGAGTTGAAAAATTCTTCACTAGAAGTTATCTGATGGCAATCTCTTTCCATTTCTCTGGAGGTATTTCAGCTACAATAATCAACCCCACGTAGCTATTAATACAAGTAAACTGTACACACATACATACAGCTTGAAGCACTATACAGGCTATAGTTTACCACGAACCACTATATTGTTACGGCTACAAATCCAAACGCGCGAGTAGCTATATACGTATGAGATAGTGTTAAGAGGGGGTGTCGGGAGGTGACCCTCCCCTCTTACGCTCTAGCTCCGAGTCGTTCCATCCGATTGTCGAAAGCTCAAAGCCCCAAGTATCACTGATACTTATTGACCTGACTCGGCCCCCACCAGTCGAAGCTATTCGCAGGTGATTCAGTTAGACTACCTCTCGCGTGAGTAGGACTCCCCTCAGGTACCGGATGCATCGGTATAAGGGTTCAACGTAACAATGAAATTATTTCGCTTGGTCACTGGTTCCATGGCTGAAGTAGCAAAATCCAAAATTACATCAAATGTAAATGGAAAGAACGATGAAAACTAAAACTAAAACTCTCATACGCGATAGACAATAAAAGACATCCGTAGATCTCACGAGCTGCAAGGAAATTCAACTTTAAAGTAAGGTGTAGGCATTGGAAATTTGAGACGTGCCGATGTGAACCGACAGTCATGTACAAAATACATGGAATTGAACCTTACGCACTGAAGCAAAGTTGTATATACACACCTGACACACTCGTTTGTACGCGATAGGTAAACCAGTAAGTTAAAATAAAAATAAAAAAAAATTCGGTTGAAAGTTAGCTGAACTCGTCATTCGGATCACGAACGAGTATAAGGCATATGGTTAGTCCCAAGAGAACGCATAGGATGACGCAAGGCACGATGGCCCATATCCTGGTCTGGCACCGTGCCAAAATCTCGCTATACTCAAACCCGCGTTTTGACTGCAAGATGTATAAATATAGGTATATCCACAGAGATGGATGGTACTCCTTCCAATCCTTTCGAGTAATTCCCAATCCCCTGGATTTTAATGACGCTTTAAACTTTCTTTTTCTCTGGAATATTGTTACTGTAATTATGATTTAATTTTAGTAATTGATATTCTGTAGAGAATTTGTGAATTGAGTGTACTTCGAGTCGAATTAGTATATCTACATGATGCTGATCGTTTCTGAACCCGGGAGCGCTTGTCTAGATCGTTGATTGTTCACTCTCTTTTCATTTTCATTATAAGATATATTTTAGAGAGGGGTAAAAATGATTCAGACGACAGTTGATATAATTGTATCTAAGGAGATAATTTTTAAACCTGTCATCGGAGGTTCTATACAATAGAAGTTGTCCATGCTTTACGAATCGATAAAGTATTTATGTGTAGGTATGTACCCGAGACTGTAAACGAGCGTCTATAGAGTCATCTGCCAATTAGAATTTCTAAACGTCTGTTAGACCATGAAGAATTCTTCAATTCCCGGTAATTGACGAGACACAATTAACAATACTTCGAATATCAATGACAATGCTTGTATACCCCGTCACACTGCTTTTTCTCCATGAGTGACAGCGGAAGCTTCACTTTTAGGGGAGCGTCTATCAAGTGCAGACTTCGATCTACTAACGGCTTTTGTTATGTTGAATACCGATAAAACATTGCATAACTTTTTCTCATTTCAACGCAATTAGACACTCGCTGTTTCCAGTCATTAAGCTCATTCTGAATAGCAGGTAACTTTTGTCTGAATACTTGTATCGATCGCTTGCTCAGCTGCTGTTGAATATAATTGTTTATAATAGAATTGTACAATGGATTTGCCTGTCCCTGAATCCATCCCCATGGAATTCGCGGTGAAGTATTTGGATGGCTCGACATCAGTATGAAAAATACAACTACTGGCGATTTTACCCTACTTAACTATCAAAAAACATCTTTACCGAAATCGTATCTAATTTGGTTTTTTTTTTTTCATTTCCAGCCGCACGGCATGCTCTACGAAAGCGTTGGTGTGTTTTGTCCCGGAGATCGTCTTGATCTCCTGCAGCTTCTCCGTACCGAAGACATTCTCATTGACTGGTCTCGACCTCTATACATAAACTTCACGCATTGCGACATAGTTGACGAATTGGTACGCCTCTACGAGGGCACGGGTTCAGTGGACCGTGTCCTCGGTGATATTTGGGCATGCGAGGAACCAGAGAAGACGGCGCAAATCGAGGACGAAGTGATCGAGGGCGAAGCGGACGTGAGGGTGAGGCCACTGAGGCCAGAACACGCCGAAGGAATCCACGAATTATATCCGGCAAACGATGTAGAATGCCACGAAGTGTTTCTTCGATTAATAAAAACCTTACCAGCAGCGGGGGTCTTCGCCGGAGATCGCCTGGCCGCGTGGATGGTCCAGTCCTATTACGGCGCAATGTTTTCAATGCAAACGAGACCAGAATTTCGGCGAAAGGGTTACGGCACGAAGTTGGCTAGGTATTTAACGAAGGCTGTCGCCGACCGGGGCTACAATCCATTTGTTGTTATAAGGCCAGAAAATGACGCGAGCCAAAGCCTCTACAAGAAATTAGGATTTAGAAAACTTTACCAAACAGTAAGGGCGATATTCACGCCTGCCGGATGGGAGGAGCCGGAGGAAGAAGCTAGCACAATACTCAGAGACAATTTAGAAAACGCTGTTAGACAGCTGAAGCAGAGAGTAATGGAATCGAATAACGACGAGGAGGAAGATTACGAAGAGGAGATTAGCGGAAGCAGTGATCTTGCGGACGCGGTTCGAGTAACGATACGAAACGTTTCCGAATCCCCGGGAGATTCTTCCGGGACTGATTTACAGGAACTTTATACCTTGAAGAGAGGGGATGGGATTCTTAGGAACGAAGAGAAGCATCTGGTTCACGATAAATATGCATCTGAAGAGGATGTCGACCCCGGGCCTACCGACGATGAACCAAAACTTTTGATTAATGGTGACCGAGGCGTTAAATCAGATGAAAAGGAGTCGCTCATCGAAATCGAGATGGTTGAGGATAAGGAAACTATTTGTGCGCCTTCGGTAGAGGACAGCAACGAGGGTGACGGTGGAACAGAGTCGAACGGCGGTAGAAACTAATTCTTCGAACTAAATTAGATTAGGAAGGCTCGTGCTGACGCATGCGATATGAAGTTAAGATTAAATTAAATGAAAAAAGAAATGAGAAAAACCAGTGTTTGAAAAAAGTACATGCCTAACCACTTGCTTTACACACGCGACAGCGGCCGCATACATTCAGAGGAAGAATGACAAAGTTTCCCTTGGCTATATTACATAGTTAAAGCTATATTATATGTAAAATGATAAATACGGTAAAAAAAGAGAAAAAAAATTATAAAAAAACAAAACAACAAAAAAAAAATTGAAACTTGTATAAAACATTGTATAACATCTTTCAACAAATCGGCTAACCGATACAGGAATGCTATTTCTGAGTTCGTGCGAACTTGAGCTTAGTTAATATTCAAGGAGAATAATTGGTCGTCAAACTCCTCATATCACATAAGACTAGGAATTGATACGTTGGAAATTATCGAGTAATTTACAAAATACGATATAGGCTGAAGGTGGCTACGGTAAATCTCTAACATCGAAGAATCAAGTATCTCTAAACAGACGTGCTGTTTTGGTAAACGAATTGTCCAGATAATTCTATATATCGATCGAACTTTGATTTGAATATTCTCAGATGATTTTTTCTTTATAAATGTACTATTATTATGTAACATATTAGACACATTCTCGAGATTTGAAAAATAACATGGTCCTGTGACGTCCTTTCACGTTCCGAATAAAATTTTTGTTAAATATCTTTGTCATTCGTTGTCAGTGAAATCTACACTACAATGGAATATTTTTGATGAAATAAAGGTATCATGTTTTCCACAAGTCGTAAAACATTTTCACCAAAAGTATTGAAGAATTCAATGTAGATTGTATACGTTTTACCCTTTAACGAAAAACGTGATGATCACATCTTTGTCAAACGTTATTCACAAAAAATTCACACGGTTTTAGACAGTGAATTGTTCGGGCCTCGTTCAACGTAACACTTAGTATATAAATTGGTGAAATGTTCAACTCAATTATTAATCGAGTATCGCACGATTTGCAAGATGCATCCGCGGTATTAATTACTTGACGGTATACATATTCATAGTAGATATAAATAATAAGAATAAATTTCTGATGAATACAAGAATAACACAAAGAGACATGAGCGAAATGAAAAAAGATTTAAAAAAAACCACATTATTTATGGATACGTACGCGCAGAGGGAGCCCCGCCGCCCGGTAATAAGCTCGACGTATGTTAATTCAAAGATATAAGTACACTAGTGAGAAGTCAGTTAGTCGCGTTATAGATAGATAGGTAGGACTTGTATAATTTTTTCTACATTTTTAGCGATAAAAATGATATTATAAATTAATATAAATAATAATTCAGCGATTAACTGTGTGTGTGTGTGTGCATGTGTGTGCATGTGTGTGTATTTACGCGCGGCACTAAACGCGCACGAATATGTAGGAAAGGGGGCCAGGGGTGTAACTGTTAGGGGGCGGGAAGGGGGCACAAGGGGGCTCCCCAAAGGCTACCGATTTTTATTTTGAATGATCGG
Organism: Phymatocera aterrima; assembly: GCA_963170745.1. Classification (NCBI taxonomy): domain Eukaryota; kingdom Metazoa; phylum Arthropoda; class Insecta; order Hymenoptera; family Tenthredinidae; genus Phymatocera; species Phymatocera aterrima. Next base: position 19,374,528 of record OY720660.1, read on the forward strand.
GGCCAGCTGTGATACCACCTAACTATTAAACCCTTACAAAAGCTCTAGTAAATTATGTATCGACAAATTTTTAGTCTATCGCCATAATTATGTAATATACATACATATACGAAAAAAACAAAAAAAAATTTTGCCGTTCTTGCTGGTGTGTCAATATACTAATAAAATACCTATAATAATATATACTGCGATATTAATACGTAGTTATACGTTATGTATATGCCATGTATATGTGAGCATGTACGAGTTCGTCAATTCTGCTAGAATCAAAGTATGTACATTTACTAAAACGTTCGAGAGTAATTTGAAAATTACTAGCAAAGTTGGGGAAAAAGTAAAATTTGGATGATCTTGTGGTGATTACGAAAAGATTTAATTGTTAAAATATATATTTTGTACGTGAAAAGGAGAAAAAGAATAAGAAGTAAAAGCAGTATGTGAAGCTTAGAGGACACATTTGGTATATACGTTTTACAAATATCCATACATGTATAATAATATACGTATATATTTATACATTATACTATATTCTTGGTAGAAAAAACATGTACGGTACACTTGTGTTATAGTTTCTAGTTTTTTGAATATTTCTCAAGCATATATATCTATGTATGCGTAAGAAGATAATATGTAGCTGCGCAGTATAAAGATGCGATCAAACATCAATCCGTATATGTACCTTGAAAATTAATGTAGAGCTTTCCGTAACCACCATAAGAACATCATTATTATAATACACCTCTTCATTACAATTAACTACGGTTCTATCATATGCATATACCTATAACATACAATATCCTTGACTTGTTAATAGTTCAATTGGGCAATCGAGCTTAAAATTGACAAACAAACAAATCATAATTAATACCTTATTATAATTGCAATCATACTGCGTTGAAAAGCCCGCATAGCACAATTTCCGATTGATGAAACAAAAAAGAAGAAAAATAAGTAATTACTATACACTACTTTTCAAAACTATACATCAAATGCTATTTCAATTTGCCGATGAATTTACAATATCTTTCACAGATCAACTTTTACACACAGATCCCGGCTGCTCAAAAATCCCGATCATACAATCAGAGGGTTCAGAACGAATACATGTATAGGGAATAAGTGCCACATTTTTTTCCAAATTATGCAGTTACGTACAATATACTAAAAATTATTATTCTTATCTAATAAATCTAAAATTTCGTCACTGATACCCTCTTCGATCTAATATCTCCTTCGATGGATAGTTCATTGCGATTTCTCAATCCGCGTAGCTGCAGCGCTGTGATACGCATATTATAACATGAAATATACAACTATATGTATTAATAGAAACCGGATATTCGATCAATATTAAGCCACCTTTTGAAATCAAATTTTTGTGACAGGGAGGAACGGCTCAAACGAAAAGAAAAGAAAAAAACCCCAATAATAATAACAACAATAATAAATATTAAAAATAATTTGATTATTATAATAAACAAACACACCAACGAACTAACTACAAGGACTTAATAAGCTGTAACTAGTGCTAGCTCTGGCTATAGTCAGCTAGAATTAGTGCTTAAATAAAACCTTTTCCTTGCAATTAGGCCTAAACAAGAAAAAAAAAAAAAAAGATAAGACGAGATCAATTACCTTATATTCCTTCACGTACAACATATGTAAATATAATCTTCCTCTACTCGCTCTTTTGCACGTTGCTTATCCGGCAACACGCTCACCGTTCCTAAAATATTCGGGCAATTATGATGCAGTTTTCTCTGGTATAAACAAAACAAAAATTATTATAGTTTAATTGAACTTCATACAATATTATAGCTTCGTTCTGAAACGTGTCAATTTTTACTCCAAAACGTACTGAAATCGTAGGCTGAAAATAGACAACTTAATACACACATCTGGGCAAATTGGCTGACCTGTAAAGTACTCTACCACTTACCGACCTTGGTATAACGTATAGCGATATGAAAGATCCCATAAATTTATCGTAAAAACCTATACGTACTGTTCAATGTTTCTATTAGAGAAGACGTACATGACTGCCGAGAAAACTTCTTGCTCCAAAAACTTGGGAGACCATTTGTAGATAAATTCAACCGCAGGAAAAAATGTGTCAAAAATTGTTAGCATTATAATTACGCTACTATTATACATACTCGGGGCAAGAGACTTATGCTGAAAACTTTACTTATTCTTTGTTGACATAATATGTTATCAACTATGCTTACGGAGGTTGGAGAGTTGGAATCACAACAGCTACAATTAATGGTATTGAGCAATATTCATAGATTGAATATTTATAACAATCGTGTACTAGTCAACTGCGAGAACAGGCCTACAAACTCCTGCAAACAAAATTTGAAAATTATGAACAAATCCCGAAATATGAAGGTTTCACAACAAAGCGCTTTGAAACGTAGGAAAATGTATTGGAGCCGGTCGAATTCATTCTGTTTTCTTTTTTTTTTTTTTTTTCAAAAAACTACTCCCGACAATTTCACCTTGACATAATTTCTTGATAATGTTTTATTATTGAATATTTTATTTTTCAAGATTCCATTGATGTCGATTTTGAGTAACAAATCGCAATATTAAACTGTTAAATCAAAAAATCTAAATTACGTCCCAGTGACATTGTCGAGAATAGTTTTTTGAACAGAAAAAAGCCAACTTAGAATGAATTTGACCACTACCGATAGATTTTCTTACGTTTTGAAGCGCTTTGTTGTGAAACATTCATATTTCGGTATTTGTCAGAATTTTCAAATTCTGTTTGCAGGAGTTTGTAGGCCTGTTCTGGCAGTTGACTAGTACACGATTATTATAAATATTCAATGTGCAATTATTGTTCAATACCATTAATTATAGATGTTGCGATTCCAACTCCCCACCTCCATAAACTTTTCTTCGTATTATTAAATATGAATAAAAGTTCAGCAAAGTTTACGAATAACTACAGTTATGGTAGATCAATCTAATTTCAGATCAACGCAGCCGTAACAAGTTTTCAATCCATTGAGCCTATTCAATCCCATTTCGTTCAATTTCTTTTTATTTCCAAGAATAATTTACCTTGAGAGCAAAAACTATAACTTCCTTGGTCTCCCAAAGGTCTCCAGTGAACACACCTTAATTCCCGATATGCTTCCCGCCTACTTCAGAGGGGCTCACCATCCATCAAATGGCTATAATGAATCAATAAAATACCAATTGCAAAATGACTTACTTACTCACTTATTTGAATTAATCGTATGTAATACCATGAAACAAGATTGCTTAATGCAGTTTTCAATCCACTCATATAGCAAATTGGAAAATGCAAATTTGTTTTACCACATTTCACTAATAATATCAACAAAAAGCAAAAAAATGAATGTAAAGATTCAGAACTGCATTTTCAGTCTCTTCCTTATACCTCTGCTTATATCCACTTCACCTTACTTTGGAAAAACCAAAACCATTTGTCAATATCAAATTATTGACACAATCTATAGTTTTGAGTTTCATAGGTAAAAAAAGGAAACAATTACAAATTTACTGATGGAATCGCTTAGCGTGATACACAAGCAAGATAAAAGCTTTGAAAATATACACCTATATATGTATATTTCTTGTTTACTTCATTTGAAAATATTTTATTAATATCCACTGAAATGTTTTTCATCAATTTCTCATATTAATTTATAAATGATGCTGAACTTAAGAGCACAAATACAGCTACCAAATAAATAAATATGCTCAATTGATAAAATCTTTAGAATAAAAAGTTAATTATATTTTGGATTTACACACATAATAACTAACAACCATCATGCATTTGAAACTTACATAATAACGAAAGTTCAAACACCTAAACTCTATTAATAAACTTAAATAACATACCGTAAGTGGTGATAGGTATGAGGTTTACAGATAAAAAAAAAGGAAAAAAAAAAGAAATTCAGATTTGACGACAGTTTTTCTTCCAAACTTCTATTAATAATAATTATTACATTGACACATTTTCTAGATTTTTATACGTACGTGTATGTGGTGTGTGTGTATTTATTTCTTTGTTTATAGGTATATTTTATATTCAAATCTAATTTATGACTCATTTTCGCCTTCTCTCTTTCTCTCTTTCTCTCTCTCTCTCTCTTTTCCTCTGTCTCGCTCTCTCATCCATCATCACTATTTTAAATGCTCTCCTCCCATTTGAAATGGGATAAAATGAAACGGTGTTTCTCTCTCATATGAAATGTATGAAATATTTATTAAGTGAAATTAATATTAATAATAAGAATTTTATAATGGTAATTCTAATAATTTCATTCTGCTAGGTATCGCACATTGAGATTTTGATAAAAAATGAATGAGAAAAAAAATGATTTAACTCTGCCCCTGCACTTCAAGAAGTTAACGTTGGTACATACAATAATGTGGTGCTAGCCATATTATACTTCTTGTGAAAAAAACATCTTCCTTCATCTTGAAGAATACACGAGATAATATTATTATTTACACAATTTACATAGATATTATTTCTTCGTCTATAATCACGTGTATTGCGAGATTTTTTTCAATATTCAATATTCAACAGATAACCAATGCTACGACAATTAATCTACCTCCCTTGTTCGATTTACATGGAGTCTGAAAGCAAGAATAAAAATAAAGCTTAATAGTAAATCGATCATGAGTGCAAGTTATTCAGTTAATTTTTTTTCTGGTAAATTATCAAGTAGACGAATCTTACATTATGAATATTGATAATTATAGGGTAAACAAAATACAAAACAACTTTATCGATAATTGTAGATTGAGGATTTGCGAACATTCTTTCATAGCAGAAGTCATCCGTTTTTGCATTTTTGCATCCTTTGCTTTTTTATTTTCTGTCAGATACAAGCAGACTACCATTCATTGGGGCTCCTAGCTGCTTATAGCTTCATGTATTTGATTAGGTATTAGGTGATTTATAAATGATAACTGAGGTTTTATATCTCTACCTGCCACTACCTATCTACCTACCCTACCGATGTGGTACGTCAGAAAGATGAAATAAAGCTACCTAAAAACTAAATAATCTACAAGTAATGATGTACTGAACGAGACGCAACAAGTTATTTATTTTTTATTGTAGGTATGTTGTAATATGCGGTTACGTCAATTTGTTTCCTGGTTTTATTTTTGTGTTGTAGGTGAAGAGCGAGTGTGGCAGCCCAGAGTCTGTCTTGGTTTGACTTGGTTTTATGAAGCTTATTATCTTAAGATTGATTAGTTTAGTTCTTCTCTTCCTTCTTCTTTTCTTCTTCTCCTTCCTGACTACTTTGTTCGGTGTTGCCACTGCTCGATTCACGTTCTGCGGCCATCTAAAAACCGTATGAACAAAAATTAATTATGAATTTTTTCATATCATTAAGTATTAACTTCAAACAATCGAGAATGCGAAGCGAGGCTGCAATTTATAAGTTTAACACATAATGCAGCATTACAAACAAAAATATCTCACTTTTTTGTACGCCATTTCAAAGAGCTTGAGACTAGCTTGCTGGAGTTCATTCGTTTGTTTCTTTATTTCTTCTGGATCTGTGTTGTCTTTGTTTGCCAAAGTCTCTCTGACCTTCGCTACGAGTTCCTTAAGCTTTTCACACTGTAATAAAACATTGAAAACAAATTTATACACTATTGCATTGCTCTAAAATCCAACTTGGCGTACAGATTTTTTCTTATCTCAGTTTCATTTGTCCACATGTAGGCTTTGAGAGACGAAAAATATTAACATCATAGATTACAATTTGCAAGAAAAAAAAATCGATTTTCAATCAGTCAAATTAAAAAATCCTGAAATTTCATTATTTGATTATAAAAACTACCTCCTCAGCAGGTAATTGAGCCTTGAATTCCTCCATTTTTGCCTCAGTGTCGTGAACGATACCTTCGGCTTGATTAACCGCCTCCACTCTGTCTTTCTTAATTCTGTCTTCTTTGGCATATTGTTCAGCTTTTTTCACCATGTTTTCGATTTCATCTTTGCTAAGACCACCGCTGGACTGAATAACGACTGAAACGATAATTCATTATTGTAATAAATGATCGTTACTTATCAAATGGCGATTTAAATTCTATAAAGCACTAAACTAAAAACTTAGAACTTACTTTGCTGTTCTTTGCCAGTTCCCTTGTCCCTTGCGGAAACATGAACAATACCATTGGCGTCGATATCAAAAGTAACTTCGATTTGAGGAACGCCTCTTGGCGCTGGCGGGATTCCAACGAGGGTAAATTGGCCCAAAAGTTTATTATCCCCAGCCATTTCTCTCTCTCCTTGATGTACTTTTATTTCTACTTGAGTCTGACCATCAGCTGCAGTGGAAAATACTTGACTCTTCTTCGTCGGGATTGTGGTATTACGAGAAATCAATCTCGTGAAGACTCCTCCAAGCGTTTCGATACCTACATAACAATAAGACTGAATTTCAAGATTTTGGAGAACAAAATCTCGATATATGGAAACGGGAAACAAAAATATCAGGTAATTCTTTATCCTCATTATAAAGTCAGAGAGAAGATTAGTCAAAAAGCATCATTTGGCAATAAAAAAAAAAAAAAAGCATTTCAGAATAGAATAAAATAAATCTCACCAAGAGAAAGTGGAGTGACATCCAAAAGAAGCACATCTGTAACATCGCCAGCGAGTACACCACCCTGTACAGCAGCTCCGACGGCAACAGCTTCATCAGGATTAACAGCCTTGGAAGGTTGTCTGCCGAAGATCTCTTGTACAGTTTGTTGTACTTTAGGCATTCTGGTCATACCTCCAACGAGTAAAACTTCTCCGATATCAGATTTTGTTACTTCCGCATCTGACAGAGCCTTCTGACAAGGTTGGAGTGTGCGTTTAATTAAATCGCCAACAAGACTTTCAAATTTGCTTCGCGATAATTTAAGGCTCAAATGTTTTGGTCCGCCAGAATCCATTGTAAGGTAAGGCAAGTTCACATCGGTTTGACTGGAGCTGGATAATTCAATTTTGGCTTTCTCAGCCGCTTCTTTTAGCCGCTGCATTGCCATCGCGTCTTTACTTACGTCAATTCCTTGCTGAATAATGCAAAAATATAACGATCACTATACGTAGTTCGGAAGTAATTGATTGGTATTCTTGGAAATATCTTGAAGCTAACAAATCTCGTATTACCGTATTGTTCCAAATATAATTGAAGTTTTTTGGACCTAGAAATGACCTGAAAATCGTACTCGACTTATACGGGTGCACGGGAATATTAGCAATCCCTATAGGATCCTTGAGTCTGAGTCTGAGTCTCCAAATTGGACATCAACTTATACTTGGAACAGTAAGATATTTCAATCACGTTTCTAGAGTTTCAAACTCATTGCAACCAAATTTGTATAGGAATAACAACTGATAAGCCACTTAGATATATTGTTGCACCTGTTTTTTTATCAAAAATGTTATTTTGACCCTTAGAATAAATGGAAGAGAGAAGTACGATCAACTATGAACGATAAGTATTGAAGCAAAATGAACTAGAAGAGGAAATGGTTTACTCACGTCTTTTTTGAACTCTGAGACCAGGTGATTAACCAGAGCATTATCGAAGTCTTCACCACCCAAGAAAGTATCTCCGTTCGTAGACTTGACCTCGAAAACTCCTTTTTGAATTTCTAAAATCGAAACATCGAAGGTACCACCACCCAAATCATAAACCGCGATGCTAGAAAGGGAAATAAACCGAAAAATTAATTATTCTCATCAAAATGTATCGAGGCCCTCAAATTCACAGTGACGAAAATAAGTCAGAAATATTTTGTCCACACGTTATTTTGTGCATGCGCTGCACTTTGAGAGACGAAAAATAAATACATCATGTGACAAGAAATGTGTCTCCTGAAGATCTGCATTTCATGTTATTTACATGGATCTCAAGATTTAGAAAAATTTTTTTTTTATAAAATGGACTTACATTTTGTCTTCGGTTTTATCCATGCCATAAGCTAGAGCAGCGGCTGTAGGCTCATTTATGACTCTTAGGACGTTAAGTCCAGCGATTTGTCCAGCATCTTTTGTAGCTTGCCTTTGAGAATCATTGAAATAAGCTGGAACTGTTACTACAGCATTCCTAACAGGTGTATTAAGGTAAGCCTCAGCCGTTTCCTTCATCTTCATCAATACGAAAGCTCCAATTTGACTCGGAGAATACAATTTACCATCTCCGCCTTGGACCCAGGCGTCTCCATTGGACGCCCGAACGATTTTGTAGGACACAGTTTTCCTGTAGGAAGAAAATAATGCAAAAGATTGATGAATTGTTGACAGGGAAATACGATTAAAATTTTTTGTTACCACAATTTGCAATAATTATAATTAATGATTATTATTACTCACATGTCTTTTTTCACTTCCGCATCTTCGAATCTACGACCAATTAAACGTTTCGTAGCATAAAATGTATTTGCAGAGTTTGTAACAGCCTGACGTTTAGCGGGCATACCAACAAGCCGTTCCCCATCTAGTATTCAAATAGATTAACATAGAACATAATAAAGAGGAATGAAATCCAAATGAAGAAAGAAGTGAAGTTATCAAGCTTAGGAGAATTTTGATCCCATAATTACGATTTTCAAATTCCAAAGTTGGTTCAAAGTTATAATTGATTAATGTAAAACAAACCTTTGGTGAAAGCAACGTAGGATGGAGTAGTTCTTGATCCTTCTGCATTCTCAATGACCTTAGCTTGTTTACCTTCCATTACCGCTACACATGAAAATGTTGTTCCAAGATCTATACCGATAACTGCGCCTTTTACACCTTCTGATCTATGAAAACATCACGATGATTTTAGACATAGTATTGAATATAATGATACAAAATAGTTGAATTTATGGAAAGCAACTCTATCGATAACAGCGCAGAGTCTTTATCAGTTATTTTTTAGTAATAAAACTGAAAAGCAGAGATTGTTACATATAATGGAAAACAAAAAGGATACACATGATAGCCCGAATAAAATGGAGAAAAATAGCAGTATTAAAAGAAAATATAAGTGAGAAAATAAATGATACTGACTTGTATCTGTACTGATGAACATCAGTCTGTCTTTGCGCCATGGACATAGTTGGTGCAGCAGCCTGATAAGAGAAGGAAAAATCATTTTTACAAATTGAAGAAACTTCGGGAAATTTCGGGTGCATACAGCTAGAATAGTAGGGATAGTACTTCACAGCTACGTCAATTCTAGAATGTACGAGAAGATGTAGAGAACGTTGAAAATTATTGCGTAAAGCATGTGAACTAGTATTCTGAAACCCTTTGTTTAAAATTAATTGTATTAATAGAGGTAAAATATGTAATAGCAGAAATATTAGATCGTGGGGTATGTTGAATAACTACGACAATGCGGTTATAGCGCAAAGGAAGGGCCGGGGAAATGAATGCTTCCTAACATGTGAGAATACTTACATTTTTAAGTAACGTACTGAAGTTTTGTTTCCTTGTAACGTCGGAAACAACCCCGGTACAACCTCGGGTCAACAATCTCGCTGCGGTCAACATTTTTCAGCGTATTTCAATCCAATATCCAACTAACTTAGGAGACAAAATTTTCAGCTTCACGCGTGTGATGCAATTCCCGTACGGTAAAGACTCAACCAATCAATGCGCAAACTCTATACGAACTTTAAGTTATTACGTTTCACAATATCGCGTTGTAACTTGCGAAAACCAATCAGTACACTGTCCTCGCGGAAATATCCAATCCTCGCGTTATATAGGTCCCCCACTCTCCGTGAAAAAGCATGATCTATCCGGAATGTTCTACAAAAGTTAGTCAAACGTATTTCTCACTATTTGATAGAAAATACTTGGCGGAAGACCGTAAATGATATTGTTTATATGATAATAATATTTCAAAATTTTGTTTCACGATATTCATTATTTTCATAATTCTTTTCAATAATTTATGGTTAATAAACTATCACGAAGTATTCATTTACTGAATCGATGTTGTGCGCATGCGCCTATCAAGAGCGGCGAAGACACATGATTTTCGAACAGTTGTATGATGTAACAGTAGCGAACGATTGCAGTTCTCATACTGTGCGTGGATCTTCCGAATAATTTAGTTTATATAAAACGGTATTATTATTTTTTTCTTTTATTATTAACGTTTTTTTCTCAGTTACAATTTTGATTACATACATATAATGTGGATTTTAAACACATGTTGCTATAATACAAATGACGAGGATAAAAATTTTTTCGTTTTTTCATTTTTTCGTTTTTGGAGTGCGTAAAAATGTAATTAATAATAGATGAAATTTAAATTTATTGGTCATGGTAATGGGCCAACTTTGAATGTATATTAATATAATATATCGAGCTGGCTCATATCCACTTAGAGGTTAATAATGTATATTTTTTTGCTCGCATACCATTCCTAATTCTCTATTTATTTATTTATTTATTTATACACTATAAAGGTGCACAATCCTCACGGTAGCCCCTGGCTCAGTGTTTGGCAACTGCACAGACCGTCGTGTAGAATATTTATTACGTTATGTATTCAGGATATCGATAACAGCCAAGGCTCGAATAACATAGTCTGCCAATTAATTGAAAGATTGAGCCGCAGCTGGAGAGTAAAATGTTATGAAAGTAATTAAACATTTTTCAATGAATTCTGATTATGAATTAGTGAAAAAAAATGTATCTACTGCATATAATTAGGGAATGACAAACCGTTCCCTTGTTTTACGTTACTTAACTCAGGTATTCATTCGTTAATTTTTCTAAACCCCCCCCCCCCCCCCCTGTCTATAGGCTACCGGGAATACTCTGATGAAATTTTGGTAACATAAAATTTGCGCTCAAGTTCTGGAAGCCAAAAACAGAATAGTATAAGAGAAAATGTGCCGTAACCATACCGAACCCGGGAATTTTTATTCGAAGAAGATCAAATTGAATTGAATATGAAATCTCACAACCGAGCCAAATAATTCAAATTACGAGCAATTTTCGAAATAGCGTCCTAAAAAGAAGAATGGAGGATTTTTGTCCTTGTTAGTTCATTTTCATTTTTGAATATGGTAAAAAATCAGGCGTTAAAGATAAACATTATAGTTACGATTGATAAATTTGTAGATGAAATATATCTGCAGAGAATATGACGACTTTTTGGATAATTTTTATCTGTGCATTTTGATTATTCTTTCCCCCGGTAATTTTGTGAAAATTTGTTTGGGGGAGTGGTATAAACAGGAATTACTTTCAACTAGATATTATACATATACACCGCATTTTATTTCAACATTTAAAATGTTACAAAATGCTATATATAACTGATTCTTAATTAATTTTTTTAATTTGATTCTCATGTTATTCCTTCTTCATTAATTTTCAACCAGTTTTACAATATACGTAAAGAAATTTCTCTTTATACCATTACCTGGAAGTAATCAGTCACTCAATCAATTAGTCAATCAATGATCATACCTTTTTTTATATTTCTGTTTTTAATATTGTTAAAATTTTATCGGAAAACTATTTACAAGAGAGAGCGGAAAGAGAGAAAAAAAAAAGAAGAAAACGAACAAAAGGAAATTACACTGGAGGCATGACAATATATGTATATACCTATAAATCGTGAAGCAATTATAGATCGCACCTGAATTATATAATACATACATTCGATCGCTGAAATTTTCACGTGAGTATAAATCATTTATATATTTTTAATATATTATATTAGTACATGGAATATCGTAGCCCAAAATTAGTCTCCATTTTTTCTTTCTTTTATCCCCCTGTCTTCTATTAATTCTTTGATAAATTTTGGTCAAATCGAACGAAACTAATTAAATTAACGAGCACTCGTTTAATAAAAAATAATGAACGCAATCATTTTATCTTATTCAATGTTTTTGTTTGTTTTATTATTTTACTTGGTATTTTCTGAAAAAGACAATATTTTCACGGAATGCAGATGAAATACTTGCAAGCTTGTTTCGTAAGATTGAACTATGTATTTTCCGGTTTTGTAAATGATATAATCACACGACTCCTTATACAATTCAATTTACGAAAAACAAGAAGGAATTGAAGAAAAATGAATAAATAAAAACGCAAAGAACAAAAGAAAAAAAATCGAAGTAACTAATAAAATATGTGACAAAAATAAAATGCATTCTGAGAAAAAATCAATGAAGTGGCCTCTCTCTCTCCTCCGTGCTGCAGTTTCATACACGACCGCCTACTATAGCTTTCGACGTGATAAATTGTCACCACCACACAATTTATACTTTCAATATTTCTACTAATCATAAGTGTCATTATTTTACATTATTTTAAAAACTAATTTGTATGATTCCGATTCTTGGGCTAGATAGCAGCGGTGTGATTATATACTCGGGAATAAGGAAATATTAAAACAAGAAATTGTTTTTTCTTTCAATATTATTTCAACTAATAATAAGATGACTTAATTCCAGATAATTTATGTCTCATAATTATAAATTTAGATACAGTCTTTGTAAAAAAAGTTTTATGATATATGTATATATCCTATTGGTTTTTTTTCGTTTTCTTCCTAATACGATAAACAAAAAAGACAAAAATAGAAAAAAACACACCGCGGCATGATTCATATTATCGAAACGCATTTCTAAAGTTATAAAAAGTAGGTAGGTATACTAGCTACTCTGTTTATGCAACTAATAAAATTATGTTGAAACTTTGGGAGGCAATTGCGATTCCATTGACTGCATTCCAAAGTATTTCTATTTGCTCGTAAAACTAGCTTCTGTTTTAGTGTGATTTAAATATTTTTCACCGAAATATTCTTACTTTAAATGAAAATCAGAATTTTCGAGTAAACAAATAAAATATATACCAATGTATATATATATATAATCTTCTACTTCAACATTATTTAATTACAAGTTTTCTTACAACGGTTCCATTTAAATAAACAACAGATATTACTTTATACAATACTGTATTATGCAAGTACTTGCATAAAACACTATCACATACTGAAAATACAACGAAACCAAAAAAAATAAAAAAATTTATTTCTCTAAATTTTGTTGTTTGCTTAGTTTGTTATTTTCATTTTTACGCTCTAGATAATATACTTTTGTTTTTTCGTGATTCAAAATTGAAAAATTTCGTTATCTATTTCATATTACGATTGTTTGAGAACACAAAACAAAGAATAGTACATACTCAAATTTATAATAAAAAAAAATGGCTTGAACCATTTGTTTTAACTTTTATGAGCAAATATATGTATTTTTTTTTTTCTGTTATGTTTTTATTTTCATAGATGCATTAAACAGATTAAACTTTAGGAATGCGTGGCTCGCAACGTAGGCAAATAAGCAATACAACATTTTCCCAATATTTAATGTCACGTTCCTCCAAGTGGATCACAGTTGATATTGCATTTTTTTTAAACTAAGTTTTTGTAATGTCGGCTCTTCTGTGTGTGCTTTAGGGTTGTTTGTTTTCTTTTCTTTCATATTTTTGCCAACAATTAAAAATTTTTCCTATTATTTATTATTTATGTATTTTTTTTCCATTTTTTTAAAATTCAATTCACATTATAATAGTATATAATGATAATAATAATAATAATAATAATAATAATAATAATAATAATAATAATATTATCATAATAATTAATTAATCAATCAATCAATTAATTGTAATAGTGTCATTATAATTCGTAATAATATACAACATTTGTCAATAAATCATTTATCCTAGAACCCCACTTGAAAAGAGAAAAAAAGAAAAAAAAAAGAAGAAAATATAAATCAACGATTACTTTTTCTTCTTCTTTTTTTATTTATTCATGCATTTTTTTCTTTATATATATTTTCATTCGTATATTCTTTCGCTTCTCCACCACACTCAGACAAAATCTTATTTACTCTTATTTATACTCCTTCTTTTTCTTTTTTCACACACACACACACGCACATTCGCTCTGTGGGACTGTACTGGCTTTACACACGTGGCTTCATCCAACTAAATTCATGAAGGGATGTGGTATTATTTTTCCTTTCTGTTTTTGATGCATATATGTACACACATATGCCGAGACAATTCCTTGAATATATACACTCAACTGCGCATTCGCTAAATAAATGCACTCGTATCGACTGTTCTGATTTACGCGCAGCCTCACAGCAGAACAAGTGGCTGCGTGAAAATCGAACCGCCAATAGGAGTGCATTATTTAGCGCAGTTGAGTGTATAGTTCCAAGGAATTGTGTTGGTATATATATATATGTATATATATACCTACAGAGTGAGTCTGAAATGGCAGACCACATTGGTACTGGCGGGTTCCTCGTAAAAAATGTGAGCCATAGTTCTTTACCATATTCTTCTACCGGTCACAATTGCTTATAATAGGTAATCAAAAAGTAGCCAATCAGATGCAATTGCTAAGCAGGTGCTCATCCGTGAGCCTGCCTAGAGACAGGTGTGAGGCACGGATACAACGCATGCGGCTCACCTACAAGCCTTCCGCTCATGCAACACAGCAAATTCGATACAGTCTGATTAACTATTACAAAAGATCTATGACCAATCAGAAAATTTGGTAACAAAATTTCGAATACGCTCTTTACGAGGAATCCACCAGTGCCAATGCGGTCTGCTATTCCAACTCACCCCCTGTACATATATATGTAAATATATAATATATATATACACACGCTAAAGCACACACACACACGCGCGCGTGGTGGTTTTTCACACATGTGTGTGTGCGTGCGTGTGCGTGTGTGCGAGCGTGTATTACAGGTATAATATGATTTCCCTTATTTTTTATTTTTTATTCTTTTCTATCATTTTTGTTATTTATTATATATATAATATATATATATTATACATATATATTATATATTATACACATACATTATATTATTCATATATATATATATATACATATATATATGGGTGTGTTTGTGTGAGTGTGTGTATATAGATATATTCTACGTTGGCTTGTATGTATAATATCTCTATACATAAAAAATGAAAAGGACACGGCCATAACAACAAGAATTTGTCGTCATTGCTACGAGGGAGAGATATTACATAATATGTGATGATAAAAAACATACTGCACGCTCATTATATCTCATCTATTTCCGTAGATAAATATTTGTTTATATTCAAGTTTGTCTCTCCTCTTTCATTTCTTTCTTTCTCTGGGTTTGGGTGATGTTTTCTTTCGTTTTTTTGCTATATTTTATTTTCAGAAAAAACTGTGATGATTTTGTAAATATTATAGGTACATAATATAATATACATGTTTAACATGTGCAATTTCATTTTTAAAATCGTTCACAGGAATTTCTTTAAATTTTCTTCCTCTTTTTTCTTCGGCAAGGGATGAAGTCGTTACAATTTGTAT
This sequence comes from Phymatocera aterrima, assembly GCA_963170745.1. Taxonomy (NCBI): domain Eukaryota; kingdom Metazoa; phylum Arthropoda; class Insecta; order Hymenoptera; family Tenthredinidae; genus Phymatocera; species Phymatocera aterrima. Next base: position 19,389,953 of record OY720660.1, read on the forward strand.
TTCCTTTCTTTATCATTCATAAATTGTAAACAATGTTGTTTGAAAAAGCAATTCTCTTTGTGATGTATACTACGATAAATAAATTAGGTGATTTTTTCTGTCCTCAGAAAGTCGGTGAATATACCTTATTTTACAATGAAATTTTTCTGAACAGGCATATTCTTCATTCAAATAAACATTTTGGAAAGAATCGCAAAATATTGATCATTGATTTTTGAATTCATTCTCATTATTTTAATGTGTGCGGTGACGACCAAGAATACAATTTTCATAATCAAATATCAAAGCGTAAGGTATAGGGTATGTATATGTGAAAAATATTTACGTAGAGTATAAAATCGAATTTGTTTCGAATTTAAATTCAAAGATTAGTGTCAAACTGAAAGAAGATAGTTGACTTCATCAGGCAGTAACAATTGTTGCTTGTATTTATGAAACTATGAATAATATTTAGAAAGAAGGAAAGAAACGGATAAAAACCAGGTTTTTGTCTTCTTTGCTGCTGTTACAATTGGATTCTTCAACTGAAACGGAAGTGAAAACTTCCTTCATCAAAAATGATTAAGCATTTGACGCTTATCTTTGAATCGATCAGATGTCGAACAAATTTCTTGAGTGTTTTTCGTTTTTGTGTTTTTTTGTCGTTTTGTTGTTCTTGATTAAATATATAAAAAAAAGAAGATGATTGTATGATGGTATAGTACTGACAACACAAAGAGCAGTACTTAGTAGTAGGAGTGGTAGTGGTAAAAAAAAAAAAACGAGACAAGAACAAAGTATACCGAGGAACATAGTATAATACAAAACGTAGGTGGATGATATAACTATGACAAAGAACTTCGAATAATTTATATTTATAAAGTTGCAGTATGTATGTACAAACTAATTATTCAGGAGCGTCTGTGTGTGTATTTATTTATTTTCTTTTTCGTTTTGTAAGGTCACCAAAAGTCTATGAGGCTGAAATTTGCAGCGTTGACAAAAGAAAATAACGAAAAATAAAATTGGTTTTTTAATTTTAGCCCATATTATTTTATGTTATTTTTGGTCTAACAATGTCAACTTTAACCTACTACAAATCTTGCATTTTTATACCAAATTCGAAAATTTTCATTTTTTATATGCCTGTACAAGATCTATCTCTCAGTAAGTTAGGTATATTACATCCTATCCAGCTATAATTTGTCGACGAAAACTAGAACACCTCCAAGATTGAAACAAAATAGAGGTACATAAAAAATTAAAAAATCGAATTGAATGTGTCTAAAAACCAAGGAAAAGAAATGGCAATGGGATAATATATAATATGTGATGAAGTGGTATAATAAAGTAGTGCTAGTAGTAATAGTAGTAGTAGTAGTAGTAGTAATAATGCCTCCTGCCACTCTTGCGATAGTTGTTTTTTTTTATTTTTATTGTTTCTTTACTGTCTCGTTAGATATAGGTATATACTTTTACTATTCATCCGAACTTTCATACACGTTCTTTGTTAATCTATTTTTGTTTTTTTATATTTTTCTCCTTTTTGAATTTTAATCAAATTTTTTTCCCCTGCCCTAATTTATTTACGATCACTTCTGATATATCGAAGAAATGGTGTCTTTTTGTTTTATTTATAAAAACGTAAAAATTCCCTCGCATTTGTAATTTATTGAATCAAAAAATAAAAAAAAATAAAAATTTCATCAGGTTTTGTTTCATTTCTTTTTCTTTTCTATTGGGCAGAAAATTCTGACAAATAGCCGTAAAAATAGGGTTCAAAAAAGAAAAAAAACTTAAACTCTGCGCAGAAACTCCATAAATTATGTAACTTACTTTCTTTTATTTCCGATTTTTTTTCTCTTTTTCCCCTCTCACTTGTATTCTCGTGATTTCTCTCTATCTCTCTTTCTCTCTCTCTTTCTCTCTCTCTCTCTCTCTCTCTCTCTCTCTCTCTCTCTCTCTCTCTCTCTCTCTCTCTCTCTCTCTCTCTCTCTCTCTCTCTCTCTCTCTCTCTCTCTTTCTCTCTCTTTTTCTTTCTATCTCACTCTCACAAATACATACTTATATACTAAATCTCTTACGATATTATATTTATTTACTCTATAATTATATCAATACTGTTGACGGATAAGAGATTCATTCACAGCTCGCGCAAGAGCGGGAATTGTCTCTGCGACGTGCATTATTTGTTATTTATATATTTTAATTTATTTTACTTTATATTTTATTTTATTTTATTATATACTTTTATCTTTACTTTTGTTATAATTTTAATTTATCTGTTATTTTATTTCATTCTTTTTTCATTTCTTATCTTTTTTTTCTTTTGTCACTTGAGTCACTTTTCGGGTTTATCACACGCTAAAAGCTTACTCTCACTACCTGTATTTGAATTTTATGGTTTTCTTTTTTTCCCATGAATATTATTATTATCATTTATTTTTTTTCTATTCTTCATTTCATCTCCAAGCAGTAGAGTTTATAGAGTAAGCACCATTTACAATCTCCATTAAAAGAGAGGAGGCCCAGGTTGCTTCATCCATTAATCATCGACCAGGCAAGAGATATCATCATAAAAGCAAGCATCTATTACATCATAATTTGAGACAACTGTTCACATACTTATATAATTTCAGTATTATTTCCACGTCAATATTGTGAGGAGAATTTTGTTCAAGACACGAAAAAATTTTCAAAAATATCAATCATGTTCACATTTTACAAATTTCTTTATCATAGCTTGTGACAATTTTTTCCCCCTTTTTTTTCTTACATTTTGAATTATCGGATTGTGAAGCTCAACTCGATAACAACAATTATTTCCTCAAAATAATTCTTCTTATTATGTCATACTCTAAAATGCTACTATTACAAAATCGGGTAAACCATAACACGAATCTCCAATAATCAAATGAATTCAATATAGTAGAAAAAGAAAAAGAATATGAGATATTGGTCTTTTAAGCATATGACAAAAGAAATTTGAATTCCTCTATTTTTGGAATATTTTTCCCTCTCGTTTTCACGATTCTTAACATGAAATTTTCCATTTCAACGACATGGACTCTCGAAAAAGATTTCTCAAATTTGGAATTAATTTATGCTTGCCAAGAATTTGAACTTTGACCATTGTCCACCTCTTGAACAAGACGTCGTTGATGCAACCCTTAGTCGGTTCCTAAATCAAACGTGACTTCGCTGCGCTAATAAATACTCAAGCTGTAGGTAGAGTAGTTGTTGCACCAAGCTCTGCAGAGGGGGCTGATTTTGACCTTGACCTTGTCCTTGTTGAATGGGCTGTGTCGAACCCAAGACAGCAGGTTGAGCAGATGTAGACAACATCGTACCTGGCCCAGGCTCGGCAATTAACTGTTGTTGCTGTACTTGAGCCAATCTCGAAGCTTCCATTTCTGCCACAGGAGTATGTGGAAGAGCAGGAAGAGGGGAAGGAAGAGGAGGAGGCTGATGATTTTCATCAGTAATTGATGTCAGATTTTGGGTAGGATGCGGATGAGGAGAAAGTTGAGGGAGTGCACCGACGTGTGACAGGTGATGAGAGGGACCTAGATAGGAGGGAGGAAGGATGTTAAGATTCTCGCCCCGCTAGGGAGCCATGTTCTTGGGCCTGCGCCCCCGTCGCCCCCTGGTGGGGGGGCGCGGGGACTCCTGGCCTCACTGGCTCACAGCGGGGCTTTTTTTGTCCTGCTGTTGTTGGTTGGCGTCTTGCGAACCTTGAACTCCAGCTCCGCCGCCACCCTGGGACCCTTGAACTCCCTAGAAGGAGAACAATTTAATTATTTTCAAAAGGATTTTCATACTACAGTGAACCCTCACTTATACACTTTTCAGGCGAAAGGGCAAAAAATACGTATAAGTGCAAATTACGTAGAAATGAAATACCTACACACTGCAAATTTACTTCCAGAACCAAAGAAATGTTACATATAAATGAGAAAAACGTACGAATGTGAATCATATATAAATGACGTTTCACTGTATGTATTATTTTCCGTATGCTTTTATGAAACAGATGCATAGTATTCTGTCAGAAATAAATGAATGATAATTATTTTTTATTATACCTATATTTTCATTACCTGATTTCCTGGACCACCTTGTGGCGGACCTGGACCACGATCTGGGGGCCAAGAATTTCCAGCATTCGGCTCGGAATGGAATTGGTGCGGATGTGGCGGAGCACCTCCGGACGTATCGTGACTATGGGGATCTAAGCTGTTTGCTGCGTCATATTGCGTATTTTCCAATCTTGTGATTAATCGTTCATCTTCATCCCCAAATTCACCGCCCATTAAAGACGGCTCACCGACGACCATCACGTCCTAGGAAATTTAGAAAATAATGTTAGACAAAAAATATGCAAGAAAATTTTCAAGAAAAGAATACGATTTTGAGAATAAAATTCAACGATTCTTTTTATCCTTGGTTTTTATGTCGTTCTTTTTTCTTTTTTTTTCGTGATAAAATAAAATACCTGAGACGCTAACGAGAAGTTTGGTCCTGGGGATCTTTTTTTACTAGGTGCTGGCGGCGCGTTATTACCTGGGCCAGAGGTGCTACCCTTTCGCTTTCTTCTCTTGTTAGCAGGCCTTTGTGATTCTGTAAATTAAATTATGTTTAGTATATTTTGTTTAATTTTTATCTAGGGTAACTCTAAGCGATTTACTAATACAATATCACTACCTAGCTGTGGACCTTTATTTCAATCAAAGGTCTCTGATATATGCTTGTGTTAGTTACAGGCACACATGCAGTGACAAATAGATACTTCACGTTCTTTTTCATTTATACGACACACAATTTTCGTGATTATATACGCATTTTCGAAATACCCGGCTCATTTTCTTTGTTACATCAATTTCAATCCCAAGATTTGATTATCTGATCGACGATATTATCCATCTTTCATTACTATTCTTTTTCCTCTTTTTTATTCTACTTCCTTTATTTATTGATTTATTTTATCTGAATTCTTTCAATTTTGAGACGAATTTTTCTCGTATCTCTAATTAATCTACGTTCTAATTTGAAAAATGAAGACTGAAAATTGATAAAGTCCGCGAGAAGATGTCGGATAACAAGATGTGTTGGTAAATTTGTAATTCGGAATTATTAATCAGTTATTCACTTAAAAATTTACTAAATAACAGTAAAATCAATTGAATGATAAGACAACAAATATCGTGGCTCACTTAGACGATCCAAGTTCTTGGAATGAAATTTACATAGATATAACATATGCATATGTAAGTAAAATTTTGAAAAATGTATACGATTTTCGCGACAAAAATGTAATTCAATGAATAACAATAATAATAACAACAACAATAATAATAATAATAAAATTGTAAACAAAATATGGTTCACAGTTTGCAAAATTGTAGTAGTATGTTGGTCATTCGACCATTTGTTTTCATGTAAAGCATCTGTCCGTCTACCTCTCTTACCCGGCGGGGCAACCATCCTCTGCCACTTCTGAAATAACGTTGTCTTCAGACAATCGCGCGGCGATAACGCGTAAGCCTTATGCCTCGACATTAATTCCTGCATCGGTTCCAAAATTACACATAACTGTGAACAGAGATAAGAGAAGAAAACACAAAGAATTAGAATTAGGATTAGAATCAGAAATTATTGAAATCTTTTTCTTTTTTTTTTCGTTTTCGTTTACGTGTAGAACAGACACACGCGTCGGTTTCTAAAAAACAATATACCGCCGAAAGAAAAAAGAAAAAAAAAAGAATAAGAAAATAAACGGACGAATGTGTAGAGATTTGGCTTTTCCGTATTAACTCACCCTTAAATAATTGAGGGTTGAATTAGTGATTCCTTGTCTGGTAATATTTTTGCTCAATTGTTCAAGGATCGTTGGATCTTGTTGCGCCGTATGCATGCCGACCACAGATCGCGGTACCAGCTCTCGATGTGTTCTTACAGACATATGCCACGACTTTATCCTCATCAGGTCATCAAATGTAAATTCCAATATTAGCCTACCCTCTGTACAGACCTATAGAAAAATACAATTCCTCAATAGATGAAATCCGTTTCAATTTAACAGAAAAAAAAAGCAGTAAACAATAATGCTCGGTACACCGACAAATTTCGATCGACATTTTTCGTGTGAATCGCATTTTTTGCTCTTCTTTCTAGAAGCGCGATAAAGAATTCAGGGAGTTTGCGTTTTTTGTTGTTATTATTGATTTAATTTTTTTTCCTTTTTCACCGAATCGATTCGTAGTTTCGATTTTCCTCGAAACAAAAACCAACAAAATATTCAATATTAATTGAATGCAATAAATTTAACGTATAAGTATAATATATAACGTATTGTTGTCTGCATACCTTAGTAAACATAGGTTTTCCATGATGCGTGACCATGACACAATGATCACAGTCCAGTGTTATACTAGTATTGTGAAACGATTCTTTCGGGTGTTTCATATTGTAATAAAGCTCCGTAACACCGCCTTCAAATATCGAACGGAAGTACCTGGGTATCAACGTCCTCCCTATCGCTGGACATGAGTGAAAGAAAAAAAGAAAAATGAAGACACAAATGAATATCCGTTAATATGGAATGTGGTTGAAGTTACGTATGTAATATTCTTCTAAATTTCTGACAAGTAATTAGACTCGCCCCGTGATTGATCTGCAGAAAGAAATCATCAACCACGTAATATATGATGAGAATAGAAAAAAGAAAATAAAATGAATACTCTTTCAAATCTCCATCTGAATGTATGAATTCGCGAATCGTATTTTCATTCACACAGTCATTCAAAAGCGAGGCTTGAGGTGAGATTTTTTTTACAATTCTAATTAACTAGAGATAACTTCGAACTTACTATATCTCTTAGGTCCATCTTCTAAACAAAATGTGAGCGTGAGCGTTGCGTCGTCCTCAAAAAACTCCGTCGCAAACGCGTCCCACCAAAGGTTGTCGCTTTCCTGTAAAAAAATAGAGAGAGATAACAACAAATAAATACGATTTCGAGTATAGGTTACTACTTTTTGGGGGGATTATTCTTTTTTTCTCTCATATCTTTAGTACCTACGTTTGTATAGCTATACCGTATAACGATAATAATAATAATAATCATGATGATAATAACAATAATAATAATAATCATAATCATGATAAATGATACATAGGTAGATATGATACGTATCTGTGAAAAAATTCTATCGATATACACATAGGAAGAGGCGAGAGTAGTTTTCCAGCCGCTAAAGTCGGGGGAGAAGAGGCTCGCGTAGATCAGTGGTACACGGCGTTGAATAACACATGAGTACATGACTGTCTGGGCTCAGAATTATAGAATATAGCAAAGCTTGGTGGACGCTTAAGACATTTGGTGATAGGATGGTAGGTAGAGGTCGGTTCAACAATTTATATTTCCATTATTAATCACGAAAATAGAAAATCCGAAAAACGGAATATACAAAGGCAAACGCAACGCGGACAACACAAATCATGTTATCATTCGTGCATTGATAAATAATTGGTAAACCGAATCAAAAAAGGGGGGAAAAAAACAATATCTTGTTGAAAGTTATGCAGGTACACTATCACAAGGGAAAAAGAATATTTATTCTTAGATAGAATCTAAGAGTCGAAATATGACCAGCGTCATTTATTGTATAATATGTGTATCTGCCAAAAGTTTGTTGGTAGGTGATATTATACCTATACATAATTATGACAAAATATAAAATCTGTGAAACGCGTACATGACACGTGATCGTTAACACTATAAAAAAATCAACGAATTCTTAAACCGTCCAAAAATATTTCATATCGTACGTCAACTTTTATAATACGCCTGCATACAGTTATAAATGTATATAACTACAGTATTTGATACGAGCGAGGATGTTAAACCACTCCTCACCTGAGTCGTACGTATATGCTGTGTGTATTGTATGCATGTATGTATGTATATATGTACGTGCATACATATATACATAATATATAATGTTGTCGAGGAAATAGCTTTGTGCAAAAGTAGATATTAACCACTGATCTTGTGAAACTTTTCAACAATCACTGATGGCATACCAGTTTCTTGACTAATGCCTCGACCCAAGATTTACTTTACTCTACTTTCACACAACGAACAATCGCTATCAAAATTCGAATATGTCAATTTTATACAACGATGCAAAATTTTTCGTTTGTGTCGTTCGTGTTTTATTTTTTTGCGCTGATAACAGACTTCGCTACGGTGGATTATGCCAAAGGATATTAAAACATGAGTTATGCTACATACATTTGGAGAAAAATCGCACGCTCTTAGTTTGTTCAAAATTTGCCCCCCCCCCCCCCCCCCCCCGCCCCGCCCCGTATGATTCGCACCACTTATCAAAGTACAATCAGCCAAAATAAGAAAAGACTGAGAGCTAAAAACCAAAACGAAAGAGATATATTTATGTATATGGAAAAATGAAGAGGAATACTTATAAATTACCTAAAATGAAGAAGTAAGAAAATTAAAAACAGTAACGAAAAACAAGGACATTTTCTTTCTAGATGACGATGGAAAAATTACTCAGAAAGATTCCAGCGATATTTACAAAGAATTATCAATATCAACGGTCTATAATTATGCTCTGCAGTATCTACCGCGTATATAATGTCGCGATTGGTATATTATAAAGTCTTAAATAAGTAATACCTACATGCTATATATGTATACCATACGAATGTATGTGCGTTAAGAGTTGATATGTAATCTGAAGCTCAAGGAGATACGAAATATATATATGTATGTATGCATGTACGCATGTATGTTCATACGTACGTACGTCATCGATAACGCGTGTGGATAAGGCGTTGGTATAATTTTGAACGGAAAAAAATTAGTACCTAATGATAAACACGGAGAAAATAATCCAACATAGGTGCATACAGCCATGAAAAGAGGATGAAACTGTTTACAAGAATGATCATTTTGTTTTTAGAATTGTTAGGAAAAAAAAAAAAAAAAAAAAAATGGAAACACCAGTAAGTGGATCAAATTCGTTATGAAAAATAAAAACCAGTTGTCGATGGATAAATTTCGACGATTGAAAAAGCTATGCAGCTAGAATGATTGACAAAAATCGAACAGAAAACGATTATGACCATTATTGATGAATTTTTGATTTTGAATGAATAGAAAACTTTTAGCAGATACTGTATACCGAGTAAAGAAGTTTTTGGGTTGGTCTGTACCACCCCACTGTTGTTAGGGGGAGACCAGGGGTGGTATATGATCATGTATATACTTGGCTGTAAAACTATTGTCAGCGCGCTCCGCCTCTGGTTTTTCGTTTGAAAATAGTAAAACAATAAAAAATGTAATAATTATTAAACGCAAAATATATGAAAATTCATAGAAAAATCCTCCCCACACGACCACCATTTTTCACAAATTTACTATTTACCGTTCGGTTAATATTAAAACTATAATATCTGCCTCTGGCCCAAGGATCAACGACAGTATACATCCAGTCGCTACGAGTATATACAGCCAGGGGCGGCTGCGAGGAGGGCTGAGGAGGGAACGGGGGGTACAATATGGGTTATCGAGGGGGCCCCCACCCCCCAGGGGAGGGCAGGGGTTCTCATTTTATTACCCAGGCTCCCATGGGGGTTCTCAACTTTCGTTAAACTTTCCAAGAGAATCTCGTGTAAACACCGTGTCTCTTGTTACGAGCCCTCTGCCATATACATACGTATGTATTACTGCACATTATATATATATCCACGTATGTTACGCGTTCAAAATACAGAGAAAAAATATATCACGTAGATTGACGCGTGGTTTGATTACATCGTTTGAAATATGAAAGCGACTGAGGTGTATAAAACGTTGACGCTCCAACAAAATCACGGACAGTATAATAACGGCGAAAATTTGTCGATAAATAAAAATCTCAATTTTTGTTCGTTTGTTTTAACGATTCCGGTTGAATTTTCACCGAAACCGGTAAGAAAAGAAAAAACAAGAAAGAAAATGAAGACTTTTCTTCATCGAAAAATTTCGGCGGATATTAGGTATTTCACGCGATCTTGATGCAACGTCAACGTTGAATAAACTAATTCACACGTTTCATTCGAAGGAGCACTGACCGCGGTCAGGAACCAATAATAATCGGGTGATGATTTTATTCGTCCGAAAGTAACAAGTTTTTATAAAGATCTATGTATAAGAGATGTATAAAATAAACTGAGTTTCGAATAAAATGACGACGCATATGCATGTACCTAGTTTTACAGAAACCGTGAGATAGTATAATCGCAGTATATAAAAGAGATTCCGGATCGATATTAGTTTTATAATACCGTTAAAACAATGATCTAGAAATCAAGTGATAGAACTGGATTTCGGATTTGATGAAAAATGGATAGGTTCAAAGAATAAAAAAATACTACACCATATTATATCACTTTCTATCATTCCATACACATCTACACTAGAATATTTATTTCTATGGTTCGTTTGCGCAAACGTGAAATTATATTTCCTGGCAGGCTGATTTTTCAAGTACGCGGTTCGTTCTCTCTCCCCCGTTACCGCGCGCAAAGGATCGATACAGCGAGGCAGATTCACGATGGTAAATGTGAAATGTGAAATGTAAAATGTAAAATGTGAAATGAAATGAAGTAAAATTTATTTTTATTTATTTTATGTTTGATTTTATTTTTCAAACTGATATTTTCGCTCGGTTCTCTGTCCACCGGTGCAGCACACTCGGTAACGTGGTGTATGCACGTTGGCCCGCTGTTGACGCAAATTATTATAAAAATTATTCCCAACGTAGGTATATGGATTTTCACTGAGAAATTTGTTCAAATTTTGGCGACAACAAATTCTACCTATCAGACGACGTTCGCGGTGGAACGTTCTGCCGCACGAAGTGCTGCCGGGAATAGATATACTTACTGGAGGAAAATAAAAGAGAATGATCGAGAGAGGGATAAAGGAAAAGGGGAGAAAAAAGAGAATATTGATAACGATAGAGCGCGGAAGGAATCAATGAAATTTATTAGCCGGCTTCTTGAAGCTATACGTATATAGTACGACATTTGCTAGGTATGAGGTAGGTACTACTTCCGATGGCGATTCAACCCCAAACCGAGGCTCAGACCCTTATCTGTGAAGTCGGCCAACTAGAAAGTAATAGGACAAATAATTCCTACAGATTTTATACCGTCTCCACCCTTGCCTACCATCATCCCGACTATCTGTAGGTGTGTATGTATGCATGTGCCTACCTCCTACCTGAGTAATTTTCTCGCGTCAAAGAGAATTTTGAAAAAGGTTTGGCTTGCAGAAACATTAATTCAAATAAATATCAAAATTTGGTACAATTTGACCGTTTGTTTGCGTATCAAATATAGAAATTATCTAATGCGTGTGAAATGTTGTCTGCTTTTTTTTCTATTTTTCGTAAGTCTGCGGGCGATCGGAAGACACACGTCGAGCGTACTTTGATAGAACCTCATATCTGAGAAATCCTTACTTTACTGAAAGGGCAGAAAACATGATCCCTTAACTAACAAAATATATTGTTGATCACTTTCTGGGCTCAATATCAAAGATAATTCATTTTCAACCGCTTCATATTTTTACATAAAACTTATAGAATTCATATAAGAGTATGTGCTGATCATTTTTCCGGTCTTGACTCAAAGCCGTCAAAAATCGAATTACTAGGTTCTGCCAGAGTAGGTACCCTCGATATGTACATCTGATCATTTTCATTCTAACGTAAGATAGAATCGAAGAAAGACGCACAGTGACGGAAGTCAGCTTCTTCGTTGTATGAACTAGATTTAGAACAAGCTATATGTATGATATTGAAAGGGGCCTTCTCTCACGAGAAAGGGAACAATCCGAAATCGCTGTGAAAGTTCGGAGAAAGCATCCATCGACAAAGTTCTGCTCGGGCGCGTTCTCATTCGCGAGTTGCGGCTGGCATTAATTCTTCTTCCTTCTCTTATTCTTTTCTTTTTTCTCTTTTTTGTTTTTCTCTTTTTCGGTTCTCTTCTTCCTGTTTTCTTTCATTTTATTCCTCTTTCGTACCTTTCCGATCGATTCCTCAGAATATGATAGTCGACGTGTCTGCAGATATTATGTCATTGACGCTTGTCGACGAGCAGCCCCCGTATAACCAAAGAATAACATAATCCACAAGGGATGCGCTTCGACGCTCACAACCGCTTGCTCAAAACCGATTAGACGTCATCCATTTTACTATTTTCACGACTTTTGTATTTCTTTTCTGGTTTTTCTCTCTCCCTCTTTTCCTTCGTTTCCATGTTTCGTCTGTTTCATATTAGCTGTCGGCGCTGAAATTTCAGCGAAAGAGAGACAGCCCTCGTTGAAAATCTGATAGAACGAGAAAGACACAAGACTGCTGACCGTACCTACTGCCAGCTAATTTCGGAACGTAGACTCCTCTATATCATACGAGAAGGATTCCTCTTCTCCGCGTAATAACATTTGTCCACAAATTTACTCCCCATCGCATATGTATATACAGTATACATGATATCATGTATATACACCACTATACCAACCGAAAGCTAGATACTTTTATTATCCCTTTCTCTTGCTATAATATCCTTTTTCTTTCTCATTCTGTAACCTGAATATTAAAAGTGTGTCACGCTAGGAACTCCCCCCCCCCCCCCCCCCCTTTCTTCGGTCCTCCTTCGTCGTCCGATGAAGGGAGTCACGCGTTGACAGGTCGCGATCTATGTCAATATAGATTTCGGGACTAAAGGAAGTATGATTTATTGCCGAGGTACACGCGACTCGCGTACGCGTCATTCGAAGTTTTTTTCTTTATTTCGCCAAGCGCCGAAATTAACTACGATTCAGAATATCATTTCGCTATAGGGTACGTATGTATGTATCATATGTATGTATAGAGTCTTAGCTCTGTTAATCGATGATTTGTCAAACCTGTGTTAGAAAAAAAAGGGAGTGTCGTCAATTTTACGTGCAATCGATGTGACTTTGATATAGTGAGAAAATATTGAAGAATATTGCATATTATTCGCATATAGCAACTGATAAATCTCAACACCGCGGCAATTGTATCAAAAGTAAGCTGTATTGATGATAATGCCCATTTCAAGAATCGAGAAGATTTTTTATATGATATATTATACCTATCACATACGAGGCGCGGAGGTTATTCGAGGTTGTATCTATGTACCTAATACCATACAGATGAATTTATTATTAGAAATTTTTCGTTCGGTTCAGGTATAACGTATCTCACGGTACGTTGTACACGTATGTAGTACATCCATATTCATTGCCGCGGATCCAACAGTTTTTTTTTGTGTTTTTTTTTTCTTTTACATCTTTTTTTCACTTTTGGTTTGTTTGTTTGTTTGTTTGTTGGCATTTACCGTTACAAACGTCTGTATGAACCTATATATACACGTATACGTCCTGTATATAGCATGATCTGAGTAAACTTTCAACTTTCATATATATACTATATACATATAAATTTTCTTTTTTCGTTCCGTACCCAGATTTACGATGAATTTCAATTTGCGACATGGCAAGAAAAGTGAAAAAGAAAGGAAAGAAGAAAAAAAGAAGAAGAAGAAGAAGAAGAGAAAAAACCGATTTGCTTCCCAGCCAATCTACTCCTTCATGCTCATGTATTATAATTGAAATATTTGCTCAGCTTTATTGAACTTTCTTTACGTCCGCCAACATACCTACATTATGTATATAATGAGAAGGTATTACATAGCCCTGCATCCGCGTAGTACGAAATCTATGTGGACCAGCAGATCGGGTGGCCTACGCATAAGCACGGCCTCATCGCACACGTAGCTAGCAAAGGTCTAATTATTATCGCAGAACGCGAAGGTGATCGTGCTCGGTGAGGAATGGCGGGCTGAGGACAATTCGCCTGGGCACCGTCAAAGTGTCCACGTGGGTGCTTGGGCGAAGGCCTCAAGATTAATGAGCCAAGAAGCGAATTAGTCGCGCGTTAGAACGCGTTTTCCACGTCCAAATACGCTACCGCGAATTACACCCCGCATATAGGTTACAGGTACAATATTCGTACCTGCACGTAGGTAAGTATATAGTAAGCAAATAAGCTATATATATATATATATGTATACATACGTACATAGAGTAGAGATTAAAAAGCTGTTACGGAACTAGTACCGATGAAATGTCTCTCGTCTCTAAAAGAATCCGTCTTTTTCCACAATATTATAAAAAGTGAGAAAGAAATAAAATGAATTAAATCGGTGCAAGGAAATGAACGTTCCGACTTCCGCGTAACCGTGATCGTAATTAGTAGTAAATTTGGAAGGAAACAAGGAAAAACAGAAGAAAAAGATGAATTTTGTACCGTTGCGCAAAAGATTTTTCCATCTTTTCGTCCCCTTTTTCGTTCATCAAGTCTGCGTGTATTATCGCTGCATAAATGTGTACTAGAGAATGATATTGAAAATAATGAGTAAAGTAATAGTTTCATATACGCGATATTTGTACATATGTGTGTATATATGCGTGTACTCCTCTTCTATGCTGTCGCGATCGATCAATAACATAGAAATAGCTAATCGCAATTCGCTACACGTAGGCTAGCGACGCGTTGACCCTGATCGAAATTCAAGTATATACTACCTACTCCTACTCCTACTCCTACTCCTACTCCTACTCCTACTCCAACTCCAACTCCAACTCCAACTCCAACTCCAACTCCCAACTCCAACTCCTACCTCACCCTCTCTCTTTCCCTCTTCATGCCTCTCTTAAATCCTCGTATACCTTTGGACGTCTTCCTTCACACGCGCGTGCTTCACGTCAAGATATTTTTGTTTTTTTCCACCATATATTAGGCACCATTACTGCGCATAGATCGAGATCCGAGGAAGCGAAATAATTATTCCATCATACTTATACATACCGTTCCGTATCCGTTAGAATATAATCATTTGTTAACTGTAATACGTATACTTCATATACCTAAAGCTATTTATGGGGCTGCTGAAATCGGCCCAAAAAATGCGTATAGGATCTTTCTTCGTAAAAAAAAATGTCCACCGATATTTCAATTTTTCGTCATTCTATTGCCTGAACAGCTGGATATACTTGCGTACGTATGTACGTATATCGCGATCTAAGTATAGACACTACAGGTAGCAACTACCAATATGATCTATACAATATGTCAGGGAAGGAAAGCTCGTCGTCGGAGAGCCTCGTACCTACTGTTTACGGACATAATCCAAGCCACTCGGTTTTAAGCTACAGTCGAAGCTCGGATTTGTCTACTGAGCTAAAAAACTGGGCCATTGTTAGATCGTAGATTAGATATTATATTACTTGTTTATAAGTTGGGAGGTAGTATAGTATACACATTGCATTGAGCATAACGCGTGTTATTGTAATATATCGTGAAGAGATTAAATGAATTTCTTTCATAAAAAGGTGTACATATCCAATCTGAAACTGTCTCGAACCTATATACCACGTTCTTAGTTAATTTTGTTTCGGTTTTTTTTTTTGCATTCTTTTCGTTCTTCTTTCCACATGAGTGTTTACAAAATCGTTCGCACTGTTTCAAAAATTGATTAATTTGAAAGAAAAATTACATAGCCGATCAAGATTTGAGCATATTGTTTGTTTGTTCATTCGTTATTCGTTCACATAACTCCTCGCGAATTGAAATAGTACACTAATTTTTGTTCACCTCCCGCCCGCGTGGGAAGTTGAACATTTCGTTTTACGAAACATGCTACGATACACCGAAATACAGCTCACAGTGTATAAGAAAAGATGAGAAATAAAAACAAAAATAAGAAACAAACAAACAAACGGAATTGAAATCAACGAGACATGTGAGCGTCCACGTTCGTGCGCCGCCGCGCCGGCGAGTAATTGCTCGTTTAATATCTAATGATAGTCTATAACCCATTTGCGGTTAACGACATATAAAATACATATTCGTAGATACACCTACGTACACGGACTATTATATATACATATATCGATATTATTCTTCGATCACATTTACATCACATTTATATCGTCTTGCCCCCCCCCCCCCCCCCCCCCCTCACCGTTCTATTTTCGAATCAAATTTTCAGTTTATCAAATTTCAACCTCGATTTCGTACACTGATCGATCGTTATATTTTCGTCAAGCTCTGATCTCTGGTAGGTATATACTATACAGTATTTAACTATATACATACCTATTTATACTCAATGCATATAGATACATATATGATTATATCGATGTATACGGGTATAGTATATTTCAGATAGTTACACAACGTGTAAAGGTGTATGTTTGTAATAGATCATATAATAGATTTTCGGAATATATAGGTATATTCTAAACACAACGCAGCATTCGATTTTTATTATATGTATATATGTATATATACCTATACCTATGCCTATGTATACTTTAGATAGAAAAAAGATCTGCACGTGTGATCCCCTCGAGTTGCTCGAGTTAGGATCAGATCAACCGCCCATGGCCCGAATGATTTTTATTCCAAGAAAACCGGTGATGAAAAAATTGAAAAAAAAAGAGAGAAATGGCTCAAATCTATTTATCAAGTATAGGTATATATATATACGATCGCAGAGTATATAGTAGTACCTACATAGGTACCCCCGGATGAATCAGATTCTTATTTTATTTTCATTTTGTTTACATCTTTTTCTCGCACTCAAATTTCAACCCCTCGACTCTTCGATTACAAGAGAATTTCCGATCTGATCGTTCACGTGACCAGTCATTTATTTCATCATATTTCTGGTCACATCGCAATATCTCGGTACTATTTCTTGTACTAATTTTCGATCAACCTATCAATCAAATGATTTTATTACAATTTTTGTTCTTTTTACTCACCTCTGTCCGCTGCTGTAACCTCTTGTTGAGCTCGTAGAGGCGGTAGTCAGGTTGGCCAAAGTACGGGGTGTGCCTCCTGGGGACAGGTAACGATCTGTGAGACCAGACCGAACGGTCATGTTAGGGTGCAGTGTCGAGTGTGTGCTTAGTTGTGTGTAATACATGTGTGACAATATTTTTCCATACATAAAATACATATTATGTATTTTGTAATGATAATAAAGAAACGAAAGATTTCATCGCATTTCCCAGGATCCTCTTACAATTTCTTTTCGCTCTCTCTCTCTTGCTGCTGTATACTAATTTCCTTTGCCCCATGGTATATGCCAGGGCATCAATAAACGATATTCATTGATTTCTTCCTTCATTCATTCATTCTCCCTCTCGTAATTCTCGTTCATATTTTATTTGTATAATATAATAATATTGTTTTCTCTATAATATACACAATTGTCAATGAATATTTTATTTCTCATCCAAATATCATCGGAGCGGTTATATTCGCGATAAATTCGCAATAAATTGGTGATATGAAAAGGAAGAATTTCGCCCTTATTCCTCATACATGACTATCATCCGATAAGATCAACAATAATCGGTGTGAAACCGTGAAAATGATTATTTAAAGTATTAGGTACAGGTATACCGGCTATCTATCTATGATCCATCTCACTACACGGGGTGAACGTATGCAAATGAAATCCATGTATGTGCGTACTATAATATACATATACATATATATTTTTAATTCCGTCATGAGAATAACAAAATGATCCAGGTGCATCGGGCGCGGACGACCTTTGCCAATCCGGGGCAATATTATACCTATACATACCAATATGTATAATACGTGTACCTATACCTATAATGAACGATAAACGAGAGTTTACGCGGGACAAACTTTTGACAGCTGTGAAATATATACTCACTTTATACTTATACTTGTACTTATATTATACGTACATATAGACACACAAAGAATTTTCATGCTAGGCCTATGTGTATATATATTAGGTACTGACTTTGACGCCATCAGATATAATTTCAAAAGTTTTCTTCTATTTTTGTTTTCATAGTATAAGAAAAAAAAAAAAAAAAATATGTATATATGTATAAGACATAACATTCGAAGGTAGAAAAAAAAGAAAAAAGAAAAAGAAAAGAAAAAAGCAAAAAAAACAAACGGCGAAATATAGAAATAATGATCAAAAATTTATTTGATCAGCTTCCGCGTAGTATATGTAACGATAAACTTATTGAAAGCAAACAGAGAAGAGAAAAAGAATCGAAAAAAAATAAAGTTCCTACAAAATGTACCTATATGAAAAAAGAAAACTGAATTCTTTCTTCCGTTCCTCCCCGCTCGTTTGCAATCATGTATATTATCTTGTGAGATAATTAGTCGAAAAGACACAATAGTAATACACGCGATTGGATACGGAGCGTTTGAAGTAGCTCAATCCCCATGGGATCGGCAAGTTTTAAACAACTTTGAACGACATCAGGTATAACTAATTACTAGAAAGACGCGAGTGGCCGAGTTATACGTGATAACGGAAGACACGAGAATCAAGAATGTAGGAATACGGCAATAAGATGTGAGTTTAAGATGATTATAGGTATCATAGTCATCACCATCCGCATCCCGCCGTAGCCTACTCTACAGCTCTACGTGGGCGGAAAAGTGATTAATGGAAAGGTGTAGGATATCGCTAATAGACACGACAAGGACTACTGCTATACTACCGACTGGCTACTACTCCCTCCGTTCTTGTGTCAAGTTATTATGAGAGGCGCCCCAGAGTCTAGAGATATCCGTAATCAGTATAAATTAGTTTGATATCTTGAGAAAAAAAAACGCCACGATTTCGTGTCGTACGAGATGAGAGAAAAAAAGAAATTTCTCCATCACATTATTATTATTATTATTCTACATCAGCTTTTCGCTACACCCCAAACACGGCCGTGGGAAATGCAATTTTCGAGCAATTTTTGCCAGAAATTTTTCAACGAAGGAACACCTTTTATTTATTTATTTATTTTAATTTTTTTCTTTCTTGCCAATTCTGAATTTGCCGATTTTTCGTCGTTGAGAACTTTCGGCCGAAAAATTGCTGAAAAATTGCATTTCCCACGGCGTTTAGGGCGTCGAACATCACCTGAAATCATCTTTTCCGCGAGTATAATTTATTTTCGCTGTTACAGGTACGTGCACAAGAGCGTTACAAAGTTCAACCTCATGCTAAAAAAATATCCCCACGTATGTACGCATGTATGTATGTAGGTAGGTAGGTAGGTATGTCGCACGACGGATGTATGTCGTCGCAAATTTTCTCGCCGAATCGGTATAAGCAGCCGCGACTAAACCAATAGATATATAACTCGACCGCGTCGGTTGACATTGAATATTTTTAAATATTTGAATATATTATCGAATTTCGTAACCTCTACTAAATACCAGCACCAGCAGCAGCAGAAGCAGCAGCAAGCAGTAGATATCCATGTACCTACTCTTGATGTTCGCGAAACGAGCAACCTACACCAGAAACACTGTAATGAAATTCTATCATAATTAATTTCGAACGTAGAAGTTATAATGAATTCGAGATACCTTTATACAGCGAAAACGACTGCCGATACAAAAAAATTGACTCGAAAACGACGTTTACCTTTCCTCCTTTTCTGTCTTATTATAAAATCGAAAATTTTGTCTAAAAAAAGAAGGAAAAACAAAAAGAATAACGCTACATCCGCGATAAAAGTATATGAGAAATTAGATAAGTAAATTAAAAACGTATATCTAACTACATGTATAGCTATATACTGTAGAACGCGATTCAAAATACGAGTGAAACGAAAAGAAGAAAGAAACAATTCGATACCTCCAATATTAACTACGGTAAATAATCAAATGCACTGCAGTATTTCCCGCAATGATCAGCTGACCGCCAGCTGATACGTTGAGCACCACTGGTTAGTGCTAAGGTCTCAGATTGGGTTATAGCAAAGGGCGCAGCGAGCTACTACCCTCACCGTTAACCCCCGTCCCCGTCCCCGTCCCCGTCGTCTCCCCCGCCCCGTGCTTCGCCCGCTTTCAACCCTCCACCCTGCGGAGGGTGTTATTAGGGGTTGCTCATGGGGTGAAAGTGCGATCAATGCCTGCGAGTCATGCTAGTAGGTAGTCCTCCCTTTCGAGTCTCTCTCCGCTGTTCTCTCACTCTCTCTATACGTATATAGGTATGTATACCGTATACATACGGATAACATATGTACATATATGTATATGCTATACATACACTTACGTGTGTACCACGTATACGTGTTGATGATTTTCAAGCAAGAGAATAATAATGATCGCAATCTAACAGAAGTTCGGAATAGAATTGATTAGAGGTGAATATTGATTTGTATGTAAGTATGATATGCCGGTTGAAAATCTTTACGCAGATTTTGAAAATTATCTAAGATTTTTGTTCGGGTATAGAGACGATTTGATACCCGCTATGTCTGTGACGATTTTTCCCCAAATCAATCATGTGGTATTTATATTCTATGCTTTGTTCTTGACTATCCACTGCTTGCACTCAATATTGTAACATTCGACAGATATTACTTGATTTGTCAATTTTTCAAACGATCACCCGGTGTATGTGAATACGTAAATGCGCAAATAGGTGGAGTCCGCGTACAGGTATATGCGTGAATTATTGAAGTAGATTGACGCGAGTAAGTAGGTAGGTGAAAACTTGTATGAGATAAACGTTCGCGTTGGTATATATAACGCACAGGAAGGTAAGATCGCCGATCGAGTCTCGATTTCCAGCATCCGTGGAGGTGTGCGTATAGCACGCGTACGTCACAGTTACATACGCACGTACGTGCATGCGATACGTACGGTTAGATAGCATACACGAGTCAAAGTTCAAGTTTTCGTTGCTCCGGCTGCGAGGTTTCTCTCCACTATGATTTCAGGTATAGGTGAACAGGTATGCATAACGGACTCATGTACGAGTACTCCGCGACATTAGAAGTTTCGGGAAATTCTGTGTAGAGTCGAAACGACCGTCAACGGATAGGAGGAGTCTGCTGCTGCTCTTGGTACCCCGCCACCCGTCGAAGTTGCATGATCGTAGACGAAAATTTCAACTATAAAACGGAGGTTAAAAATGTGGCTAAAGTTCATAACGTCAACGTAACGGAAACCAACTCGTCGAAAGAAGTATCATCTATAGATCCCGCGACCCAGACGTGGCATGAAGAATGCATTAACTAATGATCGAATGATATAGTAAAGATATCGGTACCTATATCAAAATGAAGAGAGAAAAAAAGACCGAGAAAACAGAAATTCGTGGAAAAAGACCTGATTTATAGTGGTATAGGCAGCAAACAGGCAAACAGGCAAACAGGCAGGCAGGCAGTCGGCGAGCACGAGGTGTTTGTCACGTGTTAGACAGCCTGACGATGGTTGGGGATGGTCAGAGATGCATGTGGGTTTGGAAATCAATCAGAGCGAGATAGAGATCGCGTCTAAATCACGTTGGCGCGGCAAAGCGAGTTGGTCGCCAGGGGATGGAGGCTTATCGCCTGGCTGGTGAGTATAATATACCTATACATATGCGTATATATACTACAGATGCACACGTACGAAATTTATGTAGGTACGCAACATATAGTATAATATACAGGGTGTTCTATAAAATCGATTTGATTATACTCGCTTGCTTGACGAAAAAACAAACAACAAAAACCACGAACTCGAAAAGAAGGGAGGGCGGAGATAAATGTGATTGATGATTACGATATGAAAAAAAAGGAAAAAGAAATAAAAACAACGATAAGAATTTTGAAACTTTTTACCCAGCGAATTGTGTTGTCTTCCCATTTTTTTTTTCTTTTACTTTCAATATTCGCGTGCGACCTAGATACCATTATAGTTATGTGTCACAAATCACGCGCGTTATGTCATTGGGAAGATGAACGTATACTATATACTATATACTATATACTATACGCTATTGCAGGATAGGTATGTATATACATACATTATATACAATTCCCGTGCGCCACACATAAATCAATTTATCTATATAAATATATACGCATATGTGTATGTATATATCGGAAACGAATAGCCGTGCTGCAATGCTATATGCACCACGTCGTCGAGTGGTAGAAAAAAAAGGAAAATTGAGAGTGGGAAAAACAGAAGCAAAACACAAATAAAAATATAAATAAAAACAAGAACATGAAACATCCAGATATCCACTACGCCCAGAGTTGTAAAAGTGAGAAATATGGGTATATGTATAATGTAAAGATATATCTCTAAGATATAAGGTATGCCCGGCCGTCGTCGTTTGGCTTATCGAGTATTATGGGCATTAAACCGCGTTTCTTTACTATTATACATATATGCTCTTACAAAACATAGATATAGACAATATCTCGGGCTCCTAGAGTATATACCTACCTATTATATTAGCTACGATGTATGGTAAAATCTATACGAAAATAGTTGCAAAGCGTATCGAAGAGAATATCCGAAATTTATATTAGCTAAAAAAATTGGTAACGATTTTGTTCAGTATTTCTTTTTCACCCCCCCCCCCCCCCCCCCCCCCCCTCATTCTCAACAAAATTCATGGTCACCTCAAAATTACGACGGGTGCAAAAAAGTGAAGATATACTTGATTTTTGTTTTCTTTGTCTTTTTCTTTTTCTGTTTTTTTTTTGGTTTCTCCACAGCGAAAACGGAACTTCCTAGGCTCGCCGTCCTTGACCGTTGGTTGATTACCGTCGTGTCGTCGAGTCGCCTAATAATGATTGCAAGGTTCACTCGCATAAATGGCAAATAATGAAAAAAGTCGAGACAAAAAACTGAAAAAAATTAAAAAAAAAAATAAAAAAAATAAAAAAAACTATCATTCAAGGTCGTATCGTTCACATCTGAAAACTACATGTATTCGAGAAGCTATATTCTCCTCCTCGCGTATACATTTTTCAATACTACTTTTGCTCCTTTTTCTTTTTGCTTTCTTTGAACTAGGTATAAATATCAGTTTCGAAACTGACTACACCTTATCAATAAATAATTTTCTTTTTTCTTTCATGTACAGAGTGACCCTCGGCGGCGGCCGAGATTTCAAACGGGATCGAAATTTCTTCATCAATTTGTTTCCAAAATGCATCGAATTTTCAGTTACGGCCGATCGAAGATCAGCCAATGACGGGCGTTCTATGAACGGGGGCTCGTCGATGCGTGGAATACAAGAGAAGAAACGAAGGAGACACAACCGAGTGCCGCGACACACTGACGCTACTCTCGCCGTTTATAGAACGAGCGTCATTGGCCAATCTTCAATGGACCATGACGAGAAGTCTATGCAATTTGGAAAAGAATTGATGATATACATTTTTGGTCCCGTTTTCAACAACGAATACCCCGTTAAAAATCTCGGCGTCAATCCCGGTTCACACTGTATATAATTGTAACTTGCACTACTAGCTACTATACGTATAGTATAGGCACAGCACATCTTCTGAACAAAAAACACGAATTTTGTTCATCATCGACAGGAGGTACTTAGTAAGTATGTATGCATACAGACGCACACACACACACACGACCGCGCGCGCGCGCGCAAATGTGCACAGCGTACAAGTATATATCGTATACATCACTATTCGCGAACATAGCAAATCCGTGGAACTCGTAACAGCCCTTATAAAGGAAGAGTCGATCACATAGTACATATCGCGAAGATCTTGATTGAGTCATTAAGCCATCTTAAGAAATAGCCTTGGTTCCGACCTTGCCTCTTATGGAGTAAAATGTAAACTAAGTATACGGACGTACGTAAGTACTACATACGTAGGTATATTATTGAACTTTTCAATCGTATCTATGTAAATGGAGGGCAAACGTTTCTGTTTCATACTTTAATAGGTAAGAAAAAAAATACGGACAAAGTGAAGAGAAACAATTTTGGCAAATTATTGAGAACAAGACGGCAAAACAGAAAAATATTAAATATAATAGCGGGTGGCTGGGCAGCGGATGTCACGTATTGTGTATCGCAACGTTTCCACGCGAGCAATTATGTATTTCTTACGTTACGGGACTTGAACGAGTCGTCTAAATCATACACGGAGAGCTGCTGAGCGCAATGAAGATCTCACGGGGTGTAGACACCGGCGTCAACTTGTGGCTCGTATAATACATTAATATTAGCGAGGAAAGGAAGGGGAAGAGGTAGGGAAACGTACACAAGCTCTTGACGTTTCACCCGTGTTACCGCGGCACAAGAACGTTTTTCAGCCCCTTCGGTCCTTTCAGCCAGTCAGTCCGTTCTGGACGGTGCAGTAAATTGTAATCTCATTCCTCCACTACATCTACGCGAAGTTCTACGTCTCATTAACCATTACATACGTATGTACGTACGTAGCATAGTATGACAGGGTGTCATACATTATTCGGATATGTAGGTATGATCGACACTAAAAAGCCTGCAATCTCGACGAAGAAGAGCAAATTTTTGTTCATACATTAACCAGTTATTCAAAATGATTTCACTAGACGTATTTCCCGGATAACTATGCAGTTTCTCTGGCAATATCATAGAGTATGTTAACGAAAACATTGTTCACGTCAATTTTGTTTGGAGCACAATTGCAGAAGCAAATGAATAGGAAAAGGCGAAGTAGGAGTATCTGCGACAGCAGCAGTAGCAGCAGCAGCAAGGACGTTCGTCTGGTGAATTGCGTAAGGAGTGAGAACTCCGCTTCTACTTCTCCTTCTACTTCTACTTCTACTTCTACTTCTGCTTCTACGTCTACTTCTACATACACCTACTTCTTCTTCTTGCCTGACTGCTCGGGATAGACTTTTGTCCGCCCGCACCGGCACTCAAACCAGGCACGTGTTTTCTAAGCAAGGACGGAATTAGCCCGCGCGACCTGACTCTCGCCATAAACTCGAGGTACCTACCCTTCACACCCTAAATTGCCACGCGATGTATAAACATATCGCAGAGCAGAGTCCAAGTTTAGAATCTAGACCTACTATAACTAGAGAGACGAAGAAATCCGAAGAGGAGAGAGACTTCGCCTATGCTATCAGAGCCCCCGCGTACGTATAGTGGCTCATCGCAACGCTACAACATCTACCTACCATAAAATGAGAAATCAGAAAAAATTGAAATCCGGATATTAGATTCTTTAATAACCGATGCCACGTAATAACCTATACAGTGGCAAGGAAAAAGTATATTTTTCTCTTTAGAAAAGTTAGTGCCAAAATGACGAAAAATCATTTCGGTGAGAAATTCTTCGATGAAGAAAAGTGTCTGATTTTTTATTTTTTTTTAAGCAAATTTCGGCCGTTCAGGATTCCCGAAATGCGCTAAAAAAAAATCCAGATTTTTCTCCCTCAGTATTGATTATTATTTTCCGTCATTTTGTTTACACCATAACGTCATGAACAATCAGCCTCACCTGTAAAATAATAATGTTAGTGGTATATCATCTTCTCCTCTTTCGTACGTAATTAGTTATATGTATAAGTGTATTCATATAATAATTAGAAGTTTTTATGTCAAGATAATAACGGAGTAGGTTATACTTGTGCTACTATTAATTATTACGTCGAGATAGATAGTTATAATATAAGCCAGGTAGACATCATAACGTACGTATTCAATATACGCTTATTAGTTTAAACCTTGGACTCTCTCGATAGTGTAGATTCATTTATAAAAAGCACGCAACTTCTACCTTTCTAAATTTCCATTTCTCTTTTCCTTTTCATCGTGGGTAGCAGAAATGTTAATAATTTTTCATCAGCTTCTATTTTTTCCTTCTTATTATTCCAAATTTGAATTATTGAAGAATGATGGGTATGGTATCAACAGCAGAAATTATCTTGGCATTGCTAATAATTATATACCTATTTGCCAAGTAGCAACAGCAAAGTACATACCTACATACATGTGTTTTCAAGTTACGCAATTTTAGATTTTAGGTCGAACATTTCTGATCTGAAGTCTATTTCCTACTTGGCGCTTCGTGCGTACAAAGTTTATAGATTTATGCGAGAGCGCCGGGCATATACGAGACGCGCGCGGGTAAAAATTCCGAAAAGAAACAAACCCTCATTCCTAAAATCTGGGTTCAAAAATTTGTGGATCGAATCCGAAAACAATAAATGTAACAACGATTGCAGTTTTTGAATAGAGGTTTTGCTTCTCTTCACATCAGCGATTCTTAAATTCAAGAAATTTCTTCCCAGTCCTCTGAAATTCATCTCAACAAACATTAAAATGTTTACAAAAATTCCGGCAAAACTCTTTTGTGTTTCTTTCTCTCTTTCTCTCTCTCTCTCTCTATATCGTTCAAACAGCTTTCGAACTATGGAATATAAAACAAAAACTGATTGTGAGATATTATAATTTTGAAAGGTACCAAGTACTGAAAAGTGGTTTGTCTTTCATTTTCGTACTACCAATCATACATAGCTAGTTTTCCCGTTATAGTTTAATTTCACTGTCGTTTTTTCCCTAAAACTTGTGTAGTTCCCCTTACAAACACATGCTATCTGCTTACACACATCATACGAGTAGGTACAGTAATCGTATCGTCAGTTACAAGCTATACAGAGTCTGTACCCATCTAGCCGGCGTTCCTCGCACTAAACCTGGTTTTCCACCGTGCTCTTGTGAGCAGCACCAGCCTGAATATATAGGAAGTTAAATTTTCCTGCGGTGGCAACACTTGTTGTATAATATACCTATAACACAGATATGCGCGCGCAGCATCACAATTCTTCGCTCTTTCGCATTCCCGCCATAAATACACCACACGGTACGGGGCACCACACAGACAGTCATAACGACAACGGCATTACAGAGAGGGAGATCCAATGTGAGGATACTGCATTTTTTATTCGTGTTCGAACATCGGAAGGAAAAGGAAAAAGATGAACTACTGTTGGACAATGAATCTCATAAAGAATCATGATTATCATTAATATTGTCATTATTTGATATGGAGACATCTTCGTTTGACATCTTACATACGTCGCGTCGCTGCGCCGCGTCGTATCGAGACTGCGTAACCGTTATACAAATATTCTGCATTCCTTACAGGTGTAATCCGCCATTCCCCACCGACTAATTATAATTGTCAGGTGTTACAGGGAACAACGATTATATCTATCTATATTGGTTATGCAATTTCGATAAATTACTTATTTTATCATACGTAAGTGTATTATAGGTATATGTATATGAATATTGTCGTGAACACGAAGTAGGTCTTCTCAATCAACGTCTGAGAATTTCAACAGGTTTCATTTTTTTCCCCGTCTTCGTCTCCTTCTTCCTTTTCTTATAGTTATGTATATTGAATTATATCGATCGTTATTATTACATATCGTTATGATAACTATACACGGTGGCCACCAAAAAGAGTCTGAAGAATTCCCCGACTTTCCCTTTCCCAAATGATCATTCTTCCCTGACTAGAATTCGAACTAATACTGCCGATCCGAGTATTTAATAAATGAAGCTCTGAATTTATAGGTATCAAAAAACACATTTACGAGCTATTCAATTGTCAAGAAAGATAATTTTGGTTCGATATACAAAGATTAATTATGGCATACGTTTTTGTTTCATTGTAAAAACATTCAGAAATATCCGAGAAAAATTATTTTCCGAAATTTGCCGTTTCATTCAGAAGGCTTTATTTATTCCGTCTTCTTCCGTACCGCTAGAATTTTCTGACCAATGAAAAACTTCCCTGACTTTTCCCTGACTCCCCGGTTTTCCCTGACCAGCGGCAACCGTGATATACTTCAAAATAACGTATGAAATAGAATAAAATGGGATAAAGAGAACGAGAAAAGAAAGAAAAAGTATTTTCATCAGCGCAAAAATAGATCAACCCCTACCGGAGGTTCAGATCACATCATACTATATCGCATCCACCATCATTGCCATTTTACACATATAGCACGCTGCGAATTTGTCGATAACGCGCGTTTTACTGTAAATATTTTTCCACCATGCCTACCTACCTACGTATAATATGACATACATTCATATAAAAACATATATATATATATATATATTTGGCAAGAGAAATTTTATGATTTAGCGGAGAATAATCGTAGAGCGCAAATAACGCTAAAAATAAGTTTCTAGGTTCTGCGCCCGCGTTTGGTTTTCGCTGTATTCTCACTCTTTCTCTCTCTCTCTCTCGATGTTCGTATATATAGATATGAAATATAAGTAAATTAAGGTATATTTTATCTAAATATTACCATGAACCCACGTACATAACGGATTAGTGTATTTTGTGCAGTACACGTACCCTACACACCTATCTATGTATCTAGAATCTAGATAAAACCAGCGAATTATATATGGTACAAATTTATCCAAAGATACGAGAGAAGCGACAGATACTGTAAGCTTGAATGCTTACACATACCTAACACTCTCTCGATTTGATTTTTCTGTTTTTCTTTTGCGTTTTCAAATAGTTTGTACGTATAAGGGGCACGCATGTTATATCATGTACGATGACACTCTTTCCAATTATCATCCTATAGGTTATCAACCTTAAACAATTATAAAAAAATAAGAAATAAATATATATATGATATACCTATAAATATATATAATAAACTTTAATTCATCAAAATTTTCAAAAATTTCTCAATACGTAATACAAATAAGTATAGAATACTATACCTACTACATCATTCGTGACAATCATCGAAAATCTTTCAGCATAAGAAATCAGTAAAAAAACAAAAACAAAAAATAACCAAAAGAAGGTAAGAAAGTAACAGAATAAAGCAAGAAAAGCTAAAATAAAGATTACTGTTGAAGCTGTATAACCACGAATATACAGGGAAGTTCTGAGGAAATTACACGCCTTTTAAGGCAGATTAGCGAACTATGCTATGGGTCTAGTTCCAACGTTGAGTGACGAATCGTATCTCAATGACAGATGACACAAATGACGAAATTTCAGATTATAACATAAAGTCGTAATGTAATTGTCAAATCTTATGGGAATGAGGTTGAACCCAAAATTATTGATAAAACAAAAAAATAATGAGAAGTAATGAATCGATTTCAGAATATATATTATGTATATTACACTTTGACAGTTGTGTCATCAGTCGTTGGAATAAGATTCGCAACTCAACGTTAAAACTTATAGAACCACCCGTATAGTTCGATAATCTGCCTCGAGAGGAATTTGGACTCGCTGTCTGAAACGTATACAGAAACCATTTCGAAAATGAGAATCGTAGATTCACGCAAACGACTCGATCGATTTCGATGAAATTCCCAGAATTCGTTGAGTACGATGGCAGGAAGTGGCTGAGTATTTCATTCTTTCAATACATCGCTCGGATTTGATGAAAAATAAATATTCCCTATGTTGGCTAGGTTAGATTGCCAGCGGCGACTCAAAATATCCCTCAACAGGCTTGTCGTTTTCTCAAAACTTCCCTGTACGTATATGATAGAAAATATACCTATACATGGTATAATAACAGGATACTATATATTGTATAGGATGTTGGAGGTGACTATAGGTAGGTAATATAGTGTATCAAGTGTACATACGTTTATTGTATAGTATACGCAACACGTATTATATATATACCTATATGCGTATTTACCTACGCGGTGTATAAAATTGTAAAAAAAAAAAAAAAACCCCCAGAGGAAATAAAAAAAGAGACGTCTGTGTATGGTGATGATTAGAAGTAAAAAAAAAAAAAAAAAAAAAAAAAACAACCACAAAACCAGAATAAAAAAACAAAAGTATGAAAAAAAAGTCGGATACAAGAAAAAAAAGGTGCTCTTCTCTCGCGTGAGAGTCGATTCCGGACGCTCACTCGCTCGCTCGTTGGTATATGTATTACGCAATCGCCCCGACCTGTGCCGCGTGATGCCGGATCGTTCTTTTTTACCGATCTTACCCAATCACCTGACTGACAACTAACGTGGTACCTTCTTCTGCCTCTCGTAGTAGAATCTCTGCAGTAGGTATATAGATAGAAGATACCGCCCGCCCTCCCTCGCGCCCGTCCTATTCCTCCTTCTCTCTGTCTCTCTCTCTCCCTCTCTCTTCCTCTGCCTACCGATCTCACGAGGCTGGAGTTTTATAACGTTAACGCAACAAAATGACGAAAAATAATAATACGCCACCTCTAGGATCGTCGGAAATTTTTCGATTCGATGAAACCATTATATTCGTAGATATGACTTCTCGCTATTTCTGTGTGTTTTATCGTTGTAAGTCCAACCTTATCATTATCCAACTCATCCTACGCCTACACGCGTCCTGAAAATCGTGGATGTATCAATTTCTCATAAGTAGATCAATCCATTTCGAATACCAACGGCATATTGCAGTATTTCATTCGTTGCAAGCTACATATAGTTAAACATGTGGATAGGAATGTAGAATGATAACAATGACGATGACGATGACGCTGATGATGATAAAGATAATGACAACCACGATACCCCGCCGCGCACCACTAATTGTCCCCGACAAATGCAGATGGAAGTCTCATCGTTGTCAGAACAACGACTATACAACAATATGAGAGAGGAAAAATTAAAAAAAATCTCAAGCCCGCAACACATCGGGTATAGACGACGACGCAACGCGAGCAGCAGCAGTACGTACATACCTACGGTATAATTTACAGTAGGCAGAGGTAGTAGAGATATACATATGCTATAGATAGGTACCTCTATACCATTACGCCTATGTATATACGTATACGGTTCGCAACAATTTGTTTTTTATTATCCTTTCATAGTCTATAATACACCAGATATAGAGGTAGGTATTGCTTGGCTATTCATTGCGCATTATAATGAATGCTGCGCACTAACAATTCAGTATTATGTATTACTCACTCATATACACATATGTACTCGCATACACACGGTAGGTAATTCTTTTTTCTCTTCATGCAGGTGTATATATATATTACAGCTGTATCTATATACTATAGATTTATATTGGGGGGGGGGGGGGGGGGGGGGGAATTACTAGAATGACGCAAATATCATTGTATGACAAAAATTCCCCGGCTATTCCCGATGAAAAATTAATTTGTCCGGTCTTTGAAGCGAAGATCACAATCTTTTTCATTTGTCCGCGTTTCTTTATTCGGAAACCATTTTCTGTACCTAGTTTTTTTTTTTTGGTTTTCCCTTTTTTTTATTTATTTCCCGTGCAAATTCTTCGAGAGCATATCGGGATAAATCTGCGTTTTGTGTTTTTTGTTTTTTTCGCCAGTAAATGGTACTGTAACGAGACGTGAAAATTTCGTCTGAAAGCGTATTATCAATAATACACGTTACGAATAGGAAATGGCGGCAAGTCGATCGATCGCATCCAAAGGTTCATGACACTGCATCTAGGTATGCATGCATAGTAGAACAATCTTCTACGCACGATTTAAAATTCATTTGAGTTGGGGCGGGCGCGGGGCGAGCGGCGCGGCGATCGCTAGTCGGTCGGTATAGTTGGTACGAGTTTAAATTCGGATCAGCAAGACGGGAGTCCGACACGCGGGAGGGCGAGATGGTATTTTTATCAATCTAAATATAGGTGAACCTCCTATTCTCCTTGTAGAAATTTTCATCGCTGGGTATAATAATATATAATAACAATGATAAGAATAATAATGGATGTACTTGTAGAGAGGGAAGAAACGGACGAAAAATTTCTCTCCGATATGTACGAATGTATACATACATAAGTATGTGCGCACAAGTACGGTAGATATGTAATCGTCTTTCATAAGAGTGGTTTGTTCCTTCCAGTTCCTCTTTGCTTCCGGTTATTGTTCCATTCAAAATAAGAATAATAAGACGTGAGTCTATATGTATAATAGAGAAGAAATTTTTCACGCATGAGATTGATTTGAGGCAAGAGAAGAGAATTTGATTTTTAGCAAATAAGTGCAGTGTCAGCATCTTCTCCTGAGACGGCCATACGGTCACCCACCCACCTCCCCCACACCTTCGCTTTTTTTCGAATGAGGGGGAAAAACGACGGCAATTCATGTCGCATGTGCCGGTAACACGCGCACTCAATTTCAATACAAACGATGTAGGGAAACTAGTTTTTCAGATTATAGTATACCAGTGGAGAAACATATTTGAAGAAACTCAGATTCAAAAATAAATCGAAGTCAGTCTGAATTTCAACGGAATTTATGTAGTACCTACCTCACCCTGCGAGGTGTAAGCAACGCGAGGCGCGGCGGTAAAAAGTTATATACGATAGAATGAATTTCACTCGAATTTGAAACACCGGAAGAAGAATCGAAGTAGAAGTCAATCGATCGATCGAGCACAATCTCGGGGGTTCGCGATTCTTGAACTACTGAATTATTAGATTCACGAAAAATCTTTATCCGATGTCACCGAAGCTGTGTGTTTTCGTAATCTGGGACAAATTATTCCTTCGTGGGGGTCGAAGTTCCGAAAGACCAAAAAATAGACGGGCCGAAATTTCAAATTTTAAAGATACGAATTCTGAAGTATCGGAAGATCAAAAGAGTAAAATTTTCATTTTTAATAGCCATTCGTTATCACGGCCTTTCCATACGTCTTGCACTCTCGGTAATCTGAATTCCGGGATCTCGGCTCGTCTAATCTTCGGTTTTTCACAATTTTGGCCCCCACCCTTTTCCCTTGTAGCATCGTGCAACTTGGAGATGTTCATTTTACGACTGTAAAATCAATTCTACTAAACTGCCAAGATTCTTAAAAATTTCTCAAATTCCTGTTCGTCCCATCCTGCCCGGCCCTTGCTCACTCTACCCCATGATGTGGTATACCTAAGTCTGACAATACGTATACGTAGCTATATGTGGTCGTAGGTAGTACTACCTGGATATTATAACCTGCACCCGCACACAACATGTGTATAAGGCATAATAGAGAAAACTGAAAATGGTCCAGAGAGTTCACGTTCTTGCAGCAGCTCTTTCAGATAGGGTAAAAGTTCACGGGGGAAACTGCAGCCAGAGGCAACTTTTAACTGACTATAAAGTTTCCGGTAGGTCGGAGACAGTACAGCGTCGAATCAAAGGCTTAAAACTTTCCTAGTATATATATATATATATAGAGAGAGAGAGAGAGGGAGAGAGATACAACAAATTGAAAGAGACGAAAAAAAAGGATTGTCATTCAAAAAATTGTGTAACTTAACTTTTTCTTTTCGTTTCTGTTTTTATCGAAGACCAGCGCCGCCGAAACCTGATGAACGCGCATAAAAGGTGAGGTAGGAAATGATCGACGATCAATAGTGAATGATCGTCTACCAAAATAGGAGTAGAATAACAGGTAAAGAAAAGTATCTATTTATATTTTTTAAGTTTAATCGTGGGAAAGATAGCGTATAGCACGTGATCTGAGATAGATATAAGGTAACATGTAGGTCTATATAGGTATAGATGTGGGATCAAGTTTTTACTGGATTCTCTTTTATAGCCCGCCGCCTCTCTTGTATAGAGTCATGTCTCTATGAGACGACTCAAACTAATACTAATACCGCTATTACTCTTATAAAGTGAATTGTGCAATTGAGGAGATACAAGTCGACCTAGTTCTGTATTTGGTGTCATCAACCGCTTCCAGTTTGCTCTGATTTTGTACACCATTTGAGAATCAAGTTTTAAGGGTTTTCACGGTTTTAAGGGTATATATATACATAATAAATCGAACATTCGAGTGAGACTGAAGTTCCATTTCAACGTTTCATATCTTTTCTGAACACGGGATTATTATTTCTACCGAAAGGACAACGGGAACAAAGCCCTGAATATATTTGAATTTCTTTTATACCTATCGAAGTGTTGTGCGTTTTCATGTTTCGTTTAGCAGGTATGTCGGTACGAATTATGTGCAATATCTGAAAGAGAAGGCTCACCCTGCTTTCTCTAGAACAAATTGAAGAATGGAAAACCCCGCATTGCTGTATTCAGGTAAACTATGGGAAAATACCGCATATATTATACCTGCGCACTCAACATATGAATAGAACAACGGCGCAAAATCATTCGATATACTTGCCTATCGACAGACAAACATTAATTGTGACACGAACGTGGAAGCCGCCCATAAACGACTATCTGAACATGGCGATTTCAAATTTCTACGAATCCTAATACCTGAGACTAATTCAATCGAGTGAAAACGAGAGTGAAAAAATGCTGAACAAAATTTTGTCAAATATTAGGGGGAAAAAGCAGAAAAAAAATAAAATAATAATAATAAATAACGAGAAAACCTTGCGGAGGAAGATGAAATCTTCGAGTCAATTTTCTTTTCTAGTTGCGGCACAGTCGGGTACGGGATTTCCGCATAAAATAATTGCTCCATGCGTAACTATACATACGTTGAGAGGCTGTGTTCGTATGTATAGGTATAAACCGATCAAGAACAGCAAAGAGATGATGAAAAAGAGGGGAAAAAAAGAGTCGACCTTGCGAGGTATGCGCCTTCGGCTTTTACATCGCCATTGCAATTGACCATCGTTGGAATCTAAGCGTCTGGAATTCCCAGAGGGAAGTGTACCTGGGCGGGTGATACTATAGTAGCTTATATGATGCGGGGTTGCCAACAACTATGTAGGTATCCCTTAGTCAACGTGGCAAGGTTCTATCGTCTATTTTTCCTCCTTGTTCTCTTGGCTTTTGTTTGATGAATTATATGCCCTCTTTTCGCTATTGCCCGTCATCAAGGTACATACCTTTCGTATCATGATATATAACACAATATTTAAAAAGGAGGTAGCATAGACGAATATACGAACTGCAATAGGAAACAACGTTTCCTTGTTCAGGGTGGCGACAAAATGGCTGAAATGAAATTCCCTGACTGTTTCAGGTTTTCCCGCATTGTTGCCACCCTGCGGATTGACTGATGTGTGGGTACCTACTAAATTTCGCATACGTAACGCAAAGCAGACGGAAGATGAAAACGAAATCAGAACCGAGAACCTGAGGTCGCTGATTGTGAGAAAGCTATCTCATACGCAGACTTTGAAAATTTTCAAAAGACACATCCGCACTTCTGTCTCGCGCAGGACTTTGCGGTCGAGAATCACGTGGGAACGTAATCAAAGATGAAAGAATGAATGAACGACCGGAGGAAACCGAACACGCGTTTACCGTGGGAATAGTTCAATCTTCGTGAAAAAAAAGAAGAAGTAGAGAAAGCGGGAAAATAGCCGATTTACTGTGTATCTGCCGGTAGAGTCTTAAGTTTATATTTCAGAAAAGACAAAATCCCCCGCATTAACATACGGCGAAAAAAGAAAATTCCGTCGAATACATCACTTCGTCCAAATACAAAGAAATTTGTGCTGCACATCCTCACATTGTTGGATTCATAGATTCGATAATTGTATTTTTTCAATAGTACAGATACGTATACCATGTTACCTGCCCGCGAAACTCCGAGCTGTGACAACAAGGTTTGAAATATGAAAATATGTCCAATACAGTTTCACCCAGAAATAGGAAAAAAAATGAAGAGATGGAAATGGAGAAGGGGAGTTCTTTCAGAAACCTCGCCCGCAAGGATCAAGCCCGATAATTTGCCTCCTTTCATTAAAATCTATACCGCAACGAAGAAGGTTGAATAGTGTACGGAAGAACCTTACACCACCTAGTGCATCGCATATACGACATTTAAAGGGAATTAGTTGGGTGAGAAAATGATAGACTCCGCACGACGAAGGTGTTTTCTCTCTAGGTATAAGCTGTACTACAGTATATATATATATATATATATGTAGACCATAGGTAATGGGTATAGTAGAATGACGCTCACTAAAATAATCCAGACATCCTGTCGGTGTACGCATGTGCGCATCTACTACACCGCGCGGGCTAATTATTAGTTCATACAAGGTGTACATAACCTGGTGTTAATAATTCTGGTAACATGTTGTAAGTACTGTGGGTACATGTTACCACACCTCATAATAGAAGAGCAGTACAACAGAGTTGATTACTTATCGCCGATCACGAGGCTCACCTACATATAATACCTGTATTGTGAATCATATGCGCGGGCTGTGATAGATGAGGCTAATGAAGTTTACAAAGTTAACAGAACAAAATGACGAAAAACGAAGGATGGCCTGAAACATTTCAATAGTCAAAACTTCAGCCGATATAATTGTTTCTTCTTTTCACGATTTTGCACGTCATGAACTTCACGTCTCGTAACAAAACAAATTTATCTTATACCTACACAAATATGTGCATACCTATAGATACGGTTAACGAATCTGAGAATGAAAATGAGATGAGTCAATAAGTAAGAAAGAAACGACAAGTAGAAATTTATCGAAAACCTATCCATGAGGAGGAAGGGAGTACAGTCAACGGCCCCAGAAAGTGGAACCTGAATAAAGAGAGGAAGAAACGGAAAGGCGAGGGAAGGAAAGGAAACGAAGGACTAGAAAATGAAAGAGGGAAGAGGAAAACTATCTCTTTCAGGAAGCTCCTCGCGTGTAATCCGTCACGCGTTGATGATGGATAGTTTCAGCCTCGCAAGCGTCTTGCTGGGTGACGTGACGTATGCATCTCGCTACTAACAGGTCGTCCTATGAACTATACTATATGAAAATAGTTGATAAATATACTAGGCATACAATTATACATTGTACACGTATCTATACATATATATATACGTCTGGAATCTGTGGAAATAACAAACGAAAGCTCGGTTTTCAGAAAATGATTGACAAAATTTAATCGATGGATATAGATCTATACTTGTAATAGGTGAAACTGTGTGGTATCGATCAACGTGATTTATACGTGCACCAACTTCACTTATGCACAAATAAAATGAAGATATTTGTACTCTATACTATAACGGTATGAAACCTCGCAGTGTCGAAAATATGGCGTTTAAATGACCAATGATTTAACAGAGCTCACGAATTTTATAGTGCCCCCCCCCCCCCCCCCCCCCCCGGTCCGTCCGTCCGTGTGTGACTTCGGCACCATTGCGGGTGTCAAAAAATTGCTAAAAGTGTTGAAACAACATAAAATAGTGTTGAAGTTGCACCAACGAATATTCTATGGCGGTCCAAACCGCAAATTTCTCAAAAGTGTATTGCACTTTACAATTTTTACAATATTCTGTACACTAAAACCCGTCGCGTCGATTAGTATAATATCTAATCTCGTCACTATAGAATAGAAAATTAATCAAAACAGCAAAAGAAACAGTAGTGAAACGATCGGATAGAAGCAACGGATGAAAATATAAACGCGTGTACGGAAAATTATGGTAAAAACCAAGGGTTCCGTGTTTTTTTTTCTTTTTTTTTTTTTCTCCCCCATTTTTCTTCAGTTCAATATACGATAAGCGTAGCATAAACCGCATGAAAGAAAGGCAAGCACCACCCAAGTTTCTGTCGCCGGTTTTCTAGCTGCGGCGCAGCGGCGGAGAGGAATACGAAGAAGCCTTTGCCGGTGTGCATCGCCGGCATGGGCAGTGGCATGGGCAAGCGAGTTCCCACAGCAGAGAAACGATTTACGTGGAGCGAAGGAAGGGAAGAGAGGCAAGAGGGTGGAGGTGAGGTAAAAGCGAGCGCCGTACCTTGACCAGAGTTGAGGTGAGGCTGTGGCTGAGACTGAGGCTGAGGCTGAGGCGGAGCCTGAGGACGAGGAGAGGACGGTGGATCAAGGAGGCGGCCTTGAGAACACACGGACCAAGAGAGAAAGACGAAGAAGGTATAGGTAGATAGAGAGAGAGAGAGAGAGAGAGAGAGAGAGAGAGAGAGAGAGAGCGGGGGGGGGGGGGGGGATGAATAAGAAAGGGACAGAAAGAGGACGACTATAGTCGACCCGAGAAGTCGAGACGCGAACGCACTGGATTTTTTAGCTGATAACTATACATAGTTACACATGTATGCCGATAGAAATATATGGTAGATATACGGATACAGTTGAAATTTTCGTATTCCTATGCGTATCGTACAGCGATTTGCGTTTCATTGCAATCTATCTTATATTTCGACACGTATTCCACAAAACAGATGACCAGAATAAGAAGAATTGATATTTATACTATATATACATATTTATATGTAAATGGATATAACGACGAGAAGAAAGAAAAACAAATTGAATATTATCATAGATATGTACAGCTATTATAGGTTAACAAAATATTATCGTAATAACGATAATCGTCGTCTAATTAAATCGAGATGGGGGAATACCACCCGGAGAATTCATACCCGCAAGGTTTCAAGATTCGTGACACGAACGCGTGTTGTCACGTTGAGCATTTTCAGTCGTAGACAGCGTGTCTCCTCGACGGTCGCGACTTTAGTCGTAAAGTTTTTCTTTTTTTTCTTCGTTTTTATAAACCGTACGTCTTATAAGTGATGGAAAATATATACACATACTATACTATACATGTGTATAATGTGATTTCTGCCGCTTACTGCCCATGAATGCTGTATATATATATGTTCCAATAAATGTGAATAAAATATATGGGAATTTGTATTTAACTATCTGCATCAGATATAGGAGTTTCTCGTTCTCGATGACCACGAGCATCTGCATACGGCCGGGCATATGATAGAATGCGCTGTATAGAATATAGATTGGTCAGAAGTTAGAGATCAATCAAATCAAATAATACATGCCCGACTAGCGAGTTTATTGCTATAACACACCTGCCGTTAACAGATCATCGAATGTGTGTACATAGTGGGAAAAATGATATTATATCTGCAGTATAACTGTATAGACGATAAAGAAGACGAAGAAGAATAAGACATATTTCAAGTCTCCGTAACTAATCACAGGTGCTTACGATGCTCTCTCTGTCCTATGTAATTAATGACCGGGGTCAATTAATTTACATGTAAAATTTCACTGTCGTTGAACCAAGTTCGTTCGTTTGTTCGTTCGTTCGGCCTACTAACTAATGAATATGACTACTAACCAACCTCGACGGAATAATTTCTGGCATAATCGTTGATATTTCATACTTTTGTAAAGACAAGCAAGAATTTTGACTGAAGTTCTATACAACGAACAAATTGTTGAAAATTTCTCGGCGACAAAAAAATCTGGCAAAGGGTGAAAAGTGAAATTATCCCTCGTCGCAAAATTTCTTTCGTTGTTTATCTTCCGACAATTTGCCGTTGCCTTACCGTTATTCAAACTTCAACCTCCCTCTGCGCGTCTAATTACAGTAGTATTATATACTGGATATAATATTTGAAATGAATTCGAATTTTACCGGTGAAAAGGGATTAGGAATAGAAAGAAATGAAATTCTGAGAAAAGGTTAATCTTTTAATCCTGCACTGACTACAGTGACGACTCCTAGTGCCTCTCCTTATAGCAGCCTCTTAGAAATTTGTTGTTTGCTGAATTGCCACCTGTCCTGAAAACCGCACCTGCACCACGGAGGTGCCTCTTCATACAAGTTTCTATTCTAACAATAAGTATAGGGCATCAGTCAGTGAGATGGGATATGCTGTGTTACTTTATACACAGTAGGTATATAATATTGTTGCAATAACAGATCAATAGAGTGGTATAATATAATTCTCCTCTTTTACTCCCTATACAGAAAGTCACGGATCCGTGTTCATAATATCTGCACTACTGTGCGCGTGTGTGCCTAGCGTCGGCATACTGTGAGCACGACATTCTATGCGTAAAAAAGCGATCTCATGCACTATAAATGCAAACGTGTGCGTAAAATGTGATTTTACGCACATAATGTCGAAAACGATACCTTCAAAAATGTATGTACGCACAGATACATATTATACTACTATAAACGTATAAACTAACCCCGCCGCGTGACTAACTAATTACCTACTACGGAAACGATTATATCTTTTATGAGCATCGTCGTTATATTATGACCTTATAACGCGATCCCCGTGCAATTCACTTTTAAACGGGGTTAAAAAGGTGTGAAAATGAATATAGCGAACGAGGGTCTCCCCGTAACCTTGTGGAGGTGTTATATATCTATAGATATGCCTAAGGATAGGGAAGGGAGGTCTTGAAACGTTATTTAAGAACGAGAGAGAAGAGTGCTGAGATGAGAAACAGAGAGAGAAAGAAGCTGTATTAATTTTAAGCAATTAATAGACCGGAGGTGGCCATTTAAACCAATTTGTACGATTTCTCGAGACTCTCAAACTCCCCGTAGTTGTGAGCTGAACACGGCTACTCTTTTTCTTCTTCTACATCTACATCTACTTCTACTTCTTCTTCTTCTTCTTCTTTCACTAGTACTACTTACCGCTGCTACTACTTCTGAATAAGCAACGACGAAGCTGCACCCAATTGAATTTTGCCTCGTATGTGAATATGGTTTTTTGTTCTCAATCTTTTTCATTCCTCTGTCTTCTACACAAATTCAAGCTCAACGCCTGTATGCTATATAATTTTAATGAAAAGTCTAAAAACTGTAGAGGAAACACGCACAAAAAAGAAAAAATTATTTCTTACAAAGGAATGAATTTGTATGAATGAAAGAAGAAAAAAACCAACCCCTCGCACGTATAACCGATACTTTTAATTATCCAATTACGAAATTATGTTTAAATGTAAATGCAGATTTTCAAAAACACGAAAACGACAAACAATCGAAAATCTCTATTGTCTGTGAAATGTCTGATTAGGTAAATTTTCATTCTATAGCTAGAACGAAAAGCCGAGATTCATCTTCAGATACTTTACCCTCGTCATTGAACGTTTTTACTGATAAGCGGATGGCAATCATCGGCGTTAACAAGTTGAAACCCGACAATACTGGGCTTGAAAAATGTATATTGAAAAAGGCCACGCAGAGACTAGAGCCTAGAGTAGAGAACAAAAGTTTTGGAGGTTAGGTTAGGTTTGGCCGGTTACTTCGAGTTGGTATAAGAACACGGGACGCTTCTACGTCTGGCTCGAACCGAACCGCTGGGGTATAATAAGTTATAAGCGAAGTGAAGTGGCGTGGCGTTGGTGGAGAGAAAGATAGATAGATATACGTGCAGTATGTTATATGAATATAAGATAGCCATAGAGAGAGAGAGAGAGAGAGAGAGAGAGAGAGAGAGAGAGAGAAGGAGAGAGAGAAATACGGAGGGAGGAGGAGGCGGAGGAGTAGAGTAAAAAATGGAAGTGGAAGTGGGCGATCAAGGCCTTCTTATCCTGACGAGAAGCAGCGATAAGATAAGGCCTCTTCTCTCTCTCCTTTCCTCTCGAACAATAACGTGAAACACCAACAACCCCCTCCGGCTATATAATACGAACTACTCTAGATTTGCCAACGAACGATAATATGCATAATCTCTATATGTATACAGTAAGTTAATATACGTACCTATAATTCTAAAATTATCGTTTTGGAATGAAAAATTCTACACGGTGCTGATGTACTGCATATACATACATAAATCTGTATGTCCCTAAAACGACGACGCACTTATAAATTCGTGTATGTAGCTGGTACATACATACTTTGTAATATGATATACATCCGTACGCATGAACGTATACCTATATACACGCATACACGCGATACACAGAATATTTTCAGAAGATAATCTACTTGTTGACATATTTTCAATTTAATGATAACACGCAACGATGTTGAGGAACCAGCTACTGCTGTTGCCGCTGCCGCGCGCATGATACGCCGCCACGCAACGTTATGAGAAAAAAAAACCACCGAAAAAATTCTTTCTCATAATTATCAGTCTTCGACACCTCTTCGTTTTTTCCGTTCTACTACGTGAACAGATAAACTATTTTCATTTCTTATCCTTGTCTTATTTTCAACGGACACGCATATTTCGATACGTGTTACGTATATATTTATATATGGGTATACCCTCTCGAGTTCCGAAGCCGGAAATTAGCGAGAAATGAGAAAACTTACTGAAAACAAAAACAGAAGGAAAATGTTTCAAAATTTGACTCGATGAATCAAACGATAAAACCTGAAAATTATATGCTATACATGTATTTCCCGCCCAACTTCCTCCCACCACACTCATTATCCGTCCGTACAACGGGACTCGAGAATGTCTTATGCCTAAAAAAAATGAAGAAAGGAAAAAAGAAAAAAAGTACGGAGTTGATAACGTTAACGGAAAAAAAATGACGAAAAATAATGCCGAGCTGTCCAACACCTTGAACATAGTGATAAATTCAATATACAATTTAAAATGGCAAACAAAAAATCCAGATTTATCCGCGTGGAAAAACTTTAGCCGTAAAATTCGCAAGAATTGCACTTTTCGCGATGTTTACGGCTTAGGGCTTGGCTTCTATTATTTTTGATCAACTTCCTCATCCGACGAAATTTCAAGAATTTGGAGAAACTTCATCCCCGCTGTTCACTTTTTGTTCATTCATTTCTTCCTCCGTCTTTACGAAGCGAAAATGAAAAAGGAAGAACGAAGAGAAAGAAAAAACACCCGGTGAGAATTCATTATTCAGAGGACGTTATTTATGTTATATATATATATATATGTATGTATATATATTTCAACGACGTCGTCGGCAAGGAAGCGCGCGTTCCTAACCTCTAAGACACCTGCAGAACCCGTGGCGTTGCCTCCCACCTGCGCTCCGAGCACCTGAACGCGAACGAAGGAAGAAACGAACGCCTTCGGCCGCACCTGACGCGCCCTACTACACATCCTCCACCTATATAAGTATATATCCTGTTGGACACCGCGAATCTATTCAACTCGCGTTGTATTTCGTTAGGCGTATGCCATTATGTGCTTTCTTTCCACTTTCCATCATCCATATTTCATTCGCTTATTGTCTACGGAATTTTTCTTTCAGCAGAATGCAGTTTGGCGATTTCGATGCCATGCAGCCTGTTCACGTGGCACCTACGCTATGTATTCTTTGTATTTTCATTTGATAAATTTCATAACATATCTAAGCAAGTTATGCTTCGGTTCGTTCTCATTTTCTTTCGTTCGTGACATTTTTTTTTGCTTCGAATATTAATTATTCGAATTTTTCATTTCCGTTTTTCTATAATCGTGAGCTCTATACTTCTAACTTTTTACAACCTCTCTCATACGATCCGGTTTTCTTCCTCTATCTCTCTCTCTCTCTCTCTCTCTCTCTCTCTCTCTCTCTCTCTGTCTCTCTCGAAATTCTATACCGTGCGATGGGCAGACTTTTGTCTACCTCCGGCCCCTATACCTATAAGCAGGTCAGCAGCCAAGGGGAGACTCCCGATGTCCTCGCGGTTATAAACGAAATGAAGATATCTACCTGATATTTGGGTCTAAGGTTCTGTTGCAGAGATCTGACTGACAATGAGATCATCGTCATCCCAAGAGGATTTGGAGAAAAACCGTAATAATATGGCGTGGTATAACCATGTGATTTCGAAAGACAAGGTGGAGTAGATATTGTACCTATGGGATACGCGTAGAGTATAAGTATTTATCAAAGTTGTATAAAATATACAACATTTTTCAAATTCAATTACGTCATCGCGTATCATATCTCATTCTTCGAACGCCAAGGAGATTATATATCACAGATATTATCGCGCATGATATTTTATCGATTCATATATTATATAAATAATTAGAAACATATACAAAACCAGACAAAGACTCTTGAGATAAGTTACGATCAATATATATATATATTTGTAATTTAAAAAAACAAAAAAAAAAGTCCTTTCTCTAATTTCGTTCAGATAGTTATATTTTATGTCAATTTATTTATTCACTTGTTTAATTGGTTTTTGTTCTGTTTTTGGTTTTCTTCTCTTCTTTCGGTTTCAGTCATACTTTTTTTTTCCTTTCTTTTGTCTTTTTTCGTGTCTATCTCAAAGACGCGCTCTGTCCGCGGGCGGATCTTAACTCGGATTTTGCCCCAAGGCCATCGACGCATGGCGGACTTTACCAGCAACAGCACGGATCTTGGCTTGGCGTTGCCACGACCGATAACGGCATCCTGGCCTATACTGTTATTGTGCCCACAAGAATATCCAAACAAGAAGTCGCGGAGTTTGCTCGTGGGAGAAAAGACGGCGAAGAAAGAAAGGAAGAAAAACAGTAAAGAAAAGAAAACAAAAAAAAAAAACAATAAAAGAACGAACGAACTAATTCAATTTCTTAGGTTTTTCTTTTTTTTTTTTGCTGTTGTTTCCTCTAAATCTATATTCTTTTGTTCTGTTAATAGGGTATATCTTTTGTTTCTTGATGTTTTCTCTTCTTTATTTTTCATCAATTTTACGCCTCTAGGCTGCCCATAACTTATACACTCCCCGATC
The DNA here is from genome assembly GCA_963170745.1 of Phymatocera aterrima. NCBI lineage: Eukaryota > Metazoa > Arthropoda > Insecta > Hymenoptera > Tenthredinidae > Phymatocera > Phymatocera aterrima. Next base: position 19,434,234 of record OY720660.1, read on the forward strand.
TTTGCATGAATTGAAAATGATCCGAGATCGAAAATAAGAGGTGAGTAAAAGAGGAAGAATGAAAGGGAAAACAATTATTACAAAAAATTCGAAACCACGATAACTCTGGCTGGAGGGAGCGATTGAAAGACGGTATATATATAGGTACACATATATAATCTCGTAAATCCCACGCCCCCATTACGAAATCGATTGATAATCGATAAGAATATGTATATAGGTGTATATTTTCTATCGCAATTTACTACATGTATAGACACACACGCTACGCGTACCTGTGATATCACATTCACATATATAAATCCGAGCGTTTTGTCATCTCTTTTATCTAATGAAATTGTGGAATACATCGCGGTAAAACGTGATCCGTTCAGATCGGATCAGATCAGATCCGACCGTACCGTACCGTATCGTATCGTATCGTATCAGAATTTACCTGTAATAGGGCGATCCGAACGGCGAACAGTAAAAGGGATCATTATGCATGTGAGGTGGTTGTCCAGGTACGCCGGGTCCCTGAGGATGTGGATGTGGTCCCATTGGTCCAGGTCCACCAGGAGGACACATGCCGGGTCCACCTTGGGGTTGCATACCAACGGGGCCTCCAGGTCCCATTTGCATGTGAGGAGGTGGTCCACCTGGATGGTGGGGCGACCCGACCATGTGTTGCGGTCCGGGATGATGGGGATGGGGCGATGGTCCGCCGCCTCCCATGTGAGGATGGGGGTGCGGGGACCCCCCCATCATGCCGTGGGGTGGCATCGGATGTGGACTCGGTGATGCACCGTTAAGGTGAGGCCCCGATACGCCATGGGGCGTGGGGGGTCCGCCACCCCCGTGAGTTGGCGTGGTAGCCGGTTGGGGAGGAGGTAGAGATGGTCCGCCAGGGCCGCTGCCTAACGGGGGCAGAGGCCCGTTCGCCATATTATTGAGTTGTGTCAACGAGGCAGCCGCCGAGGCCATTGCCTGCAGGGGATTCGAGGAGCCCGAATTAACAACGGAGCTGCCAATACTTAACGGCGGCAACGGGGGCGACAGGGTAGCCTGGGGTGGCCCCCCGTGGCACCGTCCCGATGAACCAGAAACGCCTGAATTTGGACCGCCAGGGGCGGACGAAATACCGGAGTGGAGAATACCACTAGCGGGGCGCTGAGCCACCCGCACCGGCATCACTCCCCCCTCCAGGACGTTTCCACTCTTCTCGACGAGCCGTCGTCGTCGTTGTTGTCGTCGTCGTGCTTCTCGTTTTCCTTCTTATTTCAGTCTCTGATTTATTCAATTTTCAATGTTTATAATTTGGAATATCAGATTCTTTACGCGGCATGTGATGTAGTCGTTGAATGCGTCATTAATCTTCTTCTCCTTCTTCTTTTTCTTGTTCTGATCACTGAGATACACACACGCGGATTCGTCAATTTCTTGCGAATTATTTCACTTGTGAAACAACGAATCCCGACAAATCTTCTTCATGCTACAACTGAAATAAGTTGCTATTTTTCTCTCCTTCTTATTTAGTTATATTGGTGATTCTTTGAAATCAATAAACGCCGACCTTCTGATTCTCAATCGAAGATCAGAGAATATTCATCCACACGGTACAATTCATTTAGTATTCCCAAAAGCAGAACGAAACAAACTTTGAAAAAAAAAACACCTTTTTATCATCATCGTGTTTAATCATCATTTAATCAGTATAGCCAATATGACGTGGTGTAATTTTCACACGCAATTTATCGCACTGACTGATTTTCGAATCACTGTGATATATTATATTATATTATATTATATTATATTATATTTATCACAACACAATGATAGTAGTGGTAGGTATAATATCGTATACCTAGGATCGTTGACTTTGAAATAACGTTTAAGAATTTCTCTTTCTTCCCCCCTCAAGCGTAAAACACTTATTTACTCATATTTATTAGTACAATAAATCCACCACGCGACGATTCCTCGCAACGACGATAATTTTATACTTTAAGATATTCAATCTCAAACTGATCGTTGACGTGACTATGCCAAGTAGGATCGAATTATCAATTCGAATTTCGACTCACTCTTTCGTTTCTGTCAAACCACCGATATATAAATGTATTTCTCTACAGGGATATCTCTTTCTCCTTCTCTCCACTCTTCATTTAGTTTTGTTTTATCTTGTTTTATTCGACGGAACTATCAACGAAATAATTATCTGCACAATCCACACTTACACCACGCTGCCATGGCAGCCGCACGACCAAAGTATCACTTTCCTGATTTATTTATAATTGTCATGATTATTAATATTATCATTATTATTATATACGTATATGATGGAACACGCGGCGCATCACCGATTGTTGCGACAATATATTGTATAATATGGATGAGAAAATAGAGAGAGCAAAAAAAGGAAAAGACAATACAGATTTAAAAATGGTATTTTTCGTTTACAACAATATAAAATGAGAAAAAGAAGAAGGAAAGAAAATCCCGTGGGCACGTTTTGAAATTACTTTATTTATTTTTCCTCTTGTTGGTTATTATTATTGTTGTTATTATTATTCAGCGGTACAGCCGGTGCCTCGGCACGTGGCTGTCACGTCGTCGACGTAGCGACGCTGTTGTACGTCGTTGCTGCAGTTGTCGTTGTTACAAATTGCTTTTCTCCGTCCCATCGCGTACCGTAACCACCAACGATAAATATCATTTCAATAATACATATATATACATATATATATATATATATATATATGGTACTTTTTCATTCAAATGTATTTCTGTCACAACATTTTCTTTTTGTTTGTTTGTTTCATCAAATAAATAAATAAATTAATCAATTCGTTCGTTCATTCATTCGTTCGTTCGTTCGTTCATTGATCGATCAATCGAGCGAAATATTTGAATATTCTTCCGTGAAAATTATTATTACAAAATTTGAAACTGTTCCCCCGGCGAGATGACAGCAAGAGAATACATTCCCCTCGGTGCAAATCATTTCTAGCAGCTTATCTCCGAGATATTTATTTATGTTTATTCACTTTTAAATATATTCGTTTGTTTCTCTGTTGTTAATTTCAATTCCACACTGATATATCTATCTCTTTCAGACGTATAGGTATACATAAAAGAAAATGATAAAATTGCATAAACGAAAGGAAAAGAAAGAACCACACGTTTGTTACATTTCCCACTGTGGATCATCGATATCGAATCTCTTCTGAATTTTATCACCTTTATCACAAGATAACATAAACATAAACATAAACATAACATAAAATCGTTTTTTCGTTTCTTCTCAATAAAATCGATTGCTTATTTAGCGAAATTAAGTTTATTTCTTCGATGATATTATTCTTGTGTTATTGTAACCCCCGACGCGGGAACGCGAGACATTTATTTATTCATCCCTGATTCTAAGTAGAACGTAACAACGTCCGCGGCGGCACTAGCAGCTACAAAATAAACCTGCCTCTTTGGTCGCGTTAGCATAACTGCGGCGCCCGCGGATCGGGCGGCGCCACCATCGTTCAACATCGCATCGCTTGTGTATAGTGGCCCGGCGGCGGTGGTGGGGGGAGAGAGAGAGAGAGAGGGAGCAGTAGCTATGTAGCTATGGCTGGCGAGAGTACCCGCCGAGCGCGAGTATCCCTGAGAGTTACGGGGAGAGAAAATGAGAGAGAAGGAGAGCGAGAGAGAGGCAAAGCGACGTCGGTGGCAAGGAGAGAGGAGGGGGAAAGAGAAGTGGTGGGAGGGGAGCGGGGGGAGATACCAGAGTAAAGAACTACGAGGAGAGAGCGAGATATAGAGCGGGGTTGGTTGAGCGGCGGGAATACGAAAGACCGACTGGAAGCTCGTTGCTTCTTCTCCCTCTCTTTCTCGCTTTCGCTCTCGCTCTCTCTGTCTCTTTCTCTATCCAAGCACACGACGCCTGCCTGCCTGCCAGCCTTGCCGCTCGGCGGCGAATATATTTCCAGGGTGGGGGAGCCCCACGTGAGCAAAGGACGCGCTTCGCCGTGCTCCGAAAGCGTCTACGGACATTATTGCCGGGCAACCGACGGGGCAACCCTGCCGCTGTTTGCTGCCAGCGAGCTACTTTTCTCGTAATAACGGAGAAACGTGAAATTTCCCAAACATCGATACTGGGATAAAGAAAGTAAGAATGAAAGAAAAAAAAAAAAAAAAACCAAACGCAACCAAAAGCATGAAGAAAAATCAAGGACCGACTGCGCATCGTTGACGAGGAACCGTACGGACGGGAGGGCCGTGTAGTAGTGTGTATCAATCGTATGGGACGACTTGTTCGACGGATAGTCGTCGTCTCCCTTTGATCCGATTTTTTCTTCCCCATTCTATCTCTATTCATCCCCCTTTCACTTTCCGTCCTTTTTCTTCCTCCTTCGCATACAGAAGCTAAACAGAGCTGACGACGAAGTTTCGCTGACGACAAAAACAAACTGAATAAATTTGAAAAAAAAAATGAAGAAAATGAACAGATTCGCAGCAAAAGATAAAAGAGAAGAGGGAGGAAAAAACGAAGTAGCAATCGGTGACGATTGTCTTCCATTTCTTTTAATTGATCAATTTTGTTTTGCACCCTCGTTCTCAACAGAATCGACGACGACGACGATGACGATGATGATTCACCTTAATTGATGCGGACGCCAGTGCGGGGAAAATCTCAAGTTTACAAAAGTAGTTATGAATCTTTGAAGATTTTAATTTCTTGTTTTTTTTTTCTTTTTTCTTTTATTTTCCTACCAAACAAGTGCCCACACTGCACTCAATTACCTCGGTAAGTAAGTAACTAAGTAGGTAGGTAAAGGTAGGCGTAGGTATGGGTATAGACACGCGCGTATGGGAGACTCTCGAAAACTTTCATTCGTCGAAGCATACCGACGCTCTATGCCATGGCAGTGATATGATCCACGCACCACCGACCAGCCTGACTCCCTCACTCTGTCTCTCTCTCACTCACTCGCTACTCACTCACTCACTCACTCACTCACTCACTCGCTCATTCGCTCGCTCGCTCTCTCTCTCACTCAACGACTAGAATGTCGTTAACCTTACGTTACAGAAGAGTAGAAATTTTCGTTTATGTAGTAGAAGTAGTAGTAGGTAGGTAGGTAGGTAGGTAGGTAGATAGGTAGGTAGGTAGGTATAGATGATGAACGACCATTCCTCGTTGTTTATTCATTATTCTCTTCTTGGTGGTTTCTTTTTTTATTCTTTTTTGTTTTTGTTTTTAAAGGAAAAGTCAACCGATTCTTACGCCTATCTAGTTACAACATCGATAAAGAAGAAGTTGAAGGAAAGCATCTGAAATATTTGGACCGTGTAGAAAATTGTATTCTTTAGCCCAAAAATGCATAATGTCTATACCTATGCCAATGATTTGCTCAATATAGAGTTACGTTTCTGACTATAACGGTGGAAAGAAAAATTGCAAATTGCAAATTGATAACGAAAACTAACATCGAGGTGAACCGGAGAAGCGTTCTTCGTCGTGTTTCTTGTCTGTTTGTTCGTTTGTTATTTCTGAAAATTGGTCAGGTCTCACGTCCACTAACCAACCCCGGAGTCGTAACAACGGCTTAAAATAGTGGACAACGAGAAGTCCAGGGAAACCCAAGTTTCAACCTATAGCTCTATAACGGCTATACAGTATAATACAGGTAACTGCGGGCGGGCAGACAGCACATGGGTACCTACTATTCGGCGTCGTCGGCAAACCCAGGTATACTACGCATACAAGAAAGAAAGAAGGAAGGAAAGAAAAGAGGAAGAGAGAGAGAGAGAAGCTGAAATTGAGAAGAAGAACTCGGCGAGTAAAGTATAATGAAAACGAGGCTTTATATATACTATTTTGCTACCGTCATCTCTATTTTCAATTTCATGAGAACTATAAGAGGACCACAAATTCACCCCCATCTCCCTCCCCGTCGTTCGGGCGGTTGCAGCGTGTGCTCCACGATGCAAGTGAAATTGTGTGAAGAAAGAGAAGAAACGGGGGGGGGGGGGGGGGGGGGTCAAACAAAAAATACATCGACGATACGTTCCATGGTATATATATATAATATATAATAATCACGAATTCGAAACGGTTTCGCCGTTTTTCAATACATCCTAAATTTCATGTTTTCATTTTGATTCTTCAACGATTTTTAACGAGAATTGAAGATGTACATATTGCTGCCCGATATAATCATCAGCAATTTCCTACTGCCCCCGACTTCGAACGTATCGGGTATATCGACATTGCAATCATTTGACTTCAACATTCGCCGGGGTAGGTACAGGTTCAGGTACGCGCGTACGTGCGTACATCCGTACGTATACATACCTACTTAGTTATATTATAAGAATTCGTGGTAAAATTATTACGGCGTACGACCGTTCCGTCTTTACATAAACGAGAGGGTATATAAGAGGTTAGAGGTAAGGGTAGAAGGTCGGAGGTGGGAAGGATTTGCGGCGACGCGGCGGCCCCCAGTCGGTCGGACCCGTCCTGTAGAACTGTAGAACCCCGAAGACTGTAGACTACCAAGAATTTCCCGAGACCATTAGTCTACCCTACGCGACACCCCCACTACTCGTACCCCTTACAGGTATAGGTATACCTATATTCCAATAACCCTAAGATATAGTACTGAGAGGCCTGGCCTGCTCCAAAGAAACCCACGGTATTGTTGAAAGACAGTAAATATATATACACGAAAACGCCGCAACGACCTTTGTAGTTTGTGCCCAAAAATCGGAAAACACTGAAGTTCGTCTGACACGAGAAATAATAATATGTATATATATGGAATGAACGACGATTTTCCCCGCTACGGGCAACAACGGACACCACAAAAAAAATAAAAAAATAAAAGAAATGAGACAGAGGAATAAATGGAGTAAAAATTCATTTTTAGAACCAAAAGTAGAAGAGAAAACAACTGCAATCCAAGAGAAAAAAAACAAAAAACTCCCCACCACCAAAGTAATAACGATCGATTGAGGAGACCTTCCCTCAATAGACGAACAGGGAACAAAAATTGTAGAACGAAGTGGGCAGGTATATACGTACTGCGCGCGGTATAATGAACATAATATAAAGTATAAAGAGACGATTAATTATTCAGTAGGAAATTCTTTGTTACCAACATGTCTCAGTGTCTCGTAAATCGTTGACCTCGATATACAGGCATGTACACCTATACTGCGAGGAAGTGGAAGAAAAGTGAAAAGCAAGAGGAAAAACGTGAAAGAAGGAGACGAAAAAGACTTGAAAAAAGAAAAAAGAAATTAGAGGAAAGAAAAAAGAAGTCCGATCGAGATATTACCACGCAGAATTTATAAAAGCCCCCGGAGTAACTGCAGTATGGATATATAATCTATATACTATAGATATATATAGGTATGGTATACATATATCTATAGTTATAGGTATACGTATTTAATACTGTAGATAATAAATAAAAGTTTTGTCAATAATTATACCTATATCTACCACTGTACAGGCGGGATTCCGTATAAATTTGCTATACAGAATATGGTACCTATATATAGAGAATATATGTATATACACATAATATAATATAAAGAATAATCGTGAATGAGAAGGGAGAAGGGAGAAGAAGGAAGAAGAACTGCAGTCACAGTCGAGCGGTCTTCGTAGAGGTATAGTATATTGTTGTACATACACATATATGCGTATGTATGGATACATTATACATTTATATATATATATATATATATATATATATATATATATATATATATATATACACATATATACCTGTATGATTTTGGTCACGCCAGCCCGCCTGTACGTTGACCTCTCGCGTCTCAAGATTTACTCATCGTTTTGTTACTTTGATGAAACCTCTTCAAGTTGAAAGATATATCTATACACATGGTATCCAGGTATAATATCAACGCGCATGTTATACATACACCAACACACATACCACGTGAGCGGATCAATTCGAAATTGTTAAAATCGTGTGCGATTCTAGAGAATGAGTGCAGAACGATAACACAAAGAAAGGAAAAAAAAAAAAAGTAACGAATCATTGGACATAATTGTACTACGTCTGTATGAAATATTTTTCCCAATCGAACTGCAGTAGTTATTCTTGAAGGAAGTATCAAAATTATTGGTTCAATTCGAAGAACGATCAACGGCCGGAATTTTTGTATTTTTTTTTTTTTTCTTTTTGTTACCCGTACGAAGTAAGCACAAAGTTGAGCATATTGAGGCATAAGTATATATAGGTGAGTGAGTACCTATTATACTTGGAAAAATGAGCCGTACCTACCTACCTACCTACCTACCTACCTACCTACTTACCTTACCTTACCTTACCTACCTGCTTACCTAGCGAACCACCCCCACCTGAAGTACGGAGAAATTACGCAGGTATAACCCGCATACCTCGAGAATACGCATGTCGCCACCCGCGTAAGTAGGTGCCTACTGTTTCTAATCCCAATAGGTTTTTGTTTCTACGAAATATCAACTTTCCGAAGCACGGCAATGACTAATGACAAAACCCAAGAATATATGCGTAGGAAATACATATACATATATATATATATACAAGTGAGAATAGCCGGAGGTAGGAAATTCACCATCGAAAGATATTTGTATATTGTATACTCATATATAATATATTTAACTTGAATGTTGGAATAACGAACAGATGCAGTATACGCAGGTATATATAATATACGAAGAAGTTTAGTTACGGGTTAGATGTTGGTAACGACATGGAATGATTTTCGTTTCGTCAATACATACACGCATATATGAATCCGTATTTATAACAAATAATTGAAAAATTCGAGAATATACGAGGTATATACATACAAATATGTATATATGTGCATAAAAAAAATACAGACATGTATATATACAGTATATACATATATACAACCTACATTCGATAAGAATATTGTTGTTTGTTTAATGGAAAAGAACGATGCCATAACGCGAAGAAGTCCGGTCATCACCGACAGACAGTCAAACGTCGGATGACGTCAGTCTGTCAGTCCCAGACAAGAAACAAGTAATAAATACTACGTTATGGGGTAAAAACGGAGATCCCTGAAAACCAGTTCGCCTTCGATTCCCAGTGATCCCTCTGGATGGGTAGATTAATTTACCGAAGTAATCAAGTTTAAATAACGTTGAATCAACGCACGACGAGGAAAAATGATATCCGCCGCTTGAGATATCTCCCATCCGGACGAATTTTCAGTTTCAGTTACATTTTCTTTTCCCTACATCTCTTCTCTGCGATTTCAGACGTCGGAGATTGTCGAAATCGCGAGAAAACAGAAGAAAGTGAAGATTATTCTCATCATCGAGGAAATTTCAACGCACGTACTGAATATCATGTGACTTTATAAACTTCGACCTGATCGATCGTTGGTCATCGACGTATCCCACCCACTACGTCCATTTCGCGTTGGGCCGAAGCTTGTAACGTCAACGTAACAGAATCACAGAAAAAGAAAAAAAAAAAAAAAAAGAAATCGAAATATTTTGCATTTTCGGAAGGCAAAATTAGGCGAAAAATCTCGATGGGAGGAAGAAAAGGAAGCTGCAGCCGTTCCCTCATTCGGATTAGCCGAAGTGGCAAATTAATCAAATCTACCCAACATATTTTCGACAAATTTCATTTTTTTGGGAATGCATTTCTTTGCGATTTTGTTCCGTTCGCGTTACAAACTTCAGCCTCGTCGTTTCCGTCGATTTCCTCCCGACTATTTACCCGCCTCGCATGATCTTCCTATGTATCCTACAAAGCCCTTTCTCTCTTCTTCGCATGATCGCCTGTACCAGAAGCTACTCCCCTCCGCGCAACCACGCGTCAAGAAGCACATCAGTATTACGGCAAACGGTATAGGTGAACTCCGGCGTGTTTTTATCTAATTAAGAAAATTAAGGGCTAATTAAAGTGGAATTATAAGACTGATTTAGGGCCTCAATTACAAACGTATAGTGTATATACCGTCCGACCCATGCCTACCTCCCCACCCTCCCTCCCACCTTCCCTCCCGCCCTTCTTCGTGGATATATTTTACGAATGTTTGTACTACACGCGTTTATACCTATATTCATTTATTTATGTATAGGTGTTTGGTTTAATTAGATCGCCTGTAAAGATTACAAGGTGCTAACTTAAGTTCTGTGACGGTTCGGGGCACGCGCACAGCGCCCTCCTGCACAGCTCTCCTCTTACGTTACGTATAAACCTGTGCCGTGTATCAGTATATTTTACCACGTAGAGACATAGGTATGCATGTGTGTACGTTCGTACCGGGAACAGGATCATCGGCAATTCGGGATGTGAATTGAGAGTAGAAATGGTGGTGCTGAGCGTGCACGCTCCGATCGGTATGTAATCGATTAAATCTGGTTAATCAATTTCATCGTTGGCAGACACGATTAGTCATTTGTCTCATTAAACCTCCACTAATCGCCCTGGTTTCGAAAATTGAACTGTTATTGTATCCAGTGTCTTAAAAAGAAGAAGTCTTTTCCATATGCAGACGCGTATGTGTACACATACATTGTACATACATACACATTTTTCGTCCAGATCGCGTTCGTTTCATTTCATCTCATTCTAGTATCATATACGTTTCTTTTTCGCCCGCAACTATAATTGGTTACATCGTCGCCTCGGGGGAAGAACGCGCTACGTCGAGAGGATATTCTTTTTCGTTGAATCTAGGCTTGCAACACAGGCGCGCGCGGTGCAAAAATAATACGAATCTTGGAAGAAATCTAAGTTTATCTTGCGGTCAATTCGATAAAATTTATCCTCCAAATTAGGAAGTATTTTCAATATAATATGTATTTTATTCCGGTAGAATGGAATGTAGGAATTCTATGGTAGCTTATCACAAATTATAGCCATTAAAATGATCATACATTCTGCCTGAAACCTGGATTTAATGAAAAATGATATTCTCTCGATATAGCGCGTTCTCGGATCGAAGATGTGTATGAAACGTAAATTTGATCGTTATGTGCGAACAATAAAAATGTATCGAAATGAATTTGACAACTCATGTAATTTGGAGTTGAAATTTCGTCGATCATATTATATAAATTACGCTCAGTTCATCCGGGATGTAAACTATCTGAAAATAAATTTTCGGATAAAAGCGCATCCGAGTGAATAGCCTTCCGATGAAACAGTCAGTAATACATGAAAACGAAAATTTCGCTTTCTGGATTTTTCGTTACTTTGGAATTCGTATCTTTGAAATTCGGAATTTCGGCCCGTCTACTTTATGGTCATTCGTAATTCCGACCCTAACCCATGTAATTTGATAAAAAATCAAAGGAGAAGATACCTCGATAATCAATTCTCTCACTCCCTGTGTAAGAGCGAGTATTATAAGGCGGTGAAAAGGAAATGAAATCCTCCTTCTGCAGGTCATTATTTACTCAAAAATAAATTATAACCGCGAGAAGAGAAGATCAACGCGAGAAAGAGCAGGAAAGTAAAGGAAGAAGAAGGAGAAGAGGATAGGAAAAAGGGACACAGAGCAGACAGTTATGCCTTAACGTGTCTCATATTTATCTAAACGAGCGAAATATTAGCTCGTAAAATGTTCATATAGGTATACTATAATGTGGAAGCATAAAGGTAAAAGTCATACATGCTTTGGTATAATACAGCCGCGATGACAACGGCCACGACCACGACCACGACCGCCACCGTCACCGACACCGTCACCGTCACCGCGGGTATATTTGTAATTTCACAAAAGCAGCTATAACATAATACGCCATGGCGCGCTTTCATTCGAGTTCATTCATAAATTGACGCTCATACAGAGTGTCGACAGAGCTGCGAGAGCGAGCGGCGTGGCGCGGGCGGTGGATGCTTGTTTTCGCGCCAATAAACACGCGACTGGATAAACATATATACGGATTATGCATCTATATCATATTTATTCCGACGTATCGTAGAGGTTGTATAGGTATAGGTATCTGTTGACGAGTAGCCGCGGCAGCACTCTCTTCTTCCGCAGAGATTAATCAACAGTTTACGATTCATTAATCAACGTACCGTATATCTGATATGAACTTGCAGGGTTGGAGGTGAATTCTGCTTTGCTATACCAATACCGGGGCAAAAGAATTTCCTGTTTTTTCCCCCCCCCCCTCCCTTTCCTTCAGAGTCCGAAGGTTTTCATTAATTGTGATAGGTAACGGTGCTAATCAAATATCTAATGTCATTCGTCTTCCAGCTTTCGGTCAAATTTCGAAATCCCATGAACAACTGTATTTACCAACAAATTGAGCAAATTGAGAATAATTCGTTATAATTCTACGTTTACGAATATCATTTTCGATTCGATAGAATGTCTCGAATCATTCGAAATATGAATCATCGGGTTGACGGGTATTGCTGAAAATCAACAAGTGTATTCGTAAAACGCGGTATATAAGTATATACCTATATATTTCCATTTTCATCAAAAATTTAAAAATCTCGGTTCAAAACTTCCTCATCCATTGGCAGACGTACCCTACCTACAAAACTAGCACGCGAAAGTATACCGCTTCGTGTACATCATAATTACGGTGTGCGTACGTATATATATATATATGTACGCACAAGAGGAATAGGTGTACAGGGAGGGAATTAAAAGGGTTATCAGGTCACTTGGAGCAAGTAAAAGACCGAAGTAAGCTCCCTAAACGAATGAACAAACCACAAAAATAAAAATGACCTTGCCAGTCTCCGTGGAGTCATTGAAATTTTACCAACTTCAAGGTAAATACATGTGTACATAGAAAAGAAGACCACATAATTATGTAACAGTGGGTATAACATGTATTTTCACGTACTATATAAAAACGATACAAGAAGAAGAGTCTGAACCCAAAGTCTCTCCACATCCTTATTTCTATCTCTCACCTGCAACATCGCAATTCATTTTCTCGAGGCTGGCAAATGACAATTTAACAAATGACTTGAGGTGTTTCGCCCCAGTTCCTCTTTTCCCCCTCGACCGTTTCTCTACCGCTCTCTCTCTCTCTCTCTCTCTCTCTCTCTCTGCAAGTACTTAGCCCTGCAGAGTGGGTAGCGCAGGTATAGGTACTCGCAAAATCTACTTTGCCTCATGTAACGGCCGTTGGCTGCTCTCTCGGGTTCCATTTTCTAATTTATTTCTACTTCACAACTATAACAATATAGTAATGGAAATATGAGCGAATGCGAACCGATAGGAATTCAAAGCTTGATTGGAAATGATAATTGCTCGAAGTTTGCGGAAATCCAATAGCCTGTCCAAAAATTATACATTTTCAAGTATCTCTGTTAAGCACAAGGCCGAAGTACTTATCGGAATCGTGAGGAACCGCGTTTCCAATCGATTTTTCATGACGAACGATTTCATCGTCAGTCAATTATTACCCTAAAAATAAGACAAATTTTCGCCACGTATACTCGGCGTCGAAAACACCGCGGCCGAAATAATTTTTATCGATTCCATATGTTCTCTTGACATTGCGAGCTTGAATTGAAAATTATATTCTATAATCGAAGTTAAAATATGAATAGAATTTGAACGGAGTACACTTCCGTCTGATAGCATAACCTCGAATCGCCCTCCTCGTCGTCCTGATCATCGCGAACGTCACGTGGCACGGCGCGTTCAAATTAGTCACGTGCCCGTACACGCGGGTGTAGTAGGAGGATACAAGAAAAAGAAACAGTGAAAAAGAAATAACGAAAGTAGTGAGAAGAGCAAAAAACAGTGACGGGGGTACGGATGATGACGAAGATAAAAGAGGCTCGAAGGAAAAATGACTGAGAAGAGTCCGCAAAAACGGGGGAAAAAAAGAGATAGAGAGAGAGAGAGAGAGAGGAAGATGGACGGAACAAAAAAAAGGGTAGGTAGGGAGAAAATGTTTAACGAAGATGCTAACCAGCACCAGCAGCAGGGGAAGGAGATATCTTATCACGAAGTAATACACAAGCCTGTTCAACAGCAATGAAACGTTTAATCAGTGTCCCACCTCCACCTCAACCTCCTTCTTCGTCCTTCTCTTTCCGCGGAGGTATCCGTGCACTTGCATGCATATGGGTACCTATATGTGAGGATAAGATGCGATGCGCAGACAGACGCACGCACGCACGCACATTTCTGCCCCCGTGTAAGTACTAATCGCCACTTGTCCCTTCGCAAGGCTTCCGCGCGAGTTGCAGTATATAGAGGAAGGAGGAAGAAGGAAGGAGAAAAGAGAAAAGAGAAAAGAGAGAAGAGCGAAAAGAGTTGAGCTGAGACTGAGAGGAATGATTCGCGCTGCATACCTGCACACACTATGATGCATTACATACTCGGCGTAGTGTATATATGTACATATGCATTGCATGAAACCGTTGGCGGCGTTACTCGCTCTATGTATAGAAACTATGTCGAAGAAATATGTTATACTATATCTATACTCAGGTTAATAGGTATATAACATTTGCAAAAGCTCCCAGGACCTTGTGCGGTGGGTGGCTAATTGTCCTCGTCGAGTTTGTTGGGCGAATTGGACCACGCGCAGGAGATATGCCGCGCGCGGAGTGCGCACGCCTTGTCGAGTAGATTAACTTGCCTAATTTATTTTATAACCAACTTTAATTCCAACGCCAATTACCTTCTTTACGAGGTATTAAACGCGGGGGCAACGTCCACCACCTATCCTATCTTATAATTATTTTTAATCTACAACATCTTTACCCCGTCTCTCTTTTTCTTTCTCTCTCGAGTAACCCCTTCCTGGAGTTAATAGGGCGTCGTACAAAGTTCAAATCTTATCAATCTCCCATCTGGTTTCTTCTATATAGGAGGTCCGGATACTTCTTCGCGGGTTTGCAATTTTTTTTCAGCTAACCTATCGCAAGGCTTTTCTCCATAATTCGATAGTTCGCACCAAATAATACACCTATGATAATACTGTACAAAAATTACGCTTCGGTAGATTTTTTTCAGATCCCCCCCCCCCCCCCCCCCCCCGGCCAACTCTTCGGCAGGTACACCTCTACTAGTTGAATTTTTCTATCCGACGCAGCATCACGCGGAAGCGGATAGATAGTTCGACGAAAACAAGTCTGAATCGAGCAGAAAACGAAGTAAAAAAAAACAAAAAAACTCCCCCCTCGCGTTTTTTAATCAACTATCGCATTGTGGAAATTTGAACAAAAATTCGCACACGATTCTTGTTTATTTTTCCTTCGGTTTTTGCTTTTTTCTTTTCTCGATTGTTGTCGTATTACATTCAACGAGTTGGCAAATCGTTGAAAATATCCAACAGGTTAATCCGTCCATTTATATTAATTGAACACATATACGAAATGAAGAAAAATAGCGTCGTTCAGTCGAGGAAGAACGCCCGATATTATACGCGTACCTACCTACCTACACTTGTATGTTCAATTTTTTCTCTACACATATACCCGTAGTAAAGGAGAATAAAATATTCTACATTTTCAATATTTATTTAGCTCATTGCTAATAATAACCGAAGTTTCGCACGAAACTTAATGATCGCCAACATAAATGCATGTGGGTATGCACGTATGTGGGTAGGTTGTACCTGTATACGTATACACACAGGTATATACGTATACGTTGGTATATTACGTAGATATAATATGAAGAAAAATATCGTAGCCTCGGTATAGATATCTCTTTACATAGATATCATCAAACGCAAAATAAACACACATGTATAAATATACGATATTATTCGTTATTTTGCCAGTAGGTAGGTACAACAGTCGTTGGCATCGCCGTATCGACGGTAGTACATGGCACAGGTATATATATATATATATACTGCAGTATACGCGTACGAAGACTTTGACCGGATTCAGATATAAAAGTTTCTAAAAAAGAAACAAACAAAAATTCGTTCTTTTTCCCCTCTTCGAACCTTCAACTCGTGCGATTGAATATAGGTATATAATACGGAAGATTAGTAAAAATTGAATCTATATATACATGCATATACATATATGTATATATATATATTTATGCTGCATAAACGCGATTTGGATTCTTTTGGGAATATTGTTATACAGTTCGATATTGTATATCTCGTTGTGAAGAACGGTGATTTTCTGTTCGACCGCCGGAAATTTGAAAGAGAAGACAAGTTACACATCCCTCGTGAAAATCTGAGACCGAAGTTTTTCTTTCCCCAAAAATTGGCGTGGGCCGATATATAGTTACCGAGTTACAGAAGATTTAAATTGACCAATCATCGAGTCCCGCCCGCGCCACGGGGGAAAGAAAGAATTGAAATCTTCTGTATCTCGGCAACTATACCGGTCCCACGAATTTTTCATAAAGGAGCTTCAGTCTCAGATTTTTACGGGCAATCCATTCGTCGACTTACCGAAGTTCAAACTGAAAAACGAATGAAGTGATCATCTTACGGGCAAAAAAAAAAAAAAGAAAGAGAACAAAAAAAAAAAATTGTAAACCGAAAACATCTCTAATACCTGTGTACTCACACGAAAACCCTGTAAATGCAAGCCTCCGAATACCACCGTGTATAATACCAATCAAAGCTTTTAGTAAATATATATATATGTGACGTATGTATACACATTCGCATATGTGGTGCGCATATATCGGGAGGGTTAGAAGAGGCGAAGAAGTGGGCGGGGAGGGGGAGGGGGAGGGGGGGAAAGTTTCCGATAAGAACAGCGCCAGTGATTCCCAATGCTGAAAATTTTGTACAGCCAGTTAAACCACCCCTAAGAAACTCACGACACCCTTGACATCGCGAGTCAGTCGACCCAGAGGACCACTGCCAGCTCTCCACCAGGGTGTAGCACGGGGATTGGTGCCAGGGTGGGTTTTGATCAATATCTCTCCCCCTCGTTGCCCCCCCCCCCCCCCCCCCCCGCGCCACCCCCCAAGTCCCTCAACCATCGCAGACTCACCCCCACACCACCCCAGGGCGAGGTGCAGGAGAGGGAGAGGATCACTGTATATATCCCCACCAGATCCCGTCGTCCAACCACCATGAATATCCAATACGATGCATACATCCATACATATATGTATATATATTTGTATGTATGTATGTATGAATGTATCTATACCTGTACGTTGAAGAACTCCGGAAACGTTTACATCATAGGTTACATATAGTAATGATATATTATACTTGTACGTTTGTTATATCTATATTATCGCGAGCCATACTATCTGCGTCCATCGAAAAGTGATAAAATAATAGCTAACTGATGGATTCATCGTGCTAATTATTATGTTTAACCTTGCTTTATCACCGTGACAAGAGAAACGAAGTTAGAACGAAAATTTGACGATTAGGAAGCATAAATTTTGTTCATACATCGCAGACTAATATATGTATCATGTACAGGTATATATATATATGTATTTATACTTTCTCTCTCTTTGACTTGGACAAATTTCTTGTTGGTGCTGTGAGAAAAGATTCAGGCAAAGTATAAAGATAAACGTATCTCCGAGTGTAAATATTAGAGAAAAAAACCAAAAACAAAAAAAAAAGACAAAAAAATTACGAGAAGCAAAAAAATAATATCGCGGTTTTGGGTGGATAGGTATTGAGAAAGCGGAAACAAAAACTGTGATCATCCAAAGAGTTGGCCCGTAGACGCGAAACGCGATCTAATTTTGTCAAACGAAACGAAAATTTGTTTGTCTTACTGACGAAACAAAAAAATCTGTCGCTGGGTAGTTGAATCCAAGTATCGCAGAATCGAACAAATTTTCTCGTCTATTCAACAAGAAATAATCGAAACGATCGACTGTGGGACAAACAAAATTTTGTTTTATATCGACAGAGAACATTTTTTCGGAGCGTAGATAACGGAGGGGGGCTTCTAATCTTGATCCAATTGATCTAATTGAAATTTTGATAAGAAACAACGACAAAAAAAAAAAAGAAAAAAAAACGAAACGAAAAAAAAAAGGAAACGACATAACGATGAGAACAGAAAAAATCGAATAGGAGAACAAAGCCATTGAATCTAATAATTATTGATCAAGAATCGCAGCGCATATATATACACGTGGATCGGAGTAGTTAGCTTGCCGCCGACCCGACACGACACTAAACCTTGTTAGTATGTACTATTTATCGAATGATAACGATCGCGAGTTAACGCGAGGTCAGCGCGGTATGGATGTCGATTGGATAAACTATACGTCGATAAGAATATAACGCTGTTTTAATTATAGAAATGGCGTAATTAATCTAGACATACGTATACATACATATGTACACGCGCATGTATTCAATTATCATCGATTGAAATTGTAACACTTCTTTCAACTGCATGCCTATAGGAGATGGAAAAAATCTACGATTATCACCGGATTTTCTTCACTTTAGTTTTCATTGTCTTTTAACAGAATGATCGATTGATACCAGATAGAGGTACTTTAAGGGAAGGATGAAAGGGGGAAGGGGGGGGGGGGGGGGGGAGTCCCCCTTTCGATATGTTCGCGCTCGCGTAATACTCTTCATACCACGAAGGAATAAAAATGGGAGAAGATAATGAAGAGAAAAAGTAATAATTTATACGAGAATAGCTGTTCTCCAATTTTGTACTAACGATGTACACCTATGTATATGCATAGGTACACAGCTGAATGAGATATCATTTGAATTATATGTAAATATAACTTTTTTTCACGAGACTTTTGTCCTTTCCATGTCGTACCCGAGTAGCGGAGTAAGTAGGTATACATACATACGCTGAGTAAATAAGTACGAGTACCCACAGGACAGGTAAGGTACTCGTAGTTTATAAATTTTATAATTCAAGTATATGATACGAGACAGACAAAAAGAGATGATCGGGAAAACTTGAGAATGCTCAATGCTTCTAATTTACGAGGCTGAAAAAGTTTGTAACGTCGATGCAACGGAACGCCGAAGAATAATTATTCGCCGATGAAAAATCTGGAAATATTTCGTTAGAAGATACCCCGGGAATCCTCGACGCCGGCGTTGACGTTGCGAATTTTCAGTCTAATCAAAATTTTTCAGTCAAAAATAAAACTCGGCGAGAGACGACAAATGTTCGACTGGTAAAAAAGATCCCTAACGAGAATAGGAGATGATAGAAAATTGAACAGGAAACAATGTTATACAATGATAGCTGCATTGTTGATCTCGGTACATGCATTCGAGATATACAAATGCAATTAAACGTTTTTCCACGCGGCAAAATCTTCACCGAGATAACAATAGTTACTCAGCGAAACTTACAATTAAACGAATCGTGTGTAGCGTGAAAATTTTCTTCTCCAGTTATACTATGTATAATGTACTATGCTATACTATGCTTCTACGACACAAAACATTTTACAGCCGCCGCGCCGCCGCCGCCACCGCCGCCTCGCCCCTTCCAAAAGTTTTTGCACGTAAATTTTGCTGAAATGATAATACCGGTAGATCGCACCGAATCATAAATGAAATTGATACATAATATATTGATTTATATATTACATATTTTATTTCGTAAAACGAGAATTATTCTAGATACGTAGCACTTTGGTACTCACATATTCTTAAATAAATTTATCACATGTATCATACTACGTACAGCTGGTAACTAAACTCGGGTCACGTAACTCGCGGTCACCATTATTATTAATTGTTTGTTGTATGAAAGAGAAAAGAGCGTATATTGGAAGAACAAGAGAGAGAAAGAGAGAGAGAGAGAGAGAGAGAGAGAGAGAGAGAGAGAGAGAGAGAGAGAGAGAGAGAGAGAGAGAGAGAGAGAGAGAGAGAGAAATGGAAACCTGTTTTAATTAACACGTGTCACGTTCGCGGATAACAAAATTGTTTATTTATTATAATTTTCATCATACATATAACTACATATCTGTATAGATATACACGTATACGTGAACATATACATACGTGATAGGTATAGATAACACAGGTATACGCGTGCATATTGTATGGGATTGCGCGATTATTATGAGACACGGAAGATCGCTGGCCGCAGGACCGAGGGTGGTGGACGACGTGTATATACTCAACGAACCCGATTACTCTGATTCCTTAAATTTTAACGTTTTTTTTCTTATTCATTCCAAAATTGGCACAAACTTATCGTCAAAGGATAATGTTACACAGAAGGCGAAACGGCGAAGGAATTTGAGGGGAATTTGGACTCGCTATGTTAAATGCACAGAAACAGTTTCGCAAACGAGAATCGTAAATTTCTGCAAACGACTCGATCGATTTTGATGAAACTTTGAGGATTCGTTGATCACGATGGCAGAAAGTGGCTAAGTATTATACCTTTTCAAAACATTGATCGGATTTGATGAAGAATAAATATTCCCTATGTTAGCTAGGTTATATTGCCATTGGCGGCTCCAAATTTTACTTAAGCGGCAATCGGAGTCACTATCTTGGGTATACAGAAACTGTTTCGAAAACGAGAATCGTGGAATTTTCACAAACAACTCGATCGATTTTGCCGAAACTTTGAGAACGCATTGAGTACGATGGCAGAAAGTGGCTAAGTATTACGCTCTTTCAAAACATTGATCATATTTCATGTAAAATGAATATTTCCTAGGTTAGACTGCCAGCGGCGACTCCAATTGCCATTTAAAAGGGTATAAAACGTGGCCCATGAACGAATAGGATGGTCCAATATTTCTGTTCAATTCACATATATACTATACGATGGTTTAAGAAGGCCCTTCGATTATGAATATTACAACAAAATATATATACAACACAATATGTATGTACCTAACTGTGTATGCATGCATACGTACGCAAAAATTGCTGCATTTCCAGGAGTATAGAGTAAAATGAAAAGAATAAGAAAGAAATATCAGGAAGGTATGTATGTACGAGTAGGTATGTATGCATATACGTAAGTTTACATACATCTACCATAGCTATACAAGGTAGATATATAGATACACCTTAGGTAACTAGCGGCGTATACCTATATATATATGATATGATATATATATATATATGTGTCTAGATATATCTCTAATGCTGCATCTCTAGGAACGAGAAAAAGAGAGAGAGACAGTACCTTGCTGAGTTAGCCGTAGGCAAAATTGAGCGTACAAGAAAGAATAAGAATAGAAGGAGAAGGAGAAGGAGAAGAAGAAGAAGAAGAAGTAGAAGTAAAAGAAGGAAGAGAAGATGAAGAAGGAGTAGAAGGGACAGGAGGAGGAGAACGAAAGAGAAGAAGAAGACGAAAGAAAATAGAAGTGAAAAAATAAAAAAAAGAGTAAGAAAAAAAAATGAGGAAAAGAATTGAAGAGAAAAAAAAGGAGAATAAAAAAAGACGCACACACGGACACACACACCACCGAGTTTCTTTTTTTTTCTCTTCTTCTTTCTCTTTCTCTTGTTTTACTCCTTCGCTCTCTCTTTTTCTTTCTTTTTCCTTCTTCTCGTTTTTTTTTTTTTTTTTCTAAGGAGAACCAAGAAGAGGACTCTGGGAGAGACGAGAAAAAAAGAAAGAGAGAGCGAGAGAGAGAGAGAGAGAGAGAGTCGACGAGACACACACCGGCAAACAATGGCAGCGCGTGCACACGCCGTACTTCTCTCTCTCCCTCTGTCTCTCTCTCACACTCTCGTTCTCTCTCCCTTTACTTCACTTCTTATTCTACCTGTCTCTACCACGGTCTCGCGCGCGCCGCAGAGAAACACGAACGAACTCAAGGGGCTGGGGGCTGCGGGAGGGAGGAACCGGGCTGAGGGGGAGGTGGAACTGGTTCCAGTCGCAGGATGGGTGGATGGGGGAGGAGAGGGAGGGGGAGGGGGAGGAGGGAAGACTAGCGAGGGGGGTGGGCGATAAAGGAGGGGAAGGGAGGACTGGAATCCCGAGTAGCAGCGGCGTAGCCGCCAACGAACTTGGGTTCAACTTAAAGCGATAGATCACTACCGCTACCTATATATGATATTAAAAAGGTATATTATAATATCCACCTACGAAAGGCGTGTAGATAGATACGTGTATACTTTGTACATAGGTTGCGGTCATGGCAGCGAAAACACCAGTATATGAAAATTTTTGCGAACGATAATATTTTTTGAGTACATAAGAAGAGAAAGGGAGAGAGAGCAAGAGAGAGAGAGAGAGAGAGAGAGAGAGAGAGAGAGAGAAACAGTAATTCTCTCCGAAGTTTACAACGTTCAGCCAAGGAATGATACGACGGAAAATCTCGAAATATTTTATCGCCGATTTCGGGAATCCGAGACGACGCACCCAGACGAAAAAAATTTCGGCGGACATTATTTTTCATAATTTTTTTTTTTTTTGTTTCCGTCCTAACTTTATAAACTTGAGTAGCTTATCGTAGATCAATGAAGAGACGAAAGTTTACAATCGGAGAGGCACTATACTATGTATAGGTATATTACATACACGCGATTCATTAACGACACCGATATACGTTATGCTAATCAGCATACGGAAAAATGAAGAAAATTTTCATTCGATCGTAGGTACAATCGTACAGGTACAATATGAATATAAAACACATGCATATTCAAATATATGATTAGCATATAATGAGTGAGGAAAATGATGTTATATATACGTCGAGTCAAGGGGCAAAGAGTATAGAAGCGCGGGTCAAGAGCGTCGAACTTTTGGAAATTAGACATATCATTGATTAATCGAACGATATACAGTTACAGTTACAGAAGGATAAACGAATATGGTAGACGTCCGCGGGGGCGGCGATGTTGACATAATAATTGTGTATCCAACTACTGCTAATTAAAGTTGTAGAATTTTTATTGCTCGGTTTTGTTTTTCATTTCAACTCACTCGCTCTTAAATTTTGATTACTTCTCAAGTAGCACACGGTAGGTATTACGGTGCAACAGTGTCAAACTAACTTGCGGAAAACCCGTGATCTGTGCAAGGTATGAACTTTTTAACACACACACACGCGAACACACGCGCACGTGAAACGATGGAAAAGCAGGAGTGAAGAAATCGATGAAGATTTCAATTCAAGTGTGTCTGTTGTATGTCGGATAACAATAATCGGCCTGATCAAGCTACACGTGGCGGTGGGTCGTGACAGAAGAAGATAGATGTATGCATATACATACATATATCATAATACATGGGTACATTTCTCATAATATTTCCGATCATCCATTCCAGTTGAGAGTAAAAATTAACGATCTATAATTCGATATTGTAATTGATCTCATTACCATATCCGATATAAATTGATGTTAGGCAGATATAGGTATACACAGGATATTATGTCAAACTGTGATTGTGGACTCGCTTCAGTAAGCAAAAGAGAGAGAGGGGGGGGGGGGGGGGGGGGGGGGAGGGAGAGCGAGATAGATCTCTCATCGAACGTCTTCGGTATTCATTAGATACAAATCTACTATAGGCATACATACATACATACATATAGAGATAACGGATAGTGAGATGTACATATACGTAGCGCTCGGCGATCGTTATCGCGTGACGTAATCAAGCGCACGATAGGACCCCTGCATCCATAAAATATTCGAAAGGGCAACCCCCCACCCCCTCTGGCCCGCTCGCGGCGTGTTCCCGTGGGGTGTTTCGGAATATTGGCAACATTGGCCCAGTTACGAAAACCCCTAAGCACCACAATACGACGCGCGACCTCCCCTCCATCGGCTTCTTAGTTCGATATGAAAACAATATTTCCGTTAGAAAGGAAGAATTAAATATACGAACGATATCCTACCTACTTAAGGTTGATAATATACCTATATTAGCATATAGTGTGCTGATGTTGAACATGATTTCCGATTACTCCCTCCTCCTGCTCCTGCTCCTGCTCCTGCTCCTGCTCCTGCTCCTGCTCCTCCTCCTCATCCTCATCACCATCCCTTCCTCGACATCGTATTTACTTTTGAACGAAATTAAGTAAAAAATAAGCAAAAAGTTGAGAGTACTTTTCTTTCGAATTTCTAGCCATCACCTCAACAAGAAGATTTATGATAAAATTATAAACAAAGTCGCGCATCTCTTTAAACGGGCGCGCGGTTGGCGCCTATGAACTAGAGGGAGAGCTGGGGATAAGGGGAACGGGAGGGTGAACTCGCTCGAGTCGGGGTGTAGGGTGGGCCACGGGGTGGCAGGCCTACATTTCAAATACTGCCATCCACCCTATATACCACTACCGCCAACACCAACGCCACCAGCGCCACCATGAACGCGCGCACTCTTTTTTTTTCTTCTTTCACTCTCCCATACTATTTCTCGCTGATACCTACCAGCTACTCCCACGCTCGCATGTACGTTACACACATACCTACGCTACACGTCTCCTTTATTTTTATCCCCCAGTCTTTCCACGTCACCCTTTTGCGCGCCGTCCTCTCTCTTTTCGGACATTTCTCCACTTGGAGGGGGGGGGGGGGGGGGGGGGGGGGGGGTAGTTTTGGTTCGCAGTATAGATCAATTGATCTTCTCGAATACGATCCAAAGGGTGAAGTATAGAAAATAGATAACGAAGTGTCTGAATTATATGACAGAGTCGTTTAACGTACTCTTTATAGACTATAGAAATGATTTATTTATTATACTGATTTTAATGTGCCTACCTACCTACGTGTATCGACATCCATGTATACCCGTGTAGTTCTTGAGAATAGATAAATTTCTTCTCGCGTCACATCAACTTGTGGTTACATTACACTGGTGCGCGGTTAGGTGTTTGGGTGTTAACGCTAATAGATCGAGAAATTGAGAAATCAAGTAAAAGAAACGAATGAATGGAAGGTATCAAATCCAAGATCGAGATAATGGCTCTGTCTAGCGTCTCCCGGGCCTATAGAGTTTACTTAGCTCACTCGGACTCGGTTAGGTTTGGTTTGGTTTGGCTTGGCCTGGCTCGACTAGGAAGAGAAAATTGATTACGATTCGATTAATCGATCCGAAGTATTAGTATCTTCCGACCGTATATATAGATACCAACCTCTACCTGCGTAAATGACAGAAAAAAAACAAAAAGAAAAAAAAAAGAAAAGAACAGAAGACAAAAAAAAGGAACAAATAGCTTGATGGGTTATTGATGGGACGGTGAAAAATCTATACCCTAAATGGATACGCGCACGTGACACGTAATCATGTGTATAGATAAGCCCCTTGTTACGAAAAGCACGGCTTTCATTCACAGCGCATAAAACCGCCATGCACAATTGACGGACTATTACCTATTTCCGTTACCGCTCGTATATAGTTCCGCGGTATCAAGTATATGGAACGAAATTTTTCGAAATTCATTGAAAATTTTCAAAAATTGTCTGGATTATAAGAAAAATTTGGAACAAACGGGTGAGCAGGAAGTGAAGGAGACGGAGAAGAAGAAGAAAATAATAATAATAAGAATTGAGTAATAGAAATTTCGTATTATGAGACAAGGTCATCCCCTTTAAATGGTGGATTGAATTTTTTCCCCAACGTGAACGGAGGGAGGGAGGGAGGGAGGGAGAGAGAGAAAGAGAGAGAGAGAGAGAGAGAGAAAGAGAGCTGCCTCCTGGCAGTAGGTGCCTCCCCCGGGCACCACCATCGGCGTGGAATCAGGGGCTAACGTGAGAGAGAAGGGGAGAGAGTAAAAGAGTAAGAGAGAAAGAGAGAGACAAGACTTTATCATTCCCGATGGAGGGTTGCCACGGGCAACTCGACGCGGCCGAACCAAGTCCCGGATAGTTTAAGGGGAAATGAAATTGTCCCGATTTCAAAGCCAGAGAGGACAGTGTAGGTATATAGGTTGGTGGTACCCGACGGCCACGCGTATCGTATCTTACGCGCGGGACCGAACACGGGCTCTGTCCGTCTCTCTCTTTCTCCCTCACTATTTCTCTCCGGAGCTCCCACCACGGCCACGGTTTAATCCTACGACCCGCTATACCATGGCTCTTACGGAGTCACAGTCGACGAAGACGACGGAGCTCCAGCCTCCAGCGTCCGGCGTCCGGACTCCAGCCTCCAGATTCCAGAATCGCACTTTTGAAATCCTTATATATATCCCTAGCGAGAAACGCTTCGATAGACTCAACCAGCATGGACAACGATGAGGTACGACGTTCGTAACGTTGAAGCAACAAAATCACGAAAGATCGTTAAAAAATGTCTTCACAGACGAGTTCATGCACTCGCAGCTCAACGACGTCCAAAATCCGCGTATAACGATAATGTTTAGTTCAACACGCGGTTTTCATACTCGCATAGATCCCCAGTCAAATACCTACTCTTGGATTCTCGTCCGTCACATTTGCTACGGAAGAGGGATGGGGGAAGGCAAAAAGAGAGCGAGTGCGAGAAATGGAGAGACGAAGGTGGGTGTGCGGAGCGGAGCGAAGAGAAGAGTGCTCGAAATTTTACCAACGCCGAGCGTATCCCTCGCTTCCAGAACCTCCCAGGACGGTGTCAAAATATTCCATTGGATTAGCCGTCGAGCTCGGGATCCTCAGGAGTCGGAACAAGTTCTGCGATTAAATTATGCGACGAATCATAAATTCGTGTATGTAGGTACACATACCGACACGTAGTATACTCATAGGTACCTACACATCGACCGCTCGTCGTCGAGTTGTTTCGTGGGCGTCTCTCCCCCTTCTGCCCTTTTCTTTACTTCATATATCGTATATATATAAACGTGCACGTATGCCTATATCCGTAAGTATATACAATATATGTACGGAACCTACAATGATCGGCTGTTTATTTACCCGGCTATTATTGTTACATTTACTCCTCTCTCATAGCTCTGAATGCATGAGAGACGGTTGACTTTTTCTCTCCATCAATTACGAATTAGGTATACATACGTGTATAGTATGGGATGGACACATGTAGGCTGTCCGCGCATCGACGCGACGCCGTACGGCCTGCACACAGGAGACGGAACGCGCATTAAGTGTGTGTGTGTGTGTGCGTGTATGTATGTATATATATATATATATATATATATGATATGACATGTTCAGTCCCCATACACGTGTATAGATGGTAAAACGAAACTATATAATAAAAAACAATAATCGAGCCCACATAGGTCTAGACCTATATCATACCTCCTATGCCTGTATCTGAAACGAGCCTAATTTGACAGCTGTCAAAATAGTATAGAATCGGTTTTATTAACCAATCGGAAGCACATCGACGCTGGGGTAGTCCGATCAGAGGTATCTATTCTACAGTAACAACCTACCTACCTACCTACCTATATATCCTCCTAGCGATAACAGTATATATATTATCGTGGAAATTTATGCTGTGTGTTTGAAGCTTGAGATGAAGAAAAAAGTGAATCATCCGAAAGCCTCTCTACCTATGAAATCGCAATGAAATAAAAATATATTCGTACGACAAAACGATCTATAACAATTTGAATAATATAATTTATGCGGAAACCATCGCCTAATAATTGATATGGGAAGTAAAAAAATACATGCTGCTTCTTCCTCCTTCCGCTTCGTCTTGAAAACGTAGAGACGAAAAAAAGAAGAAAAACAAGAAAAAAACAAAACAAAAATTTAAGATGATCGGAAGCGGAGTGATTCGTTTCGCGAATTCGACGGTAATATACCTATATGTACGCGTTGTTACGGGACCGAAACCAATCGCGGAAAGCAAGGCGCGGCGCGTGGCCCGGCTCTCGCCCTGGTGTTCTGACTATGAGTGACACTAAACGGCGGTGTAGTATAACGGCCCGTGCCGACTCGTTAATAGTCGGAGAACAACAACGAAGATATGCGTCCAAGTAGACATAGGTGAGCAATGACTTACTACGTAAATGCATTAATCTTCTTTCGTGAATAGTAATCTGGAAAACAATCTGCACAGTAAGATTGCACGAATCTTCTTCTCTCAATGAGTTATAAGACACGCGGGACTCGAGGGGAATTCGGACTCGTTATGTTAAATGTACAGAGACAGTTTCGAAAACGGGAATTGTCAATTTTCGCAAACGGCACGATCGAATTTGATGAAACTTCGAGAATTCGTTGAATATGATGGCAGAAGGTGTCCGAGTATTTCACTTTTTCAAAACATCGATCGGATTTTATGAAAAATTAATATTCCCTATGTTAGCCAGGTCAGATTGCCAGCGGCGTCTACAAATTCCCCTTAAAAATCGACACTCAAATTCTACACATACCTACCTATAATATAGATTTGCCATTTTTTTTTTTTTTTTTTTTTTTTTTTTTTGCCAATTTTGGATTCTGAAATTTCATGACGCCTCCGGTTGTTGGATTTGCCGCATCCGAAATTATTGATCTCCGGGTACATTTCACAACAGTGCTCCTAATGAGCTGAGCCCTTCTATTCTTTTGGCGGGATTTTCGAACGGTCGAAAAGTAATCGAAGTTTTCATTTTTCAGGACCTCCGTGTATTCTTAAAAGTATGCAGATTTTTTCTCATTTTTTCAGTGAATCTGTGAAATTTCGTTACCCATTCGTCTTACGACTTCTCAAGGTGAAATAAAAATCCCTAAATTTCCCGGAGGTTTTCCAGGTTTCCAGGTTTCCTGGCCTCAACTGAATGCTATACCTTAGACGTTTGAAAAAAATAGTGCAAATATTCCTCAATCATTCGTGAAGAATCTATGAACAAAAATTCGAAAAAACGCCTTCCCCATTACACCAATTCATAAACAAATCCCCGTTCCCGATCTGCGCAATGTTTAGTGAAAAGATTTCGATCCTGCAGATGCGCTTCCCGTATAGTTATCTAAATGATGAGCATAGATTTGATTAGAGCGACGAATAGTTTCAATCGGAGGTGAAGTTTCTGGTTGTAACATATTTCGTGATCAACCCTTTTACTCATTATGCCTACTGCGAAACTGTAGAAATTTGAATTCAGGTATAAATAAACTTCATTTCTAACAATATATTGTACCCCATATGAGAATGTAGAGAAACGGAATAGCATAGGTAGGTACATATAATATATGCTAAATTTCGATTTTATTTTCAGCATAGGTGTATAATGTAACGTATTCAGAGGCAAAAAAAGGTGATAAAATGATGTCGAAGTTTCTTTACCAAGGTTGAGCACCCCGGGGGTAAACGCGTTACCCGCGGACAAGTGTAGTCGTGGGGGCGTGTGTGCGTACCACGCCGACGACGCCCTCGACGCCGACGCGACTCCTCTCCGCATAACCGGCTATATGTATATATACATACATACATACATACATATATTGTACGTAGGTATGTATCTCTGTATATATATACCGAGTGTCTACGATTCTACATAAATATATTACAGGGGTAGAGAGAGAAGGCGGAGGGGGGAGGCGGGAAAAACACACGGGGTGTCTCAAAAACACAACTCTCCCAAATTCGTCACACTTTGAAATTAAACGAAAAATTTGAAAAATTTAATAATTTTAGATAATAATGTTAATTGAAAAAATAGAATGTCATGAAGAGAAAAAAAAAAAGAAACAAGTTTTCAAGCATTTTTTTGGCCCAAATTTTGTCGTCATGACTGGAGATTCCCGAAATCGCACGAAACGTAGTAAGAATGGAACACAAACATTTTTCTCCGTCGAAAAATGTCTCCCAAAAATTGCATGAAAATACAGTTTTTCATCATTTTCTCGCAGGTACCGTCTAATTTTTTTTTTTCTTTTTTTTTTTCGAGCCGACCAACGTTATTCAAACTTTCTATACATTCGCAAATTTTTCCGCCCCGTAAGAAAATTTGTTTCACGTGCATTAGACACAGGGGAAAAAAAAAAAAAAAAAAAAAAAAAAAACGGAAAAACTTGGCCGATTCTCTGTGAAATGAAGTGAACGAAAGAAATAAAAGTGGAAAAACTTGATATTTGACCACCGCCAGTGGCAAATACGGCTTGTTATATACGTATTGGACACTATGCAGCAGCAGCAGCAGCGGATGAACAAGAAGAAAAGAAAGATGCGCGAGGATATGTCACGTTCTCTCTTCTTTCCTTCTCTTTGCTCGATGTGATACACTGACGATACGATACTTTTTACATTCAATTATTGCTTCTGTCTGTCTCTCTCTCTCTTACTCGTTTTCTTTTCATCGTCCGCGTCTATTTCAAATGTATTACACTCGTATGCGTACTAAAAACAAAAGACAGGATACATACTCCGATAAAACCGTATGTTAGGCTAGACTTGTATTAGACCAAATTTTCAAAGTAGTTTCGATGATGTATGCCTTTAAAAAGAAGAAAAAGAGAAAAAATCACGAGCATAGGACGAAGAAAAGTAGAGAAACGGTACGATCGTATATATATATATATATATATATATATATATATGTGTGTGTGTGTGTATCAAAGGTGAATATGATCTATGTTCTATACTGAGTAAAGAAACAACGCATGCATACGTAGATATGACCTATACATAAACGCATAGATATATACTACTGACATATACACATACCATATTATAATACATAGACGAAATGCCTATATACCCATATATGTATACATAATGTGGCATAAACATTATAGACAGTGTTGTAGGTATCCTCCTGGATATACGGGACAGACACGTGTATAAAGCACCTATACCCATACCCAATACTCATAAGTATAGATATATAGATATACCTAAGCGTAGGTATACTATACGTAGTTGGGTATAATACCGACGCATATACAGTGTATAGTACACAGTACATATAGTATATACATAATATATAAAATATATGTATACCCCCTACATACCTCGACCGTGAGTATACACAGAGATAGGTACACATACATACAATATATATGCGTACGTATATATACCTATATACCTATACAGGTATAATACGCGAAGCCAGGCTGCGACGCGGCGTAGGTAAAGTTAGGTTAGGTTCTGAGCCACCGGCAGAGGTAGAGGTGGAGGTGGAGGTGGAGATGGAGGTGGATGAAGCCGGAGGCAAGAGGCAAGAGGCAAGAGGGAACGAGGAGACTGAGGGCGCGGTGAAATAATTGTCCAACGAGCTATTAAACCGTTGAAAAATTATTGACGAACGCGTATACATACATACATACATACATAAACATATATGTATAATGACGCACAACCCCCTTCCGCGCCTAAGTGGGGTAACAACTCAGAAAATGGCGATCTGACTTTTCGGGTGGTTTTTACATGGATATCTGTCAAACGGAAAACATTCAAGAACTTATTTGAAAACGGATAAAAAAGATCCACACGGTTTGATTAAAACATAAATTTTTCGAAGTGTACAAAAGCCTAGAGAGGGGGTCGTGCGTCATGACGGGTCTTCCATCGAAAGATTCAGAATCGAGCGCAACATTTTCGGTCGATTTCAGAGAATTTTCGGAACGTTGAAATATACGTGGCGTTTTATTTGTACAGAATGTTCAAAGTGCTGAAAAAAATAGAAAAAAAATCGGCCCATCATGGAACAGGTGTGAAAATGATCGGAATGAAAAATGAGATCTTTGAGAATCTTTTGAGTCTTTCAAAGAAGATCAATTTTTTGATAGGTCTGGAAAATCATAAAAAACTAATCATCGTAGTAAAAAATTTGAAAAAATTTAGTAGTTTCTTTGTAAAAAAAAAAAAATCATGAATCGAATCAAATATGGTGAGGGAAAATCATTGGTCGAATTAACATGGAATGCTTCGTATACCTTTATGTAGCAAGCAGGAGAACGAGAGGTACAGCGGCGGCGGAAGATAGAAACGAAACGAAACTTGCCTGATAACGTTGGTTACGCTGTTCAAAAAATGTATCGAAATTCCAACAACTTCCGATATCAAATGTTGGACAATTCGGATACACGGTAACTTCTCGAAAAAAAAAAAAAAAAAAAAAAAATAGTAGAACAAAAATTCCATTTCAAGTTGTATTATAGGTATATGTATAATGGATACATTCACATCCGATAGAATCCGACAGTCTTATATCCAGCCGATGATTATTGTCCGCAAGGGGAAGGGGGGATAGAGCGATAGACAAAATTCCTATACGTTCGTTCATATCATCTGCAACGTAATGCTCCTCGTGTGGCTGTTGCCTAATTTTTAACACCTGTTTTCTTAAGGTATAGTTGCTGAAAGTATAGATTTACTTTTTTCTTTCTTTTTCACAGTTTCGTTCCGTTTCGTTTCGTTTTCACGTTACACACAAGAACATATTCTTCGGCACGGAAAAAGAAGGAAGAGCAAAAATGAAAAGAAAAAGAGAGAAAAAACAAAAACAATAGTCGTCGTCTTTTCATGCTCGTATATGTAGTATCTGAGTGAGCATGGTATTTGTTAGTGTATTTGCATACATACCCACCCACCCACGTGCATACATACACACACACACACGCACACACTATGTACTGACGCACATAGGTATGTAGAAAAAAAAAGAAGAGGAATATTGTAACGAGAAACGGGACAACGCGTCGGTACGGTAGAAACCTGACCGAGGGAAAAGAAAAAGAACAAAAGAAAGAGAGAGAGAGAGAGAGAGAGAGAGAGAGAAAAAGAGAGCGAAGAAGGGCGGGGGAAGTAGATAAGAAGACAAAAGTTGTGCAGCCGCGAACTCGGTGAACTTTTACATACTTGGACAATAAATATACAGTCAGCTACCGGGAGAGACGCTGGTGCTCCGCTGGACCGGATAAAATGTTGTCCTGTTTACTCCAGTTCGCCCTCTAAACTCAGTTCTTTTTATATTTCTATTTTTCCCTCTCCCTCTCCCGTTGCCTCATCCTCTGACTGAGTTCGTGCCTCGCATCGCCTCGCCTCGCGTCTTCATCTCTTTCTATTGGGAGTCCGCAGTCTCTCGAATGAGACCGGGGTCCGCCGTCCGTCCGTTCTGGTCCGTCCGGTGGTCCGTCCGGCGGCCCCCAGGTTTCCAAGAACGCATCTACATCTCGGCGGAACGGACCAAATATTTTTATACTTCTAGTTATAGGCGCGGGCGCGCGCTCGCGGTATGAAAAAAAAGAGAGAGAGAGAGAGAGAGAGAAAAAAAAAGAGGAAAAACCGTTATCGCTATTTTCGTACCGATCATACACTTATAACATGAGAGAGAACGGGTAGAACGCATCAGAGAAAACAGTCAACGCGACGTCGCCGCCCGCCTTGTCTCCGTGGGAATAAATGGATATAATATAATATGTAATATCCTATGTATGTCTGTATGTATGGTATGTACCACATAATATAAGATAGATATATACGTGGGTACGAGATATATATATATGTATACATACATACGTACAACTTTACGGAAACTAGATTCGCGAAATTTATAATTATTCACTTTTTTTCTCGCCAAATACATAATGATACATCATTTGTTTTACTCCCATGTATTTCGTCGATTCGTGTACATGAGGACAGTTTTCGACAGTCTCCGTGAAAAAACCAGAATTATATTGTTGTTAGAGGTGTAGGTATATACATACAACCCTATATCTACGTACCTAGATAGTATAACATAGTATCAAAATTCGTAACATTAACAAATTTTCGACCAGATTCTTTGACAAAACAAAAAAATACATAAATAAATAAAAAATATGTTATCGTGTATGAGTATATGTTTATATATGTAATATAATATAATGTATAACAGCGATACGTTTGTCTCGTTAATATCAATCTTTACGATCGCAGCTTATTATAACAAACAAGTATGTCACACGTACATACATACCTATATATACCAGATATATATATATTTGTATATATGTGTGCATCAGATTACGGAAAGTTCCATTTGCGCAATTTTTGGTTTACCTATCTACCTACCTAACCTACCTACAAATAAAAACAGGGGAATAAAAGTTCCAGGTAATTAGGACCGAGATTCAAATCGGCAATGTTGTTTCCTTTAGGTCAAAGGATCAATCGTCATTAATCGACTAAGTTTTGGTGTTTTTGATTTATTTATAATCACAATTTTTTCTTGCTAATCTCTCTCTTTCGCGAGACAGAGCGATGACTTATGAGGACGAAGTTAGTTCACGAACGTTAACGCAACATAGTCTGCACGAACAATGTGTACACATACCTGATCACCGCTGTTTCGACGCACGAAACGTTTATCGTAGTAAAAAATGTCACTTTTCCGATGAAAATAATTCGCGAATCCCCCCGTATCGTCGAAGAGTCGAGAATCCGTTTTCATGAGAAAAAATATGAAAAAAAATTACATTTTTGTTTTGTATGTGTGTGTGCGTGTTTTTTTTCTTGTTTTTTGTTTTCTCCCGAAAACGTTTGCGGTATCAGAACAGCTGATATTGATATTGTTCGTGTTCTTCTCGCGTCAACGCGTCGGGTATAATCACTTCAGTCTACGAAACTTGTAATCTAGTCAAGGAACGACAACGGCAAAATGGAAAAAAAAAAGAAGAAGACTTTCTATGAGAAAAGGTTCGAACTGAAAATCAAAATTTGATAAACGAATGGACGATCGATGCAGGTGCGGTGAAATATGAGGATAGAATATGTACTCGGTTCACTTCGTTGTGAAGGAATTCAAGCGGTCCGGTTCGCAGGTGAATTGCCTAGTTAATTGATATACGAGTGCAGGTTAGGTAGGCAGGTAGGTAGGTTGGCTAGGACCTCCTCCTCCTCCTCCACTTTTTTTCTCTCCACTGCTCTCGACCACCGCGGGCATCGCGAGAGTTGGCCGTGACTCTGCAAGGTCCGTTAGGTTTGTTCGCGTGAGCATAATATCCCTCCACTCTATATAGTTATACCCTATACCTAATATATATATATAAGGTATCCTTCTTGATATACAACCGCCAGACGCCAATATTACGTCTCACCGCGTCTTCTTATTTACAATGAATAGATAGATAGATAGACGGAAAGATAGATATACTATAGAATCTCCGAAGATAAAATAAAAATATCCCCCCCCCCCCTCTCTCCCTGCCTGCGATTTTCCGCAATATGGAATAATCATCTGCACTTCACGGTAAGAAGAGACCAAAAAAGACGAACAACGAGGAGAAGCACACCTCTCCTCTTTATTCGCAATATAACACACATGCCTGTACCTTAGAAAATTTTTACTTTGAAATAAAGAAGAGAAGAGCAGAAGAGAAGAGCGGAAGAGAAGAGGAGAGGAGAGGAGAGGAGAGGAGAGGAGAGGAGAGGAGAGGAGAGGAGAGGAGAGGAGAGGAAAGCAGAGGAGACGAGGTATAACGAATTGGTAACTGTGATGCGTAACGAGGCAGGTTGCCATGACAACTCCGTCTGACGTCATGAACTTGTTGAAAAGCATCATCCTCACCGAGTACACAGTACAGGATGATGGCGCCTATTACTACTCCAACTACTACTAATACCATTGCTACCACTACTAGATACCTTATGTATACTTGGCGTGGATTCGCTGCCGCGAATCATGATAATACACCGTCGTCGTGAGTGCGAAAAATTTGAGCCGCACGCGTTTTGTTTTTGTATTCTCCTTTTTTCTCGAATAGTACGATTCCCGGGTGACGCGCGAAACAATATTTTGCATACCTACAACAGGGTACAGGAATGAGTTATTGAGAACCGCTCGGGCACCCGATAAGACAGGATTAAATATAAAAACCCGGAGGGATTGAGGGTCTACTAGCAGTACGACGCGAGAAACCCAATACCAAAGATCGTGATTGCCACAGAACCAGAGTCGAATTCGACTTACGGTTTTATAGTGCATTCGGTGCGCATTCCCTAGATTCCAACCAACGGGAGGACGGAAAAACTAGGGAGACCGCACCGAGTGCACATTTTTTTCACCCCAAAACGCGTCATAACTGATCAAACGCCGATCGCCAACACAGTGTGAAAAAAGCGGCGCGCGTTCAAAACCAATAGCAAATAGTTCAATGCGATTTGTATAAAAGACGGTGTAATAGCCATTGTACTCCAGAAGTCTCTTACCGGACCTCCCGCACACACCTCTCCGGGAGGCTGCCGGGGAAGGCCTTGTACAAAACGATGAAGATATCCGCACCCGTAGCCTGTCGTGTATGAAATTCATTCCACCACCGAAGTCCGGGCGAGAAACTACGCTCAAACCGCGAAACATCAAAACGTCCACCAGATCACTCCGGTGGACGTTGTCAATCAACGACAACGTCGCTGGGGAGCTACCTGAAGAGACCGGTGGTTCGACTTGATCGGCCCCACCGCGCCGCCTCGCGTGACCGAGCATCAGAGTTAGCCATCACACATAATTACAGTACCTACATACGCAGAGATATTCATACATGTAATCATTGGTTGTCACAATTGTTTTGAGCTTTTACCGTCCGAAACGAGTATTTTGTGAAAAAAATCTACGGTCCCCCCACCCAAACCGACTTTCGGTCACCTCCCCCCCCCCCAAAAACGGTGAAATAAATCAGTTGCAAGAAACTCTATGAGAATTTTGTTCGCTCGGTAGGTACTTGATTAATTTCAAATTCACCATTTTTATTTCACAAATAACAAATTGTTTTTCATTTTTTTTTTTTTCTTCCTTCTTTTTAAACAAAATCAATCGTCCGTCTATCCGTTAATTCTGAATGAATTGATCAATATTCGTCCATAATTCTTAATACGCACAGTACTGTTATCATAATGAAAATTATCTATAACATTGACGACGCAGATGCAGCAACCATCTCAACGCTGCTCCGAGTGTGCAGGCGTCAAGGAATAATTTACCCAGTGTATATGAGGCGAACGAACAAATTTCCTCAGGACAGATAAAACTCGTCAACTCGTTCAATTACTTCTTGTATACTATCGAATGGCAATTTAAGTCGCTATGTCAAATGTACTACAGGAACCGTTTCGAAAACGAGAATCGTAAGTTTTCATAAACGATTTGATCGATTCTGATGAAACTTTGTGAATTTGTTGAGTACGATGGCAGAGAGTGGCCAAGTATGTTACTTTTTCAAAACGTCGATTGGATTTGATGGAAGATAAGTATTTCCTATGTTAGCCAGGTTAGATTGCCAGCCGCGACCTCGAATGCCCCTTGACAACTATGTTCGAAATTGAAGATATACATACGTGTACATTTATACACAATGTGACCGATATATACAATCTGCACAATGAGGTAGCACATCTATGGTGTACGAGTATTTGGCAAATTTAACCACTACGATCCAAAGTAATAGAACGTGTCCGTACAAATCCGGTGACTTCACGCACGAAGTTTTCCTACCTATTCAAAAACTTTCTATATATACCGTACCTATGTATTATAGATTCTATACAATGATACATAATGTGTAGCGTATGTGCACGACGACTGTTCACATTATACATCTACTCTAGGCGAGGTATACCTTTATCTAAAACAACACCTAACAACAAGTACCTATGAAGTATGAAGTATGAAGTATGAAGTATGAAGTATGAAGTATGAAGTATGAAGTATGCCCACTTCTACTATATCTAGTAAACTAAGATAACCAGATAACGGACACATTATTATCCGTGGTTACACCGGAGTGGAGTTTGGTGGTCAAGTAAGTGGCGAGTATATTAAGAGGGAGAAACGGAGAGAGGGAGGGAGGGAGGGAGGGAAGAAGTTAGCTAGCTATAGGCACGGCGATGTTGGTTGGATGGGTGGGTGGATGGATGGATGGATGGATGGATGCGGAGAATGTTCAGGCTACAATGCCCGCAGTTTGTTAATTGGCGGTTAACTGAGTGTAATTAAGTTAGCTCTCGAGAGCACGTGGGCGACACTCTGTACAAGGTTTAAACTCCTCCTGCAGAGTACAGGGAGGTGGACAGTGCAGCAATCTAAAGTTTTAAGTTTAAATTTCAAGACTTGAGGCGCTGCAATCTGATGCCACGTACGCGTGGAGACAAATTTTATACCAGAGGTAGGAATATAGGTGCCTGTACATAGATTTGTATTATAAAAAAACGATAAATTCACATTCTACCAACTCGCCGTCGTAACTTGTACCCGTATATATATACTATGTGTGAGCATAATTCGAATTCTCGTACACAATTCTGAATCAGATCGAATCGAATCGATCGAGGAAATAGCCGAACACATTAAACAAACAAACAAAATGTCCAAATTTTGAAGATGGTATATTGAAAACGTAAGATCCCCTCCACGCTCTGTCACTTTGCCCAGTCGTCGTTCGTCAGGTATATAGTCAGTACATAGTGCTGATCGGGAATCCGATGGTGGTCCATTGACCCTGATCCACAAGACGACTTGTCTCGAACAAAACGTGTGTCTTCCAGCGACGTGGTATGTACATACGTATACAGATACATACACAGATAGACGTACGTAGCTATGTATATACATGAGTATGTATTTATGTATTGTACGGGGTGAGAAAGTGAATGTGAGTTAGGGTCGCCAATCTATAGCAATATACCAACCTTATACCTAGTATGTGCCTGTGAATAGTTAATTATCCGAAACCGTTCGATATGGGATATACATAGGTATATATTTACGGTGTTACGTGTACGCGTGTCCTCGAGAAAGCGAAAGAAGAAAAAAGAGAAGTCCCTCCGATAAAATCGGGAGATCAGAGGATCAAAGAGCAATTCGAGGTGAAAACGACTGGGAGATAAACGATTCTTCAAATCGCCACCTATCTTCCCACTTCCGTTACTTCTGTGCGTTCAAATTTCTAATTTCACCGAGTACATCGATCCCATGGAATGATTATTTGACAAAAATCGCCTAAAACGAGAAATAAAGAGGATAAAAATAGAAATCGCCATTAAAAACGATGTAAAAATTAATATTTGTCAATGGAATCGTTCGTGAATTACATTCTTGCGTACACGAGCGACGTGAAATCCGCGTATAATTGTAAAACGAACTGCATGCATATACCTGTGTAATGTATGCGTATACATACATACGAGTAGAGACACGTAACGGTACAGAGTTAGGCACTCATTCGTTAAACTTTAAAGTAAACCTACGTTTAGATGCTCGCGTGCCGCCTATACGCAGAGCATATATGTGAGTAGCAGGTATCTTTATCTTCATATTTGATACGACTACGGGAGTTATCCGAGGAAGGAATATTATCCTCCTCTCGCATAAATCTATGTATGTATTATACGCTGTAGGTAGGTACGTGTACCTATATTACATGGGCGATGGAAAGAGAAAGAGAGAGGAGGACTCAGAGTGCAAGTTCGCTCGGTGCAGTATTACACATAATAACTTACCTGCGAGAGAAAACTTAGCCTGTGCTATAGGCACGCGGAGCAGGGAAAGAGGGGGAGGGGGCTAGCTAAATGTGACAGGGAATTAAAAAGCCGCGGTGTAGAATAATTAGCTAATGAATAATATAACGTGATCCGTGATTAATGCAGGTTGCTAAGCATGTAGCGGTATACGTTATCGCATTCGCAGACGCGCATGAATCATCATCGTCGTACTGGTATACCGACATAACAAACGTGTCGGACCTAAAGCCGCATCGGTATCAAGCCGAACTCGATCAAGTCTTGTAAAGTCTGACAAGTTTGAATCTCGTGAGACAAATTATTTAGTTCAGGAACCAACGCGGGGGCCATACATTCTTCTTCTGATTTTGTATCTCGGCGGCGGAATTCGGAGGCCAACACTTGCGATATTTGGCAAGATTTTTAGTCCAAACCGAAACTGCGGCTGGAGATCAGGCTGAAGTTAGCGGCCAGAGTTAGCTGCCGAACGTGCTGAACTTCTTTCAGACAGGACGACGCGGTACAGATTTTTGGGCTTCTTTGCCTCATTTTCATCGACGCGACAGCACGTTTGGCCGCCAACTCCGGCCGCTAGCTTCAGCCTCATTAGCTGGAGGGGTCCCCGACGGGTTTTTGACTAGTATCAATCCACTCGCGTACCTATATATAATAATATAGCGCGCGATTGGAAGAGAATTTCTTATACGAGCGCTTAATTCGCGAACTTATAAGTAAGTGGACAATGAATGGATTACAGATGAATGGAATCCATGCGGTCCGGTGCGATATGTATCTATGTAAATACAGTAGTATAGGACGCACGGAAGTTGTATATATTAAATAACGATACACGAAGATTTCAAGCGCGAGTACAATCACGAGGACCTTATGCAGGGTCGGAGATATGATAAAGTACAGTTTGAAGGTGCAGTGTAGTGTACCTATCACGGATGAAGATATTACAGTGAATTCTTAGGCCGCCGAGATGCCTTCTCCGCATATATTTCAAACTGATTAAATGATAAGTGATAGGTATGTACTACCTACGCTCACGTGGCTGAGCCTTCATCGGACCGATTTCGCCTACCTATAATACAGGAACTAATCATCGTCTCGGAGAGCGTATTCCCGGCAAACTGCAGCAGTACGAGTAATTTCCAATACACTATGAAGAAACCGGAATGACATAATTGCGATGTTGCAGCTGCATAAAATATGCAATGATACACACATATACAATACAGTGAACATTGCAGAGACTTTGATTTTTCATCTCATACACCGAGAAAAAAAATGTCAAATTTACATTTTCAGTGGTGAATATATGGACAGCACTTGCAGTTTGGAGTAAAATCTACAGCAATTGTGTTAAGATTTACAAAGAATTTCATCAGAGTTACAACATGTCGTGTCGAGTTAACCACAATCGGTGCAGATTTTACTCCGTACTGCAAGTGCTGTCCATATATTCACCACTGCAGAAAATGTAAATTTGACATTTTTCTTTCCGTGTGACAACCCAATTTTGCCAAATTTCCAGTACAGTTATGGTAACGTACGTTTTCATCGTTTCAAGAAGACGTCGCGAGATAATCTTTCCGAATTTTCGAACATCTCGGATGATGGTGACTAATAAAACTGAGACGATAATTTCCCATCAATCATTTACAGAACGATGTATGTATATAATAGCCGGATACCCGGATACCCCGGGCCGGCGCGGCCCGATCGTGAGCTGCAAAGTAGATGAAACGCGTCCCTCACCCGCGTCTGATGTAAACATCCACAGGTGGTCGTTGTGGGGGCTAGACGCGGCGATGGCCGGAGAGTTTCCTCGCCGCGTCAACCCTCTCGGGGCAGAGCGGTGGCAGGATGGATTGGTCGCGTGTTCCCCTTATACCAACTCATTGAGACAGTAGCACAAGACATTATCGCCGACGTTGTTTTATGTCTGAAAATTGACCTGAGGCATAGACAGCGGCACGCGCGACGATGACCTCTACAAACTCAACCATCGGCGTCTTCCTATATTTCTTTTCGCCCTTTAGTTTGAAATTACATATTTTGTTTGTTTGTTTGTTTTTTTGTTTTTTTTTTACCTTACCTCTCTAATCTTGCGCATGTACCTAATGCGTTTGAAGTTGGTGCGGGTCCTGTTTCTCGACGATCGAGGAACGACGAGGAACTCCAACGGTACGCGCGCGCGAAGCTTCGTATATGTTTAATATTCGAATTCAATTCCCTTCACGTTTTTCACGGTTTTTATCGAACTCACGAAATCGTAGAAAAAAAGAACAAGAACAAAAAGACAGGCAAAACGAAAAAAAACAAAAAAAAAACGAAAAACAAAATACCGATCGAAAGTCAATTCCCAGGGATAAAACATGTTCCAATATATTATTCCCATGCCGCACACGTATACTACATCCAAATTCGCAAAAATAATGACAAGGAAGAGAAAAAAATGAAAATAAAAATAAATCATTACGCAAATTCTATGTGTATACCTAGGCACCTGTGTATGCATGTATTACGTCTAATTGCAAATGTATCGTATGACTACGATGGCGTACCCCGTACGAGGAGATTCCCCTCGGCAGACAAAGAAGTATAGTACCTATCTACAGGTACACAGGGTGGGTATATCTCTCAGCAATAAAGCCTCTCACAAGATTTTTTTCTCGTTAGTCATTTTATGCTTTATCTTTCATTTTTACTCTCATTCTCTTTTCTGTATTTCCTTGTTCTCTTTTCTTTTTTTTTTTTTTTTTCTTTTTTTGTCGTTGCTCGTTTTGTAATATAACAGGGTACCGCCGTGCTGCTGTCCTGATCCGCGTTTTTGCAGGAATAAATATATATATATATATGTGTGTAAACCTCTGTATGCATAATACAAGAGGGACGTAGATTTAGGTAGCATGAATATATCTATACCACCTATACACATCTTTCAATACGTTCGATTGTCAGTTTCTCGTAAGTAAGTAAGTACGCCCACGAGATGAAATGTTCTCTCTGTCTGACACTCTTGTCATGGCAGGTCGTGTATCTTGGAAATCTTCTGCGTTCCGGAAAGACGAGAGATCGGGAATATACTGTCAGATGTTGATGCAGTAACTATATATGGAATGTGTCCGTATAGGTACGTGTGTAAATCAGTTCATCGATATTTCTCTGCTCCGCATCATTGCCAAAAAATTTTCTCGTACGTTTGACCAGCAGTCACTATGACAATCGTCCCCTGACATTCCCATAGTTTTCTTTTCGTATTTTTTCCTGCTTCTCTCTCTCTCTCTCCGCCTTCGGGTAGATTAGAAATTCTAAGTGCATGGTGTTCGGCCTGCTGGTATGTGTCTCTTACGGTTAGAATCACCTCCGAAGAAGTTATAGAGCGTGACAATAAATATGTTCACGTGCAGGTATAGGTAGGTACTACAATACGGTCAAGTTCCGTTGTCTGTTTCGTTTCTTTCTCTTCTTAACTTCTGTTTCATTGTTTTCTTCATCCTACCTCGGACAGTGTGTCCTACACCGCCTCGGCTCCTCGTACAGTTTATCTCATCTCAACGTGTCAGGGTGTTACCGCCGCGCTTCCTTCCACCTGAACCGCGAAACTAACCATGTTTTGGTCCGTGCAGGTTCACATCAGTTCACGGGAGTCTCCTACTCGAATTCGTCGTCCCCGGGTCGAGGGTTGGAGCTGCGGCAGAGCCAGCCCGGCAGCTAGTGGATAGTGATGGCTATAGTGCCGGTTGGTGGCTGGTAGCTGGTGGCTCCAGAAGAGAAATGAAGAGAAGAGAAGAGAAGAGAAGAGAAGAGAAGAGGAGGGCGCAGAAGAGCGCGCGACCGTCCGCGGCTAGATAGACGGAAGCGGTTGGTCGGTCGGTTGGTCTGTCGGTCGGTCGGTCGGTCGGTCGGTCGGTCGGTGGTTCTGCGGTAGCCATGGCAACCCGCCGCCACCGCTCGATGTAATTATTTGAAAAACGCCCGCCGCAGTCCCCCAACCCTCAAGCCCCAGCCCCCAAACCCCGACGGTTTCCTCTCCCTCGTACTTCTCCACCTTCAACCCCCGATCCCAGAGTCGTTGCTGAGGGACAAAACGGAGGAGAGGGAACTGGGAACGAGAAGAGAACCGGAACGAAGGCGGGAGGGGGGGGGGGGGGGGGGCGAAGAGGTACAGCTTCCGTCAAGAGTAAAACTGTACGATGTTAGAAGTTTAGAAATGTTAAAAAATTTCAGATTTTTCCATTTTGTTTCCTCCTAGCAAAACCATAAAAATTCTCCTTCTCGTCAAAATCTTCGAACCATGGTAACGAAAATCGAATGAAGACGAACCTAGGTACTGTCAGGTGTATCAATCACGAGGTTGAAAACCCGAGAGAGATGGATGTGACGACGCGAAAAGAGAGAAAATGAAAACATCTCTCTCTCGAGAGAGAGAGATAGATAGAGAGAGAGATAGATGTAAAGAAGACTTTGACCGGCATACGGTTGTTTTATGTGAAACAACGTAGAATAGCCTATAGTCAGGCTATATAAGAGACTCTGAAGACGAGAGAAGACGAGAAAGGCGATGCTCACTTGTTGCTTGCACACGACTAATTGCCAAGTAATTGCCTCTACTCCTCCGCGAAAACCCCTTCGTCGCTCTGATGCTTCGCTATAGTAGATTATAGGTATGGTGTAACACTACGTGGTATGCGTATAAACTTTACCCCACTATGATATTTTCCATTGTCTAGCACAATATCCCGTAGATTTTAAACATAAAATCGCGATCAATTTGATTTCTTTTAGTTTTTACAATTTCATTTTTCTTCGTTCTATCAACTTCCACCGAATAGTCTCCAATATA
Organism: Phymatocera aterrima; assembly: GCA_963170745.1. Lineage (NCBI taxonomy): Eukaryota > Metazoa > Arthropoda > Insecta > Hymenoptera > Tenthredinidae > Phymatocera > Phymatocera aterrima. The sequence continues at coordinate 19,478,283 of OY720660.1, forward strand.
TATACATAGAAAACGATTTTTGTTTTAATATATATATAATTTTGTCATAAATGAGAAGAAAGAAACCTGCAGATATCCGCACTCGACTAATCCAATGAGACTGAAAATTTAGAAACGTTCAGGCACAAAACAAGAAAACATAACACCGGCTAAAATTTGTCGACGAAAAAAAAAAACTGCATTCGTTTCCCCGCCATTTTGCCGATTTCACCGGAAACAAAAAAAAACAACAAAAAGTGGAGAATTTTCTTCGTCGACAAATTTCAACCGATATTATTATTATTATTATTATTATTATTTTCATTCTCTTGCCCTAACGTTATGAACATTCGGCCTCGCATCGGTACGCATAGATTATATATCTACGAATAACTTTCGGAACAACAATTAGCACGCAGTTGAACTTAAAATTATCTTTCGCAAGGAGAGAATGTAACGCCGGCGATTTCTCGGTTGCCGCAAATATTTTAATTTCCCAAAATTTTCACCGGTTTCCAGCGCATCCGCGGACGGTTGATATGTATAGGTATACGCGCATAGGTATATTCATAGCGTAGGTTCAACGAAACGAGAACTACATACGAATTCTTTATGGTTTGCGCCATTCCATCGCGTACACAAATATAGTCATAGGTATACGCGTCTCATTCATGCGTGCTCCATTATTTACAGATAATTCAATATATATGCTTCGGTTTTTTTCGTTTTTCAAATTTTATTGTACAAAAATTGTCTCTTCGATAGCGGAAGATATGAAGAAAAACAAAAAAATAAAATAAAATAACAACAACAACAAACAAAATCGAAAATACAAAAAACTCAACAAACATGTCTCCTGAACAATGACAATATACCAACTAGAATGGAATCGACGATTTGATAGCTATATTTCCGCAGCTTTAGGTACAATTGAAATTTGCCAAAAGTATTTAAAAATTCGTGTAAACCCCGCTTCGAGGCTTGAATCGAAGATATTTTCAAATTACAGGATCAAATTTTGCCCGGCGTATATAACGTCTTGAAAATTATTTTTTCGAATGTTCAATATTGATTGCAATAAAAGCATCCAGGTAGGTACTCCGTGTTTCAAGAAATCGTGCGGATCCAAATTTCCTCAAGTGGTCAATCTTCATTTCGTACATATATTTGAATATGATACGAATAATTACATATTATGACAGACTTTAACTCTTCTTGTGTGTTCTTCATTTCTGGTATTCTTTAACATTCGCCGATCTGAATTTGTTCAAGTTCAAATTCAAACTTTTATACTTTATTTATTCATTCACTGTGCACCTGTGTATCCACGTATCATATATATATATATATATACATATATATAAATATATATATGTAGGTATACACATACATACCGACGTGACGCGAATCAACGTTTCGTCAACATTTGATCAATTTTAATTTTCACAATATGTAAATAAAAAACATACATATAGATACAGGTATCTGTATATGTAACGGCTACATAGATGTATACATAATATAGTGCAACGCATGAACACGATAGATCCATGCTGCAGTTGTCGTATGGGTAGCGTGACTTATCGCAATCCAACGATCTTACGCTTTGTACAAACTATTCGTTATATATATACCAACTAACCACCGAGTCGAAATTGACAAGCTTCTCTACCTGTCGAACAACCTGTAAATTCTTCAATTTTGCAATCATATAAATCAAATATTAGACCGCACCTACGATTTACTCCAATATACTCCTCCAGTATATAAAAATAAAAAAGCTACAGAAGGACATACGTATATAATATATATATATATATATATATAACCTAGATTGAGGAGGAAACAAACGAGACATTTCTTTTCTCTTTCGTCTCACACGATTTTTCTATACTAGTTTCCCCTTCGGCTTTTCCGTCCTCATCGTTTCGTACCTGTATGGTATACCCTGCACCATATCCTCGAAACAAGAAATTCAATCGCGGCGCGTCAGTTCGAGATCGAAGGGCTTATGAATCGAGTACAATCTGATAGTTATCGAGCGTGTAGGTCGTGTATACATATAGTACATGCAATATACGCATGTAGAGGTATATATACAGGACAAAAACCCTACAAATGAAAATGAGTCACCCCCTCCTGCAAAAGGAGTGTCGCACACAACACAATGAGACATCTGGTCTTCCTCCCTCCTCCCTTTCATCGTGCAGCAGCCAAAAAATGACAGGGTACCTTGTATAAGGGTTATACATGCATTACCCGCCATTTTATTCGCTAGGTATACATACAGTCAGAATTATTACGTCGCATATGTATCAAGTGGAAATACTATCGAGAATAAAAATCAATATTGTATAGGTACATGCATATACTCGTACACATATTGGAAAATGAAAGATCGTTTGCACGCAATAAGATCGTGAATTTGAGCATTTTTTACTTTCACTCGCACAGAACAAAAATCTTGCAAGGAAAGGAAAAGAAAAACCAGAAGAATGCAAAAAATCGTTGAACATCCGTCACGATGTTTTGTCCGTAGGTATGTATCAACCACAGACATCCGGTTTTTTGACTTCACGCGATTCGTCTTACGTGTATGTACTACATACATCCATACCATACTACATACGTATATGCATACCTATATTCCGCGTACAATATACAATCTATATCTAGCAGGTTACATATCGTGGAAATTTTCTTATCGGTTTGGCGCTTTCGCAGCAGGCGACACCAAGCGGTAGCTAGTTACAACCAGCGATACTGAAAAATCTACCTCAATTCCGCAGGTCCCCGTCGGTATCGAATATACCTATATTATTATCGTAGGTATACATACTATACAATATTTAGAGGAACGGTGACGAACGACAATATACGGGGGCGCAGGTATACAAATTTACTATACACAAATGCATACAGGGTGAATTCCTACCGCCTAGCCTGCCGAAAACTCGGAGTAGCGTTTAGGCGGCCGCAAAACCTGCGTCGTCCAATTTTTGTCGTTCTTATTGTTAGCCAATCAGAAAATCGAAAAGGACTGAAACAATTGCCGTTTCGGGCTCGCGGCCACCTCAACGCTACTCCGAGTGTTCAGTCGTAAGGAATTTTCTCTGTATGTATGTGTACCCACAGGTATATACATACTATGTACAAAATGGGGAACAGGTTTCCTACATAATATCCATGGAGTAAAAAATGTCTGTAGAAAGAAAATAGAGTAGAGTAGTTTCATCTATACGACATACGAGTATAGCTGCAGCGGCCTTATTATTATTGACGGTGTTGAAAATTTGTATGGTCAAAAATTCTATATTATGCCCGCGCGCATATGATACAGTGTTTTATACTAAAAAATAAAGCCCCGAGAAAGAAAGAGAGAGAGAGAGAGAGAGAGAGAGAGAGTAGCTGCATACGTATATGCAAAACCTACTCATTGAATCATGATTGACCGAAAACTGATGGTAATTGTGGCTGTGGCGCGGTGGTCATCAATTAATTACAGAAAAGAAAAAAAAACACGAAAACCCCAAAAAGTATAGAAGAAAATTGTAATCGTGCAATTATGGTAACGAGTTGTGACGTTCAACGGATATTGTCGCAATTCGCACGATTTCAATCTGATTTTATACTTTGCAACGTCGACGTTGGTCGTACGACGAAACTGAAATCGCGAACAACAATATCGGCTGCTGAAATTCGTCCGCGAAAAAAAAAACTTTCCAAATTATTGTTTTTTTATTTTCTTGTTTTCTTACCGATTTCGGAAATCTGCCCAACGCCCGGTAAGAACAAATACGATAATTTTTCTTCATCTACAATCCTCACTCGATTCTATTTTTTCCATTTTTGTTCCGTTAAGTACTATAAATTTCGACCCAATCCGAACAACCGATTTTTGTACGTAGGCGGTAGTAGGTAAGTACAGATAAATGCTCCTAGATCACGAAAAGCTCTCTGAAATTCTTCTGTCCCCACTCTTCTCGTCGAGACTGTTGAGAGATAAGAAGAGAGAAAAAAAATTTCACAAAACCCCCATAAACGAAGGTAAAACCGGAGAGAGTCGGAAAAGCAGTTTATCTTTGTATCGTATATATACATTAGGGCGTTCGTTATTTGGGATTTGGTCGAAATCAAAGTTCCTGAGTAGAAAAACTGTTGCAAAATAATAAAAATAATGGATAAAAAAAAAAAAGAATCCAGAATTATTCCAGATTTTTATTTTAACGCTAGATATGGCGCCCCACGGCACTCGAAATTTCCCACTCAAAATAGACGGGTTTTCAGAATGTTCATCAGGGCTCTAATTTATCCCTATGCTCAGTATGCGCGAAGAAATCACGAACTGCGGCAATTCACTATCACCAAATACAATCTCTTCTCGAGGAATAACAAAAGAAGAAAAACAAAAAAATGTGCAACAATTCGCACAAAGCCGAAAAAAAAATTCAATCAAATGTACAACCCCGCCGTTCCGATGGAGTTGTACATTTTTTGTGTTTTTCGTTTTTCCTCGGAAGGAGGTTGTATTTGTCAGTGAATTAATTCCGACAGTTTGTGATTTCTTCGTGTATATACATACTGAGCATAGAGATACCCAAATCAAAATCCTGAACATTGTGGAGATCCATGTATTTCGAATGGGAAATTTCGAGTCCCGTGGGGCGCCATCTAGCGTCAGAATAAAAATCTGAAAAAATTCCGGGATATTTCTTTTTCAAATTCTTTTGAAACAGTTTCTCTACTTAGGAACTTCGATTTCAACTGAAGCCCAGATAACGAACGCCATGACACACATAGCGTGAACCATGAAGGTATGTGTGTACGTCTGAACTTGGCGAGGCACTAACGAAGCATGTTTTAACACAATTCTGGGACATGTACGGTGCTTTAAAATGATAAACTTTTCCATAGGTACGTAGTACTGTATATAATAGAATACAGGTACACCTTTGTAGTATATATACGGTCAAACTGCCGAGGTTAGGAATAATATTCATTATTTACCGTTTGAATTTATGCTCCAGGTACATGATAAAGTATATAGATCAGATGCCACAAATTATAATAATGGACGCGTGCGCCACTGACTTTTTGCATTCTCTTTCCCATAATCAGTATAATAAATGAAAATAGACAAACCATAATTAACAAGTAATGACAAGAACGAATTTTCCTCAATTTTCAAAATACCTCCAGAATTATTTCTTTCTTTCTTCTCATTTCTATGTATTATGTAGATATTGGAGTATAGGTATATATACATGCAGGGATACTTATGCATGTCGCGGATTATGGCAAGACACTTTATAGGGTTGATTTTGACCCAATTATATGAAATACCGATATAGGAGTGCATATACATATATAAATACATATATACCTAGCTACGCGTTGGGGCTGTAGCAACCGAGAAAAAAAAAATGCAGCGATTTCATATATGTATATACCTACAAAAAAAAACTAGGTTCTTAGCATACAAACTTCTTTCCGACTCATAGGTATTCAAATTTTTTCCACACCGAGCGCGAATCTACGATCTCAGATTTGGTAGGTATATAGGTGTATATGTATATGTGTACATGCATACATATATAGAAAACACGGGATGAGGGGATATATACGGGAGAGGGGGGTGACGGGGCGGAATAGTAGAAGGAAAGCAAGGGAGAACCGGGGGCTTAGGTACACCGTACCATGCTAAAGGGTGGATATAGAGAGAAGGAGAAAGAAAGATATACCCAGAGAGAGAGAAAGAGAGAAAGAGAGAGAGAGAGAGAGAGATGAGAAGGAAAGGGGAAAGGGGAAAGGAGGAAAAGGGAGGATAATTCCACGGCTAAATATCGGTAAAAATCAATACTATCTCTCCCTCTCAACCCCCTGGTATAGGTACATACATCCACGTACATAATATTACATATATACAATATAAGTCGTCATACCTATGTATTCATAAGCACAAACGTACGTATGTATAACATATATATTTTTCATTTTCTCATAGTAATACGAGTGCTGAGTGGTAAAGAGAGCGTGAATTTGAAATACCCAATTTTGTACGTATAAATACGTACGAAAATTTTGTATAAACTATTACAAGACGCGAGGCTGATATTTCAACGCATCTTGAAGCAGGGAAATGATGGAAACGCAACAACAGCTGTTCCAGTCAGAAATCGTTTGAAAATTGCATTTTTCATGACGTTCACGGCGGCGAAACAGCTGATATTATTTCTCGTCATTTTTCTTGCTCCAACATATAACGCTATACCTATACGTTATAAACTTCAGCCTCGCATGTTTTGCAAATGAATTGAATCCCCTCCGCTTTGGCGATAAACGCGCGTTCGACAAACGAGTTTCAAAAAAATTGCTGCCGCGGGATGATGAAAGATTAGGTATAATAAGTTAGACGAAATTGAACGAAATTATTTGTGAGCTGATTTGAAATTTCGAGTGCCTGCCTTCGTTGGTATAGTATTTCATTGCAATGATTCACGTATTATAGCCTCAAGTATCCAAGAGCGGGAGTAAATACTTTCTTTTCATTTCCCTTCAGAATTCGTATGCGTATAAGATCCCCAATTGTTTTTAGTTTTTATCCTGTATCTATAGCGAATAAATCTCGACAAAGAAAAAATGATGAAACGATAAGAAGAAGAAAGTATCTCGTCGCTAAGATTTTGGCATTTGGTTCCGCACGCGAGGATGTCGAGTGTAAACGAGGGTGGAGGTGAAGGTGGTGGACGAACAGACGAACGCACAACGCGGCGATCCTCTACTACTATACCCAGAGCGAAGTAGCTGAGGAGGAGAAGAAGAAAAGAGAAGGAGGGCAAAAGTCCGCAGAGGTTCCCAATCAATCTTCACCTATATCCAATTCAATATTATATGAAGAATGTCTTCACTTAAATTCTCTAGCGCGATTTGACTACTAATACTAATACTACTACTACTACGCCTGCTACTATATAGTTAACGTGGTAAAAACTATGTTATTTCGGTGTCAAAAATTCGTATCCCAATAATCATTATATGTATGTACACGTTTATGGGAATTTTTTATTTTCGACAGCTGAAAACGGGAAACCATTGTTTTCCATAAATCTGAAAAGACGTATAGGCAGGTGACCGTTCGGTTTAGAATCGACCGAGATCCACGACAAGGTTTCGTTGTATTTTTCGTTTTGTTTGATTAATTTTTGAAGATTAATGAAAACTGTCTACAATAAAATCGATATAAACACCGATCGCAACTACACGCCTAACTAAATATCAAAACGCACGAACCAACCATATCAAACGTTGAGTCAAAATTGGACCCAACAAAAAAAAAAAACCATCATAAACTGAAAGGTTGAGCAAAAATTGAAATAATAAATGGAAAACAAACATCAGGTCGTAGATATAATGGTGAAGAAGCAGAAAGACGAAAAAGCAATTAATAAATTTGGAAAAAAGAAACCAACGAAAAAATTAGTAAATTGTACACGGCTAAATTTCAGATAAAAAGTTGATAGTTCAGAGGAAAAAATAAACGAAAGAAAAATCATAAAAGAATGAAAAACAAAATCTTTGAAACACATATTACATGAGAACCATTGTCTTCCCTCTGTAACATGGGGTGGTCGGGTGAGGTTTTAGGGGGTGAAGAAGAGAGAGGTGCAGAGGAAAGGGAGCGCATAGGAAAGAGGGAAGAGGGGGTTGGGTCGCGTACAGTCGCGTAGAAAAATATTATCGCCTTCCCTTCGTAGCGAGAAGAAGAGGTACAAGCGGTGCTAAAAGTAATTCCCAGAGACAGATGTTTTTTTGTTCGCTTAGTTATTATTCTTCTCATTTCCACTTTCATTCGAGATTCGACGTCGATAATACGCAAAATCGGCGCCCCCCCCCCCCCCCCGCACCACCCCTTCGCCCTAACCAAATGAAGAATTCTTGTTCATCGAAAAATATCGGCAAATATTCATTTTCACGTCTGGATTTTGTTGCGTGAACCTGAGCCACGTGTTTTTATACTATATGAAATCACGTCGAAAAATGTCGTATACCTAGCAGCAGCAGTAAATACTACCTGCACCTCTATATATATATATATATATTTGTTAATTGAGACGAATCTCCGCCGTGCAACGCAATGCCATGCCATGCCATGCCATGCCGGTCCGGTTTGACCGCACGCAAGACTTTTCGGGGTTATCACAACAAGAATGCGGACCCCGAACGGACGAACCACTCGCGCGGGGTTGTTCACAAGCAATAAATAACATTCGCTTCGTTCGGATGTATATATATACCTACTCTGCAGCGGTACAAATATGTATACCTGATGTGTCTAGGTAAAGGTATAGGGTACCACCTCCGTTTCGCTACCTCCTACCTACATATACATCTCGACGCATATATAATCATAATGAGCACATGGACACGCGTGTTTAATGTGAGGGCGCAGTATTTTTTACTTGCATTTTTTGTTATTCTTTCTCTTACTTGTCTTTTCGTAAGCTTCTCTCCTGACGTATAATGTATATGAGTACGTCGTGTATAATGTATAGCAATCAAGAAATGTACGATTCACGATATGAGTCAACGTGTCTCTCACAACTATACCTATATGCATACGTATAGTAAGTCGTACGGAATATCGGTTGTTTTTTTTTTTTTTTTTTTGTCATCAATAAAGAACACGTTTAACATTTTACGGTTTCAAAATTCTATAAGATTATATTATAAAAGAGAAAGAGAAATCGTTTGATTTAAATTATATACGAGGACGATGATCGCCGTCTCTAAAGTGCTCGTAAATTAAGAATATCTTTATTTATGCAAGGTATAGGTATCATACCCAAGTATGTTATAAGTATATTATTATAACATCTGCTTCGAATGAGTGCTAATCATCTATTATACCAATATTATTCGCGTGTGATAATATAAGGAAGGAGATTGCTTCGGGAGCAGAGTGTATTTAAACACATCATATAGATAGCAAGAAACTCTAATATATCGTAGATATTGACAGCTTAAGTAATAACGATAAAAACAACAACAAAAAAACTGTTTTAGATACGACAATAAATTTTCTTCTTTCAAACAGATTAAGTACTCTCATTTGTAATATTTTACGATTTCATGATTAGTTATGTTTCTGCATTCAATAGAAACTATGAAACAACGTTATAGTAGAACTAAGTCCAATATAGTACAACAAAACTTTGAATAATGAATGACAATTTCATTGAAAATTAGAATTTATCAATAATTTCTCGAACGTTGAGAATTCCATTTTCTGTACAAGTTTAAACATCGAATTTTCGATTTTAAAAGGTGAACGAAGAGTTTCAAATTTGTTGGAAGTTTGTAGGCACTGATGTATATTTTTTTTTTTTTTTTCTCTGTTTTGTTATTTCAGATTGCTATCATGTATTTCGAGTAATCGAAAATTATGCACAGCAATCCTCTCGTTTTGTGATAATCAAATATTTTCAGTTCAATTATCTCTACTACTTTTGTTATAGGAGAAGATCAATATGTCTTCCAAGTTATTCCATCCCTGAGAAGAATTTTCAACCCAAATAAGAAACGAAACTCTCACCCGATAAATACAAGTACGTACCAGAAATCTTTCAGAGTCGAAAAAAAAAAACAACGAAAATGTTTGATATTTTCGAAATTTCGGTATTCACATACAATTTTCTAAATAAAAATGTAACTTTCACCCTATCGATAGATTCACCCCCTAAGAGAAAAACAATGACGACACCACGATCACGAAGTGCGAATTGCCAAACGCTCACGAAGAAGAAACTGTAATACAATCAATCTCGCTCACATCGCTTGTTGGATCCGAGGAAATGAATGAAAACAAAAAATGAGAATTGAATAAAATGAATGTATCAAAACTCACCCTTGATCCATCCTGTCGACCGGTCCACCGGGTCCCATCAAACCAGGATGTCCAGGTCCCATAGGACCACCCATAGGATGCCCACCGGGTCCGAACGGACTTCCAGGCGGCATGCCATACTGAGGTCCTCCAAAAGGTTGTCCAGGCGATGCAAAATGGGGATTACCAGCACCAGGGGGGACAAACGGAGGTCCGGACGAGCCCGGTCGTCCAACAAACTGCGGAGGACCACCAGAAGGAGAACCGAATGGACTGGGACCGGGGCCATTATAAGGTGGTCCTGAATTGTTCGGTGGGGGCGGAAACCCGGAAGAATTAGGGGGCGGCACTGGACCCGGAGTAGAGGAACCGCTAGGCGCGGGTGACGCGGTATATTGAGGCGTTCCAGAGCCCGGAGGAGGCCCTTGATAAGACGGAGCCCCCGCCGGACTGCCCGCTCCACCAGGGAACGGGCTTGGGCCCTGAAAACCTCCCGTATTGCTGGGTGGACCTCCTGAATTATTATAAGGCCCCGAACCCGGGCCTGGACCTTGACCGACTGAGTTTGGCGTATAGGGCGAAGCCTCTGATCCGGGCGGCGGGCCCTTCCAGGAGGCAGGAGTCCCTGGGTCCTCCAGTGTGGTGGTGGCAGCCAGTGGTGTATTTAGGCGGCTACAGCCTGGAATAAAAAATCAAGATTGTTAGATGCTGTTGATTTTTGCGTTGACTGATAATCGTTGCATCATATAGGAATCGAACATGGAAAGGAAACTAAATAAGTGTAGTTCTACAAAAAAGGAAATGTTCCCTTCGCATTAGAAATCGGAAAAAGTCTCTCAAAAATCCGATCCAAAGTTTCACGCTTAAGTGAATATCGACATAAAATCTATTCCGGGTATTTAGAACGTTGCGATTAATGGTTGAGCAGATTTTAAAGCAAAGTAGTACAGATTCTTGGATTATTGGCATTTTAATCTCAGGTTTTTATTTTTGTTATGTTACGAGGCGGATATTGATTACAGCTGAATTTAGGATGAATGTGATAGTGACGCGAGCGATTATGTAGATTCAGATTGATTTTATGAAGTCGAAACTCAGAAAACGTCAATCGGCGGTATGAGAATTTCAGTATTGTTTAGTACCTAGTTTCATTACGGAGTCGATAGCGATCAGACTTGAAATTGAAGTTTAGAAGATGATTGTGTAGATTTAGCGCTCTATCGAAGAGGAAAACCCGAAAAATTGTTCAAGGAGTAATTTGAAAGCCTCTGTATGTTTGCCTTCGAATGCGGAGTTTATAATAACGATACGTGGAATTGAATCTAATATCAAAAATACACAATATCATCAGTTCGGTGGTCTGTTCAATTGAGAAATAAAAAAATACTTCCATTAACTGCATGACAATTACATCAAGCTCGTTAAGTTATCTCAGAATTTGCTTCCCGAGACTATCAAATTATTATCAAGAGGTTCCGAAAACCTTCGAAGGAATATATCATTCAGGTTAACTATACAAGCTCTGAATTCTAGAATTTCAAGAGTGTTCGTAATGAATAATATTATTGAAAGTAAAAAGAACTATAGTAAATCATCAGTAACGCCAGTAAAATATCAAATTCAAGTTCAAGCGCCGAAACAAAATGATAAGAGAAAAGACCTCGGAGAAGACGCAACGTCTAAAATACAAAATAGAGTAAGACCAGATTCTAAGTCGTGGTTTATAATTCAATTCTTTGAAATCTGAGCTGCTCGGTGAGTATATTAATAATAACTTTCAACAGATATGTTAAAATTTTATTTCAGAGCATCAAGCCGGTCGACGATCAACTTGATAGGAAACAAGCGTACGTATGTCCTACCGATACTTTTCAATTCACACGAAATGTGCCGTCGATGATAAGAAAGCTAAAATTCCAACAAATGAAATAAACTGCAGTCAAAAATTAAGCGAAAAATGAAAGCCGAAGCGCGGTGAGAAATCTATAAATGTTATTTCACACACATAATAATTGATGAATGATAATCTTCAGAGGGGTGAATTTTGTAACCTTGACGCAATAAATTGACAAAATTATCAACTGTTTGGACAGCGCAATGTTTGAGCAAAAACTAACGCAGCAAAACCATACAGCAAAATATCAGGCGCCTCACCGGCGCAGGCTGTTTTCTGAATGAGCGCCTGATTTTTAGTAAAGAGGTTTCAGGGTCGAAACAGTGGATATTATCTTCTGTATTTTTATTACGTCCAAGTTATAAACCTCAGCTTGATCGATCAACTTTGCTAACGGAGAGCATTCTCACGGCGTTAATTTAGGTTAACCTCAAATTCAAATTTCGAACTCCTTTGCACCATTAGAAATTTCAGACGTTATAAGAATGAGAAAACTGAATAACGAGTGGAAAGAACTGAAGAGCGATGTGGATGAAAGTGTTTAAAAATACCAAAATAGAAGATAAAAGTACGATGCGAAATCTGCGGGAAATTAAGAAAGGAAAAAAAACGAATAATTAGAATGAAAAAGAGAAAGCCGATGCTAATTTTATTTGATTTTTTATATATAAAACAAGAATCACCATTATTTGTTCCATTCGCCTTCATTATTCGGTCAGCAATGGATTCATCCCGTAAATTTAGAGTCTATGATTTCGGATTGAAAGCATATATATTATAAGTTAACACAAAAGTGTTTATTTACGATCGGAATCTTCGGAGAAGAATAGAGGTTATGGTACCGGCGACCTAACCTCGAAATAGACGACGAATACTTTTACCACACGAAATACTTCCCGTACACTTGAAAATTTATACTATTATTAAAATTTTGATTTAAACATTTTTTTTTATAATTCCCTCGTAACGGGGTTTAGCTTTCCCATCAAATAAAATCTTTGATATTCGTTGAATCGATGAAAAACTAACGAATCTCATTGCCGGCATTTTTTTGTTCCTCTCTTTCTCATTTTGTCTTCCCCCCTGTCTCGTTTTTAAGATTTGTGTGTGCGCTTCTTTATTTATTTTTTTGTCTTTCTTTCTTTTTTTGTTAAGGGAGCGTTAATGAGAATAATTTTCTGTCGTTTTTGTTCTTTCGTGCTTCTCGTTCTTCTGTTTGTTATGTTTTTTCTCTTACTTTGTGATTTTCTCTTAGTTTAATCTAAACCATATACAGGTCCGTATCATCATCAACGACTCCATCACGAAATAGTTTTTAAAACAAGCACCACCACTTTTATTTCCACTCTTGTTTAATCACGGTTAATAAATTAAACGTACGTATTTTGTTTCCCACACATACTTCCCCGTAATTTTGTGCCGTTTTTCATTCATTTTTCGTTTGTTTGTTGTTCGTTCTTTTATCTGTTCGCGTCGTATTTATTTATTTGAATTTAATTTTTTTTTTTTTTTTTTTTCTTATTCTTATCGTATTGTCACGTTGCTAAAATTTACCGACATTCCAAACACATAGAGACAAGACTCCCTTAAGAGAGGGAGGGAGATGCCGAAAGTAGTAGAGAAGGCTAGAGCAGGCGAATAAGTGTAAACACCACCGTGATCAAAATACCTTCCGGGGGAAAGAAGACTCTAATACTAGATACTGTTATGTAGGAAGTACTGCCACTGGTACGAAGCTAAAAATATGATTTCTTTTTCAATACAACTATTTTCGTTGTAGATCGGAGGTAGAAGTAGAGGAAAGAGAAGAATAGGAAAATAGCAATGAAAAAATCATAATAAAGAAAATGAGAATAAATCACTGCTGCATAAAATATACATATATATACACATAATGAAAGAAATTATGCATTTTCAAGATTCAACTTATTACCAATGGGCAATTTATTTTTCGATCACGCGTAGTATAACATACTATACCTATGCATGTATATATATTATCTTGACTTGATTTGACTGACCAACACCAATAGAACAAATCAAAACAAGGGAACGGATCTCGCTGCGTGAACTTTCATAAAAGCGTATGTATGTACCGAGCGGCGAGCGGCGAGCGGCCTGAAGCCAGCAGGAGTGTCGATATTCTCGTGGTGAAAAATCGAAGCTAAATATAATATAACAATATACAGTATACGCTACTACTCTACTTTACCGTATCGTAGTCGCCTATACATAGGTATACGTATACAGAGTACATACATCCTACTTCGTACGTGACAAATATACTATGGTGAAGGGATGAAAGAGAGAATTTTATTTAGTAATAATATGGTCTGTGTGTGCGAACGAAAAAACAAAACAAAAACAAAAGACTTTTCCTCTTTTTTTTTCGGAATCTCTGTTCATGTATACGTGTGAAAAATAAACGAACGGTTGACACAATATAATATAAATGTTAGAATCACGAGGGTACGGTTACCCACCTCAAATAGACGCACGATTCCGAATTCCACATAATATCACAGTAACTAGGTATTTAAAATTCACTTGGTATTACTTTTTGGGTATTTTTTTTCTCGCCTTCGTCTCCTCTTCTTCATTCGCTAATTATATTTTCCATTCAGTATCAATTATAATATCAATAACATATTTTCATCATCATGATATTATTATACTTTTTATTTCATATCACTCGTGTATAATATATATAGTATTACAACTGGTCGGCACTTGTTTTCCACCACTCTACAGAGAATATCTTTAAGAGAAACGAAAATCACAAAAATTCAAATAAATAATAAACTTCTCTTTGATTATTAATATTATTATTATTATTTTTCATTTTTTAATAAGAATACTTTGTATTATTATTTATTTCTTCTGTTGTTGTTTTTAACTTTTTTCGTTTTCGTTTCCGTTTGTTTTCATCAATTTCAAGAAGCACTCAGGTGTAATACAAGTTGCGACGACGCATTGGTAATATTATATTGAATATGTATAATTGATATAATATATACCGTATATTATAATATATAATAATGTATATATATGATTTAAAATTTTTTATATTTTATAACATAAAACACGCACGATATTATATAAACGGCACGCACGCACGCACGCACAACAAACTTTTCGTTTTCTTGTCTCGCGCTCGGGGCCACGTGCGCCGGTCCTCACTGCGCCCAACTGTCAACTAGTAGTAGATTTCTTTTTAGGTCTTCGGCAAAAATTATCCTGCGAGAAGCCACCGAGTGCTGCCATTTTTAGCAGATGCAGTGGCGACTCTCGACGCTCCGCGGCGACGTCCGAAGGCACCACATGGCGCCCCCTCCCGCCCCGCTTACCGCAGCCCCTGCCGCTCTTTCCTACCGAGATCCTATAGTGTTGCTTAATACACACAACTTTTTCTCTCTCGCTGTCTCTCTATACCGTCAAGTTTCCACGTAAGCGCTACTGCCGAGGTAAAGGTAGATAAACGCACCCTCTCTATGTCGGAAACACGAAATATGCAGTAATCCTCACCTATGCCGATATTCTTTTATAATGTGTCATGCATGCATTCGTGTTTCTCTTCCGTATAAGAGTAATAATAACGAAAATAAAAATTGTTTTTCCCTTTTTTCTCAGATTACAGATGCAATTTTTCTAAATTAACATTCTTTGACTGTCGCAGCACTGATATATTTTTTTTCGCGTGTGTGTCCTGTGTGTGTGTGTGTGCGCGTGTGCGTGTTCTCTGAGTATATGTATGAAATACAATTACGATTTAGTATTTAAATAATATTCGTTTTTTGTTTGTTTATAGAATGAAATATCAACGTCGCCCCGCGTCGTAGAAAAAACCGTAGTCCTCGCGGAGAGCGGAGACTAGCGTTGCAACGCAACGTGCGCGGCGTCACTAGTTTCGCGTCACTAGCGCCCCGTCATATTCTTTTTATTCTGTTCATTCTCTTCATCTCTCTCTCTCGCTCTCTCTCTCTTTCTCTCTTCTTTTTTTCCCGCTTGAAAGTCTCCCATCGCGGGGACTCAACGCCGGTTGACAGTGTCACCCTAAAAATCAATAAACTTCTACTCTGAGTCCTTCCCACTCCCCGAGCTCGTGTATATGGGGGCTGGAGCAAGGGAGGATCGTCGGCGGCTGGCTGGGACATCATTTTATTAGGCAACGATGCAGCGGCCAGAGACTTTCCTGCATAGGTTCTCTGGATTTCGACCACGAATCTTGCCTCATTAAATAATTGTATAATCCATCCGAAATTTGTGAGTGTTTTCTTCGTCCCCGTTACGTTTTACTTTCTTATAACTATAACGCAGCCAAATATTTCAGCGGAGCTTGTATTTGATTGTTATCGACAATCATCGATTCATCTATATTTGTTCATTTTTTGTATCTAGTTTATCGTTGCATAGGTATATTTTACTCTTATACCGTATACATATAATATTCGTCTTACAGTCTTTCGCTCTGCTTGAAAACTGCAGTATGCACATGCCGGCGAGTATTTATCCCTGTCTTGTACATATGTACTTGGTTACAAATATTGAAATAGTTATAATAGTCGACGTGTAAATAGCAGTACTTCAGGTTCGCGTTGTTGCCCCGTTGGTTCTTGAGTTCTCCGAGTATATAATGATATAATCGCACTCGCCTGATACTATACAGTATGAGGTTTTTTTTTTGTTCATGGTCAGCCGAGAAGAAGCGAGGAGCGAGGCGCTGCGCTTGCATGGATTTTACAAAAAACGTATAGCTATACTGGCATACATGTAGGTACACATCTATAATATCCTATACCTATAGCAGCGAAACAAAACGCGCGACGGGTATACTGTATATAGATAAAATAAACAGACAGAAAATTGTGTTTCTGTTATTGTTGTTGTTGTTATGATTGTTACGTTTATCGCTAGTATGAAACAATCACGCGATGAAGATAATCGTGAGCTGCCTGAAGCAGTGCAATACCTGCAATACCAACGACTATAGAAGCCGACGCGCAATGTAAAAACACTTGCGCTTGCTTGTAACAATTCCATTTCATCCTCGCAGCTCAGGCATCATCCCATAGGAGGGAAGTAGTATGTATCTAGGTATAATATGGCGCATATACGGCCTATAGGTATAAGATATGAGTAGGTACACGGTATAGGAGTAGGAGCGTTATAAAACTCGGTATGTATGTTCTATCGTCAGACACCTGGCGCGGGTTAGTTACTCTGCAGCTCACCTCCGCCGATCGCTAAGGTTCATTTACGATTTTATAAATGTTCAGCTATACCGCAATGAATAAGAGTGGATGGAAAATGTGTAGTAATACTAGTAGCTGTAATTGTTTTTTGTACTCGTATATCAGGTATCATTGTCGGCTACATAAATAAAAATTCACTGATTTATGTACCTATACATATAAATATATTGTCGTACCTAGTATGGCGAAGAGATAGAGAATGGGAACGAATGCTTCGCGCGAGATCTCTTGTTCTTCGCGCCAGGAATTTTCTCATATATAACAAACTGAATCCTACGTGAAAACTATGACCTGCACCGTAGCACTCGGGACTTTGTCTGGAAACGTCGGTCATGGGGGAAAGGAAGAGAAGCAAAGAGTATAATATAATATAATATACCTATAATGCATGTACCTACACGTGTCAAATGCAGCCGTGCAGCGAAATTCGTTGGTCGTCGTCATCGAGTAGAATGGTTGTCAGTTTGCGATAACTCTGTTAACGAGTTATCGACCGCGTAAATTTTCCGATTATATGTATCGTCAATGAATGTCCAAGAAGAAGAAAAAGAAGGAACAAGGAAGAAATCGGTTATACAGCCGGATGAGAATCGTAACCATGTGCATGCGTATACATGGCCTGTACCCATGTAGTTGATGAACTATATGAATATTAATGAAAATAATTGTACCAAATGGAAGAGTATACCTATAGCCGCGAGTATTATACATGTAGAACATATTTCAACTTCAGCCCCATTCGGCTTAAATGTTCGAGAGAGATGACGCTGTGATAATTATACCGAATATCGCTCTAGTGTAGGTACATAAACGCTGCAGCAGAAAGCGTGATCAGTTGATCAGTTTGAATTATAAGCAAGCTAAAGTATATACTGCATATGCATGTACCTATAGTATATATATATAGGTGTGTACATAAGGCAGAAACGATCATGGATAGTATCATGCGCGTATATGTGTAGATAATAATGTATGTGCCTACTTAATTTAAGCCGTAGATAGCCGAAGGCCGCGTTCTACCTATATAGTACATAGTATATAGTACATGAAACATTGTCAGTGTGCGAATGTTTCATAGCTATTTTAATTATTTGACCTTGCGCCGACAGTTGCCACGCACTGTCCCTGCAGGCGGGGCCGCAGTTGAGCAGAGCTCGACAGCCGACGTGATGATGATGGGCGATGGCTATCTGTCTGTTCAGTCTTCGCCAATGTATAACGTTCGCCGTTTGATAACCTAATGCCGAGCACGGGGTCAGCCGATCCTCGATCATCGCGGTTCGTGCGTATGTATGTACATACATACATGCCTACGAATAACGCGACGCGGGTACGAATTTAACTCGCTTTGCCTCTTTCCGTGCTGCCGAACATATGTATGATGCTCTTGCAGAAATAGCATTTCGTTTGGCAATGAATCCTATCGTCATCCAAATCGTGTATAGGTTTACACATGTACCCCCAACTATAATCATTATTCGGCAACGTGATCGAAAACTATATATCTTCGTATCGATAGGTCACATCGGTGATTCGAAAGTTGTTCGTTTTTCTTTCTTGCATGCAGCTTATTTCATAATAATTCACAATCCTTTCCAAGCTTTTCGAGCTTCCACGGTTTCATTTTTTCTCTTTGTATTTGTCTACCTACTCTTGAGGTTGCGCAAGTAAATGCATGTGTTGCACGATACATGATATAAATAATATATGTCTGTTCCATTCAGTCACGGACTGAGGTGCTATTAAAGACGCACGAGCTCCTGCGTGTTAGATATTGTTGAATGCATTGTTACCCATTGTCGAACATTATGAGTCTTCAATGGCACCTCAAGATCGCGAGAGGCCGGGGGAAAGGGAAGACCCTTATGAATGTGGAAAACCATGCATGGTCATCTCCGTCAACCTAGTACCCTGGTAATCATGAATTCATTACGTAAAAAGTCAAATACGTGAAAATATAGGCACATGCAGACTGTCCGGAAAATTGTAAAATTCTTCACATCGATCAGCATCGCCGGCCAAGCGGCTAAAATTTGCTCAGGAATTAACGGAAATATTTCTTTCTGGATTTTGGATGTATCATCCAGTCAAGATTGGCGATAGGAAATGAACACAAAAAACTTCCCTTTCGCAACGAAAAGTATATTTATTATTCAATCCAACTTCCACTCTTTCTAGTATTGTGCTATAAGTTAAAGTACCGTGGAAGCATCGATAGCAAGACACTCACTCAGCATCATTAGCAGTACTGATGTATGGAGAGAAACGTCATTTTTCTGGTACTATAGGACTGCACTATCGACTAATCGCGTTCAAAAAGAACGTTCTGGTACTGGGTCGAATTCAGCAATCTGTCCTCGTACTTTGACGTCACTTTATTTACGGAACAAATTTGGTTCCGGTAGTATAGAAATTCTGGAAGTGGGACCACTGATCAAGTCTTACACGTCTCAAATTGTTACTTTCCGTTGTTTCTTCCCACCTCTTCGATGCGGAGAACAATTACCAGGAGCGTAGATATCATAGGGGAAAAATGTGTCTGATTTCCCAAATTTATCGAGCCTCTCGTTTATTAACGCGGTTTTAATCTTTGTTAGTTTCATTTTCGGCAAGGAAACAATTTTCCTTGAAACTGATGTACGATACAATTAATTCGTGTGAATATTCCTCGTATTTTTTGCATTCTTGAGCTATTCACGCAATTATTTTGGAGAAGTTTATCAGACCATTTCATTCCTCATCTCTTGTGTGAAAAACTATAGGAAATTCGCCGCCCCATAGGCTACGGGGCCCGAGGTCTGCGACCTGATGGTCATGATTATGCAGTATATACCTAATACTGTATGATGTTGCATTTGTATGTATTAAGTTCAATTCTCATATCGGAAAGTTTAATCCCATAGCGAAGCTAGATAGGTAGCTATATTTTCAGGTGTATAATATACATAGATGGGTATGTGTATGCGTGTGGTAATAATTGATAAGAGAAATTGTTCCATGCATAAGCAACAAATTTTACTGCAGCATAATAATATATTGTATAATAGACTAAATTTATATCGGCGTTCGATTCCAGCTATATCACCGTGATAAATTAACGAGTATATGTATCTAGTGTACATGTGTATTTATGTATGTATGTACATAAACTACGGGTTATCGCGAGTTGTGCGAAGGACTGAAACGTCACTCGCGCGTCGAGTGATGCGTTTTCAACGGGCGATAATCGGTGAAAAAAGCACGCTATATATTCTACATGAATAGATTCGTGTGTGTATATATATATATATATATATATACGCTGCACATGTTATTCGAGTTTCTTACCCACACAGCAAGAAATATGACAATAATTGTAACTTGTAACGTTTCGTAACTCTTCCCAAAACATTTCTGAAATGTTCCTGTAAAATTACAATATATAGTTACATGTCCTCCGCGGAACGTTACATTTATCATTTTCCTGTAATGTTACATTTTTGCCACTTTTTTCGTTTGGAAATTTGGAAAAAAAATTACTATTCAAAAGCTCGATTTTCGGGCTGAATTGAATTTTCCAGTTTTACATAGTTAATATCTACTCATTTTGAATTAGTTTCTATAATGAGTATAAGTTGGGCAATTAGCTCGCACAGGCAACTAACAAATCTCCCGACCTTACGAGTAATTGTGAGAACTGCATGGATGACGGGTCGACCGTCCGCAGAGAAATCTATTACGTATAGGTATATTACATGAAACAGATGTGTGTTCAGTTTTTGAAATCCATTCCCATATATACTATACATATAGACATGTGTATATATACGGATATAGAAAATTTATAATTTAGGTAGTCAGAAATTATGTAAGATACTTGAAAGAGCGTATTCAGCTTCTACAAATTAACATTACCTAGTTTTTTTGTTTTTTTTTCTTTTCAAATTTTTTACCTCATAACCACGCAAGTGGAACGTGACAAAAATGATACAGCTAATCAAACACGGGCTAACATCATTTCTTTTAATCGCGCTTATCGCTAGGTAGGTATATAGTATACATATATACACACTTATTATGCGTACGGGATAAATCGATGTTTACTTGGTTAAATGTATATACCTACATTCACGGTATATGGGTATACCTACATACGTATAATATACACCTACTGTTACAGTTAGGTACACGATAAAATACATCTCGACAAATATACAGTATAGATATAGCAGGTATTGGTATAGCGTTATGTCGTTTACATAATACTGTCCCAATAATGAATTTAGAGAAAAACAAAAACGCAAGAAAAAAGGAATTGGAAAGCGTACGAAGAGATATAGGTAGATGCATGCGCGCCGTCGACATAATGGATAATTATCCCCGTAATGAAGTGTTAATGCTTGATATTATATTTCCTAAATTATTGAAATTTTAATCCGTAGACAATAACAACCTGATTATTCAAAAGAGGCCGACGAAGTTATACAGTATATTATACAACATGAGAAAAATTTACATTCGACGATCGCAGAATTAGAAATAAACTCACCGGCGGTAACGATTATTATATAGGTATACAACTTGCTGTATATTTTCTTATTTTACAGAAGTCCATTCTTGTATACGACTATATTATACCCATACCAGCGAATATCTTAGAATTATACGTATACAATATCCACCGAGAAATAGAATTAGGTAATTTGGAAATGTTAGAAACAATCAGACATGAATGAGTTGATCGGGAAATAGTACTTTATGCGGCATGCCCGTAAACGAGGTGTTGTTAGGCGAGGATAATAACTTCAGTTACGAGCCGGAAGCGAGTACCGAAACTATTATTCGAGCCAAAAACAATTTATAGGCACGCCTCATACAGTATTTTTTCCGGTAAAGCATGAAAAGTCAATTTGACGCCAGTTGAGATTCAAGCGTCGCGGTCGGCCCGCGCGACAGAAGTCAGAACGGACGTATAAAGTATTTATACGGCAGTTTCGATGCGCACTTCGAACTGCGCGCCGAGACTTTTCGTCGAGATGTGGTGAAAAAGAGCTTATACGGCAGTTCTGAAGTCAGCCATACAAAGTGCCTCTTTACGGATCGAAAACAGGCGTCAAATAGTGACTTGATCATTCCTGTGTCGGAAAAAGAATGTTTTAATGTCGTGCGGGCTATCTTGCCTCAGGTAATTATTGCTATACCGCGAAACAACCTGCAGCAAGTGGTTGATGTTCTAATCTATCGCAAACTCAGAAAACCGGGAGGAATCCCGAGCTGCACGTCGTGTCGCGTCGGTAGTGGTGAACTCATAAATAGGTAGGTCGTAGCTATCACAGTTCGCCGTGTAGGCGTCCTGCTGAGGGGGCGCGGGCGACTCGATGTCCCGGTAGAGGAAATATGAGTGTAAGCATGAGAGGATGAGAGAGAGAGAATGGAACAGGAACAGAGAGAGAGTCAGAGAAAACAGTACAGGAGTAGTAGGAGTAGGAGTAGGTGAGCAAGGCAAGTAAGCAACGAGGGGATGCAAGGGCGGTAGAAAAGGAAGAAAGAGGAGGGTCGACGGGGGAGTGCGCTAGGTCGATACGGCAAACTATTGTCTGGTGGGTGAAACTCCTCCGTAGCCGCTCGCTCGGTTGTCGCGGGGTCTCCCCCTCCGCGGTCGGGGAAATGCCGCGACGGCGACGACGCCGACGCCGACGCCGACACCACGCCGTCATCGTATTCGCGATAACCGTCAACGCGGCCGGTACTGCACCCATACGCGTCTTTCCTTCGTTCTTGCAATCCTCGTTCACAATCAATCAACATAATATACGCGCTGCTTCAGTTCTTTCATATAGGTATTATAACATTGAGAAATCGCTTTCATTTATTGAATTGCCATGTCATTGACCGGATTTTCCTTCTTTTCCTATACACACACATAAACGAGTCCTTTTTTTTTACACTATGCGAGTAGCGTGTGCGAATTGAAACAATCCTGGTACTGTACATATCCTCGTCGGTACAAATGTAGAATCGCACGTATCTGACCATCCGTCGAAAGTTTCTTGCATCTTCTGCTCTTCTATTATCATTCATATTGTTATTGTTATAGTACCAGTAGAATACCGAAATTTGAGACGCACAAGAAAGGTGGAACGCGAGAATATGTATACCCACTATCCGTATGCATGTATACTAATTGTCGTATCGAGTTCTACATGCGTACGTACGTAAGATATAGGTATACCTGGAGGTGTAGTACCTACGTATGTACATACCCAAGGTATAATGGTATAACTCCGCGCGTGACCGTGGCAGAAATGTTATAATACGCCGGGTATGCGGTGAGGCGCAACATTGTCGCGGGGGTGTGTGTTTGCCGGTTGCCATGGGGGTGGAGAGGTAAACACAGCGTCAAACCCCGTCCCCATCCCCATCCGTATTCGAGCCCGCTCCCTCTACCTTTCCCTTATGGCCGAGGTAGCATCCGACTCGGCAACCTCTCCCTGTAGCCCTTATGGCCACCGCGGCGACGTTGCCAAGCGTTTCACTGCAGGGCGACTTGACGAAACTTTGTTCCAATTTGTTCGCAATGTAGGCTAGGCGTAGGTAGAGCAACGGAGCGAAAGAGGGAAGAAAGAGAGGAACGGAGGAAGGACGGAAGTAAGGAAGAAGGGGAGGAAGCATGGCAGAGGACTGGGGGAAGCGAGTCGTAGCGGTCAGGCTAAGGGGCAATAAAGATGAATATTTATGCTTGACAAATATTATTGAAAGCGACGTATGGAGTGGACATAAGAACGAAATGTGTCAAGGCCGATAATTTCTTTGGTACATTATTACACGGTGTATGTATATAGATACCCCCACACGCACCTGCGTCACGATGCATGCGTATAGAACAATGTTATCGCCGTCCTATGTATTCTTTTCTTATATTGGTATATAGATATGTACACTATTTCGTTTTCTTATCTATCGAACTATATTTTCTTACATGCCTATCCGACGTGCTGGCTGACGACTCATTTACATGGATAGATAAATAAGTAACTTGTCTAAAATATGGAAAACAAACATTGCATGTGGTATTTGGCAGAAAAAGCATTCACGTTTTCCCGCGCTAACAAATTCGCAGGTAATAACTATAGATGTAGTACAACCTACCTGCTCGGGAGATCGCTTCGTCCTCGAAATCGTATACAGGTAGTTACTGTTGTAAGAAGTGAGAACCTGTATTATGGACAATACTCCGATAACTAGGATGCATGTAGCTAGCCAGCCAGTGAGTCTTCTGCCTCGGAAGCGGGCAGACAATAATGAATAAAGTTTTACATTTCATTCCAAGTACGTGGTACTTTCATTGTAAAGCTCATCCTACTCGAAAAAAACAGTAACTGAAAGATGAATGATAGAGTAAAGAGAAGTGGAAAGAAAACGAGAGAATAGTATCTAAATGCATACGTGAACATACGTTATAGACATATACATATTTGCCAGTAGACTGGTTAAACAGGTTGCCGGGTTTTATGGCTGCCGTAAAATAATTTTAAATTTCCCGGCATATACCTGGGTACGAATGTGTGCATGCATGTACCGTGGCTACGCGCGTGCGTGAACGATCTCGCTCAGGGATTTTTCACCGCTGTCCAGCTGTACCACAGAGTACACAGTGAATACAGATGAATAATAATCGCTGGATGACTACCGTTACAGGATTTCATCCATAGCCTTTGATTACGGTTCCCAGCTCATGATCATTTGGAATTCAATATGAAATGCAATTATAACATAATAGTGATTTCTATAATGATGAGGTTAAACAGAAACATGAGGTAATGCAAAATGTAATGAACGATTATTGCCTTTAGCATCTAGCATGCAATCCATGAGTTTTTTGCGCATCCCCACCCCCGGCCCCTGACGGTACGACAGATCGTGAATTAAATATAGATATTCGATACTCCTAGCGCGCTCTGGCGGATCCGTTGAAAACTACCATAACCAAATTTCGAATTCAACTCGAGAGATGGTATAACTAAAGGCGAGAGGCGTTGTAAATTTTGAGCGTGAGTAGAGAGATACCGAAAGCGAGACACCAACGCATTGTCCTTGTTCAAGTTCGCATGCGTAGTAGTTCGAAAGAAGTAAGTCCTACAATTCGTGTAGGGGGAAAGAAGAGGAACAGAGGGTGCTTTTCAATGACAACGCACTGTGTCGCACAGTGCTGCACGATTCGGCACTGTGCTATGGTCCAACAGATTTTGATCCCTCAAACCGACGCTAGAGTGCGTGTGCTTGACTTTTGTTGCGATATCCACCAAGTCTAGGTTTTTATGTGATCTGTGCTACTATGTAACAATAGATTGTAAACAGCATCGTAAGTGTGACTATTGCACTAGTTTAACGTCTTATTCATTTTTAATATTTAAATCTTGAAGTAATTATTTGAAAAAGTCATACAACTAAGTATAATAATAATGAAAATTATTATTGATTGAAATAATAGGTAATTATAAATAATAATAATATTAATAATAACAATAATAATTATTATTATTATTAATTTTTAATAATAATGATCAGTAATCCGTTGGCAATACCACCCGTAGAGCCAAACTATTGGTAGCAGTGACGCGCTCAGCTTCAGCAGGCTCGACCACAGCTTTTTGCTGTGCTGAATAGTGCGACACAGAATCGTTGTTGGAACACGCGCTACCGAGCACTGTGTCGCACTGTGCCTATCTGTGCGCTAATTGGAAAGCACCCAGAGAGACGCGCGCATCATTCGACAAGGATAAAGAGTTGGTTGTTTCCATAGACCTGTAGACCTGGACCGCGCAATCCCTATCTTACGAGGCTCAGAAAGTGGTCATGAAAATATGAGAGAGACGGAGCTTGTGAGTGCCAAAGAGTCTTAATAGTCTTTGGACCGTACAAACTCCATCTCTCTCACTTTTGACGACCATCTTAAAGTGCGGATTGCGCGGTTCAGGTCTACAGGGCTATGGTTGTTTCGTCCTTCCTCTCTTTCTAGCTGGACTCATGCCACGTACAGGACTCCCTCTATACCTTCTTACCTCTGGTTAGACCTTCTCCCCATAGAGCATGCATATAATGGAGGGAGCAGCTCGGCTGAAAAGTGCGAGCAGAGAAGGGAATAGTTCTTCACTCAACGATAGTAGCAGCAGAGGTCTCTGGTAGCAGGATATTCGCACTCTTCTACGTCAGGAGCGTAACACAATTAAGACAGAGAAGGCTTATCCTTATATTATTTATCCCACTCATACGTTTTCCGCTCATGGGAAAGAAAGGGCATATTCCCTCGATAATATATATGTGCTGTAAGAATCTCTCTGAATTAAACAGATGTGTGAAACAATTGAATGATATTCAGTGCTTTAATTATAGGGAAGTCGATGATGATAGTATAATAATAAAAGAATGCGAAATTTCAATATTATGGTAGATATTTTATTTCCAGCTCAGGAACTGAAATGCCCATGTATAATAAAAATATTTATCGTGTATCAGTATAAGAATTTATATTGAATGTATAATGAAAAAGAAACAACGGGGGAAAAAAAGAAAAATTAGATAACACAAAGAAAACAAAGAAGAAAAAAAATAACAACAGGGATTATTATTGTACAAATCAAACAGAAGAAAAGAAACGCGGGGGGGGGGGGGGGGGGGACGGAACTTAAATAAACTTAAATTTATACTTATGTTAGATTCCTCCTTTCCTTTCTTTTGTTTGTTCTTTTCTATCTTCGTTTCTTTTTCACAGATTAAAAATTTTTGTTTGCTTGTCTATATATAAAAAACGGATAACAGAAATTGATAAAATCTTTTTCATCTATACGAACTTCTGCATTTTAAATGTGGCGGTGAGACCATTACGTTGAACGAAAACAGAATATATATAATAGGGCCTTGTTATTCGGGCTTTAGTTGAAATCAAAGTTCCTATAAGTAGAAAAACTGTTTCGAAATCATTTTTAAAAAATCTCTGAATTTTTTCAGATTTTTGTTTTGACGCTGGATGGCGCCCCACGTCACTCAAAATTTTCCATTCAAAAGACATAGGTTTTCACAATGCTCATCAGAGTTTTAACTTATCCCTATGCTCAGTATAAAATAAAAAATCACAAACTGTGGCAATTCACTAACAGATATAACCTCTTTTCGAAGAAAAACAAAAACCATAAAAAACTGTACAACTCCATCGAAACGACGGAGTTGTACGTTTGATATGAATCTGATGCATTTTTTTCCGGAGTTGTGCACAGCTGCGCATGTTTTTTTTTTTTTCGTTTTCCCTCGAAAAGAGGTTGCATTATCTGTTAGTGAATCTTCATAGTTCGTGATTTTTTCGTGCATACTGAGCATAGAGATAAATTAGAACTCTGATAAACATTGTGAAAACCCATGTATTTTGAGTAGGAAATTTCGAGTCCCGTGGGGCGCCATCTAACGTCAAAATAAAAATCTGAAGAAATTCACGGATTTTTTTGGAATTATTTTGAAACAGTTTTCCTACTTAGGAACTTCAATTTCAACTAATAAGCCCGAATAATGAACGCCTTAATATATACACATATATCTATATACCGTATAAGTTAAAGTTTACACCTCTAGATAATACTACTACTTATTTACCTAAGCGTAGTAGAATTTTTCGATCATTTTCAAATCTACCTAAGCATTTCGTTATTATTATTATTATTATTATTATTATTATTATTATTGTTGTTGTTATTGTTATTATTATTATTATTATTATTATTAATTTTACTTTATTTCATTTTTATCTACTTCCTCTTAATTTTCTTTTCCTTTTTCTTTATCTTTATGGCACATTTCCCTCCCTAACAAACTATAGATTTTGTATCATAATATCTTCTTTTTTTTTGTTTTGATTGTAAACAATACAAATCAACGAATCTTACCAGCATTCTCTTTCTTTATTACTTTATTTTTTACCTTTCTAGCTTTATACTTTTTTGCAACTCGGGATTATTTGCATCTCGGCAGTAAAGGGCATTAAATACGAGTACATTCTGCAATATACTGTTAGGATATATCCTTTTGCTTATCGAAGTACAAGAATGAAATAAAGAAAAAAAAATATCTGAGTAATATTTTTGTACAAATGTTTGGCGATGAAAGAAAAAGGAAAAAGAAAACGAGATTGGAAAAAAACAGAATGCAATGAAAGAAGCAGGAGATGGGATCGCGAATCAATGGTCATAGTTTCATATTATATATGTATATTATTATTTTCATGCGATGCGCTCCCACCTTCTGAATCAGAAATTATAAGATCTCGTTGAAAGCTTCATTTGGGGAATTTCTTATTTTCCTTTTTTTTCCTCTCTCTCCCCCAGAGACATTTCATTCGATCGCACAGTAATTAATAATTACAAATATTATGCTTCTCTTCATTTTTCCATTTATTTCGGACTCGTACTCGTAATTAACGCCTCACGTTCATTTTATATACTACATATGTTTATATATATATGTATATATATAAGATAACTTATTTCATGTAATATAATATTATATACTCGTTATATCTTAACTAAATATTATACGCTGAACATTTGATATATAATAATAATAATAATACATATAATATACATAAAAATTTAATTATCTATGCATACACTGTAAGAATCTTATGCATATAGTGGTGATAATAATAATAATGATAGAAATACAAATAATAATAAGAGTAATTATAATAATAATAGTGAAAGTAATAATAATAACAATAATAATAATAATAGTAATGATAATTTTCAATGATAATGCTGAAATTCAATTATGTAACTTATACGTTACGTTCTTGGTATATATAGGTATATATACATTTACTATATACATTTGCTGCCTTAACATAGATATATATAGGTATTATATAATAATAATAATAATCATCATAATAATATGTGTATATGTATGTACTACAGTATTCTATAGGTATAATATAGTAGATAATATACACATATATATATATATATGCTTTTTTCCGTCAAAGTTTAACTGCAGTTATTACATCGCGTACATTTATATAATATTTATAGCGTACCTATAATACATATACATATACCTATAATGCCTAGCTAACTAACTAACTAACAAACTAACCAACTAACTAACCATAGTTAGCTAGCTAATTATTTAATCAATAATTACACTCTATTGGGTATGTTGAAAATTTACCTAACTTAATAATAATATAATAATGTTAATGATGATATCAATAATAATAATAATAAGATTAATAATCGAAGAACGAGACCGTGCACCTCACTAGTTTATCTTCTACATTAACGGGCTTACATATGGCCACCCACGGTAATATCATATCACATTACGCATTTGAAGAAAACAATAAGAAAAAAAGAAAAAGAAAATACCCACAAAGATATAATATTAACAATAATAGTAATAATAATAATAATAATAATATTAATTAACGTCAAAAATATAAATAAATCAGCGAAAATGATATTTAACAATTATCAGTAGTTGCCGTCGTTTTTTGAATTCCTGGGGAGCAAAATTTATTATCAAAGAAAAAACCGCGAAAAGACATAAATATGGAGTACAGATAGATGAAAAAAAAAGCAACGTGCAATGTGCTACGAACAATATGTATACTACGTACGCGTACTATTATTTGTAATACTTGGTTTTATTTTTTATTTCTCAATTCAATTTTGTCTTATTATTATCACAGGGTATAATAAAAATAAAAACAATTTAAAAAAAACAGCATTCATAACTGCGAACTATTTAATGAATTCACCTCGTTACACGATACATCAATCTACAAATTATACTACTTCACAAATTCCTAATCTGGTTTACAAAGAGAAACAAAAACGTGTCCGACGTATAATTGTTATCGCACGGAATAATGTGATTTTTTTATACCTAATTTGTGGATATATTGCCCAGAAGCAGGGGAATCTATAGTATTTGTAATTTTAAAAATCGGCGGCTATAATACCCTCAAACGCAATCATTTTTCGTGTGTTTCTATTCTTTTGAAAATGTTTCCTATTCTTTTTTTTTTTTTTTTTTAACAAGAATCTATTATCACGAGAACAACTCAGCCTATTTAACAACCCAAAGTGATACTCGAATATTTTTCTTTTTTAAATTGACCATAATAATAATATTAAGAGTAATAATAATAGGTAGTCATCCAGGTAACATATTTGTCAACTTATTGATTAATACGCAGGCAATTATTCCAGATTGAAGAAAAATTGAGAAGGAACCCAATAGTATCTAACAGTTTTTCTATTCTTATTCCACCGATTTATTCGAAAGAGGGAGAAAACAAAACAAAAGGAAAATATGTATACCTATATGCACATATAAGACATACCTATTTATTATACAAGGAGAATTCCTCACGTCTGAACACTCAGAGAAGCGTTGAGGTGGGCGCGAGCCCAAAACAGTAATTGTTTCAATGGTTTCCGATTTTATGATTGGCTAAAACGAGCAAAAAATTGACGCAGTAGGTTACACGGCCGTCTAAACTGTACTCTGAGTGTTCCGACGTTAAGAATTCACCCTGTATGAATTTTGAATACATAAAAAGAATATGGTTTCACTCTTCCTTCTTTGTAATAAGACGAAAAAAAGAAAAAATAAAACACAATTTTCGTATGAGATCCCTTTGTTTATTTTGATGTCGGTACAGTGGGCTGTCCGGTCATCGCCAGTCTTGCAGGTTGAGAAGCTAATAGTTCTTTATAATATGCGTCTATTTCAGGTGAAAGAAACGATCCCGATGGTGGTATAGGCGGTGGAAACATTCCACTATAAAATGCAGAATAATACATTGGGTCAAGCATTGGTAAAAATTTTCCATGATTATTGGCCAACTGCGAAAGGAATGCTGGATTCTGTGGCAGCGCCGGAATTTGTGGCATTCCTTGTTGTTGCTGCTGTGGTTGTTGTTGTTGCTGCTGTGGTTGTTGTTGTTGTTGTTGTTGTTGTTGTTGTTGTTGTTGTTGTTGTTGTTGTTGTTGCTGCTGCTGCTGCTGCTGCGGTTGTTGTTGCTGTTGTTGTTGCTGTGGTTGTTGCTGTGGTTGTTGTTGTTGCTGCTGCTGTTGTTGAGGATGGTAATTATTCGTTACATTTGTACCACCAAGATGTCTCTGCTGCTGTACCTCTCCTCCTCCTTGTTGTTGTTGTTGTCTTTCACAGATTTCCTGTTGTTGCTGTCGCTGCTGAGGGGCAATTCCACATCTTTCGCTCTCGTTACTTCGTTTGTGTTCTTTATTACCGACCGCTGCTACTACTTCAGACTTTCTCCTATCAACTGGTATGGTATTTCTAGCATACGGCGAATTGGCAATATTGCTGAGGTGATTTAAACTCGGTACGTTAGCGATATTTGGGACATTTGGTATTACCATATGGTTGGTTTTTCTTGTAGAATAAGAAGACGGAGATTGTTGCGGCTGCGGTTGCGGTAATGGCAGAGGTGGTGGCGGTGGCTCATTTCTTAACGGATATTTACCATTCACTTGCTGTTGTTGTCTTCTTTGCTGTTGCTGATGTATATTACTACCAGAATTATTATTTCTTGATTGATTATGAACATGCGGTAATAAAATTTGTTGGTGTTGTTGTTGCGGTGAGGATTTTGGTTTGGAACTAGGATTCACCAAAGTTATTTCCAAATTATTAGAAACCATCGTTCTAGTATCAATCATATTAGCAGGATAATTAAAATTCTGGTTTTTCTTTGGTTGATTTTCCGTTGGCGTCGTCGTTGGCGTTGGCGTTGGCATTTGTTTATCTTTATTTTTCATATCTAAATTCATTGGATTAGGTCTCGGTACTATAGGTACTCTAACAATCTCTAGGCTCGGTCTAGAAGTAAACGTTGCATTTGTTGCAGTTGCTGTTGCTGTTGCTGTTGCTGTTGCATTTACTGTGGCTGCTGCTACCGTTGCTGTCGGAGGTAGTGGTTTATCATCAGATTTATGCGTTAGATCTAAGACTCCAGTTGCGTTAATTGTAATATTATTATTGACCATATTATTATTAATCCTTTGCGTTTTTGTTGTTGTTGTTGTTATTGTTTGAGAACCGAATTTCTGAGGCATTATTACATCCTTTGGATTACCATAAACCATTCTTTCGTTATGAGAAAATATTGATCTAGATTGCATTACTTTGGGCGGTGGTATTCTACCATTTGGTGGTTGTGGAATAAAATTTCTTTGATTATTATTGTTATTACTATTGATGTTGTTATTACTATTATTATTTGTATTTGCATTCGTATTTGTATTTGTAGAGGGAATAACCACGTTCGCATTTGCATACAATTGCAATAATGTCGTATTGTTAGAACTACCAAGATTAATGACTCTGCTGTTTACAACGTTATTGTTATTCATCGTCGTATTATTATTCATATGTTGTTGTTGTTGTTGTTGTTGCTGTTGCTGCTGTTGTTGTTGTTGTTGTTGTTGTTGTTGTTGTTGTTGTTGTTGTTGTTGTTGTTGTTGTTGTTGTTGCTGCTGTTGATGTTGTTGATCATGGTGATGATGATGATGAGGATGATACTGCTGTTGTTGTTGGTGTTTAGATTGATTATTATTATTCATATGTTGTTGTTGTTGTTGTTGTAGCAGTTGTTGTTGTAGTAGTAGTTGGTGTTGTTGTTGCTGTTGTTGTTCTTGGTGGTTGTTGTGCATAACTTGAGAATGAGAATTTTGATTATGATCCTGTGGCGAATGAAGCATATGGCTAATATCTGGAGTTACGGTAACGGATATTAACTTAGTATTAGAATTATTAATAATGGTATTATTACATATATTATGAACAGTCTTATTATCTTCAGGTTGATATTGATGTAGATGTTGATATTGATATTGCTGTTGTTGTTTAATAATCGTTTGTAAATTGGGCGTTATCGTTGCCTGGATAACACTAGGTCTAGATTCTAAATCAACAGCAGTAACTTCGAGGCCACCTTCCCTCAGTATCTCAAGTTTACGTTTCTTGAAGCTAGGTATTATTATCTTTTCTTTACTAAGACTTGTCGCCTCGCTTGAATCTGTTTCTAGGTCTATTACTTCAGGTGATCTCGGTGGAACGATTATCATTTTTTCCACACCACCACCGCCACAACTACCAAAGAATGGAATATTTTCTTTACCCTGCGCCTGCAAGAGATTTGTTTGTTTAGGATCTACAAGTTTTATTTCTCTCATATCCTTTTCAGGGGGTGGTGTCAGTGTTACAACGGCCGTCACATTCACATTCGCATTCGCATTCGTATTTGAATTCGCATTCACAATCGTATTTGTATTTGTCGTAGTAGTATTTGTATTTATTGGTATACTTGGAGGTGTCGACGACGGTGGTAATTGATGCGACATTAGAAGCGGACTGTTCAATTGTCTTTCTAGAACACTCTGACCATCGTTTGGTGTCGTCGATGGTGTACTGGTTGGCGTTGTTACCAGTGTATTAGACGATGGCGGTGGACTTGGTAGTTGAATCGATTGGGTACAAGTCGTCGGTGTACTTGCTATTATCGTATTCAATGATTTAAGACGCTCTGGTTTTACTCGCACGCTACGCAAAGACGAGATCTTTCCTGCTTCTGATTTTGGCTTATCTCCAGGGAGCGACGGCTGCAAAAAATGAAATAGAAAATTTACACTGCCTTTTTGGAGTCTCAAACTCAAAAATGTGAATCTAAGAATTGGAAAAAAAATTTCACGACATTCTGTGTAATGTTAATAATTTTACCGTCGAAAGTATCGACTGCAAAGGTGGAGTGACAGTCGTTGAAGTTGGAATATTTGAGGTGGCTGAAGCTGGTGGTGTTTGTGACGGACTCGGAACATCTGATTCTTGTTTTATTTCAATATCTTCCGACATACTGCTGGTTTTTGAACGCCTACCATGAGCAGGACGTATTTTTATCTCCTCGCCACGTTGATGTCTTTCAAATGGTAGGAGCAACCTGTTGAAAATCACAATTGTGTTGGATATAGAACATTAAATACCGAGTTCTTTTTTAACAGATTTTGAGAATTTCAACTAAAAGTTTGAAATCTGATTTCATTTGATTAAGGATTATTAATTTACGATGGAATTCGACCCGATGATGATAAAACGAGTGATTCAAAGAAAATAATTTAAATAAATCACTCATTTCAATAGTTTAAAATAATCATAGATTGAAAAGAAGAAGATTTGATTGACAAAATTGAAATTATCTCTCACCTCTCGTAATGCCTCCTCGTTATAGTTGCGGCGCTAGTCGATCCCGTATTCCCACCAATTTCGTCATAAATGGATTTCCACAATCTGTTGGCACTCACAGATTCATAGCCGCCCATATTTTGAACTTTCGTGTAAAATAGGAATAGATCAACTGTTGAAAATAGAAAAGAAGGTAAAAACGTGAGAAATCTTATTATTACTTTGATCGATTTTAATTATCACGTCCTGCTGTCTCAGTTTAAACATAACTCATTATTCTAACGCCTTATTATCTTCACGCCCTTTTATAATAACGAAATGAATCAATTCTTATGCCTAGATACATTTGTAAATATTATACTATTCAATATTCGCCGTCGGTGAGGAAACAATTTCTCATTCTCATTCTCATTCTCATTCTCATTCTCATTCTCATATTCATTTCTATTCTTTTTCGTTTCCGTTCAGGGTCCCGTAAAGTGAATTTTTCAAACAAAGTAACGTCACATTTCAAAATGGCCCCAAATTTTATTCAACGCCGAATAATTTACATGGGAGGTGATATACTGACAGCAAAAGTGTCGCTCATGTAATCACGTTTGGATTATTCACACGTTTATCTCTTTTCAATTTATAGTATAATATATAGCATGTGTAATACATATATATACGTATTTTTATTCGGTTTCCAGTCACCATTTTTTTATTTGTAAATACGTCGCTCGTTGTTTAAAATGCGGCAAATGCATGTACGAGCGAATTTAATTCTTCCGAGAGATAGTAATAGAAATATTTCTCGTTTTTCAAACATTTCACGATATTTAGAATAATTATTCCGATGTCAATTCTCACAGCTGTACCCTGTCAATAGATTTTTTTTAATATTTTGTATTGAAAATTTCAAACTTTCGAGATTAGAGCTCGTCTGCGGTGCCGGAGAACGCGATTTGAAATTAATTTTATAATTCGGAGTAGACATTAAAATCACGATTTTAAAACTCTGCTCTTGTTTTTTCTTTTCTCCTTGTATTTGTAGCGGACGAAACTGTATTTGGAAATACTTGGAGATGACAGACTATCAATAAATCAAAAATCATTATCGAACTTGCGCCCGTGCGTGCAACTACATAGGTATACTGTGATGTAATAGAGATGAATATCGCTGAAAGTAAATTGAACGAGTTTTTTTTTTTGTTTTTTTGGTTCGTTTTCTCTTTCTTTCCTCCCCTTTCCCATATTCAAAAAGTAGACTGAGTAAATTTTTTCCATTTATAATAAAAAGCCGAGTTACTTGAAAAACTTGTTTTCCTTATTTAAGTACTCTCATACGCACATGTATACATAGGTATATATACTGCGAGATTATGGTGAAAGATAGGTGCCAACTATCATCTGTCTACCATGCAAATAACATCGTAAACAAATGATAGTTCGCACCTCTAGTTTTCCGCTCGATTCTGTTCTGTAATTAAACTTTCACCATAATCTCACGGCATATGATTAAAATATGTAAGAAAAATATTTACTTTGTTTGTATCCTAATAACGGCATTTTTCCAAGCGGCGTTCCCCGTGAGTTCATGAAAGTTTGAACGTCCGAGATGAACCTCTTCTCCTCGGCACTCGTCTTTCTCTCGCTACGGCGAACACCCGACGACGGTGGTCTCAGTCCTGGTACTATACTAGCGGAAACTGTCTTCGAAGTTGATGCAACTGAGGCCTCGCTTTCGTTACTAGATTCTCCAGGTGACGTGCTACGTTTTTTCCGTTTTCTTCTAGGTCTTCCCTTTAATTTCGGAGCTATGAACGCAAAACAAAAGATTATGACAACCAAAAAATCAAAAATAACAACAATTACAAGAATAATGAAGAATGGAAATTGAAAAACAGACTTTTTCTTGTTCTCCACGTTCCGTAAGGGTATAAAGTTATTCTCATCACTCCAACTGTTTCCCATAAATTTGGGACCGTAAGTGGGAGAAAAAAAAACAATGAAAAATTGAAATTTTTCGTAAACTCGAATATTCATAGGCGTCAGAAGATAAAAGAACGGAAGAAAAAAGAATGAAGAAATATTGAATGATAATAGGAGGATTAGTAACGGCCGTATACGACTGTATTTATATACCACATATTTATGTAGTAGGTACATGCACACATGTATGTAAATTGAGCATCGAGTAGGTATACGAGGCATATCACCTGACGCGTGACTCGTAGTGGATTACAATAAGAAATTGATGAAAGAACAAAAAGTCGAGCGAAAGAAAAAGAAAAAATATACGCATTACAAGCGTCCGTTGTATACATACGTACTCCAGGTATCATTTACCAAGAAGGATGCGTGCACAAACACGCATACATACCTATCTACCAAATTTATTCATATGGATTATTATCCCCAAACGATAGTAAGTATAGGCATTAGGTACATACTGGATAATATACAACAATAATTATTCTGGGATATAAGTGTAACCGAGTAACAACACCTCGTTCGTCATGAATTCTTCAACAAATATTTGTCATGCTGGGAGTTCGCGTGTTTTCATTTGCAGTATAGGCACATTACCTAACGCCGCGAGTAGGTATGCTATATCCCCACATCGTATTGGCGTAACAATATTAATGATAATAATAATATGAATGACACAATGAATGTTGAGGCATAGTTAGTACCGTTGAATATCGTTTTTATGATGATTTAAGCAGGTTCGGTCGTTGAAATCACTACTTTTGTAATTATTGTTACTGAGCGGTAATGGCACATTGAATATTATAACAATCATTCGCTCGCCCACCGTAAGAACTGGCCATGAAATTCCGAGATAAAAAAATTATAAAGTTATGAACAAACACTCAAAGATGAATGTTTCGTTATAACGAAGCGCTTTACAAATATTGAAAATCTATTACAATCGCTCGATTTCATTCCAAGTTGGTTTCTTCCGTTTCTTCAGCAAACTATTCCCTATACAATTTCACCGTGACATCATTTTTATCCTCTCATTTATTAGTTGAATATTGCTATTTGTTACTCAAACTCGATACCAATGGAATCTTGTGAAATTGAACATTCAATAAAAAAAAAAAAACCATTGTGAAGAAATGATGTCACAGTGAGATTGTGGGAAAGGCTTCTCTGAACGAAACAGCCAACTTGAAATGAAATCGGCCGATTCCGATAAGTTTTCTAATATTCCTGATGCACTTTGTAATAAAACATTGATATCTGAGCATTTATTCATAATTCCCAAATTATTCTTTTTCAGGAGTTCCGAGGCCAGTTCTCGTAGTTGACGAGTAAATGGTTGTTATAAATATTCAATGTACGATCATCGCTTGATAACAATAATTGCAAAAGTAGTGATTTCAACGACTGAACCTCCTTATGAATCTCTATAATGCCATGTCTGTGAATTTTAACCGCAGGTACAAGTACCTATGTACCTGTTATGACTTTGGATTAATATGTCATACGATTTTCAAACTGACTTGTTGTTAGATGAACGTTCTGTTCTGTTCACGTACTTTTCTATTGCTGTCGATGATATGCGTGACTGGACGGTTAAATCAATGAAAAAGTATATATCATTCGAACATTTACCTAAATGATTGCACAGTAGTTCATGCGTTTCGAGATCAGGGTAGTCGAATGTATCCCTGCAGAAGAGAACCCTCGTACCAGGTAGAGCAGTGAATCCACCGAGGGCCGCAGCGACTGGACTACAGAGCCAAGAGGGTTCTGCACCTTCTAATCGGCGTAAAAGAGCTCGATATCGGCAGTACCTTGGATACGAAAGAACAACGACTCGTGTTTGTGACGGCGGATCGGTACCGTCGCTTTTTTTATTGGCCGTATTGAAACTGCTCTCATATTCCTTCTGCTGTTTTTCAACATCAGAAAAGTCTATACCAGGATCCGTCAACACTTGGGGAATTGGGGTGTCTTCTTTTCGGGGACTATTGTCTGGCGACGATGATGTACTCGTTCCAGTCACGGGCTGAGGAAACACCTCTCGACCCCACGACCATTCCAAAGATGGGGACAACCACGTCACCAAATCGTTCACACGGACAACAACCTTTTCCGATATTGTTAACACCTCGTCCTGTAACAGAAATAATGAAAAACATCGTTAGAACATTTCATTTTTCCTCAATTACTGTTAATTGTTGAGAGTGAAGCGGTTTTTTTTTTTCTTTCGCGCTTCGTTATGCTAAGATATGAATCATTTTTGTAAATTCTTCTGTACATCGCAACGTATATGTATGTAAATGCGTGTGTATATATATACATACGCAGTAGAAAAATAAATAACGGATATTACATTGGCATACAAAATATATACCTATTCGCAATTTGAAAAACACAAGTAATCCCTTCCTATCGCGTGGTGACCGCAAAGCTTCGTTATACATTATTAATTTATAGCCAAGGGAGAAAAGTTTTCCACAATTTCTCACCCCTCGTATAGGTATATAGTAGGTATATAGTACAGTACAGTACTGTAGTATATATATATAGTCCTAACCCCTGCCTCTATCCGCCCCTTGTTCCCTTTTCCATTTTCTCTTTCCCCGTTTCCCTCCGCCGCTTCTCGCTCCTCATCCTCCTACTCCTATACAAACCCTCCGGCAACGTTGCTCCACGATAAACCGAATCGATATATATATACACATGTATAGGAGATTTCTTTGGCAAGAGTATTATATAAATTCTTACCGTTTCAGTTATATGCTCATTTTTATCCATATAGATAGATAGATATATCTACACATCCATGTATGAGTCACTGGGAAATCAAATATTACATCGTCCAAGTATGGATCAATTGTCGTTTGTTTTTTTCTTCAAAATTTGTAAAAAGTATACGAATATATTCATATGGAAACGGAAACCGATTATCATGCATACATATATAATACTGCGTATGAATCCTGAAATCGCGATATGCTCACACATACATTTACCGCGTACCCATATAACGATCGTTTATCGACCAAATATCTACCTACGTATTCAGTAGCTATACTACTTAGTTTTCTCGCGATAAAAGATATATCGTAGAATGAAATTTATATACAAACGTTTCAACGTCCTGGTGTTCTTTATATTTGCATTATATATTTTTCGTTTTCTTTTTCCACCAAAATTCTCATATTCCTCAAATATTTATCGAATTTTAGTATAATATGTACGTTTTTTGATCCTTTTCGGCTGTGTGATACGGGCCTCGGCTTCGGCAACGGCCGCTACCTACCAGGAGCATTCTAGCATTTTCCTTTTAACTTTTCATGCACAGGCGTTCTCATCCTCTCATCCTCTCATACCACCCATACACCCATACTCTCGTTTCTACCTACTCTTCATCCTTTCTCTTTCTCTTTACCCCTGACTCGCGTTCCCCCTCCTACGGTAGCCTGGCTGGCCGTCACTGTGTATAGTACACTGTACTATATATACTATATAGGTATTTACCTCTGGATAGTATATATAGGTATACCTATACCACGACAGCTATATTATTTCAGCTTTTTCAAACATGAATTACAGCCAGAAGATTCACCCAAGTGAAATACGTTTCGGCTGTTTGCCAAAAATAAGAGTATAGCATATAAAAAGTTGACTTTCCATTTTTGAAACATAGGTGCCAGGATGCGGAGGTAGGTATATGGTTATAATAACCACCCATACCGCAAGTAACAGAAGCATCGGGTGTGTACACAGTATGTAGCTATAACAAAACCGAGTCAATATTCGTTGAAACACATATATTTTTATTTACATATCATATCAGACTTCAAATCATTCCGATTCACGTTATTTGTCACAGCAGTTCTTATACCAATACCTACAATTGTCACTTTCAATGAGGCTGAAGTTGAAAATATGAACAGAAAAAAAATGAGGGAAAACAATATCGGCTGAAATTTGTCGATGAAGAGAAATTCGAGTTTCTTCGCTTTTCGTTTGTTTGTTTGCGCGATTTTGGAAATCACCGACGCGACGCCCGGAACAACGCTCAGACTTCTCTCCGTTGACAAATTTTAGCCGATATTATGTAGTACATTCTCCGTCATTTTATTGCGTTCACGTTTCAGGCTTCAGCCTCATCGATCGATGAACAATAATCGAACCTTTTTCCTCAATTCCAGTGTGGAATAAACGCAGCTATAATGGCAACGGATACAGCTTTCTAAAAAAATTACCAATCGTCGCAACTATATTTTGACGAAATTTTTCACGGAGACACATGATACCTAATGGAGGCAATTGATAAACTGCGATTTGTATATTGTGTATGAAGATCGATATGAGGAAAGTAATAATATACCGTCAACCTAATACGTAGATATACGTATCAAAATATTCAGAGTTTTTCGAGCCTCTACACCCACTATAGTCCAATACCACATGCTATCTACCTGTACATACATTGAACGACATTTGGCAACCCTATAATAGTGCTCGTGAATTGATAGGTTATCGATGTATTTAGGGTATGAGAGACGGAGAGAAAAACAGAGAAAGAGCGAGAAGGAGGGAGACGGAGAGAGAGAGAGAGAGGCGGTTACCATGGCAACGCCAGAATATATTTTCAATCTGTTTCCGCCTATGCAACCGTCACAACCAGCTACCCATAAAATATACATGAATCCTCTGCACAGTAATGTCCACAATATATACATACCATACAAGTATTGTAGGTATAGAAGCAGTATCAGTCATATCAAATAACATTACATAGAAATTGAAA
Organism: Phymatocera aterrima; assembly: GCA_963170745.1. Taxonomy (NCBI): domain Eukaryota; kingdom Metazoa; phylum Arthropoda; class Insecta; order Hymenoptera; family Tenthredinidae; genus Phymatocera; species Phymatocera aterrima. Next base: position 19,519,280 of record OY720660.1, read on the forward strand.
TACGATTTTCGCGTCGAACTCGGTGAAATTTTTTTACAGCGAATCGGCAATACACGCATACATACGTACATAGGTATGTGTAGAGCGGAGAAGAAAGATGTCTACTATAATTGTCAGATCTTCGGGGGAAGAAAACCGTAAAAATAAATCATTGATTTACCTCTATATCTTCATATCGAGTATAGCATGCGATATAGGTATATACATAGGTACGATTGAAGCTCATTCACTTTTACCTAATACGACAAATTTCACCAGACTCTATGACATTACACGGTGCAGGGTATAATATGCTGAATACATAGTATATAATACTATGGATAAATAATGCGGCGAGGATCGCGTCGCGGCGCCGCGCGGGCACGGCGCCCGCAGTAGGTATCTATCCATGTACTTGTCCGTCCAACTTGGTAAAGGTACCTACCTATATACCTTTATCGCGCTCACAGTCGTACATAGATAATCATGTGAATGCATGTAGCACATTCATACGAGTGTGTGTATCCAAACTACAGATAGATAGATAGACAATTCTGACGCGTCGTACGTAGGTATGTACCCACATTCGCACATACACATACCTACAAATATGAATTCATTTTACAATTCGTAATGTCTGCCCAGTTTGTCATAGTCTAGTCGGTATATAGATCGCATACGCGTATTTATGCAGGTAAATATCTACAACGAATGTATATATGTACCCGAAGACCGAAAGTTTGGAAGATTCGAAAAGCTTCGAAGAGCTACGCCCCCCACTCGTGCTCGAAAGTTTCGTCGAAATATTCGTTCGATCGATTTTGTGAATTACCTGGGTAGGACTTGAAATAACCTGATTTACCGCAGTCTCCCGTGATCTCATCAAGATCAATATTCATATATCCATGCTATATCCTGTCTACGGTATTATGCTCCCAATTAAATAGCCTATACCAACCTACGTACCAACCTGTACATAATGAAACACGATTAATTATCAACCGTGGCTGTTAGTGGAACACGACTTGAAGTTTTTCTTTCTTATACATAATGTATACATATTAATTACGAATTTGGATATAGACATTCCTTCACCCGAGGTAATATACCCCGATCTTAGGTATTTGAAAGATTTGCATTTGTTTCCTCAACATCTTCCTGTTTCTGTCTTTCTCGTCAGACCCACGCGGGGTGGGGGTGGGGGTGGGGTTGAACCAGTGCCATCGTTCCAGCTGCGCAACACTACACAACGATAATATCCTATGAATTATACTTATTATTATGATATCCGACAGTAGGTATAGGTATAGACATAGTATAACTTTGTTCAATTAATCACTTATAGTCTTAGATATACTATACTCACAATATATTATGTATATGTATACGTAGGTATGTACCATACCGTATACATACGTATGCTGCGGGTGTGATTAGGTTAATCACAAGCGTATAATAATATGAGCTGTCCGTTTCTGTTTGAGTATATATACTAGAGTATACAGCGTATACTTTACATATATAGTATATTATACAAATACTGTACATAGGTAACTACAACCCCAATTAAATAATCAAGAAGAGTTTATAAAGCCAAGTTTATATTAATTGTAGAAACATTGAATGATTCAAACTACCATATACTATGTATGTATAAAGGTTATACATGCATGGGTACATACTCTACTACTATACATACCTCATATTATGATCTACTTATTCAACGCGATGAGGTTTCTACTCCACTTTGTTTAATTGAAATTGAATACGATTTATTATTCGCGATTAGGTATAGATATAGGTCTCAATGTGTTATGACGATAACAAGAATTACTGTACGTGAGGAGTATGGGACAGATAGATTCTTTTTATTTGTACGTATAACAACTAATTGTAAGTATATTCGAATTATAATATTAGTCAATCAATATAATGGGGCGAAAAAAATGTATGACTGAAAGCTGCGGAAAAAAAACAATCATTATATAGTATTTGAGTTTCGTGTCGAAAGGAGCACAGGGTCGAGAATCGAGGGAGGCTTCACAGAGCCGCAGAAGAGGAAGAAAAAGAAGAATAGGAAGAGGAAAAAAAGAACGAAGAGTGTGGGTGAAGATTGAAGAAAAGTGACTGCTTTTTCTTTTTCTTCTTCTTCTTCTTCTTCTTCTTCTTCTTCTTCTTCTTCTTCTTCTTCTTCTTCTTCTTCTTCTTCTTCTCCTTCTTCTTCTTCTTCTTTTCCGTCTTCTTCTTCTTGAAGCTTGAAGCCACCGCGGTTCGGGTCGATGCCGAGATCCGTTGGTGGGTATAAATCATTGTTAGATTAAACCCAAGAGTATATCCTACCGTGCTGCTGCAGCATTGGATGAAAGCGAATGCTACGTCTATGAGCAAACATATATTATATATATGTATACGTATATACACATATATACTCTATGTAACCGCATGGTATGTATTTACACATGGATGCTACACCTTCAGGCTCTACTAAGGAGCGCTATGCTCATACCATACGCTATATACACTGACGCACATAATTGCGGGAATATGAAAAATCATTCGACGTTTAGAAAAAGATGTAGGAGGGTTGAGGTGTAGATGTAGACTTCTTAATTTCAAACTATAATGAGCTAATACCACTTACTAGTATGTATAATTGACGTGCTCGTGACGAAGCAACATTCAGAGCAAAAAAATTAGAATATAGATAAATAATAATAATTAATCTGTTCGAACAACAATTAATAAAATGTATTACTGCAGCAGTAGTTGATTTTAATTTTCTCTTTTTTTCCTTATCCTCGACGCATAGATGAATACATGTCATTATTCCATATCCATATAACTGCATGATAATATAATAACCGGAAAAAATTGAGAAGCGCAGATAGAACGCGCGTTAGCGCGCAATAACCAATTAGTAAAGTATCCAATTAACGCGAATAATACCCATCCTGGACCTCTACCGGTGATACTAATTAGCAACTTATATAATTGACTTTAACGTAAAGGTGTCACCGTTTCATGAACGTTCTTATACCTACCTATGTACCTACATAGATATCAGAGGAGCGATCACTCCCACAGAAGGAAGTATCGCAACCCCCCCCCCCCCCCCCCCCCGCAATTTTACAGGTGAACATAATTATGTTATACGGCGATAAATTCAATGAGGTTAGTACAATTCAATTTATGAAATTTATTCATCGGCTAGCTTTTGTAGCATATATAGATATTCGTCAGGAGGATAATACGCTGAAGAATTTCCGTTATTCAATCACAATTACAATTACAGTTTCAATTTCGATTTCAATTTCAATTTCAATTTTACCTTTCAATATAACTATATACTCTGCAGCGGATCAGTCTTTTCATCGTGAATCGCGTCACATATATAACAACCAAACATTTTGATGAATTTGTACACAAAACATACAAATATACATATATGTTGTAGAAATACGGTTTGTGAAACAATTTTTTACTCCTTTCTTTCTCATCTTTGGCGAATGTGAACGTTGAAGAGTTTCAATGTGAATATAACAAGCAGACATTCCAAATCACTGCGGGCATCTATGGGCGATTGATATGATATATTGTAGATCTTTATTCGCAACAGAGAGATGGAGGAACGATGAATCTTTCATTTTCTATTCCGAAAAATGTTATACAACGTCACGAATAACGTTACATCAACTTTGTATAATAGTCTGTATTTATACGACCGGAATGAAACTAAGCACCAAAATTCCAAATACCAAATTGCAATTTCTGAATTCTAAATTCCAGCCTCAGCAACCTCTCTTTGCCGTAATAAATGTTTCCGAAGCTTTACAGCTTACAGCTCTCACACTTGTTACTGAATTCGCCATAAGCCAGAACGGTTAAACTCGTATCCAAACTATTCAAACTGTAACATGAAGTCGAGGTACTGTACTGGTGAGGTAGATAGCTGGATATATTAAGTATACCTCTCGCAAACTTCTGAGTAGAAGGTATACACCGATTGCCGTCTTCGCCGGTAATTATAAAGTGCCAAAATGCAATAATCATTAATTGAAATTCTACCAATCATAAATACGTTCATCAATATCACTGAGAATATCAATAATTTGTCAAAAAAATGTACGAATTCTTCTTCGTGCCAACGACTCGAAATAGGTTGAAATTATTACCTGTCCTTGTCGAATAGTAACAGAGAGAGAGAGAGCGAGAGAGAGAGAGAGAAGAAGTGAAAAAAAGGAGAAAAGAACAAAAATAATCGATGAAACAGAAAGAAAGAAGGAAAGAGTGAAGAGGGATTCGAGTGTTTCTTTGAGAAATACGATTAGCTTATTGTTAACAATACGACCCGGTGAGAAACAGGATGAGCGAATTCCCTCATTGACCGTGATAGAAAGTGTGCATTGATTATTATTGATGATTGTACGGCCGAACGTATATTAAAGTTTTTAACGTAATAGATCGAAAATTTGTTTCTCAATGAATTTATGTAGGCTTTTATGACCATAAAAAGAATTTCATTGATATAGAGCATTTTAGAAATTACAAAATTGAAAGCAATTACGATTATAGGTTAACATAATAATGTATAAGCGCAGGTAAACACATATCGAATCGAACGATAAGATGGACCGAATGAATAAAATAAAAAAAAACTGAGAAGAAAATAATAAGAAGAAACGAATGGATGAAAAAGAAGGTAACAAAAAATGGTCTGGACGCCTTCGCGAGGTTAAGGTAAATGGACCTAAACTCTCCTTTATTGATCACGGCTCACGTATAGCATACTATATCCAGCATATGGATGGATAAATATACAGATACATACATACGTAAACATATCCTTGTACATACACGCGTGATAATTGCATATTTGCAAAATAAAAGGCACTCTTTTTTCCGCTTCCATTTTTTCTCGCTAAAGTCTATGACCAATACAAATTGGGCAGGTGGAAAAAATAATCTCAATCACTTGTTTCCGGTATTATATTTCGTCATGGACATTCCCCTTAATTGCTTTCCTCTCGTAAAACATAGACAATGTTTTCATATAATATATGTAGGTAAAGTTTATTATTTCATGTCTTTACCTATACGAACCGCAACCGATGAACTTACTTACGACAATCAATGGTTTTCTATCGACTTTCGATTTATACAATAAAAGAGAGAATAAGAAAAAGGAACGACGGAATAAGGGCAGAGGCAACGTTAACAGTTGTGTATTGGGGAGGAGAAACCTTAAAGCGACTATTTCCTATTCAAACATGCTTTATGGTAAGTATGGATAGAATTACACATACTTACTCGTAGATGCATTAAAACGAACTTTCGAAAAAGTAGCCCAAATTTTTGCTCATGTCTACAATTTCGATACGTAGGTAGGTAGGTGAGTAGGTAAGTGGGTGAGTGAGTGAGTAAGTAAATAAGTGAGTAAGTATATATTCAAGAACCACGTCGATATCCGTTACATGTATATATATATATATATAGTATAGATATGGATGAAGTACACACATACCTAGTATATAGGTATACGAGGGGATGTTTAATCGTGGAAAATGTTAATTTGGCTGTTTGTTTATTCAATGGAATTAATTTCGTACCTTATTTAGTACCTTAATTTAGTACCGCAAAATCTCGCTCTCGCCACACCGCGTGTCGCGCTGCGCGCTGATTAATATTCGAAAAGGAATCAAGTATATACAGATACTCGTAAAAATATTCAACGGATACACAGGTAGATAAAGAGTAACGAGAAAAAAATTAAGTGACAATAATGATAATAATAATAATAATAACAATAATAATAAGAATAATAATGTAATGGTTTCCTTGTACTACATACATGCTGCGCATCATGTGAAAATATCGTCGCGTTTGTTATCACATTTCTTTGTATATTATAGAAGAATATATTGGTATAATCGTCGCTTATGCCTGTGCATAATATTGTTTGAGTTTCATTACAGCTTTCCTTTTATAGTTTTTTTTGTCTTCTCTTCCTTCTTCGTCACTCGATAATTATAATGAAACATTGAATGAGAACGCGCGTTTGATAAAGAAAAAAATAACTGCAACTTCACGCTAGGAGTATGTATATGTACCTATTTCAACAAAAGTGCCCTGCGCCGCGCCGAATCCATGCATAGATACTTATAGGTATATAGTAAATACACATGCATAAATATATTAAATGGGATACCATATAACCTTCGTACGCATAATATTCTCCGCATTCAAATCATGTATGTATACCAAGCTATATACGCTCTCCGAGTTTACATATAAATATTACGTATAGCATATATATGTGTACGTGTGTGCATACGTATCATAGTAGATACATAGACGTGTGGGTGTAGATTATGAGCACGGGAGAAACGGGTGTTTATAATTGATCAGCAAAATTCACGGCGCGTGAAAACCCAATAAAAAAACCAAAGAAAATACAATATGTACATACATACATATACGTATGTGAATGTGCCGTATGCGCATATTCAGCCGCCTGTATGATTTCAGAATAACAATCATAATAATGATGATAACAAACGTAGTATATAGGTGCTCATAGCTATACCTACGAGTATCGATATAAATGAAAAACAGGTAGTGGAGGTACCTAAACCTGTATCTTTGTATAAAACATAGGTATACATAGTAAAATATAAAATAGTTACGAAATGTGAGAATAACGAAAGAGAGGATGAAAGATGAAAGTAAAATAAAAAAGGGAGAGCGAGAGAGAGGGAGCGAGGAAGGAAGAAAGAAAGGAAGGAAGGAAGGAAGGAAGGAAGGGGGAGGAGCGCGACCTCGCAGTCGAGAAGAGCTGTACATACATATTTCTACATTTAAGATCATGACTTAGAGTTGCAGTGGTGCTCAATCGAAGGGAACATTGTCGTGAATTTGAATAGTTTAAAAATGTGTGGCGTCAACAGATCAGGCTGAAGTAATAATGATCGAAAACAATGTCGGTGAAAATTTTACTACGAAGACGAATGTTAATTTTTTTTTTTTCCTCGTTTTTTTCATTTTCTTACGGATAAGCGTAGCCGGTGCAGGACATAAAAAAAATGAACATCTCACTCCATCATGAAATTTCGTACGAATCGATATTGTATTTCGTCATTTTGTTCACGTTAACGTGTGTACAGTTTGTCTATTCGGTGTGGCCGCGCGGTGACCGCTAAAAACAAGGGGCGTTTTGAATATACATAATCTATTGATGTAAATTCTTTGCTAAAAACATTCTTTTCCAACCGCTTTCCCGTCGAGATCAATTTCACACGCTAATCTTACGCTGCTCGCTAACTTTTGTACAAAACGTTGCGCGCGTTTAGTGAATTGTAAAGTGTAGTGAGAAAAACTGATGGAATTGTATTCTCATACCACGGGGGAACAACCCACGAAAATAATGGGTTGGTTTGAAAACAAATGTTCAATTGTTCAACCTCATCTGACATAACCTGACTTTACAGCGGTAGAAAAAAAATGTATTTTCGAATGAAATACGTATAACATAAAAATGTTAGAGTACTGTGCACGCGCGCGAGTACAAACCGATATTTTCATTTCAGGATCTATTTCCAATATGGCGCCACATTCTGTAACGCGGCCTTGTCCTCAACCGAACAGACAAACTGTAGGTCCTATGGAGCCTTGAAATCAAAAAACAAAAAAAAACAATAATAATAACAACAATAACAACAACAACGAAAGAAGAATAAGAAGGTGAAGATGTAGAATCAAAATGAGCGGTACTGAGAGAACAACTTTTTGTTAACAGAGATACATAATTAGACGCGCCTAGCACATGCACACAGTATAACTATACTATACGAGTATAAAGATACGGATAAAATAATTATATATATATACATACGTGTATATGCCTAGATATATAGGTATGTACGTATTCGGAGAGGAAAAAGAAGCAAATCAGTAACACATACAATGAGAGAAAAGAAGAAAACAAAAGATGTACCATACATATACGTGTAACTATAATAACCAACTTCAGCACGTAATGTATAATCACCGCGTATATAATACAAGACGCATACATACATATTATACATACATGCGTAATTGTACACACGCGCCTATAGTACCTACTATACGATAAAACATGTTTTTTATTACAATTATTATTAGTATTTTATTCATTCTTTTTCCCATTTTTCTTCTTCTTCGCTATCAAACATATGATATTATAGTATATACATATATGTATACTAATGGACCATCCCAGCATATAACATAACGTATGTATACATACATGCATACATATCATGCATATGAATGAGTATCTTTATTATTATAATTACACGCTATATGGCGTATGTACGTGTTTATGTAGTGCATGTATGTGTTCATACATACGTAGGTATTATCATATTATGATATACGGCAATAATATTGCCTATACAACGAATGAACATTTTCTATGATACAACCTACTTGCTGAGGATATACTTGAAACTAGAAGACGCGCGCTGGAAACGGATTGATGTTATATACGTAGGTATATAGTACATGTCATACAACATATATACCTACCTATCTACTCGAGTAATGATGTATTGATTTCTTGTTTATCTCTCTAGTTATAATACACGATATAATTGTATGTGAACTGAATATAAGTAACATACGTATACGCATGTATACATGCAGATGGAAATATGTTTATAAATAGCTACTATAACTTGTATACTATACATATAGTATTACATACATAATATATTAGAGAGAGAGAGAGAGAGAGAGATAGGTTACAGTACGTATTCACATTATATCATTATCTGTGATTGAGAGAATGAAACAGGAAAACAGAATGAAAAAAGCGAACAGAGAATCATGTATACACAAAAATTGCAGATTAACGAGATACAGAAAGAGAGAAAGAGAAGACTATCCTATACTATAATCATAATGTATGATATACTGCGTACATAGGTATCTACGGGTATAATGTATGAGGTAGGCACACATTGGTATACCTATGTATGCGGCAAATTCCGAAGTTTAGGGACCGACTTCAGCCGTTACACGCCTAAATCCTAAGTTTCAAATTAGTCGAGCCCATCGAAGGTACGGGAGAAAGAGAAGGAGGAGAAGGAGAAGGAGAAGGAGAAGGAGGAGGAAGAGGAGGATGTATTGTATTCTCCGCCTGACCTTAATTCGGTTTAAATTTATTCAATTACAAACTCACCGTGCCCTGACGTCTGGCGTTAAGGGTGTTTCTTATTGTTTATATACCTATGTATGTATGTAGGTACTACCTGAAATACTTTCTACTATCATAATTGCAGCTGGGTTACAATAAGTTCTCGTTATGTCATTTGTCGAATAATTGTATGTGTATACCAACCCCCGCTGCACCAATTTCGTTAATTATTCATTCCAATTCCATGACAATCGATCTGATTCTATATAAAGAAACAAAATTTCCTTTCGAAACTGACTTCCTTCAACATTTCGATCTAGCAGCCCCCCCCCCCCCCCCCCAGCGCGACGGGCAATAATCTCACGTTTTATCGATAAAATTATAATCAGCTAATCTCGCGTTTATGTTAATAGCATACATATTTATGTACAACGCAAGTTAACATTCACAGCGCTGGAAAACACGAGGCAAATTATTTCAGCTTGCGTATGCTCGGTTTTTCCTGCATATTACATATTTGGTACCGAGGCTTTTGCATAAACATACGTAGGTAGGTAAATACTAGAATCTAGAATATAGAATCTAGATACGGAACTGAACAATTTTCAACGCCTAGTCTCTTATACTTCTCTCGTTTTCTTTTGCCCAAATTTACACCCAGTTTTGAACAATGACCGCGCTCAAAGGGTCGACGAAACCGAGATTAGGTCGCTGTTAGAACAATTATAGAATGCTATACCCACCTGCAGCGGAGGCCGGAAGTTAGAATGGCAAGCGCGCGTAGTAAACGGGCTCTGCAAGGGGCTTCTATGTCTCGAAATACTCTAATTGGCATTTACTATACTTGAAATGCTGATCAAAATACATGTAATTGCCGGATTCCATCATCCGCTGCTTCTATACATAGATATACACGTGCCCATGCAATAAATACAGTCCATTCTACAGCGTGGGATCAAAGGCAACTACTTATACCTTATCAATAAATTACTTAAGCTTATCGATATGATTATGATTATTATGTATGGATATTAAATTGACCGTTCATTCAATTTATAGTGGTATATAGCCTTATATGTATTTTTTACTCAATCGATTTCCATCAGATATTGAATGTTCTCCGTACATACCTCCACCTATCAATAAGGTTTTACATTATTATGACTAACCTATATTATTATTTGTCTAGATATAGGTATACGTACACGGTCGTCCGTTATACATAGGTATGTATACCATGAATAATACAATATTCTGCGCACATGCTCGCGTGCAGAAGCGAGGTGTAGGCGGTTGAAAACGGCGGGAGGAGGGGTTTAAGACAAATCGTAGTAATCAATAACCCGTTGATTGGCAATAGAAAGTTGATTATTCGTGAATTACAAAAAGTTGAAAACAATATTTTTTTTTCTCCATACAGTATTCAATGCGAGGTGTACGGTATATCCCGATCAATCAATCATAGTATCTGAAACCTGTACCAAAATGAAATCTTTGTTTTATTTTTTTCCCATATTTCTATTCGTTTTTCAACATTATTTTACCCATAAACTCGAGGTGTGTGCATATCTGCCGGTATATATATATCCTCGCAATTTACATATGTTACATAATTAGGCAAGTACTTTCGCACCCGGAGACAAAATTCTTTGAGGCGACAGAAATTTCCTGTCTTCAACTATACATATGTATACGGCCGTATCGTATATAGGTACATAATTATGTGCACATGTATCACATTTTTAATAACCAATTATACAATGCTATAATTACGTGTTGTACCTTCTCATCTATGTACATAAATGCATGAATATATAATTATTCTACCTAAACACATAGTACATACCTACTATTGTATACGAAATTGTGTTCAATCGAATTCGATAATTTTGTTTATATTTCCGAAATATTTTAATATTGGTAACCCAACATAATATACAGGAAAGAATTATAAGTATACGCAACCCTGGTCGGAATTTTTCGTCTGCATTCTATGTATACGCATTAGGTATATACATATAGTATATTTATATACGTAAGTAATATTTATTATCTCACCAGAGGTCGGCGAAGCTATTTTTATCAGTCGAAGTTATTTCACAAAAATGGCCGAGCTATAACGAACTACATAATTATAACGCTATTCCTTAGTGCTCCCAATCCATACGCTCATTTGTTTATTCATTTATGTATTTCATATTTTCTTCTATTTTCCTAAATTTACCTCACACAATCGAAGTACTGCAGGTAGAAGGTGAAATGGAAATTGAATTACGAGTTTTTCCAAAAGAGGAGTTATCGAACAATCGCTATCGCGCCTCATCAAACATCAATAAAGTAACTTTAATACAGGAAAAACAATTTTCTTTATCTCCCTCTACATATTGAGTAAATCATGAATAGTAATAATAATATCGTTGCATTGAGCTAGATATATTACATATATTATTATACTTACGATATGGGCACAATAAGAAATAAGAAGTAGTATGAATGTATGTATGTATTATATACATATATATATGGAAGACAGGAAACCGGTAGGATTCGAGCTGCCTCGGTTGCCTTGTGCCTATGTGTCTGCTGTACATACGTGTATAATATTCGTATAGGTACACTTACTATACATAATAATACAATATATAGCTTATGATGTAGTATAAATATACTATATCTGTATATACATGTAGGTATATACTACATCTTTATGTAGTCATATGCATATCGGTATAGTCATACACAACTACTACTACACTGCTACTACTACCGCATGTATATAAAATACGAGAGAAGTGTGATACGGACCATCAGGGCCGCAGCAGCCTGCCGTATCTAGCAATTTATCGAGTAGATATCGAATGGCATCAATACTTACACTATTATAAATAAATACCCCAGACGAATTTGAATACGCATTTTAATCCAACTATACTATACTGTACGTAGCTTCGTAGTCGGTATCAGGTTTTTAATAATGCGTCGAGGTACAGTTTTTCGATATATTATACGAAATGAAACAAATCATATAAGAAGATTAAAAGGAAAGCGAAAGAAACAGCACCGAAGAAGTTAAATTGTATTTTTAACTCATTTTCGCTACACCGAGATACTAACACTAAGTATAAACGTTTCGACGTCGAATAATCTTGGTTCTTGATAAATAGTGAATTCAGGAATCCCCGGATCAGAAAAATTTGTAGAAAAATGTGAGACACGAAATGAGAAAAAGGAAGATCAAGAATTTTCCATCTTGTAAACATCTATGTTTCAACATTGAAAAACTAGTAGTTTCGAAATTCTGTAATTTCTCGTTACTCCATTTCACACTGCCGCGCCGCGACGCGGACGTTGAAGTAATCTTCAACTTCATAAAGAACATCTTTGGTATTTCTTTTTGTTCGTGAAGAACGATTACATCAATAATAACAATAATAATAATTGCAACATGAATAATAATCATAATTTATTAAATTACACGTATAATAGTAGGTACGTCATTGAGTTTGAGAGCAGGGCGTCCTTGGAATTTACATGTGATTATATATACAGACCTACGTCCCCATACAGTAGAGTCGTAGACCTGTACAATAATAGTGTGTACATTACATGCAACATACATACGCATATATACGAGTAACATAATATACCTAACCATGCATATAGATATGTATAGTATAGGTAGGTACCTATATTATTATTTTTTATCACAAGCTTTTTCAATTGATAAGAACAAAAAATATACAGAGATAAATTCGATAATTGAATGTTGAAATAATATAATTGCATACATTATACTATGCTAGAGCTATCCATATACAAGAAGATGAGACAACATTTTGCGTATCCTAACTATGCATCCTACAAACGACACAAAATAGAATAATGTATGGTATAAAATACAGCGATAAATAATTCTTCAAATAATCATATACTCAATTCATAAATTGAAAAATATCCAATAACGATTTCTCTTTTCTTTCTCCCGGAGAGCTTTGCTCTTCGAGTATAGTAGGTATTATTACGTAGATATAGGTATACGACTCCCGTATAAAGACGGTCTCTGAACTTTGAAGTGAAGAAAATAAAAAGAAAGAAAAGCGAATCAAAGAGAAGAGATGGGAAGAGAAGAGAAAAAAAGAAAAGAATGATGATAAAAAGAATTAGGAAGAAAAATTGATAAAATAATTGGACTCCTATAGGTATATACATACGTATACCATATACCTTATATACTGTAGCAAGGAATACTGATGCTATGTGCATACATGTTATTTACATAAATATGTTATGTTATACAGTACACATATATACAACAGTATCTCATCGTAAATTAATCTGCACCGTTACAGGATGTATATATCTATATACCAATTTCGAAAAACTCTCTCTTTCTTTTTTATATCGTTCTCATTTTCATTTATTCAAATTAAACTGCATATGAAACAAATACTAGAAACATACGTTGTACCAAAATACCGCATGTATGTGATATGTATAACGTAAATGCCAGCCATACCTACGGATCTGCAGTAATTAAGGTAAATTCCGATTTCGTAATCAAGGACATGTGCAAACTTAATTTACTCGCGGCCCTGTGTCAGTTATTAAAACTTGAATCATTTTCTATTCCAACGTGCGGATGGGTATAGTCACGGTTAAAAGTTTTTCTCTCTCCCTCTCACGAATCCGTATCATAATATTATATCCATCTCTATACATAACTATATGTATGTATCTGCACTATAAGTAGGTACTGTATACATATAGTAGTATAAAAGTTCTTGCTGCCATGCCGCTGCTGCTGCTGCCGCTGTAGCTGCTGCAGAAGCATAGATATACGCGCGGAATGTGTGTACGTATGTACAAGCGGAATAACATACAATTTATACACACGTAGATATATATGTATATAGTGAGTATATAATATATTCTCCAAATGCGTGCATGCATACGCTTCATACGCAGGTATGTGTACATGCATACGTATCGTGTATACGTTACGTTCAGATTGTACAGTCCGTGGCAACTATTCGACCAAGTGTATACCCGTGAATATATACATGCATACGGACGTAAATACGTATACACCGATGTGAATACACATGCGTTAGTAGGTATAGTGCAAAGCCTATATATAATATGTAACTTGCCTGCCTAATGTCTGGCTATAAATATTACAATTCTACTTTGACTATACGGTATACGGAATACCTATATACCTATACCTAATATATATATATACATATACTATAAGAGACATACACACGGCTCACGTTAGCTTATATACCGACAATCTACTTATACTTTGTGTATACCTATATATATATATACCTATACAGCATTATACACATACATATATAAATACTAAAGAAGTTTCGCGTCTTCGATATAATGTATCGGAGCAGCCATTTTCGCTGTATTTTCTTCTTCGTTTTCTTTTTCTTTTCTTTCTTCTCTTTAGTTTTTTCTTTTCTCTCATATTTTTTTGTCTTTTTCTTGTTTTCATTGTTTTGTGTTGTTCCTTTCTTTTCGTTTTTCTTCTCTATCTTCGAAAGCTCACGTTACACGACGCATAGTCCTGTATAGCACATATATACCTATCTATGCGGGTATATGCATAATGTACGCGATAAACAGCGTATAAGCATTTGCATATACATAGGTAAACATACGATTAATTAAAAGAGCTGAATAACTATATGAACTTGGTTCATTTTTTGTTCCTTTCTTTTCATTTCTTCACTTTTCTGATCCTTCTCTTACATCGTATTCTAATTTTTCTCCTACAAATATTATAGTCTGTGGAAAATGATGATTATTATTATCATGCGACTTCTTTATTATCTACTACAACGGAATGTGGGATGATGAAAACGAAATGAAAATTGGTGAGTGAGAGAGACAGAAAGAAGATTAATTGATTGATTATTATGTTTTATAGAGAGCGAGAGCGAGAAAGAGAGAGAGAGAGAGAGAGAGACAGGAAATCGTGAGAAAACATAATTACGTCTGAAAACCGCGCTCGCGGTGGACGTTTATTAATTCCTATCCTGTTAAAGAGTTACGGTTCAAAGAAGAATACAAACAAACAAGCAAGAGAGTGCTTGTTTTTTGTTTGTTTGTATAATTGGTTTTATGTCAAGTAAATGATACGTATAGTATCGCAGTAGGTATACGATATGATATACAGGCCGATATAGGTATGTATATCAAAGTGGATTGCAGTTCAAATCGCAATTATAACAAACTTTCATTACGTACGAGCTTTGTTCATCCAATACTGTGAATCTAACGACTACATACCCATGTATATACCTATTATATACAACCTCGATTGATATTTCCCATTTCAGAATCATGTATTTTCGGAAGTACAATAATCGCATGATGTAATTTAAATTTCTGAACCAAAGACAAAAAAAAAACAGAAGAAAAACAAACAGCTAAGAAAGCGGCAAAAACTTGAATTGCAAAACAGAAAAAAAAGGAAGATTTGAATCGATATATACGTATACGTGTATGTATATCGAACTACCTCCCCAATATATCATCAATATTGACCTTCGTATAGGCAAATAAAAACGAAGCGTTGAATTATAAAAAGAAAATGTATGTAATATCATCAAGTACCTACAAAAAAAAACGAAGAAAAAACACCAATAAATATGTATCGCATTACCGGTTTAATTAAATAAACGAGTATCGATTCAGCGAGCTATGTATTATAGGTGTAGGTAATATAATAATAACAATAATAATATCGTCCGGAGTGAACAAACCGCTTCGTGTAGCATGGACCGTATATACTATACCTATATTTATACACTGCTATGGTCCCAAGTACGATACTTGGTTCGTCGGATGGGGGAGGGGAAAATGGGGGGGGGGGGGGGGGGGGGCGCGGAGGGACCGAGCGGGAGTCAACCTGCTCGCTACAGTGTTTCTCAAACAGTTTCATACAGCTTTGAAAATAGATAAAAGATAAATATATACTATATCTAATATATATTTTAGTTCCCCACCCCATTATGTACGGTGTTACTATCTTATTTACATGATCGGCTTCTATACATACAGGTACATATATACATCTAGATAGGTTGGCTCATCTATAATTTGACAATTTCTATACACAGATATAGGATATTATAATACCTGTACCGATTTTCGAATAATTTTTCGATAATGGATTACAATATTATAGCTTTTCTCTTCTTTTTATTTTCTTTCTATGCTTCAGCTATAGGTTTCGAGTGAAAGAGGACGTAATTATCGACAATGTAGGTGCAGCATACCTGTACTGGCCTACAAGATTGTCAATTTACGTGAAAGCGAATAAAGTACAAAATTATGTTGCTATATACACCTAAATCCGGCGATCGAAGAAAAATGACAATCTAAAAATACAGAAATTGGTATTGTTTCTATTATCATTGTTGTTATCCTTATCGTTATTGGATGAAATCTTTCATGCGTGAGTTCGACTCTATTAATCACGGGGTTGACAAATGTAGCTATACATGGATATAAAGCGACGCAGCAATAGCATTAACAAACGGGAGCTTCAGCATCGACACGGCAAGTTTCATTCTCTTATATATAAAACTAATTCGGATTACTCTGGCGTAACGAGAACGAATGCCTAACGTCAATATGTACTTCGACATACCTATACTCATCGCTCACACATGTTCTCTACCGCCAATAATTTTATGCACCTATGAGCATATTTGTGCATATATAGGTATATATATACACCTCTACATGTATTATTTCTTGTTTTCCAATTTCCTCCTTTTTATCCTCGTATGGTTATTTTTATTATTATTTTTTTTGTTTGGCTCGCTATTTTGCACCTTATATAAATATATTATGCTGTGTATACATCACCGCATAGGTAGGTATGTGTGGATATCCTATAATGATAAATGAAAATAAATAGAAGATAAATGTTTTCTTCTAAAAAACAATCCATATTACGAAACCTCAACGTAAAAAGTGTTATACCTGTACGGATTGTACATAAGATACAAAAATCGATAATAGTTATACCTAATAATAACGATAATGATAATAATAATAATGATAATAATAATAACACTAATAATAGTAATAATGTTAATAATAATAATGAAAAACGAGAACAATAAACAACGAAGAAAAACAATAGATGCGTAGATATTATTATCGTCTAGTGTGAATACCTATATATACTATGTAGTACATAGATAACATGTACAGTAGGTACAGTATAGTACGGGCTCTGTAGTGGTATTTATATAACGGCACGATCGAGGTAATGATAGAGAAGGAAAATAGTGAGAAGAAGTACAAAAATGAAAAGAATAAGAAACGTATGAAATCGAGAAATAAGTACTTATAGCGAATGTGTGTACACCATTATATACCTATAGCTGGATAGATAGATATATACATACAGATAAATATATGAATAAATGAATAGATAAGTGGAAAATATGAAAACGGTATGATAAATAGCCATACATATACATGTATAACACACACGACGTTACATACATATTGCAGTGATACAGGTATAAGCGAGTATACTAACTAAATTTGCTTTTATGTCATTTAATAGTATAGTACCTGTATGGTAGATACGTTATAATATATGCAAGCAAGTCCATCTACACGTTGGTGTAGCTAGATGCATACGTATATCTACGTGCATACATGAATGCAAGAGAACATAGTACCTATATAAACCGTATAGTATGATGTACGTGTATTTGTATGTATGTATGTATGTATATGAGAGAGAAGTATGTATAAGGGAAGCAAGTAGTTTATTGAGAATTACTGTGATAAATAATGTGAAGGGGGGGGGGGGGGCAGCAACAGCAACAGCAGCAGCACCAGAAGCGAGCGAGGTTATACTCTCGGGGATGGGTATATGTATTAACAAGAGAGCCAGAGAGGGAGATGGAGAGTACAGGGTGCGAGAGGGTGAGAGGGTGAGGGACAGCGGCGGGTAGGTGAACGGGGGGGGGGGGGGGGATATATACACTCCGGATAGGGAGCTCCTCTTCAACCGAGCGGTGCAGAGAGGAGGAGGAGGAACTCGTGCGCATGTCTCTTCGCGCCTATGTATAATACGTATTCAGAATACATGTGTGTGTAGTATATATGTATACATTCGGTATTAGTATAACCTATGTACTAGTATATGAGAGAAATAGAAACAGGGAGGTGGAGGTGGAGGTGGAGCTATAGAGCGAAGGCAATCATCTCTGTCCTACTATAACCGCGTGTATGGTGTGAGTATAGTTTCTGGTCATAGAGAGGGAGGGAGAGGGCGGGAGGAGAAAGAGCCCACTGCCGTAGCCGTCCGCCAGCACGTATGGCTAACAATAAGCACAACGTGTAGGTATATATTAGATATACCTTCATATGTGCTTACATATATATACTGTACGTTTTGAACGAAGAAAATAGTACATGGTAAGTATGTATGTACATACGTTAGGTATAAGGTGAGGTGTACCTACATACCTATACATGTACACAGATATAAATACCATATAATTTGGAAAACTTGGTATAGGTTTCATATTCTTTTTCTTTTTCTCCGCTTTCCTTTCAATCATTCCTCTTTTCTTATTCTCATAGGCATATAGGCGGGTATAATATTACATAGTATAATCAATGTTTACAATATGGAACGCATATTGCGGGTCGTGAGTAGATACTTAGATATGGAAGGTATGTACTATATTATTTTGGCTTCGAATTATACCTATATAGCTACAGTATTTCGATCGGTATTCGAAGTTATATTGGTCATCGGATGTGGAATTGTATGTATTTGTGTATGTACGTTACATGCATACATATTACACCCGCGTATTATGGATGATTCATTTTTTGAAAAGAGGAGAATGGCAGAGGGAGGGAGAGAGAGAGAGAGAGAGAAAGAAAGATAGAAAGAGAAAATCAAATGGCATGGTATTTGATACATAGATATATGCGCGAAGTTTATAACGTCATATTTTCCGATGATGAATAAATTTCAACCTACATTACCTTTCGTTATTTTGTCACCTTAACGTTATAAACTTCTGCATGAGGCACATGACGGTAAACTTTACATATATATATATAATAAAATATATATAATATATACGCCAATATACCTGTATCACATAATTATAAACTCTGTTCACATTATACCATGATAACGATCACATCTTGTTATTGATATTATAATATGATAGTTAAAATGGAATGGAAATTGCGAGCGTCATAGGTTTTTTATTTCATGTGGTGAATATTACACTCTTTTTTCCTCCTACTATTTTTTCCTCTTCCTTTCCGTCTCGCCGTCTCTACATTATATTCTATCTATATAACTATACGAGCATAGTAGTATAAATGATACCGATAAATATTTTCAGAGCTCATACTATATCTTATAGATATGGCTCATGTCAGGGCTGGGTAACATTTCAAATGGTTCGATTTTAGAGAGATATTTAAAACGGAGATGGCATTTTCGAGTTTCCATTTCGAATGCTTTTTTGAAAACCATTTTCCGTTATTTCATGTGAAATACATTTTTACAGCCTTTTCCATTCACTATTTGGAGGAGATTTGAGATAGCATTTCACCCAATCATTATATTTTGTCTAGATATTCAAAATGGAAAACGGCATTTTTCACTTTCCATTTCGAATGCGTTTCGAAAACCATTTTCCATTTTATATTTCAAATACAAACATCGGAGCATTTTCAATTTACCATTTTTAATAAATTCATTACGGCATTCCACCCGGCCCTGCAGTTCCGTATGATATACGTGTATGATAAATATTAAATATAATATTATATGTATTGGTATAAGTATGATATTTCAGAGAGAGCGCGCGTCAATATAGATACGTCGTAACCGTACGGGAATCATAGATACATAATATTATAACGTTTGAAACTTCGTGCGAATACGATGGTGCATGAATGAATAAAAAAAATACAATAATATCCGCCATGCCATGAAACTAAATATAAAAAACGCGGGAATCACCGCGGTGTAATATATGTATAAGTATAAGCAGGTATATAGAGAGAGAGAGAGAGGGAGAGAGAGAGTGGTAGGTCGTCAGTATACTCAAATTATGACAGTGTATAGCTGAAATGATGATTATTGGGTATGATTTCATTATTTCGTATACGATCTCGTATTACGAGTATTTGTTATTCGTTATCTTGTTCGAATTGAAATGTTTCTTTACTGCATGGTACGTGTATCACGTGAGTACATACATATGCCTGCGTATAATATACCTATGTATTATTTAAGCAAACTTTCGATATAGAATATAACATACGATAATGAATATAATGATAATTATGAGAGGAAAAAGGAAGAAGAAAAAGAAGAAGAAGGATAATGATAAGTAACTAATTAGCCATTCGCGATCGCGTGACAGTGTAAATCCACTCTATCTACTATAATGGGTTTCAACTACCAATTCCAAGCCTTCGTTAATTCCAACTCCGGTACTGCAGTGTGTATATATAATATATACTATATACATATGTATCTATATGTAAATTGTGTACATACGTTGATACATAAATATATATATGTATATGCTATACATATATAGACACCTACGTTATTCCAATCGTTTTCATCCTGTTTTTCTCTCTTCTCATTCTTATTCTTCTTATTATTATTATTCTTATTCTCCTTGTTCGTGTTCTTGTTCAGACCGAGCAGGGCGCTACGCGCGGACGCTGTAGTAGTATAGTAGATACCTACCTACTCCTTCTCTCGCCGCGATAATTCTCCTTCCCTTCCCTTTCGCTCCTCTCATCTCATCGCCTTTCCTTCGCTTACCGCCCCCCCCCCCCCCCCCCCCACTTTCCGCCCACCGAACCAACTCGCACCACACGCCGTTTCTTTACGCGAGAAGAAACTTAAAGTTAAGAGATTTGAGATGGTTTTTCTTTAGTGGGAAATTGTAGGAGATTGTTGGAATTTTTTCAAATTGCCAATTCAATTTTTCTTGTAACGGTATAATAAGGTAGAGGTAGGTATGCGTAAAAATGTCGTTCCCTTCACCCCTTGCGTGTCGTGCCCTTAAATTTAGATAAACGCTGCACGCGCCTAACTAAAACGCGTAACCACCATATATTGTATTCACCTGTATACATAATAATACATACACACGCGTTATCGCACGCATATATAAGACATGGTGCATACATACATACATACATATGTATATATAGTATTATACCGAGAGGATTGTTAATCGGCGAGAATATAATTAGTGCCTCTACTACAGTAGACGTTCTATGTATACACATACCTATGTATTTATATATATATATAGAGACATGCATACATGTTGTATAATATCTACGACGACGCGATGCGTTGCTCTGCACTGCAATCAACGGGGTGGTCTTTTTTCCACTACAATTGCTAGTTTTATACGTATGTACAAACTATACGTACCGCGTGGAATAGGTGTTTGCAGGTGCTAAAATATACCGTATGTATGCGACCAAGACCGCTCTCAACGTGGAGAGAAGTGATTTGACTGCGATAATCGGAGAAAAGGAGAAAAAAAGTGGGCAAACATTTTCCACAACGTAATGAATTTGTTATTGTCACGTGAAGTAGTTTTGGGAGAAAAAAAAAAGAAATAATTTCGAGACATAGAAACGGATGAAGATATATATATATATATATATACCTGGACTTATGTTTGTCCTGAACATGCATCTTGAAAGAATTTTTTTGTTCCACTTTGAACGATCATCAGATTATCATCATACATGCACTATATATATAGGTACATATATATATATATATATATATATACACAGGGTGGGGCATTTCAAGTATTACGAGTGGATATCTCGAATACCAAGCGTCGTAGAAACGAATACGGCAAATAAAATTTGTAGGGCTTTAAGGGGGACATCTAGAGGCGATATTAGATTCTCAGCAGCAATTGACGATTTCGAGAAATCGATACGTAGCCCATTTTTTTGAATGGTAATCGATTTTCTACTCCAACGAAAATCGTAGATGGCGTTTATACGAATCCAATCATGTGCACGTCTCCGTATTCCTAATTATTTCCAGCTGAGTTATGATACATCAAAGTTTTTCACATCGAGCTGTGTTTCGTCTCATATTTCGAGGGCCGTTTGTCGAATTTTTCTCCCTAATAAGTTTTAATTCGTTACTTCTGGGTCATTGTTCAATTTGCTCATAAAATTTCTGATTCAAACCACTTCGCATTTCACTGGCCGACCGAGGATGAGGAATGCTTTTTCTCGTTGCAGCAACTGAAGCGGGTTCAAACGAAAGTGAAAGAGTTACTCGCAATTGAAAGATCGAACCTTGCTCGAGCAGAAGCGGACGCGTGGTTTTCAAGATTTGAGACAGAACATGGCTCGGTCTGGAATACTTTGATGCGCCATAACTCAGATGAAAATCATTAGAATAGCAAAAACATATGCTCCATTCGATTCCCCCTGACGCTGGCTATGATTGAAATGGGCTAAAAAAAATCGAGTACCATTCAAAAAAATGGGTTTCATATCGATTTCCCTAGAACATCAGTTGCTGCTGAAAATCTAATATCGCCACTGGATGTCCCCCTCGATCAAAGCCCCACAATTTTTATTCGACATATTTGTTTCTACGACGCTTGGTATTCGAGATATTCACTTGTAACACTTTAAATGCCCCACCCTGTATATTATAATCAAGGATTAATCAATTTGTAAAATCGGAAAGAAACAACAAAAGGAATGATACAATCGATATGGTACCGTGTCTTTGGGGTCGTGAGATAGTATATATATATAAACACACATTTCAGACACGTAATCAGTTTATGCCGCCCTGCTTCTGCACCCTCTATTCCTCTTTTCCTCTTATACACTCTACGCCCACCTCTCACGGACTGTGGGCCGGTTTGTTCGCGGAGGTAGAAGATCACTTTACACGATACGATATTACATAGAAAATGATGTTTATAATATTGTTTAACGATATATACACATATATAATGTATAATATAAGTAGTATAAGTCATAACGAGACAGAGCTACGACGATCGTTTCAGGTTAGTCGAGTTAGTCTCAAGTAATGTATCATCTGTATCAATACTTATAATACTAGTATATAGTATGATATAGAAAGTATTTGAGTAAAAAGTTTCGAATAAAAATATATATTACAAGTATAAATGTATATAAATGATTTCAACAACCGAATTGAGTTTTCCAAGTCATAACAGATAAGTTTGGAGAGTGCATGTAGGTATATGCATATACCGAACCTGCTCCTAAGGTGAATTCCTTCAGAGTGACAGCGATATAAATTTTCATGAGTGGTTATCTTCGAAATGAGAGTATAGTGTATAGTAAGTAGTACATACATACATACATAGTGTATATTGAAACTGTTTTATACTCATTGTAGATATTATTGTAGATATTATCGTTATTATTATTCATCGGACTTTGATCCGGCATAATAACCACGGTGCGGAATGAAGATTCAACTGTTTTCATTCGTCGACCAACGTTAAAAGTTGGCAAACAAGTAAGTAAGTAAGTAAGTAAGCAAGTAAGCAAGTAAGCAAGTAAGTAAGCAAGTAAGCAAGTAAGTAAGCAAGTAAGTAAGTAAGTAAGTAAGTATAAGTGAGTAAGTAAATTCGTATGTAGGTATATATATATAATCAAAATATATAATACATACCTGTATGTACCAGATACATAATTTGAATTTGATATCGTACGGTAATATCAAAATCCAGAATAATTCTTCAAATTCGGAATATTATTGGAGTGTAGATAGATATAGGTACACCCTATAGATACATCTACCTACCTATCTACCTATACGGGATACGACTTCGCTGCTATTTTTATAACCGTATATACTTATATTACCTCGTGTGACACAGGCTGATTCACAATTTCATATTCAGGCGAAAGAACATATTTTGTATAATTTATTTCAATGTAATTTTTCTTTCTTCCTTCTTCTTTTCCTTCCGTATGTTCGTCTCCCTTCGCCCCTCTGCCCGCAACTATACGCGCATATCTTTCAGACAGCTTTTAAATTTGTAAATCGGTACGAATAGACGTATAATAGAAGTATTGGTATCGGGTGGACGTGGCGAAATACACCTATATAGATGCACGAAAAGAAAGAAAAACCAACAGCGTAGAGAGAGAGAAAGATGTGGAACGATTCGAAATAACAAATGCGAAATAGTAACAAATGAACAGGAAAAAAAAACAGATTTTGGCTACACTGTACTATTCTTTGTTCGAACATTTAATATTAACACATATACCTACCTATACACATACATAGGTCATTTTCAACATGACCTATGTATTTAACATGTTAACATGATCACCATTTGAATCGAGAGAGCGAGAGAGAGAGATAGAAAGGGATATATGGGTTTTGCTTTGATGAAAAAAAAAAAAAACGAAAGCAAAAACAACAACAAGGAAAAATGAAATAAAATGAATGAATAAAACAGAAGGAAAATAAGAAGAAACCGGCAGTAAGATTGAAAGAAAGAAAGAAAAAAGTAACGCTTTATCGTAGCGAGGTATAGTATAGGTATACCATACCCGTATACTGCGTAGGTATCGTACGAACATACTATGCATATGTAGTACATATGCATAGTATGCATACTGCCTGAATGACAATAAATGTCTAAATATTATACTTATGTATGAGTAATATATATGTATATACAAAATTCCCGTTATAGAAACACAGTTTCAATTCGAACAAAGGTCGAGCGCTATCGCATACATACATATCATACATATACTTATAGGTATGCATGTATATACCTGCAAAAACATAACAACTAAATTTTAGAACGATAAAAGAAATTCAAACGCGTTTAGGAAATGGAGCGTGAAACGGAGAAACTATTCAAATCATTGTTCAAATTTGATACATATTATGTTATACGTATACAGCGTTGTCATACTATATGATACAAACTTATTAAAAATTCATTATTTCATAGTAAATGAATAATGATGACGATTATTGATATTATTTTATTATTGTTATTATTATTATTATTAAACATATTTATAGAACTTCTATACACACCCGCGTGTGTGTGCGTGCCTGTGCGTGCGCGCGTCCGAGTATGTACATATATGCATATAAAGGGCTAAAGGGGATCGCGAACTTCGCGTGACGTCATCATCCCACACAGCTTTACGCATTGCCGCATACGTATAGGTATGTATGTGGATGATATACGGTATTATGTATATTATATATCTATATAATATATATAGGTGTGATTGGTATCTATAATTAACTTCTGGGTTCATTAAACTGTGCCGTTCTTTTGTTTTTTGAAAAAGGAAATAAAGATATCTTTCTACTGCTTATTGTATATAACTGTAAAAAATTGCGTACAATCACAAGCAATAGCGAGCTACGCTCGCTAATCGATTATTGAATGTAATTTCCTTTTCCTTTGATTTGAAATATTACTTTTTGTACTTTCTCTCTTGTTCAAAATCTGCTTTCTCTCTCTTTTTCGCTTCATTGAAGCTTCTAGTAACTGTAAGCACGGGTTGAAGGTGCTGTCATCCGATTAGGATTACTATGCACAAACATAAACACCTGAGGTTTCGCGTATCACGTTAATCAACCTATTCTTAAGCCTCTGATGAGGGCAGAACATCATCACTGCCGAAACGTCAGGCAACGTACACCGAATTGACTCAACTTGATTGATTGAGACCTTTCCTTCAATATCCCAAGTTCGAGTGTTAACTTCATCATGTACATCGAAGATTCATATTTATACGGTAACCGAATCTCAATTTCTTCGAATTTTCTTAACTCGTAATAAGTTTTCCTACTTATCGATTGGGAGTATGCAATGCGCAGCAATTTCTAAATAATCTCCTAATCATTGATACGTTTCCGACCGTATTTTTCTTTTCCTTTTGCTTCGTTTCTTCTCTTTTCCACACTGTCAGTACAAAATTTTCATTCGATCTTGTTCAACTTCAACATCTAATTATCTACAATCCATTGCTGGAATAATGAGAATTCAAACAAATGATATTAAACTCCACTTCTGCGAGGAGAATTGTGTCTAGCGAATTGCATAAGAGAAATGTGTTGATGTAACGATAATAGTATAGTATTTTACATACACATACGTATGTATGCGATGTACATGCGCAGAAGCGTACTTTGCATTACTACGTTCCATTACACATATGTATATATATATATATACATATAAAGGTATAAAATACGAGGCCGAGAAAATAATATCAGCTGTTTCGCCACCCGGAACAAACGTCGCAGCAAAATGCAATTCAAACTGACAATGAAATTCATTTTTATAAAAATATATAATATTATAATTATAGAGTAAAATTTGCACCTTTTATACGCGACGTTTAATTTAGTTGGCGAAACAGCTGATATTATTTTCACAAGATTTTTTCGCCTCATGCATCATTACGGGTAGGTAGGTGGGTAAGCATACCGACGTAAGCTTGAGCCTCGTGTTTTTATTATCTATACCTATATGTATGTACAAGCATAAATACCCATGTACATTGAACAAACTTTATCTGCGCTATATATATTACTGATATGCGTCGACCGCCGACAAGGTAGTTGGCGGAATTACATATACAGTACCTGCATGCGTACATATACCTACGTTGAAACTAACTTCGACCTGTATACCTATGCCTGTATCAATATCTATATCTATACTGTATATATGTATATTATGTATTCCGTATTATAGAATACCAATGTCGATATGAATATTTAATGCAATTGTTGTAGACCTCAGAAATAATCGTACTGATAATGATGATAAAGAAAATACTAATAATAATGATAATAACAATAATAAATAAAGAACAATCAAATGTCTATAATGCACATACAACATGAATTGAAATGATTCGTTTCATTTTTCCTTCCTTTCTCCTTGTCAGAGAATAACGAGAACATCGGAAATATGAAAAATTGGAGATCGCGTCAGTATATCGGTACCTACTATCAACGATCATAAAATGTATGTTATAATAAAAATCCTCATACCGGTCCCCTGCGCTACGTAGGTATGTATATACATACATATGTACATCCTATCGTCCGTCATATACCTATTCACCTGTACCTACATACCTGTGTACCCGCGTGTATAGTAGGTACCTATAATAACACAGCATCATTATCTCGTATATCCTATAACCAGACTACTGCGATACAGTCCGACCTCTCAATAAGAACGCAAAAGCCCCCGTGGGGGAAGAATTTTTCCACGACTTCGAGTACCCCCGCCACGCGCGCGAAGCTCCCTCGCTGACTCTCTCTATCTTTTGTCTACCTCGCTCTCTCTCTCTCTTTTGGAGGTTGAGTCGGAGTGGGGGAAAACGGAAGCGTCCTTATTGGGGGGTCGCACTGTACACATATCTACACATATACAGTTAGTATAGTTATAGGTATATAGTATATACGCATACATACGCACGACCGCAATATTGATTGCATAATGAAAATATAATGACCTACTGCTACCTTTATCTCACATACAATTGCAAGATAGATGAAGAGGTGGGCTATTATATAGGTACATAGGTATAGGTATACATAGGTTATAAATTCGCGGCTTGATATTTGTATACTTGTAATACCATCGAGGAAAAACAATTATTACGTAATATAATGAAGTATTTCAGGGATAGTATATATATATACATGTATGTGAAACCTGCATGCTTATCTTGCCAACGGAACATACCTATGTATATACATAGGTAGCTACGAAGGTAATACTATTATGTGGTAGCTACTATACTACTGAAATACCATGTACAACGTTATTTTCTCATGATAACTATAGTACGAAGGAAAAGAAGTGAAAAGTAGGCACACACAAGGAGAGAACAAGCAGAAGAACCAATAATGAATACGTAATTGGTTTACGATAAAGCAGCAAGAACGGATGATAAAAAGAGAAGAAATCAAACAAATTTGGTTTGATAATAAAAAGAACGTTGCGAGATATAGCGTATGTATGCAGGGCGATCGGGAGTTGGCGCCGAGAATTCAAACGGGGGAATTTTTCTTTGTTAAGAACATAATCGAAAATTCCTCGTCAATTATTTTCCAAACTTCACAAACATTTTCGTTATGGTCCATCGAAGATTGGTCCAATCGGGCGCGTATTTTATAAACGGGAGTAGCGTCAGCGTGTCGCTGCGCTCGGTTGCGTCCGTCCCCTTCGTTTCTCTGCTTGTATTCCACACATCGACGAGTGCCCGTTCATCGAACGCTTGCAGTCATTGGATAATCTTCGATCGGCGATAACAAAAAAAAAACCACGCATTTTGGATAATTTTCGATCCCGTTTACAATAATGAATAATAACCCCGTTTGAAATCTCGGCTTCGATTACGGGTCACATTGTATATTGTACTTTATTGTACGTACATACATAGGCATAGGTATGTATATACGTAGGTAACGCCGCGCAAAACTGGCAGACTGCCCGTGTGAAACCCCGCCTTGTGGGCGAACGTATTATATTATATGATATGTATTGATTGTAATTATAAATATGCTATACCTACATTACTATGTACGTTAAAAAATGTATAAAGAATCTTGGATAATATATTACCATAAATATACATTTTGATCATTTCGAATATTTCCTGTATTAATAGACATACAAATTGTGTGCCGATTGATTAATTGAAAACAATAATTAGTTGAAATTTCATATTTCATTTATAGTCCAGACGAATAAGCTATAAAATCGACTGACTTCTATTGTGGACGAACATAGGTTAGCCGATATACTAATATACTACATGCCTGTGAGTACCTATAGGTATATCTTATACAGTAAAAAATGTACGCTTCTGCTTCTGCGCTGCGGCATTATCGAGAGAACAACATATACATAACACACATATATATATATATAAACTGGGATATGGGGTAAAAGGGGAAAGCTATTTATCCAAACTCGATCTTAGTAGTACCGATCAAGATAACCGCTTCTCTCGTGACTATTTGCATTTATGTAGAGACTTCCCCCGCTCCCTTATTCCCTCTCCCGCCAGACCAAAGCCAAGGAACCCCCAACGTCTGGCAACCTCCTGTCGCCCACCCATACCTAGATTGCGGACTGCGGTACAACAGCAATTTCCAAATTCCAGTCATTCGTTACTCACTTTTGTAAGTCTCTTAGTTATATCATATTGTATAAGACGCGGACGGTTTGAATTAACAACGCGGCACGTATACGTATACGTACCATACATACATACGTACGTATTATACCTACGTATTGTATTGTATAGAGTAATGTTTCCGATCAATTTTCTATATATATGTATACCTATATATAAGCTTTATAATTTTCACATAGCAGATAAGTAAAATAAGTTGACTGATAGAAAACAAAAAATAGGAAAACAAAAAATCAACCGACCATAGAAATTTTTCTCATACAAAATACAATACCTACGATATTATTATTATTATTATTCATTATACGAGCAAACGAATAGTCGGAGCGAGTGTAGGATATCATAACACTATGCCAACCTCTTCTCTTTATTATACCCTGTATGGATATAGGATCTAGATACGGGGATATATACGTTATAGATACGTTATATGGATATATATGAGAGTCTATAGTTTCTAGCTACACAGATCAGAGGCTATGTTATAAGTTATTAGGCGAGTTTTGGTCACGAGGTAAAAGTTTATTCAACGTTGGAGCAACGGAATGACGAAGAAAAATAAGAATAATACCATCGAGTGAAATTGTTCGATAGAGAAACATCTCTGCCCCCCCCCCCCCCCCCCCCCACCCTCGTCGTCCCTCCTTTTTCTTTTTTGTATTCTCTGCCATTGCGGGAATCTACGATACAGGGTGAAAACGTGTAGAGGAAAACATGATGATAATAATAATAATGGTGATAGCAATAACAAAAGATTTTTCTTTTCACCGTAAAAAATTTCACCGGATAAATATTATATTGTACATGTGTATACAGTTCTTTTTTTCATAATTTTTTTTGCTCCGACGTTATAAACTTATCAGCCTTGTATCTGTCGGGGTTGACGTATGTTTCGTATATATATATACACATATATGGTATTGGTATATAGCTGTTTTGAAAAACGAAATGCTGTGTCTGTTCTAATATACATTATAATACATGTAGTTAGTTATAGCTTATGCTTGTATCTAGCAGCTACAAAGTGCGTATGAGAAGATATATATACTGCACTAAATACTGAATATATAAGCTAGCCGCTGTATATACAACACGCCGCTACAGTATACGCTACGTAGTATACGAACTATACCTATACCTACACCTACACCTACACCTACACCTATACCTATACCCGTACCCGTACCTATACATACACGTTTTGTAATGAATTATTTTAGTTCGCCGTAGGCGACTGCAGTAACACAACTCGTGTGTTTGTACGAGATAACGTCTGTATGCTATTCGAGAGCCGAGAGCGAGAGAAAGAGCGTGAAATAGAATTAGAGAGAGAGAGAGCGCGAGAGAGGGAAGAGTGAAGAGGGAGAAGAGATCGGAAAGGGAGAAGGAGAGGGAGAGGGGTTAATGACGAACGCTTATCTCCAGAAATACGACACTCGGTTCGGTGGAGGAATCGGATTTTTCTTTTTTTTGGTCTTGATTTTTTTGGGTACTTTCGCTGTTTTCATTGATTTATTCAAGCTATCGATAACGGGCAATGGAATGAATTGAAATACGAGTATCAAGAATATGTCATACACTATATGGATGTGTAAAATCATGCTACGGATTTGTGTGTAACGAAAATTATGTTTATAATTCATAGAATACAATATATATATTACATATGGGTGGTGACTTACGTAAATGGTAGAATCACGTGGCAAGTAAATTTCACACAGTAAACTAAAGTTACTATAAATTCATTATGCATATACGTAAATTATAGGTATTACGTTTGACTATTTGTCCAGTAAATTACAAAGACCCGGCTGAGTTGATTACTTATTTTTCTTCAACATTCGTAACAAGAAATCATATTTCCTGGTGTGAATTTTCCTGTAATTACTTGACTTTGTTCACTGAATTAGTTGATTAAGTAAACTATATTGTTCAATTTAAATTTCTAACAATACACGCGCGTACATCGCAAAGCTGCAGAGCCCATATATTTCAAATATAAGTGTAGATTCTTGATAAACCACACTACTTAGTATTCATGAGACACAAATCTCAATCATTTTCCTGGAAAAAATTCAAACTGCGGAAAATCAGTTGATGTCATTACCTTCAGCGACAAAGTGAAGATCAGGCCGCGTGGAATGAACCATACAACGCACTGGATGTGCCGATTTTTGTCAGTTTGTCGTTAGTTAGCCACCGAATACTCAAAGAGGTGCAGATTTTTCTAATAGTCAGACGAAGTGTCGCACGGTCTGTCGTTGAAATTTTTAGCTAATTTAATTGTTACTAAAGTTTGAATAAACTGTGTGGATCACCTGATTAATTTACGGCAAAACATAATACTTTCTGTTTACATGTGAATATATAATATCCGTCGTGATTTTGTGATATTTCGTTGTTTTCATCATTTGCCTGGCGTCATTAGACTGTCACTACTTAACAGGAAAATGATGAATTGGCAGGGGGAAAACCCGTCGGAGTGTCTGGCCACTGGCACTAACACTTACATTACACCGACATCTAAGCCTCCGCAGAAGATAGTTGGAAAATTCGGTAATTCATAAAATTTTCATTTTTGGAACACTTTTTTGCCATCTATGTGAGAACCACCCATATATACGTGATACGTGTATGTATGTGAGGGTATATAGATCGTTGATAACGGAATCGTGACATTCAACAATTCCATACGAATATAATTGGATTATTATATTTTATCCTGATTTGTTTTGTTCTCTTCCTTTCTCTTCCTTCAATCATTCTATTTTTGTCCGATCGAAAACACTGCGATTTTATTGGAATAATAAAATTAATGAGAAGGAATTTTTTGACAAACAATTCGATCTATAACTGCATTGTACGAAATAATAATAATAATGATGATGATAATAATAATAATAACAACCATAACAATCGAACCCAGGAATTCGAATAATGCCGAGTAAACGTTTGAAATCACGTGAAAAAAAACCAAAATGAAATGAGACGGAAAAAACGAGAAAACAAAAGTAAACGAAAAGTATAAAAGACAATGAAAGAAGATAAACTTGAAGCCCGGAGAGAGGAATAGAGGGGCGCGGAGAGAAAGAGAGTAGAAAAACAAATGAAGGAATAATCGAAAAAGAGATATGAAAGAATGAAAAAAAGGATATGACATACATACATACATAGTATATATATATACCTACCAACCTATACAGTTGGGAGGAACTTGGTAGTCGAGTCGTTGCTATAGCAACCCGGTAAACTGGTAAAATATTGTCCTTCGAAGGCTGCTAAGAACATCGAACAGCGAGGAGAAACTCTGCCGGATGAGAGTTGAAGAGAGAAAGAGAGAAAGAGAGAAAGAGAGAGAGAGAGAGAGAGAGAGAGAGAGAGAGAGAGAGAGAGAGAGAGAAATGAAGACAGAGAGAAGGAAAGAGAGAGAGAGGGACGGAGAGATGAAACGATGGCGTAGTATTTATAAATCCGTATAAAATATATTCGAGTTACTTGAAGTTAATTACCTTATAACGAATGGGGAAGAAGAACGAAAAGAAAAAATAAATTAAAAACGGAAAGAAAGAAAACCGCAAGCTGTAAATCAACTTAGGGTATGATTTCAATTTTTCTGTTTATTACGATTTCTTTGCTATTTTTTCATTTCTTCTTCTTTCGTTTTACGATCCTCCGCGCGTATACCATAATATTTGCGGGAGAATTTCGAAGTAGGTACTGGATCCAGAAGAAAAAGAAATGTGCGAAAAGAAAGAGAATAAAAAAAAACAGAAAAAAAAAAAAAATTAAAGAAATTGAATTATATATGGAATGAAATAGGATGAAGGAAAGATGTGAATTTTTTTGATTCTTCGAGAAATTTTACGATACATATATATATACATATGTATATATATATATATATATATGGGTATGTGTCAGTTCTGTGAGAACGGGGATAATAATTGTTTTGAACTGTTTATATACTAACGAAGGATAAACTACTACCTGGTATACATATATCATTTTTATGCAAAAGCTGGGAATTCCGGGATTCCGGGGATTAGAAGAGTACCAGAACGGAACGAAAAAGAAGAACGAAACAAAACAAAAAAATACTTGATATTTCCGAAAGAAGATGTTAAATACGGAATATCTATATATACAGTACGATGCGGAGATTTCGGCACGACGTATCCGAGTAGGAGTACCTATGTAGTATATAGGTATAGATACATTTATTGTATTAGATTTATGTGACAAGGGGGGAAAAAAAACCTCGGAATGCAACTGCAGGTACATACAATACATACGTACTACGATATCTATACCTACCTCTATATCTATAATAGTAAAGCGTTTCGATTAATAGCAGGTATCTAAGTAGGTACTTATCTCAACAAAGCAGCAGGATTGAATATCTGTTTCGTTATCTTTTCAACTAAACCTATACGTGCGTACGGTATAATAGGTATATACCTGTGTACGGTCGGCCATTTTACTATTTGTGATCGTATTTCCGAACGAGGACAGAAGACATTTTCTGAGCCTCAGCGTGTATATTACATGTGCATACATGTACATAGATATAACATATATAATATATGTATTACGTACCTACGTTGTAAAAAAAAGGATGTAGGTATATTACTATTAGGTGAACCGTATGTTGCAACAGTGGAATAGAAAATGAATAAAACAAATTTTCTCCATACGCGTAGGTATATATGGGTACCTACCGTTTATCATAGAATGTAAACAAAAGTTATTAACGGAAACCTCCCCCCCCCCCCCCCCCCGCCGCCGCGTCACTCGCCCCTCTACCTTCGCACAAGTTATTATACCGCACGCATAATAAATAAGCACGTAGTATAAATTATGATACAATGTAGTATATAGCACAGTATATACCTATACCCGTACATATATAACATCATGTATACGTGATGTGAAATTATTTATTCATTGTACGTTTCATTTACATCTCTCCCCCCCGTTCCCCACCCCGGCTTGCTTTTGCAATGAAATAATGGAAATTAACCGGAATTAATCCGTTCAATGAACGTGAGAAAAAAAAAACCCAGTTTTTATTATCATTTTCTTTTAAGGGGGGGGGGGGGGGGGGGTAAAAGAGTAAAAATATATTTTTGTTAGGAATTTACTCCCCCGCGAGCAACTGCAGCATCACTCGTCTCCGCTTCCAAACTCGTATGTATGCATGTAGTACCTACCCTCCACGTCCCGTGGTGCAGTACAGTATATCTAACAATAAGTTATGTAGATACCGCGCAGCGCGTTTAAGTATCTCAATATCTACCCTTACGCGTACACAGTTGGTTCTTTACACGTTGTCAGTTATAGCCACACATGCGTATATAGGTATACGTATATACATACATATAGCCATCAAATCGTTTCTATTGTATATACAGTACAGTATATACACATGTGTGTGTAACATATAATATACAGTACGCTATAACTATACAGACTCTGCTCTGTACGGTGGAGGGAAGGTGGATATATACGTATGTGGTACCTAGATACGGCGGAGAGCAGAGGGTACGCGCGATGCTGCGGCGGGGAGGGGAGCGACGGCGGGAGGGCGGGGGGGGGGGGGGGAGTGAGAGAACGACGAGGTTAGAAGTAGGAGTTGGTGGAGCGAGAGAAGAGACAAAACAAGTGGACGTGGGCAACGACCGGATACTCAACCGTCTCTCGTCTCACTCCGCCCGCAGTCCGCGCTCGACGGCGGCAGCGTGAGCGTCGTATCTGTTGCACTTGTATAATATTGTATGCTATGGTAACATGTATGCTATAGTTATTGCTGCATGCATGTTGAATACGTGTATATATATAAATATTATAGATTCTATATATACATATATACGGCGGACACGTATCTTCTATATGCGTACGTTGGAGAGTATTTTTATACTGCAGAATATATGTGTGGCTAAATAAGATTTTCTTCTTCGTTTTTTTTTTCTCTTCTCTTTCCCAATTTTCTTCTTCTATTCTTTTTATTCAGCTTCTCTTTATATAGTATACGTAGAGATCTGCACCTAGACTCTCTGCCCCGCCCGTGCCACATTCGAGCTCAACATAGGTATTATAATATATAAACGTGAGGAGGAAGAAAAAGCGCATGAAAAATGAGAAGAAAATACTATAGTATATCCCATACATATATATACGTGTATATGGACGGAGATTCATACGAGTCATATACATACGTGTTGCTATGCGTAGGTACATACTTTACGACTCACGTTACGCATACTTGAAAGCAATGATCATATTATATGCGACCTTTGTTATTATTATCGTAGATACAATATTTATTGTATATCTACTATCATAGGTACAGGCATACGCCCTAGTACGTATGCGCGTATAAAAATAATGTCAATCAATTGTAATAGCTATACCTGTATGTACAATTGAAAATCAACGAAAAGAACAAATTATCAGTTTATCATTTCTGATTTTAATATATATAGGTATATATAGGTGAGGTGCGAACCAACCTTGATTTACGAAATCGACGATGAACGGATGAAAATAATAATAATAATAAAACAAAAAGGCAAGACCGAACAAACTATAATTATTCGGCAATAATTTAAATGAAAAACATTTCGCAATCGCGGAAGGTTTGCATACATGTATAAATACACTATATGTATATACGTTACACGAATGTTTTAATATATACCATTTTCTGTACAGTATATCTATACGTGTATATTATATACGTATACTGACTTGATATCTGTATTGTATGTATATGTACGTATACCTATAAATGAAAATAAACATGTGTATCATTTTTATAAACTAGGTCGTGTTTAATTTAATTGAAGTAAACTATATATAATATAACATACACGAATTATATACGTGAAGATATAATTCACGTGTGTGATGAGAAATTTTTTATTTTTATATTTTCTCCAAATTCCTTTGTATTCTCAACTTCATATCTTTTACCAATTTCATTATTACTATTAGTTTTCCGTTGTTTTATTTTTCTGGAAAAAAAGGAAAGAAAAATAACTTACTACAATCAAATTATCACTGTGATAAGTGAGTATATACGCGCATACGTACTGTATTTAAACAGAATCAAAACTTGTGATTGCGAAACCGATGAATTAATAATACTGATTCACAATCAGCAGAATACATGAGTATGTGAATCTAATCGTCGTGGTATGTAATACGTGGTATAATAATAACGATGATAATAATAATAATACTGATAGTAATAATAATAATAATGATAAGGAGAAGACGAAGACGAAGTAGAAAAAGAAGAAAAAGAAAAAGAAGAAGAAGAGTAGCATTAATAAATATCAAATAAAACAAAGAACGGGATATGTCGTCATGTTTTTGGCATTGAAAATTACGATATCTATATGTATAGTATTGAGCAAGGTAGGTAGGCAGGTAAGTAAGTATACTGCTACGCTACGCCACGCTATATTATATACTACATTCACATCATATACTATATGATTAAACTTATCAGCAACGCAACGTAGCTTTGACATGTATATTATATGCTAGATCGCTAGAGGGATAATAATGGTTAACATGGGAAAGAAGGAGAAAAGATGAATAAAAAATTCAAATAATATTACTAATATTATTCTGAAATAATACGCATATACTACACTATATATCCGTATGACATACTTGTATAACATACATTACACACGCGCTCGTCCACGCATTCGAAATGAAAAGAAAAGAAAAATAAACAATAATGTTAACTTTCAAGAGGAATATGTATATATATATATAATTATTATTATACTAATCATGTATTTAACGCATCTATCTATGCATGAAAGAAGCAGAACTTCCATTACTGTCGCATGCCTACATTATCGTATTCATACTCATGATATATACGTATGTATATATACGTACGTGCATAATTCACTCACGGCGCATGACCTACAGTTTATACATATATATATATGCGTATACGTGTATATAGATACGTTACATACTGTATCAAATATACAGAGAGCTAGCTATAACGTATCGACGAAACGAGAATTGAGGAAGAGAAAAAAAAAGACGCGTATAATGCGGAGAGGATAATATATAATAATCATCGTACACGTGAACCTCCGTGTAGTATTATGTATACGATAGGTATAGGTATACCATAGGTATGCCTATAATATAATACCGCAAAGCCATCGGAAACAGCAGAGAAGTTTTCAAACTGAATACTACTACGAGCATCAACTCCGAGTAAGTATAAGATCGTTGAGTGAAAGAATATTTGAACGCCGGCTAGCAATTATATAATGGTGTATTCTATCCACGCTCGTTGTGGGCTCCGGGATATCAACGATTTCTGTATTATCGACAAAATTCGATAATCGTCGTGATTTTTCGCTGATAATTTTCGTTAGAAAAAACAAAACAGAAATAAAAATCTTCACGTCTTATTATTACTCTTCACGGAGAATCCGGGAAAAAGTGTGCATGTGTGTGTGTGTGTTTTTTTTTTTTTTTTTTTTGGAAAATCATTAATGTACCCGGGAACCTACTTGGCGGGAACAAAATTTCCCACTGGTCCAAGGGAATGTCGTCTTTCGACATTATTCTGCACTATGACGGTGAGAAATATAATAATTCAAAATATTAAAAACGATTCGATACGATGTTGCAATTATATCATATTTCATTCGAAGAGGAAAAAGAAAACTCGCGTATATACAGGGTGAGTCTGAAAGATCGCACCCCTGCATTGGTACTGGCGGACACATCATCGTCGTCGTCGTCGTCGTCGTCGTAGTTTTCTTGGAAAAGCTATCCAATCGAAATGCATTAAATCTGGCGCGTTGTACATAGGTATAATATAATTAGCGGGAAGGCTCGTCAGTAAGCCACGAGCATTGTTACCCTCGTGGTGTCACGCCCGTTGCCTAGCAGGCTAACCGATGAGCGCTCGCTTAACGAATATGCGACGTATCGGCTACTTTTTTGCGATCAACTATTACGGAAAATCTACGACTAGTACAAGAATAGGGTAAAGAAATTTTCAATAGGTACGTCTTTCACGAGGTATCCACCGGTACTAATGGGGTGCGATCTTTCAGACTCATCCTCTATGCACATATGTATTTACATGATAAACCATTGAACGAATCGTTTATATAGTAGAGTATAATATAGTAGTAGTATATAAATGTGCTAATACCAGCGCAAACCGATAGAAGGCTTTTAATTAGCAGCTTAAGGCCGGTGCACGACTCGCTGTGTAAGTAGTTACCTACCATAGGTACCTATCCGAAAGGCAACGCGCGCGTCTGAACGTCTCGATGCTGGTGAGTCGCTTAAGGTATCCCCCTCCCCCCCTGGCGAGGTCCACTGCAGCAGGAGAGTTTGTAGGCATACGTTGTTATATATACCTATACGATTATATTGCTCAGCTAAGAGGTTCTGCGAGTGTGTGTGTGTGCGTGTGCGCGCGCGCGTGTAGAGTTAAAAGTCTATTGTCAGTGATTCTCATCCGCGTTATATGCTTATGTGTATAGATATTATTAGTATACTATACTGATCTTGTATGCCTGTAGTATGTATACTTACTGCGATTGATTCGCGGACGGTTTCGTCTCAATTGTTTTCTGGTTGGGCAATATCAGACAATTTATTTTGACCACCACTGAACGCTGACGGCAGCGCCGGTTAAGTGCCAATGAATGGAAGTAACTGAGCGATCTTCTGCTGTCTAGTGTCCGATCTCCTAGTCTCCGATGACAGTTTAATACCGATACCTAACCTCATAATATATTTCGTAGCTGTATTCTCCTATACAACGAGTATTTGTTATTCATTCAGCAACAATTT
This sequence comes from Phymatocera aterrima, assembly GCA_963170745.1. NCBI lineage: Eukaryota > Metazoa > Arthropoda > Insecta > Hymenoptera > Tenthredinidae > Phymatocera > Phymatocera aterrima. Next base: position 19,558,581 of record OY720660.1, read on the forward strand.
TCTGAACTATCATCACTTTCGAATGATAACTTTCAATTTGCTGAAATAGATTACGAGGTTAGGTATCGGTATTAAACTGTCGCAGAAGATCGTGCAGTTACTTTCATTCACTGGCACTTAACCGGCGCTGCCGTCAGCGCTCAGTGGTGGTCAAAATAAATTGTCTGATATTGCCCAACCAGAAAACAATTGGGACTAAATCGTCCGCGAATCAACCGCATTAAGTATACATGTGTATGATACACTTGACGAACTATAATAAGATCTATAAAAAGAGTAACAGCTGTGTTTATCTGAATCAATAGCATGGTAACATAGGTTTGCTAGGTATATCTGAGACACTATAGAGGGAATATCCCAAAAATTAGCATTTAGCGAGGTATGTTGTTTACCAGATAAAACATAATGCAAGGAATATTATGATCCGCGTCTACAAAAAATAAAGAAACGAAAAAAACAGAATTTCCTTCTTTTCATTTATTTATTTATTTAGAATCATTAAATTTCTTCGTCTTTATTCTATACAGGGCGCTCCGCGTTGAGCGGAACGAATGTTGCGGATAGATTCTTCGAGGAATTCTGTGAGGAAAAGTCCTTCGCCAAAAATTCCGCCGACCCGACGGTTTTCGAGATACAGATGGATCTAGCTATCCATCTATCGCATAGTTTGTACGCGAGCGAGACACGGCAGGCTCGGATGCGCGAGTGGATACAGTCTCTGCCAACCAACGTACGAGCGTTGCGATTGGTGTAACTTAAATATTCTGTAACTCGAAAACTATCGGTGACAGGAATTTTTGCCAAAGCACTTTCCGTTTCAGAATATCTCGAAGTATCTATATATTCACAATATGTGTCCCGCTCAACTTGAATCACTCTACCGTATACATATCTTTCTAGCAATTGCTAAAAAAACGTTTATATATTACTTCAACATACCTAATTACGAATATTATCTTGACAATGAGTTATAAACAAAAAAATAAAAACTCACCATATCCTACTTTGCGAACATGTAATTAAGGAGAAAAAAAGACACAGGTGGGTAATCACCGTTCGGGATGAACATCACAGCCTGCAGGGGTAAAATTATCGCCCAAAATAGTCGACCTAATGGAATATTTTAATTTCCTTCTTTAATCCAAATCATGCACACCAGTGTCGAATACAACACAACCAGGAATAAAACTATTCATAATTGAAGAAAAACGGAACGAAAATTCAGCTAAAATGTAGCCAGTCACTCGGAAACTAGGGCCCATCGACGTCCGTGAAGTTGGCGCCTAATTTGTGAAAATTCGATGTTTTTTTTCAAGTACTTAAACAGCTTGTCATATACGTAGACATATTATACTGCGCAAAGATGAACCTGATAACACAGGCATTCGAATATATATGGTGGTTTTTATATTAGGCGCACTATACACGCGCAGGACAGTGCATCAATGCGATGTAGGCAAGGTAGGTATATCGTGAGTGCTAATTGGCATATGAATCACGTAGGTGGGTACCTACTCTATACCAACCGCGTATAGTTCTAGTAGACATTGGTAGGCACGGGTGGATACTATTAGGCAGGTATCCATGTATGTACATGTTCGCATACATTCAGATTCATACCTACATTGGGTACATACATCTGATAGCTCGTACCTGTATGTAATTTCAAAGTAGGTACATAATGTACATTATAGATGGGTCTATACGTACTACGTACTTACTACTTCGGCAAAGAGTCACCGCGGAAACAGTATTACATATATACACACACATCTAATCGTGCATACAAGTGTGTGTATACGCATACTATATAGGTATATATACTGTATTCCAACTAAAATTGTAACTACGTATACAACATGAATGTTGGAACATCATTGTGCAACCGTTGCTGCAGCGCAAGCGGAGAGGATTACCGCGTACCCGTACTCGTGTATATTTATATTAGGTATATATATATATCATCGTACTACCGCATTATAAACTAGTTAGGTATATAGTATATATACCAATTCATATACGTATCGTGGCTACCTATAAGTATAATTAAGACAAATATCAATTATCCCAAACCAAAGTAGGTACTGGTGATGTATAATTATGATAAAACATACCGGGTGGGCCGGGGAAAAACAGTCCGTAGAATTTATTTTCAAATGTGAATAAAATCTGAACGCGAGTGCAGGTTCAACTCGGGCCCGGTCGGTAGGTCTTGTTTTTTCATGTTTCGAACACTTTTATCTCCCGGCAACGCGAGAGGACACAGATTCATTTGATTTTCGAACGCCAAATTAAAGTCTAATTCTCCTCTTCTCTATACACATAGTTTCTATAGAAAAATGAAAATCGCTCGGGTCGCAGATCGTTCGAATTTCATTCGAGTTCCAAAAATCGACTAGTCTATTTTCATTATTATTTTCATTCATTTTTTCTTCTTTTCTCTACCAACGCCGTATACGCATATATACTGCATTACGATCTCGTTACGCGTCGTAACGAAAGGACGTACACATTTCATAGTTTCCAGGTCTCTAGTATTCCAACAGTATACGTATACTATAATATACATACTATAATACACTCATACAGTACATTGTTCGCATATACCTATGTATGTACGCATGCATACGTATGATGTCAACCGTGGGAACACGTCGAATAATATACATACCTATAATAGTAAATATAATAGAATTTGCAAAAATTTCAAACCGTACATAAGTAGGTATACGTATGTGTATATATATATAGTTGTAGTTTTTTCATTTCATTATATGTACCCCTATATACATATGTATAATATACTATACCACGAAGGTATGGGTCGTACGCATATGAATTAATCAAAATTTATTTTCAACGTTCAAATTAAAACGAGATTTGCTATAACATACAACCTTATAGTGTATGTAGTATGGTTATGTATGACCGTATATATACTCGCTCTCGCGATGCGAGGTGAATGCTAAATCGAGGACAGAGAACAGCACCTATCTCTATACCTATAGATACATGTGTGTATATATATATGTATATACGGGAAACTTTCAATAAATTCTATACGATATAATTAAAATTTGTTCTGTCTGTTACATTATATATAGATATTATATATACATAGCAGGTAGATATACAGATAAAACATTGATCCCCGTCCGTTTCCTCCAGAATTTGATCTCGGTTCAAACTCGGAATTAGCCGATCACCAGTAGTGACCATTGGCGACTCAAACTGAGATCGAATCTCGAACCACGTTAGAGAAAAGGGGCGTTATCTGTACAAAAATAAATCTGTTCAATATAATAATGATGAAAAATCATAAAAATTGAGAGGAATTATTTTCAATTTCAAAGAATAAGACGAGGAAGAAAATATGTACCTGCATTGTATACATGTATACTTAGTCATATGATACACATAATATACGAGGAACAACCAAATTTCTGCGAGTTTTGTCTATATAGTATATAAACAAAGATTTAAAAAATCGGCTTCAATCGAATGGAGTAGGGAAAAAACGAGAGCAACCATGAGTCGAACGAAAATGGATAAAAAAAAAAAAAAGGGGGGGAAGATAAAATACATGTCGTATTATATGTAACTCAATTCTTGTTCAGAAAAGAACATAGGTCCACGAATATACGACGCACGGATTCCAAGGCGATCCACGAGGTTCGCGACGTCTAAATAAAGTTACGCTACTCGCGAGTTGAGGTATAGTAAACAAAAGGAAAGATAAAAAGAAAGAGAAATAAAAGAACGAAAGAGAGAAAATGGGGCGGTTAAAGGAACGGACGGGAAGGGAAGGGATGGGATCGGAGAAAAACAAACGGGAGACGAACAATCGTTAGTTAGTCCGTAGCTTGACTCGAATTGCTGGTGTAAACAGCTTCGTGGGTAGGTTACCTATGGTCGATGGTAAGTACGTGGGAAGCTAGGAAGGTAGGTAGGTGGGCATAATTACGTATATCCGTATGCAGAATTGTGCACAACCGATCTAGAGACCTGGACCCGCATATCGATTAGTTTGACAATGTTATATATATATATAAAGGTACTACTATATGTATATATATACACACTGTATAGTGAACTGGTCGACAGTAGAGGTATAGACGTAGGTATACGTATAATATACAGCGGGCATACGACGTACACTTCTGTTCATCAATGGTTTTGCTCTGAAGTTAGCTACGCCTGAGGTGAGATACTCCGAGGGTAAGGCAGAGACCAATCAGCGCGTTATATTTTCAAATTTATTCGAATGCGTCGCGCTGATTGGCGCTCTGCCTTACCCTCGGAGTATCATCTCGAGGGGAAATGAAACACGATATTCGATATGTATAGTTTCTCAGCCGGAATACATCGGATTCATGTGAAATTGATACCAGTGACAAATGAAAAGAGAAAGAAGGGCACGACGGTCTTCGATTTCCAAAAATAGAAGAAGAAAAAGGTTTCACAGATTGTTTATCGACAGTTATAATTTGTTGAACTTTTTTCCAATTTTGAAAAACCGGAAAGCTCCATGACCCTCGTTCTCTCTCTCTCTTTCTCTCTTCGTTGTTGATATTAACTTCGTATCAATCGAGTGTGTTTTCGCTGAAAACTTGGGATTGAAAAATTCCATCTGGAAAAATTCCGTGTTTCATTTCACCTCACGCGGGCGTAGCTATCTACAGAGCAAACCCCACTAATGAACGGGAGTGTACGTGGTGTGGGTAAAAAGAAACACGACCGTTTGAGATTAAACTTCATATACTATACAATAGATATGTATCTATGAAGACCGTATGGGCGTTTGTTTTTTTAGATTCTTGTTTTTACATAAGATCGAACAAATTTCACGGAAAATTGACTCAGAATGCTTTTCATTCCATTAGAAAAAAGATCACCGAATAACAATTGATCGAATTTTTCCTTGATATATTGTACGATGATTGATTGAAACAGAGAGAAAAAAAAAGAAAGTGAAACAAATTTACAGTATTATAAATAAGAGAAATAAATGTGTAGTATAGATATAATACAGAATCTTGTTCGGATGTAAACGAAAGAAAAGAGTTGATACAAAAAATTAATCAGAAAAGATAACTGTTCGTGTCAGGTCAAAAGTCAAAGTCTTGTGCTGTTATACCTATGTTATATTAAATTATATCATATTATATGATGCTAAACATACCATAATACTATATACTACATACCAGCAGGGAGAGAGCTTTCTTTTATATCATATGCGTCAGTGAAAATAGGATTTCATTTTTATATGCCGCGCAGATAAAAGATGGATAATTTCAGTTGGGTGGGGTGAAATATGTATATATACATATACACGTATATAGATTTACAGATACATGTATATATGATATAATACGATGTATAGGTATAGGTTAGGTATATGGTATATAAGTATATAGATATATGGTATATAGTAGCGTTGCCAGCCATCCTGCTCATCCTCATCCCCTCCGCCGCCCCCACCCCACCACCTCTCTCTACTTCTCTTCGCCCGTCCATTATAAAGGACAATAATATTCCCGCTAAACTTGCAGAGCTCGTTTTTATTTCAAATATAAATTCCCACATACCGTTGGATAAACTATTGTCCCTTTTCATATACCCTGCGTACTTATACCTACCTACCTGCTTGCTTGCCTGCCTCCCTTTTCCCCTCCCTCAAGCTCCCGGATAAGGTAGAAGGAGAAGAAGGAGGTGAGGCGAGGCGGGATGGCAGGGGCGGGGGGGCTCTCGTTTCTCGCGAGTGTAATATTTGTCGAGGAAAGTATATAACCCGAACAATTTGTCACGTCATGTTAAATTTTCATTATTATTATTGTTGTTGTTATTATTATTCACGTTTTCACTTTTTGTTTGTTCTCGATCTACCTCTCGTTTTTCCATTTCGTTTCGTTATTTATTTTTATTATTCGTTTTTTTCTCTCCTCTTTTCAATGCCTTTTCCTCTCTTCTTTATTTTTCACATTTATTTCTCATTTCATATGGGGATATATACCTATACCTAGCCATGTATCCCTGCCTAGGATGTATTTTCAACTTTTCGTTTCTTTCTTTTGATATTCTTACAAGACATCCGAAGATCAATTCATCTCGCACGTTCGATAAATTTAATAATAGATGTATTCATATGCACAAATAAATTGGGGCATAATAGAAAACTATGTAATTTTTTTCATCGAAATATGCCGTAGTCCAAAATCTTACTCGTACGCGTTGGCGCAACGCGGGTCAATCATACGTGGCAATATCACGCGTGAGATTGGCATTTCTTCGTATATATACATATAATCGAACAACATAACTAGATAGAAAAAATACAATATAATTTTTCTTTCAAAAGTTGTCTGCGGTGTCGAAGCAGCTGCACTTGGATAGGTATGATTATCCGTTATTTTACTGGAGCTGAACGTTATATGTAGGTATATAAACTTGATCCTCGTTCGAAACACATATTATTATATTCTATGTTATATTTTATATCTACCATATATACCTATATCGAACCGTTATCTGCTTTCGCTGGTTTTTATACACCTCTACACCTCTACATACCTATATATATCATTCCGACAGAAACTTACTCCGAGTATCTTCTGCCGTATACTGTATCATAGTGTTATCGTACATAGGAGTATGTATGGTACGATAAGCGCAGAGATACCCAAGCGTATGTATATACTGTGACATAAGCAAGTACATGATATACATAATTTACAGTATACCTCGTATCTACTATATGGGGCATTCAGGTATGTAGGTATACGCATGATACATACAAATAATGAATGCATTTTCGTATTATCTCCGCGGTACGCATAAATAGTATTCGCTAGATACGAATTTCAAGTTATTATTACGTATACGGGATAGTATTACAGTTATATATTGTAACAGTTATTGGAAAAAATGAACATTTATATTTATAAATATAAATATAAATATAAATATAGGTATACGAATATGAATATGAAGAATTCATCGGTATTGGTCACATTCGATCACTTTCGTCGGAAAGTTTGTGTTTTCGATATGGAAAAAAGAAAGAAAAATGGTAATAAAAATACAAAAAATTCCGAATTTTTCATAAAAGTTATCAAAGATGACGAATACCACGTCCCGACGTATACTTTTTGTTGAAAATGTATTCGGATGCGTTATATAGGTGTGTATGTATTACGAATCTGTGATTTTCACTTGTCACGAGAACATACCTATATGTGCATACAGACGAGTATGTTGTTTTCTACCAATACTCAATATATAATAATGTTATATACTACATCCATAATACTTGCATGCATATCTTCATCGTGAATCATATAATCCTTAATTATTCATGAATCACGCGAGATTATTATTAGGTACCTATATACATTTGTATGTATACCTACTGTATGTATACCCCAACTCTATATCTACCGGTACATCTCCATTCTAGAATTTTATTTACTCCAACATCTGCAGCAGCGAACCTAGTTGTTTTCATTTTTCCGTCTCCTGTTTTTTTATTCAGCGTTTCTTCTCTCATGAAGGAAGCAAAACGAGTGAAAAGTAAACGAGGAGCCGCTCGGCAAAACCTCCGTATCCATATATATATATATATATATATATATGTATATTTAAATGAGATGCATGCGTGTAGACTCATATTTTTCTGCGTTTAGGTATACAAAACTATGAGAATACCTATGTAGAAATAGAAATCAGCGCCCCACCTCCGCCCGTCTGTGTAAAAAATGAATCGAGGCTTCGAAGTTCATCGCGTGAACGGAGCAAAATCACGATAAATAATTTCTCCCAGAATTCATTGACGGAGAGACCGGGAATTCTGAATGTAATTTTTATTTCACGAATTTCAAAAATCCTCGACGCCGGAGGTCGAAAATTGAGACTTCTCTTTTATACCAAAAATTTCCGGCGTATGGATTATTCTTTTACATTTTTTATCGTTGTTGTCTTCGTTCGCGTTGCAAACTGATCCGGCCTTATGCATGGCACATAACAGGTTAAACTGTGTACAGTAGATAATTAATTACGAAAAAGAGAAGACGAGAGAAGGAGAGAAAAGATGAAATAGGGAAAAAGGAGGGAAAAACAAAAAAGAGACAAGGAAAAAGAGATGTATAAAACCGTACAAGAACGGATATTGTATGTATAAGTAATATAGGTATACCTGTATCTCAAATTAGAAAGTGACTAATTGACTCAAAGTAAGTATGATATGAAGTGTACGTGTATATATGTATATATACGTGCATCATACTTGAATATTATTACTACGCGTTTATTTTTCAACACGTATGTTATACTATACCTATATGCATGCTGCACGATACGAGTATATGATCTTCATACACATGCATATAATAACGATACTGCACTGTGACCAATGTACTAATAAGAAGAAAGCAAAAATTGCAAAAAGAAAAACCAAGAGAAGTACAAAAAAGGGAGGTAATGCGGTAGACATATCTGTACAGTATAAAATACAAAACCTGTAAAACTCTGAAATAGTTTTCCCATTCCATTCTACCCGGGGGGAACGCGTGTACCGATGCGGAAAAATCGATTTTCATAAGATAGAGGTAGGGGTAGGTATGTGTGTATGTGTATGTATTTACATATAAGACGAAACCCGAAAGATAAAGATGAACATTCTGCATACGAATTGTCCGCTCAAAATCTCTATATCAGCTTATCTCCATAGGTAGACACAGGTATGCATATCCATATTATACGTACGTATTTTTATATTTGTTTTCATATTGTTTATCGAAATATACTATACTATATGTATGTGAGATATATACCGGGTGGTTTCGGTTCAGCGGGTTTCACATTCTGTGGATAGATTCTTCGAGAAATTCTGAAACGAAAAATCCTTTGCCAAGAATTCCTGCGACCTCTGGTTTTCAAGCTACGGAAGGATTTAGGTTCACCAACCGCAGAGCGCAGGCTCGGATGCGCGAGTGAATACAGTCTTTGCGAACCGATTCGTACGAGCGTTGTGATTGGCTGACTTGAATATTCTGTAACTCGTACACTATCGGTCCCACGAATTTTTCGTTTCAGAATTCCTTCGAGAATCTATCCATAAAATGAGTCACGCTCAACCGGAATCACCCTGTATATGTCGCAGGCTCTGCCACGGTTCATTATATACAATATATACTATTGTAAAAATATTTGCCAGCTATCATATCCCTACCTACATATTCCAGGTACAGGTCGGTACAGGTACCTACATATATACGTACATACGAACTTATAATGCTTGTTTACAAAGTGTGGATCATGTGTAGGTGTATATCATAAGTATAAATGAAGAGACGAAGAAAGCAACAAAGAGAACAAAAACGAAAACGTTGAAGAGAAGAAAAAAGAAAAAAAAGAATGAGAGAAAGATCATCGGCACCTTCATCGAACCGTGAAGGTATACTATAATCTCATTATACCTAGATAAAGATGAAAAACAACAAGAGATTTTAATCCGAAAACTGTTTAATTATATTTATAGTATACAACATCTGTGTACGTAGGTGCGTATTACATACCGTCACATATCTACGCATTTATGTATGTAGACAATATATCAAGTTATACTTTCCAAACACAGATAATAACCAGAACGAGCCTAGTCTCGAGTCTCGAGTCCTGAGTCCGGCGCGGAGTCCGGACCGTAGATATACCTACGCGATAACGCATAAATACGATATAATACAACCGTATAATATATATATAGTCTATATGGTACCTAGGTATCCATACGATTATATTATACCTTACATGCATATGTATATACATATGTATAGATAGATGTACGTGATAGGTATGCACATACATTCATTCATCCATCCGTACGGATAGGTATACATGTTGGCGGAGGTAACGTGTTTAAAACGATACGGCAATATAAATCAGGTCTATGCAACGCCGCTTCCACATCGCTGCTGAAGATACACACGTATATACATATATATATGTATATGTATAGGTATACATAATACTTGCAGCTGCAGCACTCTGGTGTCGTTCTCATTTTTTAAATCTGAGCTTCTTTCGTTTTTTTTTCTTCACCATTCGTTTTCTTTGTTTTTTTTTACTCCCATACAAATTCACTTATTTCCTATATACAATACATATATATATATACCTACTTTCAAAGATATAATGATTATTCATACACATATAGATAGTCCCTGTACCTATAACGATTGATGTTCTGTTATTATTATTTTTTATTTATTTTTTTTTTCATTCTGTTACCGAAAATCGTATCAAAATATCGAGAAAATATAATTTTTTAAAACGTATGAGAACCACTGTAATATCTCAATATATCTCGTTAGTATTATATTATAGATATGTGAGTATACATGAGTAGGTATATAGAGTATATAAAACATATGTGAATTTGTACTATAGTATAATATAAGAAGATTCAAACGTGTTAAAGAGTCGGACTTTTCGTTTCTATGCATGTATGTGATATACGTATTTATGTAGACTATAGGTGCATATACCTATATACACACATATAGGGACGAGAAATAGGTACTATTGTATATAGATAGAAAGATGGATAGACGGATAGATAGGTGGATAAATACAATAAATACATGTGCACACGTGACAAATGTTTGGCAGTGTGAGACTAACTAATCTATACATATATACATACATATACACACACATTGATATCAAATATGACAATTGTGTGGAATTGAAGTTCTATAGGTAGAGCCGTTTATATTATACCTATCGCTGAAAGAAACAGCTATGTATCATGTATATGCGCCGTCGTATATGTATACCGTGACACGATGACGTCACACGCGCGTGCAATCATTCTAATATCATATAATATATAGGTGTGTGCTATGTAAGTATAGGTTTAGGTACAGGTCGTATATTATAGGAACACGGCGATGCAATGTCTCTGACATTTTGAAACGCGAATGAGGTAAATAAAAAGAAGAAGACAAAGAAAGAAGTAGAATGAGGAAAAAAGAAGTCTGGTAGACAGCAGAAATAAAAGAAATTATCATACAAGGCTGAAGTTGATATGTATGTACATACATCGATGATTCGAAAAAAAAATTCTGAAATAAAAACCGTACAGCCGCCTAAATCGATTTCACCGACGAAAAATTTAATGTTTGCCGATATTTTTCCGATAAAGATGCTCTCGTTCCCTTTCCCGTTTCCGTTTTCCACTACAATATGGGAAAATATCACAGAAAAAATGAAAATAAGAAAAAAACCAAACAAGATATGTACTCGACGCGGCACACTATGCGCTATAAGTAGTATTTTAGAACAAAAAAAAAAACAAGTTTCTCAACACAAACAAAAGAAAATAGCGAATTTCCTTTCTTCTTCTCTCACAATTACGTGTAATAATATGTTTGGTAAACTGAACTATACCACAGGTATATATCTCGATTTCCTTAGTTTCGATAGATTCTTTTATTTGTATCTTTTGCCTTTGTTGTTTCGTTTCAATTCGTTTTCTCTTGAATCCCCATTTATTTACATTTAAAATCATCGGAGCGAGTAGAGTGCGAAATTTTTGTTACCGACTATACCTGCGTTGGTACACTATACGTATAGGTATACATTATACGTATATAGGAATATCCACTCCGTAGCATACCCTAGACATATATGTTGCTCACGCGCGTATATACCTATAAATATATAGGTACATGCATATATATATATATATACATATGAATAGAAAGAGAGAGAGATAATATAGATATATAGATATATAGTATAGGCGCGGGGTCAGGGGCGGGGGACGGAGAGGGGAATTGTGTGCGGTGTTTCATCGTGAATACTACATATACACGTACGTACACATAGGTATACATACATATATGTATATAGTATACACATTTAAATAGTATACGTAGAAATCGTGTTCAAACTGTCTGTGTAATACCACAGAACATGGATAGGGCAACGGAGAGCAAGGTATAAGAGAGAATAGGTATGTACACACTGTACTCGTATGATATACATTTTACCACTACTAAAATCGTAGCGAGAGAACTGAACCTATACCTCTACATCTGTATGTATATATGCAGAGAGAACCAATGTAACACATACGTACGTGGTATCATGTATAAATATAAATAACTTTTCGTGGCAAGCAGAAGGTACATACATACGTGTATGTATATACCTATAGACATAGTAGGAGGTAGTATTATTCTCATATATTATAATACGTATATAACCTACACCCAGAGCGTGAGTATACACACACACACACACACACACACACACACACACATAGTAATATGTCAACTGCAAACTATGTATGTATAACCACTAGGATGTAAGGAGTGTATACATATAGTATGTCAATTCGATTCTCAAATCGTTCTTTTTTATCTTAATTACACATTTAACGAGCAATCTAATATTTCGGTACATTGTGTGTTAGGTGACGATATGGCAGTATACTATATCATAGATATTATGCGAATAGGAAATGGTAAGTAATATATTTCGGTAGGTAATGGTAGTACAGTAATAACTATAGCTATAGACACTCTGTATCTATGTATAATATAAGCTCTCCGTGTTCAGAGTTGAAATATTATGTATGCTATGTAGTATAATATGTGAGTACATAAGTTAGTCGTATTGTAATCCGGATTTGAGGAATGTTTATAGAACAAAAAGATGAGAGCAATAAACAAGAAAGAAAAAAGGTAATAAAATATACGCCGATTCACAGTTTTTTATCTGTAGACTACGTATAATGTATTCTATAGGCATATATGACGAACCAATTACGTGTACTTGAATAAAAGAGGAGATATATTACGTACGTGCAGGGTGATTGGGGTTTACCAGGTTCACATTTTGTGGGCAGATTCTTCGAGAAATTCTGAAAGGAAGAGTCCTTTGCCGAAATTTCCTGTGACCTCTGGTTTTCAAGCTACGGAAGGATTTAGGTTCAACAATCGCAGAGCGCAGGCGCGGATGCGCGAGTGAATACAGTCTTTGCGAACCGATTCAACTATCGGTCGTAGACTTTTTACCAAAGGACTCTTCGTTTCATAATTTCTCGAAGAATCTATACACAATATGTGTCGCGCTCGACATGAATCGCCTCGAATCTATTTATCGATTATCTACATATTATATCGATGAATAACGATTTGCCGAAATAATAATTCAGAGACAAGCCCAGTAGACATGGATATCATAACACCTATAGGTATATAAAAGGTATACAAACCTACTTGAGTATATAATACTCCAGTACCCATAGTTAGATCTATACAGCGAGAGCGAAAGCGAATAGGATAGAGAGCGAGATAGACAACTGGAGAGGGAGAGGAACAGAGAGGGAGGGGATAGTGAAAAAGTAAGAGGGAGAAAGTGGGAATAGCGAGGGAAGACTGCAGTATTAACATAATATACTATACAGTAGGGCTGCGAGGTATTTCGGTATACCGAATTTTTCTCGATATTTCCATCCTGAAATGTATCGGTATGGTAACCGGCTGATAATACCGATACCGTAATATCGTAAAATCGGTAGATACCGAAATATAAGAGGTTTGGTAGACACTATTTAATACAGTTCAATGCAGATTTTGCCTGGTCCCCTTTTCCGACGATATTTGTAGATTCAATTCGGAATTCAACCAAACTTTGGACTTTCGGCACTTACCGAAATTTCGGTATCCATCGAAACTTCAATTTTGTGGTAATTATAGAAATTACGGTATTTCGGTAATTATCGAAATTTTTGTATTTCCGTCGACCGAAACTACCGATCACGAAACCCTTAACGAAAATCGGTACCTAATTTCCAATACCGCGCACCCCTCCTATACAGTATACGTTATAGGTATAGGATATACATGTATATATGTACAATATGTATAGGTCGAGTGTAAGGACTATTATAACGACGAGGTTATACAGTTGAACGCGTAACACAGGGGGTTTTAATCCTCTCTGCGGGTAAGTTCGGCGGGGGGGGGGGGGGGGGGGGGAGTCGCAGCCAACGGAGCTGCCGAGAACCAAATGGGAATTATGTTTGAGGTATACAGGTATATATACCTATACAAGTGCGCTGTCGGAGAGAAAATTGACTAGAGAATTCTAATTCACTAGGTATATACAATACTACAGTTATACGTGACAATATTGTTATTCTCTACTTTCATTCTTTATTTCCTTCATTTTTACAGACATATCCTATATCAGGATGAAAAGAAAAAAAAATGCGGTATAACTAAACGGAGGAAAATAACAAAACTTTTCAACTTTTTTCATCAATTCGACGAATTTCCACGCTATACGATGGTTATCGACACCCTTAAAATCCATCTACATGAGTGTCCGTAGGATATAGGTATTGCTTTATATGTACGTGCTATATACGTAAAAAAAAGTCTCTCATATACGAGTCATCGCTCAAGTCTCTCACATGTATATATGTGATTACTCAACATATTCTTCTCTTTTATTCTCTCTTTATTTTTCATTTTTTGCTTCCTATATTGTGTTAACTATAATACCATATAGAATGAATTTCTGAAATCTCCGCTCGCACGACTATACCTATATCCATGTAAACATCCTATAGACTCGTAGTTGCTATACTCGTATTGTATCCCGTGCCCGTGAAATCTACGTTTGCGTTGAATGGCCTCTCGCGTCAGAAGATAAATACGGTATGTATGAGTATACCATAGTATTATAAAGTATGTGCACGTATACGAGAGAAATGTTCTACAAGAGTTTCATACCAGCGGAAAGAAAAATAGTAGCGAGTGAGAGAGGGAGAAACGGAGAAAGGGAGAAAGGGAGAAAGGGAGAAACGGAGAAACGGAGGGTTGATATCAGGGAGAGACCGAAGAAAGAGAAATAATGATCACGAAAACCAGTTGCGAGTACAAGATTGAAAAAATAAAACCGTAATCAAAATATAGTCAGGTAGGTACATACTCCACTGAGAAGATTGATAATAAAAATGATCATATTCTTTTAAATGTACGAGCGTTTCAACGCGGTTAACAATAGTAATTGATTGGATATACGGTAATAAATGGTAGAAGAAAGAAGAAATACGAGGGAACAAGAACGGAAAAAAAAGACTTTCGATCCGTCAGATGCGAAAAAACGAAACAATTCTCATATAATTTACGATACCGTAGAAAATTGTGAATCGACAGTGAATAAAAGTAACCATGCGCTCGTGTTGTACAGACGTAGACGCGATCGGATGGGAAAATTGTCTCTCATTTATACGGTACTTATATATACGCCTACTACCTCATGACTGACTGTACAGGCCATCTACGTATAATTTTGTATACCTATTCCTTATATGTTTTTTCAATTTCGTTTTCTTTTTTTCTTTTCTCTCTTTCTCCCTCTCTCTTATTGTCTTCTTCCTTTTCTCATCTATATGCGGACATAAGTTGATTATTATTAATTATTGCGTAGAGGTAGTAGGTACACGTCACGTAACACGGCGTCCGTCATCCTGGATAAATGGATAGATAGATGGCTGCGGGCCGATGTAATATACATACATATATGTAGGTGTGTAGGCATCTGTGTACGATATATAAAGTAGCGTGTATAAATTTACGTACGGGGGTATGTATGCATAGTAGGTATGTACATCCATACAACAAGATATCGACGCGGTTAGGTACAGTTGGATCATTGTAAGTAACGTGTAAATATTTCTTAACCGGTTTTCTTGTGTTTGACTATTTTTTTTTCTCTCTCCCGTTTTCATACCATTCCAATTTCTTGCTTTTCATTTTATCCACAAAAGGCAGAATTTCTATGTATCTCGACAAAGATAGAGGAATGGGGGTAGAAACAGAGAGAAAAAGAAAGAAAAACAAAGAAAAAGAAAGAGAAGAGGGGTAAAAGCTGTACAGTATAGTAGTAAGTATACCTGTGTGCGCGTGTGTATACATATACATATATATATATATATACCTATAAAGGGAGTAAATGTGCGGTGGAAAGAGAAAATCAATTTTTCTTCTCCCACGAATCACCAAAGAGTCGACATAGTTTAGTATCCCCGGGGCAAATGTCTCGAGCCCCGTCCTAAATTCAATAAAACTTTGGCATCAACGAATTTCGAAAACCAAACCGTGATCCTATATAGTCGTATTTTATTGTTATACTTGTTTTATAAATCGGGTATATGTATATATAAAACACCTAACCTAAAACCTATGTACCTGTTATACAGTATTTCTAATCCATAACAATAGTCGGTATGTCTCTATTGATGTATGTATATATATACATATCTTTTATACCTGCGTAGCAGTAGCAGGTATCATAGTATTACTCACTTGCCTAAAATAAACGTGAAAAATGAAGAAAAAAACACACAAAACGGGAGCAAGACGGAAGCGAAAGAGTAACAGGGAAAATTTAATTAACTCGAGAACAATCGCGTCCTCAAATATTTTCTCATATCAGACTCAGCATCCCACGTAATATAATGCATTCGCGAGTCGCGGCCCCCGTAGTACAACCTGAGTATCTCCGTGAAAAATGAGAAATTATTTCATAAAAAGAAATGAAAGAATTATCGAAAAATTATATGATAACGTTTTGTTTTTCTTCTGTTTTTTTTTTTTTTTTCTGCGAAAATGTTTCGGTAGCGAAACTGCAGTAGCTGGGTTATCGTGTGGTATTATTTCTCGTGATTATGTCCGCGTCAACGTACCATAAACTTCGTTCAGGCCTTACGTATGTGTATTTTTCGTGCCGTGTGGTGTGAAGGGTGTTATAAATTTTCAAAATGAGAAACTTATTACCGACTAAAGTCTAGGCTAGACTCCAAATTTATCGAATGTCATGAATCTTTCGAGTTTGGACCTTCAGCGTTTCGATCCGTCATCGTCATCATCATTATCTGCATTATCGCGTCGAAGATTTTTGAAATAAAAAAGAATTTGATAAAACCGAAAAACCGAACAAAAGACGGGGGATTCTGACGCTGTGAAAATATTGCGAGTGACAAAAAAATTGAACGAGACTCCTCGTCCTCACCGTTTATTACTCAATGTCGCAATACTTCACGCTACATTCGAATATACGAGTGCTAACTTACGTTTATTTTCACATTGAGCTGTATAAGTGAATTTATACCGTATACATCTTATCCAATTATCGATATTGAATATAATATAATAAGTAGGAGTCCCAGTTCTGTCGTGTCTCGTTATGTTACAGCAATGTTCAACGGTGCATGCTAGGCAGTCTAGTAGGTATAGGCAGAGATACCTATACCTATATCTGTAACTCCCGTACTTCGTTGAAAGCTCGTTAAGCTTCGCAAAGCTCTCCCACAGCTTTGCACTTGCCTAAAAGCTACCTGCTAAGCGCATATTGTTATACCTAGGTATCCAAAATATTGAACCTATATCATATTTTCCGCATATACATGGGTCTATTAGCCGAATTCAAAATTTTCTTTTCGTACGAAATTTTTCGTTTAGAAAGAAGAATCGTCGTTTGCACCGATTTTGGAAATCGGCAATGGCGTTGCGGCATTAAAGATTCATATTATTGAAGGCTCGGCTCTGATTAAAATTGAATAACGAATCAATCAGCGTCGTCTTTGACCGAAGGTATAGAATTACAAATTTACAATTATCTCATAGATAACTAACAGGTGTTGTATCGTAATTACACAGTACATGTACCTATATCATGAAGAATGAAATATCTTAGGCATCAAATCTTACTGAAATATTCGAATTCTCTACAGTAAATATGGTGACTATGCTACAGTATTATACCCGTAATGCGATATAATTATTCAGAGTATAATGTATGCGATACGTACGCCTATGCGGCGGTTCCGATATCCCATTAAATAAAAGTCGACCCTTTTATCTCAACGAGAAACAAGAAGAAAAATGAAAAACAAGCGAAAAAGAGAGAAAGATAAAAAGATAGAAAGATAAAAAGGTAAGAAAAAGGACTAAAATATGTAACGGGTAGAAGGAGACGCGGCTGCACGGACTAAAACCCGTTCACTGCAGTATCTCTACGCCAATGGAATGATTCTCTCTCCCCCAACCTCACATTGCCGACGAAATTCTACACATTATTTTTTCCAAATCACCGTCGTCGACGCACATATTCTATGCCTCTGTCGCAGGTATACCTCTGTATAGATATATACATATATCACAGTATATGCACATCGATCACGTACCACACATACAGTGCACATGCCACGTATGTACAAACGTAATTCGATACTAAGGTATACGGTTGTATAGTATGTACAATCTTTGTAATCCGATCAAATTTCTATGGTCTACCGCTGTCGTAAAGAAATGAACAAACAAACGAATCCACGATTTTCGGGATAATGTCACGACCATTATGATATATATACGTGCATATACGTTCGTTGGATATTCGACATTGTGGAAAAATTGCAGGATCAAACGAACACACCGAATCCGAGAAACGATTAGTTTGGAAATGAATTGCGTTGCGATAGTGTGTATATACCTATGTATATGTTTGATCGTACGGTCTATGCAACGCAAATTGTTGGTTTCGATTTGAACACTATATCATAACGCGTATTATTTCGCGATTAGGTATAGAAGTAATACACGAAAAAAACATGTTCTAGTGAATGCATAAATTTGATTGAACCCCATATCTAACGCATTTATGTTTCCTCGCTAATATAAATATGTATATGAGGCACGAGTCGAATAATTTCTTGCGGTAGTTGGTTCATTATATATATATATATATATGTATGCTAAGCGCATACATACGCACATAGGTAAGGTATATGAAGTACGACTGAGTGAAGTGAGAAGGATGAGGGTGATGGATACATCGTACATGAATAGGTATATATATACATGCGCACACACATACATAAATATAGCTGACAATGAGCCGAGCAAAAGAGGTTGCTGCGGTAGTGTATAGAGTTCGTTGGTAGGTTCAAAGGTTATACATATATACGCGTAGCCTTATATGTATAGCTAGCTGGGTTACTGTACATTAGAATTATCCAATCCCTCCGTTACTATACAGAAGTATATGCATAGGTATTTATGTATGTATGTTATATATATTACGTATATATATTATATACTGTGATACATACTATGTATAATACTCCTGCAGAGAACGAAGCACGTAGAAATACTACAGTAGGTAAATAAATATATATATATATTACATACATATGTATACAATAATGCACAGTCGCCGTCAAAACTTTTCCCTTTAATCTCTCGGTACCTCTAATTCTACAGTCCCTTTCGCCCTCTCTCTCACTCTTTTTCTCTTTCTCCTACTTCCTCCGTCTGCCCTCTCTCGTTTCCGTACCATAGGAAACGAAGCGGCTTACTACTTATTGTTATAGTTATTTATACCAAACTAAGAGAATATAAGTTTCCCTGGCTTACAATTAGGTATCACGCGAATACTCTGCTGACGGTTCATTCCCCTCCTATATTCGACTCATACTGTTGTAGCAAACACGGTGAACTTACGGTAGATATAGGTGAAGACAGAGCTTCCTTTTTTCGTTTTCTATTTCTATTTCCTCCCTCATCTCTCTCCGTTTATATACCGACATATATGAAGTGAATTGCCGCATAGTTCGTTTGATTTTGTCGCGCATACTGAGCGCATAGGGATGAAATAAAATCCGGAACGTTGTGAAAACGCATTTATGTACTTCGAACGGGAAATTTTAAATGCCGTGGGACGCCATCTAGCGTCAAAATAAGGATCGGATAAAGTTCAAGAATTTTTTTTTTTCTCTCAATTATTTTGGAACAGTTTTTCTAATTAGGAAGTTCGATTCCAACTGAAGCCCGAATAACGAACGCCCTGATATATACATGATATACAACCAACAATCTAGAAACTATACAGATTAGTAGCACAAAATTAATAATTCCGTGCAATCACTCCAATAGGCACTTATATGCCGCCGCATATGTGAACGCATAGATGTATCACCGCGGATGATAAATAGTCGTTGCCGCATCTCGTGCTGCGTTAACTCGATTATTGTCACCGTATAGTGGTGGGTATATATTCTGTTATTATATATATATATATACACACACACACACACACATATTGCAAAATCACATATGTATATGTATACAATGCATATATACCTACGTACGTATATGTAAATACATGTAGGTTGTATTCGCGGTTGTATTATATGTCGACACACAGCCGCATATTTTTCATACAGGTATACCATTGATGATTTCCGATATTCTCTGCTTTACGGATTTTATCACATAATTCACAGAAACTAGATATTATATGTACTTTTTTCTTTCTGTATTATTGATTGTTAGCTAATTAATAGCTCGATTGATATTCCTATGTATATGTATATGTGAATAGCATATAGGTACCTATATACCTCGGGGTTTTTCCTTTCAATTTTAATTTCATGGATTGAACCAAAAAACGCAACAAATTCGAAAAATAATAGTTAGAGTCGTTATCGGTATTTAACTATATATATATAGGCAGGAGGTATACTGTATATAGTATCCACGTTTCCAGAAACAAAATGAGAAAGCGAAAGGAACAAAAATTGACAAAAATGGAGAGAAGAAGAAGAAGAAGAAGAAGAAGAAGAAGAGAAAAAGAAGGAGAAATGTTACCGCAAACTTCCCCGTTTATGAGATGCCTTCGAGAATTAGGGTATACAGCCGCGCGACGCCCCACTATAATACGCGAGCCATGAAGCATGTAAAAGAAAACCGAGGAGACTACAGAGAGTGAGAGTGAGAGTGAGAGAAATATATATATATATATAGAGAGAGAGAGAGAGAGAGAGAGAGAGAGAGAGAGAGAGAGAGAGAGAGGAGGATAGAGAAGAATTTACCGAGAAAACAGAAAGAAGGAGAGAAAAAAGACAGTTCGAAATATATACAGAACGCGGATTAATAGTATACAGGGTGTATCACCCAAAGTGTCGAGAACACGAGGAGCTTACTCGATGCGGAGTCGCGCCCCTTCGGGCAGTTGGACATCTTTTCCTACGCCAAGAAATTGTATCCCCTATTCTCGTGAGAATATCGGTCTACGAAATGTCGTTAGTTGTTGATTGGCCAAAGGGGCACGGACTCCTTCTCGACCAAGTCCCTCCTATTCTCAACGTTTTAGATGATACACCCTGTATATAGGTACAGCCACTAATATTATGTGGTTGAAGTTCGTAACGTTAACGCAACAAAATATTCGCAGAAAAACCTTTCCGTTTCGGGATTTCATTGCTACAAAAATTCAGAATTATATAGTACAAATCTATCTGATCATCAATTTAGTTAGATAGGTATGCACCGTATTTTGTATTTTTACAATATTACAGTCCTGAATTAGAAAACCGTAATACGAATATCTTGTTGCATTAACGTCACAAACTTCAACCACATATAATATTTATAATCTGGACTGGGAACGATATTAAATAAATATATAATGTGAGTAGGTATAGGAGGTATGTAAATATGTATAATATATTATTCATATTGTGGATACGGAATAACTTGAAATGGTTTTCAATTTCGTGAAATCGTATGGAAACAAAATGCCATTTATAAGCGATTTCCACGCTGATGTCGAGTTTTTTCATTATGAAAAATACTCAATTTTATTATTATTTCTCGTTTGTTTTCATTGCCATTTCAGAAATCCTCGGGAAGAGAAATAGTAATATCATATAGGTACATAGAAGAATGTGAGAGACAAAATTATTAGAAGACAAAAAATCCACCGCCCCACGTTGGGCTCCAACCGCGCAGTAGATTATTTTGTGTCTTCTAATTTTGTCTCTAACTTTTCTCAACGTATTTTCTTTCGTCAACTGCAGATTGATAGGTGATTTGTGAAAAGTGGCAAGGGGATGAAAATCAAGATGTTTGCCTCATGGAAAATTTTTCAGCGCATAAAAATCGTCGGAAAATGCAATTTTTCCACGACGTTTTCCTTTGGCGAAACAGCTGATGACGTAGCAATTTTTTTCCTCATTTTCTACCGTCTACCTATAACGATGCGGTAGATAGGTAGGTAGGTAGGTAGGTAGGTAGGTAGGTAGATATGCGATTATGATGGGAATGCATCGATTACGATAACGCAGCCGCATATTTCAATATAGATATACCTGTGTACTATACCTATGTACACGTTAAATGTATTCACAAATGAAATATGAACGTGATTAAATTCTTATCGTTAGGTTAATAATATTTTAATACAATATAAATAATTTGATTAAACATCGGGCGTGAACAGCATCAGCGTGTGTGTATGATAATGCATGGAATGTGACTACTAAATTTAGATTTTATCACCAGCTGTATATAATATATACGTATACGTATATATATATATATATGTATATATACATATATGCTGCGGCAGCTATTATACCTATGTACCGCATGCATACGTGTACCTGCTACATAGGTAAGTACGTACGTACGTACGTAGTACATACATACATATTTACATTCTAGGTTAGCTATGGGTAGTCAGATAAATACATTATAAGTAACCTACCTACCTCCTGATATAATACATATAACGTTCTATTTACGTACATATGTAGTACCTACATACTCGCATATACCAAATACATATTCCTATATAGTCCCTCTGGCGTCACGCGCGTTTACATCATCGCATTCTATTATATTGTATGATATTATATTATTACAATTTCATAAGAATCCGTGATGTAGGTATATAAATTTATACACAACATATGTACATACATGGATGTGTATACATGGGTAGAAACGAGAAGAAGAAGAATCGGATGAACGACAGAAATGCGGTGGATTCTTTTCAACCTTTGTATACTGACAAAATTACAGAGAAGTGAACAAATTCAGTGTTTTTCTTTTTACAGCTGAGATCCGTATAGAAAGAGTAAATCTTTCAACAGGTTTCCTTTGTTTTTTTGTCTTCAATACACATCGTTTCGTTTTCCCTGTACCCTCACCCCCTCACGCCATTTATACTGTTGCTGTTGCTGTTGTTGTTGCCGTTGTTATTTTGTTTCCCCCTTATTTTCATCTTCCCTTCATTTCGTATACGTGCCTATACGTATAACTAGATGCTACGCTGCTGTGGGATTACTCTAGCATACAATCTTGCGGGTAAGGGCAAAGTGAACGAATAGAGTGAACGAAAGGATGGCACGGTTTCGCCTCTAGGGGAGGAGGGTTGACGACCCTCACACAGTTACTACTTGAGATATACGACCATAAGGACGCCAGGAGAAAAGGCAGGAGGTTAGAACGGCGAGAGGGTGGGGGTGGATGAAAGTGGGGGGTGGGTGCTCCTTGGAGGGAGCACGGAAGTCTAGAACTTGGCTGGGAGAGAAAAAAAAACAAACGAAATTTACATCATAACTCGTACGCATAGAATATACAGGGTGATTCATGTTGAGCGAGACACCTTTTTTTGGATAGATTCTTCGAGGAATTCTGAAAATAAGAGTCCATCGGCGAAAATTCGCGCGACCGATGGTCTCCGATTTGCAGAATACTCAAGTCAACAAATCACAACGACCGTACGTTGTTGCGCAAAGACTGTATCCACTCGGGCATCCGAGCCTGCCGTGTCTCGCTCGCGTACAAGCTCTGCGATAGGTGAATAGCTAGATCCTACTGTAGCTTGCGAACCGTTGCGTTGATCACAGGAATTTTTGGCAAATGACTTTTCCCTTCGGAATTTCTCGAATGATCTATCCACAAAAATGTGAACCCGCTCGAGCTGAATCACCCTGTATACACCTACGTATTTCCATCTGTATAGGTATACGTCTGCTATACCGAAAACTGAAATCTGAGGCGGGTAAAGCCAAATTTTTTTTATGATTTATAACCATAGGTAGGTATATAGGTATCATATTCTATAACCTGAACGGCATCGCGCGAGGGACTTCAAGGAGAGAAATATGAGGGAAAAGAATCAACGAGAAAATAAAAGAGTGAAACAAAAATTCTTCGTTTCCTAAAAATCCAGCCTTCCCCATATTATGTATAGTTCATGTCTACCTAATAGCACATCGCAGTATAGAAAAATCGTTGAGAGTTCACTACTTTTGTCCCGTTTTTTTCTTTCATTCATGTACTACTACTATAATATCGTTCGCATACGCGAAAGCTGTATTTTGTCATTTTTGGACCGTTTGAAGGTATGTTATACTAGATTGCGCATTGCATCGCATAGACACAAAAATTATATATCTATATGTATAAACCATATGTATACGCAATATCTGGTATGACCGGTCGTATCGTATTACGCGTATCGTAGCATGTGTACCTCCGCTATGTATGCTCATAGGTATATAGTACAGTTTAAGGCTAGAGAGGCTGCAGCAGGAGCAGAATCAGAATGTGAAACAGAACAAGGCAAAGGCCTCCCTTTCAACGTCCGAGTCTGGACTGCACTTTTTTCCTATCTCTCTCTTTCTCTTTCTCTTTCTATTTTTCTTCCTCCTTCTCCTTCTTCTTCTTCTTCTTCTTCTCCTTCTCTCTCTCTCTCTCTCTCTCCTCCCCAAGTGAAGTTAACTTGCCAGTTCTGGATATACCTGAACGAGCTCTTCGATCTTGTATACGGTATGTGTATTTGTTTTATAACCGCACCTACCTATATACACGTATTTACGCAGTACATATTATCATATATTATATGTTCTACGTATTTACGATATAAATGCACTATACTGTACTGTACTTTATTACTTCCATATGTATAACGTACCTACATGCTGCGAGAGCAGAGATATGTTGTACGCTAGATATACGAACATAAATACTAAACCCATATGTATGAATGTATGAATAGTAGTTACGTTTCATGTATTGCGTTATTGCCTGTGTACATAGGGTGGTCCGAAAAACGAAAACGGAAAGTAAGTAATTGGCCAGCCAGTTTTGAAACGTGAATAAAATCTGAAGGGATGATCTTGGCCCATCCGGGCGATCGTTGATATTCTAGAGACTGAAGATGAGATTTTCATTTGGCTCTTTCAAATCGGCCCGAATCTCTGTACGTTGCCAAGAAACTGTAACTACAAGCGTTTTCGAAAATGAATTTCCAAAAAATCGTTGCCTGAATAACGAAAATCGGGTAACGAGTGCAGAGGCGACGTTCAACTAGATTCGCAAGTTGAGTAAAGTTCCGAGGGTCACATTATTCGGTATAGAGTCTATCGTGCGATTATTATTATCATTATTATTATTCCAATAATCAATGCAGTAGGTATGTGCGTACATACATACAATAGCTTGTACATATAGCTATCAGCTGAGCGCGACATCAAACACTTCATTTTCGTTTGTGACAAAAAAAAATTGTTATTCTTATTTTTTCATATAAATGTAGCAGTATACCAATTTCGTGCTACGATGTATGATATGTATACTCCACAATACGTTATCTCCATTTGTATTTATTTATACATACGTATGTATGTATATGGATAGACATGAAATGCGGCTATCCGCCTATATTATACTCCACCTAAGTAGAGGCATTCATTTCTTTGCTTATCATAAAACATTGTCGATTATCCCTATATTCTTGATGTTTTCAAATTAATTTCCAAGAATCGGTCCGGGCGTTATTATGGATACAAAATATCTTAGTATACACTGTTTATACTGAGCCCCACACGACCACACACACGCAATATGAGCAATCGAATGCCGAAAAAAGGAAACGGAAATACCTCTGACTGAGCATAGAACGCGGCTGTGAGTATTAATATGCCACAAGACTCGATATCTTGAATGTACAGAAACCGTTTCGAAAAGGAAGAATCGTGAATTTTCGCAAACTTATGAAACTTATGATTTTTATGAAACTTTGAGAATGGATTGAGCATGATGGCAGAAAGTGGCCAAATGTTTCACCTCACCAAAACATTGATCGGATTTGATGAAAAATGAATATTCCCTTTGCTAGGTTATATTGCCTCCAGCGGTGACTCCGATGGCCTCTTAAGGCATAAGCTATCAACATACTTATGTTGTATTGTACTTAGTATAATCTATATTTTATTCGAACAAAATGCACCTACGCAAAATGATTCATTGTCCTCAAATCACAGAGGTATATAAGTATTAACGTCTATATATGTGCATATCACTTTTTACCATTGTTTTGTTTTGCTTTTTTTTTTTTTTTTTTTTTTTTTTCTTACTATCAACGCCCCGTGTTATATGAGTATATTTCATGCAATAAAACCATTATTCACAATGATCATCATCATCATCATTGATCAGGGTCACGAGTTTCGCCAAGTTATGTATATACGTATGTAACATATTATACGATGCGCATGTATGTGCACACGCGCGCATATGATATGCACGTATATACACACATACAAACATATATACAATAGCTGATGAATAAAATTTTGCCCATTTATAATTATAATGATAATGATTATTGTGATTATTAATATTATTATCATCGTTATTATAACAATATTATACTATAACGTGTATATGTACATATAATACAATATTTATGTACCTGTATATATAAGTGTTATAAATAATACTATGTATATTTATGCGCATGATTATTATACGAGGAAAAATAATTCTCAACGTGAATATGAATACAGTATATCTATATAGTAACGTTCGCGTACGCGAGTATAAATATCGAGGGAGAAAGAGAAAGAAAGCCGATGCGATACTATACTATACTGTACTATATTATATTATACTATACTATACTATGCTATACTATATAGTTACGATATGCATAATACAGTTGGAACAGTCAACAGTGGTTTTGAAATTGCTTACGCTGCTGACCCATGCGTTAGCAATATATAGTTAGCTCGAGTACAGGCATTACAGTACATACATTGCCAATAGACTTCCTCGGTACCTATCCAACAACGCCAAGTTCGCTGTTGGGTACGAGCGCAACACGAAAAATAAGGAAAGAAAATGAAGAGAGAAGATTTTTTTTCGCATGGATTTCATGTGAAATCGTTTCGGGATTAAAAAAAAAAATAAGAAAGTCCAAAAGGTTTTAGGGAACGCACTCATTTTTGATTTTTTGACTTTTGAAATCATTTTCCATACTGAAAATTCGAATTAAAAATTTTTACATTTTTTTTTTTTTTTTTCTTTTTTCTTTCGAATTCAGACAATTTCCGATGTAAAATAGTATTACCGATACATTTTATTGTTTTTCAGTCAGAGATTGAAACTGGAAAAGCGAAAATGAAAAAAAAAAAAAAAAAAAAAAAAAGAGTAAAACGCAAAAATAGACATTTCTCCGTTACTCACGTAGCAAAAGGTTTAAAATTTTCACAGTTTGTTTATTTCAATGTGTTGAAAAAAATATAAACGACAATTTGAAATCGAAATTTCCAAGCCCAAAACCCACGCCACTATTTGTGGAATGTCTCATATACTACAAATACCGGCATTTACACAGTGTAGTAGTTATATACACTGAACACGGGTATACATACTTCTTTTATGTATAAAAATTAATAACTATAAGGTCATACGTCTCATACATATTGGGATATATATATACACATATATATATATATATATATATATATATGTATGTATATATACATATACTGTGTAAATATAACCGAAATATAAGTTTATCGCCACGTCATTAATCACACGCCGCGCCACGAACGAAAATCAAACTTTATGAGAAATTTTCGATGTTCAATAATGCTCGATTCGAATATGGTTAGGTGTTTTTGTTGTGTTTTTTTTTCTCTCCTGTTCTTGCCTCTCGCTATCTCTCTTACTCTCTGTATCCCCCTCGCCCCTATTTTTCGTATTTCGTTTTATGGTCTCTATGTAAATTTGAGGAAAAATCGGCGTATATACATACATAGTGGAATCGGGAGAGTTGAATCGAAAGCGCAAGATTCGAGAAAACGACAAAATGGAAACAAAAACGAACGAAATTTCGTGGAAAATTTTTTTATTTTTTAATTTTTGTAAAATAAATTGCTAAGAAATTGGCATTTCGATTTAAAGATCCAATGAACTTTTAACCTAGATACATTCGTACATCCCATTATGGGCAAATTTACGACGGAGTGATAAAAATTCATTTGTGCGAGAGCTGCGAGGCTCATGCGCCGCGGTTTACATTACATTACAATTTTTTCCCCCCTCTCTCTTCTATTTTCTATCAAAAACCACCAGTCCAATACATGTATAACGCGCAGGATATCATTGTGATATACATATACAGTGGTATAGGTATGTTATATATACATAAAAATATGTATACGTACGTATACGTAGGCATCGCGTAGCCAAAGTTGGTCCGCACCCTAATATATACAATATTCCCACTCATATACTATTCCATACTATACTATACTATACTTTATATACTACATACGTATATATACGAATATACATGTGTGTATATAGACATGGCCGACGCGTCGTTAGTTCCTCGTGAGTTCGTAAGGCCTATATACTGCACGTACGCGGTAGCTGTATATACAATGTAGGTATGCGTATACACCTATACTGCGCGAGTATAGGAATTAGATACATACCTAATATACCTATGCCTGCGTAGGTATACATAAGCCGCGAGTTTTTATTTCTCTACCCTCGGTTTTCTTTCTTTCTTTCCTTCTTTTTTTTCCTCGCTCTTTCGTTCATTCTTTCCTATTTTTTTTCTCATCCTTCTCTCTTTCACGGCGTACATATGCATACACACACACACACATACATATAAGGCGGGTACCAGCTATAACAGCTTTTAGACCTCTTTCATTCTATCTTTGCTTCATTTTTCTTTTTTACTACATTTTTTCTCCCCCATTTTCTATTCCATTTGAACGCGCTGCAAGAAGAGTTGTGTAGTCGTACTGCGTATAGTCTGTACATACGTACGTATGGTACGTACGTATGCAACAAAAAATTCTCTATTCCGAAGGTAGAGCATCAAAAGATCATAGCTGTGTACCGGGTATGAAAATATTCATGGTTGATATTGTAATGTAATGAGAGAAAAGTAACGAAAAAAAAATTGGATGAATAAACAAAATAAATTGACAAATCGAAGGAATCAAGATAAATCTACGTCTACGCCGTTATAATTAACTATACATATATATATATACATATACGAGGCTTTCGGTATATATTACATATAAATCAACGCGACGAAGATACGTGCGAAATGGAAAAAATCGGCCAAAGATTGGCAGAAAACAGAAAAAAAATAAAAATATAGAAAATATCATTGGACATATTGGGCGACGAAACAAAAAATTTCCCAATTGTTTCGCGTGTTCTTCATCCTCCTTTTTTCGGCGCTCACGACGTCGGGCGGTATAGATTTTCCCTTCTAATTTCATGTCTCCCCGTGTCCTATGAATGTTTCCCATCTACATATGTATATACCTACTTTCCTTTTGTAACGGAGGATTTCCGATACGACCGGGCCGGGCCAAAACAAAATTACCATTTTTATTTTCATCGCGAAAACTTACGCTGCAGTTGCGCAGGTAACGAATCGTTTTTAAATACAATCTTACCTCACGATCTTGTGTATATTATAACACAACGTCGACGCATAACGCTCCTATACACGTACTCGTATTCCATAAATATGTACATACATATGCCTCTACGCTATAATACGCAACTCGTTAGGTATGAGACAATACGTATATAATTGAAATAATGGGCGGGTGCAGAGGGGTCGTGGGTGAGCGTTGTATAACCTCGAACCCTAATATAATGTTATCAAGTAAGGGTTAGCAATATTTTCCCTCCCGCTCTCGCTCCCCCAACCCCTTTCCCTTTCCCTTTCCCTTTCCATTACGTGTGTAGGCGTATACATACCGAAGTATATAGGTAAATACCTACTATATAAGTGAGCCTCGCTCCCGATCGCGCGCCGGCATAAGCCGAACCCTTCTTCTCTGCGCGCCTGAACGTGAACCCACCCGTACGTATACATAGTGATATAGTACATATGTACGTATACCTATACATAGATACATAGGTATACGCAGCTATGTCTCTACCCCGTCTCATTTTTTTCTCCTTTCCCATCTATCGTTCGCTTTTTCTTTCTCCGTTTTATTTTTCATCACATAGGTATAGGTAGGTATATGTTTTATCGCGTCTCTCGCTCGAACTTTCAAAGTAAAATACTTCTTGTTCCAAGTAACAACCCACGTCGAACAACGAGGTTGCTGTTGCTGTTGCTGTTGCTGCTGCTGCTATAGTTCTAAAAGCGAACGAACTCCATGTACCATGTACGTGCAATTATAATTATGTATATCGTATGCACCCCCGGCCCCCGGCCCCGCGGAAAGTAGGTGCAAGGTTAGTACTCATATTCAACGTTTGTCCGAATCAGCCTTCTGCATTCTATATAATTACAGAGTCTGTATGATTGAAACGATGAAAACTGTCATATCATTTTTCTAGTTAAACTTATGTTCGAATTCTCGTTCGTATTATATACCTGTGTAGGCACCGAATATCGATGAATTATCTCGTTCTCTTATACGACCGGGTACGTGAAAAAAATGTAATTTTGTTCAGGTCTATGTAATATATACATAAGAGTACAATGAACCACAATATATGAAGTTATCCACCGCGCGATCATGTATCTATATATATATATATATACCTACAGCCATCTACAAAAGTTCGTGCGTGGTTGAATTTCATGTCATATATTTTCTAAACGTGGAATTTCTGGTCGTTGAGAGAATTCAAATTTCGTCGTTATCGATCGTCGATAATTTGGGTTTTCGTAATCAACAACGATATTTTCATGCGGTACCCAATTACTTCGGAATGAAGGAAAATGATTTCCAGATGTTATCTTCAAAAATATACAGTCTCCCGACATTATACATCGAAATAATGTACGTGTAGTGAATGTGTAGTGAGAGCATTGAGCTCAGATGAAAAATCGTATTGGTCCGGCATGGGAGATATTCACAATTGATGATAATGGTTGCTCTCGAACGAGAGGCACCCAGTGCGACACGGTGTGACACAGTGTGACAAAAAACAACTACGCGATCGGTCCTTTCTGTTGCATCCAGCCAATTATATCGCTGTATTTCCGTTTCGCATCGCACTGCTGTGTCGCACTGTGCCTCTTACTGGAAAGCAACCAATAACAGCAAACCGTTGCGTGTGTATGTATATCAGTCTCAGAATCAGAACATACCCATCGGCGTAGAGCAAATCAATTCGAATCGCCATCTCCGATCGGCCCTGCATAAAAATTCCCGAGTCTACTGTACATACCTATTACATATATTATATGTATGGATATGTTTTGACGGTCTTCGTCACTCGAGATTGCCGATAAATTGGATTAAATTTCAATGGACTAGTATATATAGGTGCGTACACGTCCGTATTTGTGATTTTCCACCATGATGATATCTACCTACAGGTACTATAAGTATATTTAATATCAACGTTTTTTTCTGTTTTTTCGTTCTATTATCTTCTTTTCAAAAAAAAATGTGCTCGATTGAACTGCAGATGCGTGAGTAGGTGTATATATAGGTATTAGTTATTCTGAGCTTAATTATCACATGAGTTATCGATTATTGATTGGCAGAGAGAGATAGATAGATAGATAGAGAGGCTAAGAGAGAGAGCGAGAGAGAGAGAGAGAGCAAGAGAGCGTGAGAGAGAGGAAAGAAACAATCTAATCGAATAGAAACAAAATGAATTATGAAACATTTGTTTTTCCCTCATATTCGTAATAATAGTAATAATAATAACAGCAATAATAACAATACCACCTACTCTGAACGTTGGAACGGGGGATCCTCCCCGCATACCTATGTATATAGAGTAATCAAGTTTGCTGGTTTTATCATATTTACCGTCGTCATTTATTCTCATCTATTTTCAATTTCTATTTCCCGCTGCAAACGCGATACCTGTACTACATAGGTGTGGGTATGGTAGCTATACAATTATACCTACTGTGGTTACCTATGTATACCTACATATACAGGGTGGATCACGTTGAGCGTGGCGCATTTTGTGGGCAGATTCTTTGAGAAATTCTGAAACGAAAACTCCTTTTTCATGTGACGGATAGTTTCCGAGTTACAGGATATTTAGCTTACGCCAATCACAACGCTCGAGCGTTGGTTGGCAGAGACTGTATTCACTCGCGCATCCGAGCCTGCGCTCTGCGATTGGTGAACCTAAATCCTTCTGTAGCTTGAACACCGTCGGTCACAGAAATTTTTGGCTAAGGACTTTTCACTTCAGAATTTCCCGAAGAATCCATCCACGAAATGTGTTCCGCTCAACCTGAATTATGCTGTACGTTACAACGTGACGCGACGCGACTGATCGATCAGAAAATTGGGTACTTATTGACGGGTGAATTTATCAGTGAATATAATATCATATTATACATACGCGTAGTAGGTATATATCTCTGTATTGTAAGTAATATGTAACCTATAAAATACGTGCTAATTTTACAATATATAGGTACTCGATTCGATAAAAATTCATCTAAGTGAGCGGTGAGCGATGGTGGGTGGCTGTGTTCTCCTGCGCATGAGCCTATTTCAAAATTGTATACAGACGATCGACAAATAAAAACTTTTTGCAGGTTTCCATCGTCGATGTACGGGGTAATTCGCGTGGGTATATAGGTAAGTATTCTAACGTGAAAGGTAAAACGTGAAGCGAGGGCGTCGAAAATAATACAATATGTACACTGCTGCACATTAATGGTTTCACTCTGAAGTTGGCTTCAAGTTCGTGGCAAGTTACTCCAGTGGTGAAACATCAGAGACCAATTAGCGCGACGTATTTTATGCAAATTTGTTTAAATACATCGCACTGATCGGTCATTTCCTCACCGTGGGAGCAGCTTACCTACAACAAGCGTGGCTAACTTCATAGGGAAACCATTAATCGGCGGGAGTGTACCTCTATACCTATAATATCTGCATGGATAAAAATTCATCGGACTGCGGCTGTCGCGTTGTCTCCAAATAAATAAGTATCTGCCGTATGTCCATACAATATAACTACAGCTCTATTTCACAATTTGGTTTTCTCGTTACCCTGTACCTACTGTACGTATACCATACAGTATATGTAATATATACGCTTATATTTGCATACGATAATCAAAATATGAATGCGAAGTACCTAATGGATGTTTTAAAGAAGAGCAACAAGAAAGATGAAAAAATGAATCAATCAATAACAGTAAATGAATGTATGTATAGGAATTGGAATGAAGAGATACACGAGTGCACGAGTGAAACTTCATATACGGTACAGACATAAAATAAATTCAACGAAACTCACCTCTCCGTGTGTGTCCCTGCGACCATCGGGGGTATTTTCTGGTAGAAAATAAAGTCTCAAAGAAGCTAAAGGTTGATTGGGACCCCGGCTGTCGAGCCATAGTAGCTGCAGTTCACCGATGCTAACTAAATCGGCATCGTTCCAAAGTTTTGTGAGGAAAAAATTTCCTAAACGAAGAACACGACCGTTACCGATTCTGACCGCTTTATAGAACGTGTACGGCCCGTGGCTAAAGCACGCCTCACCGAGGAGCTGGAAACATAACGAAACAGAACAAAAATGAAAAAAGAATTCATCAATCAATACGAAATTTTATAATGATATACCTACACATACATAATATATGTGTTATGTTATATAATATATACATGAGACCAGTGTTTTTTTATTCAACTTTGTTTTCTTCTTTCTCTACCTCGTTCACCGTTGGCAAAGTGAGCTTCCGATGTTGAGGGACGGGAGCTCGTCCGAGCTTAATTCTAAACGTTGTTACGCGCGGTATGAATTTTTCCCATTTCATTGCCACAGGATTATTGCTACACGAACACTCTCATCGAAATATCTCGAGAACGATGTGAGCTAGGAAGCTGTTGTTCGGCTCATTTTATAGATACTTAAATTCTCTATA
This sequence comes from Phymatocera aterrima, assembly GCA_963170745.1. Classification (NCBI taxonomy): domain Eukaryota; kingdom Metazoa; phylum Arthropoda; class Insecta; order Hymenoptera; family Tenthredinidae; genus Phymatocera; species Phymatocera aterrima. The sequence continues at coordinate 19,592,649 of OY720660.1, forward strand.
AAAAAAACCGTCGGGACCATGTTACAGGTAAAAATTTCGGTCTAATGCATATATCACATCATACTTTCATGGATTATTTCTCTGCTACAATAATTATAATATATTACATATATGTATATATACCTAATCAGTATGAAAATCATTATTAATTCGCATCACTATATTTAGAAAATCGCATATTTTCATTTCTATAAAATTATACCATACGGTAGCTATAATATCACGAATATCTAGATCCTATTATCTGTAAGAGAAATCAAACGAATGTACTATGACATTGGTGAAACGCGGGCATAGATCGCCGACCCGTTGTCAACTATTGCGCAAACTTTAACAGTAATAACAATAATAATAATACTACTAATAATAATAATAATAATAATAATGCGGGTAATAATACCGAACACTGCGAGACCGCCGCAGTTTATACAACGTTAACGCAACAAAATGAGGAAAAAGTCCCCGGTATCGGAGAATTTCCGAAATTGGTGAAATCGAACAAAAAAAACCATGTGAACTTATCGACAAAATTTTTGCCGATATTATTTTTCGTGATTTTGCGTTGCGTCAACGTTAGTACAAACTTCAGCCCTCGGGGTGAACAAAAACAACAATATCATTCATTTTTACAGATTTTATGGATTTTCCGATACGATGGATGACAAATTATGAAATTTATACCACAAACACTTCGATCATATACATATGTGTGATAAAGTTACATAGGTATAGGTATAACATACAATATGTATCATATTTCTTGAAGAAGCTGATCGATGTGATCGATCCTTATACATGTATTATAGGTGTAGGTATGTACATCGTGTATACAGGTACATTGACGAAAAACCGACTTCACTTCATCAATGAATTTTATCATTACGTATTTATCCATTTATTTATTTATTTATTTATTTATTTATTTATTCATGTATTTATTTACTCTTACCTTTTCGTTTCGAGGAAACGTGTTCCGCCTAATAATAATTGGATTTGAGTGAAAAATCATTTTTATAATTATTCGCGAATTTTATTTTGCCGTTCACTCGACAATATAGCTATATATACATCTGTAACTAATATTTTTCAGTCGATTGGTCTGACCGTCCGAACAAATCACAAACACGAAACGAAGAGAGTGAGAGAGAGAGAGAATATGATAATAACGATAAAAATTGAAGAGAACGAACCGAGGAAATAACCGATGGATACGGATGATATAATTGCATATAATAAGCGAAAGCAATTCGGTAAAATTGAAGATTCCATTTATCCGGAGAATCATTGATTAAGCAAAGGGCTGCCTAACGGTGCTATGCGTAGGTAGGCATACATAAATATATTCATATATACCTAGCTATACAGATACCAAAATATCACGGTAATATATAGGTATCCATTGTCCTCAACGAGAAATGGAGAAAATTAAATTTATAATATTATTAATAAAGACTAATTCATAAATTTATATATATACATCTTTGCATATGGTATAAGTAAGAGAGATAATATATCATATAGCATAACAACAACAATAATAATGATAAAACTACTATTTCCCTTTCTCTATATAGTCAGTATAGCAATAAATTTACGATCAATGAACACGCAGATTTCGAATAATAATATACCTCTGACTGTACCCACTATACTGACAAAATCAGAAATTTGATTTTCGGTCAGTACAGGTTATACGGGTATAATATATAATCATTTTAATTGAACAATTGATATTCATTATAGAATATCAATAATGTACGACTTTATCGATTCGGATCCATGCGTGGTCAGGATGACGTAGGCATATGTATATACATAGTAGGTATACATAGGTACCTGTCAGATGCACATAGGCGTAGTACGTATGTGTGTACTAATATGTATGTACACACGTACATACATATTAGTACATGCATAATAACTCGAAGCGAGACGTACCTATACCTACAGAGCTAAGTGGAAGTTAGTAAAAATTAATTAAAACATAGGTATCAAAGGTGTATATATGTATATATAGGTGTATAGACACGCATAGCTATATGTCATAGGTATGTAACATATATATGAGGTAATTTAAAACGTCGAGTTGTTGTTCATAATTTGTTTCATATATTAATGTATGGTATACCTATATACCTAATTACCTGCTATATACAGCTATACATATATATTGTTTATGACGAAAGAATATCCATAATATCGATTTTCGTCGTAAATATAAAAATAACAAATGTTCAAATGTAAATAATCTTCAGGCTATATTCAATTTCATATAGGTATGTAATACATAGATATATACCTATACATATCAAGCAAGTCGCGTACGTATCAGTATTATTTCTTTTCTTTTTTCTTCGTTTTCCTCTGTTTCGTTGTTTTCTTCTTTTTTTTTTTTTTTTTTTGTTCTTTCCAATTAGTTTCGTTGTTTGTTTGTCACGTTCATTCGCGATACCGGACAATTATATATGTATTACAAGAATCATATACAATGATAGTTGAGGAGTTTCCTAGCACGTTGTCCACGTGACCGATTACAGAGTCTTTCGGAATCACGGTTTCATTTTTCCGCTGCAAGACTTTGAATCGATTTGGGATTTTACCGCCAAATAATTGTACGCGCGGGTATCCGGAAGTGCGCTCCGGTCAACGAGATTTGGAAAAATCATCATAACAATCATTGCGGTTGAATAATTCGAAAACTATAACCTAGCATACCCCTTCTCGCATCGGTATTAAATATATTATAATAAAAATCCGTACGGTATTCATTCAGTCCTAGCTGGCCAGAGCGCGCTTCCCCGACGCTTGGAATGATTATTTCGTAAAAAAATCTCCAAATCGATCGCAAATTTTGCGAAAAAAAATTGGACCGCAGTGATTCCGAAAGACTGGAAAATCGGTCGCGTGAATCCGCGTGATGAAAACCCTTCGAGAATGGTATATATATCGCGACATCGACGTCGTGTGATTTGTTCCCCTTTCTTTTCTCCTCGTTGCAAAATTTCCAGTTGTTTCATTCGAAACGGGGACGGTGGGATTTCGATAGATATATCTTTCTTTTTCTTTCACGTATAGGTATACCGCGGATTCAAAATAATCGCGTTATAGCTGCTCATTCGCGGCGGCGTAGCCATCTAACACGCATACTACCATACCATACATATTTCTGCCAATGATCGAATTGATGATGATGATAATAATAATAACAATAATAATAATAATAATAACAATATAATATAGTATGTTCGTATGTACATACCTATATTAATGACAATTGAATACCGGTTGTGAGAGCTCGTTGCTCGCGGCCGTACAGCGCTTATTCTTCCAGCTTATGTGCCTGATAGATGTATGTGCATACGTATACGAGTACACACGCCTGTACGTAGTATACCTAACCCTAACCCAAGAGGAACGTTTCCTCTTCCCGCGAGTGTGGTATTGCATTGATTTTTAAGTGGCCTTATAGGTAGATAGGTATAGTTGTATACTGTACACACATCAGTCTGCTGGTGTATGCATGGCTACCAGAGCCTATACTGCAGAAACTGGAATGGCATAGGTTATGGCATGTTATGGGATAGCATGCATGCTACGAAGATAGGAGGGAGATTCGCCTCGTTCGCTGCTGCCGCGGGTCCGATATATGTTATGTACTGACAATGAGACATCCAGCCGGCGCGGCGCAACAACTCGCAAGGTATAGTTTCATCTCATCGTCTGCGGTCACTATTTGAAATTTAAATGTATAACATACTCAACTGTATGTATGTATATACCTATAGTATAGTCAATAAATGAAAAAAGTATGAATAAACAGACGAAAGAAAGAAACAGAGAGAGAGAGAAAACAAAAAAAAAAAAACACGGCTGCCGACGAATAGTTAAATGAGTTTCCGTGAGGCGTTCGACGTTCAAATTTCTCTTCATTCTCACGCAACATATTTTGGTACGAATTTCACTCGAAATTGTTAAAAATTCCAGTCGTTTTTTTGATCCGATCCCTTGTTTCTTTCTCGTTTCCAAATCACCAGACTGCAAGTTCGTATATATATATAGCAGCTAGGTTGGTATAACGTAGAGGCAACTGAATAGAGAAATGGAAAGAAAGAGTTATAATAATGTCGACAATATCGACGTATATTTCGCCGTCGAAGAAATATCTTCATTTTTTCTTCTCTTTTTTTCTATAACCATCTCTGTCTCTCTCTCTCTCACACAAGAAATTGATCGATGAAGAAAATTCCTATTTTTCAAACTGACTGTAACATACCTACTACTTGATACATATACAAGTTCGCTTTGCAATGATCAGTTTGCCAATTTCTTCTTTAGCTTTATTTATATTCGATTTAGAATTCAACAAATTTTTAAATAGCCTTATAACATCATTTCTTCATTTCTGTTTACTTTTCCGTTTCCCCCCTTTCCCTACTCCTTCTTCTTCTTTGTCTGTTTATTTTTATTCATTTATTTATCCCCCCCCCCCCCCCCCCCCCCTTCCCCGCCGATCTTTCTAAATGAAAACTTCAACATTTATACGCACGATTATATGTACATACATATATATAGTATATAAATCGCACATTTGTAGGTTATACGAATGATGAAATGAATGACAAATATTGGATACTGTATACTATGGCGGAAGAAAAAGAAGAAGAAGAAGACAGCGAAAAAAAGGAAAAATGACGTTAGATATATATTATAGTATAGGTATAAATCAGGAGAATAGTTTATACAAGAACGAATGTCAATCGATAAAACTGAGAAGCATTGTAGTAAGTGGCTGGTTGTATTATTGGTATATTGAAACGAGAATGAGAACCACTGGCATAACTATTTCCAATGTTTTAAGCGTACAGTCTGTACAAAAACAATCTTCAGCATCACGTATTAAGTATATTTATAGCGTCAATCTCATTTTACCACAGCTGCTGCTGCTGCTGCTGCTGCTTTCTCGTTATATATTCTCTACCTGTTATATACATACCTACATACTATATCTCAATGTCGCTAATATACTATATATACACATTATATGTATACAAACGTATAATATATACTCTAAATAGTAACAGTAATGGTAATAGTATTAGTAGTTGGTATGCCAATTACTTCGAACAATATATTTATTTATGTACATACCTACTGTTATATATACATAATATATATACATACAGGTACGAAATCAACGGATAAACGGCCTGTCCTTTATTTAAATTATTCGATATTCTTTATTATGATTTTCCGGTGCGCGCAACCATTTTCGGATCTGTGAATTACAACAATTTTATATTGGTTTATATAAAACAATGATTAAGAAGAAGAGAGAGAAAAAGAATCAGGTATAATAAAGACGCGAGTCTATCCCGATCCAATAATTGGTGTGGAAATTTTTTTGTGAGGAAACTTTTTGTGTATGGTTTTTGAAATGAACATGTAATACATTTCGCTGAATAACAAACGTGTAAACTCCCAGTCAAACACTCCTCCGAGTGTTCGGGCGTAGGAATTCACTATGTGTATATATATATATATACATACGCACACAGACACACGCACACTAACGCGCGCGCGCGCGTTACCTACTGGGTATAATATTTTCTCCGCTGCAATTATAAAATATGATCATTATTGTTATTGTTATTATCGTCATTATATTCTTTTTACCTCTTCACGTTTTACTTTTTTCCCACCACTCTCCGTGGCTGCAGCATTGTGAGAAATACGTGTCTCGTGTGTATGTATATATCTATAGTTAGGTATAACCGGTATCATGATACACCGAGAGTATAATCTATACTGTATTTAACAGATACACACTAACTCCAGTATATTTAAATATGTATCTATATAATATCATTTCATAGTTGGACGCGATTGGTCGTGAAAATAGAGAATATTTGAAAGAAAATATGTAATAATTATAACAAGAATTTGTATATTGTGTAGGTATCGGTTACAGGTATGTACAGGTAGGTACGTACAATTATTGTAAGAAACGAAGAGGGAAAGAAAGAAAGAGAGAAAGGAGAATGCAATCGATTGATAAATTGATTGATCAATCAATTAACATAATGTTATGGAAATAAAAAGAAGAAGTAACGAGAGAGAGAGAGAGAGAAGGGAGTGAAAACACGGAAGTGATAAGAGAAATACAAATTGGCATTACATGTTTTTATTACACGCGCAATCAGGTATATAGTACGATATAGTGCGTACATACGTATTCGTATATATCACTGGGTATATTAAATTTTGTGAAAGCAAATTATATACCTTGTATTATACCTATACCTGCAACTTCAATACAACCTATATGCGCAGATATATATAGGTATACATATATATATATACCTGCGGAAAAGAATTTCACTTTTATCAATAATTGCATCGAGTTGTAATACTGTAATATCGATATATTATACCTACGCACATGCATACATACATACACAGACGCATCCACGGATGTACAATAGGTAGGTATATATAAGCGGAGTGCTGAGACCGCAGAATTACAAAATCACAGAATTCCAACTTCTATAATAATTCTCTCTCCATTTCTTCATTATCGTTAAATATACTGCAGAACCGTACAGTATATTACGCATATATACCTATACATCTATACTCTATAATACGTAGTACATATATATATATATATATATACACACGCGTATATGCTTTATACGATACAATACAAGATTACTACGTGGTCGCCCTTCTCGCTCACGTTGCACGTGCATTGCACGCGGCTTCTCGAGTAGCGAAGTATTGCACGCGTACATACATGCATATGCATGCATGCACACATTTTATGTACGTATACCACACGCGGACCGTATGTGTATATATATACAGAATGACTCGTAATCGAGGCCAAGATTCTCAACGGACTATTATTCTCTGTTAAGAACGTGATCGAAATTTCCTCATCAATTATTTCTCGAAATTCATTGATTTTCCGTTTGGGTCGATGGAAGATTAGCCAATGACACGCGTTCTATGAACTGGGGTTCGTCGACGTGTGCAAAGAATACAAGCAAAGAAACTCCCGTTTACGGAACACGCGCCTGATCGGCCCCCCCAATCTTCGATGATGCAGTACCATCGCGAAAAGTTTACGCATTTTACAAAAGAATTGACGCGAAATTTTCCGTTCCGTTTTCAATAAAAAATAATGCCCCGTAAAAAATCTCAGCGTCAATCACGGGTCACCCGGTATACCGTATGCGACGATGAGAGGAAAGCGCGTCCTACGACGTATATAGGTATATGCAATGCGTGTTCGTTCGTTCGTTCGTTCGCGGTTGTGTTGGGGGGCGGGGGGAGTGGGCCACGTAGAATTGAACGCGCACGCGTATATATAGCTACAATAGTACTAAACATAACATTCAACCTACTATGCACATAGTAAAATACATATGTATAATATATCATGTATCCTGCACGTATCTGCAGCGTATGATAATTGTTATTTAACATTATATATACACGGTTATACTGTAGTTATTCCACGCGTCAGCACAGACACACAGTATAACTATAATTAGGTGCATGGTTTTTTTTTTCTTCATTCTCTTTTTGCGAAAATTTCTCTCCGATTCTTTTCATTTGTTTTAAAATTTTTGGTTACTCCTATTTTTTCTTTCTCTATCCCCGCTATACCGCACTCGCCTATGCTCGTACCCCGTTACATTCGTTACGAATCACGTATTGGACGTTTCATTTTACGAGAAATAACGAAGAAAATAGAAACAATAATAACAAGATAACAAGATGAAAAAGAATTCCAATAGGATGATGAACGACGGGCCTGAAGTTTATATATATATATACTATATATATACGTACATAAAACGTCTCGAGACAGCGAAACCTGCACACATGCGACAAAAAAATATATATTAAATATATACACCGAGGGATTGTATTTTATGTATAAAATACAATCCTCGGCAGTAGATAAGCGACCGTGGCGGTTACAATAATTAAATATATATATATGTATTTGAATGAATAAGTAAACGAATTTACTATATTCCCAGATATGATGTACATATATATATATGTCTACTTTTATGTAACCTATATGGAAGGTCGAGTGACCAAGCGTGTACTAGAATACATAGGTATATATGTATGTATGTACATACTATTCTATAGTGTATATAATAATACCGTCGTAGCGTCGTCTATATATATATAATACGTATATATACATAGGGACTTACAGGTATAGACTATACCTTCATCTCAAGTCTAAACCGAGGTACCAACTCATTCAAAACTTGCCTCGTAACAATGGGGTACACACATTATACGTATACACTAGGTAGAAACGCGAGCGGAAAGAATGGAAGGATAAATTTCAATCGTAAATAAGGTATGATCTACCTATAATATATAGAATATTGAGTATAGAGTTATACGCAGACCATATAGCTATAATATACACCTACATGCACGTGTAGATAATGATGAAGTTTTTAACCGCGTGAGTAAAATTGGTATAGGTATATTACTAATCAATACTTTAATTATAGGTATATCAACATATACATATATAAATCATTAGTTACTCTTTATATACGATACCATATATAGTGTGCATATACTTTCCTTGTAAAACGCATTATCAATAGTCATACTACATCTGCGTATAGGTATGATATCGTATATTTTTACCGGGCTGGGCCGTCTTTTCTTTTTCTTCTTTTTGTCCCGAATTTTTTTCCTTATTCTGATTTCTTCCATTATCCTCATTCGCCGTTCTCTTATAGTACAGTATAGTATAATATGCATACATACGATACCTACCAGGTGCTTATATGTTGCCTATGTATCATATATTAGTTTTCGAATGTGAGGTAGGTAGGGAAGGTATAACGCAAGTTTCGATGTTCTTCGAAGTAAAATATACTAGGATAATATTACATGCCGTATGTATGTATGTATGTATGTATATATATATATATATATATAGACATACATATACGCGTGATATGCTATATACTTAATAGCGTACACCTATGTGGTATATATACCAACCTTTGCTTTCGTATAACGTGATTTATTATCATTCAATATTTCTTGTATATGAGATATTGTTCACGTTTTATTTATCGCTTTCATGCAATTTTTTCTTCCCCCTTTCTTTCGTTCCAACCCTGCGAAATGAGGCGGAGCACATGGTCTGAACTTTGCGTGAAAAAATGGAAAACTAGGCAAAAATGATGAAAGTAGAAGAATAGAGAAAAAAAAGTGTAACCCAATGCCGCAGGTTTCACTGACACATATTATCATTCTTTGTTAATCGTGATTTGTCGTTTTCATCCGTTGCGTTAGCGCAGGGGAATTTATCCGCATACTAGAATCACGTTTCTGAAATTGCGTATACATATACAGGGCATTCCATGCGAGCTAGACCATACTCCGGAACCCACCTTCTTTGACATCTTCTCGATGTATAATATCAACTAGTACCTTCGAATTCAAACGAGATGCGATACCGTAAGGGGACACAGAGGCGTACGCTTTTCGGTGACAATATCATGTCGTCGGCTGATGAAAATCAGCTTTCGCTCTCTTACCGACCGAATATCAAGTATCGTTTCCCGAAGTTACGGTATTTATTTTCGCAAATTTCTGACAGCCGCAGTTGTTTCTCTTGTATTCGAATTATTCGAATATTCCAAACATTCGGACAATTCGAGTAGTTCAAATATTCAAATAATTCGAATTCGAATCAAATATCATTATTCGAGTCGATTCGATTCGATTCGATTCGATTCGACCACATTCGCACAGCCCTAATATATATTCTCATACATCCACGTTCCAGAAATCAATACCTGTACTACCTCAAATATATCCACATATTTATATCAATATTCTTACTCGGTCCAAGTTTTCTATTATATAATGTATAGGTACGTACACATCGTTGGTGTATACACGTCGTTTATCACATATGCATTATAGTGTATCATAATAGGTACATTCACATAGGATTCTATGTACTAATGTACGTAACGATATTTTAATATAAACTCTGAGTATATATATGTACATACCTACGGTACGTAATGCGATGCTTGGCGCAGTGGAGTAAACAGTTTGAGAAAAAAAAATCAACAACAAAATAGCGCATTACAGATAAGATTCGTGACACAAACCGAGTTGTGGAGTAGGAGAGGAAAGAATAAAAGAAAATGGAGAATGGAAAATTAGAAACGGAAAAAGATAGAAAAAGAAAGTTGACTTGAAGTAGCTATATATATATATATATACGATACATACATACAGGCGTCAGCTCAAAATAATGTATAATATCGGGAAAGAATATCATACTCGATAATTCTTATTTCTGTATCACGGTCGTTAATATATTTTTTGTTCTCCGCCCCCCCCCCCCCCCCCCCCCCCGCCGCCGTAGCTTTATCTATCATCTCTTTCACATTTGCACACATCGATTATCATGATTCATATTTTACATTCATTTCAGAAACACGCGTACTAATATACGTACATTTATTTCTTTACTCACTGATTTTTTTTTCATTTTTCGTATAGGCACAGCTATCACTATAATGAGGCCACAAAACACGTTACACTGATTCCTATAATATGGTATGCGTACACATATATGTATATGTACATATACTTGTACCCTGCTGGTAAGTAGCTGGGTAAGTATATAGGTGATCTCTATAAAATGATCTTTTTCAATTCAACAATAATGTAAAAGCTTTTCTTTTCTTTTTTTTTTTTCTCTTTCTTTTACCCAAAATTTCACTGATATCTGTTCTATATATAGAGGTATATTCTATTCTTTCTTCAACGCTGTAAAAAGTAGATCATATTTACATGTTTATATCTATATCTATATCTATATCTAATACATAAGTGTGTGTGGGTGTGTATGTGTGTGTGTGTATATATAATATGTATAATGATTGATCTTTGTATTTCTACCGTCGTATTTTACCCCTATTTCATCCGCCGCCCTACCAACCACCCATAACCAATACTTTTACCTTTACCTCTACCTCTCTGCCTCTGCCTCTTATACCTTCTCTGTGAGGCAATAAACTCACCCCCCACCCCGCTCTGCTATCACTCTCTGTCTCTCACTCACTCACTCTCTCTTACCATATAACTATGTATACCTACAAATATAGGTATATGTTATGTATTTCCATCCCTTGGGTTTTTTTCGTTTTCATATTTTTTTTTCTTTTCATCATCTTCCTCCTGTTTTCTCCCTCGTCGCTCGTTTCGTGCTGCTGAAGCAACGCCGGTAGAGAAGAGGTAGGTACACGCGCGCGCGCGCGCGCGCGCACACACGCACACACGCGCACACAGAGTATATCTGGGTAGAAATTGCCTTTGTACACGTTTGTGTTACACCTCGAGTTTGAAACAGAGAGAGAGAGAGAGAGAGAGAAAAGATGGAATAAAAATTGAACGAAAAAGGAGCAAACCAGAGCAGGAAAAAAAAAGAAAAAGAGAAAAAGAAACAGGAGAAACCAAAGATATGAAGAGAATAAAATAACGAACGCGAGACAAATTCTCATGCGTATTGCGTACTATACCTATATACGTATATACCTATACATACATATTGTATTACATACGATGAAATATTAAAATTATTGTTAATTACATTGAATAAACCGATCGATGTGTCGTACGAGAGTATGGCCAAACAGAACAAAAAATAATTCAATGAATCTATACCGCTGCGCGTCCTCAAAACGACTATGATAACAACAATAATGACAATATAATAATTACGATAACGATTTATCAACGATCGTCGCATATAAATATACAGGGTATCCCAAAATTAAGTTCGACCCCCTCTATTGCCCCTATCATTTTTTGTACTTAATTTTGGGACACCCTGTATATATTATGTTGTATACGCGCACAAAGAATGTGATTAAAATTATAATATATCTACATATATCGGTATAATATGTATGCACGTGATTATATGTACATCTGAAGTGCAACGTACACTCTATTATATGTATAATGTAAACTAGAAAATTACGAGCGTCGGAATGATTCGGGAAAGAAAGTGGTAAAAAAGAAAAAACGTGAAGATAAGAAACAATATATGGTATATATACATAGATATATATATATATATATATATATGCGGATAAAAATCATTTCAATCTACTCTATAATTATCATAGATATACTGATAGACTATATATAAATATATATACACACATAAATACTCATTTACGCCTCGTATATCAATACATCTACACAGAGAGGATACACGATGTATAATGTACATATCAGTTTACATAAAGTATGTGCGGGGTCGTTGTGTATAACTACAGAAAAGGTAGGTATGTATAGGAGTGAGGAGGTACAGGCACCACGCGGCGACGACGCATACGTGTGTACGTCTGCCTACATATCATATACCATACGCCGTGTTATGATATTACAATATATATATATATGCTTATGCGTGATAATACGTATGTATAGAAATGGAACACAAACAAGACTCTTGAGCGCATGCGGCGGCGGTGGCGCGGCGGTCAATTTAGCATACATACGTTTAGATTCCATCTCTCCTCTATTGCAGAGAGAGTTTCGAGTAACTCCCACATGCGCGCACGCGGAACATGCACGCATACACGTATGCATACATCGGATTCATACAAATACCCGCAGGACAGATAGTCCAAGAGACTCTGACTGAGTTCTCTCTCTCTCTCCTCTACGCCACTATTTCCCCCCAAGCCCCGCGATGCCGGCGCGATACGTGGGACGGAGTGTTTCATCCCATGCTTCTATCCTATACCATACGTATTCTATAGTTATCTTGTTCTATCTCATTCTCTATAACGAATATACGAATATCTCCATCTCTTCTTCACTCGCTCCCTCCCCGCATCGTCCATTTAGAACCTCGTTCCGTGAGCTACAGAAGAGAGAAACGAAGCGAGGCGGGCGGAGAGAGAACGCCAAGCTGTATTACACACATGCATATAGGTATGTACAGATGTAAGTTGATACATATAGATGCATACTATGTCGCGGGGAAAGAGAAGAGAGGTGAGAAGAGCAGAGGAGAGGAGAGAAGAGAAGAGAAGAGAAGAGAACCGAGCTGAACCGTCGATCTGTTTCCCGGTTATTTTTTACTTTTCTTATTTGTTGTTTCCCTTCTTCTTTTCTTTGTCAGTCAAAACGAATATACAAGCATATACATTGTGTGTGTGTATGTATATATAGGTATAGGTATAGGTATCTATGCGTATGACAAAAGATGAAACAGAGAACCGAGAGACAAACATTTTATATTTTATGTAACGTATTTATAGGTATAGGTATATACTACAATCTAATATGTTATTTATTAGTCATGCCGTATATATTGATTTATACAATAGAATGCGCGTTAGGTTGAATAGTTTATAGATTGAACAAATGAAAAGAGAGAAATAAATTGATTATTTAATAGAAAAAAAAAGAGACCGTAAAAAGTGTATTACATGTATGCAAAAATTTGTAATTAAGGTTATAAATTATAGATAAAATCATAATTAAGCGGCTGAAATTCCACGATCGAGTAGTACAATAATATAATCTTCATTCTTTGTTTGGCCAATTTTCGGTAATATGAATCTAAAATACGAATATATACGAATCTAAAATATACGCATACCTCGGGTGTATATACATACGTACGGCTATATAAATAGATAGAGATATACATAGATCCATATATACATACGTATACGTACTACACCCATATGCCAATATCGTATACAATATAGGTATACGTAGTCGCGAAGTTACGTGATTGTTTTATACCGGTAATTTTCAGCCTATACCCACATCTGGGGGTATCCGTTCATCTCCAATCTCCTGCGTCGCTGCAGAGGATTAATTCATTCTGTTACGCGTACGTATACACGTACATACATGTTTACGTATATCCGTTAATTTAATCCCTATATCCATTATGCGTATGCATGTAATTCTAAGGAAAATAAATAACGGAGAGAAGAAACGAAGAAGAAGAAGTTGCCTGGTGCAATTCAGTTATGTATGTACGTATATACCTATACACGTGTGTATATAATGTATAATGTTTTAAGCGTACAGTCTATGAAAAAAGGAGAAAGAAAAAAATCTGAAGAATAATAATGCTTCCTCTTCTTCTCCCCATAATTCGAAATAAATATATACCGCGATCGCGAGATGGCACCAGCAGTGGCAGCGGCGAATGTTCTCAAACGAATTGAAGCATTAAAAATGATCTTCTTCATATACCTCCTATATATATATATATATATATATAATATATTATAGAGTCAATTTATGAACATATACATAACGTACGTAACATACTCATGTGTTCGTACCTACACGTACGTGCAGATTACAATCTAAGAACGACCACGGTGTTTCAATTCAATTGAACAAGTAACAATGATAATGATAATGATAATAACAACAATTATAATTATAATAATAACAACGATAATGATGACGAATCTAATTCTCCACGGTCACGCGTACGTGTATGGAGAGGTATGTGAAGGTATAATAAGGTATTAATATCCGAGACTACATTATAATATACAGATATTCGAGGGTACGCGTACCTATCACGTGTAATAACACTGTTTCGTTGATTTGAAAATCCGATAATTGGTGTTCAATATGATATCATATAAAAATTCGAGCTAATTTCATTGAACATATATAATATAATAAACGTTATATTTGTATGATCAAATCTTGATACAAACGAAAAATGAGCCTTAGGTATATACATGTATATCTACATACATTAATGAAAATCGTTTATTTTAAAACTATATCATGAAATACATGTATCTATACGCATACGTAGGTATTATATACTGTATATACAAATACATACATATACACGTGTATATATACGCAGTAAAGTTTTCCGTATTCAAAGAGGGTTCAAAAGGAGAAACAAAGAAGAGCGATCGCGAGGGGGGTGGGGGGCAAGGGAGAAATATAAGGCACAATCGATTCAAACGTCTACGAGAACAAAAAAAAAAAAACGAGTGTACATACAAGAGGAGAGTGAGAATCGAAAGTAAAAGAAAATAATAACAAAATTGAATAAAACAAAATAAGAAAACTATTCGCGTATACCGTGCAGTTATTCTATACATTACACATATATATAGGTATACGATATACCCGCGCACGGTCGTTGTTGTTTTTTTTCGCTTCTTCGTCGTCATCCACGCAGATGACGAATCTGCTCGAAAAGAGTAACCGATGCACCTTGCTTAGAAGGCCCCCCACCCCCCGCCGCCGCCCTCCCGACCGTCTCTACCGCCGGCCGCTTAAAAATCAGTTTTATTTCATTCTTTTTTCCTGTAACTTAAAGAGCGACCCACCGCGGTCTCTCTTCAATATACTGACTCTCTCCTCAGCTGACAGTCCTAAGCTACCATCCATCCCCACTGCCATCAAACCGACAACACCACAGCACCAGAGGAGGGTTTCGTTTGCGACTGTATACCTCCATCTCCTCCGCCGCCGCCACCACCACCACCTCTACCTCCTCCTCCTCCTCCTACTCCTCCCCTCCCCTCCTCCGCGTCCTCCTCCTCTTCCTCCTCCTCCTCCTCTTTCTTCTCTTACTCCTCCTCCTCCTCCTCCTCGTCGCTCTACTATACCACCTATCGCAACTCCGCACCCCGCACCGCGCACAACGCTCGTACCGAACGTGTAATTTAAATGCCAGTGGCACCGTATCAGAGCGAGCGTCAAACCTCCCGATAAACAGACTGCACACTCGCTCACTCGCTCACTCACTCACTCCAGATGATATACCTCCTACTGGTGT
This sequence comes from Phymatocera aterrima, assembly GCA_963170745.1. Taxonomy (NCBI): domain Eukaryota; kingdom Metazoa; phylum Arthropoda; class Insecta; order Hymenoptera; family Tenthredinidae; genus Phymatocera; species Phymatocera aterrima. The sequence continues at coordinate 19,608,529 of OY720660.1, forward strand.
ATACATACCAGCTGCTGTATGTCCTGTATGTACATACATACGCCGATTATACCTATTACGTATAGTGTATATAGTATACATAGTATAGCACAGTAGTCCGCAGTCTATGATTACATATATATATATATATATTATCTTGACGATCTGGTTCAACGAATTTTAAACAGTTTGCCTAATCATAATCATCATAATGATGATGATGATGATGATGATGATAATGTTGATAATAATAATGACAATAAGAATATATTACAAACTGCAGTTGCTTTGTTTTGTTTCATTCGTGCAGATTTTTCCTTTCTTTTTTCTCATTGCGTTTGAAAATCAAATATAAGAAATAATCTGCTCCCCGTGCGCCCTTCTGACGCGCGCAGTTTATTGAAAATCGGGAAGACATGCGGAGTAATAATATCGAATCGTTTATATTTCTTGTTTCCACAGTGTGATTTAACTGCCGAATGAAGGTAAAAAAAGAAAGAAGAAAGAAAGAAAGTTGAAAAGTAAACGAAAAAAAAAAATGAAGCCATTACTCATACTATACATATACTACGTATATATTTCGAAGGGATGATTGTTATCAAGTACTTGAATTTCCCTTTCGAGGAACACATTACGTTACATACATTTCACTTCATTTCATTTCATGTGATATAATTTACGCATGTACGGTATGTCTGTATGTATGTATGTATGTATGTATAATCGCATATATGCATATGATATACATACGTGTAATATAGCTATAGATATATTACGTTCATAACTTTCATTTGAATCGCGGTCAGAGATAAACTTTCTCAACCGACTGTACTCGTGACTAATTTTATCTATTAAAGTTTTACCATTTATCGTAGGTACAGCTTGTGACAAAAATATGTAATATAATATAATATCACAATAATACCACTATAACGAATTTCATTTTATTGTATTGCGTTGTGTTGTGCTGTGTTATAAAATCACTCGGTTGTTATTTCTTTCTACGTTTGTTGTGTGTGTGCGCGTGTTTTTTTCATTTTTCTTCCTTTTAGCCAATAAAATAAATATGATCTTTATAATATAATGCATGGGTATATATACTGTAATACGTATTCATTATAATCTACTTTATACGTATACATATACAATATATATATGTGTGTATATATATATATATATATTTCAAGGATAATAATTTCTTGAATTCAGATTCTCGATCTAAAAATACAACACTCATCCGCCGCTTTTCTGATTGGCGCGTATTCCGATACACGTATACAGTAGTAGTAATATATGAAATTGAATCGCTGACATAATATACCTGTGCCATACGGGTACCTATATGCAGTCTATAGTCTATAGTTATATATATGCATCAATACTCGGTATTATTATACCAGCCTCGAGCGCATGCATGCATGCATGCGTGCCATGTTGTGTATATGAGCATGCGCGCAACTCATACTCTGTACTATACTATACGTATAGCACTTTTATTTCATTATCATCATGCATTAGCACGGACAACGCGCGGAGCGTGATACGAATCTATATAATTCAATAATAGTTATCACAACAACAACAGCAGCAGCAGCATCAATAATAATAATAGTAATAATAATAATCATCATCATATAAATGAAATACTATATTATATTATGTTATGTATACATTATGTTCAATTGCAGAAAATGTGAGTTATAATACATTATAAACACAAAATAACTATTGCGCTGATGCTTTTGCGTGTATGCATAGGTATATGTGTATAATGTATTCGCGAAAACAGCGCATAGCAATACGTGTATATATATATATATATATATATATATATATATATATATATGTATACGTATTGCTATGCTATGATGTATATATATATATACATATAGTATACCTATATGTTTGAATAAAATCAAACCAACGTACACGTTTCAAGTGATATTATAATTATAACCGCCCGCGATCGTCGATGCGAACATTCGGAGCACATAATTAATACACGATTCGTGTTTTTCTTCTTTCTTCTTTTTCAATATTTTTATTTTATCCTGTATTCATATAGGTATAGTACAGTATACTCGGTGTACGCAAGTTATTTGTAATGTCAATCCGTAGAATGATTATAATATTCTACGTACTTCTGTAATCTATACACAGCGTGGATGGATGGATATATACATATGTACAGGGAGAATTCCTAACGTCTGAACACTCAGAGGTGGCGGAACGTTGAGGTGTCCGCGAGCCTAAAACGGCGATTGTTTCAGTGGTTTCCGATTTTCTGATTGGCTTAGAACGGCAGAAAATTGACGACGCAGGTTTCGCGGCCGCCTGAACGCTACTCCGAGTGTTCGGACGTTAGGAATTCACCATGCATATGCGTATGTATAGATTATCTTTGTCTTTTGTCGTTGTTGTTGTTGTTTTCATTTTCGTTTGTATTGCCACAAAATATCGAGGTGGACGACAAGATCGCGTCAATCTGACGAAACGATCGGAGATAAGAGATGAATAATGAAATAAACGATAAGATAAAATAGAAAAAACAAAAGAAAGTTGTAACGAGTTTTTTCTTTCTTCCGTTTTTTTTCTCGCTCTTTCAAATCAAACGAACAAACGAACGAAAGAAAAAAAACCGAATGTAGATGTAGTATGGATGAAGATGAAGGCAATGTTAAATCGGGTTAAGGCACTGCTATAAATACTTGACGATCCAAAGAGCGCGAGAGAGACGAGAAAAGAGAGAGAGAGAAGGAGAAAGAGAGAAAGAGAGAGAGGTAACCAGTTTGTATAATAATATCGTTCGTTGAGGAGGTACACAATGGTATATGGATGCCAGATGTCTTTCCCGACGATGTAAATATGTATGTATGGACGTATATGCATACATGAATCTAGGCATGTATGTGCACGTGTGTACGATAATTAACATCTTACGTACGCCACACATACATAATATATTATTTGTGGATTTGCAAATTGAGAAGAGGCATTGAAATTATGCACGTTTACAATAATAGGAAAGAAATTTTTCAAATTGAAACTAGCAATGAAAAAGAAGAAGAAAAAGAGAGAGAACGATGAAAAAAACGAGGATCGAAGAAAAGAAAAGAACTCCGATCTACGTTGCAAATATGTATATGCTACGGAATTGAATTGAATCGAATTTATAGAGAAATCCCCTCCGCCCCTGCTCTTGCCATCGTCTAGTTATATTGTGCAATGCAGTATTAAAAACAAACGATTTTTATTGTCCAATAAAATTATCATTATTATTGTTGTTGTTGTTGTCATTTTGATTGTGATAGGCGTGATGGAACAGCGAGAGAATTGAGTAAAGTGAAATGATATGAAATGAAATAAATGGCAATATTTATGATAAATGAATGAGAATAAAAGAAAAAATAAACAAATAAACATACGTATATGTACGTATCTATACTATGTACATACATGTTGCAAGGTATACCTATATATAATATAATACATAAGATAATAACTCACCTCGATTTTATCCATTTTTAAGGGGTTCTCGTATCACGCACTACTTTCACATTCATCTATTACGATGATAATAATGACGATAATAATAATAATAATAATAATAATAATAATAATAATAACAATAATAATAATGATAATATGATATATTTATTATTATCGATATTTATTTCTATATTTATTTCTCTATTTATTATTTTATATTATTATCTTTTCTATTTATTTAATTATTTTTTTTTCTTTCGGCAATTTTCAACACACGTATAAATTTATTTTTGTTTATTCACTTGATCGATTTCTATAAACGATAATAATAATTAAGCATTAACAATAATAATAATGTCGCGTAACACAGAACTAATGTGAACCAAAAGAAGAAAACCACACATATATAGAAAAACACCATTAAACACCACTGTTGTTCTTTTTTTATTCTTTTTTCTTTTTCTTTCTCCGTTTCGTCTTTTATTTATTGTTTTCTATGTTTCTTGTGTACAGACGTTATACCGGGAACAGGTAGGTCGGTAGGTAGATAGATTGCCTATCCTCCTCCAATCGAGACTTGTTTTGAGTTTGTGTATTAGATACAGATTTGACGCGCGCGGACCAGCGACTCACGGTGCGGCGCACGCCGCTGTCCCATCAAGACTACTTTGTATTTACTCTAATTATCTGACGTCATGGATACACTTTCCCCCACTATCGTTCCACCCGGGCGACTCGGTTGCGGTTGAAAAATAGTCTTCAACGCGCAGGCAACATGGCCGCCTGCTTATGCCAGCGAGTACGAGTACGAGTAGGAGCAATAGTGCTCTCAAGTCCGTGCTCGTCGCATCGTGTCGCCGGTCGTCGCCCGTCACTTTCGATACTCACGCTCTCTCTACAGTCTATGATTGTATTGTCAGTGCACTCGTAATCAATTTTGGTTGTTTTTATTACTTATGATTACGTACTGTGTATGTATGTACATCCGGCCGTAGCTTGCGTTCATTCTTCCGTATTTCATGGTTTATGTTATGCCGCAACTGTAACACCACGTTCGGCCGTTTCATATTTGCTGACAAAGTTCGTTCCCTGACTGGTCCGATTCTCCTGGTAGCTGGTATTTATGCATATATATATCGGAATACTCAGGATCCTGCAATTGTTTCACTGGATAATACATTGTATAGGCATGAGTATAATTTGTATGAAGGAGAGAGAAGGAGAGGAGACAGGAAACAAGATCAAGGTGCAGTAGCATTTATCCACATCCCTCATCCCTCATTCCTCGTTTACGTACGCATGTAAATGAATACGTTTTTTTTTCTCTCGTTTTTAACGCAGTCTCACGATTTTTACCGAATAAAAATACTGCGGCAAGTTCGTTCGTCCGAATGCGAAATTTACCACGTGAGTAACTGACATTATTTGGCTACGGTAACTACGAACTGTGAACATGCGGTAGATTGTTGACCATTAGGTATTATGTACCTCACATATCAGTCGACGACGACGACTGACTCCTTACCTGCTGTCGTAAGCCAAATGCCGATGCACGTGTGTTTTGTTTCACTTACGACGACGCGGCGGCGTCGCGTGAGTAAAATCTCGGGATAGCAAGTATGGCACGTGGTTCATTGTTCTTCTTTCTTTTCCTTTTTTCCTATTGTTTTCCTTTTCTTTATGCAATCGGTCTTCGAAAGATCTAGTAGTTCGATGCTTGGCGTATACCGGTTTACTTGAGCGGTGATTTTCAATTCGATGGTACGAAACTGCACGATTCACAATTAGTATAGGTATATTGACCGTCTGGCTTTGATGTAATCACGCGAATGCAATAACGTTGTTTCTGACTTGTTATTCGATTTATTCAACTCCAGATGACGTATCACAATTGTTCAATTTCTCGTTTGTTTAGTCTCAACATCTTACAAGCACACGTATAATTTTGAATTTTATAGGTATCTATTCGTGGATATTAAACACAATTATGTATTGTGAATATTGTTTGATTTACGCGGGCGAAATTGAGGAGAAAAAAATAAAACTTGATCTAATTCTTTGCAAAGAAGCTGAAAAGCTTTTTGGTAAGTTAAATGTCGGAATTAACAAGTTTAATTGAACTTGTGTAATAAATTTCTTCAAGTTACTCTAAGATTTGTTTTTTCTGTCCAATTAATTTACGGTAAGTGTATTGATCGTAGCTGCAATTGATACTCATCCATTGAGTTAACGAATATGGCTTCAACGGTTTCATAATTCTCAAATGTACATGTCTTGAGCTTGTGGTATTTAGATTCTAGATTCTAGATTTTTCCACATGAAATTTAAAGGGCTTTTATTCAACAAAAACAATTGTTGTTTCAACAGTAATTAAATTCCTAATTTTTTGGACCAAAAGAACGGGGGAAAAGATACAAAATTTGGATAATTGGATGACGCTTCAAAAACGAAGTTGATTTTCGACGGCTTATTGTTTTTCGAATTAGGCTTAAGTAAAAAGTCGTTAGGGAAAAAGAATCAGTAACCCCATCTGTCATTTCTATCATTAATTGCTGTTTGAATAAGTTAACGCTATGGAGATACTCTCGGAATATTCACTCGGTAAAGTAGGCTCCGATTTTTTATTCATCTGCGGTTGGTATAGCGAATCCCTGCTATGGTTCTAGAATCTGTTATAGGTATATCGTTACCGTGCGTCGTCACAGTTCCTCAGTCGTGAAGGGTATATTCCGAAATGTAACCACGGTTACGGTTTTTGCGGTTATGGTTATCTGTAAGGTTAGCCGTGGTTGCGATGGGTTGAGATCATTTTCGTTTTGGAAAATACCCTCAAATGGTGAACATTCGGTTCGATCAAGCATGTTATAAAATAAGAAAGTTTACCATTCCATATAATTCCGTGTATTTTGTTATCGGTATACGTATGTATGTATATATTATCATCAGATCTTTGAATTCTGTTATTTAGAACATGTATCAAAAGCTGAATTCTTAATTAGGAAAATATATGATTTGGGAAAGAAGAAAAATAAAACAGATTAAACCAATTGAAGTCAGTCAGAATTTGGGAATTGACAAAACGAAGGAATGTGACCTTTCAGGCTTTGTTTAATTTATTGATTGATTATTTCAAATTGTGCATAACTTATTCTCCTTAATTACGCCTATCATACGACGGACAATCATGCGAAGAATGTGAAAACTGAAGGAAATTTCCATTCTTCGTTTTGTGTCTTGTTTTTTGACAAATCTAAAAAAGGGGTCAATAATTTCTGGGGAATTTGTTTTTGTATAAATGACTAATGATCCTATCGTATCCAATATATCTAGATCTTATAATTATCATTTTGTTCTATGAAATCGACAATTTTATTTAGAAAAGATCATTTATTTCGTGATAATATCGTAACTGCACTACAAAATATACACGCCTATTATTAATCTAACGATAATTGATCGTGGGATTAAGAATTGGCGGTAAAAACTTACAACGCTGTTTGAAAGTTCCTTTTTTTTTTTGGTCTTTTTTTCATTTTCTTTGTTCTGTAAAACGTCACGTGGATATTACTCCATGTATCTCATGTCATACGAATGTACATACATACATGCATACGTATGTGCATGTACCAAACACACCAAATCCCGAATACTTCTGATGATTTTTGCAATTCCATTTCATAATTCTTATTTCGTGTGTTGTTCATTCTCTCAAAATGATTTTCAAATTGAAACAGAGCGCATATGAGCATTGCCTGCCATTATTGCCCGCTCATATTATTGCCTCATCGTGATTAAGCCTGGTACGATGTTATGTCAAGATTATGGTAAACCATTTGTTCGTCGATCCATTGCCGGAACAGGGCTACGTTAGCGTATACACCAGGGACTCGGTCTTCTCCGCAGCCAATTCCCCAAGCAACGATACCGGCCTGGGCGTATCGTGTAGGGTCGCTCTTCAACGGACAAACTAAAGGACTTCCGCCGTCGCCCTGAAAATGAAGAGAATTCATGTTTTTCATTTATCGACAATGAATTTCGACCCGTAATTTCAAATTTCATATGTAACTCCGATAGATATGGAAATAGAGAGTTTTTAAATCCATTTGTGATCACCTTGCATGTATCTTTGCCGGCCTCTCCACCCGCACATATGAAACTAGGATTCAGTACAAAGTACTTCCCAAGTCGAGTACTACGCAGAGAAGTTTCACACGCCGCATGGGGCACGACAGGAAGTTCTACCCTTTTAAGGATCACTTGGTAGTGACCTTCTTTTCCTGAAACGTAATTTCAATGTCAATAGAATGTCTACAGCGCGGTGAAACGTACATCGACGTTTTTGTTTCCTTCATGAATCTGGTGTAACTCGTAACTGCGTCAATTTCTTTAGAAATCAAGATTTTCCCCAATTTTTAAATGGCAAGTAGAATTTGGGGCAAAACAAAAGCGGTAGATATACCGTAATTAAAAGTCATTGAAGCTAAATTACCGAATATGTCCTTTCCCCATCCGCTTGCAAAACATCGAGCAGCGTCGAATATTTCTCCCTGCTGTGGTAAGCATGTCACGTCAACGTTTTCTGCGAGATCGACAGGAGTTTTTAGAATCAAAAGTGCAATATCGTTGTAGAGAGCACCTGAGTGGAATCTCTCGTGCACGACAACTGCTTCCACGTCACGGTCCTGGTGAGCGAAAAGCTCGTTTTTGGTTTGCGTGTCCCATTCGCCGGCTCTTATCTTCAATTGAGAAGGTTGTTTCCTGCGTCCGTGTTAAGTAAGAACAATACCATCATCGAAAAAAGCCAAACAACATACGTTCAATACGTTCGATATGGTCAATTTGCGAAGAAAAATCATCAACCACTCACGTGAAAGAGGAAAAATTGCCAAATGGAATAAAAATGATATGTGACGTGATGGAAGCAGTATAGAAAATAGAAGGAAATCATCATGGACATAATTTTGTCAATGTACCACAACATTAACTATGTCCATTCGCTGAATTGCCTTCCAGAATGGTGAATGAATTCTCAATTTCTTTCAGTCAATATATCATTGAAGAACTAACCCGTTAACGCAGTGGGCAGCGGTCAAAACTGCTTGACGGTGAATCAAAGCACCCCCGCATTGGTAAACGTTCAATTTCTCTGCGTTCGCGCCGATCACTTCCTCGCGGAGGATCGCAACCATCGAAGGGAACTCGCCGAACTGAGCTTCGTTATCTTTGTGTCCTGTTATCCTGAAGCCAACCCCGTCTGGGTTACGTTGACCACAACCTCTTCGGACTGGTGGCTTAGGGGTGATTTTTTCATCAGGTTTTAGCACGTCTGGTGGTTTACAGCAAATGTCTAGGTAGTTGTCGCAAGCACCCTTCAATCTATGAGAGCACAGATCAGGCTATTAGACTCGAGATTTTCAAATTACCCAATTACTACCCTAAAAAAATGCTCATTACATTAAATAGCGATGTGAAGAATGAACCGTATAACGAGCCAAATTATCATCTCATGCAACGGATTCAAGCTTCACCACAGAAGAGGGAAAACTCAATTCTGTCAGAGAAGAAATTGTGGTGGTAAATTTTATCCATATGATGCATTCAGCAGCATCAATAGATAATTCATATTATTACGCTTCGATTTGTTTGGGGTGAATTTTCACCCCGTTAACCTAAGTGCCACAGCTTTCTCTTCAGAACAATTTAGCATAGCTGTATTTTAGAATTCCAAATTACCGTGAGACCATTCTGGTATAATTCTAACTCAAGGAAAACTTGTTTGGTTTAATTTCCTCACGTATAATCGTTTTCGAGGATCATACGATCAGAATGAACTACTAAAAATTTACGAGTTTGCAAACAGGATGTTAGTGTCCTCCTTCACAACATCCAGCCAATGTCTCGTAGGATTCAACGAACAAAGGTGCCATGCATCGCTATAAATCAGATCGCAAAATTTCTTCATCTACTCTGGTTATAGAACTTTCTTTTTCTGAATAACCACCCATGGGAACAGAATCATCTTGAATTTAGCTTCTTGTGGTGTTATATGATATCTACAATGTTATAAGAACCATGTCCACGGAGAACATCTCAAATTTTTGTGTAAACTTGAACATTTTTTCTTGTTTGTAGAGAATAAAAAGAGTGTCAAAATTGACACCAGAATTTTAGTGGGTCTTCTCCAATACATTTTTGCTGGCAGTGTACTACCAACCACATAAGCCACGGCATTCGAGATCTGATATTTCTATAAGAGTGCGAATGAGAGAACACAACGCAATTATGAAACTGGACAAGACATAAGATGAAGTGAATAAGCCAATTGCTTATTTTCGTACGATGTGATAAAATATCTACCCTAGGCCGCATGCTCGCAGGCCATTCATGCATGCATGGGGTTGCGTTACACCTTTGGCGTGACTCTTCTCGAGACATTCATCCCCTGGTCCGGAGTCAGAGGTGGAGGAGGACACTTACCCAACCGTTCGCGGACTAGTTTGAGAAGGATTATTGCCACCGGACCTGATATCAATAAGACCAATTCCTTCCGTGCTAATTGTATTGTTTTGGCACTGATAGTACGGAACACATTCGCAGTTGTCCTCATTGTCCGATGCTGAAGTCTGAGTTCCTGTTCCAGGATTAGCTACGCTGGGATTCGCAGCCGGGGTATTCGGGTTGTAAACGTTTTCGACTAAACAGTCAAGACTCCCAGTATTGCACTTCGTGTTTTGTGCCGTGGTCAGGCAAGCTGCTACTAGCGCCAACAAGACGCTCAGCCTCATCTCACGGCTCATCGTAGGGATCTGAAAAACCAGAATAAACGGTGGAAAAATTGCCGACTACTCATTCTGTGGTATTGTTCAAGCATGAGAAGTCTGCCGCGCCGACACTCATGTCGTGATCGGAATTATACCCATTTCGTGATCGTTGTGCACTGAGTGTGATTCTGTTATTTCCAAAACTTTTGTATATTTTTAGTTTTATGTGGCACTTATGTTATGCCCTCGAGCATTTCTTGCGTCCGTAATGTCCAATTCGTGATTTACCAATTAATAACGATTCCGAACGAACCATGAAATTCGGAGTGGAAAATGGAGGGAGTTGTCGAAGACAGCGATCAGAGGTATAGTACCAGTGTAGAAGCTGCAGTATTATAGCTATTAGTAAACATGGCACGAATTCCAATACTTTATTAGTATCGCGGTGGATCACGTAATCAAAAAATCATGAGTATATTTTTAACGACATCAGGAAACTATATACCTACCACGTACGTATGTTATGTCCATGAGACTTTGGCAGTTCGGTGTAACCGTCGGTCACACAAAACTTGTTATTCAAAATTACCTAATTATCAAACAATCCTCTCTGTATTAGCATTCGCGCTGCCAACAAATGAAAAGGATATCATTGCGAATAACGCTGAAGTCTGTGTTTCTAATGACCTTTTTCTCCAAAGATTTATGGTGATGTACTTCATCAGAAAATGATGTTTGTTTAGGAGCTCGTTTCATAAAATGTGGTGAAAAAATGATTGTGGTGTATTTGAATAGATATAACGTAATTATACCTAGATATCGGTAGATGTCTGATGTCCATGGCTCGAATTCGAATTTCAGATATACCCGTTGAAAATCATAAAATGTAATATAATTTGAATTTGAATGTGAACAGCTACTGAATTTTCGTACGCTGCTTACATTCTGTTCACCTTGCGGATTCAATTATGTACGAAGTTTGATTTTTGGTAATTTACTGCTGGTATTGGAACCACGAACCTTACATTCCAAGAAAAATTAACAAAAACCTGTTACACCAGTTATGTCCATGTACCTCGTTTGCTAGAGTCCAACGTCGGCAAATCCACCGTCAGTAACCAAGTAAACCCGCGCTCCATACAAATATATCTTTCGCGCTTCGAAGATTGGTCTTCATGATAATGAGGGAACGAGAGACAAAGCGAGACAGGCGTTACTAATTATGGGGAGGATCCGCGAATTCGGATAGAGAACTTTTGCTTTTTGGAAGAAAAAAATCGGCACCCAGTCCCGGATGAGAGGTAATTCTGAAATATTTGTCGAACCGGAAAACATTGTCGAAAAATGTGAAGTGTCAAGCGTCAATTTCTTTACTAGTAAACGATATTTATTCGAATCCACGTAGTAGAGGTCTGTTTTTATGTTCTATTCTACCGCTGAAGAATCCTGAATCTCCTGCTGGAGAGCTTACAGTGATTTCGAAAATGTCAATAAGAAAGATAAAACCAATAAATAATTGAGCAATATTGAAGTTATGCTGCGGACGATACTCTTGGGACTTTACTTTTGATTACATGATCGTCTCTGGATCTAACGCAACTCGCATGCATGGCATAGCGTAGCACGTAGCATGGCGTGGCTAATCCGTAGCCTCTGAAGTCCGACAGCTTTAGAAACAAGTATATAAAACTGATTAGCATACTCGTAATCCTGACCTTGCGATGTTTTCTCGGACTGCTATCTCGCGCGCATCTAAACTTGAGTGGTGAACTTTTGGAAAAAAATGTTCAAGTACTGAGTCAAGGTAGGCGAATAGATGGGCAAGTAGATATCTACGGTTGAATAAGTTGAACTACAGAATTTCCGATACGCTTGAACATGAATTCAACACGTCAGGTTGGTCAGTTTATCCTGCATCTTCGCCCGCAGCAAGTTATTCATAAAAATAGGTACATAAGTGAATAATGATCAGAATTTGGTTTTGTAATTCACCACACACATCGCGTAGTGCGAAGAAAAGTTGTAAAAACGCGCGGGTTTGCATTAATTATCATTTTATAATATCACGCACAGTGGTGCCTGATAAAAAAACGGAGAGAATTAGTAAAGAAATGAAAAACATGCAGTTTTGAGGAAAACTTGTTAAAATTATCTGTATTAAATGAGAAAAGGAACAAACGAGCAATCTGAACTGATAATTTCGTATTTAGAGTGCCAATTATCACCCGCTATCGCGGACGCACATAATATATTTAAAACCTGAAAACGAATTTTCGTTTCCGTTTTTCCTTGTTTTTTTTTCGCTTTTTATGATAAAAAATTGTAGTTTGAGAGGTTGCGTGAGTTAGCCGCTTCATTTCTACAATCAACCGTTATCAATTCTGCTCTCGTAAGCGTCTTTGTATTTTTAAAAAAGATAAAGAGACCGATCAATTGGGAAAGTAGTGCTGGACGCAAGACCGAGACAGGTCTCGGTCTCGTCTTGGTCTCGCCTTGATTTTCGAGACGAGACCAAGACAAGATCGCAATGGAAAAATTCGAGACGATACCAAGTCTACCCTGAAGTCTCGTCAAGACTAGTCCGTGTTCAAGTGAAACCCGTGATGAATAAAACGCGGATTTCGTTTTTCAACAAATTTCACAAATTCTCCAATGTTACAAATAGGTATTTTCTTTCTCATCCACCGCAATGTTTCAGTGAGAATTATCATCAGCTCAGAAATACAAAATCTTCAAAACATATATCTTTTTTTATTTCACCTAACAAGACCAAGACGATACCAAGATAAAGGGACCAAGGCGAGACGGGAAAACCGAGTTTCTCCCGAGACCAAGACCGAGACCGAGACGCAACTCAACGGACCAAGACAAGACGTGAAAATTGAGATTTTCCCGAGACCAAGACGAGACTCTGCAAAGTCTCATCTTGTGTCCAGCACTAACAGTGAGAGAATGCATAGCTTCGAAGTTATACTATAGGTACCAATAACGTTTCCAGATTTTGTTTTTTACAACACATCAAATTCCTGCTGATTCGTCATTGAAATATGAGAAATAAACCGAAACCTGCCAAATTATCCATACTATTGTTCGTATTACTTTTTGTTACATGCAAGACTAGACGGCGAACGATATATATATATGTATACATAAATATATGACATATATATTTACGCGCGAAACCGGAATAAAATTGCAACCGGAAGAATGGCATCCGAAATTGCGTAATTCGAACACGTATATAGGTATAAATGTATATTATCAAATTTCCATGAGCCTTGTAGAAATTTCGCTCTGGCCCTAACCAACGGGAAATTTCAATTGCAATATCCTCGATTGTCGAGCGTACAGAATGCCGCAGGCCAATAATCAAGTCATCATTATATTAGGTATTGTTTAACTATGAAACGAACAGTAGTAGGTATACGTAGGTAGATGGTTTTTCAATGGTTACGTTCTTCCGCGGGATGGGAAATTCAGTGATGAATCATCGAAGAGATTCGTTTTAGCGACATAATGATAAATAATAATCACCACGATGATAATATCCAGCAATAATTATACCTCACACAATTACGCGGTCGACATCCTTCCCGCTTAAGAAAGAAGCAAAAGGATAGAAAAAGAAAAAGAAAAAGAAAAAGAAAATGAAAAGAAACAAAAAAACCGGAAATATGGAAGAAGGTCGAGCGATAAAAAAGATGACGGGAAGCTGCGGTTACGTGTTTGTGTATATGTGTTACATAGTTTAGGTTCATTTTTCTTATATTACGCGGGGACAAGCGTGATGTCAGTGTCCAATGAACAAGATTGATCATACGCTCTCTTTTCTCTTTCTGTTGTCGTTTGGTTATTTGTTATTCCAATAATATGTATAACGCAGTTGAAAATATCATATCGCCGAGTGATGATAACGGCGTTCATTATACCATATACAAACATACTATATATAGAGGCGTGATCCGCTGACATCCCTGAACTTTTCGGTGAACTTTGACATATGAATTCGATACGGTGTAATACGCGAGAAGATTTATCGCCGAATCATATAGAAAATTCTTCTTCTTTTAATACTTTATACGATGTTTGTGAAAAGTAGGTTCGATGCGGCCGTTATTCACATTCAGCTACGTATCATAGCGGTATTTCGTACGCAATACGTACGTACGTACGTTTCAGATATCACACGTATCCGTGAAATTTGCCGACGTATTTTCTTCTCTTTTTTCAAATCAAAAACCGCCCGAGTCGTTTTATCGGGCGGGAAATTTCCTCGATCAACGCGTGAAAAGATTCTACTTATAGGTATACACATGATGTAGAGGTATAATATTTCCTCAGAGGGGTAGAATTCACTTACCGCAGTCGAAGAGAAGGAAGAAGAAGAAGACGGAGATTTTTTCGCAAAGAATCAACTACAAACAGACTTGATACAGACCGGCGGTGAAACGAAGGCGACGTCGCGGTCACGCGGCGTATGTCCATGGTCATCCTCTCTCCTAGTTATATACGTGTCTACCCCCACCTACCCCCACTCGGACGTCATCAAGACTAGCCTCGTGCAAGTGCGTTCAAATGCAGAACCTTTCTGCTTTTTTCGCCTCAAATGTCGGTACACCGGGACCTGTGATTATCTAACATTACCTACATCACGGTTTCGGGAATGGTGGAAGAATACTCTCGATATGTATTTTTCGTGGGTATACGCATCATTGGATGTACCTACTTTGGAGTCTGCGAATCCGGGAGTCCGGGAGTCCGGGGATACCCGAACTCTCTCAACGCCTGTTCAATTCATTCGACACACCTTGTTCCCGCAGAGCCTTGACGTCTGCGGTAGTAATTTACTTTCTTGAAAGAGTATATACGTATGAAAGAAAACAAGTATTAGATGTATTGACTTTTCGTTGTTTTTCTCGTTTTTCTTTCTTTGGTTTCGGTTTTTATTCGTTCCCGACCAAGGTGGCCAATCACGGATCTCTCCATTCCATGTTTTGGGAGGTTGTGGATCGTGGATAGTGCAGCGTACAATACACGGTGAAAAATCATGTTTATTACCAAATAAATGTGTATCCGAATCGTATGAATATTCCATCGATTGAAATACTTTCCTATAATAGAAGCAAGTAGTAAATCATGCGTGGGAAATTAGCGATTCGCCTGGAAAACACTGTAATCCTGGAAAATCTGGATATTTGAGAGCGGCATGGAAGACCTGGAGCCGTCAGAGAATTTACATCGTCGTGGTCATGGGAAAAAATGAAAATATCATCTTCTTCAAATTGAAACTTGGAATGATTCTTTGAGATGACAAAGTGTCTTCTTTGCGTGGAGAAAAAATCGACTGGAGGTCACTATGTACACTTTTTTTTTTTTATATTAGATCTCGCAAACTACAGGACGGTGAAAATGTGAGGGAAAAACTGCGTTTTAGGTCCTCGAAAACCTGTAATTGTCACGGAATTTTTTCCCCAAAAATAATCGGCCACCCTGGATGTTCGAGTCGAGAACTACTTGTTGGGCTATCTCATTCGAAAACACACTTTTCCGGATCTAGCAATATCTACGTATTGTGATCGAAGAAATTCATTACTTGTATTGAATAATCCTGTTCACGGTTCATTCGAAAAAAGCGCTCCCTTGGACCGAGGAATATCCACTTGTGCTAACGTAATGAAATATTGGAATCAGGGACATGGATCCAACACAGATTAATTATTGGGCGCAATACTCATTGTTGTACGAAAACGAATGAATTTTTCTTGTAAGTGGTTCTTACGACTTGGATCAAATCATTTTTTTTCTGTGTAAGAATAGCCGATCATAATTACGATCAACTGTACTACCTGGCAGATACTGAATCGGATTATTCTCCTTTTCCTGTATAACTTGAAAAGTTAGTGTATAGCTTGAAAGAAATTTTCCCGCAAAGAGATAGGATCTGCAGATGAGTTTTAAATGCTCGCGTATGCAGCTATGCAGATCCCGATTCTTTCACATTCAAATAACATTTGAAAATCATTCCCGAG
Organism: Phymatocera aterrima; assembly: GCA_963170745.1. NCBI lineage: Eukaryota > Metazoa > Arthropoda > Insecta > Hymenoptera > Tenthredinidae > Phymatocera > Phymatocera aterrima. Next base: position 19,624,787 of record OY720660.1, read on the forward strand.
TACTACATATATTTATACTGATGTGAACGTGATACGGGATCGGAACAACTGATGAGAAATTGTGCTCGATATGATTCAGCAGAGAATCGAATTCCCCACAAATACGGTCCACGGATTCGAGAACGTGAATTCGGTAGGTCGGAATTTATAGACGTTTCGAGAGGTATTTAAGCATCAATTTTCACACAGCATGGACTCCGAACGGCTGTAACTTCTGAATTATTTTGCCCACGCTTTTCGCTTCGAGGGCCATTTTTGTAGGGAATGAAATTCCCTACGAAATCGTATATTGCAGAATTTTTTCTATCGGATCGAGTAACGTACTAATATTTGATTAGTCATGTAAAGTGTATGCGATACAATTGTTCTTTCGTTTTCTTTTTGTTTCTCTTCCAATCACCGCGATGTTAAAAATAAATTGCGTTCTTTGTTTCAACGCAGTAATCAATGCTGGTTGAAATTTCCTCGCCTCCCTGTTTTTGTGACACGAAAGATATACCTACCGTAATACTCTTTGCGCCTCTATCAATCTATATAATGTGAGTTTTGACCTGATCCATTGCATATTCAGGGGATTCCAATAAAATAGCAGAGGGGACAGACGATTTTTATCATTTAAGTATTTCGAACCGTCGCGTCTGCTTGAGAATCTTCTCGTTATGCTCATATTTTTCTTCACGCTTTCGAATAACACTCGCATGTTTATATTAATAATCACTGAGGTTCGTAGAAGAAGTATGATTTCCTCGCGATCGGATGTAGGGAGGGAGGGGGGGGGGGGGGATTCCTACAAGATCGTGGTCAAGAGTTGAGATTATTATTTCACCGCACTTCCTCTATTCTTGTACAGACAGAGTTCACACTATACCTATACATATATCATCAGTCAGATCGTACAGATCTGAACTCCTGATCTGATCCCGCATGTGAACGTATAATAAAGTGTATAGGATACACGTATGTACCTGTAACGTCTTTCATTATAATAATGTTCATCTCGAGAGTGTTTGACCGCGTTATCACGGAATGAGGTAATGAGTGCGGAACCGCAAATTATGATTTACTCTATTACTCTCTGAATTTTCTTCCTCTCTTCAATGATGTGTGGAAAAATAGCCCGTGTACAGCGAACGACACGGCGCGGCGCTGTTACATCTTGACTTATTATACGGCTGTCACGGTATTTCCGATAAATACGTAAATTTGTATGAACTTAGGTAGGTATGTATGTATGTACCTGCGTCGTAACGTAAATAATCCACCGTTCATCCTTCTGTATAAATTTATATATATGTATATATAGGTATCTACTATTGAAATTATCTGACGTGAATCTGTCACTCGCTATACCTGAAACGTAAACATCAACCCGATGGAATTCTTCAGTCCGATAGGTAATATTTCATTTTTCATTTACAATTCGTCGTGGTTTAGTTTAGGCTTCGGATATTAGTTGCAGATGATCAATTTATCGCGGTTCGATGTCTGCTAGGAGAGACTTCGCTGAATTTCGCAAGAGGAATGACTCGGTGGCGAAGTTTTATAGAGTGAGATAGAAATTTTTTAATAATGAGAGCTTGAACTTGAATGGAGTTTGGAGGGGGGGGGGGGGGGGGGGGGGGGACAAAACAGAATTACGTAATCATTACACAGGGACAGGTACTCACCATTCGTGTGTTGTACATAGAGTTCTGCAACTGGTCGACGTGTTCAATGTTTATACTGATGCTAGTTCAGCCTCGAAGACGGGTTCGGCAACGAGCGAGTGAAGTGATCGACTTATTTTGGAGAGTAATAACCTGTCTGAATATGCCCATATACGCGTAAATTAGAGCGAGGGAAAATTGAGAAAGGATGATTTCCGGAAACGATAATTGCTGCTCAATTCAACTTATTGTTAGACCGCTTGCGATCGTTGTTGAGTAATTGAAAATCGGATTCGCACGGATCAAATTAATCAAGAATATGTATGAATGGAGCATTTGCTTTTCATATTACATGAGTCGAGGACATACCAAGGTTCACCGACTTCTGAAGAATAATCATGTGAGTATTCCAGGCCCGATTAGTCACGTCACGTTCAACATGATAAGCATGTATGTATGTATGTATACATGCATGCTACCTACGAGTGTCAAAATTCTCATCAGCGAATGAACAAACAACGCGAAAAAAAAACGAAGAAAACCGCAAAAAACAACAAAAATGGAACACAGAATTCTCCAGCCTTGCACACACTTACAATTAGTCTTCGGGTCTTCCTTGTATGACCTGAAAGACTACTAGACTAGTAGATATACATATATATAAGTATATGTATATATATATGTATGAATGATCACTGCAAAAATGACTTTCTCTCGGTGGTTTGTAAGGTCTCTCTTAAGGCTGAAAAAAATTCGAGGAAAAAATTCAATGGGATATATGTACGTGCAAACCAGTTTCAGAAACTTATTCGTGTGAAAGAAATTGAGAGAAAAAAAAAAAAAACGCAAAAATGCCAGACATTCTTGATCAGTCGATATACCTACTCTTCCATGCATTGCTGCGTGAGGATGCACACGAATACAATGACTGACCAATTACGGAAAGAACAGAAAAGAAGGAGATAAAACGAAATGCCAAATAAAAAATACGGCCGGTTTTACAATCTCTATAGTACATAATACACTTACATTTTCGTACAGGAAATGAAATTGTTGAAGCAATTAAGTATAATTTATGGCGTTTGGTGGAAAATTTGACGCAAACGGTATTTGCCAAGCGATCACAATTGTTTAAATTATTGCAACTCAATATCGTCTGATGATTATCAAATGATGGAGTCCTCCAAGTGGAGGATTTATTCATGTTCAGTCCTAGATCTACTGATTCAACGGGCTTGAAAATTTCAAATCAATTCTTCTTCTCAGTGTGCGACAGTGAGTAGTATTTCTTGGATATTTTGGAGAAAAGAAAATTCATGACTCTGTGTGATTGTGTACTCACGGGATTTGCAAATGGTAAACTTACGATAAATTGCATCGGACTGAGTTATAATTGTAATATTTTATTGTAATCAAGTTCTGTATCTCAGTCTGCAAATTTTTCGTGAGTTTAATTTGCCTTGCGGCGATGAGAGTCTAGTTGCCTGCATCAAGGCGCACACCTGATTTGATGCCATATACATATCCGTAGCAAAAATCACGTGCACACTAATTGTATCCGAAAAATTATTAGGATGAATTTCTATGTATATCTCAAAAGTCTCTTCCGGCTCATCCAACTAAAAAATCAGTCAGTATTTATTTTCATCTTAACATTATCTAATCGTGAAGCAATTTTTGTTTCATTCTCTCGTAGCTCTGTAGACCGATGTGTCCAGATGTAATTTGGTCATTTGAGTATCTATCCATCCCCGAAGTTTTACAATGCTTGTGAAAACGCTGGGTGTCTGTAGGCTCCCCGAATTGATGCACCAGGAAGAAATACCGACTTGTACATATCGTGTCGGATCGTTTTTCAAAGGACATGCCAATGGACCGCCAATTTCATCCTGAAAATAGGCAGGAATTATTAGTTCGAATTGAGTCGACTGTTTCAAGGATTCGAGGGCGAAGATATTTCGAGAAATCTAACGGAAGAAACTGTACGACCCTAATCGAATTTGAAAAATGTTGAGGTCAGTTTTCGCTGATTATAATCGCACAAATTATTATCAGCGAACTCCTATGCACGGGGTCTTGAAAGTGAAAAACGTCAATGAAAAAGAGAAAATACACAGGGAGGTATATTACCGAACAGTAATTCTTGCCGGCTGGTCCACTGGCACAAATGGAACAGTTGCCAAGTTTGAAACGTTTTCCAAGAGGAGTATTGCGCAGCTGTCTTTCGCAATCAGCTGATCTGACATAGGGCTGAATTCGGTGCTTCAGAATGTTGACCTGGCTTCTCTGTGTCTTCATATCCTCGGGGGCGACTGGAAAAACAAAAATGAAAAATGGGCAAAGATGAAGTGGATATCTCGTTTGCACAAACATAAGGAAGCTGCCGATTTCAGGAAAGCTTGAAATCAATTATCAAATTCCTATGTCCGATGAAGCAACTGCCGGAATATCGCATTTCTTTGATCATGTCGTCCAGGCTAAACAGGTTCTCCTTAAGTGGAGTGTGATAATTTTCCTCAAGTTATGAAGCAGATGGGGATAAAATTGTGAATCCTACTGATGTGGATATTGTCTATTCTATTAGAGAGATAAACTTTCTTACGATACTTATCCCAGCCAATAGAGAGGCATTTATCCTCGTCAATGAGATCGGTGCGACCTGCTAAGCACGTAATGTCAACAAATTTATTGATCAATACTGGCGTTTTGAGGATCAGTAATGCGATATTGTTTTGGAGTTTCATCGCGTTATATCTTTTATGGTAGATCACTCGCTCCACGCCAATTTCCTGATACATTGACTCCTCTTTAGTTAACATTGTGTCCAATTGTCCAGCTTGGATCAGTAATGGCTCCGATGAGTTTCTGAGAAAGTGAAATTAGGCATCAGGACAACTTCGTTTTATCATCCAGCAATAGACTAATGATGTGATAAGAAACAAAAATTCTATCGTATACTTTGATCTACTACGTTGCGGGATGCATTGCGCTGCGGTTAAAACGACCTTATCGCTGATGAGACTTCCTTGGCATCTATAGACCTTGATTTTCTGTGTCCCAGTCCCCCGCCGCACTGTTTTTTCACTGAATATTGTAACCATCCATGGAAATTCACCGTGATCTACCTCTTCTTTCTCCAGTCGTGGTATAAATTGTTGGCGTCTGCTTTCATGGCGAAGTCCACATCTCGGCAATTCGCTTTCTGCCGATGCAGGTAGCCGGCAACAGACCTCCAGATAATCTTCACACAGTGGTTCCATGTCGGAGTTCAGTCTCGTAGAAGCACTGTAACGAGTTATGATCATGCAGCTGGTAATCTCCACTCAACGTTTCCTCGTTATTTCACGTATAGGGATCTTGATATTATACGAGTACATCGGGTCTTTTTTTAATCTTATCATATGTTCGCAATATTGCAAACGAAGCATGGTTATTCTTAACCGGTGCATCATGTACAGAACGATGTTGATACATTTGCAAATTTTAGCAGAGACTGTACCCAGACGTCGCGAAATTATAAGTTTTCTGAATAACTTCTTACGGATGACGAATACCGTAGTCTTCGTTAGCCGGAAGATATCTTTTTTTAAGAAGGCGTCTTAATCCGGAAATGAAAGGAACTTGAAGCCGACGAAAACTGGGACATAAGTCATCTATAAAATGACTTTGGAACAACTTTTACTTTTTGCTGTCTGGGAATTATTATTATATAAATTAGGTATTTTCGATGAAAGGTATCAGCGATATTATGAGATGCATAAATTACGACGGACATGCGGTTTTTGGAAATTGAAATCTTACCGTCCTTGCCTGATGTCGATTAATCCCAATCCATTGGTGATAACAGTATTATCCGAGTCACAGAAGTAGTAAGGCACACATACGCAATTCTCAGACCCTGATGTCTGAGCCTGTCTGAGCGCCCGGATATTAACTTTTGTTTCTTGGACATTCGAAGAGCAAAAAGACACGATCGATGCAAGGACAACGAACGCGAACATTGCATCCAGCGTGGTTTTAAACAGCCACATGTTCTCTCCTCGAGCTCAATGGCAAGCACTGATTTAGTTCTTCGAGTTAAACTGTGGGCGCGAACTTCCCAATGGTCTGTACATCCAGTGACTATCTCGAATACGGGGAGAGACGTATCGGCATATATAGTTCTGCGCAGAAGGGGCATTGGTCAGAACTGGTTTATACATCTTTTTGTCCTATTTACAGCCTTGATAAGATTCTACATCTCAAGAAGTTAGAACGGAGAGCGTGTTATGCTCGCATCTTTTAGATTCCAAGTCTGTCCCACGTTTCGCGTGAAAGGGTGCCGTCAGTTCCACCAAAATACGAGAACTTCACTGACCTCGGAATTTTTCATCTCACTGTTATTCGCGTCAGTTTCTTCGTTCCTATTCTATTCAATTTGTTACGCGGTCTAGTTTGTGTGCAGAGATACAACAGTTTCGAATTCTTCAGCGATACTTGTACCAAAGGAAAAGGAAATGTACGAGAAAGGATGGTTGGGCGACTGTAACAACGAGTAACGGAATTCCCAACACGTCATCAACGTACTTGATACTCGGAGTATAGCAACGTCTACTGCCTATACAGAGCGTTATTTGCTCGACCGTGAACTAATTGTTGTTGACTCACGAACCTCCACCGTGTACCTATACTTCCTGAACGAACGATTGTTCTCCGCCTGTTTCATATATCGAATGCTTTGAGCATAATGGCTGCACATACATACATACTCGTATGATATATGCATAAGTATGTATACTAACTATGCAGTTTTATCGAGAAGAGGGTCGACAAATGAATACATTTTGCCATCGTTGTTGACATCCTCGCGGTATTTGTCATTGCGTGACATTTACAATTATCACGTGTCTGTGACATTTGACCGGGATTCGGACTCAACGTAAAACAAGATAAGGCTTGCGGCGTATATTATAGAAACACAAAGATTATGTGAAAGCTGATTGTTCCATTTATTTAATGCAAACATTTTTTAATACGAAATTAGAAGAATCAGAACGCTTAAAAGTATCAATGAAGTATATGAGCATGGAGTGAATATATCGAAATTTTAGTCGTGCCTGCAGGTATTCATCTTACATATGGTTATCATAGTTTGTAATTGGTGAGAGATATTTCACGACGCGTAGTTGTCGAGACTAGGTTTTATCTTCTAGGCGATATAGCTCGAAGTGTCAAGGTTGTACTGGGCCATTTTACTGTCAATCCATCTTCTAGCCTTCGCTACATTCGCATAGACGCCTGGCGTCCGATCAGTTCCACAGTTGATTCCCCAGGCGACGATACCGGACTGGACGTACCGGTCTGGACTGCCCTGCAACGGGCAGGCCAATGGACTGCCGCCGTCGCCCTGAAAATAGAAGCGAGGTTATTAGGTTTCTCTTTTTTCAAATGGTACGGGCATTAGAAATATTCCGAAGGATAGCGCAACGACAATAAACTGATATCAGATTGAATTCAACAGCAATCATTCTAACCGTGCACGTATCCTGGCCAGGCTCTCCTCCGGCGCAGATGAAGCTTGGATCGAGAACGAAAGCCTTTCCTAGTCTTGTCAATCGTAAGGCGGTTTGACACGGAGTGGGAGGCACAACCGGCAGTTCAATTCTCTTGAGAACCGCCTGGAACTTGCCGGATTGTTCTGTAATAGAAGAAAAATGAGAAAATCATTATTACGAACAAAATATTCATGTTTTCGAGCACACGCACTGTTCGCGGGGAAGGAAGAAGAAAACAGCAAAAATGCATGTCTCATAATCCTGCGAAAACTTGTTGAACACACTAACCAAATTTATCTTTGCCCCATCCAGTCGCCGTGCATCTAGTAGCGTCGAAAACGTCTGTCTCTTGCGGAAGACATATGACGTTCACGTTAGGCGCAATGTCTACAGGAGTTTTGAGAATCAGGAGGGCAAAATCGTTGTGGAGGTTGTTGGTGTTGTAGTTCTCGTGCATGATTATTGCTTCCACTTCACGTTCCTGGTGAGGTATCGGTTCCGTCATTATCTGGGTGTCCCACTCGCCAACCCTGACTATCAAGTCCGACGGACGTTTCCTGCAACAAATTATCAAATTCGATATTTTAGATCTGTTCATGAATCGGAGCCGCGTTACCAATCTACCGGTACTTCGTTATACTAACTTTTCGATCGTGTGGGCAGCCGTGAGAATTACTCGAGGATGGATTATAGAACCGCCACATACATATTGGTTTTGCGTCGCTGGTGCTACTGCCCTTTGCAGGACGGCTGTCATCCATGGAAATTCGGCGAATTGAGCCTCGTTATCGGTATTACCAGTAATTCGCACCGTGACTCCACCGGGATTTCGATGTCCGCAACCCGGTTTTACCGGAATCCGTGTCGGCGTTGTTACCGGCGGTGATGACGTTGGCGTGACGCCGTTGCCAGTATCGGTGCCAGTGCCCGTTCCAGTTCCAGTTCCAGTTCCAGTACCAGTACCAGTACCGGTGCCAGTTCCAGTTCCGGTGCCACCAGTGCCGGTTCCAGGCGTCACCAATCCTGGCTTACAGCAAACTTCGAGGATACCAGGGCACGGGGATATTCTGAACGTGTATGAACATGGAATTGTAAATATCTGGGTACTAATTTTCATCAACATTTGCGAATGAACGTGCAAACTGGGAATCGAATGATTCCTACTAACCTTCTGTCAATGATTGTTGCACCGTCTGTGTTCTGCGTACCGCTTTTCGTGCACTGATAGTATTGCACGCATTCACAATCGGACGCGCCGGGATCTGGGATGATATCTCGGTTCAGCGCAGGTTGCGTCGATCCGGTGCCCATGGTGCCCAATGAGTCACAAGAAACATTGAATATTTCTCGGCATTTATCTACCAAACCCGTGTCCGCTTGGCGCTTTACTCGATCTGGAGCTGCGCTGAATAATTCCAGAAGACCGAGGAACACGATCAGATAACCCAGGTACCGCATCTTTCGGTCTCGATACACCCGCTCACGCAGGTCTATTTCTTGGATTCTGAAACTCTAATACTTGGAATGTTACAATTTTATCCTCGTTTCCTCTCTTTCTCTCTAAACGCCGGGAATCTTGTTATGAAACGACTTCGAAGCCACCGTCCTTGGCTGCTGAAGTTATATTATACATATGTATGTATGAATGAATATTAATTTACTGCATAGCAGGTAGTAGGATGAGCAGCGCGAGTCATTAGCACACTGATCACCCACGGAATTCGAATGACTCTGAAATTCCGTCCCTCGTTCCACCGATCTTCGAAAAACACTTCTATTTTTAAACCAATACGAAAATGACTATGTTATTCATCGTTAGCAGGACTAAAATGCCCGGAGCGAAATTTTCAATCTACTGCGCGTTACTGGTTTCTTCTTGTATACCAAAAATTGCGCTGAGATCAATTCAAATTTTCTGATTGAACTGACAGGACTATCTCGGGGTTCAAATTTTTAACGGCTTGAATAAACTATCTTCGAATCGGTGTACATATAAATAACAAATGGGAATACCAGTCGGTGAAACATTCAATAACCTTCGAATATCAGACATCGATACTTGTATGTCTCACTCACCGAAAGAAGAAGGTAGAAGAATGTGGAGCTCGACTCGGAACCACGAAACGTACGACTTCACTAGCTCGCAAACCTTTGGCGTATTTCAAGTAAAACGTCGATCGGCAACTGAGACCGGTCTTTCCTCCCTCTTTTCTGACCATATACTCGTTTACCCTCAAACCTCCGCTCTTCTCCCACTATGATGAACGACCAACTACGTCAGCACGTCGTAGGACTCCCTCCACACACGTATTGCAAATCTCCAGCTTGAGCCTTCTACGAATGAAAGAATACATAAGTAACCCTGTTAATCCCCGCTACAAAGGTGACGGTTTTTCTTCCTACAGATTACATGCGCGGCCGTTAGGTTATCGCTCATGCTGCGGTCGTTAATCTTCTATTGTACATACAACATAATAAAATAGTAGAGATTCTGCATAATGCGTAAAAGTTTGAAAATGTCGAGACAATCGTTTCGAACTGGGATTCTCGGGGACCGGATGATTTTATGTTCGAAAAATCGGCACGAGTCAATTTTTGAGGCGCTATTGAAGTCCAGTGGCGTATGAACAACCTTTAACCGTCTATATCATCTCGTTTTCGAGGCTCAGTTAAAAGATCATACTCACTCTCCGATCCCGTTCTCCGATAGCTGAAAAACTGTTTTAAGGAACTTGTCCACTCCTCTGTGAAATCCAGACGCCGATTTATGACGTCCTTGATTATGTATACGCCAGGAACTATACATGAATTTGCATACTAGTTTTTTTTATCTGCAATCAGTTTGCAACATGACATCAGAAGGTATAAGAAGCGACAGAACCGATTCCAGTCGTAGTATATCATCTCGGTATAATTCTCGGTTCCAAACTTTCTAACTGGTCAGCAATTTCACGCTATTCGATCATAAAAAAGTCATTACAGATTCCTCCAAATGAACAGCAATACCGTTTTTACTGATTATATAGGTGCGGAACACGAACTATGAGCATACTCATTGCTCAAAGAGGAAAAATAGTATATTATGCACCTAGGGAAGAAAGCAAGCGTTCTTAGTCGAGCGCCGATATTTGTAACACGAGTCGTAGATCGAGGGTCGAGGGTACCGAAGGCACACGAGACCGGAGACGAGTTCTACAAACATCGCACGAGACGAGAAACGCTTGCCTTCCCATGGTGCATTTGATATTTTTTACCACACGCATGACGAACGAGAGCACTATGCAAACATCCTACTGAATATAGTTTTCCGTTAGGCAGCACCTTACGAGTTCATTTCACTACAAGAGAGTTTTTCCCGGGTGTGAGTTTTTTCCTCTGTCTTTCTGCCCCGGTCAAAAACGGTGAGTTTTATCACATTTTGGACGCTCAAAAACTCGAGTTTTTCATGCAGGTGTGGTGCAAAGTACTTTCTTTGCTGCAAATTCACGTTTTTCCCGTAAATGAGGAAGAAAAGTAGCACTTTTTTCTCGCAGATACAGTTTTCAGATATTCCAATTTTTACTATTTCTCCCAACGTCGAACTACATATTTCTTTGTATATTACTATGAATGTTCAATAAACTCTAGTTTTCAGACTTATGAAATAATTAAACTCAAAAATAAAGTGGTCATTATACGGTTGAGTCGGGAATAAAATACTATGTGCAACAGAGGAACAATCTTCAACTTTATTACCTTGTTGCATAATGTGCCATTGTTACAATTGATTGGGCAGTTGATTGGAATATCGTTTGGCATCCGGTTTATTTGACATCGTTCAGTTCCCATCTTCGTTTGGTTTTCAGCATTCAAGCTGTTCTACTCATCTCGTCATGTGTATTTGAAGCCGTAAGTAGTTGACCGTGATGTACAGTCTTGCTTCTTTTAGCGGAAAATCTTGGATGTAATGAGGCCAAGTTTCTTTCGAGGTAAGGACAGATTCGTAAGTAATCATTATCGGTCAGAATGAAGAAAAAAGCAAACATACACTTTCGCAACTCGTGTCATGGTGACATCGAACAAAAAACATTTGGTCCAATTGGTACGGAGACCCAGCTGCCGTTCAAAACGGATGTCACTTGCGGTAAATTTACACTGGATATAGAATTGGAGGCCATACAATACAGTAGAGGTGACAAATAGATTTAAACCTCTGAATGGAACGAGTGAAATACCAAATACATGGATCACAATGAACGTGCCAACGACACGCCGTGTCAGTGCGAAAATATCATGGAAAAATTTACCACGCCACGCTCTTTTCTGTAACTTAATTCATGATAATGGGTTCATCGGTTACGCTATTACCGATTTTGCTAGTACACGGAATCAGTGGTCACCGCGTGCATTGGATGAAAACGGATTGTCCGCGCCACCGATCGGACAAAGTAAATAGTTGCGAGTGAAGGATTGCTTAGGAAAACGAGTGGTCGATGAATAGGTATGTAATGAATTTTTCAGGCGACGCGCTAATCGCAATTCAAATAAAAATTTGCTCCGATACCCGCCTACGGCGACGATCGATTATGTCATCTGAAACGAAGGAATTTGTAAAGTCTCCACGTTCTCAGAATCAACATTGTCCCAAGAATATGTTAATCTCTGTCAATATTTGCGATCCTTGGACTCGTCTAACACAAGATTGAATTGAAGATACCATAGAACTTACAGTTGCGCTGATCAATGCAAATTCATGACTACTTGAATTTTAAACGAAACTTATATACGGAGAATAACATTGCAAGTTCAAGGGAATTCCCATGTGTTCAACAATCCTCCATCGAACGTTGTAATAGATTGAGATGTGCCAATCGAATCCAGTTATTCTACAACAAACAGTAATACAACTTACTCGGTTCATTCGACCCTGCCGCTGGTCTACTTGCGGCTCGAATAGTTCGTAACCGTGTCACCGGTAGAGCGCCACCTCTTAGAGTAGACGAAGTTGTGAATCACGGGCTGCATGCGTGAGGCGTATTTAGTACTTCTCCCTTGCTGCGGACATTCGTTTCCCAAACAATGTAAAACAAAGACGCGAACGGAGACAACAAAAGATTGAATCTTGGATTTGGAATCCTACTTTGGAATCCACAAGATTGTGAGTGTCCCCGAAGATACGGAGATTCATTTTTAAGCGAAGGGAAAAATGAACTTTGCATTATAAAATAATATGCAATTAGGAATATGTATCCTATTGTTAGTAGAAATATTTCACCCCGTAGATATCGTGGTTGCGTTTCTGGGGAATGAAATTCTACAAATTTTATCACAAATATTATGGTAACTTGAACCGAAGGCATTGAATAAGAATAATTCCAACCGGGCACTTATCCCGTCCAGCCGCACAAATCGCAGGTAATCTTCACGTGGTCTGTGGCGCTCGATGGGAAGTGTAATTCTCTTGAAAATGGACTGGATCTCGCCCGATCGGTCTGTGATAAGAAGCACAGAAATATGAGTCCGTTTCTGAACCCCGTATAAGACAAAATCCATGAACTTGTCAAATAAAATTACCGAATTTATCTTTACCCAATCCTAATGTTCTGAATCTAATCGGAAATCCCAGGTGCCGCAACTTTCAGTTTCGATTATCCGCTGATGCAGGTCTTGAGCATAAACTCTGAAACTTTCTCGGAATATTTTAGCCGCATGTTCGGGGTTTTCAATTGCTATTTCATAAGTGGGAATCTCGTTCGACGTGCTACAATGAAGTGTATACGTACCAATCATAGTATACGTTCGGTAAGCCTTCAATCCTGAACATGGATGTTGCAGTCTTATACTCACCGAAGGTAAAAAAAGAACATGAAGTCGAACTTGAAGACACGACACATAGTATCACTTGACTGACCGGCAAATTTTTAGCGGATTTCCAAGTGGAAACGTCGATCGGGAATCGGGTGCTGGTTTTCGCTCCCTCTTTACCGAACAATTTGTGAAAATGTAAAATTTGAAGAAAACGAATCCACGCAATCGAATTTGTAGCGACATTCCGGTATCCCCAGATTGAATTTTTCTATAGTGAATCGGAAATTCTATCACATTCTATCAATGAAACTTTTAATTCTAGTTCTAACTAGTTTCAAAAGTTTCACTTTTCCGGTTCGTTTTCGTCCCTTTCTCTGAAGATTGTCGCCTCAAACTTCTGGATAATGAACACTATGTAGGTATATACATACCTTGATAACAACGAAACCCAATTTTCGGGTGTACCATCTGGCTTCGAGCTCTGAACACCTCTCTCCCCTTATCGTGTCAAGGAAATACAGATCTAGATTCGTTCAAACAGTTTGTTTTCGAGGTTGAATACCGCAGGTTGACGGGTAACCAAGTTTCAATTATGTCCGTGAAATAAGTTAAGAGTTGGCGTATTATGGAAACGCAAGGAATAACGTCAAAGCGAGGATTTTATTATTTAAACTGAACAAAGTTGTCATCTACGAATACAAATAAAATATACTCAAGTTGTATTGATCCAGTGTACCCCTGTGCACGTAGTTGCTATTCTTATATCAGAAGTCATAAATGCGTAGTATCTAGCTCCGCAGATATCGCACGGATTGGGTTTACCGTTTAAGCATCAAGCGACATAGGTTGAAGTGTCGAGATTGTATTGGTTCATTTTTCTGTCGATCCATTGACGAGCCTTGGCCACGTTACCGTAAACGCCTGGCGTCCGATTTACTCCACAACCAATTCCCCAGGAGACAATACCAGCCTGAACGTATCGGTCCTGGCTGTTTGCCAATGGGCAGGCCAGCGGACCACCACCATCGCCCTGAAAACGACAAAAAGTTGGAGTTTCCAGTATTACATTGGAGAAAAAAAAGATGTAACCGAAAGAGCTGAAATGGTATCACGAAACTGATGAACGCTAATCGATCGATTGAATGAACTGAATACTAATACGAACTGTGCATGCATCAACTTCCGGCTCTCCTCCTGCACAGATAAAGCTCCGATGAAGACTGAACGTCTGCCCCAGTCTTGTTCCGCGCAAAGAATCTTGACACGGAACATGCGGTACGACGGGTAGCTCCAGCTTCTTGAGAACGGCCTGGAACTTGCCAGACTCTTCTGTAGTAAAGACAACAATAAAAACATTTTAGATGGCAAAAACATTGATGCGCTGTAAAACAATCGCCGGCTTCAAAGAGCTCGGATGTGAAACAATCCATAAACTCGTTAAATGTAATGACCGAATTTATCTTTGCCCCATCCAGTCGCCGTGCATCTAGCAGCGTCGAAGGTGTCCGTCGCTTCAGGAAGACAGATGACGTTCACGTTAGGCGCAATGTCCACAGGAGTTTCCAGAATCAGGAGGGCAAAGTCGTTATTGAGATTGTTAGTGTCGTAATTCTCGTGCATGATTATGGCCTGAACCTCACGTTCCTGATGCCCAATGGGTTCCGACATTATCTGGGTGTCCCATTCGCCAGCTCTAATTATCAAGTCAGACGGACGTTTCCTGTAACAATTAACGGCAAATTAGTTAGGCTAAATTCGCTCACTCCGTTATCTATAGTATTGAGGCTGCAGCACTCAACCGATTCTTTATTGCACTGCTTACAGTTCGATGTTGTGAGCCGCCGTAAGTATTGCGCGAGGATGAATGAGGGATCCACCACACAAAAATTGATTTTGCCTAGCAGGTGGTGACGGCTTTTCCAGGATCGCCACCATCCACGGAAACTCAGCAAATTGAGCCTCGTCAGTAGTGCCAGTGAGACGCACCGTAACTCCGGCAGGATTTCGGTGCCCACAACCTGGTCTCACCGGAGTAGGCGATGGCGTTGGCGTTGGTCTCGGCGTCGGCCGTGGCCGTGGCCTTGAATTTTCCGTTGGTGTTGGTGCCGTGGTCCCGCCAGTGTTAGCATCAGATATTATGAACCCTGGCTTACAACAAACTTCGACAATTCCAGAACAACGCGAGAATCTGGATGAGCAATAAACGACGAGAGTGCGGATGGGTAACAGTGATTTTCAGCGACATTCACAAGCTCTTGTATAGACTCAAGGATCATAAATTTACACTCACCTTCTATCAATTTGTATTCTGCCATTACCGTCAACTCGGTTTACCGAGCACTGATAGTATTGCACGCATTCACAATCTGAGGTGTCAACGTCGACGGTGAGATTGCGGTTCAACTCAGGAAGTGCCGTCACCGTGTTAGCGATCGTGTCGCAAGGAGTGTTAAAGATTTCTCGACACCGTTTCACCACATCGTTGTCTGCTTGACGACGCGCTCGTTCTGGAGCTGCGGTGCATAGTTCGGAAAGTCCGAAACACGTGAGGAGTAATCCCAGGTACCGCATCCCTGTTATTCTCAAGTTTCTATCAGTCACAAATGGGAATTTTTCAACTCACTTAACATTCGTATGAAGTATTCGTGGGTCGGAACTTATTCGGTAGAAGATTTTCCACTGCAGGGGCAAATGAAATATGAATTGATAAGCAAGCGACAGACTTTGAAATCCACTAACCGTTGTACACTTGATAACCCTTGGATTTTAGACGTCGATAACTATGTCTTACTTACTGCAATGCGAGAGAAGAGCGTTGGAAACAAGCTGGAGTCGAAAACAAGACGCATGTGGACAGATAGACGCTTGTTGTATTTCAAGTAATACCTCGATGGGCATTTGATAGCGGTCTTTCCTCCTTCGTTTCTCTCCTCGGACTGCACAACGGAGTTAGCATTTACACTAATCGAATCGGCCTAATGATATAGTGTGACTTGTGATGTAAACGTATATATGTATACAGAGAATAGTGTGAGTTGCTTTGAATAATCTGAGCCGCAGAATAATAAGGCAGAGAATACATGAAAAACTTTATTTACATACCAGACACTTCAGTCAGATTAATTAGCTTGGCACTATGTATCAGAAACCAAATGGAAAGAAAAAGAATGAAGTTAACTTAACTCACAGTTACATCAGGGTATTCCCGTATAAAGGGTACGAATTTTGTGGCCATGCGGAAATTTCGTCACATCGGATCATAACAAAGTCATTACAGATATCTCAGAGCAATAACAATACGTGATTTCTCCTTCGTTCTAGAGATAGCATAGAATGTTTTTCAGCTCGATCGGAACCGGACTGATTTTGTTCCATTAGAATCGTGTAACAAGTGCTTTCCTCGTCATTCCTTAGACGCGCATCATATTCATTACTCTCGATATTTATTATTAATAATCTTTGAATGATTGAAACGGTACCAATAATTCGAATCGCTTAACCTAATGTTAACGAAAGACATGTTTTAGACTTTATTTTTCAAAATTATTCCTACAAAGTGTAATTAATTTTCCAAGTTCTCAGGTATTTTCACACGTTGATAATTAAAATTGTTCATTGTAATACATCAAGATGTTCTGGTCGAGTTTGATTATTCTGCAACAAGAATAGCTGCGACTCCGCTGATTCAGATCCTGTCCCAGTCTGTTCGAGATTGCGATAGTTTGCGAAAATTTCACCACTACGGCGTCACTTCAGAGTAGTATGTTGTACGTACATACATACATCAGTTATTTGTTGAAGAAGAGTTGCATATGATGGAGCGTATCATCATAATCATGAAATCTAACTTGACGTTTTACTCCAATCTCGGAGGAAATATCTCCATTATATCTGAATGTTCATTTATATTCTCTCGGTACTCTGAGCTTCTTCAGATGAAACATCAACACTTCTTGTACTACTGTGGGTAAAGCACCGCCGAATCATCGCTGAGCACGATGGACGCTGCCTTACAGCAAACGTCATGGAGCCCAGGACACAGGAACATTCTGAATGGGTAATGAAATAGCATACATGAGCACACACCTGGGATGCGATAAAAAATTGCGGCAAATCAGACGAAATTATTCAATAGACAAAAAATTCGATAGAAATGGATTTTTATAAAGGAGAAAAATGGAAAAAATGTATCCAGTTTTCGTTTATGTTGTTTTTCCTTTTGTTTTCGGTTCATGGAACGTGGGAGAACCTTGGGAATTGAATTCTAACAAAATTATCACCCTCACAGCCTTGGTGCCCGTTTTACCTCGGGCTCCTGTATGCGTGAATTTCAAAATAACAAATTTATCACTAACCTTTTGTCGAGTATCCCTGAGCCGTCTGTGGTCATCGTACCGTTCTTGGAGCACTGATAGAATCTTACGCATTCACAATTTGGTGTTTCAGGAGTTGGGATGTTATCTCTGGCCTGGATAGGTCGCTTCGTTCCGGTGCCTATGGTGGCCAATGCGTCGCAAGCAACGTGGAATATCGCTTGGCATTTCTCCATCAAATTCATGTTCGTTTGGCGCTTCACTCGACCTGGAGCTGCGCTTAATAATCCGAAAAGTCCGAAAATCGTGATCAGGAATCCCAGGTGCCGCATATTTCAGTCTCGATCTATCGCTCACGCATCAGGTCTATTTGTTGAACTCTGGAACTTCTTGGAACATCATGGTGTCATCCTCTGTTTATCTTTCTCTAGGTATTTGCTTTACGAGAATCTTGTATTGAATCAACTTTATAGCTAAAGTCCTCGACCACTGGAGTTATATATATACACATAGGGATGTCGATGAATGTCAATTGAGTATTATATAGACGTATGGATGCGAGGCGTGATTTATTGGCAAGCCTCAGACGAAGCGACTGACGAATCTTGTTATCGATTGTTATCGGGACAAAAACGCCCAAAACAAGCCGGTTAATCTACTGCGCTCCCTGTACAAAAGAATCTGCAGCTAATCGCGAATGAAATTCACTAAATTGAAATGAGTATTACATGGGTCGAAGTGTCGCGAGGAGATAAAATTTGAATAAAAAATTGTTCTTGCGAGAAACAAATCATTTCCGAATCGGTAAGGGCAACAGATTCGAAATTATACTAATCCTTGTGGCTTTGATAATCTTTGAATATCGACCATCTATACCTGTGTGTCTTACTTACGAAAACTGGAACGAGGAAGAATATCTGCCCAAGTTGGAACTACGAAACGTACGGCTTTATTATCCGGCAAAGATTCAGCGTTTCTGAGAATAACGTCGATCGGCAACCAAGACCGGTTTCTCCTTCCTCTTTTCCGATCGCATACGTACTTGTTCACCCTCAGACCTCCGCTCCTTTCCTACTATGACGAACAACCAATGACGTCAGCCTGTTACAGGATTTTTTGTCGAGAATAGTTTTTTTTTTTGTTTCGTTTTTTGGAGATCATTAAATTCGTGTCATCTTGCGTCAGAATCGATAAAAAGTGAAGTAATAGCGTGGGGAGACATTGGAGAATCGATACTTGAGCCCTATTAAGACTGAATATGATCTTCGTAAATGACGTAACGCTGATGGTGGATAATTATTAATTTGAGACCTGAAGATTATTCCAGTGACTGCAGCAGGCTATTTGTATTGGATGATGATAGTGGCGAAGTATTTGATATAGAATAATACATAAATATAAATGGATCAACCTTGAGAATGAATGTCGTTCGCAGTGAATTTAGACTGCAGGTAAAAATTGGAAACAATCTGCTAGTAAAAGTGACAAACAGATTGATATCTACGAACGGAACGAGCGAATTAGTCGAATATGGGTCAGTATTGTATAGTACAGTGCACAGTATTGTTACACAGTGTTAGTGCGAGAATATCCCGTACATAAATGTATGTACGCTCTTCTCCCCGACCTAATTGACAATAATGGGTGCATCAGTCACGCTATTGCCTTGGTTAGTCACCTGCTGGCACCAGTCCTCGCAGGTATTGTTAAAATTCGAATCGCCTGTGCCACCAATTACACAAAGTAAATTGAGGCTGCAGAATGATCACGAAAAATACCAGATCGATTAATAAGTAATCATAATTTGTAGCCATTGATCGGTAATGAAAATTTACGAAAAAAACCTCCGAATTTACTACAATCATTATCGAGTTTATAGTCTCTGAATTTTTCATGTGGTAAAAAAATGGTACAACTTTCAGGAAGTTTCACTCTTTTATTAATCCAACCGATCATTACAATTCATGTCCGCATTTCATATGCCACAAAGGTATCGTGTTCAAATAATTTAGACAGTGTCTACGACGTTTTTTGGTCGATTAATATCGTATTATGCGATCAGTTCATGAGCGTTATAGCACAATCCAAAATTACAGCCATCCATGATCTGAAATCTAGTAATACAAAGTGTCTGGAAATGACGATAGTCTTGATAAAAATTAATTATCCATATATTCTTGCTGATAAAAAAGAACTCGAAATGGCGTTCACAATCCGAATGGATACAGCGATGCTGATAAATTATAAATTGTACATACTAATTTAGGAATAAATATGTATGTGCGTAACATACGACTAGACTGCACGGCACAGCGCGAGAGTGATGTTATGAGGAAAATATTAAATACAATACTATATTCGTTATTCATAGGACTCCGTAATTGGCTAGTTGCTGATCAATCCATTGGCGGTGCTGAGGAACGCTTGCATAGACGGCGGGAGTACTGGAAGCCCCGCAACCGATACCCCAAGATACGATTCCGACCTGATCAAAACGTTCGACGATTATTCAACGATCTCAGAGTGTACGAAATGACAATCATGGGCAATGTAAGGAGTAGCTCGACCCAAGATAACGGGAAAACTCATCATACCTGAACATATCTTCCGGTAGATGTTGGACAGACTAGAGGACCTCCTCCGTCGCCCCTGCAAGTATCCTTGCTGGGCACACCACCTGCACACATAAAGCTACCGTGCAGCTGGAAGTATTGGCCGAGACGCGTGGATCTGAGACGCGATTGACATTCGCCACGCTCAACGATCGGCAAGTCAACTTGCCGTAGAACCGCCTGGTACTGTCCTTCGACACCTAAAGAATGGAAACCCGAAGGAATCATAGGTTAATGAAAGTTCGACTGGACACTCGTTTGCTCGGTCACGCAACAAAGGAATCCGGCATTACTTACCGAAAGAATTGCGTCCCCACCCGGTCGCGAAGCATCTGACTCCTGGGGTTAGGACCATACCTTGCTGAGGCAAACAAATCGGGCGTACATTCATCTGGTAAGTGATATCGGAACTGAGTATTATGATCGCCACATCGTGGTACAGTCCTCCGCTGTAAAACTGCGGGTGTCTGATGACCATCTGGACTCCGACCTCCTGGAAGGGCAAGGGTTCATCCGTGGACCTGGTGTCCCATTCACCGACGCGTACAACAAGTCTGTTCATGTCTTGCCTGTTTCGATGAGAAGAGATTTATATTCCCCGAGGATTTTCGATGGCGATAATTGCATCAGCAATAACTCCATGCAGACCACGCTCGAAATAGAATGGTTCTTACCCGACGACGCAGTGTGCGGCAGTTAGGACCGCCCTGGTAGTAAGCAAAGAAGCGCCACATTGGAAAAGCGAAGGCGCACCAGTTTGCCGTACTAGGAGTGCCACCATCCACGGGAACTCTGCAAAGAGGGTAGCGCCGGGTCCATCTGCCACTGATTGTCCTGGAAAAAGATTCGACGATATAGAAGCATGGAAATAATGACTCTAGAAAAGGTTGCCGGATCTGTTCAACAAGCTTTTTCTACAGACCCGAGTCTCTGCAACGCACCTGAATTGTAACTGGTTCCCCTGATCCCACAAGTTTCAGATGCCTCAGTTCCTCCTCCAGCTACGACCAAAGTTTGTCTCCCACTAGGCGGAACCTGAGCCACCACGATGCCCTGTAATCGGCAACAGACGTCCTGGGACATGGGGCAGATCCCGAATCTGGGATCAATGATCCCCGCGCCGTCTTGACTGACCACAAACCCGGCTGTGCATTGTAGGGTATTTACACAAATACAAGCACGATCAGTACCTGGATTTCTGATGGGTCCTAAGTCACCAGAAGAAGTTGGCTGCGGAGTATTGGATGGTAATCCGACGGCGGAATCCTGGCCATTGGTCGGAATTCTACAGCAAATTTCATCCACATTTTGACAAGTGCTACCCGATTGTCCTTGACGGCTGAGTGGAAAACGAGGGTCGATGCTCCCAGCCCCCGAAACAATCACGAACCCCGTAGAGTCACATTGCCAAGTTTTAACACATACGCACATTTGATTTGGGGAAACAGGTGTCACAGTTGTCACCTGTGGCATGGATGTCGGGAATACCACTGACGTCGATGGGATACGACAGCAGACTTGTGTTGCGATCGGGCAGAGACCTTGTTGTTGACGTGGGTCTATCACACCAGCCCCAGATATGATTATCACGCCGGAAGCGTCGCACTGATAAGGCTCTACACATATGCAGTTCGAATTCGGTAAGGACGTAGGAAAAATTGTTATTGGGGCCATCGTCGGTGCCATCGTCGGTGGCATAGTTGGAGCCATTGTTGGAGCCATCGTCGGTGCCATCGTTGGAGCCATTGTTGGGGCCATCGTCGGCGCCATCGTCGGTGCCATTGTTGGTGCCATCGTCGGTGCCATTGTTGGTGCCATCGTTGGAGCCATCGTCGGTGGGATAGTTGGAGCCATCGTCGGTGCCATCGTTGGCGCCATCGTCGGTGCCATCGTTGGTGCCATCGTTGGCGCCATTGTTGGAGCCATCGTTGGTGCCATCGTTGGCGCAATTGTTGGAGCCATCGTCGGTGGGATAGTTGGAGCCATCGTCGGTGCCATCGTTGGCGCCATTGTTGGAGCCATCGTCGGTGGGATAGTTGGTGCCATCGTCGGTGCCATCGTTGGTGGCATAGTTGGTGCCATCGTCGGTGCCATTGTTGGAGGCACGGTTGGCATCAAAGTTGGAGCAGCCGTAGGTGTGGCAGTTGGAATCGGCTGAGGCGATGAGTTGACATTGGGCATGTAGCAACAAACTTCCAGGTCCCCAGTGCAGCGTCGAATCCTGCCACACAAAAATGAGACTTTACATTATCAGAAAAAAATGATACGCGAGTGAAATAATCAAATGAGAAACCCAAACAATTAACAGAAAACCGTACATAAGTCTTAGAACGCTACCTGACGTCGATCACTCCAACTCCATCTGTGATGATGGTGTTGTTCGAATCACAAAGATAGTAAGGTACACAGATACACTGGGAAGTGGTCCTCGGAGTTGTTGTGATTTTCTGGAGCTTTGGAAAGTCCAATTTGTGTTTAAAAATGTGTAACAGAAACAACGGAACACTTCCAGACGAAGCGGGGGTGCCTACCGAAAGATCACCAGGCCAGACAATATTCTTCATAGGTCGTAGAAAGTGTCCCCAGGTGAGGATCGGCGTTGTCAACATGAAGATACCGGTAATAGTCACTATCCCAGATATTTTGTAAGCCATGGTACCCAGATTCCGATGATTTTGAACTTCTGGCCTTTTCGAATCCACGAGCAACTTTGGAGTCTCTGAACCGTAATTGCGGACTTTATGCCTGACACATCGCTGGCGCTGATTGACCGCGATGTGGAGGCCTTCGGAGTACCGCTTCAGACTGTGTCCCAGTGAATGATCCTGTGTGTCAATTGCTAAACATATAATTGTGTCCATCCAGCGAACCTTAACACTATGCGCTTGGAAACATGAGGGTCTAAGTGAGCTTGGCTCAGCACGGAGTTGGTGCCAGTTCAATTAGCGTTTCGAATGAGAGGCTCATACCCTAAAGCAACAAATAATTACTTTGACTTCGAGCTTTTTTATGTGGCGCTGAAGGTCCTGGCAAAAACTAAATTCTGGAAGCATTCGATGATTTCTGTTGAAATGCGCAAAACTGGTGAATGCATGTGACCGACATTCTGGTACGTAGCAACAACAATACCAAATAACTCATCTAATCCATAATCGCATTGCGTTCAGTATTTTCATTTGGTATAAGCATGCTCTGCTTTGTATTGCTTTACAATCTGTCAGGATAATTTTTTCCCAACGTTCCAATGAAACAATACTCGCATAAAACTGACAATTTGGATATTCTCAGTCTTATTTATATATAATAAATTGAATAGGCATCATGGAAGGAATCAAGCTCAAAATTCAAACAAAGATTCTTTTCAATCGCGAATCGAATGACTGTTGATATGCAACTCTGCTCACAGAAACGTATGCGATCATTCCGGAAGTGCATCTGTTCAACACTGATTGCATTGAGGGGTCTAGTTTCATAGTAGGAATGTAGAATAGACTATTTAAAATCATCATATTTTATGCACGTGAAAATATATTCCACCGTTTCCCTTCCGTTGTCACTTCCTCTCATTATCTGATTCAAACATTAAATATAATGACGGCGTACATACCTCGATATTATACTAAACTATGTATAATTTTCACAGTCAGCTTTGGGCAAAGGACGAAAAAAAACACCACCGGCTAGCTAAGGTCGACCGATCTCACAATCACCATGGTAAGCTATTGGCCAACCAACAATTGACCGCTCTCCGTACACGACGTATTGCACCGCTGACGTTGGTACGTGTATACATACGTGTGAAGTTTTGCTATTCCATATAGCGGTACACGCGAGTTCAATATTTTAACATTGATTTGTCTAGAGATATGCATGTACGGTGGATTATAGACAGAGGCGCAGCCATTAAAGTACGAATGCAGGTCTGCTACGTGAAATAATTGTTTGATAATGCTGAATAACAACGATCATTATTCTTTCAAGTCATCAGATAAACCGAGAACTAATGAATCGATAGGCCACGGAAGCGTTTCGACGATTGGATCATTCATTTTCGTCAGTTATTCCATGATTGGATAATATTCCTGGTAATAATCTAGTTTCTAAACCCTAACAGAAATTGAATCACTGGCGCAGACGCCTATGCAGCGTTTAAGTAGGGCAACGATTAGAATCTGACAAATTGTTAGCACAAAACGCCGATGATGGAAGTTTTCCTTTTTCAAAGAATACTGTTTTTTTCTTTATTCAATAACACATTCATATTACACAAATAGATCACACTGTTCAGGATGATCACCAAAAGTATGGTCAGCTAACGTACGTGAACGTACTTCAGCATAAAGGTAACATGGGTTGACAAAAAAACGAAAATTCGAAAACATGTATCAGTGTGCAAAGTCCGAGCGTCGTTGATAAAAATCCCGAAATTCGAAGCTTGGCATATATCCTTCGTCCCGAAAAAAAATCATTATCATAAATATCACTCGTATTGTTATGTATAAACATTGTCCTTGATCGCCCATTGCATTATCGACCAAATCCAAACATTCAGACAGCTTCCTAATGAAATCAGCAGGTACTTGAGTAAACTAAAGATGCGGGCAGTATTAATTAGAACGTTGAAGTCGGTGATAGCGTTAACGTTGGCGTTGACGAACCGTTCCGTCAATCAAACGCATTTTTCTTCCTTAATCGATGAACAGATTCTTACTCGAGATCCACGATGGAAGTCGAAGGCATCATTGACGGTTTTCGACAACAGACTTCGAAAGTCCCTGGACAGGCCTTGGGAAAGCCGATAAAACATTAAACCCACAATGAACAATAATTTTCAACGACGTGTAAGCATCATTACCTGCAATGAAAAATTACAATTGCACTCACCTGACGCTTCCAGGTCCGCCGTTTGCGGTGAGCTCATCCTCTGCGGAGCACTCATAATATTCGACGCATTCACAGTCTGAGTCTGACTTGTTGTTAGGGATCTCTCTTTTCTCGGGAGGTGCTGGTATTGTTGGAGTGTCTAATAGTCCTTCGCAAGAAGCGTTGAAAATTTCGCGACACGATTCTAACACAAAAGCATTGTCAGCTTTGAGCCTATCTGATCTCGGAGCTACGCTAATCGACTGCAGAAATCCGAGGAACGTGATCAAAGATTTAAAGTGCTGCATCTTATTGGGCCTTGACGATTCTTGATTTACTACTCAGGCTGGTCTCCTGCGTCAACACTGAACTTTTGCCATATTACAGCTTTATTTTCTTCTCCCCTTTTTCGAAAATCTGAATATTCATGTTTATTCGGGTGTGTATGCGTGTGTAGGACATTAACAAACGAACACTACAGATGAACCAACTATCATATTTTATCCTTGACTCCATAATAAAATTCACAGAACAGTTTTTGGTCTTAGAATTTGCCCGTAAATTATCCTAAGAACATCTGCCGTGGACCACGCAGTTCGAAATGTTCAACAAATATGCATAAAGCCAGTTTTAGTCAATCCGCCATTCTATACAATTCTTGTCGAACTTTTTCGAATGGTTCAAAATTACAGTTATATTGACTAACGTACATTGATATTTTTCAAAGGTCGAAGACCTTTTGGTCAACTGTATTCACTTCTCGCCTTCCGAACCGAGAGTGCCAAATTTACTCTGAATTTGTGTAACAGATTGGTAATATGAGAAACTAAGTGGAAACATGCGCTCCATCAAATTCTTTGAGCTACAATGGATTTCTTGAAAATGTCAAATTCCGTTACGAATGTATATCTATACGACGCATTCACAATCCGACCTTTCAACTTCTGCGAATTAAAAAATTTTCGGCTTGAAAACTTTTCAGGATAAGTTGCAGAGTACGGCTCATTCAGAATCTACTCCTGACACACTGGTACAGATAGGAATGGACATCCACGTCCCCTTGGCTCTGCAGTAAAGATCCTTAAGTCCTTCAGCCCTGAAGCCGCGGACCCAGTGGTAGACCAGCTGACTACCCTATTTCAATGGGGCGGTCTCGGAAATGATCCATACCAATTTCCCTGGGCAGTAATCTGTGTGAAGCCGCCATCTATCATTAGATGGCTGTGATGGCGCCAAACCTCGAGATATTGCGTAGGGAGTCGAAACACAGCTGCGATTTTATATGGCTGAGAAGAGGTACTTGGGATTACTGTTGCCGAAGACACCATCAACGTTTACCTGTTTTCAGACAGCTGATAAAAATCTCTTCAGACTGTTCTAGGAGATTCTTGTGGCCGATATACGATGGTGCAAAATACTTAGAAGCGCAATCTTATCGAAGTAGGTATATGAGCCGCAATGCCAACGGTTATTTTTGAATCAAGAAGATATTCTTCGTTCTGGCCTTTGCACAATCGAGGCAGTAAAGAATAAGAACATAAAGTCGTACTGCGAATGTCGGCTGCTTAAAGACTATGATTGGTCATGCTCCACGTAGAACAATACGTCCTGAATCCACGTCATGTAGATTGACACCTTGTCGCGTAGGGTGTAGGCAGACTTAACACACGTTTTCTCCCCATTTTCGATGTCCACACCGAGTCCAACGCTCACGATTTCCATCACGCACCAGCTTTCCTGGGCATCAGCCGACCACCGCTGTCACCTTCGCAGACAACTGATCCTGAAATGCATATGCAATTAGTAATAGTGCAATCTGTACCTTTGTGCGAAATAGTCATATTCAGGAGACTAATCTCATATGAATGTATCGTTACGTCGGGTTACCTGCCGAAAGATAGCTTCGTACCATTGTTGTAACCGGCACAACCGCACAGAACTTGTCGTTGATGATGAAGAACTGATTTCGGTCAGCAACGGTTCGTCAACGCGAACAGCAACCTTCGACCAGTACGCTCGCAGTGCAGTAAAGTTTTATTTTGATACAGACCTGTATGATGTATTCGGTAAAAGCCTGAGTCGCACAGCATGGCTGCGGAAGTTTGCACCAAGGACGACAGCTTTCACTGATACACAGCATTTCCAGCGTCACGGCTACATTTTTATTCAAAGTTCACGAATGTTACGCGATATCCGATTTTCATTAAATTCGAACATAGACTTGAAGTATATTTTGAAACTTCATAGCGAGTTCGGCCGGTTAGCAGCCCCGGAAATATTAGAAGAATTGCGAGTTTGGACGGCTCAACAAAATGAAAACATCCAATTCCAAAAAGTTTGCATCCAGGGAAATATGATAACCAGATTCCAACAATTGTTTTACGGGAATTTTTAATTTTATGGTCCAAGCATTGGTAGTAATTAGCAGTTCTGATGGATTTTCAGTTTCATTCGATTTTTATAGCATCGCAAGAGGCGGTTTTGATTTGTCAAAATTTACCACTTTATTAGCCATTGCATATATAATACATATAATGAAAAGATGAATATCAATTTCAAAACCAACAAGTTTTTCATTATTCACGTGACGAATGATTGCGAAGATAATTTCCTTGTCATAGATTGTCATTTTTCGGAGCAACACTGTGTCACGAAAACTCTGTTTTGTATGAAAGACAAAAAAAGCTAAAGAAATTTACAATTCTTGATGGTGCCTTTGCCTGTCACAATGGCGAGTACGTTCGACGGGCTATTCTTCTGCCTCAAACATCTGAGCGCATTTGGTTGTTTGTTTGCTGAAGTGCTGGCAATTTGCACTGCTTCGATGTATCACTCTTGATCAATTCGCATGCAGCATCATTTCCTAAACGGTTTCGAAACATTTTTTTCAACAAACGGGAGGGAGTTATAATTTCATCCGAAGTGATATCTTTAGGCATTTGATCCTGTAAATTTTAAACCTATCTCTGTCCATGATGTAATTCTTCCAGTCACGTGATAAGGGAATAATAATTTTCTCAGGGATTATTTGAGCGCACCCTACTACGAATGCGGATTGCATGAAGTGTACTGCTGGTTACGCTCCACGTAGAACAACACGTCCTGAATCCACGTCATATATGTTGGCACTTTGGTGTAAAGAGAGTAGGAATATTTGTCACACGTCTGCTCGCCATTGTCAAGGTCCACGCCGAGTCCCACACTGACGATCCCCATCACGTACCATAAGTCACGTTTCTTGAAGACGAGCCCACCACCGCTGTCACCTTCGCAGACAGCTGATCCTGAAATTCATATGCAGTTAGCGATAATGTTATTTATTCATACTCTGAATCCACAAGGTCATATTAGTGTATCTATTGGAATGAAGTCCATGACTCCGTTTGGTCCTCTTCTTGATATAAATGGAAGGAACAAGCGACGTAACGCACCATTGTTATAACCGGCACAAAACTTGTCACTGCTGATGAAAGCCTCGTTCTGAGCTGCGTTGTTGGAATCTTTACACTGGCTGTAGGATACGTAGGGCACCGTTAGGGTCTGCAAGATTCCACTGGTCGTTCCTGTCCCCGTTCTCCCAAAACCAGCTACTTTCCCGAGTGCACCAGGCTCGAGAATCTGCTCACTGAAGCCTGAATCGTCTAAGCAGGCTGGTAAAAGAATGCTCGAAAACTCGAACGATTCCTTCAACTCTAACAATGCAATGTCTGAAGCGTAGTTTCCTGTTAGACCGTAATAGTTGCAGTACGTATACACGTATTTTACCTGCGAATTAAGCAAATACGCGATAATTACGTGTAACGAAATCCCGTAGAGTTTATTGAAATTATATCGAGCTTTCAAAAATCTCTCGAAGCCATGATTGGAGCGAATGCATTTTGTTTGATAGTGCCTCATTTTCGGAAAATCAACTGAAAAAGAAATACGAAAAGGGATAAAAACTAACCGCGGCCTTCCTAACTATCTCTGGATTATGCGCTGGAGAATCATAGTCTCGGAAAATGTTTCCTGTAATGACGAAGAGCTTGGCAGGATCCTCAGGAGTCTTGGTTCTCTCGTCGTAGACACAATGCGCGGCAGTCAGCAAGAGATTGGGTTGAATTATAGTAGCACCGCATATGAAGGCTTTCTGTCCGTTCCTCAATAAAAAGAGACTAGCATGCCATGGAAAGTCACCTACACTTGCTTTAGTTCCGCCTTGAACGAATGGCCTCTGATGGGGTATCGCCAGGCCACAAACTGAAATCACGATGCAATAAATTAAGCTATGAACTACGATAAAACTCGATTACCGATCCCTTCTGATTATTCTATCATATCAATCGTGAGAAGGCTCGATTCCGTGATCGAATGAAACGCCAACAGACCTGGTACACATCTAATCGGTTCTGGCTCCCACTTCCCCTTCAAACTGCAAGACACGGCTCCTCTCCGCGCCGATATAAAGCTTGAATCCTTCTTATAACCGCGACGACAGGTTACTTCGGCCCGTGTGTCTGGGGGCACCGGAGAATCGCAGTTTATCCACTTGCCGAAACGGGTGCAGATTACCGAAGTCGATACGGAATTCAAACTGTCGCATTTTACCTCTGTAACATAATCACAGAGATTAGCACCCTGCGATTTCCCAACCTGATTCTTCCAGCTCTCTTCATTTACGGCCCAAATGCGGATCGAAAATATAATTTTGTTGCCAATTGTTTGAACTTGCCAACACAGGAGGGTATGGGTGACCATTTTCCTCTTGATCTGCAGTAGACCTCGCCACTTCCCTTCAACTTGTACCCTAGATTGCAGCTATAGATCATCTGGCTGCCCGGTTCTAGTGCGGTGCCTTCAGGAATTGTGCAGTCTGCTATATCGTCGCACAAAAATCGGTCTAGCTTCCATTCTCCGTTAACTGGTTGTGATGGTGCTAAACAGGCGGACGACACGTCGATAGAATGCTGCCGTCGACGACGAATATACTCAGGCATTGCCAGGAATATTGCAGTCATGTTTTCCTTCGGGATCGGTGATCTAATCCGAGAATTCAGCCATGAAACAGCAGTTGCCCGGTATTTGCCACGACATTAATAGCGACGGAATTTCAAAATTGAAATACCGCTTTCTTCATAAAGTTTTCACACGTTGTAGGTAAAACTGTAAATATTGCCCAAAATATGCCTATAAACGGATTTGATTATTACTAACCCTTGAAACGCAGCGTGGACATCTTTCGACTGAGAATTGTCTTCAACATTTTGAGCCGATCCCAGTCTGAGAAGAGCTACCGTTGGAAAGTGAAAAGAGATGTTAATAACGGCAGAGATATAAACCTACGTCGCTATTTGGAACCAACGATGGAGGGGCACACGGTAATGTACATAAACCGATCTAAACATTCACTAAATAGGAATCAAACAGAAATCATCTTGAAAATTTGAAGATATCCTGCTTGCAGGTTGTACGTGTGCTGTATGACGCGATAGATCACGTGTTATAACCGGTCGCGCAACTTCGTGTGTTCAGCTGAACGGTGATTCCCGAACTCTCAGAAGAAGAATCAAAAATTCATTGTGACAACTGACTTCAGAATCAGAAATAGCAAGAATTTACAAAAGAAGCAATATGACGGAAAGCCCGAGGAAAACCTATTCTAGCAAATTGCTGTACCAAATGCCTTCGGAAACAATTGCGTTCGCACATTCGATCGGTTATTCTCTTTACGAAAACGTGAAGTTCTGGATTCGGGAATCGAATTGGATAGTCGAACGTCGACAATCACAACTGTGGAAGCTTCTATTTGTTTGGTAGCTCAGTTTCACGATTTTTGAGATTAAATTACACAACACAGATGAAAGTTGAACTCGTGAGAAGTGTAGAAATGATACTCGTTAAATCTCACGTCTCTGATTCTGAGATTTGACAATTAATAAGTACGCAGATACATAATGCCTGGAACTGGCTATGGATAACAACTAATTGTAACTCACCAACCAGCCATAAGTAAACGACGGTACATTTTGCAGCAGTTAACGACATCGTAACAGTCCTCATCAATCAGAATTATAGAAATATCGCAACAACACTAACAATTCCAACATTCACGCATACCGCATGAACCGTCGACTCGAATATCAACTTTCAACTGAATCACGATGCGGTAAAATTAGGTATATCATCGTACAGCATGTATGTTACTGCGATGTTTCCGTGTGCGAAATGTTTGGAGTATAGCAGGCATTGACTTTATCGGTAAAAATTCTCGTGTTGTGAAGATTCATTTTGAACATCTTCTAATACCGCACGCGAACTCGACAAATTCATAAATCCGGTATCATAGTAGCGAGATATATAAATTTTTGCTGATCTAGACTTTTGTTCCCTGAGATCATGTAATGCGGAAGCATATCGTTGCAATGAGCCTGAATGATGAGTAACAAGAATGATATCGCCGTTAAACATCAGTACAAAAAACTTCAGTATATCTCGCCTTTTTTCAATCCATGGAATGAAAATAATCAGAATTCATTCGCACCAGACTATCATTTATTATTTTTGTTTTTTATCATCGTCCCACATAGGAAAAATTTTCATCGTTCGTTGGGTTCAATTTCCTACTTCTAACTTGACCTTGGGGGACGCGCTCATATTGGATAGATAGCAGAAGATATCATTTACAATTCCTAGAACAGAATACAGGTATTCCTCGATACTCCGAACCTCTGTATGTTCGCCATTTACCGACGTGTACGTTTCTCTCAAGGACTTCGATCCATGAAATTGATTTGGTAATTTGCAGGCCGTCAGGCGATCATGAAGTAAAAATTCTTCTAATAAATGAACCCTAATATCGTCTTCAAATAATTGAAATGAACTTCTTCGTATATCGTTAGCCCCGCATCAAGCCGGATTAGAATAATTATTTCGTCAATTGTTCGTCGCTCGTTTATTGGTGAATGTTGGGACTAATCCAGGCGATTGACGTAAGCTCCTGGATAAAAAATTATTTTTCCAAATTAGCCTCGGGAATTTCTGCAGTTATCGCTTCGTCGGTATTTTTTCCGAACAACTTTGTAATTAATCGACGTAGAATCGTTTGTTGATTATTGATGTCGCAGTTTGGTAGAAGGAGAACATCTGACGAGGAGAGTGACTATGAGCGTTCTATGAGTAGACACTCCGATGTGGATAAAACTGTATATTTAGTCCTTTAGCGTTCTGACGAAAACGCCGTATGACATTGGACGATATAGGTACATTATAATATTATATGCTAGTACTGCATCAAATCTTGTTTCCTATTTATTTATTTTTGTTTGGGTTTGTTTTCATCTGTTGAATGTGTTACCCGCAAGTTTAAAAGAAAGAGGTTTATATTTTTTCGTTCCGCCCCGTGGCCTCTTCTGCCCGAATGTCGCATAGCGCTTTCATCGGGACACTTAGGACTACCTAGATGGCTGCAGTTTCATCCAAATCGGAGTGTCCGCTCATAGTCACTCTCCTTGTGAGCTGAAAAGTTGGCACAGTTTTTTGGTGTCTAATGTATAAACGGAAGAAATCGCATACAGTGGCGCCCGATTGCTCGGAGATGTATATACATATATATATATACCGAACCTAGCAAAACGTGGAGGGGCGGACGTAGAAGGGGGACGCGCAGAGGCATAAAAAGCTTTCTCGATTTTCATTCTACCAAGAAAATATGCAAATTCCTATTGTGAGAATGAATACGACACCTGAACGCCACCTCAAAAGACGAATCCCTTGCAAGCATTGTTCGACTCGAGGAGCATTTTTCGAGCAAAGAACCAGGACCGACAAAGAATTGCAAAAAGGGGCTGTCTATATGGAGGTCAATAACTTCAATGCTCCAACGAATTCAAACTGACTATTATCAATCAATTGCGGCACAAGTCGTTCGCAAATTAGCCACGGCAAATCCGGACTGCGCCACCCTGTAGAGCCCTTCGTTTCGCCATCTATTAAAATATTTCATAAGTTTATTGTGTGGACAGGTTGCATGTGATCAGGCGCACAGCCACCCGCTCGTTCCAAACCCTCATGATCACTATATTACGAATGCTTGACTTTTGAATGAATGCAAAATTCGAAAATACTCGCCGATCAACTAACACGCCAAACATTACTAATTATCGTAATCATGATTATTCAACGTCCAGAGCTGTACTATACCCTCCACAGTCTGTAAAAAAATCAGCGAGGTTTCCGGCAAGAATATCGAAAATATTGAACCCTCAAAGAAAGTGGCACCGTTGAGTGTAGAAGGGTAGGCACTGTGAAAATACACGCCGAATAAGTTAAATATACGGGTTCAAGATTTGATGAGAATCCGACGATGCATTACTCACAGGTTCAAGAATAATCACGCAGTAGCTGTACACAAAGGAAAAATACGATACGCGGATAGTAATGAATTCATTTTCAGAAACAAATATTATTAGTACAAAATGCCGTTTATTGAATATCAATAATCGTGATATATAATACATAGATAAGACGGTTTGATACGGTTAAATAATAATATTAATAATAATAAAGATAATAATATAATTATATGCAAATATGGGGGACAGAGACAATTGAAAAAAAAATAAAGAACCGGCATTTAATTAACGAGAATTGGTATCAAACGAAAGACGAAAAAAAGAATAGAAAAAGAAAACTGCTCAATTTCCATATAAAGCAGAAACTGGAAAGATAAATGAATATTTGTATCTGTAAGATTTGAATAATCGCGCCATTTCTCAATATGCCAAAAATTATTTATATTATTTATAATATAATTATTATGTATGTAGTACAGTACCATGAAAATTATATGTGCAAGAATTAGGCCGCCAAATTAGGTATTGTAAATATTCCCCTTCGATAGCGTGGTATTTCAATATGGCTCAATAGCAGAATGAAAAATTAATTTTTGTACAATTTTGTAAAATGTGCAAATTATAGTAACAGACTGTATGTGGTAACACGTGAAAGAGAAAGAGAGAGAGAGTTAACGGTGTGTGAAAATGAAATTAAAATATTTTTTCTTCTATTTTTTTCTGAATTTAACGATAATACAGACATTTCGGTGTGGAAAAATTATATGCTTTGTTCAAAATTCTGCCGAATAAATTATTTTAATGTCTTTTTGATTTGTTCATTTTCTTTTACCATTATTATTTTTGTACCCCCAGATAATAATTAGAGAAAAAAATTTACTGTCATTTGGCCACACGTAATATTATAATGACCTTTCTCCTTTCATCCATTTTCATCACCTTTCATCATTTTATCATTCATTCTCATTCGTTCGTCAACTCAGTAGTTTACATACTACGAACTAACCCCCTCTGAGTAGAAAAATCTTTCTCCTTATCAATTATGTTTGTATGTGCAGTTTTTACTTTTGGGCCCAAAAGGTCAGATGAAAATATCTGAACTTCATCTAACAAACACAAACACAAACAATTATATACTTAAATTATATAAGATATATATATCGTGAAAAATATAAACTATTATATTTATAATAATAATAATACTAATAATAATAATAATAATAATAATAATAGGAACAAATTTCAAGTTTAGTAACATACTAGACACTGTCATTATCATTCATCGTCGATTAATAATCTGCGCTGATAAACTCGAAAATATCAACACCAACAATCAATATATCAAATCCAATTTGCACAAGTAAAAGAAAAAATGACGAAAAAAATTATCAAAATTAGGTAATTTTTTCCTCACAAACGACTCAAAATACAACGTTCCCATTAATTGTTTTTTAGTACTAGGTAATATTATTTTGATGTCATTGTGGCAATCAAGCATCATCCATCACCTTCTTTGAACATAGGACCGGATGACATCTATATCGTCAGTTTTTTATCTACGAACCAGATATGTTTAAAATTCTAAATAGAAGCCCGCTAAACTATAAAGAAAATTAAACAAATATAGTTAACAAACGGTCAAAATTTTCGAACTTAAACGAAAGAAAAAAATAATAAGAAATATAAACAAAAAAGGATACATATTACGGGAGCGAATATCTGATCGTTCTCCCCTGAACAATTTTGGAATTATCCGATTTTATATTGATTTTTTTCCAATTTTGCTATTTTATGGTTTGTCGCGTACGAAAAACTTACAAAAATATATGCATTCGTTATTTATAGCATAGTGGTTTGATTTTTTTCAATTATTGATTCCATAATCATGGAAAAAAACACTATACCTTAAAATCTAAATCGACTGTGTCAACTGACATAGAATATGAAACAATTTGATATTATGATTATTATGAACCCGTCAAAATTATCTACAAAATATGAAAATTCGTGTGAAAGGGCGAAAAAAAAATCGTCATTAGTAAGATATCAAGGATACAGCAGATACCTCGAAAATTGGCCATTTTTTCGAGAGCAGCATTTGTAGACTGTGATAGGGAAAAAAGAGGAAGTAGGAGATGGAAGCAAAAGACGAAAACAGAGGGGGAGAAATGGCGATTTTGGAATAAGAATTTCCGTACCTGATTTTGACTTCTAGTACTCATACCATAGAATAAATATGCTATGAACGAAAATATAATATCAAATCGTTGCCATACTCCGCTTGCGCAATGAACAATTGACATGGAGTGACTATAAAAATTTAAGAATACTTCTTATAAGATTCTTATTTGTCTTCTTATTCGTTGTTTTGTTCAACAGTAAAATTTGAATTCACTGCAAAGTCTTTCCATCGAAGCCGGAAAAAACCACAATTTTTTTCTCGTGTTAGATACATATGAATGTGTATCTATCGACAATATGCATACCGCAGCTGTCATTTCTCATACCATTCACCGTAAAAAATGATACCGATTCGAACACAGATTTTTTGTTTTACATTTTACTTTCACGTCTTTCTTTTTACGTAAAATCTCAATGAAATTGTAAAATCATGATTAGGTAATATGAGATTAGAAAAAAAAAATAAAAAAATATGTAATGGCAATTATCGAAGAATGTCGTGATTGTTTCAATTATTCCTAACCATATACTTTACCACGTAGCAAAGAGGAATATTTTTCATCGTTAATGAAATTTACCATACATATCAAATAACTGAGATCCTGAAATGGGAGAAATCAACAATTCTAGTTGTGAAAAACAGTTTTAATAAAAATTATGAAAAGAACTTTGAAGATTTTAGAATATAAAGTTCGGAATTTTTCATTTTTTCATTACCTCAGTATCATTCAATACAATAAAAAGCGCCGATAGTAAACCAAACGACTCAAATATTCCTCCTTACTTTTTTATGGTTCATGATGTTTATGTTTTATATGAATTGTATAGTACGGTCAACCATGATCATAAGGTAGAAGAAAAAAAAGTAAAATAACGTCAAAAAATCTAATAGTAATAGATTATTATAAGTTGTTTGTTACGTCCAGAGCGACATAGACGCCATCATGTGAATAACGAGCAAACAAATAATAATAAGATGCTGACTCACGTAGCAAACTTTCATGATTATAGAGAAATGAAAATAAATGAATTATTAAGAAGGGACAAAGAATCAATCAAGATCATAAAAATATAACTACAGAAGCTTAATGG
The DNA here is from genome assembly GCA_963170745.1 of Phymatocera aterrima. Taxonomy (NCBI): domain Eukaryota; kingdom Metazoa; phylum Arthropoda; class Insecta; order Hymenoptera; family Tenthredinidae; genus Phymatocera; species Phymatocera aterrima. The sequence continues at coordinate 19,661,145 of OY720660.1, forward strand.
TCCCGTACTCAAATTTTCAACTTTATCGATACCGAATCAAAATTTTTTGCACGAATCTCTAGACTTGAAGTGTACCAAAAGTGATCGTTTCTAATTTCAAAAGAATGCGATAAAGCACTTGAATCTATAGCTTCTAGCGTTTATGGCGACTTTGTAAAATCACAAGCAAATGTAAGTCTTTAAGTCTGAGAATCGGTCGAATATAAACAGGTCAGGATGAATTTTCATAGTGAAGAGGAAAAAAAAAGAGCTCGTCGTCACTACAAAAATCGTGTGAGATCTAACACATGAGAAAAAATAAATTGAAATAATTATATGTCAAACGAAAAAAATTGAGTTCACACAGTTATTCACATGGTTGCGTTTCACGCAGCTCTATTGATTTTTGGTTGGCGGTGTGGTGAATCCCAAGACGTTGATCTGTTGTAGCGTAGTGTAGAAGACGATGATGATGATGATGAGGAAAAAAACGCCTACTTCGAGCGACGTTTACCAGTCGAATTCCTCAACACTTTCAAAGCGTTGACGGTTGCTACTGCTTCAGGATTTTTATTCGATGGGCAATACTTTATCGTATGAGCATTATCACCGCACGCACCGCAAATCGGACATGTGTAAGCCCTAGAATAATATAAAAATTTCATTTCCCTTTTTTCAACCTTTGTCGATGGAAATTTTTTGTTTTTTTTTCATCATATTATTAATCTCCATATCTGTTGCTAGGAAAATTTTTGTTGACGCTGTAACCCCATTGGCTTAGATTCTATTGGTACCCGAAGTTTTTTCGAAAATCGCTATTTGTTGCCATAATATACGAGATAATCGGCTAATTTCTGGACTGGGTCTTGAGGCACTAATTTCACACGCGTCATGCGAGTTTCGAAGGTATACATTAATAACTAAGGGAACTGGATTGAAATTGAAAAAAAATTTCTGGTTTTTGACATTTTGCGGCTAAACTAACAAACAATTTTTAAATTAAAATTTGTTTTCTTATAGACGAGGATGAGACCTACAACTTTTATATCAAACATTTTTTCCTCACACCCATAGAAATAAAATTAAAAATCAAAATTGTAATTTTTTATCAACATTATTATAAACAATGTTCTGTCGATTCTATATACAGGCAAAATCAAGGGCTTCTTGGTCCAGGTCAAACTACCTACAAAAAAATCGGCGAACCTGTTCTCAAAAAGAATAGGAGTCTGTCGATTCAATGTCTTATTCGCCTGCACTATATAGGTGTGTGTATGATTGAAATAATATAGCCGGGACGCAATACGGCGTCAATGTTGGTAAACATACATATCTAATATAGATATCTAAATTCAGTATAAGGACGTAACTAGCTGGCGCTGAACATAAAACCCTACCGGCGCGGGCGCGAGCGTCAATTTGTAAACAAAGTCACTATACAAGTACAAAAACACATTTCGATACACATGGTGCGTTTACGGTTTACCGATACTTTACATACAAGTAAGGCTCGGGAATGATTGCCACAAGAAGGTAGAGGAAGACAAGAGAGGGAGGTAAGGACATACGGCGATTTATAAACCACCGCCGCACGTGGCCCACTTGAAAAGCGTGAAACAAAAAAAATAGTTTTCTTCGTTCGTTTTCAACGACAGCGAAATTCTCGGAAAGTATATAATGACAACACTCGAAAACCTTAAAACATTCACAACAGTGAAGGAATGAAACTGGCGAGAAAATTCTGGCAAGGGATTCAGTAACTCTGGATCCGATCGGATCGTCTATTTATCCGCACGGATTCGACCCCGGCCACCAATCGAGTTTCAAGAAAGATAAATACATCGAATAGAAAACAAGCCGATTCCCGTTCCATGTTCGATCCTACGAACAGGGATCCTGAGCAGGCGTAATACCCATTCGACTTTCTCCCAAATCATGATTTATACGTTTTGCAAATTCATGTTTTCTTTATGAATCTCTCACCTTAGAATCGGGCAGATTACACGGCCGTCGACATCTTTTAGTAGATGACGACGATAGTAGTGGGCCTCTTCCCCATTATTCTTGCAAAATACGCATTCTGTAGCCAACGGTTTCTTGCTTTTTCTTCTACGTGGATTAGGCGTTGGTAAAGCTGCGCCAGCTTCTAATTCTGGGCAGTATTCCGAATCCTGACCATTATTCTTGAACTCTTCCATAACATCTTTAGCATGGAAAGAGAAGAAACAAAAAGGAATAGATACATACGTGTGTGTATATATATATATATATATATATACGTAGAAACCAGTGAAGGCTCGCAAGTGCGATAAATTATAATTCAAGAGATAAATATTAAACTAGGATAGTGTTTTATGCTTTTATGTACGTCCATATACAAATGTAAGAAGATCCAGATTATTGAGTGTAGCCATAATATAGCGCACGAGATCTCGATTGTTTGGGTTGAAGAATACTATAACATCGCACCGTGCGCCCCGGTGCAGCATCAATCAACTCGTCAATAAATATAAATAAGACTTTCGAAAAGAGTCGATAGTCGGCGTTATACAAACAGACAAAAGACCGCAGGCGCGGCGACTGTAAAGAGTCTAAGGAATTGTAACGTGACGACAATAACCGTACGCAATTCAAAAAAATAAGAATCGAACAGAGTAATAAATAAGATGTATGTTGCTCTATTCCTTTATTGGTTCATCATAGGGAAACAAACGTATTCCATCTCTGAAGATGGTTTCTATGATCAATGGGCATGGATCTAGAGCTAAAACTAAAAATTCCGAGTGTTCCGGTTGGTCGAGATGACAATAAAAAAAATTAAAAATCCTGGAAAATGGTCATTTTAGATCGAAAAAAACGATTCGGGAGTGTGCGATGAGAGCCATCAAGTGGATACTGAAGAATACTAATAATTCTAATAAGTTTAAACGCGATTATGTTATACGTATAATCTAGAATAATTTTAGCGATTTAAATCACTTAATTTTGAGCTTCGGTACCGATGATTATTTTGCGCCGTTAGAATTTACTGAAACTGAATACATGTAGGTATATACATTTGTTTTGAAACTGTCGTCTTTTGTCTCATAGGACTCATACGACCTTTGAAAGAGTAGCCGCACGGCGGCGTCTCTCTCTTTGATCGACCTACAAAGTAAGTTACTAAAATAATTTCGGATGAAAATAATATTTTTATAATATTATACTCAAAATTCGCATATCAACTTCATAAATGAATATATTAATTGCAAGTATTGAAATAATCCTTACGGCAAAAAAAGCAGGAAATAAATTGTTCCTTGAACTAAAAATTAGGCGTTGTTGGATTGTAAACAGTAGATCTACGATTGTCGGCACTTAAAGCGACACAAATTTATAGATATAATTATGTTCGAAAAGAAGATTGATAAATGACCAAACTCTCCGCGTATAGTTACATCCGAAAGTTTTTTTTCTTCGTCAACGTCACCCGAGCTTGCATGCCGTATATTGAAAAACAATGTTTAATTTATCAGTAATCCATCAATTCAATCCCATGAAATACAGTAATAATATATTATGCAAATTTTTCAAATAGGATTTCCAATAAATTGAAAATTATACAAACGAAGTCAAAATTAAGGTCTCTAATGGAATTTCGCTTACCATGTACCTGATTTTCATTTTTTTCTTTCTACTCTATTCAAATGTTGATAAACGGTTTGAACATGCCAACGATCAGTTCTTTGATTTCAAGAAACTAACATATTTGTCAATTCATATTTGATTTTATTATATAAAGTATTTTCAATTATATGCATCAAATATCAATGAGTCAAAAGTGAAAAATGAAGATAAAAAAATAGAAACTGACTTACCATTGCGCCTTGCGAAGACATCGTGGTTGAGAGTGCAATTAGCAAATAACCGTTTCAATTCTTCTTCCAAGCTTGGATTAAAAGGAAAGAAAGAATTAGCCACAACTGGCATAGGCAATTGCTGAGGCACTAAAACCTTCATTATAAAATATTAATCAATAAGAACCGTGACGGAGAAGAGGCACCAAATATGTATAAGAATAATTCTCAAAGTCGTAATAGAATACTTGGATAAGAAAGAGAAAGAAAATTAATACTAAAAAAAAACCGTGATAACAATACAAAGGATGAATAAAAAAAATCACCGAAGTGCCGCAAAGAGCGACACGTCCACTCCTCTCGACTACTCTTGTATAAATGAAGTCACGGACGGAACTCGTCAGCTATTTATGCACTTCCAAATACCCCTTGAAGTTGAAACCAGCCCCAAGTTATGGTCACGTGTGCTTCCCTAGGAAACTTCATGAATCTCAATTTTCGAATACCGTAAATTCATTGGTCGCGTTTCATTGCGTACGAGACGAAACAGAGCGCGCGCGCATCTACCGTTTGAATTCTTTATCATGATTCGTCCAATATATTCTCGAAGACATGGGAAGAGGGGAAAACCGTCAGGGACGTAGATAGGTCACAAATTTGAAAAATGTTCGGCAGTAAAGACAAGGTTCCATTAAATAAGCTTTTTTTCTCTTCTCTTTTACTTTTTAGCATAGATTATGGGAGTATGAGAATAGAATGACACAAAAACAAGATATCACTAATCTTCATGTTTATTATTACTGTGTAAATATGTAGGCACTGAACAAATAATGTTTCATAATTTGTTTACAAACATTTACACTTACTGTTTTTTTTTTCTTAATTTCCTTTCTTATTTATTTATTTATTTATTTATTTATTTATTTAATTTTACTTTTATTTTTATTTATTTTTTGTTCAATCAATGAATGCTCTCCGCAAGCAGCCTGATTAGCTACATATTGCAATCTAAGCTGCTTTTATACCATTTTTAAAACGTTAACTTTCTCTCTCTCTCTTTCTCTCTCTCTCACTCTCTCTCCCTCTCTCTCTCTCTCGCAGTCTCATTCATTCCCATAGCATTGTATGCATTTTCTTCCAATCCTCTAGGCGCGACCTCAATAATATTTTATCAATATATATATATTTTATTTTATGTATACTTTATTTTCTATACGCTAATATATTGTTCTCTAGTCTAAGAATTACCACGATTATAATAATAATAATAATAATAATAATAATATATACTTCGGAAAAAATCATGACAATGATAATAATTAAAATATAAATTATTATATGTGAAACATATAATTTATCATTCGTGTGTGAAAGAACTAAGAGTAAAACGCAGGAAACCCTAACTTTGGCTAATTATTGATATTTCTTAATTGAAGAGTACGATTCAAGTTATTTTTATTTTCATGTCTTGTTTTCTTTATTTTTATCTCTACACCCCGCCTATTATTATAAAATTAAATAATATCATGCTCTTGAATCTTGAAATATCAGACTAAATATGAATTAATGTCGGTATGAAAATTCTGTGTGAAACTATGGTATTATTATTTATATGTATAGGTATATGTATGAAGGCTCGGTGCATTTCGCTGGGATTGATTATTATCTTCTGATTTTTTATTTTCTTTGTTTCATTTGCAGTGATTGATTGGGTGAAAATACATTCGGTAGTTTTAATCTATTTTTTGTTTCTTTTTTATTTTTCATGTTTTCCTTCTATATTTCTCTTCCGTCGCTACATGGATTCTTCTATCATGATGATTATAGTATATGAATGTGTGGTTCACTTTTCACCATACTACCTTTATTTATTCATTCACTTATTTACTGATTTATTTATTTTTAATTGAAAAATATCTGTCCTATGTGTCTCGTGAATAAAACCTTTCTATCAGAATATTAATATTCTAAAAATATAACAATAACGATTCTTTACATGAATGAAAGTATACTATACTATTTCATTTTCATTACGTTAGAAGTCATAATTATATGTATGTATAGTATATTTAGTGAATAATGCATCAAAGAGCGGTAAAAAAAGAAGAAGATTTGTGTACCTATTATTGATTTTATTTTGTTGTATGTCTTCAAAATTGAAAAATATATCTGTCGTATACACGAGACACAGATCTAACATGTGTTTTTTGTCTCTTTCTCTCTTTCTTTCTTTTTCACTATTATATGTGACTATTGAACGACTTTATCTGTCTTTATTTAACAAGTGAAGGCATATACTATATACTATATGTATGTAATGCAATATACCTATGTATTTATTTTTGTCAACATATATATGAGAATGTGAATGTATATTTAATTTAATATAATTTAATTTAATTTAATGATTTTTCGGTAATGTATTTGATGACTGCGGTGGTCCGTTCATATAGAATAACTATACAATAATAATCATTATAAATATATAATATAATAGGTCCATGCGTTTTTTTTCTTCTCTTCTTTTATCGTTTTTTTTTCTTTAATGCGTGTACAATGTATATATATAATTTTTTTATTATACCTATTTTAGTTTTTAATTAATATAATTTTTTTTTTTTTTCAATTTTCATTTTCATGTAATATAATATGTGTATGAGAGTGAGAGCGTGTATACTAGGAATGTACATAGTGTACGTAGTTTTTTTTTCTCTTTACTTGAATATAATTAGGTATTCTATTTATTTAATTTTTTTTTTGTGTATAAAACGATTGGTTATACATAATTATATACTCATTACTGCATAATTTTTTTTTTCGTTTTTCTTTTTTTCTATCTTTTTTTCCATTTTTCTTTTTTATATATCAAACGACACATGTAATTAATGATATCGATATTAGTCTCATGGTGTGGATAGCCTTTAGTATATATAAATGGCATCTAAATTTGCCAATAGGCTAGTCTTGTCCTGTCTTCGCGCCCATACATATATAATGTCTCAATGTGGTCACGTGCCGATTGCATCTTCACAAAATACAGCACGTTTCTATTTCATTCTTCATTATTTCCTTTTTTTTTCTTCAACTTTTATCTATTTATTTATTTAGTTATTTATTCATCCATTTTAAGTTATATACGTGATATTCAATACAGAGATTTTCAAGCAAGTGGCCACATTTCTATAAAATTTATAACTAATTTTCTTTTGTGTTTTTTCCTTTTTTGTTCCTTCTAGTTATCGTCATGTGATTTATGAGGGAGATGAATATAAGAGCTAAGAACGGTGATCGTTTTTTCTTTCATTTTCTTTCAGTATTTTTTTTTTTGGACTGAACAATACCTTATTACCTTTGCTAAACAAATTGCATCTAATAAAAAAAAAAATCAAAATACCACTTTATTGTAAACAATGATTTGCATTACTGTTTTATTACATCGCTTTATCTTTTCTTTCCTATTTGTTTTTATAAACTGTGCCAACGTAATCGTCGGTTTCAACTATAAACTCATTTATCTAAAAAATAAAAGAGAATAGAATAAATTATATACCTAATTAAAACAATATAACAGTAGTAGTTGTTGATTTGGATCTTTAATTAAATTTGTTTTTCATCATAGTTACAGAGGAAAAGTCTATGCACGGGTATGTATATGTATATACATGTATATGTATATATAATATATATGCATACACATTATAAATACATTTGCATTAATATGATTGTTGATCAGTATTCGATTCAAGGGAAAACATTCATTTCGCTGTATTCCATTATTTCAACTTTTTTTCTTCATATAGTATATACACTGACTAAGTCTCTCAGTCGATTAAGTTAAATCGATTAAACAAAAAAAAATTAAAATGTACATACGAATATTAAGCACATTTAAATATTTTAATCTCTGAACAAAATTGATCATTCTTTGCACGTTCCGTTTTCTGTGAATCAACAATTATCAACGAATAATTGTACATTGTGTGATTAGAATATTATGAGAGTAAAGGGGGCGGGCGGTGGGCGGGTGAGGACCTCAGGGTGAAAGATGAACCCTTTTTTCATCCGAGTTATCAATTGTTCGGAATAATACTATAGTATACTGAAATTAAATAATTCAATGAAATTAATTAATTATGAAACGTAATAAATAATGAATGTGCATTTTCAGTTTTTTTTTCGTTCTTTTCCTGTTTTTCGTAAATATTTTTTTCTTTAAATACATTAATTAATCTTAAATAAGATCACATGCAAGCGTATGTTTCTGTTTCAATATTTCCTTTTTTTCTCTCATAATTTAGAAAAAACGTAGCCATTCACTTGCGAACCGCTGTACTGTTATTATACTTATTATTAATATTTAATATTAATACTTCTAGTCGTATACTCTTGCTAGAGTAAAAATGGTCTTTGTGCGTCCCGATATGAAATTTTATACCTATAGTATAGTATAGTGTAATAATTATTCGGGACGTGTATTATTATAGTATAGTATATAGGCAATACAGAAGAGAGCTTCAGCATGTATTTTGCTCTCTTGATATGCGATAGAACTATCCTAACAAAAGAGAAAAAAAAACTTGTCGTTACATTGTTGTTTTTATTTTTTCTTCTTCATTTCATTTCTTACTTTTTTTGTTTCTTTTCTTCTTCATCATTTGGTATGTCTTAGTCTTATCTTATTTGCAAAAAAAAATTAAATAAAATAAAAGAGAAAAAAAAAGATTAATATTAATAATCAACTAATTATAATAATATTTTTTATGATGATGATAATAATAATGATAATAATACTAATATTATTATTATTATTATTCTTATGATATAAATACTTTTGACAAGTTGAATGAGACACGTGTAATGAGTTTGTTGGAATTTAAATTAATAATCGTGATGATGAGCAGATCAACTTTGTATCATTATGGGCATTGGATAACTGATGTTGAATGAAGAAACAGAAAAAAAAATAGAATAAAATAGATAAAAGTCGTTAGAACATTAAAAAAAAACTCAACTTTATCAGCGTGAAGATAGAGGACTGCATTCTGCAGTCGCTTCTAAGCTCGCCTCTAGCCTAAAAGTGATTGTGAGAAATGAATTCTGGATTCTGATCGGCTACGCGTATCTGTTGAACCAACCATAATGTCGCGGCACGTGTTTATTCGAAGGCGCCTTGAGAGGCGAGGATAATAGCGACTGCGGAATATGGGCCAGAGTGTTCGTAGAGTAATTAAATTTTTCATTGAAAACAAACGAAAAACAAGTAATCATCAACTTCGCTTTTTCTTTCTATGTAAAAACTCCCCCATTAAATATTGAAATTTCATCATTATGAGAAATGTATTTCAAAAATAAAATAAAAACGGTAGGTACTACTACACACATAGAACGTAATTTGAAAATAGAAATGAACAAAACGAAAAATTAATAATAATTACTCTGTGATGATGGGGCTCTATGAGTTGACAAAAATTTTGAAACATAGATAAATAATAATGCTTATTATTAAAACCAGTTCATAAAACAAATCTGAAAGTAGCCAAAGTTTTTTTTTCTTTCACTCACAGATACAAATGATTCTTCAAATAGAAAGAATTATCTACCATACTTTACGCACACCCTTTTTACAATGATTATTATGAATTTTTACAGGATCTACGAAAAACATCGTTTTTTTTTCTTTACGCCTTCTTCTTTTCTCTATCCTTAAAAATATCAATATGTTATGGAAATACCTCTATTTTTATTATAGTATTCTTAGGTAATATTTCATAATTATTTATTTATCATTATAATTCACCTTCAGCAAGCAGGAATACTCTCATATCCAGTCATTATTATCTCGTGAGTACGGTCAATATGTGTGTGTGCGTGTGTGTGTATTTTTTCCATCTCTATTTTTGTATCTTGTATCCATCAACTTATAAAGTTATAGACACTAAATTCAAAATAAATCACACACATAAATTGGAATAAGAAAATAAAATAAAATAAAATAAGTAATAAACTATTACAATTTCAAATGCAAGTTGGTATTTCAACTTATATTAGGTATTATTACGCGTCGTCTGTTGGCAATGCTCCAAGAGAACACGACAACAATAAGAAATTAGATATACCTGACTATTTTTCATATAATTATTTGTAATAATTGTTTTTTCTCTTTCTTCTTTCTCTTTTCATTTCGTTTCTTTAAAACAGCAAAATTGCACGATTAAAAACAGGTATATCTTTTACACACACTCTATATTTTTCTTTCTAATATTTACTTTTTTAAACAGCTTCGTTTCTTTTTTTTCTTCTTCCTTTTTTCTTTTTTCAATTAACACTTTGTGACAAATAATATTAATTTTAGGTTTCACTATTGCACCGATATTTACAATGGACGTTGAATGCTTCGTACCGTTTCAAAATAATCATATTCATTTTTTTTTTTACTTTTCGATACTACCTAATAATCAATGATATCAATTAATTAATCAGTAAATAAAAATTACTTGGAATTTCAAAAATAAAACAACAACAAAAATAAAAACGAAAGAGAAAACAACAAAAAAGAAGCTCACGCTTCATTCTCATTAAATGGTTCTCACTTTCTTTTCGGAAATATAATAAAATTTCTGTTTTTTCTTTTTTCCGTTTTATATGTTTAACATGGACAATGGTTGTAGCTAGACACGTTTTTAAAGTTGATTATTTAACAATATGAGATTTCCTTGTTAGTTGAAACCGAATAAAACAAAAAATGGCTATATTTATATCCGAAGAAGAAATAAACCTGTAGTAAGCTCTTCAGTGTTCTAAACTCAAATTCTCATACATTATATCCATCATTCCCGAAGCATAATAAGATACAATTTCATTTTTAAAACGAATTGTTCGATCAAAAAGGGATTGTATTTTTATACTATGTATAAACATCTACGATTCATCTTTCTTTCCATTGTTTAAAGCTCTCCGTACGTGTTGTACCAATATTGTTTTTCCTTCTCAAAGTGTTTTTCTGATTTTGTCATTTGATTACGAATATGGTATAGTCTGAGCCATAAACGATACAGTTATCAACAAACATCCTTCTGAAACCAGAGATTTATGATTTTCAATTTTCATTTCTCAAATTCCTTTCGTCACATGAAGCGTTACTAATGTTCTCAAATAGTTTGCTAATTTAAAATACAAGTCACTGTATACTGTAATATAATGATAATTGAGAATGAAAAATGTATCTTTTTTCGTTTTCCGGTTCTTTTTACTCTGTTTACTACAAAATCAAAAGCAACGTAAGTTAGAACAGTAGTATACTCGTAGTACTTATGTCACCTATTCAAAAAATATACATCTGAGGCATAATAAGCAAATATTTTATCTCTGCTAATTATATTTTAGGTGATTACTGTTATGACAAATTTGAAACGATAAATGAAATTATTCAGAGACATATTTATATTTAAAAAACAAAAACAAAAAAAAAAGAAATGGATTATGGAAGATGAGTAATAACTATAATATGTGAATAATAAATAATCTATCATAGCTCCGCAGCGATAAAATATTTTTCACCGGATGTATCTACTAAACCAGGAATCCCTCATTGACGAGCAAATAAGCTCTTCTTAAATGCTAAAAGAAAAACAATAATATTACTAATGATAATAATAATATTGATAATATTAATAATGTTAATAATAATGATAATAATAATAATGATAATTGAAATCAGTACGTCTGGCTACTTTAAATGAAAATTATTTAAAAACCTTGTAAAAACATTAGAATAAAATCTTGTTGGATAAGGTTGAGATGCGTAGCTAGCATTGGGCATAATAATGGGATTAATAGGAGCCAAATAATAAGGCCTGAATAGTTAGGGTTTATTGTTGTCACTATTCAATGATAAGGAATCTGACAGCTTTTGTTGTTGCGACGTTTCGCTAACACCGCCTCCGCTCATTAATTTAGCGTTATTATTCTCGGAATTTGGAACTTTCGAATACTCCCGCTTGCGAGGTATACTTTCAGTTTTAACTATAGTTATATCAGGATTATTTTCAAGAACCGAAGTTGCCGCTTTAGAAATGGGGGATGAAAGAACGTCCAAAAATCCACCGCCTTCTCGTTTAATCGGTGTCGATGTAGATATGTTCGCCGCTACGGAACTCGCATTGATTTTTTGTAGAATATCATTCACCGCGTCATTTTCCATGTCGTTATTACCGTCAAGCGTTGATATCGGACCGGCTAGTTCACCCGAAAGTGAAATTCTGTCTGGTCCTTGCAACGTTGATAAATATGTTGCCAGAGTGTGAACGGTTACGTTTAAATACTCAGCGGCGCGAAACAGTGTTATTTCCTTCCTCCGTAACTTTGCCAAAACTTCAGCTGGACCAGGTTCAGACCAGAAATCTCTGACTCTAAAAAATTGAGCATAACTGAATTCATAGAATGAGGTAAAATTCAGTATCGAAGATTTTAAACAACAGAAAATAATCCATTGAATCTGTAAGCATAAATTTATCAAATATGCTCATTTTCTCTATTCATCAACTCAAGTTTAATTGAAGTACCTTCACGAGCGATGTGTTTTGTAATTAGCCGATGATCTAAATAATGAGAATATTTATTTAACCATACAGCTGTATGTATTTGCATATGTTGTTTTCCTTTCACCGCTACCATTTTCATAACATTATATTCATTACCTCCGACTTATTTAATATTAGCTTATATTTAATTAATTATCATTGAATATTATACTAATAATTCCCATTACTGTTGGCAGTAGATAGTTTGTATTACAAAGAGAAGAAAATCGCTCAAAAAAACATATAGAGAGATAAGAAGAAATGATTTTCGATAATAAAATGAAATTTACAAACCTATAGGGGTGTTTGAGGCAACCGTAACTGTCACGATATCTGCCATATAAAGTTCCGTAAGAAACACCGAGGATTTCAGCTGCCGTTTTCATTTCCAGTTCCTTGCTTTTGATCGCGTCCATAACACGACGCGTGAAAGGTTCTTCCCAAAATTCTTGTCGACGTCCAGTAGTCAAGTAATCGTTCATTTTTACAACATCTCGGAATTGTTCTGGAATAGCTAGATTTGAAGCATTGGAATTTGAAGTTGTAGAGGGTGCTGTAAAATGGAAAAGAAGAAAATAAATAATATCAACTTTTTGTTGAGATGGAGGGGAAAAGATTTATATTCATTATAAAATCGTGAACATGGAATACACACTCTTCTTCTCTTGGTCTTGAGAGCCGGAATCTTCTTTCGACATATATGACAACTGTAAAAAAGTTGAAAAATCAAGTTACAAATATCCTTGAAATAAAATATGACAACGATTTTTTCAAAGCTGAACCAATAATATTCAAGCTTATTTACCACTGGTATCGGGGTTTCGTTATTCTCAGACATGACCATATCGCCATCCCAACTCTCGTGGTCTCCATCGCTCATCATTTCTTCCTGTTGAGAGAAAATAAATAGCAACAAAACTTGAAATTTAGAATCGTAGTACACATAAAAATTAACAATTTTTAATAACGGGTAGACAAAAACTGACCTGATTCGTTGCGAATGATTCCTCCGTGCTCGCGTTTCCAGTAACGCAGGTAACTTTTGGTGTAAAAACATCATGCGCTGATGGGGGATCGTCGAGAGGTGGCCGACCTCTGCGTCTTTGCTTGGGAGGCGGTGGTTCGTCTGCGTCACCTTCCCTGAGAACTGTTTCTACACCTGGAGTAGCTGCGCCAGGACTGTGGCCGCTGTTAGCCAAATCATTCTGCCCCGAGTCACTGCGCCAGCTGACTTCAGCTAGTCCTTTGATGTGCAGATCTTCTGCAGTCTTTAATAGAGATGACAGCCTCGTCTGTAATTAAAGAATATTAGAAAATTAGAAGAGAGATTTATGGTTTTATTACAACATTGAAGAAGAAAGTAAAATTGTGCATAAAGATATTTTTATTAGTTTTTTTGTTTCATTCTTTTCTTTTTCATTTAAGCTCGAGTGCTGTTATTATGGAGTGATGATGCTTTCATATCTATCCGATTTTCTCTGAAATACATAAGCCTTTTGAATGCTAAATAATATGTACTTTCTACAAACAGCTTTCTATTGCTGACTGAATCGGAAAAATAGTAATGTGGGTCACCGGAGTAAGAAGAATAATGTATTTCAGAAATGCATACTTTCATTATTTTTTTCTACAGTACAAGCAAAAAGAAATCGATCATTCCAATAAGAAATACTGTATAAATTTTCCCAACTCTATTCACTGGTTTTATTCATTTATGCCTCTGTGTCGATCTTTTTCATCGACAAATTAGAAAACGACGGTAAAAGTATAAATTGGAATCAAAGTGTGCAATTGCGTAAAATCAGTGAAAAAAAGGGGAAAAAAAAAGGAGAGAAAAATAAATGTAGCCTAATTCACGATGTAATAAATTTTAAGAATCTTATACAATAATTTATCATCGAGTAAAAGTAATACATTATGAAATAATTACCATATATTTACATTTCAAAGATGTTTTAATTAACATTCGGTAATTTTAATCAAACATGGTACGATAAACAAGTAAAAAGAAAAAACACATCATACTTACATGGTCGATGTTTATCTCTCCTTTGTACATAAACTCTACTAGTACTTTGATGTCGGAAAATTTAACATCACGCATTATAACGATTGGATCCTTTTCTTCGTATTGAGATAGTATAGTGTCAAAGTATGTGCTGCAAGCCGATAAGACTACCTGGATAAACAAAAATTGGCAATTTTGCAATTAGATAATAAGATTAAAAAATCCAAGAAATTGGTTAAAAGAAAATAGATTAGAATATCGCACAGGACTTTTTCAACTAAGTCTCTCAGACATTAACTAGAAGAAAAGAATCGGGCTCGACGGAACTTATTTAAAAATTAAACAAGGCTGTCTAATTATAGACGCGAATAAGGAGCAAAAATAATGACTAGGTAAGAATACAAATATTTCAACTTTAGTGTTAGATCGGTATTAAAATGGATTCGATAAGGTTCCAGAATATATAGAATGAAATATAGACAATTCAGAAAAAAAAACTATCGAAAGTAATTATTATTCATATAAAAGTATCAAATATAAATTAGCTAACTTGATTAGTATCAAGAAACGAGATTTTAATCTACGTGTTCCAGTCATTATGCTCCTGTAAAATCTAATAAAACCTGATCTTCATACATGGGTGTATGTATGTACATGTTTGTAAATCAGAAAAAAAAAAGAAAAAAATTAGAAAAAAGAAGAAAAAAAACCAACTATATTTCTAATAAACGATAAAAAATAATATTGATGTAATTTATTCAAAATATTTCTCTCATTTAGTCTTCCATCCGTAGAAGATGAACACAAATAATTTTAACGAAATAATAATAATATCAACATGAAGAAAATATATGGTATATTTATTTTTGTCAAGAATTTTAGATCTTTAAAAACAAATATGAAACTATTGCACAATGATTCGCTGTCTATCTCAAAGGGGGAATGAAATGTGGAAAAAGGGGGGAAAAAAAGAAAACAGAAAAAAGCGAATATATCCAGTGTAGCCCCACCCAAGTTCTCCAGGCAGTCAATAGCCTGAATATTTAATATCTGAAGTTGGTATTGATTTTCTCAATTTTTATGTCTCCACAAATAAGGTCATAAAGCCAAGGTACGTTACTTTTCAGAGCAGCTATATACTATTTTATACCTCGCAGCAAGCTTTTATGGGAAAATACTGTGATAAAAAATAAATTATATTTTTCATTTTATATCACGTCATTACTTTTTCTTCCTCTTGTATTATATTTCTTCACAAAACGGTTTTTTTTCTTTTCTTTCTTCTGCTTTTGGCAATATAAAACCTTAATAATTAATCTCATTTACGTATAATGTATTTTACTCTCTTCTGTTATTTATTTTTATTATGATTCCTATTTCCTGCCTTAATAATACTTCAAATGCCAAAAATTATGTATAATATGTCGTTGTAAAAAATTAGGAATTACAAAACTGATATAACGTAATCAAGAATTAATAAAATTGTTCGATAAGTAACCATGCAGCTTATGTAATTGCATATTCGACAGAAATATAGTTACACCTGTTCTATAAAATTGATGAAGAATAAAAGACATCAATAATCATTTTCTTAGTCAAGTTTGATGAATCGAAAGAAAAAAATACCATCTTGTATTGTAGGAGAAACGAAACAGATGAAAGAAATTCGACTTTTTATTAATTTTAATGATAATTATATTCGAAAAAAATGTATGTAATCAATCTATCGATCTCGTTTCTCTCAGATGACTTTTCAATATGCTCTTCTACATACAGCTTGAGAATTTAATTCACAACAGAATAATAATATTGATACAACGACGATCTAGTTCCAATAATTAAAAAAGATAAAAATCTGCATAATATATATATATATATACACACATAGATATACGATTGAAACAATTTTATATCACGGATGAAAATACTCTAATAAAGAAACTAGAGAGTGCCTAGAGTAGTAGTAGCTCAAAATTCTAAGAAACCAGTCAGCTGTGAAGGCCAGAGCAGTAAAAAAAGGCATTAAAATTTTCAAATTTCAACCAATACAGTATGTACCACGGAGTAGTATAGGCGAGGGAAGGGGCGGGAGGGGAGCAAGCAGGAACTAGAGAATGGTGAAGGGATGCGGTGGAGTGAGGAGGGGGTGGGGGAAACAAACTGTAAGCGTGAAGAATGACTCAGTGTAGGAGAGTGAAGCATGAGGTACAAATTCTAACACATACATATAGAATACATACACGTATATATACTACACCATAGTATCAAAGCTAGCTAGGCACAGTCGGAAAAAGTACTTACTCATACAAAATTATTGATTATACTTTTTTATAGCTCACTTCGTAGAATTAAATTTTAATTTAGTGAAACATTCTGTTCTGTTCTATTCTTTTCTATTTTGTTCTGTTCTGTAAGTTCCTTGTTTTCGTTTGCTTGTGTTAGATGGACAATAAGCATTTTATTCATACTATTACATTCGCTGCTCAAGCGTTCTTTTCTGTTACCAATCGCCACGTTTTTCGATGAAGATATATAAAGTTTTTATCATAATCGATCAACCAAAACTGTTCAATAATTTTCTTCAACTACTATCGCTAGGCATGACGAATTTGCAAACATTCTATGATTGTTTGTCACAAAATTTTTTCGTTTGGTTTTTTTTCTGTATTAAACTATAAATACGATACTCTTCTTCGTGTTGATGAGACGTTCTCTTAACTATTTTTAGAAAATTCACAAATAGCTGAGCCAGAAGAAAATCGCAAGTTAATAATATATTATATATTTGAAACTTATTAAGTTACTTTCTATATAGAATACGCCTAGAAAAAAGAATAGAGAGATAATTGATGAATATTAGATTTTCAAATTATCAAAAGATTTACTATGATGTCAGTTTACGGTAAATTCACAAGACCTCAATTCTCGAAGATTTCAAGTTGAAGATGGGTCCCTCGTTCGAAGTTTTTTTTCAGGACATACTTAAAATTAGAAAGTCCAACTAACGCGAATGACGATTAATAATAAACATTCTCGTAAGAATTTTTCTGTTTGTTTCCATTTTTTGTCAAAATATGACAAATAGAAATAACAGTAGTTTCAACACTTTTTTTCCGTTCTAAATGGAAAAAAAAAATGCCCAACAAAAAAAACATCAACCTAGATATTAGTTCGTGCACCTGGATGCAGGTGCCAGTAGATGATGAGGAAACAGCTGTCTCTCCCTTGTCCCCGCTTCTCTTTCCCTCTCCCTCTCCCCCTCTGCCCCTTCTGCCCTGACCGTCCTATGATATCCCCTCGCTTATGATACTCTCCCCTATGTGAAGGTGACTGACATCCTTTGTTTATTATTACAATTGATAAAAAAAAATTGGAGGAAAAACAAGGATAAAAAAAAATATGAAGCATTTTTAACTGAGAGTGTACAGCGCCTCCCCACTACATAGGTAGTACCTATTATCATTTAAATATGTCATGTAATACCCCAACTCGAAGGAAAGCGCAAAAACTCTTGGGGGCTACGCTTCTAAATTTAGGAGTAAGTATTGATTTTACAATTTGGAGCCCTCCCAAAGAAAGAAAGAGAGAAAAAAAAGAAGAAAAAGTAATATCAAGAATAAATAAACCAAGCCAAATGTAGTACTTTATACTTTGATAAAGTGCCTTTTACAACATCCTCTTCTTCTCCTCTCTCTCTCTCTCTCTCTCTCTCTCCCTCTCTCTTTCTCTCTCTTTCTCACTCTCTCTCTCAGATGGCTCTTATGCGGAAGCCAGAATGCAATGAGATATGAAATTATTAAGATAATACTACTACGGAGTGAAGATTGAGCCAGAAAACGTTACACTAATATAAATATATGTATACGATTATTTTGTTATTTAAATACAAATTTTCACCAATTTCATCTTACCATCGCGCAATAAAACTAGACATATGTATCTTCAACTATTATACCCATTATATAGATTATGCATTATAGCTATGTTTATATTCTAATCAATCTGATCTATCTCTAAAGCACCTCTATTTTCTGTTTGACGAAATTCAATATTGTAGAAAAACAATCATTCCTAGCAAAAAATTAAAAAGCGATTTCAATGGTAGCTGAGATCGGTTTCCTTCTTCTTACTTCGTACATTTTATAAATAAAGTTCTTTAGTTTTTTCTTCTTACAATTTTACCATAGAATTTCGTCGTATCATTCTACTAATTTGCTAATCGATTCGATTTAAAAAATTGTTCTTTTCGTAGTTTTGTATTGAGAATAAAGTAAAAATAAAAACATTTGTTGCGCTTATAAAAATATATTGAAGAAATTCTTCAAACTTTGTTCATTTCTTTTTTTAAATTCTGTTGTTACCTTGTGTGCGCGTAGGGTTTTTCCCTCGCAGGCAAGAGTGACATCGCAATAAGCTTGCCGCTCTAAAAGCTGTGAGAACATAGTCTGTAGATTGCTGTGATGATATTTCCATCTTAGACAATATTGTTGAGGGAACATGTTGCCGCTGGATGCTGACGCTGTTGCTGACGCTGACGCTGAACCGCCTCGCTGTTGCAGCATGCGCAAGCTGGGCACCACCTCTCCTCCCTCCCCACCGTAGTTCACCGTCTCGTCGCCTTCCTGTACCCCAGTCACTAGAATTAAATTTTTAAAATCATCATGAGTTATAAATTGTGAAGATTTTTTTAGTTTTTATTCTTGTGTTACAGAATTTTATCGCCTCGGATCTTTCCTTGTCATATTCTGGCGTTCGGAAATAAAAAAGAGTTTAATTTCGTAAATATTTTCTATTCCTTTGTATTATTTTGGGATTGAAAGAGGCTCACCGGTTCCCTCCTCTCCTTCCTCTTCGAGGTAAGACCAGTCGCTTATTTGATGTTCGAATTCGAACCTGTCCGAGTCTTCGAATTCGTCGATTTCTTGAATGTCCTCCGCCTCAACTAACTCTTCCAAATCTCCTTTTAGCCACAGTGAATCTCCTCCGTAATCACTGCCGTTCCATTCAGCGGCCTTGTCTTCGTTATTATCAAACTTTTGTCGAACCACCAACTTATTTTCCTGTAACAAAATAAAGTACACAAAATTTAACTTGATTTATTTTCTTTAACTCATTATTGAACTAATCAAATCTATAATTTTCAAATTCTTCGTGTATATTTGCATAATTGTAAAATAATTGATAAATTATAACGACTAACAAGGTACCATTACAAATTCCGACTTATCTTAGCGAATTAAGAAAGAGTGGAGAAAAAGAATCGAATAAACTTGGATGAAATTAATTAAAATTGAGTTAAAAATGCTTGAAGAAGAAAGAGAAGAAGAAGCAGAAATGAAAGCAGCTATTGAGAGTTGAAAATAAATATGACACGATGATATCTTCAAATATGACATAGTAACGTAGATATTATACTGTCAGCGAAATATTCAACGAGGCAAACCTGCCTGGCGATTATGATTTATTATTTGCTTAGCAAGTTAATAGAATTATGTTTCGTCGTTGGTTTTTTGTATTTTTTTTCATCTTTTTTACACTTTTTGTTTGTTTTCTATTCTTCTTTTGCCTTCACCTACCATTCCTCTCTTTTTCGATTACGAATAAATGAAATTAGATATCATTATAGCGGTTACGACATACGAGGTATTTATTTATTCAACTTATTTCAATGTAATTATTTTCTTTTTCATATGCAATGTGCCGGCCTGTTTAAGGCCCGGTAAATTTTAAGCTTAAAATCTTTTACTCCGAAGCATCATATACAAAGAAGCCTTCAAAAATTTTTCTGGTTTAAAAGAGAGAGAGAGAAAAAAAACATTTTTGAACAGTTTGAAAGCTAATTTTAGTATGCTCTCCACTCTGCGCTACGACGAAGGAGGTCGAAAAAATATTCCAGCATATTATTTTGGTATACTAGTGAATGTAGGTATCCCTAATGTGATCAACAAGAATATTAAAATTTCTTAAAAATGAATAAAATATGTAAAAAATATCAAACGAAACGTACGTAATATTTATTATAGTGTGCATTTGGACACAAACATATTACAATTTTATAGATTGGAAGAAAAAGAAATTCGTTGCGCAGAGAAATCTTCTGATGTGATACAAAAAACTAAAAAGAAAACGTATCCATATTGATTATCATCGTTCATAAGATACATAATTTGAATGAAAATTCAAATATCATTCCGTTAGAAAAATAATGGATGAGGAAGAAATCTGAATCGTGAGAATTATAGGATGAACTGTTTCCATGTATGCATCATGATGACCATTTTGAGAATTTTGTTTCATATAATTAGCCAAGAAGTATACATATCATTTTTATAATGCGAATAGACATAACCGCAATTTGCGGTAACTGACAATCCTGTATTATAATAGGTATACCTATAGGTTTATATGTATATTGCAGTATATCAATGTATGCATAAGTGGGACCGAGGGTGTTACATACTATAGAGGTATAATGCTACCTATATATAGTAATGATCTGTATACGCCTATAATAACTAACAACTGCCAATACTATATAAAAGTATATATGAAAGTATACTGAACAATATAATCTCACTTTAATACGAGAAAAGTGTGGTTTTGAAGTTTGAACTCATCACTAAATTCTGATAAAACTACTAACACTAATACTACTATTACTAGTATACACCATCAACAGCGGTGAATGTAATATTCAATTTTTTGTATTTTTCTTCTTCACAACCGCAAAAAAACTCCGATTGACGTTTACGAGAAAATGAAAAAAAATTAAATAAAAAAGAAATAATAATAAAATACGACGGTGTAAGCAATGTGTTTTTGTTTCTCGTTTTTTTTCTTTCTTTCCTTTTGTTTCGTTATTTCGTTATTCGAAAGACAAAAAAATTCATTTCAAAATTTCATTGTTTTCCAAATACATAACTCGATCGTCGAAAAGCGTGATAATGAAGAATGATGATAATAATAATCATAGTAGTTCTGATAATAATAAATCTTTCGAAATCTGTTCAATTGATTGTAATATAAAATTGTCTTTTCTCTTTTTCATACCAATTGGAGACGAGGAAGGCATACAATTTACGTCACAGTTCATTCCATTTGACTATACTGTACATAGGTATAGTACATACGTGTATGATACAGTGATCCGCATAGTTATAGTTTGAAAGAAATCATACATGTGTATATATACATGTTTTATATCCTGGAAGCATGAGTAGCAGTACTTGGAGATGAATTGATACGAGACAGTAAGAGTGCGACGATTGTTCCTTCCTCCCCCCCCCCCCCCCCCCCCTTTCCGAGTAGACGAGGGTTTATTATTCCAATATTCTATTATATTATTCATTTATTTTTAAGATTACTTTCTATTTTTTTGTTCGTACCCCAGACATAAAGAACTCTATTCCGTATTATCAACTACGAGAATCTATATGTATAGGCGCATGTATCTCACTACCTATAATATGATAAAATAAATAATTTTCTTTTCTTTTTAACCTCTTCATTCGCTTTGATCCGGAAACGCGAGGTAAAGGATGCCGATTAAAAACCTTTGTAGTACCTGGCCTCCCGAGGGGTCTCCCATGTCTGTGGAATAAACGTGGTGCTATTGACAGGAGGTGATGGAATATTATATTCAGGACGAACGCGATACGATAGTTTTTTAGTTTTATTTTTTTCAATTCAGTTTTCTCTCTTCTCTGCTATCAATGTTTTTCTATTTTCTTTTTTTGTCAATCTTCAGTATATAGTATATTAGGTCGGTTCGTAACAGAACATAAATTTTTTTTCTCATCTGTTACCTCAAAAAATTGTTGTTGGTGGCAAATGAAAAAAAAAAAAAAAACCAAATGTTCACTCGAGCTGAGCTCAATCGGACAATATCCAGAGCTTCCTCTTTTCGACATTCTATTTTGCTAGGAGAACGTTTTTTGTAGAAAATTTAATTTTTCCAAATCAAAAAAAACCAAAAAACAGTCTCTAGACCATCGGCGAATGTTGTGATTATTGAAGGGCTAATTGTATTTTAATACGAATTCTCTTAATTTCGGCAAATTTAAGCGATAATACGGAAAATATTCAAGATATCGAAATATGTCGAGAAGAGTTGTTTGTAGGAAATGAAATTTTCTATAAAAAATGTTACACGATATCTTTTTGAACCTGACGTATTTTGTGAGAAAATTCGATTGAAAAGTGAACTCTCTGTTAATTTGTTCAGTGTTTTGGGTTAAATCGTAAAATATGCAAGATACGGCCGAATATAAAGGGGTGATTTTTGTCGAGAATGAAATTTTCAACCAGAAAATTATATGATTGCTGATGAATATGCAAATTAACATTTTTTACAGCCAATTCGAGAATTTTTTCGATACAAACGAAACCGTAGGTTTTCAAGAGAAGTAGGTACCAACTATAAATTCACATTCGCAAAATCTCATTATTTTTTTGCATTTACATTACATTTAAAACGCTGCGTACCGCGATGATATTGATCAACTATCTGAGGGAAAAAACGTTAGTTGACCAGCGATTTTTTTGTTTTTTTGTTTAACAAAACAGTTCTCTCGGTATTTTTTCCGTATCACGCATAGCTTCGAGTGGAACTCAACACAAATCTAACTTCACATTTTTGACGCGTTATTCAAATGTAAAGTCGAAAATTGAAAAACGGGACCTCTATATATTGTCTGATCGAGCTCTCAGCTCGGGCAAGAAAGTGTTTTTTTTATTTTTATTCTTTTGCCACAAAAAACAGTTTTGTGAGGTAGCAGCTGAAAACAAAAATTCGTTTTTCTTTCTGTACCAGTCTAACATATGCAGATGTATGTATACCAGGTACAGTATAGAACACCGCATGGGGGTATACCAAATAATAGTATCGTACAGGTATAATGTATAGCATATAAATACAGCTGTATGTAGTACTATATTTGTTTTATCTCAACCGAAAAACGAAAAAAACCCACCCAAAAATAATAGAAAAAGAATAACAAAAATGTTGAAAACAAAAAGCAGGAAAAAGAAAAAAGAAAAACGCACGTACGTCACACCGCATGTATCTTCGATCGTAGGTTATACGTAGTGTAATAGTAGATATGCATACATTCATATAGTATGCATAGATACATACATAAAAATACAAGGAAACAGAACGAATATAGGTACGTATATACTTATTATACTACTACACCTATGTGTACCTATGCAAAAACAGATCTATGACCTCGGTCAAAGTGCCTAACAATTGCACGCGGACAACCGTAGTAGATATTTGTGGAAGCCACGAATTCACACAGCGCGCAATAAAATCGAGGAAAAGAGAAGAGAGATTTTTGACGGAAGATATTGTAGCCCTCCGCCGCAGCTTATCGCACGCGCACGGTTCTATATAGATAAATAAGTTTTGATGCACGCTGCTGCAGCAGGACGACGACGCCGCAACGTACTATACTGTACTGTTCTATACTTCGCTGTACTCGGCTGTACGTACTATAAGAATAATAATATAAGCATGTACACACATACGCGGCGGTGTGTGAATGTACAGATGATGCAGCAGCAGCAGCACCAGCAGCAGCCCCAGCACCCGCGCCAGCAGTTGGTAATGCACGGTTAAGAAGCTACACGCAGCGCAGGCAGCCAGCGTTGCTTTACTCGCGCACTTTTATAAGTTTCAATAACTTGGATAATACCATCATAACGGTCATACTTGGATTTCAAGTAAACCCAATAAAAACAAAAGGAAAGAAACCACTCATAACCGTATTTTCATTTCTTCAGGCATATTTTATTAATTCATTATTATTACAAACACTGCATACATAACACAGAAGATGCACCCGCGATTACAATTATTCTTTTCATCATTTGTGTATTATTATTATTATTTATTATCATCTATTGTTGCTATTTTGAACAACGAAGTATAACGTGAAGAACACTTTTTTTCAATTTTCATTACCATCAAATATTTCTTTCTTTCTTTCTTCTTCTCTCTGATTTATTTATCACATAGAACACATCTGTTAGATTAGGTATGTACGCACGTATATACCTATACCTCGATGTACTATACGCAGCGTTCGCCGAATCTATCCTCTTTTAAAACTTACTTCTCGTTTCGTTCTCGCGCACAATGGATTCATGAAGAGAATGAGAGAGGGCTCTCGCTCACTCGCTCTCTACTCTTCGTATCTCTAAGGTGCATTGACACTACAGAAATTAAGGAGTTATGTTATAAAACGCAACGACCTACAATGTGCTCCATTGCTACAAATGCTACACAACTGCCCCCTCTTTTGCTCCATCCCTCAATCCCCCCCCCCCCCATTCCCTTTTCATCCTTTTGGCTTTTGCTGCTGCTGCTGCTGCTGCTGCTGCTGCCGCTGGCTCCCCACGCAGCCCAATACAACTGAACTTAGCCCCTTCTTTAAGGCCAGCGCGTTCCCTCTCTACCTCTGCGTTGTTGCCCCCTGCCAGTAACGTAATAAGAAATTTCATTCCCCCAACCCCGCCACTCGCTCTACACCACCGCCACAATCCCCCTTCGCCGCACCTAACGCAACTTTCGAAGCTCGGCTTGCCACGCGAACACTATGCTTTACGTTATATTATGTATTATATATATATATATATATAGGTATACATGTGTCTGTGTGTGTGTGTGTGTGTGTGTAGTGTATGTATATGCCTGTTATATATTTTTACTAATCGTACGTGTATATATGTCGAGAGATCGTTGTGCCGCGTGTACACATAAGTATATGGATGCAAATACGAGTTATAGTATTGAGAGAAGAGAGGAACGGAGGAAAACTGCGATAAAAACAAAAAATCGAAACTCGTAATAAATAAATAAATAGTAATGATAATCGGTGTTATACACATCGCGTTACTGGTACCATAGGGACGTGAGCGCCGGAGGTATATATATATACGATTTCAATGCCAAAAGATCGTATAATTTATTTGTTTCGCATTCATCGAGAAACGTCGGAAATACGTTTTCAAAATCGAGATTAAAATATGTTCGACTAACGCCAAGAGGATATATGTGCCGGCGGATACAACCTTTTGGAATTGAAAAAACAAATCCCCCCACCGCACTAATGCCTAAAGGCCGTATCCACCGAAATTTTTTTCTTCTTTTTTCGATGCTTTGAAAACGTCTGAATCGCAAAGACTTATCGTTATTTGGAAACAACAAAAATTCGGTGGATAACGACCTTTCGGCGTTAGTGAAGAGAAAATTTGTTATTTCTTACCACCAAAAGGTGGGCCGTATCCGCCGGCACATACGGCCTTTCAGTATAGCTTTAGTCGACCAATTTTTAAATTCCGTTGTTCTGCACGTATTTTTATGTTTCTGGATGAATGCAAAAGGAAAAAAATAGAATAAAATATACGACATTTTAGCTTTAAAAAACGCCGAAAGGTCGTAATAATGTCGCTTACGTCCTTGTGGTATTAGTATATAACGCGATATAACGAAGTATAGCCGTGGTTATATTTTATCTTAGTTTTAATGTTATGTGTATATTTTTATTTCAATAATTTTTTTTATCTTCTCTTTTTCTTATTATATTTTGTGTTTCATGTTTTTTATTTCTTTCTATTTCTTTTTCTGTATATACAAAGAAGAAAAAAAAACAACAAGCGTAGAACGTAATAATATATTAATGTTGAAAGATGAGTAAACAAGAGGAAGAATAATATGTATACTATATGTATATTGCTGTAGCTGTATAGCGTCGCACGTCGAATCCAACGTGGGTGCCAGTTAAATCCGAGAACGCGTCAAAACTTACGGATAATGTGATAAGTGATCTTTTTTACACTCGGTATAGTTAGTATATATATATACATATCTCTCACACGTGCATCCACCATCGAGCGTATAACTTTTGCGCGCATAGTATAGCGAGTATCTAACTAGCATTTACCGTATCGCGCGCGCGGGATTGACCGTTAAAAAAAAATAAAAAAATAAAAATATATATATATATATATACACACACGCACGCACACATATATAAATATATATATGTATATTATACCTACATTCTAGAATACATGACGTAAGATCTTTATCTTTATTTTTCTAATTATTTGACAAAATCGTGTCCCACAATTACTGTTTCTATTTGCTGTTTTTTTTTTCTCTTTCTAATCACCATTCGTAAATAGATATGTAGGTATATATATACATAGTAGCTGTATACATGTTGTACATCATCATACGAAAATGTGGTTGCTGCGTTTGTCGAGCTTTTGCTCAACTGTAACTGCTGCTGCGTCCTGGTATAGCCGCCCCCCGCAGCAGACAGTAGACCACTAGAAATTCTATACTCTATGTACGGTACCTATACTTCTCTGAGATTATTTAACGTTAAGCTTTGCCGCCTCGCGTCTCGGTTCAAAGCGCTCGTACTGTATATTATAGTATACCTATATTATATGTACGGTCACATGACTTTAAATTACTTAAAAGTCAAGTCACCGTGTAGAAAAAGTACAGAGACCGGGTGTATTTCTGACGTCACTCACACATCGACAATTTTATTTTTCATTTTACTTTCTACTCTGGTTCTTTCTTCACGAAAACTTTTCATCGTGGAATTTTGTTTTCCGCGTTCGTTTTTTTCTTTTTCCTTTTTGTTGGTTTTGGTTCTTTTTTTTTGTTCCCGACGCACGGTTTTGAGACTGAATTTGATCTCTTCTTTTATCTTGTATATACGAATCTATCACGTATGCGGTACTATATATATATATCTGTAGGTATATTTTGTACTCCATGCTGGTATACTTGTATGTATAACACGTCCGGTGCCGATGAGAACTTTCCATTGTTATAAGTATGAATATATTGGTATAGGAATATACCTATATATATACAATGGGACGCAATATAAGAGAGGATTTATATTACTTTAAACTATAATACAAGAATATAGTAGTATAGGATAATATACAAGGAACTAGTAGTAGGATATCTACGAAGTTAGGTTAGGTTGGTTTGGGGTTATATGTATCATGTACCTATACGTACACATAAAATGCGACGTCAAGAAAGATTAACGCGCCATATTGGACTTAACGCGATGTATAAGAGCATCTGTTTATGAAGAGACCCTTCGAATATACAGATAGATCTAATATGTGTATATATAATAATAAACATGACGTCATTTCATATAATAATATAGTCTATATCATGACAATACGATGTAATTGTCGCGTGGAGGATGCTGCTGTGTAGTCATCAGCTGATTACAGTAATTCTCAACTATTTTTATATCGTATGATACGAGTATAAGGTTATAGGTACACCTTTATTACATATTATACGTTGTGCTATGTAGTACCTATAAATATAACGTACGTATGTTGGTATAATAACTGAAACCAAATAATACACCTATATTTTCTAGAAAATTGGAATGAGCGATCGAAATTTCTCCCGGCGTTGAGGAAGAAAACTGGAGACAAACTTGGATAAAAGAAGGGGAAAAAAATGTAATTTTTCTTGATTTTCAATCAGAATGAACATGAATGATACGCATCTTCTAAGAACCGCGATAGCCAAGGTGTCCGTACTTTCGTTCATATCCCCCCTGTCATTCAATACCATACATTCGATTTTTCATAAGTACAATCCTTCATGCGAGTATTCACACGTGCAGAGATGTGATGTAGGGATATTGGAAGAGTTTTTGTCGCGGAGCAAACTCTCTTTTGAATCGCGCGCCCATGTATATACTGATACTACAATACATATACCTACTATGTAAGCACAATCTCAATGCGCATTCCCGACTAATTTCATTCTCCGTTATGAATCTACTATTACAAATCACCCGCCGCCCCGCCATCCCTCTCACTACGCATTAACGTACCATCAACTTCACTCAACACATGTAGAGATTATAGTTAGTACGATTCGACTTGCTGATCAAACATGTGGCAAATGGTGTACGCTGAAAAATTCATTTGGCGAAAATATATAGAAAAATTGAAGTCAAACGAGATAAGAAAAAAAACGAATAATAACTTTGTATGTATGTACCTACATGTAATATACTGTGTAGTATACTCGATCTCCGTATGTTATTTTGAATTGGAATCAAAATGGGATGAAAAAAGCAAGAGAAAGTGGATAAGCTTCAGGCGAAATAATGAAGAGTAAAAAAAAAAAACGAAAATTGAAATGCAAGGCCCTGATGAAAGTGCATACGGTAGTGCATAAGCCTGAATTCCCCTCAAACGCCTGGTCGCGCTAGCGTATCCCACCGTAGACAACCGGTTCCACAGTATTCACCCGCTTTTTGAGAAAAAATTGAACCCGTTTGTAAAACGAAAAAAGCTCCTCTCTCTCTCTCTCTCTCTCTGTCGCTTTCTATCTTTCTCCCTCATTCTCTCTCTCTGTCTCTTTCTCCACGATCTTTCGTTCTCTCTTTCACGGGTTGCCCCTTCGCCTTGGGAACCATATATACCGTGCCGATCCAGCGAAGAACCACGACCGCGACGACTGCAGCAGCGCTATAACGTTGAAACTTCCGATGAGAGCGAGATGCTGCTCCCTCGTGTCTACATGGAAGAAGTATACAGAGAGCGGCTATGCTGCAGCAACCACCTCCGACAAAAATCATAATATAGCTAATATCTCTTTCCCTTTTTCTCTCTCTCTCTCTCTCTCTCTCTCTCTCTCGCTCTCCTTCTTTTTTTTGCTACAGTATATGGTCTCCGCCCTCTCGTTCATAATGCTTCAGTATAGATTGAGGATATTCCAATATAATATACCGTATAATATATAATGCAACAAATAAATCGGCATAAACTTTACACCTAGCCCTGCAGCGCTCCAATGACTTAAATGATCCTCAAATTCGTACATAATATATATGTATATACATATACCTATATGCAGGAAATTTTCAAAGTTAATTTATCTAGGGGCTAGAGAGTAACCATCGTGAAGCTTCGTAGTCGTCTACCTATCTACATACCTTCCTACCTTCCTACCTACCTACCTATACGCCGCGTTTATCATAGTTATTGATTTTCGAATCGGTTCAAAATTTCCATAATATATACCACGTAAGGAGCGGCGAGGGGGGAAGAGGATGGGGCAGGGGGGGTCGAGGGGTTGCGGAGTGAGCGAGGGAGTAACGGCGTCATGGCCGCTGCCGACTGGCCGTTTCAAACTTGGCACAAAGTTCACCAACTCAAAAGCGCCTACCCACCCACCAACCCCCTCCCCCGCGCCCCTCCCCCACCCGTGGCTCCCGAGACCGCGGCGGCCGACGCCACCGCCGCCGCCTGCCGACGACCCCCCTTTTCTGCTCACTTCCTTGCGCCCCATTCGGTGCAATCCTGAAGCTACTACCCCACGACCCTCGGTACCACCGCGACAGGGTATACTGTACCTCCTCGCCCCTCGAGGCCCGGCGTCGTTCTCTCTCTCCGTTCCATCTCTCTGCACTCCCACACAATCTCTCCCCCCCCCCCCCCCCCCCCCCCCCCCCCGCACGTTTCTTCTGACTGCCACAACTGAACCGGCGAAGCGGGTGTTCTATACAGTAGTATGTATGTATTAAGAAACGCGGATTAAATCCCGAAACTCTCGGTCCGGGCTTTGAATAAAATTGATAATAATGATAATAATAATACTAATAATAAACAGTGATATTGAAATAAGAGTTTTGATGAACTAGGTATAGATCGATCGATGGAAAAATTATTTTCTTCTTTATACAATTGTCCAATCTTTTTCAAACGTAGTCTGAGGGTTATCGTTATGCTATAAATTTTTCTTGTCACCATTCTCTCATAAAACTATTCCGCAATAAGCACATCTTTCACTCATTATTATTATCATACTATCATTATCATTAACAAGACGCGTATATACGTACATCAAAAGGTGAGTCACATGGACACTCTAAAAGAAAGCTATTTACGACGTATATCTTTATCTCCTCGGGTTGTAATATAGTTTTAAAAAAAAATCGGAGATTCCGACGCGAGGTTCAAAAGAGTTCGCGCAGGTTTCGGTGAAAAATCACCGACGCACATAGGTATAGGTATAGGTATAGAAATATATATATCAAAAAGATGTATATATGGGGAAATCGGGAACGTGTAATGCATCCTGCTCTCCGTATTTATTGAGGATATCAAATATATATGGCATCAGGCTGAGAGAACGCGGTTCGATATTTTTTCTAACTCTTTTCCAACGCGGCGTTGCGTGTGTGTGTGTGTCCGTATTTCCCTTTTTTCGTCTTCTTTTATTTCAATTATTTTGTCTTTCTTTTCTATCTCGTTTCTTCATTCTGAAAATCGATGCCACTACCGGAGAAAAGGCAGAGGGGGATATGGAGGCCACCGTTATAGGTATACCCATCTTTCATTTGGAATTCGAAATAAAAATTTCCAATTTCTGTTCACGTATACTACATGTATGGTGCACGCAATTTTACGGAATACCGTCACGACGGTTTTCGGCGGCAAAATTTTGAACCTCGTATATATTATGGGTTCTTGTTTTATATAGGTACAGGCTTTACCTATGTACGCGGGCAAACGACAATCTGTGAAGCTAGAGAACTCTCTAGCTCATAAAATCTGCGATTGTGAGAAATATGATATTGAGTTTGTCATTTGTATCAAAACGCATACTCGTTTGCTCGTTCACCATATGTTTATATATTCTATCGCAGAACCGAGACAAAAAATTGGTCCCCAGGATTCTCTAGACTCTTCATCGCGATTCATTATCAAATATCACAATGTAATTTTTTGCTCGACATCAATACAAACATTGCAGTATTATGGAGAAACTGTGCGCAAAACAAATTTTTCCGTCCGAACCAGTCGGCCAATCGTGATGAGACGTAGCAATTTTTCATCGCCGGGACACATGCTACAATCCTGTGAGGTTTCGAATTTTTCCGTTCAACCGTTTTTTATAACACGGTGCCCGTTTATTTCCGGACAGACCAAGGTATGATGAGAATCATGTTTGATGGCGTCCAGGCTCTCTCAAAGTCGAGATTCACTGAAATTGGCGAAGTCCTTTTTGACACGAAACCAATACTTTTCTATCACTTCCGTGAATATGAAGAGTAAAAAAGATAATAAGAGAAATACTGTTTTCGTTCGAGAAATTTCACAATTTCCGGTAAACCAAGAATTTCGAACGTCGGGTGACGCCAACTTCAAGAGTTCAAGAGACGTGAGTTCTTTTTCTTTTTTGTGTGTTTAATCGCTGATTATCAACGTGCCTCGATCTCAAAATCAAAGTTATCTATCGTATTTCGAAAGCAATCACTATCCGAGTTAACCCTTGAAATCTTCAGAGCCAGCTCTGGAAGGTGATCACTGTGGAAAAAGAGCAAACAATACCTGCTGACATGACAACGAGGATACCAAAAAGGGCGGATCATTTTCTTTGCAGTCTTCCAAACATGAAATCATATCCGCAACATTGAAATTCGAAAATTGGTGGACCAGAATAAAAAGATCGCGTAGGCATGTTTCGTTACTTGCGCCGGGATGCCGTATGTTTTCGGTAGATACGACCATTTGGTTTCGTGATTGGAATAACTTTCATTTAAAAGGTCGTATCGAAACATATACGACCTTTCAACTTTAGTCCGTCAATTATTGAATTTCAATGTTCTGGACATATTTCCATGTTTCTGAATCATCATCGCAAAAACGGAAAATATTATGTACATGAACTTTCGGCAATACTTTACAAATATGACAAAATAAAAACAGTATATTACCTTAAGGAATCAATAATTCGATATCAATTACATTGAAATATAAAGTAGATTTAAAAATATTCCATTGATTGTGAGTAGAAAACAAAGACAATTCCCGTGCGTTTCATTGTAACGTCAGGTAGTATTGTTTGCTCGTTTTCCAACGATCTCCTTCAGATCTGGCTCTGAATATTTCAGGATTCACCTTGAAAACTGCGTACTTATACTCTGAGATGAGGAAAAACCAATCCGATCTCAGGATTGAGGATCATTGAAAATCACCGAACCTTTCTCATAGTTGTGTTACGTTTATATACGTATGGAGCGACTATATATGTATATGAGACATTTTACAGATAGTCGCATGGGCTTTGGACCTAGAAATCCGATTTCAAATTTTCGTTTATGCTTTGTCAAACACATTGAACTGAACAAACTGTGAAAATTTCGGACCTCTTGCTACGTAAGTAACACGGAAACTCCTATTTTGGCGTTTTTCTCATTTTTTCTGCGTTTTTTTATGTTACCATCTGACTGAGAAACAAAAATATGCATCGGTAATACTATTTTCCATCGGAAATTGTCTGAATTATGCAAAAAACAAAATATTAAAAAAATTGTTAATTCGAATTTTCACTATGAAAAATGAGTTTAAAAGTCGAAAAATGACTACGTTCCCCAAAAACTTTTTGACTAATTTTCCGAAAAGCTGAGACGATTTCACATGAGATCCATGCGTAAAAAAATGCGGTCAGCGTGGGTTCGAGGAAAAAAAAAAAAACCGCAACATGGTCAGTTTATTGAAATTTCACGTGGACGCTTTTGTTCCCGTCAAGTTTTCTATCAATCAAATTTGACAATCGCATGAGTAGATGTACCTATCAAACTTGACGATAGCAAAAGCGTTTGCATGAAATTACGATAAACTGACTATGTTGCATTTTTAATGTTTTTTTTTTGTCGTTAAACCCACAGTCGCCATATTATTTACACAGGGATTTTATGTGAAATCGTCCTAACCTCGGGGGGGGGGGGGGGGGGGGGGGGGGGGGACAGTCTACAAGTTTTTGCCGAACGCAGTCATTTTTCATTTTTCCACATTTCAATGTTCAAAAGTATTCAGACAAATTCCGAGTGAAAATAATATTATCGATATATTTTTTTGTTTTTCAGTCAGATGGAGACTTCAAAAACGAGAAGTATGAGACAAACGGAAAATGGGCGTTCCACTTTTACTTACGTAGCAAAAGGTCGGAAATTTTCCCAGTTTGTTCATTTCAATGTGTTTAACGAAATATGAGCGAAAATTTGAAATTGAAATATCGGGGCCCGAAGCCCATGCCACTATTTGTAAAATATATACACCTATCGGGAAAACTAGAAAATTTGTAAGGGAAAACAATATTTCTCTCGAAGAATTTGTTTCTCAGTTTCGCAACGCTTGCGTAAACAGCCGACGGAATGTCCGCCATTTGTTACAAACGAGAAAAAAAACAATGTCGCATTTCTCAGAGGTTTTTTTATGCCGGGGACCTAAATCTACAGCAGATTGCCATCTTTCCATCCGCGCATACCTTTAAAACAAGACGGACTCTCACCTCATATCACCGGCATCAAATTTTTACCGCCATTGACGATATTTGGCGGAGTACGCCGAACGATTGTTCATTTACATGTTCATTAAACCTTTTTCTCAATTTCTCTGTTCCCAGTGCACAAAATAGAACACCTTTCGACCCCTCCGGCACTGTTTTTCGATACCATATATAGAGCTGCACACAAAATGATCAACCCCGCACACGATACGTAAATAAAATATACCTATATATAGTATGTGGATACAAATCGTGCGTCGCGAGGGAGGAAGAGGTCAATGATATGTATATACATACATCGATAAGGTACAGGTAGGTGTGCAGCGTGAATTGCCAACGGGACGTCACATAGGATACAAAGGTATCAGAGTCGGTGTGGCCCCGAATGAAAATGAACAATTTTTTCCCCATGGGACAGTCAATCAAGGAGCGGATGTGCACCGAAACAGTTGCCGATTTGGACTCGCGGCTACCTCACAATCAGCCAATTCAACTTCTTCCGCATACCCGCCTGGTCCGTGGCACGGAATCATGCTGTATAACTGTGTATCACTCGCAACTATACTCATTTGTTAAAGGTTACTCAGCAGTTAACATCGGCGGTGAAACGAGCGAGACTTTTTCAGGGCTGGGTAAGAGATGCCTTCAGGAATTTAGTTTAAATGAAAACTGGAAAATGATTTTCAAAAAAGCATTCAAAATGTGAAATGGAAAAATACCGTCTCCATTTCAAATATCTATTCAAGATAGAACCACTTCAAATGTTATCCAGCCCTCAAATTTTTTATACGCAGCTCGAAGTCGAAGTGTGACGATTGTGTGGAGGATTTTCGAAAAGCACGCATCTGAGAATAAATTTTCTACCGTTGAGGCAACAGAACCACAAAAAAATAACATCGACGAAAGCTTTTCGATTAAGAGAAGCTCATTTTCTTTCATGATTTCGGTAATCTCTCTCCGAGGATTACCGAAATCGCGTCAAAGAAGAAAAAAAAACAAAAGAAAAAAACCTTTCTCCTCATCGACAAATTTTCGTCGATATGATTTTTCGTAATTTTGTTGCCTTGACGTCATAAACGTCTCAAGCCCGGTCAACGATGTGCGCGTACACAAACACAACACAGAAAAATAATGTTGATGCGTTTGTTTATCAGTGTGAACATGTGTTGTGTCCGTTTACGCGTCCCCGCGTACATTGTGTCGACCGGGCTTCAGCCGCATAAGTATGTATAGATACTTGATTTTACCTGTGAGGAGAGAAAAAATGTGAATTCCAATCCAAAGACAGGAAAAAATAAGAAAACAAAAAAAAATAAATAAAAACCGCCGTTAAAAAATTCCTTTCAAAATTTGTTTGTCAGCATCAGTAAATAATGAAATTGACTTTCGATTATGTCAGAATTATTAGAGAGATGACCGTCGTTCGTCATCGCGCGGGCAACAAGGCCACGTGGCAAATAGATATTGTATATGTATATGTAGATACATTCGATGTGTAAAATGTATATATATATATAATACGTAGGTTAC
This sequence comes from Phymatocera aterrima, assembly GCA_963170745.1. Lineage (NCBI taxonomy): Eukaryota > Metazoa > Arthropoda > Insecta > Hymenoptera > Tenthredinidae > Phymatocera > Phymatocera aterrima. Next base: position 19,696,449 of record OY720660.1, read on the forward strand.
TATTGTTATAATATGTATGTACCTATTATAATTACATATATATATATATATATATATATATATATATATATCGTATCGTATTATAGATACGATGCGGTTACGTGTTAGAAAAATTATTCGAGTGCGTCATCGTCCGATTGTCAACTTCTTCTCATTCCTTTTTTACAACCATTTTTTTCCAATTTTTTTTGTTCATCACCTAACGTTCAAAATGGAATTGGTCATCGTTAAAAAATTCCGTCTAATATCACTGTCAGTCTATTCGACTTTTGTTAACAGGGCTGGGTAACATTTGAAATGCTTACATCTCAAATAGATATCTAAATTGGAAATTTCATTTTCCATTTCAAATGCTTTTTTGACAACCATTTTCCATTTTCCATTCTTCATTTCACATACATTACGCGAAACATTTTCCATTTACCATCCCAAATACATCTCTGGGGGCATTCTACCCGGCTCTGCTTTTGTATTATATTATTATTATTATTATTATTATTATTATTATTATTATTATTATTATTGTTATTATTATTATTATTATTATTATTATTATTATTATTATTATTATTATTATTATTATTATTATTATTATTATTATTATTATTATTATTATTATTATTATTATTATTATTATTATCATTATTGATATTATGATTATTATTATTACAACATCTATACAGTGTTTGCTGTATGCGATTAGTGTAAATAGCTACTAAGTATCTATTCACACATTATGCAGGAATGGATCGATGCGAGCGATTAAAAGAAGCGCGGTAAACCGAAAACGTTTCGATGAACGGGGAGCATGGTTGTCAATCCCGGTAAGGATAGGTATCGATGATGTATACCTATATCTGCATTTGATTATTTTTGTCAATTATATATTATATGTAGATTGATACTGATATTGATATTTACGTCAAGGGATGCTCAATAACCGGCCACGTAACGAGGTATTGCGGTTATTGGCAGAAAAACAAAACGGAAACAAAAAAACAGAATTTATTATATAGTATATATGTGTAGTATATACGATATGATGTATGTACACTTTCTACATATATATATTTTCTTATGATATATATATATATATATATATATATATATATATCATAAGAAAATATGTAGCACACATCATTTTCTTATAATATACGGGTATATATATATGTATGTATATTCCGGCGTCTCTAAGTAGGCACTGGTATGTGTACGTGGAAAATGCATATAGCCGGGGCGCCGCGGCGCTGCTGGCATGATCGTGCGGTATATAAAATGAAATATAATTATTTCAACGGGAGAAGCAAAAAATAATAATAATAATAATTTGCGGAGGGTTTGTTGTTTTCGTTATCGCGGGAGGAAATCCAGAACAATCTTTCACACCGATACCGATATATGTGTATTATGTATTATATAGGTATACCTATAATGATACGCGATGTATGTATCTTATATCGACTCGGTACATGAATGTTGAAATAATCGTGGATCGTCGGTTGATACAAGATACATATGTACACGTAATGTAGCTAGTGGTATAGTACATAAGCTCCATTAATTATATTGTTAAAAAAGATACTATATACATTTCCGCCTCCTCCAGCTCCTCCTCCGTCTCTTTCTCGGGTTCACGCGGCGCTGACGGCGACGGTCGATCGTTAGAAAAATATATCCCCCCCCCCCCCCCCTTTTTTCTGTCTGTTACATTTTCTTGTTTTTTCCTATTTTTTTCACAATCTACCCGTTCCCTAGGATTATATGTACGTACGTATATATGTATTATGCATACATGTACTATATACCTATAGCCATATAAACGTTAATTTGAACTCCGAGGAGAAAGACGGAGACGAAGACGAAGATGGAGAGGAAGAAGAAAAAGGAGGAGGAGAACGAAAGGAAGAGAAGAGAAGAGAAGAGAAGAGAAGAGGAGCGGAGAGGAGAGGCGAAGGAATAAAGCGCATGGAGAAGAGAAGAATTAAGTTTTCTTTACAGAATCGAGCAGCGCGCGGGGGACTTTGCCTGCGGTTTTGAAACCACAGTTTTTCTTTACTTTTTGTTCTTTTTTTTCTTCCCTTTTCTTTTTCATTGTTTTCTTCTCTTTAACGTTTTTTTCTTTATTTTTTTTTCTCCTTTTTTTTGTCATCTCCTTCCTCTTAAGTTCAGTTCACTTTTTCCTCAATTTTTATTTTATATTCATAAGGATAGATATAGTATGTGCGTGTATACTATATAGTATATACATACCCCTACCATAATGCATTCAAATTCTATATTTATATACTATTCCCGCAACAGAATGCAGTTCGGAGATATCATACGTATATGTATACATGAATACCTATCTACATACATACGCATGTACATGTTATATAGTTGTCGGGAAATTCGAGGTGTCTTTGTCTCTCGCGAGATAAGTCGTCTTTGCTCTTAGTCTTGGTCTTGGTCTTGGTCTTGGTCTTGGTCTTGGACTTGGTTTTGGTCTTCGTCGTTGTCATTGAAATAATATATTACCAGCCGAGACTGTACTTCAGAGAAATATGTTTGACGTGTTTGAAACATTTGAAATATTCGTTACCAAAGCTAAGCACGTGACGTGAGACTTGTAAGTACACTCTGTAGCAGCGTAGTACACTGGACGCGTGGTGAGGGGCGGAGGGTATATCTGTCCCACCGGTATACAATATATATATTCTATGTACTATCTACATACATATATATATATTACTAGACATGAATATATATATATATATATGTATATACATATATATGCTATATCGATGTTACAGTTGCTCTTGTTGCTCTTGCTGCTATTGCTGCTGCTGTTGCTGGAGCATCGCGCCGCGGTGAAGTAGAAAACATTTCATATTTTCGAAATGTATAAAAGTTATGAAATATCGCCCGCTGTAAAACTTTTAATGCGAAGCCGTTGGGATACGGACATAACTTTTTTATTAAAAAAGTTTTTTCCGAAAAGAAGAAAAAGATAAATAAATAAAAAAACATAAAAAATAAATAAAATAAAACGGGAGGGAAAAAAAACGATCATAATAATGATAGTAAAAGAGAAGACGAAAAAAACCCGAGGCTGAAGGGAAGTAATAAAAAAAAAGTGAAAAAAGAAAAGGGAAAAATAATAAAAAAAAGAAAAAAAAAATTACCCCAACACGGAGAAACGGCGGCCGGGCGTCGGGGGGCAGAGGCGGGAGTTTACCGGGAGTAGAAGGCGCAGGGGAGGGGGGATCTTTATCAAAGTCAACGTACGCCGGTCGCCATAGCAACGAAATTGGATTTTTTTTTCCAAGTTTTTTCGGCCCTTTCGTGGCGGCGCCCGGGGGTGGGAGTGGGGTGAGGTCTGACGAACGACGGCTACGGCGACGTCGACGGCAAGAGGGAAGCGGAGGGGGCAGAGGGGGGTGGGGGAGACGAGGGAGGTTATACGAGGAGGGGTGACGACGGGGGGCGGGGGGAAGCCAATAATTCGAATTGAGAACAGCCAATGGCCGTGCATCTGATTTTTTGTCGTATCATCGCCGAGGTCGTCCAGGAGCGACGGCAACGGGGAACCCAGGGAGTAAGAGGGGAATGAGGAATGAAGAACGAGAGGAAGAGGGAGCGCGGGCCTGGTTTTTGTAAAATCTTCTCCGATCGCCGCACGAAACGAAACTCGACGTTCCCGTATCTTTTGTGTCCGCGCGGGTACCGCGAAAATGATTTTCGCTACACATATACACACACATATAATATCTATAATATCACAGTTTGTATAATATTATATACTTCTGATATTTCTCTATGTGAATGATACTATAAGTAGGTAGGTATATAACGTGAAAATGTACTGATTTGAATACTTGTTTTTCTTTGTATAGAATATATGATATAGAATATAAAAATCGAATACAATATAATACAATATATGTCTATCGTGGTATGTATACCTCGAATTACGATTGTATACATACTGTACATGCACTATAATATATATAACCCATAGCCTAGTACAACGAACGCACAACGACGACGATGAACAAACGCGGAGTCAGCCAGCGGAACAATTGAGCGGCGTAGGGGGCTAGAGAAACGAGGGAACGGTGGTCCGGTGGGGGGCAAAGAGTGTTGCGTTTGAGAGAGGCATCGGGGGGGGGGGGGGGGGGGGGGGCAGTGCTCTGTAAGAAATACTGTGAAAATCGAATGTCAGTTGTTTGAGAGCTGTTTAGTTTAAATCTATCTAACTAACGGTATATTTTATTATCGTACGTACTATAGTATAGTGTATACCTTTGTATATATATATATATATATTTATACACAGTATATGCGGTACGCGACTTCCAAATAATTTCCATTGTATTTTTTTTCATATATATATACATATAGTATATATTATACATGTATAATGTACAATACAGAGATATATCCTTAACAATGGGGGAGGGGGGTTGAGAACGGAGTTGGATATAAGTATATATATTGTAAAATCGAGATGTGTAATCTAGAGAAAATTAGCCTCTAGTAGGAGTTTACATCCTATATAAATTAGTCTTCTACACTACATACCTATAGTTATGGTTTTATCTCCATTTCATATACTATATACTATTATTACTATACCACCACTTTAATTGATGATGACCTAGCACTTACTTTACCCGACGTATACCTGCACGTTACACCTATACATATACCGTGTACTCAAAACCTATACACTTTGACGTTAAATGTATATGTTTATCGTATGTATACTCTATACAGGTATATGGATACACGGAAAATTATTATAAACGATATTTCTCTCGTGTGTTTTGTTTTATTTGGTGTTTTTTTTTTTTTTTTTTTTTTTTTGTTATATACTCGAAGAAATATTTGTACAAAGATAGACAATTTATAGCCGTTTTGCTATGTATATATAAATACAAATATGCATATTTATGTGTATGTATATAGGATATAAAAACGCGTGATACGGTCGAGTGAAAATTTGTATATATAATAGGAGCGACAACAAAATAATGATAAAAACTATCTATAAAGATAAAAAGTAAGAGAAACAAAAACAACGAACCACCATTTCAATGGTGGTAGCGAAAATTTGTGTACGCGAGAGGCTAGAGAAACTTTGAACTGACAAGCTATCAAATTCTGTGAATGTGTGTGTATCTGTTTGTACGTATGTGCGTATGCATGCTATCGTGTCTATGTAATATTAATATTTGATTTGTTATTCTTTTAATATTTTCTTCCGTCAATATATGGGAATCTAGTTCATACACATAGGTATATATATTTATATATTATTCTTATGTACTATGTAAACATTATAGAGCTGGGTAACACTTGAAATGGTTCTATTTTAAATAGACATTTAAAATTGCATTTTTTCATTTTCCATTTCAAATGCTTTCTCGAAAACCATAGTCCATTATTCATTTCAAATACATTTTCACAGCCTCTCCATTCGCCATTTTGAAGAGATTTAGAATAGAATTTTACCCCATGATTCTATCTCAGATAGATATTCAAAATGAGAGTTTGCATTCGTCAATTTCCGGTTCAAAGGCATTTCGAAAATCATTTTCCATTTTTCATTTCGAATGGGTACATTTCTTGAAGCATCTCCCATTTACCATTTAAAATAGATTTCCTAAGGCATTTTACCCGGCCCCTGGTGAATAATATGAGAATTTTTTCATCACAAATGGCGGAATGATTTCGTTTATATATACACACGCGCACCGATCATATCACCATACGACACTATATCATTAATATTCTCTCTAATAATTTAATATCGAAGGTCTTTTTTTTCATTACAGTATGTATATAAATGTCAACGAAGGTTGCACGGGTTTGTAACGTTAACGCAAGAAATTTTTCATAGAAAAAACTTCATTTTTTTTTCTTTCTTTTTTTCTACTCTGTTTTCAGATTTCGGAAATCCCCGACACTCACGCCGACCGCGACGTCGGGTATTACAGAAAAATTTCAGCCTATATTATGTTTCATCATTTTTCTTGTGTTAACGTTATAAATTTCAGCCTCTAGATTTCAATTAGAAAGAAAGAAAAAAAGTGCAGAAGAAGAGAAAATATAGGGGGAAAAATAGAATTATTATACATATTCACGCTTTAAAAATATAATAATATGAAATAAAATGAAGAAACGGAAGAGAATGGAATCTACATAGAATAGACAAATATATATATACTATACGGACTCGTATATAAATGTGTAATACATGCATAATATTGTACAGTATAGTAATTAATACAAGTTACATACGGCAGCACACGTGTACGTCAAAACACACGTACGCTTTTACGGTGTGGTACGGACGTACGCACGTACGCACGGAAGAGAGTACCCTACCCCGCTACCTCGGTCCTTCCGGAACCACCGCGCGCACCTTCATTCAGAGACCCGCCCGCACTACGCACAACAAACCACGCGGGCCGCTCGCTCACTCGCTGGCTCGTTTACTCGCTCGCTCGCTCACTCACTCACTCACTCACTCGTCACTCTACCTGCTCTCACTCCGATTCTTTGTGAGCCTCTTTTCTTCTCCTCACAGTCAAATGTACGCGCAAAGCCGCTTCACACTTCACGCATGGACAGTCAAACGGTCGTTGTAACGCACGCCGGTATACGCCGGTACACGGTGGCTCGCGTTTACGTACACCTTTCACAAACAAATATTATAAAACAGTGGAGCTGCTGCAGTCCCGCCGCATTTAACCGGAAAATGAAGAAACGAAGAATTACACTTTCGAGTCTAGGTATCTTCTGATACGTGTATACATATATTATTACATTACAGATAGATCGATAGATACACGCTCGGATACACGCAATTCTATAAATGATTTTTAAATAATAAAATAACGATATCGAGAATAAGAATAGTATCAGCGCGCGGCGGAGGTACCATAAATTCCTCAGCACAGCACTGCCACACCGCGCACAGTCTGGTGCTTCGCTTTCGCTCGGGAATTCTGTTATAGATTTAAATTTTTTACAGCCAAGATATTGATTGTTGCTTTTTATTAATGTAACATTAAAGTGGCTCGAGGATATGGAGGGGGAAAGGAGCGAGTAACCGGGCGTGGAGGGGGGAGGGGGGCGAGGAGAATGAGGAAAAAAAGGGGGCGGAGGCGGCCCCACGAGAGAGTATAGCTTCGGGAAGAGGGGAAGTACATAAGACCAACCGACCGACCGGGAGCGAAACCATCGACGGCGGGGGAGTGCAGAGTAGGTACGCGATGTGGAGGGGCCAACGGAAATAGTGCCATAAATACGAACATTTTTCGGTAGGGTTCCCTGTTTTGACAATCATCCCCTCTCCTCTACGCCACGATACTTCGTCAAGGGAACCCCCCTTCGATTCCCTTCCGCCGTTTTTTCGCACACACCCCCCGTCCTCCGTCCCCCTGCCCCTTTGCCTCTGGCCAACTCGAAAGGCCCTGGTTCGCCGGTGGCGGATTCGTTGAACCACCCCCGCGTAGCGATTCCCCGCGGATCACTAGCTCGAGCGGCGAAGAACCCCTATATAGATTCCTATATACATATACTTTGTTCGTTTTGACATTTTATGAAAGTTAAGCCCCACTTAAACTTTGAAGAATTCGAAACCGAGAGAGCCAGCTTGCTTCTCTGTACGAAGGTAGGTAATAATAATGGCGAAATTGATAATTGAAAATATCGCGTGATGAAAAGACGAGGGCCAATACCATCCTATACGTATAGCTATATATATATACTATAATACCTACTACCCGACGAATATAATTCAAAGAGAACATTGTACATACCTATATACATATTTTGTATTTGAACGAAGCGATGCACAAATTAAAAAACAAATTAACAAAAATAACGAGTAAAAAAATATGTAATAAAAATAAACAGAATGCCTTGTGTCAAGGTTATAGCTATATCGTGGGCGGTATTATACAAATTTGATATTTTTTCTATTTTTCATTTGAATTTTTGTTTTCTTTCATTTATTTTCAATTTCATTTTTCTCCCCTTCCCGCTCTGCCTCTCGCATTTCCTCTTTCCGTCTGTCCCGCATGTTTCGATTCACAAAGTTACGAATCGAACGAACGCGCGAGGAGACACGCGTGTGGCGTGTACAAACACATAGTAGATACGCGCGTAACACATTATATTATACTATAATATATATAGTTATGCATACACAGAGACGCATGTGTTTGAAAAATTTAAATCAAATTAACGTTCCAGAAACTTTATCTGTAAACTGATAGCGTTTGGACCAAAAAACACGTGACGTGAGGAAAACTAAATTTATATGTATACAAAAGTTGGACCGCTTGTATAATACTGTGGAAAGTTTTTTGTTTCCATGTTTTTTACATTTTGTCTCAATGTTTTTATTACTATTATTATTATTGGTATGTTAGTTTTTTCTTTTTCTTCTTTCTTCTTTTTTGTTATACCTATATTTCGTCATTTTTCTCACGCCAGTTCTTTTCATGTTCGCAGTGAGAATGTGTGTTCCGTAGGTACTATAGCATGGAATTGATTTCTTTCGAAGATATTATTATAAAAAATATGTGTATGTGGTTATGTATGGATGTATGTATACATAGTCATAGATACATATAGTATATGTACCTATATATACAACCGTAGAAAACGAGGTTAGAAATAAATGTTACACCTATAGTCGGTCAATAAATTTCACCGGTACATGAATACAAGAGCCACGGATAATAATAATAATAGTAATAATAATAATGAAATAGAAATAAAAAGCGAGAGGGAGAGAGACAGAGAGTAAAAAGAGGGGGAAAAATAACGATTTGGAACGAGTATACTATACATACGGATACAATAATACCGAACAAATAATCATCAGTGATTAAATTGAATTAGAGCTCGAATGCGGGATTATCTGGAGTTTGAAAATAACTGTTGATTATAATTTTCGTACAGCTTTATATATATGGTACGCGAATAGACACGCAGCCACGTATGAAAAAAAAGTGAGATAAAAAAAACAGAAGCGGAAAAACACACAAGTGTATTTTTGTACGCAATGAGAAATTAGGAAAGTCGAGTATATAATATTGCAGATTTATCCGTTCGAAGGAAGTTGTAATGATTAATAAACCATCTTTAATATTATGTACAGTCATATGAAAGATAAAAATACATAATATAAATAATAAACAATAACGCTCAACGACGATAAGTACGGTTATTGTATGTGGGTACGTACGTTATGTGGAGATGTATGTATGCTACCTTGTAATACACCGTTTTTACAACTATACATATGCCTACCGCAGTCGTGTATCGTTATAATATTGGAATAAACTCAGATCTACGCGTAGTAGGTATAGGTACACATCACTGTATAAAATATTATATGCTGTACAATGCTAACGGCAAATATCTAATACATGTTTACAAGTTACATATCCACACATACTATATACGTATCATCTACAAGTATGTATAGTATATCTTTGCGCTCGGCTTTCTTTACTCTATACTATTACTTCTACTACTACTACTACCGGGCCTCACTATCGTGGATCCGTATCTATACTCAAGGGAAGAAGGAGAAGAAGAAGTGGAAAAAGAAGAAGAAGAAGAAAGAGAATAAGGAAAGGAAGAACAAGAACAGAAGAGAAGAGAAGAGAAGAGAAGAGAAGAGAAGAGAAGAGAAGAGAGGTAGAAGAAGAATGGTCGTCGTTTAATTACAAAATCAATTTATATGATTTGTTTAAAACTGTAGTGGATGACGTCAGCGCGCGACAGGAGGGGTGAGCAAGCAGTGGCCCGCTTGTCACTTGTGTCTCTCTTTCTCTCTTTCTTTCTTTTTTTCCCCCTTTTACTCCGCACGACATTTTCAAATACGTAGGTACTACACTACCTACTATACACATATACACGGCAGTTGTGTTGTATCAATTTTCGTTCTCCCTTAACTGAACAATAATTGTAATAATGTGAAATAATGTGATGCATGCATAGGCACATATGTGTGTATGTCGTACTACATAATATAACATTATACTATACGGACAAGATATGAAAACCCAAGCTTAGCATTCTCAAATACCGAGGCTTTATTACTTCCATTAACATTAATAACGGTGCTACGAAGTACGCGACTCTCGACTACCTACCAACCAACTCCTTAGGAATTTCAACTTTTTGTGTACGAGAGAGTATGAGCGAGATAGAGGAATAGAAAGAGTGAGAGCGAGAGAGACAGATAGATAGATGGAGATCCGTGACAGATGAGGTATTTTGAAATTCGATCTATTTCACACGTATACCTATAAGTATATTTCGTCATCATTCCCCTAGCCCTGTTACAGAACTACAAGGCAACGTTCACGCTTCCGTTTACGGTATTTTACTTACTAAGGTTAAAGAATATTCGCTGCATTAATTTTTGTGTTCACTCAACAACGAAGGTAATCAAAGTGATAGGATAAATATTGTATCGACATATTTGGTTTTCACGCTCCGAACGGCCACTGATCTGAGTTGAAGATTGGAAAAGGAAATAAATTGTCAAACAATAAATGAAAAATTATCATCATTATATCTATATTCACATCCGACTGGCCAACGCGCACACGCTACGTTCTTATAATTTCTATGGGAGCATAATTCGTCCGTACACAGGACATACATATAGTACGGCAAGGCATACATGCTATGTAAAACATAAACGAGGATCATAGACTACATACAGTATGTAGATGGACACTAGATGGTTATGTGAATAGTAACGACAGTAACGAGGTGTCAAACTGCTTCGTAGGAAAGCCTGAGATTAGTAAACTCACGCCCGCATAATAAACGCGCACGTTTTGGGGCCAGAGCCGATGAAGCGAATTACTCACTCAGCTCACCGCTCACGCCAGCGCTCTCTCGTAGCACGCCACACTCGATAGCCCGCTTCACACACACACGCTTTTCGAGGCACTTGTGGTCACACACTTCCGCGGCTATGTCAAAACTAAACACCGGGTTTTCTAGTACTATACTAGAGTATCGTGATTCGATGATAAGAGATACAGACGGTATTTATTTTCTCGCGTCCATTGACTTGAAAATAGAATGAAAGAGAACAGAGAAAAAAGGAGGAAGGAAAGAAAGAAAAAAAAAACTCACGAAATAGTAATAATAATGATGCTAATAATAATAACCTTTTTATCAATTCACTCGTAAAATAATATATATCGGTGTTAAAACCTAACCTCTGTTGGTTTGTCGTAAATTTTTCACTCTTTTTTGTTTCGATCAATATAATAATATTTTTGAGAAAAATCTTTTACTCTCAATCAAGTATTCGCGCACTAATATTCGCCAAAATGGCGTGGTTGCACTCGATCAGGTGGAAAATGCCGGAATGGTACGAAAGATCGACTGACTGCCGAGGTCCGCGGCCCTAATCGGTTTGACGTTAAGAACGGTAGAGTAACAGAGACGGGATGACTTTAGAGAAGGAAAAAGAGAGCGAGAGCGCGAGGGAGCGCGAGTACCGGTACGGCAGGCGGGGGTGAGCCGTTGAGGGAGAGACGGCGGCGGCGGCGGAGTAGGTGGAGACGAAGAAGGAGAAGTGGGGAGATCAAGGAGGGGAAGGAGATTGAGGAGAAGGAGGAAGAAGCGATGCATTAGGGGGGTGGGGGGCGGCGGGAGGAGGAAAAACAAGCGCGACTCCACCACCGCCGTCCGTTTGTTCGTTCGGTTCGGAACCCTCCCGTCGCAGGCAGGCAGAGGCAGCAGGCATCGGCGGCCAACCGCCGTGTCCCCCCCGCGTTCGCGTTCCTAGCCGTTGGTTCGTCGGTTCGTTCGTACTGGCGGGTTCGACGAAGAATTTATAAAAATCAATATATACTCGTAATAAAAGAAGGTATATACCCCACATTGAAACGAAAACAAAACAAAAGAGGAGAGGAAAGGAAAGGAGAGGAGAAAGAAAAGAGAAGAATAAAGAAAAGAGATAAATTAGAGACTGAAGGGAAAAGGAAAAAAAAAGAAAAGCATTACCTGCTCGCTGAACTCGAGATCGCCGAGAGAGTTTCTTTTGAGAAGCAGTTGGTGGACCTGATAGGAAGTACCGGGGAGCAGCTGTGGCTGAGACGGAGATTGTTGCTGTTGCTGATGTCCTGCTCCTTGGGAAAGGACCTGATCAGATTGGTTAGGGACTTGGTCGGTGTTACCGATTGTTGCTTGAAGGCCGAAGTGACGTTTGCCCTTCCAATGGGCTCTAACGTCGTGTAGGCCTCCGTGGGCAACGGAGAATACTTTGTCGCAGAGCGCGCAGTACGCTTTGTGATCATCACCGCGAACTGGCGTTAGCCAGGTTGCGAATTGGTTGTGCGAAAGCCAGGTTCCTATAAATTTGCATCGGCGTCGTCGTATCCGTGGCGCAGTCGCCATATTATTATCCTCCTGCGTCGTCGTCGTCGTCGACATATTTTTGTTTTGTTTGTTTTTCCCAATTTTTTTTTCCGATTATATTTCAATTTTATTGATATACTTTTGTAATTGTATGTATGGTATGTATTGTATGTATATGTAGAACGTGACGAGTAGCAGGGAACTTCTCGAATCTGATTAAACAATCGCTGGCTAACTAACCTCAAATTACCAGCTAATTAAGCGTTCTAAACTCGCTGTTGGTCAATTGTTGGTAGGTCGCTATGTAGAGGTTTAGTTTTCCCAGATGCATGAAAAATTATATATATAGACTTGTTTTGGTTCTTTTTAATTATACTATTATTATGATACGCGTGTAGAAAAAAATACTATAATATATTGTATATCTGAATACTTGTCAAATAAATAAAACGTTAGAAATGTGAAATAATTTTTTCTCTATTGTATTATTATTTTTGGTGTGTAGAAAAATATAACAAACTGTTATAAACCAAGTGCTACTGGCCGTTTTTCCTTTTTCGTGGTGATCATTTGGTCTAACGGGGGGCGGGGAGGGGGAAGGGAGGAAATTCGGGGCAAAATTCCAACTTCCAACTGTTGCGCAAAACCACGATGCGCATCTTTCTCATACCGTGGGAGGCGTGGCGCCCACACGAAAAAGACCTGCTGCTACCGGAAACGATAACCTTGTCATCGTTCGTAATCAAACAGTTTTCTCGACTCTCGTTTTTTCTTTCTTAATAGTTTTTGAAAACTATCTTTCTTCTAACCGGCGTTTATCAAACCAAGATTCTATCGCGAAGAGGAGCCATAGCTTCATATCATCATTGTAAAATGGTACACCTACATACGCAACTTTGAACACTGCGATGTTGTATGAATATATTTTCCTAATATAACGTATTTGATACCGATACGATACTTTCGGCGACGAAAGATCATCAACCACTAACTACCGGAGTTTAACTGGCGTTTGCCAATATTGCGAGAAAAGTTTGTGGTTAGGTTTGTCTATTATAACCTCAAAAATTTACCTTTACCAAATATTATTTACAGGATGTTTCCGCATTTTCCGATGATAATTTTGACGTCAAAGACTGGATTAATAAGACATTCAAATCGGCTGAAGCCCAGGAAAACAAAGATGTGAGCACATATCTTCGATTCCTTAAATGTTTCGTTATTTTCGAGATCCCTCAACATTCACACTGCATTTTACGCGCATAAACTACTTTGCTGCTGCATTTCATTAAAATTCGACGTCTTGTTGGAAAGTTATTCCCGCCTCATTGAGACTCTCAATAGCATTGACGCTTTTATAAAGTTTTAGAAATTAAAGTGAATACGAGACTGAGCGCTATGAAATAAAATTTATTCCATGACTAGGCATTTGTCTCATCGTTGGTCATGAAGCTGCAATTATACGTGCAGCAGGTTAACGGAGCTTTAGAAGAGACAAGTCAGTCAGTTTTATCAGGACTACCTCGTGTTTTAAGAGACACTCAAGTTCTACAGCAAGAGGCATCGCTTCTGAGGGAAAAAATGGTTACAGTAAAACAGGAGATAGCTAAAGTAAGTTGAAATATATATATCACGGATGTTGTATGCTTTTGTTTAAGATCTCAGGAGATTGATTAAATATCAACCTTAATTTTTACAGGTAGAAAAAGACACCGGACTATCGATGGTGACTCTGGAAAGAATTGACAGAATTAAAACAGATCTACAAACAGCTAAACAGGGTTTACACGAAGCTGATAACTGGACAGTACTTGCAAATGATGTTGAGGAGGTAGGCGGCGATCAGATTTTAATTTCAAATTCCTTTTCAGAATTGCGATTCAATACTATTTTTGCCCCATTTCACAGGTTTTTGAATCAGGTGATGTCGAAAAGATTGCAAACAAGTTGTTCAGTATGCAAAAATCTTTAACAATGTTAGCAAATGTTTTGGACTATGAAGATAAAAAACTACAACTTGAAGGATTGAAAAATCGACTGGAAGCTATGGCGAGCCCAAGATTAGTTCAAGCTTTTACTGCATCGAGCTTAGGTTTTGAATTAACTTTTATATAATACAAACGGAGGTGTTTACCAACTTGAACAATCTGGAAACCTCGGAGTTTATAGAAGGTTGTTAATCTGTCACATTTTCAGAGCAATCCAAGATGTACGTTAATATTTTTACCAAAATGGACAGACTGCCTCAACTCTTGAAATACTATCATAATTGTTTGAAAGTATCGTTGGGTCAGGAATGGAGAAAAACTATCGAAGATCAAATTGAGCAAGAAGAAACAGTCATTTGTTGGCTCAGAATATATTATGACAAATTATTATCGACTTGGTTGACGCAGGTAGGATTAGAGGAGTAAAAATCCAATTAAATATAGCATAACTCAAACATGATGAACTGAAAATGAAATCTCTTTCAGATAAAATGGTGCAATCAGGTTTTTCCGCATTCTTCAATTGACACTCTGATAGATGTGTATGCAGATTTGCTACGCAGTTTATCGCCGAATTTTATTGAATGTACAGAGGCGACATTGAAGCAAGAATCTAGCGACATACACTTGCCAACGTTAATACAATTGATGGAAAACGTGAGAGAATTTTCGGTGAATTTAAATGGAGCAATAGAAACATCGTCACAAGGAGAGGCAGTGAATGAAAATTCTCTGCTTGCATTAGCAGAATCAATTTATACGCCATACATTTCTTATGTTGGAAAATACAGCGTTTATGAAAAAGCTAAATTGGCTAGTGAACTAGAAAGTTTAGATTCTGTACGTGATGATCTCAGTGATACTATTAACTCGCTTTCTCTTAGTATCGCAAGAGCGATCGACAACGCAAACAATGCGAATGCCAGATGCAAAATCTTTACTTCAGGTTGTGGCTATCCTGGTCTATTAAAAGCACTTAATGTAAGAATGAGGTGTCATTGATTACAATCGTATTTCGTGGCTAAATCTACGCAACGAATTAATCCTTGAATATATTCCATTCCAGACTTATTTCAGTCAATATCTAGACACTTATAAAATTGGAATAAAACAATTAGAAAGGAGAAAGATCAAACAAGAAGATTGGAACTTGTTTCAAATGTGTTTGACGTTATTGCAGAGCATTGGTTGGTATTTTGTATCTCATTTTTTCATACACGAATTGATTTTTCCTTCTATCGTCGCTCAAGAAGCTCATCCATCGGTAGAAAGTAAAAGCACGTGTATTAAATATAAATATTAATAATTGCTTTATTTATTTTGTTATAGGCGAACTTTTGGGACATGTAGAACAGTTTGAAAAAGTATTAGTCGCAGATATTGTAGACGCAAATAATAAGCTGCAAAGTACAAACACGAGCATTTTCACTCGACATAAAGAATTGCTACTCGATAGTAATGGGAAAAAAGATTTCGATAATCTAATAACATCTCTTCAAAAAGGTAAAAACATTGAGTAGACTTCATTGCAATTTTTCTCATTTCAATGAATCACAAACTTCATAGAATTTGTTATAATTTCAAATTCTGATGGACCATTCTTCTCCAGAGGATAAAACTATCTTGGATTCTGTAATACAAATGATCCACAAGCTTTGCTCAGACTTACACAATACAACTTACGAAGTAATCTTTGCGCCGATATTCACGCAGTTATTACTGGTACAAAAGGCACCTGCGTGGTCATCCGAAGCAAATAGAATGGTAAATTTGAATTCTGATTTACCAGACTACAGCTTCGCACCTCAAGAATATATCACACAAGTTGGACAATATCTAATGACTTTGCCTCAGCATTTGGAGCCATTTTTACTGAGAGATAATCCGAGCCTAACACAAGCACTTAGAGCTGCAGATCCACAATATGCTCAAGGATCTAGTGAATCTGGTTTTACCGATATTCTCTTAGGCATTGTCGCAAAAGGGACTTGTACTATGTTTCAAGACCAAACTTTAGGTATTTGTGAGCTCAATACCGGTGCCTGTAAACAATTGGCTACAGACATTGGTAGGTATGATGTCAAAGTTTTACATTTTTACTTTTGTTTTGCTAAAATATTAAATATTTATTACTTTGGGTAATCAAATTATTTTCTTTCTTTATTCAGACTACCTGGGTAATATTTTGGAGGAATTGGGTCTCTCTTTGACTGAGCAATTGCAACAAATGGCTACATTGCTCAGACTAAACCCCGAAGATTATCAAAGTGGTAGTTCTGGCTGTAATGCAAGAGTTGTAGCCGCTATTAGACAAATGCGAAATATAACTTCTTCGGGTTAATTTTATCATTCTAATTTGGAAATAAACTATATATAGTAGGTATTTTTGTAAACAGGCTGAAATTTGCAATATCTACTTCATTGCATTCAATTAGATATACTGTATTATATATTGGCGGACTACTTGTATATAGAACATATTTATACTTCTGTAAATTTACTGTAAAATATATGAAATGTCTATCTTCAAATTGTCCCTGTTTTCAATTTTATTTAAGTAACTCACAACCGGTTTTAAAATCAATTTTCACTTCATTATAGAGTAGTTGACTCTGATGCTTTTGGACACTTTACTATTGAGATTCATTAATGGCTAAACATCAATGGAAAAAATTAATCAAATTAAATTAATTCAAGCTACGGGTGTCAATCACAAATACTACATCCACGTTATAATTGGATCAATCATAGATTTTTCGTAATTGTGAATAAACAAGTTCAAATACGTTGAAGACAATGATGGATAGAAATATGAACTAGAGCAATATTATATTACTGATCTGAATGTAACCGAAAGCAGAAAAAAATAATAGAAGTATAGGTAAGGGGGCAATGAAATGTGATGAAACTTTAGAGAACCGTACATGTATTAGAATTGACGACAAGATTTTTACAGTTAATCAGTGGTAAAAATGGCATCGAAATTGTCCTAGCTGTTTCATTCTACTAAAAAGCATAGATTTTTTGTTGTGGTCGATTGAAGATCAGCCAGTGAAGCTCATTTTATGAGCTGTGAAAAATCGGTGGAAACACGTGCTCGGTTGTGTGCATGGCCCCTACAGTTTGCTTGAGCGGCATGCATGATCAACAGCAGGCGAACGGCCCGTTCATAAAACGTGCATAACTGGCCTGAATCTTCAATGGACTATAACGAAGAATCTTCACATTTCGGAAAAAGTAGTAGACTTAATTTCGATCGTATTTTTAAAGGAAAATTACGTCGTCAATTCTAATGCTCCCTTCATATAGCGTGGATTTATGTTTTGTATTTTTGTTTTATTATTTAAATAATCATACGCATTATTGTTTATCAATTATTATAATAATTAGTTCCGTGAGAATGCGACATGTTAATTTATATAACTTAATCATTTATTGTAAATTTAATCTGCGTATTTATCCATAAGCATACCTATTCATCATCGATCATAACGCGCTAAAACAGCTTCATATAAATCACACGCAGAACAGTCACATCCCTTATACAACTGTACTTACAGGCAAAAATATTGAATATTTTTGTTTTTTCTTTGTAATAATCTGTATCATATATTGTATAAATAGCTGCATTAAACAGAATGAGATGGCAAAAAACATGTCGTTTTTTTCTGTTTTTTGTTTTTATTCTGTTTTCTTTGCTATTAAGCAAGCAGTTAGATCAGAGAAAAAGGATGTTCGTTTAATTTTCTTCCACGCATTTGTGAAAAAAAATCATGATATTAATGTCAATATCATTTTTATTTTATTTATCCATTTATTTTATAATAATAATTTTTATTTTCCTTGATCTCATTTTTCCCAGAGATTTTTATTATTCCAGCTTCACTGTTATTATTATTATTATTATTATCATTATTATTATTATCGTTCGTATTATCAATATTAATATTATACAATATATAGAAATTCAGCGGTGGGCAGAGGCGTGAAGAAAATTTTCAAATATTAGAAAAATATGATGAAAACGAGAAAAAAAAAATTAAATAAAAGAAAACTTAAGAAAGAATCGTTTTATAACAATGATTATTAATATAAATAGAATTGGAGTATAAGAAAATTCTCAGGTTTTTTTCCATTTTTGTACTACTAGTTTCAATTTTAATTAAATTTCACACCAATATTACCAGAATTACGTATTATAGGTAATTAAGTATATCAAATTTAATTGAAAACAAATTCAGACCTCCTCCTACTGCCACATGTGGTATGCACACAAGCCTTATTACATCATCCTACACCCAGTAGTATGTATACAATATATACCTATACAGTATATGTATAATTATTATTATAAACCTTAGCGAAAGAAAACGGACGAAAAAGAGAACAATTGATTAATAATTATCAACAACAACAAAAACTCGAATGCTTCTGCTTTATTTTTATTTTTTTTTTCGGCATATCCATTTCTATTTTCATTGGGTTGTTTTTTTCTTTCAATTTTTCCAACATATATTTCATTTTATTCCATAATATGTTTGTATATATATATTATACCTATACCTATATAATATATAGAAAATTATACTAACTACGTCAATATATACATAAAAAGGCAAATGTGAAATACCTGAATGATTTTTTTTTATTTTAATTTTTTTTTCAATTCTTTTATTAATGTTTTTATATTATAAAAATATGTTTTTCATTGTTTATGCTTTTTTCTGTTTTTTTTTTCAATTACGTTCATATAAATGTAATCGGTACTACATACACTTAATTATTATATTGTAGCAATATTTCACAGCTAATACATATATATATATATATGCATATACGTATATACGTATATATATATATATATATATATGTGTGCGTGAGTGTATATATAATTATATATTCACATACTGTGCTTTTCTTTCTTTCTGTTTTTTCTATTCTTTTTTCATTTTGTTTCGTTTTGTTGCCGTATTTAATCATTATACATAATATATATATATGTATATACCTATATATGGATACATAATATATCGTACATTTATTTAGTACTTAGTGAACGGACTTCAGTCTCGCCTGCCAATTAAAGCAAAATAAATTTTGCCCTATACTTTTTATTTCTTATCGTTTTTTTCATGTATATATATTAAAGAGAAAAACAATTACATATTAACGTTATTACATATTAATATTAGGTATGATTCCATTTCACATCGTTCATATAATATAATAGTACCTATTTAATCCAAGCAACACTTTCTCTTCAAGCATTTGCCTTTTATTAAACAACAACCATAATAATGTGTTTCATATTATAAATTGCATATACCTAGGTAATTCATAAATGCATATTATAAGTATACATAGTCTATATGCATTCAATGCAACTTTACATAATTTACTTTATGCCAATCTTCTTTTTCCAATTTTCTTCATTGTTTTTTTCCCCCAACTTACTTATGTATTTTTGAAAATCTCAAAATCACATGCATCACATTTCGTGAAAGTAATGAATGTAATGATTCGAATTCTTTGCTCTGTTTCTTTCTTCCCTAGCTCTCTGTTATTTTATGTATGCATTTCTCTTCAATAAATCATTTCGAGTTCGATGAAATAATCACGACTTCACCAAGTAGGTATAACATAATATTTTAAATATGTATACCATCCACAGACCTCATATTAAATCGCATCAAACTACAATAACCTTGCTTCAGAATTCATTGAATATTCAATTTATTTAATGATTCATTGATTTTTCTTCTGTAATTTCTATTCTATAGTTAAAACACAATCCAAACTGAATTTTTATCTTCGTATTTCGATGACGATCACTCATAGTATATCATCTTTGTTATAAGCAAAATATGGACGAAACTTCATGATGATAACACAAGTATGCCATTTTCCTTGCTTCACGTTATTATTATCTTTGTACCGAACATTGAAATAATCGAAGTTACATAAATTCTTCCGTCATTGATTTCATATTTACTCACGTTATACGTATACCTATACGTATGTAACTGTAATTCGATAAGTCGATAACGGCAATTTTTCTTTTTTTACCTCGCAAACAAAAGTGTGTGTACATGAACTCGAAGAAATAAGAAATAAGTAGAGAACAAAAAAAAAAATAAAACTATTCACATACTTTGCTATTTCTAAGATTTTTTCATACAATCATTACGAACCATGCATCTCTCGTCATCTTCTTTTTCATTCTGACTTAAGAGAGAAAATATTTGTATTGTTTTTCTTGTTTTCCTTGTTTTGCGTCTACTGTTTTTCTTCGAATTTGAATATTCGCTAACAATTGTTAAAGATCACTAGCCTAATGAAGAAGTCCGTGCACGTCAAGGGCGTCAAGTGGACTCAGGAGTAATAACAATTTATTCATTAACGATGGAATTTCCTGTACTTCGGCGATTCGTGACCGACATTTTTCGATTGTAACAAGATATTCATTTTTCCATCGAAAAGTATCAGTGAAACAATCAAAAAAACTGGAAATTCCGTCGATAATACACATTTTGCTGATATCCTTGAGAGCACTAGACGGACACAAATATCCATAACGAGCTCGTCTCTAAACTTCTTGAGTTAACCATCTCTGAATATCCAGTCTCTTTATTACAACATGCTCACAATGCAATTATTACTACTAGCTTTACCTTGTTGCTTTTGTCTCATAATAATACTCTGGCTGGCCCGTGTAGTTGATCGAACAATAATATAATTCTCTTACAACAGTATTCGTTGTTTCTGTTCTTGTTCTCGTGAATTTAGCGAGAAGTTAGTCTCACTGACGTGATGAACTTTGGGGGGATATATGTGTATACATACACCTATATGTTTACATAAATTATTCAAAAATGCACTTGATTTTATTTGATGATCATCATCATCATCGTTGGATGAAATTCTATAAAATATATACCTACATATAGTATAATATACTCCCCACCACGTAATATGATAAATTCTTTGTTCATATTACATTAACATAAGCCCAAACATTGTTAAAATTGTCACATGGGGTAAAATTGTTCGTTAGATTATTAATCACCGTTAAGAGTACACCCATAATCTTTTAATTATAAAAAATATTCTCATATTTTTTCTTGCTCTTGAACGAAAATTCACTCCTTGTGTTCTTGATCTTGTTTACTTTTCGGTTCTATAGCCGAAGTGTGCGGATGATGAGGATTCGTTTGATTCCTAGGTACCAGAAGCACGTTTCCATCAGCAGATTGTTGGAGACTGTATTCGTAAGGGTGGTATTGGTTGCCGTCTGGATCTCTCAGAGACTAAAAACAAACCAAATTTGAATTCCCATTAGAAAGGAGATTAATTGCAAAATAGAGTCTTCATTTTTCAAAGCTGAATTAACCATTGCAATACGAATTCCAAAATAATAGAAATTTGTTTGATTATTCACCTGAAAAACGTGTCGATATAATTGACTGAATTTATCCTTAACACGTTGTCTTTCTAGTAGCATAAAATCGCGCTCTCTAATAAGTCGCATTTTTCTGTCGCGCATTTCTTTCACCTGATCGGCAAGACTGACAATCTGATCAAGTTTACGCTTGCGACAATTTTGTGCTGCCACCTTGTTCTTTCCACGTCTTCTTATGTCACGTATCAAAGATAATTGCGCTTCGCTTAAGTCGTATTTACTCAAACGTTCGTTAAACTCATCCATTGGTAAATTAATTATATCGCTAACTGCGATCGGCACGCTCAACGCTCTTGCTCGTTTTTCGTCACGAGTTAGGTGCTCCTCTCCTTCGGATTTGCGAGCTGTAAAAGGAAACAGAAATTGGATAAGTCCGGAAATCATTCCTGCAATGAAAAATGCGGCAGTATTGAGGATTTGATTATTTCAATTCATGAAAACTACGAAAAATTTCAACCATTTCATCAAGGCATAATAATGTTACCTTTCTTATCACGAGACAATGGGCGGTGCATTGAACCGGAACTCTCGGCTGGCATGTGGTAAGTATGATTGTGATGAACATGTTCAAGGGCTGACCTTCCTGTGATGAGAAAAAGAATAGCAAACCATTTACTTTTTGTTATTGTTGATTTGGAGCGAATATGATACAATATAAGTTGAAAATTTCACTTGTTGAATAATTTCTCAACTATTCTAACTTTCATTTTTTTTCTGAAAGCTTACCAGAATGATGTCGAGTGAAATCTACGCTGCAACTGTATTTAATCTCAGGTTGAGGACCAGCTGCGCCTTCGATGGGTCCAGAATAAGCATTTCCAGGAGCTCCAGCTCCAACGCTTTGGCTATCATTGTATTCATATTTTATTGGAGTTGTTGGATGAGCTGTAGCTCCCAAAGACGAACCTGTTTGAGAAAGAACGAACCACAAAAATATGAATCATTAAATCAATTTTCTTCAATTCATGGTCAGCAAACGTTGAGAAAATGTGAGATATTCATAATTACCAGTTCCTTGTTCTTGGAAATATCTCTTTCCAAACATTTGGTGTTTTTTCTGAGCAACCGGAGGCATCGGACGTTCGGTTTGACATCTGGGTGACGCACTGTTCCTCCCACCCGCTGTATAGCTGTAGTCGTACGGCATGCGATATTTGCTGCAACAAACATCAAACCAAATCAAATAAAATGAAATACAACGCACTTTACAGTGAATTGGAATATCCTTGGAAATTAATTACCTCGCATAATCCATGGAGTAATGAGAATCTGCTTGAGTATGACTTGAGTTTGAACCAGTCTCCATCCATTCGCCATCGGATAATGACGGGACGCGTTCGCTTCCCATACTGCTAACAGCGCTGTCACTAGAAGCGTCCATCCTTTCGTCCGTTACTCCTGTAAGAGTTGTTACTCCAGGAGTAACAGTCACAGCACCTCCTGCTGATTGCACACCAGGCAATGCCGCTGCTCCGGTTGGTCCTGACGCATTGTTGCTGTTGTGGTCCAACATTCGCATTGTGTACATGCCTGCAACAGAAATAATAAAATATGATTAAATAAATGACTGAATTGATAGATTGATTGGGAAATCAAATCAATGATAAGTTATTTTATATTTTTCATACGTGAAGGATAAAGGAAATCCATTGATTCGCTATTAATTCATCGCTATTTGAGTTCGGTTTAATCAATTGAATACATTATTTATGAGAATGATAAAGTTTTTCCTCATTTTAGTGCATTATTCTGGAGGTCAGTAATTCGTCTGGGTCTTGAATCGCGTATTACGAAATTGACAAAATGTATTGCCATTACGTATGGTTTAATTACATCTAAGAAGCAATATTTCGGCGATGATTACAGCTTGTATTTTAGTAGTGTCTTAATGAGAATGGGAGGTGCTTTTTTTCATGAGGCTGAAGTTTATGACGTTAATGCAACAAAATGACTTTAACGTTATAAACATCAGCCCATTGTTTGTCCTAATCTTTGAGACTCTTGACAATGGAATTATACAGTATTATGGAAGTTATGCGAGAGATTTTTGTCGGAAATTTACGCATCATATATAACTCAACTATACAAGACGGTTAACATCTGCTGTGATTTGAAACTCCTTTCATTAATGGGTAAGTTTTGTTCTCTTTTTTTTTTCTTTCTCGGATCGATAACAACGTGACTCAGCTAGTATAATCGTGACGCTAAATATTAACTATACGTATAGTAGTACATACAAAAATTTAATTATAAGATACACGTCAAAATTATATTGATAATGCGCTGATTTTAGTTATAGGAAAATTTTGAATTCAATATATTTAGCTACGACAGAACTGCAGATGAATTTTTATTACTTATAAAAATGTCCGTACCGCATGAGCAAAATTGATATCCTTAAATGATTAATGTATATAAATTATAAACAATGGGGATTCTGCACGTATTATTTTTATTTCATATCTTGATAGTTTACGAAAAAACAATTAGGACATATTTTTCCGTTTTTCAATGAAAACAAAATTGAAGGCGATATAACGGATTAAAAATTCGTACGTTGTGACGTCACCCATGCTAAAGTATATACATATATATATGACAAAAGCGCTGAAATTCAATCACCTGTAACTTTTGTAATCATCATTTCTAACAGAAAAGAAAAACACGACCTAATTATTTTGAGTTACTCTACATTATACCCAGATAAAAATTAAACAAAAATTCGGTGCAAAATTCCAATTAGGATAGAATGATAGATTGGAAAGTTTGCCTAGCGAACGAAGCCAAGTAGATACATACTATGTCTGATGGATATATAGTACATACATTTTATCAAGTGTTCGAACAAACAAAAATAAGTCATTCATTTCATTGACGACGAGATTACATAATAGAGACCGAGATAATAACTCGGTTCTTAAAAATACTTAGTTAGACGATCGAAATAAAAAAATGGATGTAGGCAGATACGAATAATCTAATTGGACAAATAAAAACTTGTGAAATATAAGGAAAAATAATAAAATCAAATTAAATGAGATAAAATAAAGACAGAGACTGATAGGAGAGAATTTGATGAATGGATCTGTGATAAATGAAGCAATCGTGTACAAAAAGTGTATTCCGATGGAAATTAAGAACAAAAATCGGATAGAAATTATATTTGCCATGTTAGAAAATATAGCTCCAAAATCGTTACGAGTTTTTTTCTTGTTTGTTTCCTGCTGAATTGACTCATACCACTTCATTCCTCGGGTACTCAACCAAAGCCAACGTGACACGTGAACTCGTGTCTTTTACATTTATGTGTACGTGCGCTACCAACACGATTTGTCTATTCGCGTATAGATCGGTAGTATGTAGTACGAAGAGAGCTTGTAAAATGGTTGAAACCCTAATATTTACGCGATGAAATTTCGGGCAGTGTTTGCCGGTATTTTTTTTCGCCAAAACTATGAACTTATGTTAGCAAGAAGATCGTAGAAAATCGTTGCTCATGAAGAAATGAGAAAAAAATGGTAAAACACTGGGAACAATGTACCTGTTGCGGTGAATTATGAATACATAGTTTTGATAGATAAAAATGCTGAGATCTTATTACAATATGGCGATAAGAAAATTCCTGTTCAATGACGCGACCAAGTTTAAACGTAATGCTATAATTCTTGCGATCGCGACATCTGAATGACATCATCATTAAATAACGAGAATCACAACGAACTGAAGCAGGGTACGACGTGCATACTGATAATGAGAAAATTTCAAATCCAAAAAGAACTGATGAGTAGGTACACGGCAAAAACTAACGCAGTGGGGATACATATGTATCAGTACTTCTAACGCATTCATAGCTTTCTCGTAAGTATAAATATAGATGCTAAAAGAGAAGGAGACTGCAGATCGTGGTGAATCAGAACAACCGCGGTCTCTCTATCTTCTTTCCTTCCATTGGCCTCGCTTGGAAACTTGCTTTCAGCAAGCAACGATCCTGACCCATGAATCAGATATGAGATGACGCAGATCGAATACAGGTACGAAATATATTATCTTTCCAAATTCGTATTTGCATTTCTATTTAATTTAAATATCAATATGGACATAGATATAGCCGAACAATTTGGAAATTATGTGAAAAAAACAAAAAACCAAATTGGAATAAATCATTTTCATCGATTACGTCGAGGGTTTGGTTGATCGGAATTGATGAAAATCATAACGTATATGTTATGAGTGATACTGGTATCAACCAACGACTCATCGATATATCGCTGATACCCCGCGTTTTCATTAATCATTCGTATACACTTCGTGATAATCGCTTACAATGGAATGCGACTTTTGTTTATGAATTTTTTAAATTCATATTGACAAATTTCCAACTTCACAAAAAAACACTCTCGATTAGATTGTGCGTACCTTACCTAGTACATTGACGCGCGCAGCAACTCATCATGACTTTCAAAATGTAAAAACGATAGATAACAGCACGTTCGTGATATTCTTTGTCATTACTCCAGTCATAATCTATAATAAAACATTCGCGTAGAGGGACGACAGGCACTATTATCAACACCTTTCAGGTATTCATCATGCATACATTACATACATGGATATAATACTTCGTAAAGCTCAATTATTATAATGAACCAGAATTGATAAAGAATAAGAGGTGCCGCTTTGCGCGGGGAATAGGTAAACGTGGATGATCTTGTCTTCTTTCTTTCTTCTTCCTTTGACTAAGTATACATGAAATTTTGTGTTTCCATACTATATGAGATGTACCTACTATGTGGATAAACGATGACTCCCATAGTCGCCATTCACACTCTCGCTGTATAGAAACGGAGCACTACTAAAGCCTACTATTCGGTAGGTAGAAGACTTTTCACTTTATCTTCCTTCTTCTGTTGTCTTGTTCTGTTTCCTAGTCGCCGATGGTTTCGTCGGTTGTAGTTTTCGTATTTTGTATCTGTATGCGTCTTTGGCTTTGAATTCAGATGTACGTATGTACGTTCGCATACAAGCATACAGATATTCGTTAACAACACCAAATAGTCATCAGCCGAATATAATAAATGTACGAGTTTAATACATATAATGTGAATTCATTCGCAATGAACTCGAGCACCTAACGCGAGGGAGGGATACTAAAAGACTCAAGATAATTATTTCACCAGATACGTAAAACCCGCGCTATTGATTTTTATTCATTAATCAATTTATCGTTTTTCAATTTTTACTGACCACCATTCGATGCTTTATCATGAAATTTACTGTGGCTAAATCTCGAGTATCTTGGCCGTGTAGTAGATGCTGTAATGTGTGTACCGATGCATATTTCCCGATAATAGATTAAGAGCCGTTTTTATTTCGTTAAATAAACTAGACGTTGTTTTCGTCTCCAGTTTGTTTATCACGTTAATTTTCTTCAGCAGTTTTACTTATGCGGATTGTTATTCCGCGTTTTTTTCTATTTTTATTTTTATGTCTTCAGTTCTATCTCTCTCCTTTTCCTTCTTTTCTTTGATTTAAAAATCAATCTTTATCTCTGTATGATGAATATATTTTTTTCCCAACGATCAGCTATATATAGTTACTGACTCAAGCTGCAAGCCTCTTCGAATAATGAATTCCGTAAACTTTTCGACGTGGCATAATTGTTTTTTAATCACGAGTTTTTTTTTATTTTTTTTTATTTATTTGACTGTATGTACTTATAGCGGCGCTTCTTCAATTCTCATTCAAGTGAGGAATTACATCGGAATAACTGCACGCATTCACGTGCGGAACTTTGTCAATTATAATTCACCAACGTCGGCTTTTACGATAAATTCCAGCTCTCCAGCAGCCCGAACATTCACTTCTTCCTTTTTCCCTTTTCTTTCCCGTTGTTTCTTCCTTTTCTTTCTTTTCTTCTCCCTCAGTCGTAATATTTGATTATTTCAAGAACGATCCGAGAATAACCTCATCCGATCGAGGTACGTAGATACGTACGTCTATACACAGTGGCGAAGAATAGAATAAACTCCGCACTAGCACACCGCCGGTGTGAAATTCGGAATAAAAAAAACACGCACACAGAAAGAAGAAAAAAAAAACGAGTACATTCAATTTTGAATACAAGAAATCGGTTCATCAACGACGCCAATTTCTCAAACGGATACAATACAAATTGGGTTTATACGGTTGAAAAAATCAATTGTTCCATTTACGTAATATCCGTGTTTAAATTAATGTATATGCACTTGCTTCAATAGTAATAAGTAGAACCGCGCGAACTTGACGAGCTCACCGCGTAATGATCAAAGACCTCGTACAAGTATAGAGTATGACTTTTGCTGCCGGGTCAGAATATCCATTTTTTTTTACTACCGCTGATTCTCTGCTGCTGCTCCTCTACGGTCACGCGCCCGATAACGTTCTCGTTAACTGATATACCGTGATAGGAAATAATACACGCGTGTACGTACGCGAGTGTATACATACACACGTACATACGCTACAAATATACCTACACAAAGAAACGGAGCAGGAGGAAAGAAATAATAAACTGATAAGACGGAGCACGTTCTGCGTCACAAACTTGCCGCACCCACAAGGAGCTGGTGGACGAGGAGCAATGTAATCATTTCTTGGTTAAGGCCTGACATAGCGCGACCATCATATATTTAATCACTCGCATACAATCGGTGGTAGAGTAGTGAATTTTGTCTTTAATCACCCAGAACCTTCATGCATAATTTGCACCTACAGTTTTCAATTAAAAACCTGCATAGTCTTCTTTTATTTTATATGTAATAGAATCACGGATCGAAGGAGGTCTTTCTTATTCCTGTATCGCACAAATTGGGGGGGGGGGGGGGGGGGGGGGGGAAACGACAAAAAATAAATTTTGCTCGCGATCTATTTATTCAACGAATATCCGCGTAATCTCTATACCCTACCACCGTCCTCTCCATGCTTACGTAATGAATACATCGCCCGCGTTTGCTCGTGAACTGACTAACTAACTGACTGACTGACTGACTGACTGACTTGGCTGGTCGTGCCTAGCTCGCAACTTGCGGTGAATCGTCACTCCACGCGCTTGCTTGCTTGGCTTTGGCTAATTTACTTATTATCTTTCCTTTTTCTTCACTACATACTTGTGCTGCAGCCATCGCGTCTTATTATAGCCAGTAGCGAACAACGAGAAGCGGCAGCAGCAACTCGATCGAGCGTTGCGATTCGACGGTCATGAATAGAGCGCAGAGAGTCCAGAATAGAGTGGAGTGGACTGGGGCCTAAAATTCACGGTTCTTTTTTCGTTTTTCTTTCTCTCATATCTACTCGCCATTTATTAACCTTGATATAATACCGTTGCGTTGGCTAGACTCGAAAAATGCTTCTTGCACGTTGTTGAATTATAAGTATGCCCCCCCCCCCCTCCCACCTACCGCCCGTGACCGCACACAACACACGCGCGCACATCGATTTTTAAGCATCACTTTTACAGAAACGTGATTATGATAATCGACCAAGAATTTTTGAATCATTTTTACTCATTCATTTTCTAGATCTGAATATAGGGCCGATAATTACAAAATATCAGGGCGTTAATTATTTCCGTGCAATATTATACCAGTCATAACGTACGTTCGCGTCAAAATTTCATCGGTCATCGATGTGATTCATGAGGAAAAAAGTCAGATTATTATACACATACATCAAATATAAATCCACTGCAGACAATTGAAACGAGTTTTCTCTCATTTCCTGATTCTGAACCAACAGGTTTCTTCGATGTGATCATTACATACGGATTGGATAAACGTCCTGAAGATTTATCACCAAAATACATCATCCGCATCATCGTTATGTACGATAATATAAAATACACCATAAAAGCTGATCGTAATAATTCACGATTACCAAATTGAGCAGATAGATGCTGATAAAAATTATTTAGGCCATGGGTCTTCTTCTTCTCTATGCAGAAAATTAAGAGAGATAAAATAAAAATGAAACGAGGTTAAACGCAGATTCATAATACATGTATGTATTACTTTACATACGATTCTGCAAAGTTATGAGTTGTTTTATAAGTATAGACCGCAAACTCGGGCATATAATCTCGACGCGTACGTAAGTCTTGTAAATCAATTTTTCGGTAATAATAATACAGGCAAGGGCTCGAATAATCACCGAGATATACATGTTACATTGATGTCACTTTCATTTTTTAACCTTGTATAGTATAATAATTCGTAGGTATGTACATACATACATACCTTACATGTATACTATCTATAAATTAATTTACCTTACATATTATACCTGAGTAGTATAATGCCATTTATCCGATCTTTGAATATACAACATTTTATAGAATTATTACGAGTATCATTAGATATAGCAGTAGATATACGTATACCGCATGCCGTTTCGTGTATCAAACTGTTTAAACTTATGTACCGGGGTCCGCGTTTTATCTTATCTTCATGTACTACTATTATGGCAACGTATCAAACAAAAGCATAATCAAATATCGTTTACTTATTTTAAGACACCAGTTGCAGAATGAACTCGATTTCAAAAAGTAAAGGTGAAAAAATAAAAATCAAAAAATTCGTACGATTTGCAAATCTCCCCCCCCCCCCCCCCCCCCCCGCTCCTCCCCCGCCGTCGATTTATCATCACCATTGATTTTTCGTTTCTTAACAATTATTCATGCCACTATAATTTATGAAAACTAATTTTTTTTCTTCAAATTCTACAGCGCTGAGTAAATTGAGCAAATCGGAAACAAATTTCGGAAATTTTATTAAACAACAAAAAAAAGGGGGGGGGGGGGGGGGGGACACCACCAACACCGTTACGTTCGCCGGAAGGATTTGGCTGAAGATAGTTTGAAATTAACGTAGAATTAGTCGATTTGACAGACGTGGTATCAGACGTAATGAAATGTTATTGTTTCTCTACATTACACGTTTGAAAATGAATTTGTTATTTCACGCCAAAGATTATGAAGGTATAAATGTTATCTATAATACTTTGTGCTATATTATTCGTTCAATTCAATTCAACGGTATTTTATATAGGTATGTACATCGTCTACTATACCGCCTATATCGAATCAGATGCGGTGTATAAATCAAATCAGATTAGGAATGTTAAAAAAATAACAAAATCGCTGGGAGATTGTATCTAGGAAATTTCAGAGTTATACATACCTAATATACCTATATCTATATTCTACACATACATATATTGCTCTTAGATACAGCTTCACAATAAGAAGTAAGATCTTTGAGTATTCGTCTCGTGATTTGTGACGCTGCACCGTTTATTTTTATTTATTATTATTATTATTATTATTATTATTATTATTATTATTATTGTTTTTTTTCTCTTTACATTACCGAAATCTTTTTATCGGCGTTGGTTATAAACTAAATATAAACGTGACTTAGCAACACGTAACCGCGCCCACGCATGAAACGTGTTTCTGGAATTCTGGGTAGTATACAAGGTGACCGCTAATTAAGGCCGAGATTTTTAACGGGGTATTATTTGTTAAAAACGGGATGAAAATTCCCTCGTCAATACTTCCCTGAAATGGATAGATTTTCCGTTACGGTCGATGGAATATTAGCCAATGACACGCGTTCTATGAACTGGGGCTCGTCGATGGGTGGAATACGAGCAAAGAAACACAAAGGGGACACAACCGAGCACCGCGACACGCTGACGCTACTTCCGTGTATAGAACATGCGCCTGATTGACCAATCTTTGATGGACAATAAGAAACAGTTTACGCATTTTGCAAAACAACTGATGAGGGACTTTCGATCCCGTTCTTAACGAAGAATGCACATGAAAAATCTCAGCGTCATCTCCGGAGTCACCCTGTGTATCGGAAGTGTAGGAGAGGGTCGACCGATCGCGCACACCGTTTGCATCGGTATTTCCGTATGTATGTATGTATGTATGAATGTATGTGCAACATAGCTATCACATGGCATATGCCGATAACGATTATTTCATATTATATTATATCGAAATCATTTCATCGCACGATAAGAGGGATACAAAAAATGTAAAGAAAATATCTAACCAACACGACCCGGTACAGTTACATCCGATACATCTCATTTGAAATTATTACCTCACCTGTAATACGTTTATATACGAGATATCGATTATCTGTATAGACAGGAATATATATCTACATTTTGGATACAATGCAGTGTGTACGGATTGAATTTTCATTTAAATATGCCTACATCCACCGCAGCAGTTATTATTGCGGGAAAACAAAAAATGTCAAATGTTTCGAAAAATTTCCACTCTACAATGTATTATTTTTTCTGATAAATAATACGATGAAAATAATTCTCTTGATTTATCATTATAATAGTATAGCACGTATATTCAAAGAAACGCGTGCCTCCGAGCACGTATACAATAATATAGATAAACCATCTATTCATCGAATGAAAGAGTTCATAAATGAAACTTCGGCCATTGTCATATAATCTGCCTACACTCGTTTCACGCTTCAGACAACTTAAATAGAAAATAATCAGTGATTTACGGTAGATATATAATTGATATATTCACCATTTGTAATTTATATATAGTATTACAGATCCGGACGGTATATAGATATATGGCGGGTTGATTGTATGTACATACATTTCTTGATTAATCATCGAATACATACACAATTTATACTATAACATACTTTTACAAAGGGTAAATAAAAAACCCCCCTATGTTTGACCGACCTGGTCTAGAAGCCAATTAATAAACACAAGACTGTAAAATTGATAAATGAAATAGACAAATTGTAAACGGTTACTAACAAACCGTCTGTTTTCATAACAGTCTTGTTCAAGACATTAAAGAGATCACTCTGATTAACTCAATTATCACCAATTTTTTTGAGCCTTTTGATTTGTGCTCTTGTAGTCACTTTATTTCCCTCGGGAACTCACGACTTCTTTTTAATTGAATATAGATTCGCAACAATACAAGAGAGATGCCTACTATCGATTCTCAAAATGGATGATACATAATTTGTTATACATCTATACTTATGCGAAGAGATACTGTAGGCATACAATAATTTCACACTCGTGTCAGTATTGAAAACCGGTGAAAATTAGCAAACGAAGAAGAAAGAGAGAAAGAATAAGACAAGAATAAAGAAAACAATAAATTACGCGTGAAAGATGGATTCCGGATAAATCATGGAACGGTATGTAACACTGCAATGATGTAACGCGGTTTTACGGATGGATACCAAGCATGTATGTATGTATGCATGTATGTATGTATGTATGCGTGTGTACACAGCGATGTCTAATTCATGTAGATAACACTGGTAGTGGTAATTCTTTAGAGAAATGAACGAAACGAATCTAACAACACCTGCACCTACTCAATTGCAGTACTAAATTATAGTAATAATAATGATAATAAGTAAGATGCAAACACCGGTAACCTCATTTACGTCTGGGTGTGTATACAGTCCTGTGGCATATTACAGCGATAAATAAATATTTGAATAAATCCGAATGAATATATTACTATATACAGGAGACGAGAAAAATCCTCAGTCTGTTAACAGTGGCAGCGTTGATGCGATACCTGCAGTACATTGACGAAAATATATACGTATACATGCGAAGGAAAGGGGAGAAAAAGGAAGCAGCAAGATCATACCTCAGAGGTATGACATTACTGTGGCATGTGCATTGTGCAACAAGAGAAGAAAGTGGAGAAGATACAGAAGAAGAGAGTAAAAAGATCAAATAAAACAAATAATAATTTACTACTCTGTATGTAATATACGTGTAGAAGTACGTAACCGCCACTTGGGCCGCGCGGTCGGAGATGACGCGTGTTTGCAACTGCAAATGTAACAAATTGTGCTTGTTTGGCATTTTCACTCAACAATGAGATTAACTAAGCCGAAGTCGCAACACTGTGATATCTAGGTACTCGGTAATTGTTCAACAGTTGAAAAAAGAACAGTCGCAAAGGATGAGCATTGAGAAGGTATATACTATACATATACTAAAGCTCCACGAGACAAAAAGAGACGCGGTCGATTCTAGATATACATTTAGACCACAGGCGGATTATAATTATAGATAGATAGATATATCTGTGATATGATAAAAGACAATAGTCAGCATGGGCAATGCGCGTTTTTTATCGTATTATTTCGGAGAATATTAGAAATCTATAGGCTACACAACGGATGTCAATGAATGCATGTATACGTATGAATGTATGCATGTGTGTACGTACCTATGTGATAAGAGCGTATATATGTATATCGTATGGGTATATGTTATCAGGCTGAAGTTTACCACAGCTCGACCGCAGCTACAACGTTGACGAAACAAAATCACGAAGAATAATATCGGTTGAAATTTTTCAAAGAATATTTTAATCTCTCGCGGTACGTCGAATGCCGATGCCGGATTCCCAAAATCTGCCAAGAAATAAATGAAGATTCTTCGTTACCGACAAATTTTCAGCCGATATTATTCTCCGGCATTTCTGTTGACGAATTTTGGCCTCGACGTAAATATACTATAAGTTATCTGATGATTTTGTCAAGCAAGTTCAACGCCTCTTTTCTCCCAGTATTCAAGTTAGACTTATTGCCAGAGTCGTTCAAATTACCTGAACGATTCCTCGCCCAAACCGAATACAATAATTCACTTCTGAACACAAACGCGATACTTAGGTACACACCTATTCCGATATATACCTACATAGGTGGTATGTGAGTATTGTAGTACGTATTACCTGACATTCTGTACTGCTGCTACTGCAGTGAGCTATTGGGATACACGCTTCAAATAATAATTGTTATTCCTTTTTCACCTGCGTACATACGTAGTGCATACATCCATATATCCCTACATACATACATATTATTACGTAATTATTAATGCGAAGAAAATAAAAATATATCACATGCATGCATGCATAGACCGACCGATCGACATAATATGACTAAACGGGGATAGGACAGGTAAATATATTATATATGTATGCATATGTAGGCATATATTCACCGTATACGGGGCTCATACCACATCATGAACAATTCTACACATCGCTACGTCATCATAACTACATCTCCAAAGATGCTTGGCTGGTATGCCGTAGCGTCTGTGAAGCCCGTAATAAGGCACCTTCATTCTCGTCAACAAAAGGGAACGAAATCAACAGAGAGAGGGAGAGAGAAAAAGGAGACAACACGAAAGAGCCGAACAAAAGATCTGATTGTTTATCACCGTACGCGACTCGAACTTTGTATGAATGTAATAAATAATTCTCATAGGTATGCTATACCTACTCACAAATTTTTCATACCTTTCCTATTTGACCGGCCATTTTTATTCAGCATAACTATTTCCAATATATTGACCTGCTTTTGTAGTCAGATATAATAGAGGGAAAGACAAAGATAGTTTCCGACCGCTTGAAAAACACGACTATCAATCGACCACATGTATCAAATTATGTGAAAACAAAGAAATGGTCAGGAATTTTGGGGTGCAGAGGTCAGAAACTGGTGCCTCTGCCCTTACTCTAATATTAAGGTGTGTACGAATGCGAAAGGAATACATAAGCCCGTGCAACGATCATCGGCAGAATCCTATGCCAATATGAATAAACGAGCGTGGATAACCGAATATTACAGTTCTGACGCTTGTTTCATCGATAATAAGAATGGCCGGAGAGTGAACATGTTTTTTTTTTATTGATTTTCGAAAAACTGAAGGAACCTCCATGTAGAGGATGAAAATTTCAATCAATTCCATTCGTTATTCTGATTACGAAACGAAAAACGAAGAACTAAATAGAATTGGGCGATTTCACAATCGGTCGATAAAGAAGGACTGTCGGGTCGCCCTAAAGCTTGGAACGAAAGAACTTCGCTAAAATGAATGAATAAATGAATAAGAAGATGAAAACGTTCATCGTTAAATTCCGGAGAGGGCCGGGAGGGCGAGTATTACATGGAACCGAATGCAGAAACTAGTGACTCACATATATCGGGCGAACAGCGAAAGACGTTCTACAGATGCCTCCGAGGCACTTGAGAAAAGTTTTGAGTCACACGAGGCACCTGATTCAATTCATGATTATTTGGAATTGATTACACATACGCATACGTCTACCTTTCGATACGGGCATAATATCTCATATACGTATAGAAGAAAATCCTTCTTGCTGATAAATAGGGAAGTTCATGATTTATATATACCTATATGTGTATATATATATATATATATATATATATATATATACGTATAAGCATTGATGAGTTTCCGATTAACGTTGATACAATACACACCGACATACAATATCCTTGCGGAATAAAAATCGTACGATCGTAAAGAATCGAGTTACAGCAAGTGATGATCGTGTCTAACTTCATTTATGAATTAACGATTATGGCCGCCCCCCCCCCCCCCCCCCCCCCACCGCTGATATAGAATTGCGTGCGGAGTGTTTTTTTCTTTCTCACGCACTATATGTGCACTTTTTCTTCTATTTGGAACCTTTTCCTCTACCTTTTTTTGCTTTGCGTGTGTTCCCCTCTTCTTTGCTATTTTTTTTTTACTTTCAGCCGCGGACATTTCGTCTTCGTGAAAAAAAGGGTGCTGACACATCATCGCGGTTGTGTACGTATCGTAACGATTCGTAGACAAATTCTTGAATCGTATGATGTGCGTGACGCAATTTTATATTGTCACCGGAGTATATCGAAGTTCCTGGTTACGCGGGTGTCCGGTTTTGCGATATATAAACTAATATGATGACTGTAACTAACTACACGCGTGCTAAGAAGAATAATTATGAATTAAAATCACAATTGACGGCGTACCTGCGTCCTTCATCCGGTTATGAATCATTTTTCGCAATCTTGGTAAAACACATGTCCGAAACTTTAACATCGTAAATGAGGTTGATTTTTCATCAAATATTCGATTCATTACCAACGAGCACTGCACATATTATACAATCATCTTTTGAGTTCACCTCGTGATCTCGCAATTCGCAATGGTAGTTATATCGATAAGAAATTAGCAAAACTTCGCATACCCGTTGAGCGAATACATTCGTGTAAGTAAGTATGTCTGTATATACATACAATGTTCATATGCCACATATCATTCTGCGATATCAGAACATTCAGATATACAGATAAGCACGAAGAATACGATTACAAATACTAATTGTTAAATTAGATCTTACCATTTATCCGATTGAAGGCCGTGGAAATATCCAATCCCATTCTTATTCGATCACATAAACGTGTGCGTGTGGTATATGTGGGGCGTATGAGAAGATTACTGGCTTTTCGAAGAATCTTCGTGTCTTATTGATTTTACTATTTTTTGTCAGATGATTTTGACCAATTAAAGAACGCGAGGAGTTGATCACGGTTCATTTTTATTGCGGTAGAGATTATTGAATATTCTGTAAAATCACTCGATGGCTTATTTTATATAATTTATAGCTGCATATATACCTGCCAATGGTCATTGTTCGTCTGTTTGAATAACACTGAAAAACATCGTTCACTCGCGTTTTTCCACGATAGCGAATGATCTGTGCGTCTGCATGCAGGCTGATTTTATGTTTGATAAATTGTTGTTAAAAATATGTCTTCTGTATTATATCTTCTGCATTCTAAATTTGAATTTGGAAAAAAACATATCGCTGTATACAATACTCATCAGTTCCATTTCCATTGATTGTATAGAATACAATAATCAGTGTACCGAATTCGTGATGAGATAATAAATAGTTTATCACTACGCGGTTAGCAATGATGTTTCGAACTAAATGATCAGTATACATACATATGTATTGTATGTGCATATCTATAGGTACGCAGCATGTACTACATAATTAGAAATGAGTTTCGAATGATTTCATTTATACGTGTTCTACCTTCAACGTACCTAAAAATCGATTGCAAAACGAGTTCACGCATATCAGTATTGCGTATTAAATAAAATAAATGTTTACAGAAGAACAGCTTGCGTGCTCAAGGAATCCGGCTCAATTTTTCGGTTATAACTACATAAAGATGAATAGCATGAGAAATTGTACTTTTGGGTACCCCAATTATATATTTACGCTAAGTAGCAGGTATGTATAGGTACTCAGCTATAAATGCATATATAAGTAGCTGCAGGTATAAATTTGTCGCTAATGCGATTGCAGCTTACAATATCGGCACGTGCAAAAACTCTGTTCATATGCCGTACCTACCAGAACAATAAACGTGGATAGGTACATACCTCTTCCTAACTAATCGGCGGTAGATGTATGACTGTGTATATCAAGTATCTCTAACTCTGCGACCGAAATATTAATGTTACTCGAAGATCGGAGATCGTTTGAAAGAGATAAAAGAATACGAATAAGTGTATAGGATGAAGAAAAACATTTATTTCTCGGTCATTTTTTCGTCTCGGACAACAAATTTCGGCAAAAAATTGCTCAAGCATGTTTTGTTTCGCAACGTTTAGCCGGCGAGATTGACGCGGTTCGTATTATTCTTCGTTTTTTTCTCTTCCTTCAGCCAAAATATGTGTTGCCTATCTGAAATCAGAAGTTACTCGCGATAACACGGAAATAGGCGAAACCGGAAGTGAACTTTTATCAGAATTATTTTCAAGTTTCGTGGGAAACTTTCTTCC
This sequence comes from Phymatocera aterrima, assembly GCA_963170745.1. NCBI lineage: Eukaryota > Metazoa > Arthropoda > Insecta > Hymenoptera > Tenthredinidae > Phymatocera > Phymatocera aterrima. The sequence continues at coordinate 19,735,023 of OY720660.1, forward strand.
GTATCTCTTTTAATTTTCGGGATATCCGCTAGGGGCGATTAAAAAAGACCACCCCATATATACCTAGCTGCCTACCTACCCAATACACATGTCAGGCACATTTGCTGTTCTTTTGATTTTTGTAGCGCACAGTGTGTATATGCGACCTATAGGTATATATACGTGCATATATATACCTATTTATCAAGATTTTTGTATTATACTATCGGAAAGCTATTCTGTCCATGATATAATCGGACAAAAGCTGATATTAATACATACCCGCGGCAGCGAAATAAAAATGAAAATATAGAGATGAAAATAGAATCATAATCTCGAAATATCGCGGTTCATCTAGCGCGCGGGTTCTTGATAACAATCGAGCAAAAATTTACAACGAAGTGATACAGGTAAGAAAATATGTTAACAAAGTTTTCCATTGCCCAAAACGAGAAGAAACAAATAGTGATAAAATGAATGAAGGTTTTGTCCACTACGACGACTATGAATAATGCGAATATGTGATAATGATCGCCGTAACGAAAATTGTGCAGCACTGGGTATTACCTTGTTTTGATAATGCAGTGTCAACATTATACTGCTTCGTGTTCTTATCGATAAGGTAAGAATATGTGACTGCGTTACGTTATAGATAATGCGGGACAGCAGCATGACGAGTGGAAAGAATTTACTCTCGCGGAATTCACATAATATACTACGTGCGGGGGCGTAAGGCGTTATATTATAATTAATTCTAGTGCATACATACGAATCGAAATTTTGTACTTTTTTCCATTTTCATATGCGTATTTTATGAATTTATCATTTGTACCAAGTCATAGTGTGCCAGGGAGCGAAAAAAATCACGATAATAATAATAATAGTAGTATTAATACTAGTAAATATAATAATCAGTGTAGGCACATATGTTCTCAAAATTTCATGAAAATCGATCGTGTCCATTGCGGACTAAATCTTGATTGTAGACTATTATCGTGAGAAACATGTATTTCGGGTCGCTGAAAAATTGGCCAAAAAATTTTTTCTTCAATTTCAAATTATTTGCAAGATTTTTCATCCAACGAATTTTTTCGTGGGACTGACAGATGTTGAGATCTAAATTTAGTGCAAGAATTAGTCAACTTCTTGGTAAAGAAAAAAAACCGAAATAATTCAGGAGTTCGCTTTTCGACGCCCTCAACATTATCCTAATTCTAGAGCAAAATTAAAGGTGGCGAGGGTCGGCGGCAGGTCGAGCTGGCATGAAATGCCCCGTGTACATGTAGATGATGTAGATATACTCTATGTACAGTATATAATACAAAATGCACGTGATTTCGTTTTTTTTTTACTTCGTACAATATGCAAGGGTCACGTGTTCTGTTCGTATAGCACAATGCATTAGCCAACTATATTGTAACACGTGAAGAAGTCGACGACGAGTTTTAGCCTGTTTATTGTCGAGATAAAAACATTTTACGATGAAATAATCTCCAGTATAATACACCCAACTGTGGATAGATATATGCAGAGTGAGTATGCACATGCGTACTCCATAGTATCCATACATATACATGCATGATCCAGTTATATTTTCCTACTCTTCAACGTATGTATGTAGGCATGCAATGTACTAACAATGCGAATGAAAAAATTGAAAAACCTTCTACCTGCAGTTTTATTCATTTGTTTATGGAAATATTGTAATAAATTTGTGAAATATGACGATTTAGGATACCTATTTATAAATAGAATAGAGTAAAATATCTAGATATACAGGGAGGCGGACGTCCGAATACACGTATCATACGTGATACAAGAAATGAATCATTGCCCAAGTATCTATACACTAGGTGTTGTGCGCATGATAAACCAATGGGATCTAGATTCTCGAATGAAATGCTGAATTATCGAGCACTAGGAAGTGTGTATGTAACACACGCGCGCACACGCACATATATATATATATATATCATTTTCGACCGATCCCGTAAAAGGCGATTGCGGTGTGTTTTACAGTAGACACGTACATATATACATACACAGACGGATAAGAAAAAAAAGAAAACAGAAAAAACCAACGGTAGGTTGCGAATCAGCGCAAAGTCCATTGACCGTGTTTCCATGCAGTGAGTGAGATTAATCCCGGTCGATTTACACTGTTGAATACATCATTCGTGGCATCGAGGTAAAGGTACACATACCTCTAGAGCTATAGAAGAATGACAAATGAAACGGACCGTGAATGAGATGATCTACTGCAGAGCATAAAGGAAAAAAACACACTTGTGAATCGAAACCCGATACGTTAGTTCCTCACAGAGTTTTCGTAAATATCATAGACGATAACGTAGATGAAACGAACGCTAAAACATTCTCCCCTAAATATGGTAAGTATTACACACTACTATGTTATGAAGGGATTTTCGCTCCAGGATTTCCTTTCGTGCATACATATATGTATGAATATATATTCATATATCCATGTATTATAATAACTCATGTCAACTTGAGTGAGGGAAGTACCTACTCAGGGAGTTCTGGCTAGTGTCTAGATATGTACTTGAAAAGAATACAAAGGTTCCTGAGAAATTCTGGTTATTTGAGTAACAAAACTATAAAAGGGACTTTAGTATGGAATAGAGAGAAAACAAAACAGAGAAAAAAAATTTTCAGCAGAGAAGAATTGTCAGAAACAGATGTGGAGGAGGCCGGAGTTGGACTCGCCTCCGTCGTTTCGCTGTACGAAAGTATATCCCTTTCGAACAATAACCATAAATTCATAAAACCAAATTTTTTCCTTTATATTTGGGTGCGTATTCATTCTCGTGGTATGTTTCCGTTTGCTCGCGTAGTATGTCAGAATTGTCTGCGTTAAAATTTCCTTTATGGATACCGGACAACCCCGGCAATAAAACGAGGGATTTACGAAAACGGGAAGATCGGTACACTGGATATGGCATGGACATACAATCGACGGAAAATTTTTTGTCCATACGTCATTGCAGCAGTTGTAAAACAGCAAAAATAGCAGATGCCTAAAGTGCATTCGCGGTGAGCGTGCAGCGAGCGAAAATTATAACTTGCCGCGCCGCTCGCCCGGCGTCGACCTCGTGCAATCATTTGTCATTCAAATGTAAAGAAAACAACGTCGTCTACTGTCTCTACTTTGCTACACACTTAATTCGGATGATTCACCGAATCTCTGTTGCGGTGGGTTTTTTCTGTTTTTCTCTTCTTCCCTAGCTTCCCTAGCTTCCGATATGAGCAACAAAGATTTCAAACCGAAGTATATATATTTATAGTCTATCTTCGTGTACGCATAAAAGAAGACCTGGCTACAAGAATAAATTAAAGATGTGTCTGAGAACCGGCTGATACACAAAAAAGACGGGAGTTGAAAACAAAAAAACAGTGAAGAACTTGCTGATATTTTAGCCAACTAAGAAATGATGGCCAGCTGTACCATCTGTTGGGAGAATTTAGTGCGATATGATACTAGTATATACCTGCACCATATAATATCAGTACATACAGGCATGATAGACACATATTGCCCGTTTTATATTTATTCAACAAGTAAAATGAAATAATATGTTTAGAGAGATATGTTATGTTTTTTGTCATCAATTACATCATTTCGCCATATTTGCACAGATGTGAGAATCGTTATACTGTTGAAAGAATTGTGAGTTATTACAAAGTCAATAGTTACCATCCGCACTTTACTTGTTGCGAAAAACATTTTTTTAATCGCCTCAGCTAGAGTTCGCATATGTTTAGATTGTCGAATTTTAGAAATATTCCTTTGCTATGTTCACTTATTTATTGATTTTCTCTAATATTACCGAAAAATGATACGATTTTTTCACTACTGTTTTTTGTTTCGTGTGCTTTTTCGTTTTGTTTCAATCTAGTAAGGGATTGTTTGATCACATAACAATCATCCTTTCATAATCAAGCAAGAGACAAAGAAAAATACAAGAATTATTACAATTCATGAAATAATTGAAAAACGCGAGTATAAAAAAACATGGTGGTACAACATACTGCACTATTTTGAGAACTCGAGATTGTGATAATGATCGGCTGAACGGGACATTGCAAAGTCTTAGAATAAAACCGGCGCTCACTATCTAGTACCTACTTCACGAGGCAACGAGCGATGGTACTGCAGAATACTCGCCCGCGTCGTGTGTCATTTGGCCATCCACAAGTCGCGAGTGTGCGTAAAATACTGAATAATGTTTCACGTTTGAGGCGAGTTTGAGACTTCCAGTATGGAGTACTGTATGTATACTACTCCTCGCTCGACAAAATACATATACCTATACGTATAAGTGTTAAAAGTTTTTAAGCAACCGCTGGCGGTGCCGAGCAATCTGTAGACGTGGATCTTGAGAAATAATTGTTTCGTTCCAATAAGAAACTTGATACTATATTCAAACACGACCCTATATAAATACGATTGATAGGAGTAAGTATACCAGCCGCTACTCTATCGACTCTATACCTGCGATGTGCACGAAGCTATAATGTTTCGAATGAAATTATGTAATTCTTTAACATACTTCGTTAACTCAAGTTTTATCAGATTTGAAAACAAAAAATTCCGGGCACTCTATGATTTTCGAAATAATTGTATTATTTTTTCGTTCAATGCTTCGTTGACGTCGAGTTGCATTTGATATACCTATAGGAAACCGTTGTATTCATCAAAGAAAATAGAAAATAGAAAAAATAAATGAAATATAACTTGTTAGAGTTTGATTGTTGATGCATTTCGCCAATTTAGTAGATGTTATATTATATATAAGCAGATCATAATTTATGTACTTGACGAACCACGATCCTTAACAACATTGTAACACATGTATAATGAGTAAAATACATTTTGTGCTTATCGAAATCAACGTGGTTTATAACAAGCGAAGTAGAAAGGTCATGAGGATATCTTCGCGTACGTATATAAATAAAATAGCGAGAATCAAATCGCGCTTCGAAGCATACAGACGATTTTACAAAATGCACGCATATACGTATATGACATTTAGCGAGGTCAATCAGTTTGCTATAGATAATCTCTCCATTGGACAGGAGGGACGAAAAAAGAGGACATGCAAAAATTTACGAATCATAATATTAATCTACATGCATGCTATCAACCCTCATCAATTGACATATAATTTTTATTTTTACACTGCAATATGACGAAGGTGTGAGATTTTGAGGGGCGACTGTACATACTGTAAAAACTTCTGCGACGAGGAGACTCGCACACTGTCACTTATAACCGCAATAACATATATGCAACAGAACATGGACAAGACGAACGAACACACGCAAGCAAGGACATCGGCTGTTTGAATGAATGCATGTATGTGTAAAATCTTGCTGAGTCAGAATTGACTTGCTGTCACCGTCAGTGCTTCTCATTACGGATTAAAAAACACGAAATACATAGTTACTTAATTTCCGCCTCTCGCCGCGCCCCGCATTTTATCCGCCTGGCTCTTCCCTTTCCAGAAAACTCATCGACTCGTTGAAGGAAGCCAGCGCTAAGCCATGTGCGTTACATATGTATGTGATATATAATACACGTTGAATACGCGATGACTGATATGTCTCTCCTCTACGTTCGAAACTGTTCAGATAAATGTAAACAAAGATCTCCCGCCTGCCGCCGCCACGTCTCCCATGAGTTCGTGACGCATCAAGTACCACGTGAAGGTGTGAACGTAGGCATAGTTCTATGGATATAGGTATGATCATCATCGTTCGTACGGTTCTTCAAAACAAATATTATTCCGATAATTTATAAGGTTAATATGTTTCTTCCGTTTGGCGTAGATGAGGATGAGCAGTGTGAACGTTAATAAAAATCCAAAGATCTTATCTGATTTCATGCATCTTACCGCCGCACACACCGCATTCGATTTCATACTCTGAATAAGTGTTTGAAATTGTAGGCGGCTACCACGTGTTCATACGTTAAGTTAGACTTCTACGTTCAACGTTCATGATAGCCTGGGTCTAGTCGACACGTGAACGTCACAACTTCAAGGGATCATATTCCGCTTGTCATTGGTTTATTTAGCTAGACTCGAGCGGTGATTGGTCAACAATTTCAAACATGCGATCGCGAAGAGTGATCCCATGTTCTATTTACATGTAGGTAGATAGACAATAAACGCCCGACTTCTCCACTTTCACAATCGGATTGAAAGATATCCGTCGCGGACTAAGTTTCCACCGTAGGATCAGAGTCGGGTTAGAGTAAAATTTGAGCCGATGAGATTTGAGAGTATTGAAGAAGGCAATAATTTCGATGTAATCTCGTATCTCATTGGCTCAAAGTTTATTCTCACCCGACTCGGACCCACGGTGCAAACTTGGTCAGTGATATTCCTCAGCAGCCAATCAGAGAACCGAATTTATCATTTATCTGGCGAATAAATTCTAATCCGTTGAAGAAATCAGGCAAAAATCGGAGAAACATTTTTTAAGCCTACTTAAATTTTGGAACTATTAAGAGAGCGAATAAGAACAAACAAATAAAGAACAAAATAAAAATTGGCTTCGTTCGCCTAAACTTTCGTAAACAGAATTTTCAAGATACAAATTCAAATAATCGATATTCGATATAGTATCGATGCGCTACCGCTTCACGTCTGTAACGAGACAAAGAGAATTCGTATATCATTTCGTATGTCGATAACACAATATGTTAAGATATTTGAGGTGAAAGAACCCGATAACTGTGCCGTCCCTGGTGTAGAATGAGTCGCAATTTCGTTGGCGCATGCGCAGGGTCGTAGTTTTGCGAGAACGGTTCGATAATTCAACGGCGGGAACCGGTTAGGTCTGAAGTTGCCTAGTCAGATTAATTCTAGCCGGCGAACGGGTGAACTCGTCCGGCACTCCTTTGTATAAGGTCCGAGCAATCCGGCAATCCGGCATCCGCATTCAGCGGTTGACCAGACACCAGCTAATATTGTTTTAAGTGTACGCAAGCCAGGACCACGGGGCATTAAAACATATTAATCACATTCAACATCATATCAAACATCAGAACTCACCCTCAAACATCTGATATTCTGAACAACGTACACCATGTAAGTCAATCCTTGTTATTTACAAATTTATGCCGGTCACGCTATTAAGCATGAATACTCTAAAATTTTCTGGACTTGGCATTTACCTTAGATATTAGTTTTCTTCACCTTTGTTAGCCTAATCTTTTAGGAGACATAACTGTTTCATTTCCATACAAATAGTTTCTTAGTTGGTCGATTATTTTTCTATACAAATTAATTATCAGTTTGAATTTATATTTATCGTCTGTTGTATGTAAGAAATTTTCCACAGTTTCGATATTTTTTTTTTTTTTGTCCTACTTTTTGCATCACGACATTGTATTCCCAGCCTAATACCGGTTATATATTTTTCTGTGGCCATCATGTTATTGGATCATCTGACTAGACCAAGTTGATTAAAATTCCGAAATAATTCTAACCTCTTAAGTATAACTGCAATTCCAAATATTAGAATAGAAAAATCATATTTTCAATTTTGGTCGCCAACTTTGGGCAACTTTGGGCACGTGATTCGCACGCGGCCGGCTTTTTGATGCAGCGAACCCACGTGTTTCAGCTTCGTGATTACGAGCCTAACTTTCATGGTGGATGAGTTTTCCGTTCACGGAAAAAGAAAGAACATCGTCCAAATATTCGATAATCTAATAATAATCGGTGACTGAGAAAATATTTGATATTATTTCTCACAATTTATGAATATCTTCGTTCTTACACTTCCTAGAATCGGAACAAACAACACCATGGGGGACGAATGGAATGACGATGATCAGTCAACGCCCGTGTCAGAGGTAAATAGATTATAAATAATAATTGAATTTGTTTTTTAAGAAGTACTCGGCAAATCCAACAATAATAATAGAGAAAATGCTTTTAATTTGGAACTTTTTACTACATAGAACATATCGGAAAACCACCTGCGAGATCTGTTGATTCGAAAATAGTTATACATGATTTCATCTGAATATAGTAGTTGGTTTTGATTGGAATGGTTTCGTTTCATCTGAAATTGGTTTTATTATCTGAATTGATAAATTTTATTGCATGTTGTAAATGAATAATAATCTTTTTGTTGGAAGTTGAACTAACTTTGTAAACGGTCAATGTATTCAGCTTGGAAAATCTGAAAGCTACATTTTGAAAAACATGAAAAAAAAAAAACTGCATATTTCCAGCTGATTCCAAAAGATCGCAAATTTAGAAAATTAAATATCTTAAAGCAAATTAGGAATTCCAATAATGCTCTTAATTTAATTTGTTATAACAATTTTTAGTTTGAAATCCTACATTTTGTTAAATTCTAACCTCCAATTTCAATTATTTCCTCCAATTCCAACACCTTTACATTTTTTTCATGATTCAGTACACAGATGAAGGGCGTAGCTATGGCAAGGGTCGTGGTTTCAAACCCTACAATAACAACGATGGAGACAATGGAGGATATAGCAGAGGCGGAGGTAGAGGAGGCGGGCGTGGTGGTCGAGTCGGTGGGAACAGATACGGCGGCGACAACGATGAAGATGAAAACGGCGGTGACAGCGGAGGATTCAGAAGAGGTCGAGGTGGTGGCGGAAGGGGAGGTGGCCGTGGAGGCGGTGGAAACAGATATAACGATGGCGATGATGATGAAAATGGTGACAACGACGAAGGATCCCGTAGAGAAAGAGGAGGCGGTAGACGAGGTCGTGGAGGCGGAGGCCGAGGAGGCGGTGGTAGAAGAGGGGATGACGACGATCGTGGGAACTCGAATGAAAATGATGGAGAGAAAAACGAGCCACCGAAAGAAATCTATATTCCGCCAGAGCCATCGAACGAAGATGCAGATATTTTTGGTACCGGTGTACAGATGGGCATAAACTTTGATAAGTACGATTCTATTGAGGTAAAAGTTAGCGGAGAAAATCCGCCGAACCCTATAAAAACATTCGCAGAAGCTGGTCTGCGTTCTCTGCTTCTTGACAACATAAAGAAATCCAATTACACGAAACCTACGCCAATCCAAAAGTACGCTATTCCAATAATTCTAGCTGGAAGAGATTTAATGGGCTGTGCTCAAACTGGATCTGGAAAAACAGCTGCTTTTATGGTTCCGATAGTTGACACGCTCCTTAGCGATAGTCGTGAGTTAATTTTGACCAGCTCTTACTGCGAGCCACAGGCTGTGATTGTTGCCCCTACTCGTGAGCTTGCAATGCAAATATTCGACCAGGCGAGAAAGTTCGCCAATGATTCAATACTGAAATGTGTTAATATTTACGGAGGCACTGGCACTTCGTATCAACGATCCCAGGTTCTCAGAGGTTGCCACATTCTCGTGGCTACGACTGGTAGATTGATGGATTTTGTTGAACGAGGTTGCGTCAAATTTTCATCTCTTCGTTACTTGGTACTCGATGAAGCTGACAGGATGTTAGACATGGGATTTTTACCGGACATAGAACAAATCCTTGACAATGAAAGTATGGCCGCGGCTCAGGACAGGCAGACATTGATGTTTTCTGCCACATTCCCCGAAGAAATCCAACGGTTGGCGACGAGATTTTTAGATAATTATCTTTTCCTCGCTGTTGGAATAATTGGGGGGGCATGCACGGACGTTGATCAAACTTTCCATCAAGCAGGAAAGTTTGAGAAAAGAGAAAAACTAAAGGAAATACTGGAGCTCGAACTCGATAGAGGAAAAATAGAACGGACTTTGGTCTTCGTCGAAACTAAACGAACCGCCGATTTCCTGGCAGCGTTTCTATCTGAAAATAATTATCCGACAACAAGCATTCACGGGGATCGTGAACAGCGCGAGAGGGAGGAAGCACTCCGAGATTTCAAGTCCGGGAAAATGTCAATTCTAGTCGCTACTGCTGTGGCGGCGAGAGGATTAGACATAAAAGGCGTGACACACGTAATCAACTTTGACCTCCCTAAATCTATCGACGAATACGTTCATCGTATTGGGAGAACAGGTCGAGTTGGAAATCGTGGAAGAGCCACAAGTTTCTTTGATAGCGATCAAGATGGAGCTGTGGTTCCCGAATTAACCCGGATATTAAAACAGGCCGAGCAACCAATTCCTGCATGGCTTGAATCAGGCGGCGGAGGAAATGGAGGCTTCACTGGTGGCCGATCTAGCAAGTTTGGAGCCAGAGATGTTCGCAAAGTGAGTAGAAATTTGGTACATCGATTATGTCGCTTGAGCTTATTGAAATAATGGAATAATTTGTACAGTGTCTTTTATTTTTTGTATTGAATTCTCAATGGAAGACTATAGCGGATCCATATTTACTTAACTTGAAAAAAGATTCTTGAATTTCGTTGTGGCAGTTATTTCTCTACTAATATTATCTTCTTTTTTTCCAATATTGTTTATAGTTTGATAATAACGGAGGACAAGGTGACGCCTATCCTGATAGTGCTTATACCTCAGCTCCAGCTGACGAAGAGGAATCTTGGTAAGCTGAGGATTCTAAGACAGGAATTGACTGAGAGTTGCGCCAAGTAGATGAGGACAAAGCTGATACTTAAGATTCTGAAATGTGATCGTTCTTGTGGGGACATATACATAAATGCCCCACATATTTCTCAGATTGTTTGCGATCATTAGGTTAGCTAAGTTTAAGTTACATTTATTTCTTGATGATTAGGGAGAAGAAATATAAATATATATATGAATATATAGAAAAAATAGATATAGACGACAGAAACGAATCTAAAAAAGATATAATTAGGATGGCAAATTAATACTGAGACTTTAAACTAAAAAAAAAAAAAGACTTATAGTTTATATATACGACTTGAAATGGGTATTTGTGATAACTTATGCACTATCCTACCAGTAACGTACAAAGTATTACTATTAAAATATATTAATTACAAAACATATACCATGATACTCTGTATATGCTTATGCTATTACTATGGTTAACTATTAACATATTGGTAAGAAAACAAGTTCACGACGCGACACTACGTCAAATAATGTGAATTTTTCGTTGTTTTTATACGTTTCTTTTTTATAATAAAAAAGAACGAGAAAAAAATCTTCTTCGTTCACAATTAATATTTCGTGTTTATTATTCTCGTAGTTTCATTTATTCTCGCGTACTGCATCAATCAATCCCACGAATTTATAATTTATCAATTTTTACTATCATTTTTAGTTTCATTCCTGAATTCATTTGCGCATTGTGTGTTCACTATCTATCAAAATCAATCTTGGAATTTATTTACAAACGCAACAAAATTAGATATCATGTTCAAATAAAAAGAAGTCTTCGGTGGACCGAACACAGATTAGTTAGGTCATGAGGCTAAAGTTTGTATCGTTAATGCAACAAAATCATGAGAAATCGTATCGGTCAAAATTTGTTGACGAAGAAAAATCTATATTTTTTTGCCATCTCGTTATGGACAAATCTTCATCGATATGATCTTTCGTGATTTTGTTGCGTTAACGTTATAAACTTCAGCCACATTATTTTTATTGAATAATCAAGTTTTCAGGTTTTTCGAAACGGAAACAAAAATATCTAAAAAACGTTTCCTGTTACCTCAACCGATCAAATCCTTATTCTTTTCAATTTTCAATTCAAGGAGCAAGAATTAGAGCCAATAACTACTTCTTTTCCCTGTGATTATTTTGACTGAAATTGTGAAGTGTTGAATGTGAACATGATAACAGAAAATGAATGAATCAATAAATATTCAATTATTAAATCTGTAATTTTCAGTTTCTTGGATTGAAAAATCACAAACAATTACAATCTGAGTGATTGGAGAATACAGACGGTGCGATAAATTGTCGGGAAGATTAAATTCGCTGGCTAACGAGTTTGGATATCTTTGTTGTAGACTTGAGAAAACGAAAACGCTGGACAATGTTTCCAAGTTACTAATCTGATGAGTATCAACGCCAAGTGAATTTTATTCGTAGGACGAAAAATGGTTGCCGACATTCCAATCAGATTTCCTTCATATAATTTCATATAGTCACGCATACGAAGCGAATAAAAATCATCATGCTTAAGTTTATAACGTTACCGTGACACAATCAAGAATAATATTAATATAAATTTCATTTGCTCGATGTTTCGACTTCGAAACAGCGGTGATATCTTTTTTTTCTGTGATTATGTTCCGTTGACGTTATATAAACTTGAGCCTCACAATGAGGAGAATGAAAAATATAAAAGTACTCACCATCGTTCATGGCCATGTCCATAAGATGGAGATCTTCGTCGTTAAGAAGCGATGACAGAAATCCATCTGTAGTTTGGTTTATCGAATCGGAGGAGGGTGCGTGATAGTACATCATATCATTCGGCTCAGCCTTGTAGGCACCAGAACTATCCGCTCCACCCATCGGTTCGCTGCTGTTAGTCAAATTCATTGACGTCGCAACCGCTGATCCAAGATTCGACGGACCCCCTGCATTAGTGAGCAGTTTAGTTCAGAAAAAAAATCTTTACAGACTCAAGAAAAACAAAAATCAATTCAGAATATCATCGAAACTTATTGATAATTGTTTGCTCGTAAAATCTCTCAATGAACAATAAAACTCATTGATAGTTCTCTAATATCAGAGAACGCCCGGAACGAATGCAACACCGATTAAAAGATAATCGGGAGTTCATTGAACTTTTTACGAAAGATTTCGTCTGAGTTTATCGAAATCATTGTAAATTTGTTCAAGAAAATGATCAGAAATATATCATCGCCGGCGGTAAATATGATCAAATTTAAAGACTGAGAATAGCAATGTACAAACGACATTACTCACCGACATTATGATGAGGGTAAGGACCGGTTGAATTTAGATCTCCGACTGGTGGTGCGAGCGTTGCATTGTGCAGCAATACATTACGCTGGGCTTCGTAGTGGCTGTGAGAGATACCGTGTCCTGGGTAACCAGGGTGTCCTGGATGAGCGAAATGGTCCGGTGCACCAGGAAGTGATAGCAGAGAAGCCAAATCCTGCCATCTCTGTTCCATGCTCATTGCACGCACAAAGGGCATACGGCCCTGAAAGCAAAAGAGTTTTTTTTCTTGGTCATACAACGCATTCAAGTTATCTGATTCAAGTTGGAAAACAGGTGTTTGAGTGTAAAGTGACTTTACACTGCACATCGGATTTTCGGTCTAATTTTCCGAGTTCATAAATTCGCAGCATGACGATGGGGTACCGAAAAACTTAGTTGCTTCTCTTCGTAGGAGATCAAGTGTTTTCGATATTCATTAACGAAATATAAAACTGAATAATCTTCTTCCTATCGGAACGAGAAGAGTTGACGGCCCTCGGAGGAATGTGAAGGAATTCTCGGAGACAGATGTTACTGTGTGGCTTCTATAGCCATCGGAGAGCAATCGTATCCGCGTATTTTGTTATTTAGTGTTTTTTTTCCCTTCCACTTTTTTTTTCTTTTTTTTGTCATTTTTCGATGAATATTTTTCTCCTGCACACGTTAATCCGTCACCCGTCGTAGACGGGAGGATTGATGTGCGAGCGGGGGTCACATGACGCGTGTCACGTCCAACAGGATTCCAAACCTGAACTTTAGGGGGGATCCCCGCTGTTCCACAACCTCCACGACTGTATGGAGTTTCAGGATTACATACTCGGAAGATATGCAGAAGGAAAAACGTGAGCCCCGAGCCCTCTGGCCCTCGGGTCCCAGGTGAGCTCTTGGTAGAGCGAATGAAGCGACATATTCATATTATACTCAAGTGAAATAAGAAATGTAGAGAAACAATTCCCACTGGAATTTCACCCTTTTTCTTTTCTTTCTCCATTTCTCCATTTTTCCATTTGTTCTTAGTATTATGTGTGCACCTATATCTACCTTGACCATGAGACGGGTATTCCCGTCTTTCATTGTGAGTTATAAAACCACAGAACAAGACAGCTGCTGATCGGCAACGTCCTTGGTCCTTGGGACAAGAGTCAAGAGGTACGGACATACCGTTCGTAATATAATAATATGATGTTCATCTCTTATCTCGCCCCCTTTTTCTCCCACTCCTTTATCTTATACTACGTTGTATGAAGTACTATACATAATGAAACGCAAAAAATAAGATGGACGACCGGTAGCTGTACAGGATGCATCATGCATGCCCCAGGTCAAGACGAACTACATTTACGACGGTCGTATTTGCCAAGCTAATCGGTTGGACACCGTCGCAGCTCGGTATTTTCTTACGACAACACTGCCTGAAGAAATAATAAAAGGCTTTTTTTCCCTCACGGCATGAAATTGTGTGTGGGGGGGGGGGGGGGGGGGGGGCGATGATTCCAAACATGCGGATTCGACATTGCGGTTTTTCATTTTTTCTTTTCTTTTTCTCACCGAGGTTATGATACATCGAAACGCGTAATTTTTCATTTTTCTTGTATCGTACGTACTTTACCGCTTACATGTTATTTTCCGAAGTTTAATTCAATTGATTGAATAAGTTCCAAATTTTGAGTGTAAAAATAAAATTGTTCGTCCGATCCAGGGTCAGGTATAAACCGCAGCTGCAGTAATTAGTATTGAGCGAATTTTTGCGACCCTGTCGTCCTACGATTTGCAACGGTGGTTTATGTATCTATTTATTTGTCCGTTCCCTGTTTTTTTGCTAACTTCCGCCTTGCCACTGCAAAAGTTATGTAATTAATTTTCAGCTGTTAATTGAGTAAAACGGAGGGACTCAATTGCCTCGGGACGATAAGCAAAAACCCGCTTTATGTATACATACCCACACTCAATGGTAAGTTTTGCTTTTATTGCAGCATCCGCCGATTCGCAAGACTGAGTTCGATTCTTGAAACTTTTCGAATCTTCATCGACAGTCGGCTAGAATATATATTTTATTGAACCGTCGATCCCAGTATAATCCCACGATAAAATCGTACGATTAACGGCCATAGAGAATTCGTTGGAAAATCCAAACCGAAAATCACGTGATTTTTAGCCCCAGATAGAAGTCTCAAGACTCGAAAAA
This sequence comes from Phymatocera aterrima, assembly GCA_963170745.1. Taxonomy (NCBI): domain Eukaryota; kingdom Metazoa; phylum Arthropoda; class Insecta; order Hymenoptera; family Tenthredinidae; genus Phymatocera; species Phymatocera aterrima. The sequence goes on from OY720660.1 coordinate 19,750,072, forward strand.
CAAAGTGTAACAAAGTATTTACTAATTGTTCAGTATCTCCAACTGCTTTTGGATCTCGCCACGTAACATCCGGTACCGGATTACTTCGGCCAAGCAGATGGTTGAGCGCGGATGACAAGGTCAGGACCAAGACTATTCGACCTTTGGTTACTCAGAGTTCGTTAATCGTTGAGCAGCTAGCTCTCTCTCTTTCTCTTTCTCTCTCTTTCTCTTGGTAATAGTACATATCTATTCGTGTATCCACACTACGTAGGTCGTAGATAATACGCGCTTCAAACATATCGATGTTGCTCTCTATAACTAATAAGACTTGGAAAAGTTTAAAAGTCAATATTTAACTAGTATGAAACGCTTTCCAATTCTTCCGTTCATTGATCAGACTCGGAAACTTGAAACTCGAGTGTGAAAACCGACCTGGTTTATTTACTGAGGTCGACCCAAGCCGCAGACCAGCTCCCGGGGTTATTGATGGCTAGTTGGTGGTTTCTCGGTAACCAGCAGGACTTCCAATTGACGGGTAACGTCGGCTATTCATATAGCCACATAGAATAACAAACCGAAAATTCCGTGGCCGTATAGCGGACAGAAATAATGGAAACGTCCGTACGTGGTTATCAGGTGTTTTCGTACGTGGTTTTTGGAAGCGAAAAAAAAAAAACAAACGAAACCTGGAGCTGCACCTGGACACACTGGCTTCATTAATAGTGAAAGAAAAGCATGTTCAGGTATATAGCTATACGGGATCGAATCTCAGTAATGCGATTGAGTTGACTCAGTATATAGAGAGCGGAGATATTAATCATAATTGCATTGAGAAAAAGTGTGTTTGTCCGAAGAAATGCGGTTTCAAGAATACGGGTACGGATTCTCGCAGAAACTAACTGCATCGCAGACTTTTTCCTCTACTATCTCGACTGAACAACTGTCACTATTTCGTACCTAATGACACTAAGCTTCTGCATTCAACATTCAACATTCAACATTCAACATCCAGCATCCAGCATTCAACATTCAGCATTCGAGCAAAGGTGCCGGTCGTCAGATGTTTGGTGGTACATATGTACATAAGTATGTATATACATTGTACATGTACATGCATACATGGGTAGGTACGTGGGCTTAATGACCGACCACTCGTAGGATTCGTCTCAGGCATCTTTGATCATTCGGACATGGGAACATTATACATTTCACACCGCATAAATCCAACAACTGCATCTTCAATTCCTTTATATGTCACATACATACATGCACAGAAATACTGCATCGAACGAGAATGAGGAATTTCATTATATTATCATTTTTAAGTCTGTTTCTATCATCAGAGAGGATTGAATGGCTCGTTTCTTTACCTAGTGCGCGCCTTACGTCTACCTGCAAGAGAAACTGCGAGTCTAATCGGAACCTATAGAGCTGCATCTTCTCCGATTCCGCGAAAGCGGAGGACAAATCTGTCTTACAAATATCCACAATATTTTTCACACTATGATTTCAGATCAAATGAAACCTCTTGGATCTCTCTTATACTCTCTTATACTCTCTTTGTCTCTCTTCACTTTGTGAATTCTCAATTGTGAATATCAAATCCACGATCTATCGATGGATGCCGAGGTCCGTGTGTAAAAATGCCTTTCCAAGTTTCTATTTCCTGATCGAACAGAAATGAAATGTGAAGAAACAAAAAAATAAGACGGATATTTTATCACTCGCTTTTTACAGTTTCGTCCTGTACCATATATAGGTATACTATAGTTACGAAGTAAATTACCAACTGAGAACCTTAATTACCGCCTTCCATACATACATACTTACGCCACCTTCGCATATAAAGTAAATTAATTTCTCCGATTAATCATCGTTCGTTTAGAGTTCATCCTGCAGCTTTAACGACGTGGAGTAGTATGATATAAATTATACTTTATATGGACTCAAGTATGGTATAAGTACAGCAGTGAAACGCAATTAGGAGCTTATGTATGTATGTACAAATGTATGTCGTTCACCTGACAGCGAGCTCGCAGTTCTGTTCCCCCTCATCTATTTTTCGATCGTACTCTTTCCATTTTTTTTCATGAAAAACCCTGATCCATTTTTCGTTTTTACTTCTTTGAAAGATCGTTCCGTTCTGTGTCGACGACTCTCCAATATTCTGTACAAGTATACACCTACCTAACTAACTTTGTCCTCGGTCCCCGGCACGCTGGTGAAAAGTTTTACCAAACTTGACCAATATTCAATAAATTTTCAATGACAATTGATACAGATTATACGAATTGTAAGTCGGTTACTTTATTGCGGCGAAACAGTGAAATTCGACGCTCTATAACGTTCGATTTGTTCTTTTATCTAATCTATCGAGAATAATTCCAAGGTAGTATAAGTTTGAGTCATCGAAATTACTCAACAAGAAACGTGTAATTATCTTCTGAATTCAGAAGCAAACGACATTGTACAGAAACAAGTTTCCGCAAAGGTTCGTTACAAAATATCATGCATGTGATTCATTATATTATTTCAGTAAAAAGACAAGAGTAGATTAGCAGCAGATTATATACCTACGTGTGTATGCAGCGGTAGCTGTATATTAATTCAAATTGAGAATATCATCTATATGTATACATGCCTACCTACATCGCGTTGATTAATTTTAGTTGATAATCGATTTTCGCACTTAGTATACATATTGAATACGTTGGCATCCGTATACCTATATACGAATCTCGTTAATACTGAGGATAGTACAGAGAGAGAGGGAGAGAGGGAGAGAGAGAGAGAGGGAGAGAGAGACAGGATATATAAGATAAGAGAAGAGAAGAGAAGAGAAAATAATATATAGTGAGTAGTATAATGTACTAGGTTATACGTATGTAAGCATGTGTGTGTATATATATAGTACATAGCGATGTTGTTACAGCTATTTGTCATTCGTTTGGCGTAATTGTTTATTACCTGTGAATAATTGCGTAGAGTATAGGTATCACTGACTGAGGAAAAGGTTTATCACTATAATTTATGATATTGAATCTTTTTTTCCCCCTACAGAACTCCTGTTCCAAATATTTAACGAAAGCGATGAAAAATATTGGCGCGAGACACATGATATCGCGGTTACGTAACAAAACCAAACGAAAATTAGCGGCGTATATATGAGATCGACAAAACACAATTAAATTCAAAGTGAACAAGAGAAAACAAAAGTACATCAAATAGGGGGAAAAAAATCGAAAGATTCGAAGATAATCCGCGTTCCCACGATCTGAAAACACTAGCTTCTCATCATTCCATTGATTTGTCTCACATTTTAATACATTATACCGACAGCTCTCTCCACGCTATAGATATTGGTATAAAAATAAAAGAATTTCGGGTGATATAGGTAGGTAGGTAGGTAGACATACCAGGTGTAAAGAATTAATCGATTTTAATCAATCCGATACGCGGATATAACTACAAAGGGGGGGGGGGGGGGGGGGGGGAAAGAACAAGAAAAAGCAAACAAGAAGAAGAGGAATTCAGAAATCAAAAGTTTACACAGCCGTCTGGTATCTGTAAGATTGCACGATATCTCTATTATATTTTAAACTCTATTTCACGCATCAAGTGCGAGTAGTATTTGATATCTGTCTATACGTATAATAATGTAATACATTGTACCCGGTATGGAATATGTAAAAGATGCTCGTGGATGGATGAATTGGAGATTGTTTCGTCGGACGATAAAAATTGTGTCAGAAGAATGAAATTTGTCAAGAATTTGTCACGGGAAGTCAAAATTCAAGGATGAGCCAACCCGCCTTTCTTCAGTCAACCTTTCAGCATTAAGGCTTTTGCCGGTAGGTACTCATTACTGTCTTCTCGTGGTGGTCAGTGAGTTTTGACAGAGGCTAGGACCTCCCAGAGGTTTTCAATGGTTATTAACTGATGTGAGCACAATCTCCTCTTCCCGCCAGCTTATGCCGTGTACCTGCTGTGCAGTGTACACAATTATAGGTATTCTGAGGCAAGGTACCTGATCTTTGAAACCGCAAAAGAGGTCCGGAGATTCTGCGTTGATAATGAATAATCATCTGCACGTGTGTTCCGTGATGATTTATTCATTTATCCGATATCTATCATACGAGTGTGTATTCGTATGTACGAGCTGATTTTTGTACGTATACTTGAAATCATAACTGTTATATTATAGATCTGTGAGGACTGTCCGCAATTTCTTCAACACATTACCGAAGGTGAAGTTTTATCTCCGGCTCCAATTAAATTTGCAACTATTCAGAATGCTGCAGCAGCAGGATGCGAAAATGAAATGCGTGCTAACTACCGCACGTATATACATTTGCTTTCGCGGTGATTTTACAATACTTGACCCAACCATTGAACCAACTCTCGGAGGAGAAGGAGAAGGAGAAGAAGAAGAAGAAGAATCATCATTCCTAAGAATAACTATGTTTCGAACTTTAATCCAACGAAAGGTGATATACAACTCGTGTACAGTGCAGCGGGTTATACATAGAGGATGGGTATGCACACGTATACCAATAACGGCTATACTGAACTATACTCGCGAATACATACCTACCCATACACACGAAACTCGACAAACGTCATTTTGAAAGTCAAGTTAAAATAGTCTTTCATAATTTTATTCAAGGCGGACAAAAACCATGAAGATTTCCTTCGCCGTGACGACGTATACGCGGAGGCGCGGACATGAGACGCAACGTGGCTCGGGATGCTTCCACGTTCATACCGCGGCCTGTCCTTTGCCTAATGCTGAAATAATTTCTGGCAACTCGGATTCAATTATACATTGCCTACATCACATTTGAACTTTGCTCACTACTGCAGCAGGTAGCTAGCTGGGAAGCAAGTACTACTTCGGCTACGTTTACAATGAATACACATATATTTATAATATCCGCCTGCCTACAGTCTACTATTGGCGGATGGCCACCCTTTTCAACTTTGATCCCGATCGCCCATTCCGCGATCTTCCTCGATCGGAATTTTCGTCAATAGTTACATATGTAGTACATATAGTATATAATTTGTATTATACAAAAATATCATTCATTTCTTATACCGTATACAAACGCCGGTTATTTTATTTTTCTTTTCAGCCACTAATTTGTCGATCATTAAGTCATCACGACACGATTGTGATCGGTGCTGAATAATTAGCATTAAATAAGTAGTATATACGACGATCTAATGAACATAGATGGACATATGCATAACTATTTCAAAACTGCGCGGGCTACCGCTGTTCAAAGTCTATAATTTTAACTCTTGGTCATTCATTCATCGGACGTATTTTTTATCTGAATGCGAGTATTGAAGGTATATGTATGTAGATGTATATAAAGAGAGAGAGAGAGATGAGAAAAGAAGAAGAAGAAAAAAAAAACAAGTTGTAATTACAGGTGAGGTAAGGTCAGTGTTAATATGCCAGTTGCGTGAGAAGCTGGTTCCAAAAATGACACGTTTGAATACGTTTGTACGCGGAGATATCATATAGCCGGTATTTTTCGTTGCGTAATATGTGTTTCGTGTTATAAAATATATGATAGATAGAAGGCGAAACGTTTGTCGTTCATCGCGTTCGTCAGGTTTGTAGTTATAATACAGGTAGGTATACCAAATAAACCAGCTACAAGTAAAGCGTACGAATCTCTTTCTGTTTTTCGTTTTTTGCTTTTTAACTTTTATTTTTTCTTTTTTCCCTTCTTTTTTGTTTTTCACTTTTTTTCTACAAAACGCTACTGAGAGGCGGTACCGTCGAATGTATTAATTTAGCATTACGCGACTAGCGCGTAGAACTTGAAATTACCATCTTGACTACATTATGTGGACGTAATAATATAACAAGACATATACTTACTATAATCCTTCGAGGTCGTTATATTACGCGGGTTATTAACTACGCGAATTTCAAAATCAAAATATATCTATGGGCCCTGGGTTAGGTATATACCTAGATACACCTGGATATAGTACGCAGACCGGCGTCAACTTTTCAAATTATTGAAACGAAACCACACGGTATAATGAACACGATGAAATCGATAAATTATTATCAATAACATTATCCTTGATCTATGCGTGTATAATAATTATATAGCTACGTAAATATTAGGGTGTTTTGATTTTCAATTTTCCAACGAGCCACACCTGAAATAGTTAATTTAAGCGGAGGAAAGGATTCGGTCAATTAAAGGACGAGCATTTTAGGTTGAGCGGGAGATCGGGTTCATTTGATTTGTCGTTTTTTTTCCATTTTTATCGAATCCATGATGGATAATTGTTGGTGAACAAATTTTTGAACAGGCGTTTGTTCAAGATTTCATTCAATTTTCGAACTGAGACCCCACAACGCAAACGGTTGGTTCACTAAATATGAATAATAGTTTTGAAGAATAGTGAAATAATAAAGTGAAAGTCCGCTTGGTACCCAATCTAACCGCATGCATTGGAATGATAAAATTCAAAAAGTATTCTTTTCAGGATGCAATCTGATATTCTGACAGCTGTGATGAAGAAAATAAATGTTTTCCAATCCTTATCCGTCTTGAACTCGATAAAAATGAGAGAAAAAAAAAAGAAAAATCAAATTAGCCCGATCTTCCACTCGACCTAAAATGCTCTCATCCTTTGACAGAATTTTGTTTTCCGCTAAAACTAACTATTTGAGGTGTGGCCCTACGGGAAATCGAAAGTTTCTTCGATTTGAAACACCCTAGTGAACATATATATACATATAGATGTATATATATCCATATGTAACATGTATGTATGTACCTGGAAAAGTCCTTCCTCTAGTATAAGTTTCCAACATTCTGGGCTCGGAGAATTTTGGTAATCTGGTGTCGTCTGATGCTGAACTTTGCTCATATATAAATATATCTCCTACACATATATATGTATATGTCGGAACAATATTGCCAGCATTTAAATAAATCGTTACAGAGCGTTTGATCTCTCGTCGCATCAGCCCGTGGTCAAATCGTCGATCTATATTATTTTATGTTATTATTATATGATCTATTGAAGAATTAACATTCATTTCACACTTTCTTCACACTTTGTTTTGCGTCGTTTCTCTCTAGAGGACTGAGCTATAACGCGAGGAAAACGAGAAAAAAAAATGGCAAACCACTTCGGATTTGCAATGAAAACTGTCGGCACGATATTTTGAAACTTTCAAATTTTGCGGTTCAGTTTACTCCCGTTCAAGAGAATTTATGCGGTTTGATATCCATTGATATGCCAAAAATACAAACTTCACGGTCTCCCATTCGGGGGAAAAGAGATGAGAACAAAATCGCTGCATCAAATACTGTTTCAGTTTACACAAAATTTGAGCGACGACCAATAATTGGAAGAAAAAAAAAGAACGCGGGAGACAGAGAGAAAAAGAAAAAAAGAAAAAAAAGATACCCACGACCGAATCACAATTTTTTCACACAGATTTCTTTAACGCCCGGTATCGTTTTATATGTTTAGTACACGAATTTATTGTCTCTGACTCTTCACGGCTGACTCCTGCATCCTTGACTGACGTCCGAGACTAATAAAATAAGGTATAATACCACATTCCTCGGAGTAGTCAACAACGGAGAATGAACGTAGTGGAAAAAAGCAACGGATGAAAAGTAAAAAAAAAAAAAAAAAAGAAAAAAAAAAAGAAATGAAAAAATCGAGAAAAAATAAAACCGAACCCGCAAGATTGATCTGCGGTTTAAAGTGTTTATATAATTTAGTTTTTTTTTCAATCCGAATGTTTTTTTTTCCCCCCGCAAGTCGATTATTCTTTTACTGCCGCTGTTGTTGCTGTAGTCAGATGCATCGCAGAGATTTATCGGGATCTGAATTCGTTGCGAAATAATTCAATCACTCTCCATTTTCTGGATGATCGGTTTTCAGCGATATTTTATGTATAAGTGTACATATATATATATATATATATATCTATGTATATGTCATCAGTCTTTTCTACTTTTCTTTACTTTGCTTTCTCCCGCATCTCGTATCGTCTCTTTAATTTTGTAACCTTTTCTCCCAATTATCTCGCACCCGGCGTTCGTCAACGAACACTATCATAAATATGTATGGTAAACAAAATAGCGATTATTTTGACGATCAGGACCGAACGTATAGTGCACAGTATCTCATTAGAGATCGAGACTCGCGTACGCGGAGACTACAATAAGCGACATGTGCGCGGAAGAGGAGAACCTGGTGATTCGACGAAGAGAGGGACCCCGGCTACTGCAGGTTTTATTCCACTATAGGTACCTACGACACGGCGCGGTGTCCGGAGGAAGGGACCGCTCTGCTATTGGTCATTTCAAATCACTCAGGTATATAGTAAGGTCGTTTTGTCGAGACACGGATGACCAACAGGTGAGTTACTCTCGTCCATTTTACACCGGGTAACCGATTTATAATAATCATCGGTCTACGATACGACGGCGAATAATGACCGCGGAGCCCCCCACACGACAAGAGATCCGAGAATGAAGAAGCAGAGAGCCTTGGAGTGAAAATTTTCATCGTGAAATAGACGAGAGCATTTGATTGAAAAACATACGATCGTGAAGATTTTGGTTGTCCGAAAATCGAGGAATCGCAACAAATTATTTTTCGTTCGATAATTTCCTTCAAAATTTCATCCGTATCGCTATTCCACTCGGTATAGCTATATATATATTCCTTTTTGTGGAAAACAAAAAACCTGAATCTCAACGGAGCATGTATGTAGGATACATTGAAATTGGTCACTCTGTATACGATTCGCATCTCCGCGATGCATGCATTTCTACATTTATGCGCATCATGCGCATATATGTGGTAGGTACACGAATATATATACGGAGGTAGGTAGGTATACCTACGTGTGCGTTGAATATGAATCTGAGAGAAGTTGGAGCTCGTGCATCTGGTTTTTTCGTCGTTTTGTATAGTAGCTAGGTCATTATCGCGCTGTAGAGGACCGTGACGCGTGAATTTCACATCAACACGAATATCAACACAACACGTAAGTCAATCAGATGAACAGGTTTAACTACAGTAAGAATGAGAGGCGTTATCTTTTTATAGCACAATTCTCACGGACAATTTTCAATTAATTCGCTCAGGGTATCGCTCGATATTTCACGTCGGCCAAAGTTCATAACGCGCGTTGTTGACGCAAGAAAATTACAAAGAAAAATATCAGCTAAAAGTTTTACCGGAGAATGTCATTTTTTCGGATAGTTATCGTGAAAACGAATTCCCATTTCTACCCACGAATATAACGCATTGAGGGATGCAAATTGTTTGAAAATTATCCGTGAGAATTCGGTTTCGTAAAAAAATAAAAAAATTTTTATCGCAATGTATGGATCATCCGTTTTTCTTCGGTTCCTTTTCTTTGTTTTCTCTTTCTAATGCGCGCCCGCCAGATACTTCGTTTGGACGAAGTAGTTATTCGTCCTACACACGTACATACGTGTCCGCGCCAAATATTTGATTCACATGTGTCGAGTTTGAGGCAATTGAACATTAAACACCGAAGACATGAAAACTCAACTGGACGACTTAATGTTACCTTTTCACGGAGGTAATGAACGAGAGGTTGAGATTGTTCAGATATTATGAGTGGTAGTTATAAATTTGTAATTATTACCGCGGTTGACAATATACAGATCAAGGAATGAAGAGAGAAACGAGGAAAAAAAATATACAAAAAACAAGTTGCATAAGAGCACGAGGCGGCAGCAGCAGCCGCGGCAACGCCATAAAGTTAATGGCGAGAGAATACATCGGCTGATAGTATAATAATGTCATCAAGGGATGACAAAAAGAGCTTGTACCAATTTATATCTGTTCGACATGCGAGCGACGCGACGACGCAGGCGAATTGTAGAAATTACAGAGGAAATATGTGAATATAACGATGACAGCTGACGGTAGCGAATAAAATATTGAAAATTATACAATCGAGTTGACATTTTCACTGTCATTCGAGTGCTCGCGATTTTTTGTATTGTTTCAAAAGTAGCTAGTACAGATTTTGTATCTGGTTTCACGCGATAAGTTATGAAATCGATCGTTTGATTTATCCATCTGTTGTTCTACTCGGCAGAATATAAATAGTAGGTATCGTAAATTCCGGCGCGAAGGAGAACCTGCATGCAACGCTATGTAGGCAGGTATACGAACTTATCGACAGGTGGATATATTTGGCAATTAGTATGAATTTTACGATACAGATGGGCGAAGATCCTCGACATCCATTACCTGCCCACTGCCTCGCTCGCACATTGTAATTATCTAGTGCGCACTACGTTAAACCAGCAAGCGATTTTTAACTATCTCATAGAACTGGGGATTAGGATTATCATTGAAGCAGTTAAAAATTCATCACCAATATCATGTATACGATATAATGATCGGAGGATTTCCGTGTGAAACGAAATATGAACTTTCCGGTGAAACGGACAATTTTTTCGTCGAGCGCGCATTATTCTCATTCTCGTGTCCTTCTGTTTCCTTTTTATGCGGTAATAAATTTTTATTTTTTAAGATGAATCCTAAATATAATCTATCGAAAGCTTCAGGCATACTGCCATACGTCGTTCCGCTCTTGCTCACTTCCGGTGGTTTGTTTTCCGGGTACATTCAAGTTTTTGAATTACCTTCCGAATATTCTGCACATCGAACTAATAAAATAGAAAAAAACGGAAAACGGTCAAAAGATCGATTTATATTTACTTTCGTAGCTATTTTCGTTAGAAGGATCATTTCCTCTAAACAATGGCCCATCCCTCCTCCAGTCACAAGTACTAAAACTTACGAGTAGGTAATAGCAGGGTGCATGAGGTATAAGGTGAAATCGTTGAACCTCGTTAAAATGTAGCTTGCCGCTTCATCGTCGATTCTTTAATACATGACCGACATAAGTCCGGTTGTAAATCGTGACTGGAAGTCAGTTTAAAGCTCGTAAACGCCTCCGCTAGCTGCAGAACAGCTCTCGCAGAGTTCTCATTTCTCGCATATGCTCCACCTAGCGCCACAATTTTGGTATTTCATTTGCTCAAACTATCGTAGGTATTATTATCTCTCTTCCACTCATTTTCTCTTACCAGAAAAACTCTCTCTCTCTCTCTCTCTTCCATTGCGCTATTCATGTGGTACCTGAACACGACTCTCAGTACCAACTTTGCCCCGCAACGCGATAAGTCATCTCATTTTCTCAACATATTTGAAATTAGTGAAGGATTTCTTCACCGTGTAGAGATACTTCGGAATCTCTTTACCGCCGATTCCGCGGTTGTCTTTTTGCCTGTCTTTTCGTTTGTTTGTAGAATTAATGTCTCGGAACGCGTACCTATACTCCATGCATACACGTCGTTTTCCTGTACCACTTAAATCACGTTTTCTCTAGGCTACGGATCGTCCAGAACGAAACATCCGATGATTCAACAAGAATAAGAGCGAGTTGGAATAGGAATAGAAAGACTTACCTGGAAGCCGCGGTGATGAGGGTGATGCGGATGATGAGGATGATGGGGATGGTGAAATTGTGGCGTGTGAATCATGTCGGCGGCCGTACCGGAATCTTCGCTCGCTTCGGAGGGCGTCGGTGACGCGCTTTCCCCTGTTTCCGAACTCTGTTTCTGGCTACTTCCACAATTTCCCTTTTGCTTCTCGTTCACTTCCGGTTTACCCTTCTATTGAAATAAAAGAGAAGAAACAAAAAACCAACGAGAATAAGAATTCTATCAAATTAATGACGACGTTTTAACAAATCAGAGTTCATTCATTTTTCCTTTATCTTTGTCACGCGATTGCATAACAATTGATCAATCAATTGATCGATCACGTTTCACACCGTGTGTGGTTAGATTCGCATTGAAATCCATGCGTTTTACGTGAAGTTCCAACATCGATTGTACGATTTTTGTGCTCTTATTTTTCATTGACTTACCTGAGGTTGAACTTCATCGAGGCCGACAAGTTGCAGAGCTTCCTCGAGGCTGAAACCGTCGGGTAGACCTAGCGAGTCGTTGCTAAGAAGACCTTCGACTCCTGTCGGGCCTAGGAGACTTCCACCGAGTAAAACCGAGGTGAAATCATTCTCAAGACCCAAGGTGTCGTTCAACGCTAAAGAATCGTCGTCGAGTAAGTTTTCTCCACCCAGGTTCAACGGGCTTCCTACTAGGAGCGGTTCCTCCGGATCTTCGATGTCCCTAACAGCGCTATTGGGCTGCGAGTTTGACTTTAGGATGCATTCACCTGTAATTAGAGAAACAACCTATCGTGAGCTAAAGAAAACAAGAAACCGACGTTCGCTAGTTTTCAGGCATATAACGTGAATTTTGTTCTTTTTTATCGAGATGTTAATCCGTTTTCTTTCATAACGTAGATCGGTAGATCACAAGCGTCGAATAGAAGAGATTCTGGGACAAATTATGAACCATTTAGAACGGTCTGGGTCGATCGAAATTTTTGCGGGAATCGTGAAATACCTGATCCAACCAAATTCAAGACCGTGGAATAATCTTGAACACTGCGCAAAACATAATCGATTCTATCAATGTCAAAATCCGAATTTCAGACATTTTGTATTGAGTATAATTTCTTCTTTCCCCCGCAATCCACTATAATCCGTAGTATGATCACAGCACATGTGAGAATTTACACGGTAATCGGCGCAAAGTCCTTGAGTTCGTCCTGAATAATGTCTCCCACATATTATTTCCCCCCACATAAATTGAAATTCATAATTCACTGAGCACAAATATTAACGGGAATGATTCTACGAGCGAGGTCGATACCGATCTAACGTATTCCAGTTTAAAACCACACGCATATTTCATGTTTGTTCACACCAGGTTGACACGGTATAACTTGTGTAAGACACTTGTGATTGCAGGCCTTGCCGATAACTCTCGTCGGAACAAACTTTCCCTGATTTTGTGGTAAACACGAAATCGCTCGAAACACTGGAAACTTATTTTATTACATTCTATTGACACTTCTTCTTTGTCAAATAGTACGGAATTATCACGGTCACGTATTTGAACATGATGAAAAATCAAGCGTAGGTATTGAAAACCGTCGGCCTCACCGCCGACTGCGACTGCCGGACAGGAGTCAAATTTTTTCTGGGGGGGGGGGGGGGGGGGGGGGAAGTTGGATAAAGAGAGAAAGGAAGAGAGAGCGAGATGCGAAGGAAAATGTATATACACGCATACATAACACATAAATGTATAGAGAAAGAGAGAGAGAGAGAAGGAAAAAAAGAAGCCTATAGTAACGAAGAAGGGAAGAGAAAATAGAGGGAGGAAAAAAAGAGAGAAGTGCAAGAGACTAAGACCAGTGCTTCCGAGAGGGAAGAGAAACAGGGAGACAAAGAGCGAGAACGAGAGAGAGAGAGAGAAGAACGTAACTAATTGAGAGAGGAATATAAAGGGTGTGCTGGAGAGATCCATCCACCTGCTGCTTTTCCTTATACGAATCCTACAACCCCCGTAGCAACCCTCCGGAGAGCCACGCCCTCGACCAATAGCAACTCTCGAGGCACCCCTACCTGGAACCCTAAAACCCATAGAAAACGTGCTCGTCTTCGAATTGGAGAATGATTTCGAAGCTGCAGAATCGCTTGGGGGTTGCGCCACTCGAAAATTCACATAATCCATTCGGAACCAGTTGATTACTCACGCACTTAATTCCAAGTCGTCGGAGGGTGGGGTTTTGTCAATTTACCATTTCCGGTAGTGAGATTGAAAGGTAGAAGCAACGAATTGTTATTTCATAATGAAAAATATGAAACTTCGAATTTCAATGCGAGAGCACGAGGAAAGAATAGCTTGAAATCTAGCCACTGGAATCTAACTTTGAACTTGGTTTTGTTCTTTTTTTAGCAAAAATAGGGAGAGAGAGAGATGAATAACGAACAAATTTCCGTTTCTTTTTTATCTTCCATCTGCCGTCAACGCGGAACAGAAGAATGTTATTTCTTTCGATCAGGGCTACATAGGGATCCTAGGACGCTTGGATCCTGAGATTCCAGGTTCGAAAGACTATGGTACTATGGTACGAAAAAGTTAGCCGAAGGGAAATGTTATTTGAGATAATAATCTCATAAAATAATAACGCTCCGGGAAGCGGGTAACCGTCAGTCCGAAACTACGTCGAGATGAGAGGCTGCGTGCCAGGCATCGGGCATCAGGCACCTGCGGGTTGACTTTTACTCCCGCTTGGTACCTCTTCAACGGCAGGATCCTCAAGGAATGTGTCTGGTGTTCATAGACGTCAAGACGTACGGAAGGTGCTGGCAGGTTGGGACGGCTATTAGATTAACAAGTTGAAGCCGACGCCATTCTCTGTCCGAAATTCAACCCCTGGCCGCATCACAATGGCTGTCGTAATTTGAGGGAACTTCTGGAGCGAAGCAAACCCCTCCCCAATTCTCACGACACGTTATACTCCTTCGCTTTCCGTGTACCACAAATTGAAGGATCCCTCGAACCGCAGAGCTACCGTGTGATTCTTCTGGTTTTTGTGAAACTTTAGTGAAAGGAAGAAAGGCGGGGGCTCGGTTATGATTTCGCATAATTGAACTTGCACCTCGATTAGGTAGGTAGGTACGGTTTATCGCCGTCCGATAAAAACCTAGCGACGGCGATTAGTACTGGTTTCGTTTTTCTATTTCCATTTTTCTATCAATTTCATAGCTTGCATTGAATGTTAGAAGAAATACTCTAGTTACGAGTTGAACAGTTTAGCGTTTTTCTCCATGCCCAACGTTATAACAAAAGGTTAGATACTTTCTCGGGTGAAAAGAGGTGTTCCATTCGCGCATTGGACAAATCACGTTGTTTCTTTAGGCGCAGGATGCTTTGGAATAACTATTTTGTGAATAAAAACCTAATTGGAAGGACAATTTTTTTTCACCTCCGTTTTTACACCGGAAATCTAATGGGAATTTATATCCGTTACAGTGGATCGTACCCGCGAACAAAAACATCAACGAGATAAGAAACCACAGTGAAAATATACCGCCTATCGTTGAAACGATGCTCAGAGTTTGAAATTCAATCGAGAAAATGGTATGCGGTGGTCGTAGTAGTTACGTGTTTCATACGAAATATCATAATTCAGTGTCGAGTGTGACAACAAAACCATTAATCATATTTCAGATAAACACGAGCAACCCCTACAACCTCTAACACAAGCGCCCACATCACGTCCAATATCCATCGGCTATTTTCCGAGTTATACTATAGGTAGGTATACCTTCGTCTTTTTCCGATCCATCGATATCATCTATTTCCTTTTCCCCGTTCACCGGACTCAAACGTGTATTCGAAGATATTTTGAAACTAATACAAACGAAAAAAATGACTAAAAAAGGATATAGTATCAAAGTTTGCCTTTGTTGTTGCAAATGAATCAAGTTTTCGTATAAAACATTAGTTTATCTCGAGATAATTATTTATTGTCCACCGATTATCAGCGCTCGATCGTTGTGCGCTGCGAATTTCTCGTGGCCGTATAAGAATCTTGAAAGTTGACGTAAAATGTTATAGCCGTTGCAAATTTCTCACGCGGGATCTTTTCGCGATGCGAGAAAAATTCGGAGCCAAGGTGAAATGGGAAAAGAGCGGAAAAAAATGGTAAAACATTATATACATGTACACAACTAAGGTGAGGTGTATACCTATACCTATGCAAGAAATAAAAGCGCAAGCCCACGCGCGGTGCATTTGCCGGGATGCAAAAATTCCCTTTCATTTTTACGATACCTTTGAAGTTATGCCTACAACTCAGGAGTTTCGTACGCCGTACTTCCTAGACGCAAAATTCTGACAGATCATTTCTCATATCTCACCTATTGTTCGCCTAATGGGATTTTTTCTAATAATATATCTGGCATTACTTGGCAAAATTTTCTAACCAATGGCTGTGTAGGGTCCGCTGCGTTTCGAACGAACCGACCGACCCATCGAGTTCGAACAGGGATTCACGGCTCGGCATTATACATACAAACGTACATCTACCGACCCATCGAGTTCGAACAGGGATTCACGGCTCGGCATTATACATACAAACGTACATCTACACCTTTTCACGTGTATATAGTCCATGCACGCGGATATATCTACATCGACAAGGTACCTATATAAAATCATCATATAGATTCATGCGCACGTGTTACCGGTAGTCTTGTTGGTGCCTTATGGCAGAGAACTTTGGACCTCTTCAAATCTACGCTTTATATAGGTTCAAAGCCGATCCTGATATTCGGTCTTGACAGCATTGTCCCATAGGTTGACAAATATATCGATACCGATTGTGCTCGCATTAACGACGAAGGCCAAAAATTATTCACAATGGCAGAGAAAAGTTGACATCTTGTTTCTCGGCTCGTATACATTTGCGATTGTACGCATCGGGCATAAGCGTAGGTATATGTAGGATTTGGGAAACGAACTCGTCACAGTTAGAACCGGAAATATATATTTTTCTGTACAACTGGTTAACGCGGGGGACGAGCTTCACCTGGTAGCAAGAGCTGCCTGAAGCGTAATTGCATGGTATCATTAATATTAATTATTGTTATAGTCGTCAACTCTTCTATCAGATGTGATTAACGACGAGAACAACTTCCTGCACAGCATCTGACGCCTACATTATGATAAGACCGTAAATTTTCTGAGTTATTCAATGAACTTATCTCACAGGTGAGGATGTGAGAAATTTTCGCCGACGGATACACATACCCTCGGCGATGATTATTTATTTCGCATAAAATTTCGACGTACCTGACGTAATCGAAGTAATCCGAAAATTGAATAATCCAAAAAACTGTTTACACCGCGGTTATCACAGCACAATTTTTATTCTAGTATATACGTATATATACATATATATAGATGTATATATTTGTAAAACTCCAGTCACTGCAGAATGTTATATTATTTTTAAGTCAATGCGATATTGTTCGCGATAATCTACTGCAGCACTGCAAACATCATTCGATCCAAAATGTGTCCGTTATCGTGTGAACTGGTTCATCAATACATTCGAAAACAGGATTGAAGAATAAAAACATTTTCATAATATGTAGCTACACGACAATCGCATGCAACAACTTATGATTTTTTTGTTAAAATATTTCAGACTTTAATCAACATCTGCTCCGAGATCCCAGAAGCTCTTGGAACCGTTGAAATTAATTATGCAAAAATAAGAAAAGAAAAAAAAAAAAACCAGAAACTCAATTTTTACAACCAACGAACCGAATTATCCTAATGCCGAATAATATCCAGCCGACGAAAGTTTCATTGGATCAAATGTCTGCACGTTATAGTATCACCACTTGGACAAGTAAGGAGAAAAAAAAGAAACGAGAAAATTTTTTTGTAACTCCATCGATTGACTTCAATGTTGATATTAGATTTATGCAAAACTTGGAAGGTTCATTGCACATTTAACAACTGTCAAATAATAAGACGTGTCACAAGATTCAAATGGTAGATGATTTTGATTGGATCGGTGCGAGGAGTTGACTGATAGACTATCGCGGAGCAAAGCATTGCCTAACTGGAGCCAGCGGAGGCATTGTCCCAGGGCCGCGGCTACGCTGTTAAAGAACCAACCAATCACGTCAGGGTTGGCTGTTATTCCAATATGGCTGCCAGACAATGTGAGCCGGAGGACTTCCAGCTAGAGGGGGAAGGTCTCTACCCATAAGGCCATTCTCCGACTCCCCGCTGAGCAGGGAGCGTACACCAAGGCCTGATCGGTCGACGTTGCCACACTGCGACAGTCAGGGGTGCATCGCTTCCTCTTAAACTCCGAGTCATGGAGGGGCTGAACTACCCTTGACGAGCATTTCCTGAGTCTCCGATAGCTCCTCAACATTTCTTGACGTTACCCCGACTCGATAAGCTTGTAGCGATTCTCATTTTCCACTTATTAGACAATTTGTACAAATTTTTTTATCAAAATTTACCTCAACATCATCGAGCGATGCATATTTTCATGCATTACCGGAGCGGTGATACTTTGCGATGAATTGAAAAAACATATTTAAGTATCGATAGCTACTCGTTGCGTGATTATATCTCTGGATCTCCAAATTCTTTGTCGTATTCAGACAAGAAACAAGACTACAGTTTAAAATGTGAAAGAATATTGAAAATTTTAGCGCTGCGCCAAATTTTCTCGATTAGGAAAACTGCAAGATAAAATTATCTGCCGGCGGTGTCATGTGAGTGAATTGCTGACCTAAGCTGAGCTACCGAATTGCCATTGATCCAACGAAGGAGCCGTTATAGTTTAAAAATTGGATGCAGTATAATCCCATAAAAAGACAGTGGCCCGGTGACTAGCAATTCTTGGAGTTAGTGAACGGGCGAGAGACCTGGAGGTAGATAAAGGTTGTAAACCACTGCTGTTAGATGGTATCTAAATCCTGTCAAATGCCTCCTCTATTGATACCCTTTATTCTTGTGTCGTCACTCTCACTCGAGCTTGATTCAAGATACTTGCCCACCAAGCAACATCAGATTGGCTATGTAATGACCACCAATAAGATCATATTCCAATGTACGTAATGTATTCTGGCATAATGTTATACGCATACCTGTTAGACCAGACCGAGACTATGAAACCCGATACAAGGAGATCCGAATTTTAATCTTTCTGCCATTCTGTTGCTGAGCGCAGTTCTGCGCTCTTGCCGCGGACCAAAAACTGCTGCGCTCCAAAATGTAAAGACCAATGTGTAGACATTTTTTGTCCAAAAAGATACTACACACTAATTTACAGCAATACCACAACAAATGTTCAAGACTCCTGAAATTGTAATCAAGCCTTGAGTGGAAGGTAGATGGAGGCGGAGGCAGAGGCGGAGACCCGGCAACGCTGAGTGGCGCGGTTTGTCTGACAGGGATATAAATGATGCTTAATATTATACAGAGAACTTAAGCATAGTACTATCTTTTACCCACGAATATCATGCATCCCCTTCAGCCTGGAGTTTGATCCAGACCAAATTTTCTCTAGAATCAATTTGATACCAGATCTTAGCGCTGCGCGGAATGAAAAGTTATCCGTTCGCAGCGGCGCCCAATATTGAAAATCATTTTAATAAATGAGCTAAATTATTAAACTGCGTTTATTTTTATAGAACAATATGATTTGCTGATGATATTGGACGCAATTTGATCATGAAAATAGTTTCATTGATAGAATGATTATATGTTGGCTAAGAGTGAGAGTAGCGTCGCAGCGACTGCGTTCACCTACGGAGGACTGCCACGGTGTCTATTGTTCTTCTATCACTCAGCCTTTGTCTGCTCTCAAAGATAATTCCCACTGGTTCTTTTCAGTCTGGTCCTTCTTAAAGTCCGCTTTTATTTTTGGACCCATGAAAAACTCCGCTCCACTCCCTTATATTAACTACATTCTACCTGCGGAGGCCAGCATATTTCAATTCCCTGATTTTACGCCTTCAGTTTTTCATGTAAAAAGACCTCACTCAAACTCTGAAAAAGTTCAGGGTTACTCGCTCGTAATATGGAACTTGGTTCGTTGCTGTTATGCTAAAAAAATATACAAATTCCAACGATGATTGTTAGTTTTTGAAGAGAGATGAAATTCTTTCATTTGTTTCTTGATCCGAGAGAAATTTATCGAATCCTTGAACAAAAGCTGTTGCTGTTCGTAGTTATGTAAAATTACTGGATTTGAAGCTCTGTAATTTGATCTATCGTGAATAATTTATCAGCCTAGTTGCAAAGTTGTTTCAACTCATAATAGTATCGCATGGGGAACTGATTTATTGACTGATAAGTGCAAATCACTCTATGCCGCCTCTAAGCCTAGACAAAATCTAACACACAACAATGAATGTTAGGCGTTGTGGAACCGCTCCTACAGAAGACACAGGACACCCCGTATAACATATATCGGTAAATAATAGTAGCAGGATGAAGTTGTGCTTTTTCTACATTGTGAAACGTTCTATAATACAGAATCAATAATAAATTTCTCTAAAGGATAATAACAGGGCTTTGAATATAATATCTAGTGGAAGCGAAGTGCTTCTGCTACGGTGATATGAATTCAGATCACATATTATACCCACGATGCAATAATTGTATATAGTTACAGTAGATTCGAAAAGCATACGGACGTCCACAAGAAATGCAAATTTCTTGGCCATCAAAAATTTTATCACATCCGAATAGCATCGATCTAAAATTAACTTGGATTCAATTTCAATGCGAGTGATCACGAAAGTAGTAGCAGTACCTACTCACATATCAATGACCGAAATGTGCCACGCGAACGTTGGATACAACTAATTGCGAAGAGTGATACATGCTCAGGATAGTAGAAGAGAGGTACCTATCCCAAATTACTATCGAGCTAATATAATTAGGAGAATAATATCCGTTATAAAACTGTTGGTCATTGTTGAGACTGTGAATGTAATGTACCTACGGGTGAATAGACCTGTGAGGATATCACACCTCGCCTGCCAAACAAACAGTCAGCAGATTTATGACTCAAGTACCTGTGTTATGGTCCAGTTGCTACGATAGTAAACATACCTACGCAAGCATCAATAGAAACAAATCATTGTAACAAGTTATCGTAAGTTAGTTCAGGAGGGAATACACCATAAAATCATCAGATTTTTGCACCACGGAAGAAAACGATGTGATTGTCCATCAACGAAAACTAGTTGCCAATATCCATGCGAAGGCCACTGATCGAACGTCGGAATGGTGTCCAAGCCGGTTAGTCAATAAAACCTGATCGAAAGTGATACGATTCGAAGCCAACGAATGATGGTGAGTGGCAAATAGATGTAGGAAAATTTTGTAAACCAGGTCAAAGACCTCAAGAAGATAGAGTAGCCTACTGGCACGAGTCATTCTGGATTGTTGTGCCCCGTCAATGACCATTGTTGCCACCTCATAGTATGACTTCCACTCTTGGGATGTTGCTTGCAATTTTAGATCCCGTTGGAATGTTCACCTTCGGTAGCTATAGGTCATGCCAAGGAAGTGGGTCTCTTCTAAAGTGACTGTGAGTTTAGAGTGGTTAAACCGTTAAAAAATGTTCGCGCTGAAACTGTCGCCCCCGCAGAAAAATCAAAATAACGCAATTCCGACCAAGAAAGTTTCTCGCATTATGATCTGCAGTTTCAAGATTTTACGTCCGTTCAGCAGCTCTCTATGGTGTTGAACCTATTTTCATAAATTCTATTTTATTTCGTCACACCCTTTCGAATCTTTCGAAACATATCTATGAAACGAGAAATGTGAGAATATAGAATAGATGCACGCGCGTTACAACCGCAGAAGGCCTTCTGCATATGGAAAGTCCAATAAGGTAGATTATTTATTAGGAGTGAGCAAGTTTGAAAACTGTTGTATACGAGGAGCGGGTTCCGTTGCTTCTGCGAGTTGTCAATCGAGAATTATGATTTTCTCTAACCAGATGAGTTCCGCGTGAAATTACGTTGGTGTGGATGGAGATCGGTGGAACGGACGGTACGAGGTTTGCAAAATTCGATAAAAAGTGATGTCCATCGTTGGACACGGAAAATAAACTATTCGGTTCGACAGCAACATAAAAAAAGTCGAAGGTTGAGTTACCTTGATATTGGCTGGTGCGACCACCAGCGGTTGTTGATTTCAAGGTGTATTTTATCTCTATTTCTGCAAAGCGCTTATGCGTATATATACTTATATTTCTATTTCATCCACGTAAGATTTTATACCATACTAGAGTTTCTGTAGGATACTACTTCACTCAAGAACTTCGAACAGCAACCTCTGAGTGGATGCACAATGAATGCGTTTCTCAGCTTCTTTATTTCCTTCGAACTTGTTCAAGAGAGCATCCCCCTCAAACGTTACATTGTTTGAACAGTGTTCCAATTGTACACAACACTAACTTATAAGTAGTGTCGGGATGCACGGAATGTCTCACGATTCGGAGAAGCATTTCCAAGACGAATTTCATTCTTCCTTGTATAAATGTATCACGCATTGGAACGACAAGGGTAACTAGAAAATTCCGAGCATCTGTATATAATTTGCAATGAAAGTATAGGAAATCATTGTCCAGAGGTCCACGGGGAGCAGTGGCGTTTGCGGAACGTAAGAATATCGAATTAGACTTTGACAGGTAAGGTGACTTTGTTTAGTCAAGAAGAGACTTTGTTACTTTTTTCCATTCTACCTCAAGGATTTCTCAGGAAAGAGTCCTTGGACAAAATATAGCCTGATGCAATAATGACGGGTTGGAGCTCGGAGCAGGATGGAGAGGGCATCTCGTCTGAAAAAGGGCTAATGGCACTTCGGGTGACAGGCTGACCTCAACCCCTCTGGCTGATACATATCTATCCTAAATAAACATGGCCGAAGACTGGGAGTTCTTAATCTTTTTCATTGTTTAATGTTGAGCTTTGCATTTTCAGGTTTTTGTATTTCCAAATTTACTCGTACAATATTATTTCTGGTTGAATAAATAACGGAGCCTAGGTGTGCAGCGCGGTGCAGTGTAGGTATCACGATGCAATAATGTGATCGATTGAATTACACCGTTTCTAATTTTTTTTTCATCAAATCGGAATCACGTGAATCGTGCGGTTCAAAATTCAAACGAAATGAGATTCGAACAAAAAATGAATAACAAATTGCCTATATTTAGTTGGCTCGATGATTTCAGACCGTAAAACCATAGCTATACCTATAGGTAGAAAACCCTCTTGAATGAAACCTTGAGGGACTGGATGATTTGCAAAATCCTTTCCAATGTTCCGAGGACGTGATCCTATCCTATCCAGGTAAAAAGTCGAATTTTATAAAAGGTAAAAAGCATTATAATAATACCAGAAGTTCAAAAAGCGGCCTGCAAGTTTTCAATTCATAATTTTTCATTCACATTGACACATCATTATTTATTACAAACCGTGTTGTGTGTCAAGTCAGTTTCATACGATAATACAACTTTTATGTAAATGTTTTAATCCTCGGGGAATTGAAATGTCTTTTGATAAAAGTCAGCTGTCTGCTGCAGGGTAGATTCCTACTACGAAGCTATTATACATTTCTACCTATAATATCCAAGCCCTCTTCTTCTCGAATCAACAATCCAACTTTTGTTCTGCCTGCCTAGTATTCTATTTCGTTTCTACTTCACTCTAATTGCAGTTGAATTCTACTTTTTCCATTCTCTTCTCTTCACTTCTATTCTCTTCTATTTTATTTTCTTTCAAACATCTTCCGCCGGATTAGACTGAGCTATATAAGAATATCAAAGCTTACAGTTATGAGAATTAATGAATAGAGAGAAACTTGTGGTAATAAAATAATGAGCATGGAAAGGAAGTGTTACATCTGACTAACTCGAACTCAAGGCCTCGTCCATAAGAAGAGCTTGACCAAGCGATCGCATATAACACAAAACGAACAAAAAAACAAAAAAACAAAAAAAAAAGAACAAAGAAGCGAAATATAATAAAATCTGGAAGCT
Organism: Phymatocera aterrima; assembly: GCA_963170745.1. Lineage (NCBI taxonomy): Eukaryota > Metazoa > Arthropoda > Insecta > Hymenoptera > Tenthredinidae > Phymatocera > Phymatocera aterrima. The sequence goes on from OY720660.1 coordinate 19,773,622, forward strand.
AGCGAGCGAAAGGAATAGATTGTGCCCCCATTTCGTTTTTTCCATTTCATTTTCTCTCCTCCCGACTCGTAGAGGTTGGGCTTCGAATTTACACCGCGTGGTAAGCCATGATATGAGTAATGGTGTGTACTCGTGTAACACAGGGGTCGTTGTCGCAAGTCATGCCTCCGGAGTTCCAACCCCTGAAGCAAGCTTTGGCAAGCAGCTGCCCCCCCCCCCCCCCCCCCCCCCCCCCAAGCGCAACTCCCCGAGGGATTCTCCAGCGAGCCAAGCTAACATGGCGGAACATGGATAGCTCCAAATATTGATTCTCTCGTGGGACGGAAGAGCGATCTGAATTACAATGAGGCTGCGTATAAGAAAACGTCGGAATCCCGGATCCTTCCTGGTATCCGTTAACTCTGTGTGTAACCATTTTATTATGCCCGTAGTTTCGTGTTTTCTGAAACCGTGTGGCGTAGAATTTCATTTTTCAATTGGTTTTTCTTGAATTTTTCAACGAGAAAAAAAGGCTGTTCACGGAGAAATAGTAATTCCGTGAAGAATAGATTCCGAGATTAACTCATCGCGATCATTCGCGAAGAAGAACGAAAAAATATCACGAAATAACAAATTGTTCTCTCGGAGTGGAAGATATTTCCGAATAAAGGCCAGCAGAAAATTCCGCTGCTATACTATCCGAGTCGAGAGAGAGAGAGAGAAATTTGTATTCGAAAAAAGTAATTTCCTTAATACACTCCTTCGCAGGCGTGGTTTTCCGATGTCACTGCACGCGTGCACGTCGTTCATAATTTCCGACAAAATATATATTCCTCAGGATCTGCTGTCATTGCTGCCTTTCGTCCGTGTTGTTTCTCGACTTTGCGGACGTATTAGGTTCAAGATAGGTAGGTATATGCGCTGAGGTAGGCTGCATGTACGTGCAAACTATTCTTCTCTCGACGACCGCCAATTTGCTTAGCAACGAACCGTAGGCATTTGTACAGTAGCACAACCCACGTTTACGAAAACAGGGAAGAAGTCAAGAAAAAAACTAAGTAGATAAATATGGATAAACAAATAGATGAATATGGTATTTCACACGTACGAAAGGGAGTATGTGTAATCAAAAGATCGTTAATATTAATCATTTTCGTTAACGCGTAATAGTTTCTTGCGTGTATATATTAATTAAAATTATTGCTCTTAATTCATCTACGAGATGAACCGCGCGCACAATGTAAACTTCGTTACGACTACTAAACGGGTATATTATATCTACTATATCCATGAACATGAGTAGGTACCGGTCACTATTTGTTAAACCGAAAAATTATTTCGGGTGAACCATTGTATGTATATGAACGAGAAACTTAACGTACGAAGAAGCCGGCTCACAAAAAGACGATCGAAGTGAAAAAAGGAAGAAAAGTTTGTGAAGGATAGCATGTGATAGAGATAGATACATGTGGAGTTTCTTCGAGCATAAGCGCGTACCTTTTCTACGCTCTAGAGCAGGAAGTACAACCGGAAGTTAACAGTTTAGAATTCGTATCGCATCCGCCATATATATATATGTATAGTTCTGTATACTATACTTTCGAAAGAATAAAAACTGAAAAAAACATACGAAATTTTCACACACAGCCGTATAACACTGAACTGCGACGTAGGTAGCTGTGAAAAATGAACCTGTAATAAGTTTTCTGCACGTTACGAAGGTAATTATCATCGTCCTGAAATAAAGTGTCGAGGGAAATATGGCCTCGCTATCTAGAATGCACGGGAACCGTTTCGAAAACGAGAATCTCAGATTCACGTAAACGACTCGATCGATTTTGATGAAACTCCCGAGAATTCGTCGATTATGTTGGCAGAAAGTGGCCAAGTATATTTCGCTTCTTTTAAAACATCGATCGGATACGATGGACAATAAATATTCCCTATGTTAGCTAGGTTAGACTGCCAGCGGTGACCCATTCGAATGCCCCTTGAGTACAAGTTCCTGATCTTCTCTTGTAGCTATACGTAAACATTTAGATAGTTCTCGATTCTGACTCATTAGCATGGTTTTTTCTTCAAATTTCTTCCAACTATACTATTTCTTATGTTTTCAAAATCGTTCGACGTACTATACTTTGTTCCGTGCTCGTGTATCTATCTATATGTGTATATATATATATGTGTATATTACGCGACAGGAAGTGAAGAGAACGGGGAGGTAAACTGTATTCTATGCAATTTATCACCGACCCCGTTTCAATTTCCGCTTCAATGTGTAACAGAGACTATTGACTGCTGCACAGCAAAAAAAAAGAAAACAATGAAAAAGGAGAAAAAAAATTAAGAAATCGACGTTTCGCCGCGTGGTAAAGGCCGTAACGAAATCGGCGTAAACTAGATTCGAAATTGGGAGGCAAACGTGTGAGCGATCCAGGGTTCCATAATTAGAAGCCAATCCCCGTTTACAGGTACTTCTTTAAGTAACTATTCCTATAGAGACCAACATCAAATTACTTATATATATACATATACTCAATTACATTACATATGAATATCAAAAATCGAAGACCGTGATCCAAAGTTGCGTGCGCACGTATACGTACGTAGATACCTAACATCTACTCTCAAACGTATCCACATGTACATGAATTACGCGTTGCAGTTTTCGTTCGTTAATATAATCTTTCTAATTTTCGATCTGTTGCGGCGAGGCTCTGAATGCCGAAAGTTACAACTGATACCTACAGCTAAGATATAAGACCGCCGCGCCGTTGGGAGAGTAGTGTATGAACGGCAGTACAATTTTTCAACACCTTTCTTTCATTCGTTTTCAATGTTTTCTTCAATTTTTCGAATCGCCCTCTTTTCTCATTCTTCGTTAATATACATATTGCATAATTTTGCAATATTTTGAGTTCGAGTACGAAATACCAGAAACAAAACAAAATGGAACGCGATATCCGACAGATGGTAAAATAAATTGGATTCTGAAACACGGTGCTGATGTTATGTTGCAGCGTGCTCATCGGTTAACCTCCTGTTATATATTTCTCGGCCTTTTCAGCTGTGTGTGTGTGTGTGTTTTTTTTTGTTCTCTTTTTCTTTTCTCTAAACTTTTCAACATTCTTTCTTCATTCCTTCCGACTCGATTTTTCACCTTCTTTTTTTACCCGGTGTCTCTTTCCGGTTTGGAGCGCGGCAGAGCTGCGGAGTCTCTAACCGCGATTAGCTCCCAACTCTCAACTCATATCGAAGCTATACGTGCAGGATGGTATCCCCGTGGTATACCTTCATCGGAGAAGGCGGAGACTAAAAAACTGTACGCCCATAGCAATTTATTCTCATATCACCCTCAGCCCTCAGCTATAAAGAATAATAATACCATTGAACCGCATTGCTGTGCATCATACATATTGGTGTATATATAAGAAAGAAAGAGACGGAGAAAAGTAATGTGACAATTAAACGTCAGGTCTTGGTAAATAGGTATCTATATATATATATATCTATTCGTTCAATTGTCACATTACTTTCCTCCATCTCTCTCTTTCTTACTCACTTACTTCGCATTTTCTACGGATACTGCATACGACAGTTGCTTATACCGGTACGGTGCCACTGCACCTGTATACGATTGAAATTGTACAACTAACATCAAGATATCGGCAATTCGCGATAGATAGAGCTGACGACGCAGGTAGCTCAGCTACAGCTATTCGTGGGTGGCTGTGGAGTATTTGGATTTTAGTTGCCTGCTGTTTAACGATAATCCATCAACGCGAGGATGTAAGTAAGACCGCATAGATCCGCAATCCATAGTCAGATCCAAAGTCAGCCGACGGACGGATTGGCGTGACGCAACATCGAGTGTTGTAGGTACCTTTGTACTGTACTTACGTATTATATATTGTTATCGTCTCGCGTCTTACGTTCGTATATAATAAGATGTAGCCGCGGGGGTACCGAACCGATCTGTGTATATAGGCAGATACTTATTACATAAGTACATACCATATACTTATTTTATCTTATGTTGTTGCACGTGGGCAGTACATGCAATCAGATGCCTACCGTTTGAATTTCTCGTCTTCGCATACAGTATCGCGCGTGTACCGACCTGCTATGCACAAATCGTCGTCGTGGAAAATCGATATCATAGTAATTATTTCCGCATCTGGGATCACCATAGGAAACGGAATGATCGAGAAATTTCGAAAAAAATCACCGAGAAACGGTGAAAGTCGACTTTGCGATCGTCAATAATTTTATTCAACCGCATCTGCAGGTGTTCCTTGAGAAGATCTTATTACGCGCACCTATATATAAGTATACTCGGCCGGAAGTGCTGCGAAACGAATCGGGCTCCTCCAGGGACTCTTGAGTGGGCCAAGCGTGGAATAATCACGGATCGAAAAGTGGCCATGGAGCCTATGAGCGAAAAGAGAAAAAAAAAAAAAAAAAAAAAAAACAGAAAGAAAAGGAAGCAAAAAGGAAAGGAAAATCCCCAAAGAAAATCATGGCTCCGCGGTAGCCACTCTCATTTTTCTTTTCTCGTTTTCCTAAAGAGATCTATCGACGTTTCCCGATTCCGGATCATCCGAAATCGCTTGGACGCTTAGAAAACATTCATTTTCGCACGGAAATCGGTATCTCCGAATAGTTGATATTACGGGTACACCGCGGACGTTTCCGTGTTAATTCTTCTGGCATATCCTTTTCTCTCTTTCTTTCCCATAATTTCGACAATTTTTCTCTCTCGTTTCATTTTTTCTGCAAAAGACGGACAAGGTCGATCACGTTTCGTCAATAATTCGTATCCCGAATACATACGTACCTTTTAACAACTATACCGCTCAGGTAGTTATATCGAACCTTGGAGCAACCTTGAAATAACCGCCGAGTTGGTAATTCATTGAGCTAGAATATATCTTTTCTGTACATAAATTGTGTGGATCAAAGACGTGCCTTTACCCATCGATCTGAGCATCCGCGAAGAAGAAAGATCGAAAGAAACACGTGGAAAGAATAACGTGGGCGTATAGTAGATAATTCCGGGAGAATTCGTATATTAGTGAGGAAAAATTTGATTTCAGATATTCGTACGTTATAGGTGACCACGGTGCCGTGTGGCAATTATACATGCGTTTTCTTGTGCCAATACATATCACGTTATAAACTACAGTTATAACTATAATAGGTGTATATACATAAAGAAGCAAAGACAAGCGGTATTCATATGTACAGTATACAAGGTGACTGCTTTTTCAAAACTTGAAACCGCAAAAAGTTATTAGAGGACTATATATACGAATGATTAAAATCGGAATAGAAATGTCCACGCTCCAATTTTCTTCGTGATCCTTTGTAGTTCATAGGTAGATATAATAGGTGTACCTCTACCTACGTATTATACAGGTACTACTGTACTGCAGGAGACAATATATTGCACGGTCGTAGATATATATTATGTATCGGTGTATTATACGATACGATCTACGTCTTCCTGTCCTTATCCTTCTACCTATATTATTGATTGGTCCGATCGATACTAGATAATCTATAATTCTGCGTCTAGTATATGTATGTATGCATGCATGCAAACGCACTACGACATTATATACGTATACGCATACGCACGAGGTACTGCACCGCAGTCGGTAATAAATAAACAAATTTTATAATCCAACGATCGGCGGCTGACCGCGGCAAGCCGAGACTCATTACCCGGCAATCTGTGCGCCGATCAAATTCATCCATACACAAACCACAGTCATAGCAATAGCCATGGGCATACGTGTGTAGGCACATTTGTAGGCGCTGTATATATACGTACACATTTATTCAACATGGCGCTTGATTAATGGATCAATGGTCTTGCTCACCATGCCCCCGGAGCACACGGCGCAGGCAGGCGATACAGTTTTTGAGCAGGTGAACCGATACGCGTATACGAAAGCATATATACTGCGTACCCACGTATGGTACAGTTGAAAAAAAAAAAATAAAATATCGATCCAAATATTGATACGTATAAAGATGATCCAACAAAGAATGATTCATCTGGTATAACTAGCGAATCGGGCGGAATAGGTAACGGAGTGAGTAAGGATAATCAATGTTTCTTTCGTCTGTCTCTTCCGCAAGCTCCATATTTCTATTCGGGTCGAAATTTGTCATATACATACAGGTTACCTATAGCAAGAAATAGCAAAGGAAATTTGATTTTTGCAGGTTACCAAAAATAAATGTTTCTCATACTCTGTGTCCTCGGCGGTAAGTCGATGAGACACAAACAAGAAAACTCGAAACGGCCGGGACAAAAAGTCTTTCCGACACGACGGTCACAATAATTTCTGAATTTGGTTGACGGCTGACGAGGTGTAGGTATACCAGCCACCGCGGCGACCGATCCAATAAAACATTCCGAGCGACCTTACATGGTATTGGGTTCAGACCGCGTTGCTGTAAAGTTGTGAAAAGTTAGCGACTTGCCACGTAGGTATATCAGGACTCGGAATTAATGAACGTACCGCGGGTGTCCCTATAGTATTGCGTCTAGGAATAGCGGAGGAGGCTAATTGAGAAGGTATGATCAACTGACAAATATCAGAAAGTAATGTTCCTCCGTTTAATTTGATACTAACGCGTCTACGGAAGAGAAGAGCTATTACCTACAGCATTACAATTGTAATACGAAATGTGACAAGAATTGTAAATTTAGTTGATCCAAAATTTACACACAATTGCCTATACATATAGAATAGTGTACGCGAAATGGTGGCAGGTAATATTTTGACGATCTGATTTCATCTGAATATGGTCATGCGCGCGTTTAATGGATGATGAGTTACACCTACAATCTTATACATTTCAATATTTTTATAGGATAGGTAGGTATACCTGCAACTCGATCGCCCGTAACATTCGATACAGTATTATTCTCTCAGCTGCCGGAGTGAAGTAGAGTCATAGATAGCGATAGACAGAACGGAGCTCTGCAGGCAGACAAGGTGCGTATTATAACTATAATAAAAGCCAGGCCTGTCTGGTCTAAAGTAATTAAATGCAGGGAGGGAGGGAGGGGGGCGGGGGAGGGGGAGGGATGCGAGGGGCGGTTGTGGTAGCGGCGGTAGAAAAGAGGGGAATATATAGTAAAGTGAGAAGAGAGGTGACTAGAGAGGGAAAAAGTATCGAGAGAAGGGGAAGAGAAGAGAAGAGAAGGCGTTCCTCGAGCCACTCCCCACATCATCCGGAACCGCGCGCCCAGACTCCGCAGCAGGAGGGTCCGGGTCCTTTTTCTGTACGTATGTATACGCATGCAGACGCGTGATTATGATTATGCGTTCGTAAATGGATTATGGAATCCATACACAGGGAGGGAATACTCCGTTAAGTACGTTTCATGTGTGTACGCGGTAATAATTTTCAAATGTAAATTTTAACCATACTAATTTTTCGTGATCAAGATTCCAATGTCCACTGACTTTCTCCCGATATGTAGGTACCTATCTATTTCGATTCATTCCGTTTCTACAAATTCCGGTGGCTCTTGGTCCCCGATTGTGGAAGATTATTTTGAAAATAGTATGTACCTACCAGGCTCGTGTTCATTATCCATAATCCACCGATACGTGGATGGATGTAGATGATACATGAATGATACAACTTACGGGTTTGTAATATTGACTATAGAACTTGCGGCGAGTGGTGGTAGGATAATGGAAGAGGTAGGTATACCTACTGCATTTGCGTAGGTAGCTCAATCAAAGCACGCGCGATGACTTTATAGATTTATCTTTCTCAGACGGGAGGCAATTGCCAATTAATCGATCTGACTCGATACGGGCACGGGCTTGGTCGGCAGTGACTGTATCCGAACGATTACCGAACCGATTACGTATGTGGTGTACGATAAAAAAATGATCGCTTCGTTTCAAATGGTAAAACTATACGAAGCATTGCGCGTCATGGATTGGATGACATATTCGGCAAAAGAGAACCGAAGAACAACCTTACGGCTATTTATTTGTTCTGTTTTTTTTCCTTTCTTTTCTCTTGTTTTATACCTTTGCAGGTGTACCCACTCGAGAGATCTGAACGTGAAACGCGAAGATGTATTCTACTTATAGACAAATGTAGATCCAGACGCGCGTTTTGCTCTTACCGCGTACGTACGAGGTTTCATCGTGTTTATGGTAATGACGACAGGGTGCGGCCGGGTGAAGACAGTTGCTCGCCAACAAAGCACGCTGTCCAACTTCAGTTGTTCCTACAAATTACTGCCTTAATTCTACATGGCTAGTACGCGCAGCATGCGGCGCACGAAACTCCTCTAAATTCATATTCGTGTCTATGTACAAAAATGATGAAGAAGAAGAACAAGGAGCACGAAGAACGAAAAATGAGAAGAACAGGACACGCGGAGTAAGAGGGAATTGAGATTGTATCTACGATCTCGATGGTGCCATGAAAAATAAAAACTCAAAACTACGACATCAAGTACCGATGCAAAAACTTACCAGTTTCCAAATCTATGGTGTACGGAAGTCCAGCCCAAGGATCGGCATCATCGTTTCTCGATTTTTCAACATCCTTAGCGATTGACTCCTGCTGGAATGAGAATATCTTTGATGAAGAAGCAGCTACCTGAATAATTATTCAGACAGATTCTGAATAAAATTGTGGATTTTTTGTACACGGCTCCATTTTGCGCCCATCGCGTAGACACATACCCATGTACGTCGTGAGCCTGCACGATCAGACAACGTACATGTTTGTTCAACCAATCAACGCTATGGGCTGACGAAAGATCCGGGAGGGTAGAAAACGCCTAGAGCAGATGTGAGCCGAGCCGGTCAATAGAAATAGACCATAAAGTATTAATGTGATGGCGGACGCTGAACTTATTATAATAAACACAGATATTTATCCATCTATGGTCGTTTCATCATCAAGAATTCAGTACATATATCCTCGATATAAGTATTTACTGTTCGTTCGTTAATCAGAATCACAGAATTCAAGTTTCAATAAGCAACTATCTACCTACCTACCTACGGCTAACCGGAGCTATTAAATGCTGATAAAAGACGAATTTTTGGAAATCAATGCATGTATACCGCGTCTATACGAATCCTGATGAAGATGTACTTCAGGCGTTTTTCTAACTGAATCTGTGCGTCCACTTTACTGTAGGTAGCTATTATATATATGGAGACGTGACACTCTGTTGACGTCGAAGATCATCGCGAGGAGACAATTCACCCTGATGACCTAACGATGACGAAGTCAACAACGTCACAGTATTCGAGAAGGCTGGAGCGATTGTGGTTTATGGTCAACCCCCGGTGACCGAGGTTTTTCCAGGTTCTCCGCGTTGTCCGTAAGAAACACCGTATACCTGGTCCTCACGACGTGGATGATTGCACGTATTGTTAGACACTCGTCACTTGACGCTCTGCGTGCGTTCAGGATCTTTCAACAATGCAGCCTAAATGCACATCCTTGTGTAGGTACGTTCACACTTTAGAGATTCTAAACCGAGAGGCTTGTCTATCTAGCCGGGTATCGCCGGGTAATCCTTTCGCCCAATTAAAGGACGCTGATGCATTTTCTCCATGAGGATTTCACAGTCGGTTACACAATACGGGGCGAAAGAATTTCATCGCTTTATATAACAATAGTTCAGTATACAAACATACCGCTCCTCCGCCATTCACTGATACGTATAATATGATACATCCGAGATGTATCTTCAGCCTGGAATTTTACCCTGCTGCAGTTGATAATTTTCTCGAACTCTTACTCTTTTCACACAAAGATGACTTGATGACTTTCGAAATGCCCAGCGGCAAGGATGATCGCGGACTATAAAGATTCCACGAGACTTTCATAAATTTTTACAATTTGATCGCCATTCGGTTATAATTGTCTCATCGCATCCGGATTCCAAGTTTCCGCATGAATCTTTGTTTTCGCATGTACGTATATATACATCACATACCTGCGTATATTCCCGTATAGGGTGGGTAATACTAATTATTTTCTACTAGCGTTCTTATGATCGCAACGATTTGTGTATACGCGTACGTATGTATCCACGATGCCGGATTATCCACGGTTTTTCCAAGTGCCTCCTGCAGCCCTGTGACCCCCGCGAGACCCGCGACTTCCAGCGGCGCGTCTACACGCCTATACACGGCGTATAGCTGTAGTGAAATGAGTTTAATGAAAACAGCATTGTGTCGTGACCATTAATCATAGTCGGGTTCCGATACCATCCATCCGACCGTGATGTATTGTTGCGTGCCGAGCACAGCCCTGGAGGGGTTTTTGAATACGAAACCACCCTCGGATATATACTCTCGCTCCTGCACACTGCCCGCACCGCACCGCACCGCACCGCACCGCACCATACCGTACCACTACTCTCAACTTTCGGACTCCAGAGGCCTTTGACTCTTGTTATATTGTAATTACACCGGGAATTCATTACCGAGATCAAAGCGGAACACGTGAAAACCGCGATAATATTCTAGTTCGCCCTGGTACTATGCGGGAATCGAACCCTGATCTACATGCATATGCGCATAGTAAATTAGCGACCAATTGAATTATTTGGCACTGCCCTCATCTTTCCTTTTGTTCCTTACTCTTTCCGCCATTCCCTCGTTTTGTTCTCTACGTATATAATCGTGTTGATGATCTCAAATTTTACGTGTACCCAAAATACGCGAATTGAGGTTAGGATCTATATCGTCGTTGTTCATACTTCGAGTAGTTCGAGATATATCTTCTTCTCTGTCGATTTCGTTTCATCTTTAGTTGTTACTAGATACGATTGCGATTATTGTGAACTATCATTATTATCGTTGTGATTATCTTCATTTCATTCCTATAATATCGTATAGAAAAGACTCACGACAATGGAGGTCTCTGTCGTCGGGGAACAGACGGCCAGACATTTCTGACATAGCTCTCAATTAAGCGGCCCATAAAGCTGACTTTCTGGCTGTCAGGTCGCCGCCGACGCCAACGCCGACGTCGACGAGAAGAAGAAGAAGAAGAAGAAGTAGAAGTAGAAGTAGAAGTAGAAGAAGAAGAAGACGAAGGAGAAGATCGAGTCGAGGACGCACTATATGTACACGCATGGGGGCCGGCACGGGTTTGCCCGAGGAACGCTAACCCACCTCAACCTTCGTTCACCTTCATATATAAATATATGAAATCAATGCCACTCGTTCTTTGAAACTTTGACATGTGTTCATCCCCATTCCTCTCCCGGAGGTATCATTGTATTCGAGTATGGAGTATAAATTCGTGTGTATTTATAGGCAGACAATCCATCCGCTACATCGAACGACCGACCATGTATGCGTTCCTCAAAGCTGAGCAAAACGGTGCCAGTCACGGTTCTACGATCGCCCGCCCTCCCTGCCTCCTGTCAAGAGTGTGCGAGTCTCGTCATACGATAGGCTACAGGGTGAAGGCTACGGCGCTATGACTGGTATCAGTTGGGGTTAGAGTCGACCTCTTTGGTTCACCTATTCCACCTTCGGGCCTTGACCTTTTACCTTCTCTCGATACGTAACCGGAAAAAAGATGTATGAGCGATCCGCGTGCACGAAATTTCATGAACTCGTATCCCTATACAAACGCTTTCACATCGAAGGAGTAACACGTAACACGTGTGCATAAATGTTAAGGGGTAGCGCCCATTCTAGAATGACCCGAAAATCGAAAATTTGGTTTTTGGCTCAAATTATGCACCAGGGTCTTGGGATTTTGATATAGAATGTCAATTGTATGGAGCAAGCGTCGCAGATGAGAGGTAAATAGGGAATTGTCATCAAATAATGTTCATGAAATATCAAACGCGTTCATCTCGAAACTACATTTTCCAAGCTGCCCGGAAGCATAACTGTAGCTTTAAAATTGTATCGTCTAGCGAGAAGCACGTACGGACTTTGCGATATATTATGAACTTTTCGTTTCATAAACAATCTTCCGCGTAATTTATCGTCGAAAATGATAACGTTATTTCGATCGTGCGCCATTCTCACAAGAAACGATATTTCTTGATATCCCTACGCACTCCCCGAGCTAATCTTATGTGGAACTGAAAATCTTTCAGTTTTTTTGTTCCAAGTCGAAAATTGAAGGAGTATTTGTTCCGGCTGTGGGGCGCTGCGCGCCAAGAGAGGTCTCTTTGGCCGACAAAGAGCCCTGGTGCCGCCATTTTGTCGAGAATAATAGTGCGAAAAATCGTCGACTGTATCTTCAAACTGTATACGACAGAGTCTATCGAACAGATTGTGTGATTGCGTGTAGTCTGTTGTAGTAAAAAATGTTCAAAAATCGCCTTTTTTCATCTCTAGAGTGACGTTACCATCCCTTAGAGAGAAACGATTCTTCTCGTTGCGATTCTTCCTCGAAAAAATCGGATGAACATCAAGCGCTGCGTCACTCTGGTATGAGAATGCAGAAATCAAGAGGAATAGACCGAAATACGGAAGAAGAAGAAGAACGAATAATCGACTGTACAGAGCAGGCGTCGAAAGCACGTTATAGTCGCGGACGAAGAAGAACATGGACGCCATAGCTTTTAGTATTTAGAGTGGTGTTTCACTTCCCTTGCTCCTGTAGGAAAAATGTTAAATGATCCAGATACTCGAGAGCATAACAAATAGCTATCCTCCGCATCCCCTCGATTTCGTACGTTCATTGGACTCGGGGGAGTGTTTTTTTTTTTTTTTTTTTACCAGTTATGATTCTCCTCTTGTGTATTCTTCGCGGCCTGATACACATTGATACGCGGGGAGGCGCGGAGATCCGACAAACAATTTTAACCCTCGTCCAGAACCGCCGGCCAGGATACCAGCCACCGAGGGGAAACATAACAGACGCGTAAAAGAATATACATGTACATATACATATATATATATATTGAAATCTCTCGCGTTTTCAATACGATGCACTTTGTACCGCGCTGCAGTTGTACAAAGTTCTATATGTAATAGAACGTGGCGCCTGCTCGGGTTTCGGGGTATCGCGAAGGAGGGAAGATGATGGACGAGAGGCAGCAACGTGGACCAGTTTTAGCCCCCTCAAGTAGGAGGGGACGTTGGTATTAATGGTCTTGGAAATTGAAAACGGGAGTGGGCGTCAAGCTAGCCCCCTTTTTAACGTTTTCTCTCTCTATCACTTCTTTTTTTCCCATCTCTTAAATTCGAGTCTCTTGCCTCGTTTGCCCTGATCTCTTACCAAAATGGCGCCTATCGTAGCCACGATTCAATACTTTCCATGCCAATTCTTCATTTTTGTTCTCTCTATTTATTCTCTCTCTCTTTTTCTGTTTCATATACTACGATAAAATATATAGAAAGTACACGGAGTGGTTCCGATGTAAAACGAATGTAACAAGAATATCCAGCCGGGAGTGTTATTTCTGTTGCCAAACTTGCGCCCCGACGATATTTCACTGCACGATAATACAAACTTTGCTCGATTATCGCGAAGACCGGGATATTTTTCATTTCGATCGCGTTTCTCAGCAATTCAGCGGCGGGAATTCGGCCGCGGCGTGGCGGCTGCAGCGCGGTGATCGTTTATATTTACCGAAGTCTTAAAAACGCGGTATACATACGTACGTACGTACGTACACGCGCATGTATATACGGACGAACGAATATCTCGTCTCTCTTTCAATTCTCGTTTATTTTTGATCGCGGTTCGTGATATTCGGAGTCGGTGAGACGGCGGCGTCCGGTGCCCGCACAAAGGTGGAACTTGGTGAACAATGCCTTGCCTTGCAAAGAAGAGTAAGAGCAGAGAAGCCGAGGGGATAGGAAGACCAAGAAAGAGCGAGAGAGCGAGATAAATTTGGATCCTGCTTGATGGGCGACCCGCCCAGTCAGCCGCTGCAACGTCATCCTCCGAGTCCGCACCCCTGGTGCCCCATACCACACGGAGAATACACGCACCAAGTATACACGCGCGGCTTCGAACCACGGGAGGAAGGGAAAAAACGAAAGAACGAAAATGAAGGAAAATTAAAAGAAAATGAAGAAAAGCCAATATCGTATATATGTGAATAATGGGTAACATAACATAATTGAGAAATTATTTACATATGTACCTACATCATTCTGTCGAACGATGTTGTCACGATTTTTATGCACCGGCTCCGAGAGATATAACAATTTTTCGATCATGTATAGATACAATTCTGTGTGACTACCTGATACATATATATTCCTCCTTTATTTATAGCTACTCCAGTAGTCACAGGTTCTCGCGTAGATTTTAGGATTGCGGTATTAAGGTGAACCTTTGCGCGGGGGTGACACGTCTCGGCCAGTATAAACAGTGAATTCTGCATTCTCATGGATGGTATATAGCCCATAGGCAAACTATCACTAGCGACGATCTGAGGATCGGGAATCCCCTTGCGAGATCCGGAGCAGATAATCAAATCGGGAATCGAGGACTTAAGATGTGACACGTGCTCGGTAAAAAGAATCGACTGTATCACGATTCTACGATTGTTATCATAGGATATGAATATTGGGTAACGATGATCGCTCGCGTTCATTCGACAGCAGAGTGCAGTGATGAATATTCCCCTTTCGGGGAGAAAAAAGAGAGGAAGAAAATAGGTACTGACAAAAACGAGGAAATTTCCAACCGGATCAAGGTTTCTGCAATCTCTCGTAATACACCCAACTCAAATTTCGAGCTGAGGGTACGGACGAGATGAGTAAAAAGGAAAAAATAATTACGACGGCAAAGACGTAGCACATACGTGTAGGCATCGATTGAATATGTATGTATGGACGCGTGGGAGCCAGATATTGTTCCAGTTGAGAAAAAAAGTAGCCGACAGTATTTTTTCTCGTCTCCATGGCATGCGCGACTACACAGGTACCTATATAGACGGACAACGAGAAAGCAGGAACTACAATCTATATTAGGAAACGAGCGAACTGGACAGGGGACCGAAGTTTTAATCAACTTGTTTGTAATTTATTGTAACAGTTAACAACGGTATCAACCAACACAAATACAGATATGAATGTATATTTGTATTGTATCGATCGGTTATGCGCGAGGGAACAATCGGTTGAGCCGAAGCCGGAGGAGTGTCCCTACAGCGATACTCTATTCCTTTGACATTTATAATTAGTGTCCCCGCAGGAGTAATCAGCGCAAAACCCGTCCCGCTTTCCACCGACTCGCTGATCAATTTTTCCGATCCATTTGCCACGCAGTTATTAATGAGTTTCGAGCTCGTCGTATTTCATATATAACGGGCTGATAGCAATGGTAGCTGGTACTATAGATACGTATACCGCGGCAACGATACATACGTACATTAGACCGTTGGGATTATGAGTTGTGCCTACCTCCCTGACTCGATTGAAAGATCAAGAAAAATGAAAAGAAAAAGAAGAAGAAGAAGAAGAAGAAAGCAGAAATAGTCACATTTTATGCACTGCTGTTTCGCAATTATGTGAACTATACTCACCTCAATCCCCGTGCCATTTTCTACCTCCAGCGATTTAAGCTTTTCAAAATTTGCCTCCGGTTCTTTGGGGTCAGGATGTTTCGGGGATAAAACTGGTTCGTCGTTCACATGATTGGCTTGAGGGTCGTCCAGAGTAAACCCGAGGTCCACGTCCTGCTTCCAAAGAACTTCTATCAGATCCATGTCCTGGAAAAGAGAAAACGTGAACGAATTAGCTGAAAGTTTGGAGATTCCGGTTTCACGACGTTTCTCGATTCAATCGGTTCCATTTGTTTGTCTTTCGTGATATTGTGTAATTCGAGAATATCTTCTAGCAATTCTGCAGATATAAAATGGATACCACAACCGATCGAGTTCAATCACCGAATTGTTTTGCTTTCGATCAGATTTTTCATTTTTTTTTCTTTGCAATCATTGAGCGCAAAACTGCAAGACGTTCCTTTCTGTGCAGCATAAGGGGAAACCCGTGACTTTCTAATCCCACGTGCAAAATGTTTGCACAAGTCTTTCGAGTTCGGTCATAACCGTACGCTGCAGCGATTGAAAAAAGCGAGAGAGTTTCGTTAATAGCTTTACGAATAGGGAACGACGGGATTGATGCAGCCATAAAATTAGCATTATCTACGCTGCTGCACGAAGAAATTTCCACCTATTTCCCCTCTTCCCATACACTCTACGCTCGATTGATTACGAGTCGGTTCTGGTGGTGGACAAGGGTAGATACAAGGCGTACACGAATCATCGAATTATCTCTTACAGATGTAATCTGATTAAAGGATTGCAAGAACCCGCGATCGCTGATTACAGTTGCGTCACAGCTTCGGACGACATAGGCATCCTGCGGGAGTAGGATTCTGTGATAAAGAATCACTCACTCATTTATAAATCGATCAAAATTTGTGCCATTCCGGAAGATGTTTCAGAAACCGCGTCGAGAGACATCCGCCATTTTGTGCCGAGGTCGAATTCGTTCGTGTGCTAGATATGTGTTAGTTGCGAAACGACAAACAGGGCGTCTGCGCAAGTTCGGATCTTCGTCTCACTCGCATTTGATTAGCTCGACCAAGACTCTACTGAGTCGTCTGCCGAATCCGCGCCGGATATTTGTTAAAGATAAAGAGGTATTCGAGTCCTCGTCGATGCAGGCAAAAAGTTGTTCTGTGCAGTTGGCATGCCATCGTGAATCTATGTAATTGATATATTGTTGTCAATTGTATTTTCACGAGCAGACGAAACAATTCGTTCGATTAGGTAGGGCTGGGTACGCGGAATACCTGATGTGAAAAATTCACGCATACATGTGTGTACATAAATGCGATAAGAATTATCTTGAGTTATATACTGTTTGAATTTTTTCATAGATTTACCTACTGGCAGCGAATTTTTTGTTCGATGCAAAGATTTGTCACAGCTAAAGCGCTGAGGTAGAGAATAATCATTCTCAGCTATACAATGATTATATCGGCATATTTGCTTAAGGCGCATCAGGGATCGATTTCATTGTATATGAATCAACGAACAGAAGCAATTTATTGATCACTCACAGGAAGTGAGTCCGTCATCGGCCGGAAGAAAGAAACAAAGAAAGGATGGAAAAGTTAAAAATATAATGAAAAAAAAGAAGAAAAAGTGAGAAAATTATCGACACGCTTTCCGCCTCCGCAATTATGAGCGGCTCAATTTACAAGAAACTCCTCGGTCCTCCCATCCCCGCACCCCTTGTTCCAGCTGGCTTTGGACTAGCTATCTCGTAGTTCAAAGCGATAATTACAATCGCACCAGGAAGCGTCGATCTCATCAGAAATCGACGAATCGTTTTACCGGAATGGATAATATACCTGTACATAGATTCATTGATTAACGGTTGAAATCGACCAACCGTAATTTTGTAATATGAAATCCGTAATTAAGACCTAGACGGTGGGAAAAAGGGGTTTACGCAAGGGTAACCACCACCGATCTTTCCTTGTATTCGTATAATACCAATCCGAAAAAATAGGAAATCGGGATATCTGTACGTATGCATTTACAAAGTAGTCGTTTTTTTACTCCTACTCGAATGCACGGCCGGAATAGAATGAGCGCGTCGATTATAACAGAAGAAGAACCAGCTCCTTCCTTCTTTCTTCTCTCTTCATAATATTCTTAATATGCTTGGTAGATTCGAAAGCTGATACTTTTTCCGTAAAGAAGAAGAAGAAGAAGAAGAAGAAGAAGAAGAGGAAATGGATCAGTGGAAGTGAAAAGATCGATGAAAAAACTGAGAAACGACAAGAGCATGTTTGAAGAACTATTTCAGGACACTTGTGTAATTGATAAAAATTTGTCCATTCGGTTGATATGAAAAATGATAATTTGAAAAGTTATTTCACCGCGGTACCAGTATGATGCCACTCGAATCGAATCGTTTAAAAAGTTCTCTGGGTAGTATATAGTAGTAGTCAGTCAATTTATTCGATTCGTTACGGTCCTGCGCTCATTATCCAATCTCTAAAATTTTCATCGCCAATTTAGGATCGTTTTCGAAAGTGCAATTAGATCATCACCGTTTATAAGATAGTAGATGAAGAATAGTAGCTCAGTTATGTACATAAGCCGCCACATTTCATCACGACTTTAGGTAGAGGAGGCATAGGTACAGGAATACCTAACAACGTAATATTGTGGGAAAGGAAAAGAGGTAAACCAGCCGTGAAGAAATTACATAGATATGGTATAATTACCGATAATTACTCTTGTTTCAAGATTGTATACACCCAATTGCATATCATCATCATCATCATCTCGAAAAATAGGTACCTGGCTAGAGTACTGCCTAGACTAGTATGTACACAAGAAATGGGAAGCAAAAGTAAATAAGCCGCGTATCGTCCGCGATTCGTGAACAGTAAAATCGATTATTTCCACCGTTCCTCCCGCCATCGAACGATCCATATTATATATTATCACCATGACGAAGATCAAACGACAAATCGTTATCGTTATGCCTATACCCATAGCTATACCTATACCTGACGTTGTTTAACTCCGCTCAATTTCTCAGGCAATTAAACCTGCAAAAACCATTGGAAATCTCAAACTTGTAAAAAGCTGAGGTTAGGGACGAGGGTCGCCGAGGTAACCAGCACGCCAGGGTGGTGGGCGCGGCGCAACGATGTCCCGCTGGGTAATTCAACATGGCCGCAAGCGTGCACCACCCACGCCTCGGCGGCGTCCCTGCTGAGGACGAGGAGGGCCGATAAAAGTATAGTTATGTTACTATGGAGCTACGATTTATCTTCCATTTCGTTTATTTGCGAGGCACCCCGTAACGATATCGATACAGTAGAACCCACTCACGATATTACGCCATCCGGGCGCTTTTTTCACATTCTCATAATTGCAACAACGGATGAGAAAAATCAGAGTTAGGATACGGAGGAATTTTTCGGACGTGTCTTAACTACGCTGTATATATTATACCTGTCGAATGCGCATGAAAGAAGCTGCGTTTATGTTATTTCATTGCGCGCGGTTCATGTTTGAATGTATTCGTAGTACATCATGGACTGCACCTTCACACACCTACGCGATGGTAGTAGGTATCGATGGATCAGCAATTACGTGGTGTAGGTATAATGGAGGCCAATTCATCTGGCATCTCGAACGTCTCTTTAGCTGTACCTATACCTACCTACTTCGCGATCGGACATTGGAGGATAGGTATAGGCGTAGCGATAAACCGCAGTTGAATCAAACGCCCGAGAATCGATAAACGGGATTTTCTAATTCGGATGATCATCTGTTGCCATGGCCATGCGTAGGTGAGAGGTAATGCGTTAGGGTCCGAAGTTAAACAGGTTGAATGAACAAAATTTTCCTTAAAATCGTTTGTTGCAGTTAAAGGGAATTCGGACTCGCTATCTTAAATGTACGAAAACCGTTTCGAAGACGAGAAAGACAGATTTGCGCAAACGATTCGATCAATTTCAATGAAACTTCGAGAATTTGTTGAGTACGGTGGCGGAAAGTAGCTAAGCATTTCACTTTTTCAATACGTCAATTTTCCTTAAATACATTAAAAAAACTTCTGATCATAACTTTTCTTCTGATCTCTGCAATCGAGTAGGTGGCTGTAGCCGACATTAACGTTGGCATCGCGGTATCAGGGTGATTTCTACATGGCAATGTGCAATAATTTCAACCAACAATTATCTGTTTGAACATCTGCAATTGATTATTCTCATTCAACATTTCTATCCTACTCCTCCATTTCCTGTCCATTCTTCATTTCTCAATCACGATCGTCGCCGAATGTCTTCTGAACTGTGAAATATCTATCTCGAACTTCGTACGTGGTAAGTAGGTACAGATGTAAAAAGAAGTCGAATAATACGGAGCATTGGGACGTCGAATTTTGTCAAGGTTCGAACTCGACTGACGACAACGAAGAGCGAATCAATCCCAATTTCATCTGTACCCGAATAACGAAGCAGGTGTGCCACCGGGGAACACCGGAGATCATTGAACGAAATGTTTTGCATTGAAAATGAACGGAACTGTCGATAGAAATGTACCTATTTGTTGTACTGCAGAGCGCGGTCAATCAATTCTTCCTCACAAGTACATCGTGAGCGTATGTACGTACAATTGGCGAGATAATATCTGACCGATTCAAGGCCACGAACATCCGACTGTCCGGGTGTTTTCAATACGACGTCAAGGAAATGTTTGGTCTTTAATGGGTTGGACATGATCTCGCCAAAGTGTACACAAAATGGACATTGAAAACTAGGATGATCAAATTTAGAACGAATTTTGTTAATCGTCGAATTTTTGGTTTCGATAATAAATGAAAAGGCACACGAGAAAATATTTCCTATGAAGATAGAGATGAATGAAAAATCTTCAACAATCAATCGATGAATTCACTAGCTTGCGAATTGAGTATCACCAGATTTCGTTTCTTCTTTTTCTCAACAAACTGCATCCACTGCTTTTCTTTTTATATTATTGTACGTACAGCGTGCAGTTTTTCGTTGTATATAAGAAGTTCGTCTAGTATATTGTCGGAGTCACGTTTCCGTTCGGTTTACACACTTGTTTTGAATACCAGGTCGGTCGTCTCAGCTACTATACCGTCCGTGACTAACGAACGTGAATATCCACGGTTTCGCCGGTAGGATAGGTACGTCTTCGCGACGAGACGTGGCGAACACAACTATACGGCAAACTAACTTCCAGGAGATTTCGATTCAGTTCTTAGAATCCGGTACTCTCGTCTCGAGATTCACCTTTCATCTTTACTGAAATTCGGTTTTTCCCGGTCACGTTAGTTACGATTCCTAAAAATACACTAGGCGATCTAATTCTACGGGCTAAGAACTGATGTTCCATGGAATCGCACGGCAATTAGAAGTCGCATGGGCATTTCTCGCCAGAAATCTTCTCGCTAAGGTAAATCTCTTGTATAGCCGCCCTATCTATAACTACTGTGATCCGAAAATTTCCCCCAGAAAAGTCAACTAATAGGCAGATTGAGTAAAAATATGAATCGAAGGAGTGCAGTGATAGTAGAAATGACTAAATTATTTGTATAAGTGAACGACGTGTAGATTGGAAATTGTAAAAATCTGTTCGGTACATAGGACAGTTCATTGCAGCCTATCAACAAAATTTCTCCCAATAGGCACGAATTTGGTAGAGGGCTGAGATTTTCCATTAGGTGAACCATTTGACGTCAGTCAGAGAGTTTCGTGAATAGGGAAGCGACAAGTGTGTATAGACAGATGAAGACTGTAGATATCGATGTTAAAAGGAGCGAAACAGATCTTTGTGATTCTGTCATCACTATTAAAGAAGTCATCAGGTACTAACTGAACTTATTTAGTGAAAGCGTCGTCCGCAGGGTAACGGTGGATGGTCGTCCCGGTGTTTTTTTTTTCTTCTTTTTTTTTGTTTTTGTAGAGAATAGTATACAGAGGAGCGTCAATCTTCTTTGCAGAGACACCAATTTCCTACGACAAACTTGAAAATTAAAATTTCGACGCGGCATTAAGTGGGTCGAAAAAACGCCTCTCGGGAGGTAATTAGGTACCTTCTGGTAGTAACGCACTTCCGCTCGTTGGACTTTAGAGAACGATTTCGTAGGACGAGTATAATTATCTTCGTAGTATCGGCTCCTATTATATATCAGTGTGATAAAAATATCTGCAAAGTAGTTTTCGGTACGGTAATAACGCTTGCAGGTGCCCGAAAATCATTTCTCTTCTTCTTAGGCCAGTAGCAGAACCTCGATCGTTTTAGAGAAATCGATGTTCGGAACGTTTTCATAGCTACATATACCGACCGACTCCAATGAAAAAGTGGCGAGCGAAGTGTTAGGTGACAAAAATTGAAAGAAGGCGACGATTATTATACTATACTGTCAATTTTCTTGATCAATCGAATACACAGCAAGGACAATATTATAGTGAGGAGTAAGATATTTTCCACGTTCGGGTGAAGAGATACTCATTCGAGTGGCTTATCATCCAGCCGAGGACTTGCGAACAATGAGCAATTTCGAGGAGGAAAAAGTTGTAATTGGAAACGTTGGTTGAATATAATAAGGTAAGTGAATACACTAGCGTTTTTCTCAACGACAAAATCACGGACAAAAATATCAAGTCTAAAGTCATTGAATCTGTCCTCTGCAGAGATTAGATATATATATTTTCGCTCTGTTATATGTACATACATTTCTTATTGCTGGTCATGCAGGAGTTTGTACGAAACTAGAGTAGGATAGAGATGGTAATAAATAACGAATAATCTATAGAATAATAGAAATTTCGAAAGTACAATTCACATTATACCGAATTAGGTAAATGACACCGACACCGACAACGGCTCGGACGCGACGCGAAACGATCAGTCCAGACATTGTGCGCTCGTTTCTTCAATGCTTGCTTGCAGATTACAAGATTATATTTCTCACGGTATTTTGTCCCACAGTTGCTGTCCCACCAATGAATCGACCAGGATTATAGTACAAGTGGATAAAAAGCTTCCCTCCCCCGAGAAAGTGATGCGTCTCGCCATATTATTGATACAAAAATAGCTAATTGCTAGGACCAACAGAAAGCAAACGAGATTCCTTTCATTGATTCACTCCGTCGAGCACCTCGTGTGATTTCCGCGATACAGCGAAACTCACAAATATAATCTACAGAAGAAGTTATAAAGTCTGACTATAGTCGTTCAACGATAAAAACAGATTGGCACACGAAACGAGCGGATCCCTAACAACACCTTGGAGAAAATGTAAATCTATTGATCCTCGGTCTACCTAGCTTATGCTCGTACCTATTCGAAGGGACAATAAAGTAACTTTGCCCTTAAAGTGTTGTACCTAATCCTTACAAATTGGTTTGGTAATCTCGTTATGGGAGTGAAGCCGCCGCTACCGCCCGCGCCGCCTTTTCGTTTTCTGTACCCAAACAGCGATTGCTATTTACTACTTGGACCTCCTCAGCGATGCGGTTGCCGACAACGTCAAATCACTTCAAGTAATTTTCGTCCCTGCCTTAATACGGCCTTTGCCTATACCTTCTGAGTAACGGACGCAAACGTACCGTCCTACGCCTCTGCAGTCCCTTTTTCGGCTCTGCACTTCCCTCAGAGTATAGTCAAAGACCTGACTCCGAGAGGAGGACGAGGAGGGCGAAGGAGTAACGTGACTCTAATGGATCGACTACCGTTAGGGTCTTTCGGCATTATCCCAGATTTCCACGCCACCCTTTGATACTTACCTACCCACTGCTCGCAGTAACCTAACAATACCTCTTTACCACTACAGGACTCACTACCCCTGAATCTTATGCCTAATACGCAGGTCGATAAATATTCGATATTGTTCGAGGGGGTCGGGCCGGAGCTTATTGGTGACCACAAAGTGAGCATGTTCTTAAAACAGAAAAAATGGGAGTCAAATTTCTCGATAATTACATTCTTTCGGACGTTGTTCTGCGGATGCATCGGAGAAAAACCGGCGAAATAGTTTTGATATTTTGAACGATCGCGTGACATAACCAGTTTCGAAAATAGGCAACGGTCTTGAGATTCTTTCGGAATAACTAATCCCTCCCCAGGGATGGTAAGTAGGTCTTGAGGGTCGGGTTGGAATTCGTCCGGGATACCGGTGCCGTACGATTAGGACGAAGGAGAGAACGAAAAGGAAAAGGAAGACTCGGATAGCCGCGCAGCAGCGGACACTGAGAGGCGGAGGTAATAAGGCGCTTATCGTAGTATCGGAACCGCGGGGGGTTCCTCATCTCTTGACTCTCGACTCCCAGCATAACCGACGAACCTGAGAAAACCCGATCATCTCACTGCAGCCCCGTAGGGGGTTCTTCATTTTTCGATACGTACGCAGGCTGCAGCCGTACGGTTACGTACTTACACGAACTACTGAGAATTGAGGTTAGGTGTGGCAACTGTCGAGCATACTAGAGCCTCCATCTATAGGCAGTACATCTACCTGCTGCACGGTGAAGGAATTATCATTCTCTACGAGAAATGAATAACTTATATCAATGTTCACAGTGGTCCGCACGATGAGATGTAACCGGGAGTCAAAATGAGGCACGAACAAATTCGCAATGTAACGGTGTAACGTCACGTTTCCGAAATTTCATTACAGCGAAAGAATTGCGTATAACTACAGGATATATTTTGAGAGTATAAGTTTCGGGGCAGCAGGGTATCGGCGTATGTCCAACGTCCGAAAATTCATCGTCTCGATTCTCTCCTCCTCCTCAGGTTGAATGTTGTTGGAGAGGGAGGAGGATGCGCCCGGCCCTCAGTTTCACCCTTGTTCGCGGTTACGAGTCGTGGATCCCCCGAGGATACACGCTTCCTTTTCCCCTGCCCCCTGCCCCCTGCCCTTCGCCCCTCGTTCGCGCTATCCTTTGAGATCATTAATCAAATCCCTCTCTTCCCCTCGTTTCTTGACTCGTTCAACAGACGCAGCCGCCATTATGGAACGGTTGCGTGCGCGACGCACTAATTAAAACGGGGAAATAAATGCTTCATATTATTCAAGCCTTCTCCTTCAGCAGTACAAGCGGACGAAGAATCGAGACGCGAAGAAAGATGAGAAGCCGGAGGAAGGCTTTTCGGGCGAGAGTTTGTCAAATTAAACAAACTGATAAGCACAGTACAACGCAATACCACGCCATTTTTCAGGGACTCGGTGATTGAGTAGAGACAAAACGACGATTAATCAAGCCGTTCGAGATTTCGTTTAAAACTCGAAAGTATGTCGTGCAATAATTAGAACGCGGCTACGTTGCAGTTTAAGTTCGGATCACATAGAATCGTTTATGTAGGTTTGTCCTGACAGGAATAAATTGCTGTGTATAGAATGTGATCCTCAGGTATCGTAGAGCAATCATCACCGCACCGTAAATAATTTCTAATGTTATAATAATTTACGATCCATTGGAGTTTCAGAAAATTTTGAATTACTATCCTGCATTGACTAGCGCGCACGAAGTCCCCGTGGCGCGTAACAAACACACACAAACAATCGGCCCGTTTGGCCGCTTGTGAAAGATGCTCGCTGCGTAATGTATTGAATTGCCGAAACCTGTTACCACCGAACCCTTCAACCTCTCGAGCAAGCTCATGCAATACCGCATGCAAGTACTCGAGTAGGAACGTATTCGGGACGCAGTACCTGACACTAACTACCGCAATCCTCGGAGTGAAGCCTGTTCTTGCAAATATTCAAAATACCTGTCCTCTCGAGGCTTCCCTCGTCCATAAATTACTTAGTATTCAAGATATTCACGCGTTTAAAAGAGAGAACTTGGACATTTGCGGTTAGACGGGCTCATAGACTACAGTGACCGCTAATGGGCCCCGAGGGTGCCGTAAGAGAAACGCCCACATCCATTCTTCTGTTCTTAGACTCCTTACGTTAGGGATCCTTTCTTTTTCTCCTTTTTTTTTCTTCAGCTCTTTCGTTCTTTGATTTTCAAAGGTATAGGTACAGCTAGCTGGGAGGATCGATCCTCCGACGGACCACATCCCTCCATCTGAAGACTTCACCAAAAAAATATTCAAAATTCCATCTCGCGCGTCTATAGGACGGAGGCATATAGGCGATCCGAAAGAAATTTGATCATTCACGCGATCGAGTAAAGCGGCGATGTGAGTTGGGCGCCAGGACGCCTGGCGCTTAAACTTATCCGTCGAGAGAGGAGATTTGACTTTTTAGGATCAGACCTTCATGGTTTGAAACTTCGGCACTCCAGACGCGCTTCGACATTGCGTTGTAGGTATAGGTACCCAGATAGCAGGAGCTGTACCGGCGCACGGACATTTATGAAGTTTCTTAGAAATTCGTCTACGAAAATCCGTTCGATGTTGTGCTGGTCTGAAGCAGCAACGACCAGCTATTGTTCACTTGTCCAGTTCACCTCCGTCCGATATTTCCTTATTCTACATGAGTATAGGCATATATACATTTTGTCTGACAACAAATCTCTACGAATAATGTGGCAATCGAGCCGGGTCATGAATGAGCCGTAAATATATGTCAGTGAACCAAACGCATAGGAATAAAGTATCGAAAAGTATTGACCGGGCGATCATAGCAATTACGAACTGCATACGAATGATCGGATAGAGGTGATCCTGCGTCTGCCTGCATTTCTTTGTTTTATGTAAACTGGAGTTTGAGTTTGTTTCAAAAATTAAATTGTAAGTGTCGTAGTGATTGGAAGAATGTGAATAGAGAGGTTTGATACAATTGTTGTCCATCGTGATGTTTTCTGGTTATATTGACGGTGAAAGAGCGGCCATTGTGTATCGGTAACAGCTCGCGCCCACGAAGGGTCGACGCGACGGGGCGAATGGAAGATCCAATCAGGGGACCTTCATTCTCTTAAGACTCGATGCGGTATAAAAGGATATACGCGCGTGATCCACTATAAGACGAAAGTAGTAGGGGAGCGAGATGTAAAAAGAGAGAGAGAGAGAGAGAGAGAGAGAGATAATAAGAGAAACAGAGACGGAAAGGGAGATGGAGAGAGAGAGAAAGGGAGGGTTGCTAAGAAAAGATCATTAATCAACCTCCGGTCGGTCCAATCGCGGCTCGCCTTCTAACCTCCGTTCCGCTATCGTGTTTCCCCTCTCTTTTATATCCTTTTTCCCCCCGTCGCCCCCCGCCGGCGCACCGTCCCGCCGACCCTCCAGAGATCCTGTTCATCCGCGTGTCTTATCTACAAATCAAAATAATGCAATATCCACAAATAGAAATGAACTCGCTGATCTCATTCTCCGGGAGTCTAAATGATAGGTCGGTACAGAAATTCGCAGATTTAGCGGATGGGTGCGGGTATGTAGTGGGTAAAAAATATGATCGATCGAACCGAAGTCCGTATACGATTGCACAAGTGATTCTCGAAACGATTGTCTACAATACGATAGGTAGGTAATGTATGTACAATGTCCACCCTCGCAATCAGACAATATAAATTTCAAGAAATGGACCATTTGGTTCGGCGGGAGGTGACCATGTAATTTGTAGTCGAAATACGAACTCTCATCGCTTGTATATGTGTGTGTGCACTCGCATGGAATGTGGAGAGCTTGAATCGAGTAGATCGCGCGGATAAAAAAAGGAATGAAAAACAAACACACGGTAATAATTATGCCACGAGGACGGAGGATTGTCTTCGGCAGAGATGTATAAAAAGATTGCGGTGCCGTAATCATTTCACGAGTGCAACCTAAAACTAATTTGAGAGTTAAAAATTCATACGAAGTTGAACCGGCTGGAGTTCTCCCTTTTATTTCTCTTCTCGATCGGTGCGAGACGTCTTGTGACCTTTTCGGAAACTATGTGAATGTAATCAGATCGCCTGAGCTCCGTGTCGCGATTCTCTACGCGCAGGTAGAAAACGAATCTCGACTAATAGGTAAGCATTGACGAGATCGCGTCCCAGGATATCCTTTGCACGTTTCTAGCATACAGGTCGCGAGTATGATCATCTCATACTCTGTAAGCATCGCGAAATCTATACCCGCAAGAGATCTTCTATATCTATCGTATACGGTATTGCTCCACAAATCTGCTGTGTATGTACAATGGGCGTACACTGTAATCTGTGATACGACAATTCGTGATCCGCAGTGATGACAGTTGTGTCATGACATGAATTCTACGCAAGATCAACGTTAAAGTGTGCAATAAATTCATGGTACAAGTGGACGAAGCGCGGAGGAGTGTCTCTTCGATAAAATATTGTTAACTAGGAATTGAAAAATACAAATTCCAGTTTCGATGGCACTTGATCTCAATCTCCGTGCTATCGCAATACCGTTTGGAAGTGCTCTTATCGCGGCTAGTATAGGTATAGGTGCAGTGTAAAACTTCGAAACAGACAGGAAGATGATTCCTAATATACTATCTGCATCTCGCATGTCATAATACTTACGGATAAGAGTTGAACTGTAAATTTGAAAATGGAATCTGTATCAACGTTAGAAAGTCGTCCGTTTCCAATGAACGGGGACGTTGACGACGTTGCAGCGTAATAAGTACCGCATTATATCATAGACCCATGCAGGCGAGGAGTACAGTTTAAATCGATTCTAATGAAGTTTTTTATAATTGCCGCGACCTAGCTGTGGGGGGTAGCGCTGGCGCGTTGTTGGTCTCCGTATAGGCAATAACGATCTTCGTTGAGACTATACTATAGGTATGAATGTACTCACGGGAGAATTAGACAATTCAACGACATCCCGCTGACAAAGTCGGCTGCATGAAGAGCCGGGAGTGCAGTGCTCGTTGGGCTCGGTACAGGATATTAATATGATAATTAGTGTAGAAGAGGGATAAGCGGAGAGAAGTGTAGAAAAAAAGTATGAAAGACGAAAGCGAAGCAAACCGAGAGAGAGAAAGAGAGAGAGATGAAAGAAGACAGAGAGCGAGCCATAACCAAACCAGCGGTCGAAGAAGAACCGCTCAAAGCTTATTGGAGCCGCTTTCTGATTGGTCGATAGAACCGCAGTATGGCGGGTTGTAGGTATTCGGCGCCGCGACGCGACGCCGCGCCGGTCGACCAACCGACCGATCTGGCGTCCCGGCGCGGCATTCTGGCGCTTTGGTTAAATCCAACTCGTATTGCATTGGCATTTGGATAAACGGAAATTAAATCATGATACTTACGCCTATCTAGGTGTGAGTATGTAACCTGCCTGAGCCGGTATATGCTTACCGATACCTATTTCTCACGCCTCGATATCTATTAAAATATCATATGGATATATAGGTATGTATTCTATCCATATCGCGGGATTCATTTTTTTGCGGTATAGAGATAATCATCGATTGTAACACCGGTTCGAATTCACCTACAATTCATACGCAGGTATAACGTGGTTTGTGCATACGAACGGGTATCAGATATAGATATAACACGACACTATGCATTAGGTATGTAGGTATGCCTAATCTATGCAAAGAAATGGGTATACGCTTAAAACAGATTTTTGCATGTTTGTTTTCTTTTCTTCGCCCATTGTCAACGTCCGCGTCGAATTTTGTCCTTCCGTACAGTATTCCGTAGTCGAAGAACGGTTCAGGTAGGTATCACTAACGATTTGTTTAGTTCATGCTTCGCGAAGTATTTTGATCAAGTATATATACCTACTGAGTTCATATTTATGCAATTTGTACAACGTACACGGGGCACTCCGAGATCAGATATTCTGCAAATTTTGATCATTTCAAGCCGCAGATATGAATTTATGCTGCTAAGAAGGCTCGATTTTTTGAGAACTATAATCACTAGGTACTAAAATACAAAAAAGAAAACACACAAAACTTTCAGTATAGGTATTACGTTATTCAGATAATCGGAGATACGTGGGTGTAGTACTTGTACGATACGAGTATGTATAAGGTATGTATATATATGTATGACCGAAACCGAGCGATCGAAGAGGCGTTCGTTATATTGAGAAGAGGAGAGACCGGTTTTTCTCCCCCCCGAACGAACGTGGTTCGACTAATTACAAAATTTGAGCCAATCTCTACGAAGCGTTCGTAGAAAATTCTCTCTCCCTCTCGCGGTCTGACGAGTGGGCCATCGCCATTTTCGCATCGGCCGAACAGAATCGTGAATCGTTTGGGAACAAAAAAATTATACTACATAAGTGCATATAAATGTAATATCTAAGTGGCTAGAATAATTTTTTGGTTCGTTCTGCAAAATTTGGATCGCTGCCGGACGAAGTGTCTCTTCCTATAATACGGGTAATATTCTACCTCCCTTTCTATATCTTTTCACAATCTTTTTTCCGATCGTATCAGTGAGAAAATATATGGAATTTACCGACGAAAAAAAGAAAGCGGGAGAGAGAGAGAGAGAGAGAGAGAGAGAGAGAGGAAAACTCTGCGATCCCATGAGATGGAGAATGGAATTGTGTTTGCAGCGCGTCCGCGCGCACCTGCACGATCTCTTGGGAGTAGTTCGCATCGATCAAATCGATAAATCTTCGCGTGTCAAAATATTGATTCTCTAACGGTATATCTATTCGCACGCATTTTAACTCTGTGCGGTCACTCGATATATTCTATCCATTCTACGACCACGCACACACGCACGCAACACGCAGAAAAGAAAAAAGAGAGCGTACCTCCGATCCTACAACCTTCAAATTTCGATGAAATGCATTCTTTTCAATTAAATCCGTATAGAATCGGCCTGAAACGTTCATGCCGGCCCCGTACCCTGGGGACAACTCGATCTTGTGAATTATCTTTCACAAGACCTTAGCATAGGTATAGAAGGAGATTTTTGAATGACACTTTCCCAGTTTCCGGTATAGTATAGTATAGTAGGTATAGAGCATCGAAATTTACAAATTCACATGAATTGTGAACCTATAACTACAGCGAAGAATGACTCTTTCCGATTTCTAAATCGATTGATTTTATGATCCATATTTCATAGAGAACTGAGCGAACTTCGATCACCGCGAAAGTATACGCCATGAAATCTGAATTTTCCTCTTTCTTGTTTTCATGTATGATGATGTACACACGCAGGGTATAAAGATCTAGAAATTTAGGGATGCAAGCGACCCTGCCTAGGTATAGGTGCGGATAAATATCAAAGTATTATAATTAAAGAATTCAAGCTGTTAGATGAAAATGGTTTATAGCACCTGCCCGAGGAAGACACGGATCTGTATGAAGCATCAGACGCGTTGCTGCGGTATAGGCACCCACTATAATAACAAGGTGCAGGAATAACATACGCAACACAAAGTAGTAACATGGCATAACATGGGGGGCAGGTGATCCTCGCGTCGATCCTCGAACGTCAAGGGTGACAAATGAAGACGCGGCATCCTTTTGAAACTTTCTTACAAACTGCCCTGTTCTTCGTAGTTCGGTCGTGTGTCCCGTCTATGATAGATAAATGGGCGTAGGAAGCGAACACCAAATGGTCCCGCATTTCCCAATTTTATATCACGAATGTGCGGTATGGTTATACAATTAATGCAAACGCACGACGTCATACCTCAGATACTAGATGGCCGAAGTTGGATATTCGGAGATGCAAAGGAGTTCTGACAAAAAGTGGGCAATTATTTCAACATGCGACCTAGGAGAGAGATCAAATTTCAGGAAACCCGAACGAAGAGAGTTCGAATAAAAATGCGTATAGGAGGAGTATAGATTTGAAGAAATATTGTATTAGGAAGAAATGTATTTTCATAGTTGCGACCCTGAGTTTCGACGCTTTTTCCTTTTCCATACCTTTCTCCTTTCTCCTTTATCCTATTTTTCTTCCAGCTAGCATAGTTACGAATATCAGATATCTTCCCTAGACTGCGAACCATTAGTCACTTTGCAGCGCATCTTCTCTCCTATTTTCAGAGGACAGGCAAATCTCCATTCTATCTAGAAAAACGACGGAGGTGGTCGAGGTGTTTATGATAATCCTACACAAGACTTTTTCTTTTTCTCTCTCTCTCTCTCTCTCTACCCCCTTTTGTGATTCTCAAAAGGTGCGGTGGTCGTCAAAATATTTCACCCCATGCGAGTTTCATGAGGTTAATTTTGGCTGGAGCCAATATTCGTTGCATCGTAGATGAATCGAAGAAAACGAAGAAAAGTTGAGGTTTCGAGGTCTATTGAGTCTGAAAAATCATATGAGATCAGATTTGTCTCTCTCTCTCTCTCTCGCTCTCGCTCTCGCTCTCGCTCTCGCTCGATCTCTATCTTTCTTTCAAAATCACGGATAAGAAAAATGAAAAATTTGGAATTTGTCAAATAATTTTAGCCATATATTGAACTCCAAATTTCGATTCTGCACTCGATTTAGAAAATTATTTCCATAATTTTCAATTCGCCAAGCCGCTTTCGGGCGTTTTTACCACCCGCATATTATCTCGCACGAGTCTTTTACTCTTTTCTTGTATCTGCAGTACCTTTACTCGATGGATGACACTGCTTAGTATCAGGTCCTTGTCGTAAACATGACACTTTGACAGGGGCTGTATACGAGGGACGACCACCTTCCTGGCCGACTCTCCTCGTGTCTCTTATCTCTACTTCTTTCCCTTTCTTCTTCTTCTTCTTCTTCTTCTTCTTCTTCTTCTTCTTCTTCTTCTTGTTCTTCTGCTTCTTCTTCTTCCTCGCCCACACCGCGGCAGAAGCGTGGTAATACCAAACGGACGCGACGCGACGGCGGCAAGTATCGAGTATATGTATAATCAAAATATGGGGTATCGAGTGAGGGCCATTTCTGAACAGCTTATCGCAGTTAAGACCATGAGAAGATTACTGACGACGGGTCAAACCGTACGACTATAACCGGTCCCGGATCTAGTTAGAAATCCTTATCAATGATTAATGGATTATTATGATTATCATTATCACGATTTGAGGTAGCGCAGGTATACAATACGAAGAAGTACCTACTCGACCTCCGCAGCCGTTCAATTTACCTGAATGATTGAAGAAATTAAACTCACCGATTTCAATCGCATGTACTCTGCAGATCAGTCCCAGTCGACGATCACGGTCACATTATACGCGAAACTACAGACGTTTTTTTTTACAAATTGGGAATACGATTCGTGAGCTTGACCCGAACCGTTGATGGACAGTCAAATGCGTTGTTTGTACGGAATTATGAACAACCGCACGAGTTTTATGCGGCGTAAATATACGAGTAAATAATCATATCTTGATACAAATGATATTGCGACAGAATAGCACACTTATCGTATTATCGTTACCTATCTCAAACGTGATAAGAGGCGACGACGACCGTGTATGTTGTGTAATTACACATATCGGGCACTCCACGGGCAATAGACGAGAGCGTCTGACCCGAAGCGATACCGCCAATTCGGTTCCCAATTTTCTCTTCGTATTGTACTTATATCTGTTCCGAAAGGGTTCCGTTTTCCCGATAGAAAGAAAAGTTTGCCGTTCGCTTTATTACTGATCTTCGAGAAGCGGGGAACAAGCTCCCAATCTCGTACTATTTTTCAATGTTGACATTTTTTTGGCTACTTTCCAGAAGGATACAGGCCCAAGAAACAGAGTAAGAATGTAGAAAATAAAATTATACGCTATAATCCTGTATCACGACCAAGAATTTTCCAATCCCGGATCTTCGGATAGGATTGCATATCCGTTGTGGTTATTTTGAGATATCACTTCGAACAAAATTTCAAGATCGGCGTAGGCGGTTCAATGCGCGGGATCTTCTTTCCAAATTCAAATAGCATGAGTCATGATGCATCACGTATCACGAAAATCACTCGTTGTGGACAAAAAATCCGCGTTTTTCTCTTTTTCTTTTAGTCTTTTCTTTCACGGAAAAAGGTTATTTGGGAAAATAACACTAGAAAAGCAACGCGTGTAGGATGGGAAAGTTCGTACTTCACTTATTACACCGATTCTGATCTCTTGCAGCTTTTATCGACAGATTTTTATAATTCCCAGCTACAGTTTTTCTGATTGTTTTTTTTTCTTTTTAAAAAACGCGCCGTATTCGTGGTATATACTATATTTTTGTGCAAGGATTTCGGAGCTGGCGCCATCCTTCGGCGTCGCGCAAGAAACGGAAGAAAGATTCAGGTAACTATGAGTAACGGTGTGATACATAAGTCGAACCAACAGCAGCTGTTGCTACTGCAGTTTTATCTACCGTGAATAAATCTCTACCTTATCGCCTGCAGCTCACTGCTCGACGATGAGTATTGTTGCAGAAAACCAATCTCATATCGCAGATCGGTGATCATATAAAAAATACGAAAACCGAGTCTGGGATTTCAATTCCGCTATTTTTTGTATTGGGGGGTTTTTTTTTTTTCTTTCACGATTTTCAAACAGCATACTCGCCATCGGGATTGGAAAATGAATTGGACATTCTTCTAGAAAAACAATTCCACGGATAAATGAAGAAGATCGGTCACAAAGTTGACGGATCGAAATCTCGAAGAATAATATCGACGTAGTCGAGGATTTCGGAAATTTGCCAAAAATTTAGATTTTTCCCTCATAACGCTGAACGAATTCCCGCCTGTATTATTTTTCGCGATTTTCTTCCCTCAGCTTCATGAGAAATTCCTTCAGCCTGATGTATGTGGTTCAACGATGTCTAGCACAGGAAACTATAAATTTTCATAACGGAAGTTTAACCGCTCAAATAATATAGGTAAACATTTTATACATACAGGAGGTCAGTAAAGGTCGCTGATTAGTGAAGCTAAAGATTCAGTTTCGAGACTCAGATCAAAATAGATTCCTCGTTAAATTTAAAGTGACGGAGTACAATGTCCACCGCCGAGTAAGTGATGCGAAACGCCAGCTTTTTACGACATCACATATTATTCGTCTTACTCTACATAATCTTCGTTCACCAATGTCATTATACTGAAAAATTCCAACCTACTTATCGTATTTTAATGATATATAAAAGTATGTTTATTTCACACGATCAAGAATAACCTGTATCCTCGTAAATGCATCCGTATATTATCATCATGATTATCATTTTTCATGTAATTGCTTTTCAGAATTCGATATTCAATTTTCACGTTTACTGCAGAATTTCTTGTGTCGTCCATACCTATAATTGCCACTCCGGCATTTCATTCGGGTATAATAAATACGACATATGATCTATATATAGGGATGCTTGCACGAACATTCGACGAAGGAAAGGTGAAAAAAAATTGAGCATACTCCAATTTTTGATTCTGTATTTTGATCTTCACGCTTTTCATAGAAATTTCGAAACAAGTCCAGAAGATGAATCTGCATGAGAAAATGCTGGCATTATTCCGCATGAAATTTCGCACCCCCGGTAGGTTTCTTTCTATCGTTAACTGTCTTTGGAAGATTGGAAAATTCTGATCTCTCAAATAAATTTACTTGCATCGCGATATTTCACGAACCGATTATTATACTTTTCCCTGAAACTTAGGGGGCTAGTGACGCAATGAGAACCTGCGAGTGCGTCAAATTCGCTGACCGTCGTAGCGATTAAGAACCGGTCCCGCTTCACATGGAATACCCCATGGGATATAGGTGATATATAAATTCTGGACAACGATACAGGAAAAATTCCACCATGTCGTAGCTCGACTTTTTTCATCACGACACGAAAGGTCGCCGAGTTTTATTACGAACTCAAGGTTTTATATTTCGAGAGCGGGGATCGCGGGTCCGTTTGCAAAAAGGAACTCTGTTTGCCATGAAAATTCACGTAGGAAGACCCTCTGTCGGATCTATATTCTATAATATTTTATGGTATAGTAATATAACGAAGAGAATTATAACACCTAGATGAATAGATGAAGGTACATACAATATGCGAACGTATGCTCTAGAATCTAGATGACTTCGAGCCGCATAAGGCTATATATACAGGGTGACCCGTAGTTGACGCCGGGATTTATAACCGGGTACAATTCTTTGCTAAAAAAGAAAATTCCTCCTCCAAAATTTCGATCCCACTTTTAACAAAGGTGAGATGATGATACCCCGTTCGGAACCTCGGCGTCAATTACGGCTCACCCTGTATACACTGTAAATCAATTTGGTGTCGAATTGAACACAGATTTAATAGTGGTCCACCCCATCCCGTACGACTTTGGTACCATTGAGTATCAAATAATTCCTAAAAGTGTTCGAATAACTTCGACGGGGTGCTGTACTCATATTGACGCCAATGGCCGAGCAAACCAACCGAACCCGGGGTGGTCATTTCACGTTTTCCACTGATGTCGAAGCCTACGTATCGTCATGATGCGAAAAAGCATTCCGTAGCGCACTTCCGCATTCAACACGGAATATCTCTATCTTAGAAATTGTTTGTTGAATGTAATGATAGCGACAAAATCTCAAGCAGCGTAATTATTGGAAATTAGCGATTTCAAACAGCCGAAAGAAGCCATGTATATTAGTTCCGAAAGCGCTCAACATATGGCTCTGTGCGAGGCATTGGTATATCTGGTACGGAGTAACTCAACAGCGGAGATAATATGCTATAAACATATTCAATATATTTTCTGTATACATATTCATTCAAACAATATATTGGAGACATACGTCTGGTATTTTTCAAAACATCCCTGGCTGTCAATTAGCGTTATTGAATATATTCATATCACATTATCGCCGCTGTTGAGTGACGTCGTACCGAATATACTGACGCTTCGTACAGCCCCATATGTTGAGCGCTTTCGGAACTAACGTACACGGCTTCTCTCGGCTGTTTGAAATCGTTAATTTCCAATAATTGCCCTGTGTGAGATTTTGTCGTTATCATTGCATTAAATGAGAACAAGTTCTAAGATATAAATATTCCGTGTCGAATGCGGGAGTGCGCTACGGAACGCTTTTTCGCATTGGTGATCCGTGTTAGGCTTCGATAGCAGTCGAAATAAGTGAAATGACCCCGGGTTAGGCTGGTTCTCTCGGCTATTGGCGTCAATATGAGTACATCACCCTCTTAAGGGGAATTTGGACTCGCTATCTTGATTGTACAGAAACCGTTTCGAAAATGAGAATCGTAGATTTACGCAAACGACTCGATCGATTGTGATGAAACTTCGAGAATCTGTTGAGCATAATGGCAGAAAGCGGCTAATTATTTCACTCTTTAAGAACATCGATCGAATTCGAAGGAAAATGAATATTCCCTATGTTAGCTAGGTTAGATTGCCAGCCGCAACTCCAAACTCCCCTTAAAGTCACACTAACGAATATTCTACAGTGGTTCACGCTGCAAATATTTTACGGTGCATCTACCTAATATCCAGCATATTTCATAATTACTCATTGTATCATAGCATTATAAGTAAGAAGACACACGGCACAGTAGGTGCGTATTTCTTCGTTTTATTCATTCTACACTATTTCCTGAATACTAATTTTGTCTGTTTATCAGTTATATCATCATAGTCATAACATTGTCTAACCGCGTTTTTTGTTGCTCGCTTTTCTCTCCGTCTTCCTTCATATTTCTCATTTTTCCGTTCACGGTATATAATATGTCCATCAACCTGTTCGTGTGAAGCTCTACGTGAGAATTGTGTAATCCATTTATTTCAACTTTCTACTAATATATTTGTTTATTATTATTATTATTATTATTGGTATAACATACGTACGGAGGAGAAAAAATAACAGGGCAATTACCTGGCGGCGCTGTCTTATCCGTATTTATATACATACCTATACTTAGACACATATATGTAATATATTTTTCTGCCCTGCGGGGTTTATATACTATATAATATACATACACACATACGTATTCTCTATCGTAGCCAGCTTAATTCATGCAGAGATACCGTAATCGCTTTTTGAGATTATTTTTAGAGAGTATTTCAGATGCTTAAATGCGTAAGTACACATGACATATGGAAAAAGTTGAGTGAAAAACGAAAAACAAACTTACGTCATACAATTATACCTATACATCTCATCTTCGTATACTATTTTGTTTCAACAAAAACTGGCATTTAGCGAATTTTTTTCCAACGTATCTTCCTCGAAAAACACTTGTTGACATAATCTTGAATTATAGGTAACATTGAATATATGTACATATACCCGAAGCTATATGTATAAACCGATCGATTACATGACATACCTATATATTTTATATAATTAGTTATTCATAAGAAAAATGAACGAGTCACGAGGAAAGTGATATTCCTGACGGGATATGATCCAGGTTCAGCGGCACACATTTCGTGGATAGATTCTTTGAGAAATTCTGAAATGAGAAGACCTCAACCGAAAATTTCTGTGACCTCTGGTTTCCAGGCTACAGAGGGATTTAGGTTCACCCGGGGGTTCGCCAACCGCAGAGCGCAGGCTCGGATGCGCGAGTGAGTACAGTCTGTGCCAGCCAACGTACGAGCGTTGCGATTGGTTAACTTGAATATTCTGTAACTCGGAAACAGTCGGTCGCACGAATTTTTGCCAAAAGACTTTTCGTTTCAGAATTTCGCGAAGAATCTGTGTCAACGAAATGTGTCTCGCTCAACCTGAATCACTCTCCTGTATGTATGGTATAAATTTCACAATGATCTTTTCCTTTTTACTCGATATCTATGTTAGTGATTCTTTATTATTTTACTCGCGAGTGCACAATACACACTTATATATACTTACACGACAGAATAATTAATGAAAAAGATGAACGAAAATCTAATTTATACACAATTCCGCGTGACTCGTAATCGTAGTATATATGTATAACAAAGTAGGATAATGAGAGAAAAATAATTGTAATACCACGTTCGTGACGAGTATGAGTATAGTGGGTATGAGACATAATTCGAATAGAGCTCGTTCATACTTCATGATACCAGAAAGTAAGTGAGAAAGAACGAGAGAAAGATTAAAGAAATGGATAAATATAGAGATAACAATAGAGATAATATGAATTCTCTACGACCGCTTGACACGGTTGTCTGTATACGTAGGTACTTTGCAAATATCAGTCCCGATACGAGATAACACAATCGATGCATTCGGTTTTATTGGCGCAGTTCCATGTAAATATATACCATACATATATATATATTTATACATATATACGGGGTATTCCAAAAAATTTTGAACGGTCGCGAACCCTGACCACCGTCGATTTTTGGATAGATTTTCTATGCTGTAGCCCTAGACTTAGGAAGTTACTCATGATTGATTCCAGAATTTTTCGAGCATTATTTTCGGAGTTATGGTTTATTGAAAATTGCTACCCGCAACAATGGCTCGTTATTTCAGCTAATTGTGCAACCGAGTTGTATGAAAAAGCCACTTATACAAAATTTGCGGGCTTTTGAATGGACTTCAGAGTCAGAATATTTTGCAAATTTTTCGGAACCCGGAAGTGCCGAGATTTTGATTTTCAAAGTTGCGAAATTGAATTGCAAAAAAGTCACCATCGCCGATTCTTTTTCAATTTGCACGCAAAATTTTACATCGAAAGATGAAAATTTCAAGACCAAGTACGACTTGGGACTGAAGCGCCTTCCGAAGTTACTGCAGTTATTTTAATCTAGCAAAAATTCAGAATTTCCCGATTTTATATTACTTTTTTCTTATTTTTTCGGCGAAAAAGTTTGGTTTACCGTGGGACACGTACCACGTTCGAAAAATTTTCTATTTCCATAAAATACAGTATCACAATAATATGACGTAGTGTATAAAAGTTTATCAAATTTGCCGGTGACAGCATGCGAAAAGGAAGAAAGAAAGAATAAATGAATGATGAACGAAGAATGAACAATCGTATGTAATTCTTTGCAGCCGCAGAAATTCCTCCGATAATGAAAATGAACCAACATAGGATGTAAGTAGGTATGCACCTATGTGCATTGTGAATACTTATATATATATATATATACCTCAATTAATGGTGTTAACCGGTAACCGATCATAGCAAGCGGAAGGCTGCAGATCGCGGTTACAGATGTGCGAGGAAAAACGAAACTCGACTCCCTTCAGGTTACTGATACTACGATTACGTCAGCATAATTATTTCCCGCGAATGAGGCTAAGGCTCATAACGTTAACGCAACGGAACGACGAAAAATATAAAAATCCGGCGAAATTTTTCGACGAATACAAATCTTCGGTATTTTTTTTTTTTTTTTTTATCCCCCCCCCCGATTTCGTGGACCCTCGACGTTGACGTTGACGGAAAAACATTACGCAGCGACATCGCAAGAAATCGAATGATACCTATCGATCGATGTGATAGAAAAGATTGTACAGCATTTTCAATCACGTTTCCTCAAGGTGCTATTGAAGAGGCACATGAAATCCCCCGTTATTACACATTGTTGAATGCCGCGGGTCTCCAATATCACCTCAAGTTGCTATTAAAGACCGATTTGCATCGATTGTTACTTATTGTTCAAAGTATTGTTATTATTCGGAAAAGCGATTCGTCGCTACTCCTACACCGCGTATCCGATTTGGAAGAAACTTTTTCGATTGGATGCAGTGTTCTGTTAGAAAGTGGCCAAGTATTTCATCTCCACGAATTGTGGGAGAGTTCTATCAGAAATTCAAGTTTGTCCAATCTCACCTACGAACGAACCATGACTTAACAGTTAGAAACTCACCAAAACTCTGAATTTTCTAAAAATTTTTAGCGAGATGAAATAGTTAGCCGCTTTCTGCTAAAATACTGCATCCAATCAAAAGATTTTCACTAAAATTGGTTGTTTTGTGTAGCAGTGGTGGCGAATCGGGTTTCCAAACGACAACAATGCTCTCGACAATGAGTAAGAATAGGCGTAAATGAGTGTTTAATAGCACTTCCAGAAGGTTTCCCCAGTGCCTCAGCTGCGGGGCTAATAGTAGGGCAAGGCTCTCGGTCTTCCCCGGTCATCCGCACTACGCCCCGTACGGCCGGCAAACACGCGTTTTCATATTTACTTTGGACCGATTCTCGAGAAGGAATTTATGGAATCCCCAGGCCTTCGAGGCGAGAGCGTCAACTTATTGAAGAAAAAAAACCGAGTGGAAAAGAAAAAAATCAATCGATAATGGAAAAGCAATATTTAAAATGAGTAAGTAAGTACCTACAATTTCTTCCTATACGATTTTTCGCAACGCGTGCAGTTTCAAGGTTTCGCGTTAGGCGTAAAATAATTGCCTCTGTTGTATAACCGCGAACCAAAAAACATAAACCTGTACGGTCATTAAAATTAACTTCGATCCGTACAGGAAGGAACGTATATAGTATATAGCATTCAATAGTATATAGTATGCCCGGCCACGGTCAACTATTCCTCGTGTAAATTCACTAGCACTATATTCTGCATACCTTACACCTACTTGCATCGTTCCAGTAGTCGAGATAGTTAGTTGCAAGATGAGAGTAAGTATCTCGGTAGGTATCCCTCATTCCCTTACCTGGTCTCGACTAGGTTTGCGATGCGTTGTTTTTTTTTTTTTTTTTTTTTTTCTTTTTTCTTTTTCTTACATTCTCTTCGTTTCCCTTCATATATTTAGACTGTACTATATCATCTATATCATACTATGCAAAAGTATACATGCAATAGCGTAATCGTATCAAGTAGGTAGGTATATCGGGACGAACAATTTTTATATAATTATATAATGTAATATGGTATTGAATTTGTCCAACGATTTTCTAATCGATAAAGATTTTTTTTGTCAACTCCCGCTTTTGTTTCTCTTTCTTTCTTTCTGTTTTTTTTGGGGGGGGGGGGGGGGGGGGCTTTTTTTCACTTCGCTTTTCTCAAGGTACCGAGTCGTTTTCAATTCGGTTATATTATAGGTATTGCAGAATGAAATGCATGTATCCACGTAACTATAGTTAGGTATATACTCCGTACAACTACATCGACGTATACGTTACATATCGTACATGTAAAATGGATTTTCCGTTCGTAGAATTTATGATGCATTATAATTGCACTTTGCAACGATCGCTAAAGGATGTAGTCAGTCGTCGGTCAACTTGATGGCCACAGTCGCTGGTTTAACCGAGTAGGTATATACCATTAGCATATCCTGCATGTACACATGCATGTATATAATATATACGTATATATATAAATATATACATACATCTATATAATATATACGTGCATGTAAGCGCCTGAAAATATGAGGGAGAGATAAGAGTTATAATGATTTGAATCCGAATCTCTGACGTCAATGGGAACGATGGTAATTGTAATTAGAAAGAAAAGTGAAGAGGATCGTGCTGACAAGAAATTTGTAAAGAAAGAAAATAAGGAAAATGCAGAAAAGGACGTTTGGTCAAATAAACTGGTATATATACGTATATATATATATTCATCTCTATGCGGAATATATAATGAGTATGTATGCGCGTGTGCGAACGTCAGAGTGAAACGAGTTTATCAGATCGTATATATACCTACGAGTGAGGCGCGTGATGAGTGAATTTATCAATTCTTCAATTTTGAATAATATATATATAGTAAATATTGGCCTATTCAATATTTTCATTATACCTTGATACATAGATAATAGATATACCTACGTACACATCGAACTCAATCCGATCCATAAATTCGTATCAAAGGCAGCAAAATTTCGTAACAACACTATATCAATGATCAATATGTGATAATACGCTGCGTGAATTTTTCTGGACATGAAAATTTTCCAAAGTGACTACAGCGTACCGGGTGTACGTATATACATGCGATATACGAGTCCACATTGTACACAACTCTACTCAGTGCATGTGAGTATTATATTTGTATGCCTCTGTGCAACTGCA
Source organism: Phymatocera aterrima (assembly GCA_963170745.1). Lineage (NCBI taxonomy): Eukaryota > Metazoa > Arthropoda > Insecta > Hymenoptera > Tenthredinidae > Phymatocera > Phymatocera aterrima. The sequence continues at coordinate 19,815,946 of OY720660.1, forward strand.
ATTGGCCAGCATGGCGTGTGATTGATGTATTTTGTTTTTTTTTTCTCTCAATATCCGCCTGCTTGACCCGAGAGAACAACACGTCTCATTAAATGTAGTTGAACGCGTACGTGGCGGGTTCATGCATATAGGTACGAATTGCGTTTGCGTCGTCGGGTTGTTATTTGAAAAGAGGAAAAGTAAAAAAAAAAACGAAAAAATTAAGAAAGAAAAGGGGGAAAAAAAGCAAAAACGAGGAAGAACGGGAACAAATTTCCGTGCAACAAGTCTTCGCGTTGCTACCTCCTACATTTTTGTAAAAAGTAAATATGTATTCGCGCGTGTATGTGTGTACGGCGCAGGCGCATCGATACGAGAAAATTAACAGGACGTGCACATGTTGCGTATATACGCTGGCCATTATGATTTTCGGTTTGACAAATTATTCGAACGGATTTCTCCGACATTGACGATTCATTAGAAATCGATACAGCATTATCGGGCATTTCCAGATTTATACCGAATGGCAATTAAAATTATTTCACCCCGATGCATCTCTGTTACGTTTTTTCATGTACGGGTATCGGTTTAATAACGCGCGTATTTCAAATTCTCGCGTGACGGTCGCGTCGTCGGCGTGAGAGTTACATTCGTGTAAAATATCGATTTATTTATCCTCCTATCCGGAGCGGAGCGGCGGGTCATTGTTATTCCAGGTTGCATTTTTACCGCACAGATGTGCGGTATGCAAAACGATCGATGATATAAGCTAGTTTTCTTATTTCTCTCAAATTACGTTCTCGTTTCGCGATCGTATAATTATTGACATTTTGTTAAACGGAACAGAGAGTTGTTAGCGAAGATTGGTACTCTCAAGAATATACGGTATAGGTGTATACTCGATCGATACAGTATAAATTGAACATGAATTTCAGAGGAAAACAATAATCTGTTTCAAAATATATAGGTACTATACCGTTTCATTTCTCACTATAGGTTGTGTATATGAGCTCGATAAATATATGCGATAGCATATTAATGGCTTGCTAACGATAACCGCAGTAACGAGTGTTCGAAAGCTTGGGTAGTATGTGCGAATTGATGAGTAGATAATAAATAGGTTTATATCTCTGCTGGTATGCATGTCCTCTGCATTGACACGTACATGTATACGTACATATACATCGTATAACTGCGTATGAAACATTCCTCGCATTAACGCAACGCAACGCAACGCAACGCAACGCAACGTTTGATATATTATAGTATATTACAAATATGATAAACTAAACTATGAAGTGAGTGGGGATACGTACGTGCGCACACATGCGTGAACACGATTCTGACATTTCCTCCCGTAGCTGCAGATAGGAAAACTTGCGCGATGATACATTTTCACAACAAGTATAGGATACCAAGTATATACCGCACACATACCTATACATAACCTATGGATAATATCTGTATTCGTAAAATCATTTTTACCCCACGATTAGAAATCTTATCTGCAAACATTTCCACACGAATTTTCAACAATTCCTGTTCAAGCTTTCTAAATGCTGTGTATACGCATACATACATATACATGCGTACGCACTAGGATAGGTAGAGTCAGTCGGCCATTATGGTCACTCTAGCGAGCAAACCGTGTATTAAAATATTTACCGACGATATTTGAACAGAGTGACGTCAGTGGACAATAATAATTGTTTTCCAATAACACGTACGTATAGTTATACGAGATTTCAAACAAAACTGAGCGCTAACGATGATATAATACGGAAGAAGATTTGCCCGCGTTACAGAATAATTCACGATTGTATAAATCCATCATCAATCTTGCTTCCAAAAATCAAGGTATCACGTCCTACTTACTGCATGGTAGAGAAGATATCTTATATATCCCGGGTTGATTCGACGTTATATCGATTGATCTCGTTACAGCATGAATTACGTAACGCGAAATTATGTAGAAATCAAGAAAAAGAAAAAGATTCAATCGATTCGCGTGAGAAAAAAATAGCGGGAAATAAAGAAACAAAATATATATAATACTTTCTCTGGTATAACATATACGCAAACGTATCGTGAAAGTATAATAATACGGGTATATGCTATATGTGTTATCCGAGATAAAAACTACGTATGGATAACCACATTATTACATGTTACAGTACATATTGATCACTCGTGCAAACTTACCGGATGTATTTTGTGTTATTTTTTCACAAATATTTTTCCTCCCAGATGAAAATACGATAATTTCGATTTACAGTATATTATATATATATTTTTTTTTCCCCCTCGCCACCGATTTATTGCTTATGCAAAGGAGAGACAAATAAAGGAACAATTCTTTCGTTATAACATATTTTTCACACACGCGCGTTCACACGTGTCACACCTATATATATACACATTGAATATGAACCATTGAGATCGTACAATATATCCGATATAACGAATTGATTCACTCATTAAATTTTTTTCGTTGTATATATATACATATATAGTGTACTATAATAATACTGTTATATCGAGAGATAATATGCGAACGCGTATGAAGCATTGAAAATCCTGCTTCACTTCTCACTTCTTTACTTCACTTCACCTCGACACTTTTAGTTTTGAAATGATATTATAGGAACGCGAACGTTCATTCCCGTGCATAAGGAGATAACGTGTTTGCGTGTGACGGCTATATTAGTTAGAAATTCATCCGCTAGATATCGCTAAAGTATAGCTATACGTACGTACGTATGCACGTAGTATATCTCGAGCGGGAGAAAAACAGAGGGGCGGGGGAGGGGGAAGATAGATCTCGAAAAAATTCATCCGACAGGAATCGATGTACCGAATAATAATTGCAACAATAATTGCAATTGTTGCGTATTTCTCTGTTTTCTTCTTTTTTTTTCTTCTCTTTCAATTGCATTTCACAACGTAATCTCGAATCTAAATTTCATTGAAATATAGTTATCGAACCAAAAAAACCGTGGGAAAGAAAAAAGCAAAAGATTAGCGTAAATAAAGGAAAAAATGTATTCAACGTTTTATTACAGAATCTCCTAGAAATGAAATTTTGACTGGCTGTAAAATTCTTGTTTTTTCTGTTCCTTGGACCCCCCCTCCCCCTCACCCCACCCCTCTCTGTCTGTCCTAATTAGTTTACGACGTAGAAGGAAGAACACCTACTAATGATCTATGTATACACACAGCGGTTCGAATTCTTGTATGTATATATGTATAATAATACACTCGCAATCAGAGATAGAGCAATTTACGAGATGCGCGCGCGATCTACGATTACGATCAACGCGTCACATCATATAATATACCTATTCCTACACATGTGTACCTACTATATATATATACATCTGTAATGTAACATACAATTATTACAAGATCCATACATTACAGAGAAGACTGACAATGAGAGTAATTACTTGAAGATATATATATATATATATATATATATATATATATATATATATATATATATATATATATATACATACGTACGTACATATATATATACACACATAGATAAGCGCGTTGTTTTCCTGTGGATTTAATAAACCGGGGGCACATTTTCGTCAACTCGTACATACAAATATATGCATACGCGTCTAAACGAACTCTATAGGTATACATTGATGTGGGGCGTCGATGCGTCGCCTACACATGTCCCAACCTCAGAGTCCATAAAAATATGATCTAAATTTATAAACTTCTTTATGTACAATCAAATAATTGTATGTAGTGGTTGCATCAATCATAGTAGGTGCTGTACTTCTGATAGCAAGGTTTGTTTGCTTTCATCTACTCTTCTCCTGCCTCCCTCTATGATAGGTGGGTACATAAAGATATCAGTCATCTTTATACACCTAAATTGCTACAGCATATCAAATACCAACTTCGTACTACGTCTGCATACATCTGTATACAGTATTTTGTACGTACCTACATACATACCTGATATCTACGTTATCTTCATGACTTTTTTCTATGAAAAACGTTTCACGTACGTATATTTTTACTTTTTGGAATCCATCCGTACACAAGAACTCGTCCTAATTTTTTTTCTCGTCCCCCCGCCCCCCCCCCCCCCTCCCGTCCCTTTATTTGTCATTCTATCTTGTTTTAGAATTTATTTGGATATGGATTTGGATTTTTGTTTGCTTTTTTCTTTCTCTCTGACATTTTCAAATCAAAGATCATTGCTCCGGATATGTGAGTACATAATATATAAGATCTATGAATACCTGCTATGTATGTAATCGTATTTTATTGATCGGTCTTCAATAATGTTTGCGAATCAGATTTACCGGTATTCCGAGTATATAGAGGTACTACCTATACATACGTTCATAGATATACGAAGTTCATTAGCCTCGTTGAAGAGAAAAAAAATTGCCCTACTCCGCAGAGAAATTGCGTCAGGCCGAGCTGATCGTCGAGTAAAAACTTGCTCGCCAGCAAACAAGTCCGGTATATCCAAATTCAATTTTACCGCGATAAAGTTCTTCCCTCGTTGTTAGGTCGAGATGCGGCGAAGAAAACTTGATTATCGACCTGTGAGATCAGTTGATAAGTAAGAATAGCATTCTCACCGACGGTAGTTAAGGAAATCATTGACGATATCGGCGTTTCGATAGCGGAGAAAAAGAGGGAGGAGAAAAAACAACCGGAGACAATGTCTAGCACTCGGCGTTGATCAAGCGACTCGGTAGAGTCTCGTGTCAAGTAAAATATATAAACTAGAAAATGAACGAAATATTTATGACAGTTTCATAAATTTTCGCACTTGTTAACGACCGAGTAAATCTACCCGTTGGTAGAGATATGTTGAATTTCAGCATTGCCACCCCTCGGCTCGGAGTGTATCTGCATTACCGACTGTCGGGATTCCCCGCTAATTTATGAATTGTACATACGCACACGCAGGATCGATAATACCAGCAGCGGCAGTACGTAGTATTTCACAAACTGGGAGAAAGAATATTGAGAAAAAAAAAAAAAAACCAAAAACCACAGAAATTCATCGATCGGATGAAAATGGATATTAACTAGGAAATTTATGACCTCGCATAGAGAAAATGGAAAGCAGGACAAAATTGAGGGGGGAGGGGGGGGGGGGGGGGGGGCAAAAAAATAACCGAATCTATTCTCAAGTGTCATTTGCAATCAAATCTCATGCGTTGCGCGATAATACTAATGATAATAATAATAATCGTCATAATCACAATCATGATATAACGAAACGCGGACGACTTCTGGTCAAGTATTGGGTATACAAGAATTCGTCGTCTTTTGACGTATAATGAATGTCAAGCGAGCTACTACGAAGTTATCCCGCCGCGGTTACATGGTTTCGTAATATATGATTCGAACGTGACACTAATGAAGCATATAAATATGCGTATAGATCAGTTGTAGTACGTAACGCTATACCTATAATAGCTGTAACACGCAGCTGAAAGCAGTTGAATTAGTGTCATTTTAAAATGCTACTCGACTAAAACAGTATATATATATACTCTCCACTGTTTCGATGCAGGTATATTTTTCAACACGATAAATGCATGCCTATACCATGTATACAGATAGGCGTATCATATGAATATAATGTAATATAGGTATATATACCGCAGTCCGCAAAGAACGCAAAGAACGTTGAAGTCAATGACCCCGCGGCTCCCGCGGATCGCGGTATATATCGGAGTTTTTACCGGGATGATGCACAATTCGTATGTATGAATATGTGCACGGCTGTGTATACCTGTAGGTTTCGTGGACATAGATAGTGTAATGTACTCAGGAATATACGTACGGAAAAAAGAGAGAAGAATGAAGAGAAAGAGAAAGAGAAAGAGAAAGAGAGAGCGAGAGGGAGAAACAAATATCAACAACAAAATTTAAAAACACCACGGCTCACCTAAAAGCTTGCATACATCAAATTCATACGTCAGAGAACGAGGAAGCATACCTATAGGTATATACACAATATATGCGTATGTACATATATTATATATTTAGGTACGTTCACCCATTTCACTCTGTTTTCTTTTTTTTCATGAATCTTGTCTTCCCGGTTTTTTATTCATCAATTTAGTTATTCGCTTCAACTGATCCAGAGTCTCCGGTCAACAATTATAATCATTTCTAATATAGTATAGGTTCATGTAATATACCTATAACGTACACCAGGCTCATCTATCTGTATGTATACATACGTGTATATAGTATATGTCGTTTCTTGTTTTTTGTTTGTTTCTCCAATTTGGCAGAACCGGGGTTAAACTCTGAAATACAATTTCCAACTCTCGCGCATTCTCATTCTCTCGCTCTCTCTCCCTCTCTGCGAAAAAATTGCAGCGCAAAATTATTTTTTGTCAATCAAGTTCAACAGAATAATAATTTGGTACATATATATATATATATATATATGTACATACACGGATATATACATGTGTCGAGCGAATGGTAACAAACGATTTTAAACTACATAGCTCTAGGTATGACGATGATAATAATAGTTTCATAATTATTTATCAATATACATATTATCGTTATTCAACTTTTCAGCAATTCCATCACAGGTATAGGTATATACATCCATACATAACCGTATCTATGTAGGGTATATAACATTGCGATATACATATACGCGATAGAAAAAAAATAGAAGAAACGGAGAAAATGTTTAAAAAAAAAAATCGGATAAGAAAAAAAGAAAATCGATGAAATTCGGTTGAAAATGAACAGAATTAGGATTTTTTCTCAAATTTCAAGGTCGGCGGTTCGTTGCCCCCGAGAGAGAGAGAGGAAGAGAGAGAGAGAGACAGAGAGAGAGATAGAGAGAGAGAGAGAGAGAGAGAGAAAGAAAAACAAGCAATTGACGAGAATCTGGTTGTACAACAAAAAGGAGAATCTGCTGCGCGAGATTTATTTTTGCAGAGCAAGTTGCATTCGCGGGTTTGACCCTGGCCAGACGTTTGAAAATATCTTTAGTTCTTTCGAATCTGCTTTTAAACCGCGTGGTATCTCCGGTCTCGCGGACGTTTTAACGTAGGTAGAATAAACGGTCGAATTTACACGTATATTCAGCAGCTAAGCAAATATCCAACTTGATCCAGAGCTCGAATGTTCGAGTACGCCATGCACAGTGCGTGTAAGCGAATTTTCGATGCTCATGTTTTTCTATATGCGTTCCTTTTTTTCCATTCCTCTCTCTCTCTCTCTCTCTCTCTCTCTCTCTCTCTGTCTCTCTCTCTCTCTCTGTCTCTCTCTCTCGCTCTCTTACTTTCATATAATCTAAGTAGAGACGAAAATAATGATAACGGTACTTTTGTTCTTCACCGTATAGAAAATAAGACAGAGTCCGAAAAACCCTAAAATCGGTGGGTCATTCGAATCGGTCACTTGACCCCGTGCGAGGAAACTCCTTAACTCGAAAAGTTTTCAATGAACCTTGTCCTGATAAATAACGCTTATTTATCAGAGATTGAAATTTCAATGAAATCTGAATACTTGTCGGTGGCATGAGAATTGAGCGAATGAAATTCGTCGTTCGATACGAAACAAGTTTCTTCTTGCTATGTTTGTGTGTACCTATATAGTATATACATTTGGAGACGGTACATATTTTTTGTCGGCCATTAACCGGCGATATCAATTCCGGCGGAGACAAGAGAACTTCCGTCGATGAAACTTATTTAACATGACAGCATGTCATCGAACGTCGCTAGCCTCGAAACAGGAATCAGCAAAAGGAAAGCAATTGATTAGCAGTTCGTTCCTCCATATACACACACGATTAATCATTCTCGCGAGAATCATAGAAATTTGTCCGTTACAAATAGACGATCAAAAGCGAGTTCAGGGGTCAAGAATCGCTGACAGCTGAAACGTATATAATTTCGTCAACGGATTGGAGAAAATCTGAGATCCTATTGGTTGGTTCGCATCGTCGGTCAATAGTATTTCAGATTTTCCGCACTAACGTCAGCGAGTACAGCTGAGGACGGACGGAGCTTTCATCTTCACGAAAACCGGCGGTGCCGGGTGATTTGCAGTACAAACCGAAATACTCGATCCAAAGTACGAACCGGCTCCGAATGAACCGCAGTTCAGATATAGCTCATGGTATATCATCGTGGTTTTTCAGTGGTATATGTCTGTACCTATACCGCCAGTATCGCTATTCTCAGCGATAAGTATACCACCGATATTTTCAGTGGTATACTTACAGCTGGAGTAAACCAGCGCATATGCGCCGATTCTCGGCGAGCTTCGCTGATCCAGATTTCGAGAGAATTAGGATAACGTTACTATATGAATTTGTCAACCGATTGTAAGTTTAGTATGTACGAGTTCAAAATAGAACAGAAACAAAGTGCGCCGTGAGACGGTAAGATTGCGTGCCTATACATACGAGTACATGATTATGTATACGCATATAACCTGTAAACTTGTATATACCTATAGCCATGCCGAGAAATCCAATCATCAGAAATTCCCTCTGAAGAGAACCGAGCAATCTGCACAGAGCAAAGACAAGAGTCCTCCGCCCACGCGTTGTCTGCTGATTCATTGGCTTTCCGGAGGACCGGCTAGGCTGGAGTTACCTATACTCATCTGGTCAATAATCTTTCAATAATATTGTGTACGTACGCCGCGTACCTAATTGGAGGATTTTTCTTCACGGCGAAAATAATAATTTCGTCACCTGTCTGGCGGCACATCGTCACGACTATATCCATGCTATGTATGCCCACGTTTTTTTTCAGTCTTGTTCTTTGTGTTTTTCAATTATACGTTACTTGAATTTCGACTTTCAGCTGCAGTGAGGAAATTTGCTTTTTTCCATGAATTTTTGTTTTTTTTTCGCTTCCTTTCTCTTGTGTCCATATTATGTGGGATTCGGAGAGAAATAGGTTAACATATTATATCGATTATTATATTGTTTACACAAAAAGTGAAAGATGCAACGCCGTACGTGACCAGCCGGTGAAAAATTGTCACATTACAATAGTGAGTTTTGGTTTCATCACTAATTCTCCATCTATTCAAGACGTGACCTGATTTCCTCAATCGTCGAATTTCTGGAATTTTCACATGCGTGTGTATAATTGCGATCGAAGGATGAAAAAACGAAATTTCCTAACAATAAATGAAAATTCATTTTTGCCTGGAGTGAATTGGTAGGTATATCCCTAGCTACAACTCCGAAGGAAATTAAGCCGCCGCCGTAGGACTCGCTGGTTCAAATGTACAGACACCGTTTCGAAAACAAGAATCTTATGTATACGTGAACGACTCAGTCAATTTTTATGAAACTTCGAGAATTTATCGACTGCGATGGCAGAAAATGTTTGAGTATGTCACTCTGTCGAAACATTGTACGGATTTGATGAAAAATAAATATTTCCTGTATTAGCGAGGTTAGATTGCCCGTGGCTACTCCAATGGCCTCTCTTGACGTCACAAGATCTACAGCCTAGACTTTTTTTCTCTCATTTTCTTCAAGTACTTTTTATTTCAATTTCGTTCTATCGGACATCCCGCAGGATCCTAATACCGATTATAATTTAATGAGTCTTCATGGTTTCTTACAATTAGTGAAACGGCGTAATCTTAAAAATGAACGCACGCGAGTCCGGACTTATACCTACTATAATACACATTCACTGCCCGATAGAGACGGAATAATATTCGGTAAAATGGAATTAACCAAGTGATTGCGTAACGGAGGTACGTTTACGTAGTCTTGAAATCACGCAGATATAGGTATATATATAGTTGTTGACAAATTCTAAAAACAGTAGCTCGGTAGGTATCTACCCATCTATCAGACACGTGTATATATGTATACCTACCCATATAATTTATATGAAATTTTCGAAATTGTATCGAAATTAGAGGAAGGAACATCAAAGGACAACGTACCCATTTTCGATGAATAGATAGCCGAATAATTCGGATGCTACGACCAGGATGCCATCGATTCAACAAATCAAAAAATACGTACCTGAAACAAAAATCAATTTCAACGTTATGATACCGTATTTTATCAATAATACATCTATAGATACGATGATTATTCGTTTATCGATACTGGTGGAAAATATAGCGACGCTTCTTAGCCACCTCAGATGCATTCTGCACGTATCGCAGTTAAAAAGAAAATATCATGAAGGTTTTTTCATTCGTTTCGAAACGGATTAAAAAAACAAAAAACAAATCTTTTACACGCATGCACGAAAAAGTCGATTTCCCGCGCCTGTGGGGAGCGGGATGAAAAGGGCAGTTTACCGACCGCGGGCGTCAAGAGACCTCGCGCATACGCGCAACGCCAATATTCATTCTTCTCCAAAGGGAGCGCGAAGAAAACGCTATTTTACTCCCTGCGATGGCTGCTATCCGAAAATTTGGCTTGGAAAATCGGCATCCTTTCATGGATGTGCAACGACAAATATCGCGTGTGCCTAGGAAGAATAGGTGTTTTCTTCCTAGTCACACAATTCACTATCTTAACCAAATCGGCGATGGTGGGGATCAAGCGCTGATCAACTTGACGTGGAGTGGTTCCGTACACATTCCATCATAAAACGACATGCATGTGTGTACATGCATTTAAACAGGTCGAATTTTGAATAATATGATAAATTATCAGAGGTGAAAAATAGACCCAGGAAGGAAAAGAGAAATGATTGATGATTGATATGACAGACCGACGCGGATTACGAACGAGGAAAGTAAGCGCGACTGCTCCCTTAATTGTTCTTATAACGAAATTTTAACGTTTACCGTTTCGGAACGGGTTAATATTTGGCATATATCGCATACATCGTCAGGAACGAAGACTGATATCATCATCTTCCTCCTCGTCTGTGACATTCGCAATAATATTGACCGTTCGTTTGCCGTTTCCACTATCCGCTGTTATATCAATCCGATCAATCGGCAATCTCCAACTTTCTTGCTATGAACTGTCAACGATGTTCCTCATCACGATCATAACAACCACTACCGACACCACTACAACCATGAACAACAATCACAATCACAACACCAGAGTCACAGTCACAGTCACCACCTCCGCAACCGCGATTGCCCTCTACGAATGAAACCCGATGATCGATCGAGGTATTAGGCAGGCAAGAAGTACGTCGCGGTACATTATAAAAACGTTTGGAGAATAGAAAATGAAGAATAAAAGAAACAGAACAGTGTGCGAAGGAGTGAAACACGAGAGAACACCGCCGCTCTGGTTTCGGTCTTAACCAAAAGTGTTTTGCCGATGAATTCTACATCGTTTACCGCCTAAGAGCGCAAAAGGTCACGCCTAAAGGTCTCCTCAGTGTCGTCGGGTTGAATCGGTTTACCGAACGATAGCCGATTCTTGGGAAGTGTACGTATTCCCTACGCGACTTATTAACCGGGTACCTATATACATACGACCTATGTATGTTAATTTATGGAAATTATTGGAACTTCCTTCTTCACGCGAGTGCTGCGTGCAACATTGTTTTCCGATGTATAGTCTACCTAGCTGCAGAGGGCTCATAGATAACAGCTATTCATGTGGCACGCTAGTGAACAAACTGTTTTTAGGCGAGGATGATATTTTCAGTAGGAGCCAAAGAGGAGCCAACGGCGTATTAACCGACAAATCATTCGACGAAGACTTTATACGGAAATTCTGAGATTAGCTGTATAAAGTGCCACTTTACCGACCGAAAACGGTCGTCAAGAAACGAATTTTTCATACCAATGCCGTAGAAAATAATGTTATGGCTCTTCGAGAATGTCAGGTCAGGTGAACATGGTTCGTTGGTGACTATAGCAAACGGAAGTTTCTTCAATTGAAAAATCTAAAAATTACCTCTTTTCTTGTTCATTTTCGTAATAAAGTGCCATGCGTGGAATAAAATTCGAAATCGCATCATTTTTTCTATTCTTGCGTTATTTCAATTCACTCATTTGCCTTTGTCACAGATTCGGATACCTATCGAATATCGATATTCCGGCACCGATATTTCAATCGTATCGATATTACGAACCCCCGATAGGTACGTGTCGATACGGAATATCGATGCGTTTGAGAATATCGGCCATCCCTCGATTCTGGAGTCTGAACCAATTTTGCAAACTCTGCTGTTTACACAGTTCAATCCTAAACATATAGTTCTACAAACGCGTCTTCTTCTCCCGAACAAAAGCTCGCTTTGAAATCACGGAGATCACACGTCAGGCTGAAGTTTAGGTAGGTAAATCGTTAACCGAACAAAATGAGGGAAGATAATATTCCTCGAAACTTTCGTCTATTGCCGATTTCGGAAATCCCCGACGACATTCTTCACGCTCTCAATCAACATTTCAGTAGGCTACAATGTTCTTGAATGAGATAGCGCTTCTGCTTCGACGCTATCCCAGCTATTTTTTGTATCTAAAATAATGAATCTTTACTTAACAGCTCGGTACGATCTGTCGTGATCTAGATATGGTTTTTTCGTTGTCAGGCTGCCTGAGAGGTGGTAAGCGTGCTCATTGCGCTACAGCAGCATCGCAATTCTAAAGATGAATTCTTCAGTCAAATACCAACAGACAAATGTATGACGTTTGTATCCTGTCTGTATCTCTGCCAACAAAGTATGTAGCACATTGTTCTCGGCGTTAATAAATTATAGATGAATATATGTATACCTGTGTATAACTGTCTCTGATGCATGATCTCTGCATCGGGTGCCTATAGCAAACGAAAAGATCGAGCGAGAAGAGAGATGAGCATGGAATGAAGAAACTTGGAATCGTAAATTTTTCAAAACCGATAGAAACTGTAGATCGAGAGTTTCCTTATTCCAGAGCATAAATTCGTGATTCCGAAAAATGGAGGAAGAACGTTTCACTTTTATTTTCTGACTCGTGAGGACACCCCTCCAGTCATACTTCCCTCGCTTTTCAATGAAGAGTTCAAACGTCAGAATACGCGTCATACGTTCGTCCGTTGCTATACTTTTCAATGAATTAACATAATCACTTATAAGGTGTTGTTTTGTGCGATGGTCGTGTGCTGTGCTGTCCGTTCTTCAGCCTTGAGCCAATTTATAATACATATATATATATATATATTTTCCAAATGTTAATTACCGATTCCTTCGAGTACCTATGAATCCGTCAGCGATATTACTTCACACAACAGGTAGCATGAATACTGCACGAAACCTTTCAGGATCAGACACGAGCCTGACAATCCGTGAAAATTTCGTTTCCGGAGGATATCTCTCTCTCTAAGTAATTTGCAAACATAATTGTAATAAACAAAGGTCTTTCTTTCCTCCATTTTCTTTCACTCTCTCTCTCTCCTTGTCTCTGTTTCTCTCTTCGATTCTACACGGTCCAAAATTGAGAAAGACAGGGGAAAAAAACCAAAGAGAAACAAATTTAAGAATAAAGAAATTATCGAGTCGAGTCAAATGAAAGTCGCGCTAATCAATCTTATCATCCTGCCGACATCTAATTATCGAATGATAATACTAATGCCTGTAGGCGGGTATAACACTGCCACTGACCTACGATGACGATTCGGTACGTCCCGATGCCAACGTGACTGCACCGTGCAATTTAGTACAGTACTCACATATACCTATATATATATCAATAAATTATCAACCTTATTAATTTTCGAACATTGATCTGGCATTCTCGGATCATAGCTGAGAAAGATTCATCGATTACCAAATAAAATTTGAAGAGATCCGCGAACGTCGGAAAACACTGTCGGATATTTTTATTGTATACCCTAAACTTCGGGAAATGTATTGAAAGTTTTGGTTTTCATACTATACACGGAATAGTAAATTTATTACATATTCAGAATAGAACTGATCTGCTGTGCACATACGTAATACCATTTAAATTAACCGTTAGATTTAGTGAAATTGACGTACAGATTTTTGTTGTTCCTCGTGTAAAAAAGTTGCGTAAAATTGTCGCGAATTTTATCCGCGAATCAGGGGAACGAGCTCAGTCATCGATTAACTTCCGTCACGCCGCATTTGTAATTCTGCGAGAATTTTGGCAACAACATAAACGCGAAATGTACGATTAGAAATGATTTTCAACGGCGTACCTGGATTTTCGCAAAATTATTGAATAATTCTTGTTCGCAAAATGCGAATTTCGAAACATAGAATGAAATAGAAATGAATATAGGTAGACGAAGATTATTGCGCTTCTGGCGCAAATCCTAAAGATGATGATTACACGACGATCGGTGGAATAATTGCTCGGTTGGGGACACGTGACTCTATAGCAGTGGCCGGCTCGTTCCCTTGGCATACTACTCTCTATACGTGTTGTTTAGCTGCTCTACCGCGCCACGTGGAGCAAAACTGTGGGGAAAGGGGAATCCCCCGTCAGCGCGAGCGTCTTCGGGCAGTTTGTCCTACGACGTATATGCATCGTGTATTATATGCAGAAATCCGAATTTGCGTTTGCGTTATAGCGTCGCCGCCGCCAACGAGACCACTACCTTGCGTCAGATTTTCTCCACGCTCGGCGCGGCGCGGCGACTCGAGCCAAATGAGTGATGAGAGTGGATTCTCTTGTTAGCAGAGAGTAAGTACGCGGAGTATATGCATGCATGGGTGTAGTGCATGCATATAAATACATCGTAGAGCCAAGACAAACTTTCGAATACACTAATGCGAGCTGCGTACGTATGATATTGTCAAACGCAATATTTATTCTACGGACTATTAATAATAACTGCGATGGCGCATCATCGAGATATGCATATACGCATACTCGCATAGATATTTTGTTTATTATTGTTTCACTTGTTTCCAACAGGTTTGCATCTCGTGCAGCAGGTACAATACCTGCAGCGGCTGGTCCGAAGGACGCTGCGCCCCCGCCGAAACGAAACGAAACGAAATTGTAACGCGCGATGACGAAATATGTAGTTTTTACAAATTCAGTGAGGAGACCCCGACGGACCGACACCGAGCTTTTTTCAGTTCGGATCAGATCATTTCGCACCGTTCTTCAACCGCCGAAATCTTGGCGTAATAATAATACCGGAAGTAAGTCAAGAGCGTACGTCCGTATGTACCTACACGAAACGTGGTGAATAACCGGAATTCGATTTTCACTCGATTTTTCCTTGAGCTGCCGTGGCCGCCTCGGCAGGCGGCGAATTGTGACTTCTAATTCATATTACTAACAATGAATGCGTTACTGCCAACCTATGAAGCCCGTCAGGTTGCGATGTTCGTTCATATTCATAATATAATGGAGAAAAAAACAAAGTAGCTCGCCTTGGACAGAAGTAGAATTTCAACGATAGTCTCGTTTATCGACAACGGGGGCGAGCCAGCGACAACGCGCCGACGACCACGTTCGGTATAAAATTGTCCGTTTCATATCCAATATTACCTGTAATACGATTAATCTAATTCGCGAGAAAAAAAGATTAAAATTATATGACCACGTGAAAAGTCACCGCATCACGCAAGTCGTCAGGCAAAGTTTTATGAGACCTACTTCATCAGCGATCAGAGAATCCGGGGATCTCTGATATGTATTCGTTCGACTATACAATTTCCAATCGCGCGTTGTGCGTGGGTAAAAAAAATTGGCGCCAAAAAATAATATCAATTGCATCGCCGCTCAAAACTTCGCGAAAAATTCTATTTTTGAGCGATTTTTCGCTGAAATTTGTCGACTCTCAAAATTACCACAAAAACAAAAATACGCTTTCCTTGATCAAAAAATTTCAGGGTATTGAACATCGTTTGGGAATTCAAATTTTTACAAGGTCCGGGCGGAAGGAAGCGCTAAAAAACAACAATATTACTCAATCAACAGTTTTCCCGAAACAGGATTTGAATTCCGTCTATTGTTTCATCAGCACTTCCGTCTCCAGACATTATTTTCTTCCTCGTCATTTTCTTTGTTTCCAATCACGCCATGTACATAAACTGGTCGATAATATGTATAAATTATGGATTATCAAACTATGCAAAATCCTTCGACGACGACTTGCGTCCGTCCCGTGATGGATTTTCAGCAAAAAAATTTATTTGTGTCTTATTCGGATGGCCGAAATTTTTGTTTCCAAACGCACGAACAAAAAGGCCATCCATCGGCTCATCGCCATCATTTTTGTTCTCGTTTTTTTTTCTTCTTTTCCTATTTTCTATTTTCTTCTTTCTTTTTTCTCTTCCTCTTGATAAGATAACGATAAAAGGGATACTCTGAAAAATTGATTTGAGAGAGAAAACCAGTTTGTTGTGTGCTTGCAAACATGAAGTTACAATACACATATATATATATAGGACGGACATATAGGTGTATGTATATATGTATATATACTTTGTAGTAGGCATACTGCATGTAATCGAAGGAGGTGTCGCCGCTTGAGGCGTCTTCCTATATATATATGTATGTACAGTAATATAGATTACGTACAATATATATATATACACAAATATATATATTCTATGTTTTTCAATTAAATCGCACGACTCTTATACACGGTCACTTTTACTTTTTATTCCATTCATTGCTTTCTTTCTTCACAAAATCGCACAATTTCCACCGACATTTTGTACCTATACCTATATACATCTGTATAACATGGGTACACTGTATAGTTATATATTACGCATGAAAAATGATGGATCGCAGTTCATTTTCAGAGTTGTGTTTTCTTTGATTCGAATCAAAGATAAAAAATAAAAACAGTTCTCTCTCTTCTGTTTTCTTTCACTTTTTTCGATTTTCATCTCGTCGCTTGCATCATGTACACAATACGCATACATATACTACGTACGATGATGCGATAAATGGTAAACGCGATAAAAAAGTTTTATACCCGCATATAGCAGGTACAAGATAGTGCAAGGACTTTGGCCAAGAGAGATCGTGAGTCCTAGCTGTCGTACGTGGCAAGCTGATATCTATCTACGATCCATAGGTGGGATTGACTGTGTGTGCAGGTGCTGTGCTGCTGCTCGCGTTGAATCTCGTTTTGTTTAACCATGTATAGGTCTATGTGTATATATATATATATATATATATGTGTACAGACCTACCTATCTGTCTACCGTCCCTACCTAGTTACTTGCACTTACATACATCAAGTATATAGTTTTATATATATATATATATATATATATATATATATATAGTAGTTACGAGTAGGAGGACGCAAGTTCTTCGCGAGGATTCAAGGTCGATTGGAATAGACCGCGAAAAAACATTTGACTGTTTCTACTTTTTTTTACGTATTTACAAGATAGAGAGAGAGAGAGGGAGAGAGAATGAGAGAATGTTTCACCGCCGCTGAATCAACTTATTCGAAACTAACCGGCTGTTTCCGCCGATTCCTGCTCTTTTTTTTTTTTTTTTTTTCTTTTTTGACTTTTTTCCTCCTTCTTTTTCTCTTATTTCAATAATTTTTTCGCCAACATGCGAATTCGTGCGGCAACTTCTTCGAGTTCTTTTCGTTTTCTAATCATGTCTGTTGTTTTTCTCAATTACTTCTTTATCTTTTCTCCTCCTTTTGGATTACGATGAAATCATTTCAATGTGTATACAACAGTAGATATATATATATACATATATATATATATATTTGCATAGTATTGTAGCGTTATGACATGAAGTTTGCCGATGCGGATATGTGTACGTATATACAGCGCATGTATATACATCGTGCATGGATATGCTCACATATTCTTCTACATACGTTGCAGGTAGTGCAATGTGTATGTTACGTACAGGCCTGTTTGAGAAGTCGTTTAAGACAGCGAAAAATGGAGGTCCGAGAGTCCCAGGAGAAAAAGTTTCAAAATTATACCTACTATATGTGTTATAGGTAGTATGATGGGTACCGGTTCTTTTTTTCTTCTCGTCTGTCGGAGACAATTGTCGATGACCTATTTTAGCGATAACTTTTTCTATTTAACCAGTGTTTTCGTATTTGTGTTTTCTCCGCAATCGACATACTTTCGGCATACGATACAGGATACGCTATATATATATATACATATATATACACACATATTATTCGTCATACATGCAAATTTTTGTTCGTTACGTAAATTGAGCATATGTTTTTTGTTTCCGATGGTTTTTGGTTCCTTTTTCTTTTTCCTTTTTTTTCTCATGAATATTACAGGCTCGTGAAACGTCTGACTCGAAATTCTTATACATGTGTACGAGAACTACGTACGAAAACTACGCCTGCGTGTAACGTGAGAAAGAGATGGAAGAAGAACAAAAAAACAAAAAAAAAACTGATAAAAAATCGAACGATTTATGTTATACATGAAATACGATTCTCCAATAACAATAAGGAATACGTAGATACAGTCTATGATACAGGACACTGTTTCTGTATCTTGGGTATGAAAATAAAATGTAAAAAATAGAAAGAGAGAGGGGAAAAAAACGGAGCGGAACGAAGTTTCTCAAGCTGAAAGGCACCGTAGGTATATCTAGGTACTGCAGGTTAATGGTATGTACATATACCGACATTTGAACGAAAAATTATATATTTATACAGAGTGATTCGGGATCCACGTAAAAGATTCAAGGATCATATTCCTCGTGAAATTCTAAAAATAAAGTTCCTTTTCGAAAACCTCGTGCGATCTATCGTTGTCGAATTATTAATTTTCGAAATTGACCAACCAGCAGGCGTTCGTCAGCTGCGTACAGTGCCGGATCTAGCGTCTGCATTGACATAGGACCCGTGGCATATAAATCGATTGAATCAAAATTTTCAATTGATTCCCGACATTCGATTACACAAAATTATTTGGGTCCTCAGCCGTCTAATTTCGGACAGCGATCTCGGGGAGCCGACGTTCCGGACCTCGGAGGCTAGAGAGCGCTGGTCCCGGACGACGGGATACGTCGTCCCCGAGAATTGCTGCCCGAAATTAGACGGTTGACGACCCAAATAATTTTGTATAATTGAATGTAGTGAATAGATTGCGAATTAGATTTCAATCGATTTATGTGCCACGGGTCTATATGTCAGCGCCCACGCTAGATCCGGCACTGTACGGAACAGGCGAACGCCCGCTGATTGGTCAATTTCAAAAATTAATAACTCGAAAACTACGGATCCCACGAAATTTTTGAAAAGGAACTTCATTCTCAGAATTTCCCAAGGAATCTGATCCTGAAATCTTTTCCGTGGATTCTGAATCACCCTGTATATATATATATATATAAATGAAAAGTAATAGAAAAAAACTGAGATGGTCAGGGTCAGAAGCTAGTTGATTTGCCATGGAATACCCCATACATATATGATAGGTAAAGATAGCTCTTGGGCGGCGGCGGATGCCTCTAATGTTATACTTATTCGGTGTTTGAATGAAAAAAACAAAATTGTCTGATAATATACACATGGGATAAAAATTCGTAATCAATACTCTAGCAGCGAGAGTTTATGTTCGCAAAACAGATGCGCACCGCGGGACAGACCAAGGTCACGGTCGGGCAACTAACCTATCCTAACAGATCGGTACTCGGCTCGTCTAACCTCGGCGCCGACCCACGCACAGGCTTACGACGAGACATTGCCGAATTACCGAGGTCATTTGCCCCGGAGAGGGGGAGGGAGGGAGGGAGGAAGAGAGCGAGAGAGAGAGAGAGACAGAGAGAGAGAGGGGATAAAATGATGATGAAACAATGTTGAACAATTACGTATACGTATCCACGTAATACGTGTGTATGAATGTAGCAATCGTGCGAGAGTGTAGGTACATTCATTACGCACGGATTCGCGAATCGATGCGGGATTACCCTGAAGTTGGCTTCGTTTGAGTATATAACTATGTATATAACTATTAGGCGGCACGAAAATCGAACTCGAGATAGCGAGATTTAGCGGTAAGATTTCGAGTTTGATAGTTTTGAAAAAAATTCAAAAACGGCGTGTTCTTACAGTTCGAATAATGTACCGGTGAAATCCAGCTGCGCTGTAGGCATCGAAATCTACGGAACAAGAAGGAGGGGGGGGGGGGGGGGGGGGGGGGGGGGAAACAATGGCAAACGATTGCCGAATGAAAAAATTTAGAAAATTTTTCTCCACCTGGTAAGGTATATAGGTATAATTGGGTAGAAAAACAAAGATAATTGACGACGTTACCAAGAAAAATGAACGGCAAAGAAAGAAAGGTATACCTACGTGCAAATTTCAAACACTCGTCGATGTGTATCGGGGGTGGCTCTTATTTTGGGGTCGGTGAAATTTTTACAACCACATCCCCTAGATCGGTTCGAAATAGATGAACAAAAATCTGAGTGAAATTTGAGCGCACTAGCCCAATGGGAAAAGGTGCCCGCCTGTAAGTCCGTACTTTTGCCCCTTCTATCTAACACGGGATTTTTCATCGACTAAATTCATGATTTTTTTTCCGTGCCTGTAGCGCGCCGGGATAAACCGTGATTCCGTAAATTTATAGTACTGTATAGTTGGCAAGTATGTGAAAAATTTTTTCAGCCATCTACAACACAATGATGTTTCGCAGGGTAGCCGCAGCCAACAAAACGTGAAATTTGTCCGAAATTAGAATCTCTCGGCGGCAGCCACTCGAGTACGGCGCGGCGCGGCGGTATTACAGAGATTCTGGGCGTTGAATAATATTTTCACAAAGTTCGATCGCAAAACTGTGAAATGTTATCATCGGGTACATAACATAGCATAGCATAGCATAACATAACATAACAAAAAGAGAAGAATGAATTCATGAGAACGATATGTGTAGTTGCGATAATGAGAAGAGGATTCTATGATTCATCCATTCCCCGGCTGCATAACCGCGCTTAGACTTCAATCGCCGC
The DNA here is from genome assembly GCA_963170745.1 of Phymatocera aterrima. Lineage (NCBI taxonomy): Eukaryota > Metazoa > Arthropoda > Insecta > Hymenoptera > Tenthredinidae > Phymatocera > Phymatocera aterrima. The sequence continues at coordinate 19,836,799 of OY720660.1, forward strand.
ACAATTAGTTTAATTATTATATTATTCTCTCTCCTCCTATAACTCTAATTCAGATATGTATACTACGTATCTTGTATAGACTTTTGTACATGCATGTATATACGTATCTACGTCTTTGGAATTAATTTCTATAACCAGCTTTTGCTAATTCTTGCATGATCCAAACGCAGGTATGTAACAGTAGGTGTATAAGCTATTATAGGTTCGAACAGTCCGTTAACATACGTCATCGGGGCTTTCTAGACAGACGCAAATACGTTATGGACTCCTTTATCGATCGATATTATATCGCACAACACGTAAGTATGTTCATCAAAAATATCGACTACTCTAACCGACCCTACGCGACCATCTTCGACGAGCGAAAGGAATTAGTCACGGATACGAGAAGTCTTCGAATTATCTGAACAAGAAAAATTTGACGAGCTATTCGTTTTTCAAGTGAACAACAATTTTTATTATCTAAAACATAAGCTATAGATCAGAATGAAAAAAACTGCAGTATAGATATGATTTTGTTGTTCAAACCGGCAATTGCGATACAAGAGTTTTGTTGTTTGTTCTATATTTCATTGATTTTCTTTTCTTTTTTTTTTCGCTTCCTAGTTCGCAAACTCTTCGTCGGCATTTACCTCAGCGGAAAAGCTTCAGGCAATGAGTTTTACAGCCTAAAGTTTTTCGCATTCCGATCTATAGAGTGTTGTACGTAACAATAGTGTGCGAAAAGTAAAATTTGCGGCACAAGCTGAAATGTCAGTCGTATAGGTATGTATGTACCTCTACACTCTGAATGTCCGACGTTTCAGCGTGGCTAGCCGCGCCGCGGCGGTGAGCCCAGCGGCAAAAGAGTAAAAAGCTCGCTGAATTTACAGCATTAGAGAAGAAATACATACATATATACTGTATAGATAATCTGGGTCAGGATTTACAGAGTTTTCAAATTTTCATCTCCACCCTGGAGTCCCCTGGTCGCGAAAATCATTCGAGACGATAAACAGATCACCGTGCCTCCTCGTCAGCATGCATAGGTTTAGATAAATCCGTTACCTATACTATACGTGGACCGATTTGACCTCGTTACCAAAAATTCTCGACTATATACATATACTACATACCTACCGCTGCCATGAAATTTGAAAGATACACGACAAACTTTACCGCTTCTCGCCGCCTCTCTGATCGATAAACTATATTAACTCGTCCACTTCTCATTCCACAATTGATACGCTTCAGATAGTGCAAATGTTTGACGCCAATTTTAGCCAGAAATATTGCAATGGTCGTAGCATCGAGTCGCGCGATGAGCGCTGATGATAATTAATGCAGTTCGTACCACGTTTCGGATTCTTCAAATGAATTCTCGATCGTCCGAAAAAAATATTTGTCCGACAATTAACGACGGAGGTTTATCACGGGACCGGAAGGCCTTTTTTCCACTGCCGCATTCAAGACCTAGGCGCCAATCGAGAATTCATTTGCCTCACCCAATCGTGTATGAGCTCGAAGTGGTTCATTGCGAAATAGAGATCTCTGTGAAGCTGCATGCACCGATTAAAATCTTTAAGTTCAATTTCGAACTGGTCGTCAAAAATCGGATTCAAAGATTGCGTTCCTAGTTCTCGATGCACGACGCTTTTTGACAAACAAGTTTTCCGCAAAATTGACAAAGAATGTTTCTCGGGGATGGAAGATCCGATTACAAATGCGATACTAGAATGTCATCACTTATCGGTGTCCTCGGCTCTAAAGAAAAACGTAAATGTTCTGCAAACATCGAACAGTGTGACGCAAGAAGCGTTTCGAAATTCCCTGGTTTTTCACCATGTAACGTGGCGGATATAACTCGAAGGGGTAACCGCTAAAAATTCGTATGTCCCAACAATTTCATATTTCATAATCATTTCTGCACGATTATTTTATCAGCATTTCGTACCATTTCATCGCCCGCTGTATCCGAACTATTTGAACTATTCGAAAGCCCTCTTCTGGATGACTCTTACATTTATTATTCAATGTTCAATTTCCGGATGAGATTTCGTTAGTTTTGAACAGCACTATACCAATAAAGGAATATAAATAATACTTGAACAAGAAGCGAAGTTTGCCGTGGGTATGAGAATAAGTAGACCCTGAAGAACTGGAATAACATATGAGATGAGCGAATTGGAATTGGAAAAGCCTTGGAGGATGGTCAAATGTGTTCAGATTCGTTGTAATATTGGTCTAAATTTAAGGGTCCCAGAGAAATGAGTAAGATTTGTTGCTGTATCCTGTAATAGTGCAGCGCTGCATCAGGGAGAGCACATTAATATCAAGAGAATCGAGGCCACATCTGTTCCACGTGTCGTATGATTTTTTTGCAACGTTCCACTTTGTCCGATTATTTTAGATATCGAGGTCGTGCGCAGAAAGCGAAAATGCAGTGAGAAGAAGAAAAGAGGAGGAAAAGACGGAGGGGGGGCGAGTTTGAAATGCCCGCTGTAGAAATTCTCAGACGCAATAATTTCAAACGCTATGATAACGATAATAATATGTAGGTACCAATTGTATAAAAAAAAATTTCAAATTCTCTTCAAGCAGAATGATTGGCGTGGAAAAACTACGCGAAGACGTGTCTCTTGTCCTTTTCATGCTATGCTGATTGTCGCGTAGTCCAATCGCGACGACCTGTTTATCAAACTTGCATAAAAGCCAGTCTGCAGTATTCTGCTGCGACAGACTGAATCATCAACCTCAATGACCTCAGTGATTGGGCTTTAGGCTTTGTTGTTTCGTGTTTCTCAGTGTTTCGTTTGTGCTTCTTTCCATTCCGCTTGATCATACATTTCTAGTGCTTTGTTAGAAAAAAACCAAAGAGAATCAACTATCCAGCCGAAAGCAAGAAAACCTCAAGTTCGTTTTCCCTTTCGATATCTTTCTGCACTTTCTCTTGCAAAATGAAACCATAGCTCGAGCTTCTGCACCTCCGAGTTGAATTTCGCTGCTGTTATCCAAAATAGGAGAACCGGTTGTTTCTATTTTCGTCAAACTTCGTTACGTTTTTTGTTATAATAAGACAGTGGCCGCGGACAATGTGAATCATCGAAACGCACGCGCACTGGACTGACTGCCTCTGGTGCATACACGAAGGACGGTGACATCCAGCCGGCCCACTGATCCAGATAAGCGTAGGCGATGAAGGCGACCGTCGCGGTCGTAAGTCATAAAAGGAAATATACTTGGACTGCTGCTGCAGTATAGAATTTTATTATTCTTTGCTAGTGATAGACAGATTTCAGCGGTGAAAGAGAAACACCGCGACATCGCGCACACACGCACACACACACACAGGTACAAGACGAAATTCAATTTCTCAAAACTTGTTCATCCCGAGATTCGAATGTATCTCTATGATTTTGGAGGGACTGATGATAATCCTCCACTGATTGCGATACCTGTGGCATTTAGAATTCATTGTTTTCTCATTATTGCTAATTATTCTAATATCGATCGTTGTGACGGCTCGAGCTATGAGGTAAGACCGAGTGAGAAGTCGGTGACCAAGCGTTGAGTGCGGACAGTGGTCACGCGATTATTAAACATTGTCGCATGTACTTTCTCCCTCCTTAAACCAACACTGGAAAAAATTTACGGTGTTGAACAAATTTTCGTGAACATTCAACGGCATTCGATATGATTTCACAACTTTTCGCCGTTTTCTTTTCCGTTACTGATTCATGCCGGAGAAGGCCCGATGCTCATTGGGAAGTTTTTCTTAGAGTGTTACAGGTATAGCATGTATGAGATGCGAAATTTGAATTGGGGAATTAGAAATTCCTCGATATTTTTTAACCAGAAAGATAGGAAAAGAAGTAAAAGTTGCGAATGTTTCCACGTTGAGAGAGAAAAAAAAAAAAAAACCTGTAATCAATCCTGGCCAACCTGTAAATCGAGATTGGAGTAACGTTGATCGGTTATATATTCATTCCGATCACTCCAAACCTGTAAACCTGCATATCTTGACACTTCGAAAGGCGCCATAATCCTTGGCGACTATATTTGGTGAGTGAGATGCAATTGCGGGTTGGCCTAGATCAAGGTACCAATATGGTTTGCGATTCTAAGTCGTCTTTGATTTTTTTACCAAAGATACTGTGTGTACGAGGACACGACAGTTTGGTCTACATCTGTAGCCCGTACCGGACCGAATAGCTTCGTTATAGAAGGGCTGCTAACTATCGGAAACCAAAAAATCGGTTGTACGCCCGATTGATTACCCAAAAAATTGAGTAATTTGCATTAAGGGGCTCGGGAGAGTCTCTGGCCAAGTACATTGACAAAATTTGTATCACCAGAACGGGAGCTACCCTGACCTATGCCGCGAAATATTATCTTCGATTTTTTTCGCCTCGCTACACAAACGAAATAGAAATAATTCATTCTAGGATGTGAGCATGAAGAGCTTGCACTCGAGCCCTAGGTATCGATTGAATCCGGAGTGTCCGGAGTGCCGAGATACGATTAACTGGCAGCATCGATCGGTTCGAATACTTTCGCGGAGGCAGTTCATATGATTTTATTCCTCTGTGAGCTGGAATGATTTTTCAGTCGATGAATATACCTACTCTTTGTTTTCGTTGGGAATGTACATACTTCTGTTTGCAACGACATTGACACGTACCTGGCGAATTTTTTTTTTGCACCGGAGGTGCTTTTCTGGTTATACGTATATGAACACATCTTCGAGAATGGAGCGTGAGAATATATTTAAGTGCAGGTTGGAGATGAATGATAATTAAACTGAAAAGAAAACGTGAACTTTCATGTCTTATTTACACCGAGTCAATGGATTTGGTGTATTTTGCTAGATAAGTATAAAGTGATCTTAAAGATATACAGAGAGCGTGTTGCAGTAACCTCGTCGGAGTCAATCTGGGCTGTTCTAGTTCTCTGATTTATTTACACGATGCTCGTAAAACGGGATGAAAAATTCATTATCAATATCGCGGTCATTACCCGCTTATTATGCGTCCGCATATAGACGCCTGAGATATCTGAAGGTTGAAGAGTAAACGGTGCCAAAACTATAACCGAGAGATAAACGCGAAGGAGGGAAACAGCTGATGTAGGTATATTTACTTCTTCGCCCTAGCATTATACACGCGTGCACGCAGTGTGTATACGTATGCGTATGCGCAGGTATACCTGATGTTCACAGTTTTGCGCGAGTTTTGCGCGAGTTTTGCACCGCTTCAGGGAAAGTCCCTACCAAAAAATGTTAGTTTCCAAAATTGCGTAATTTTTTGCGAAATTCGAACCCAGGTCAGGATCACGGTAGTCCTTCTCAGAGGGCGCTGAACCACAACCTGAGATTGAGAATTTGATGGAAAATGTAGGAGCTATCCATCGCATGGCTACATGCTAGGAACAGAAAATTTCAAAATGCTCCTTGCGTCTCAATAATGGTGCCAAGGGATTCGTCTTTGAAAATGATGTGAAGGACACTGACAATGAGATGAAGATATTGCAGAATGGGATCTCAGAACGGAACCCTTATTCTCTCGGAAAATTGAAAAATCTTAATTTTTGATACAAAATTTCACATCAAAATTGGCCAAAAATGGATTTTTAATTTTCTTTAAATCAACAAGAGAGCGAAGCGAGCGAGTACGATTATCATCCGGTCAAGCGAAATCCCCGAAAAAGTACTGATATCAACCACAAAAAGCACCTCCGGTGCAAAAAAATTCGCCAAGTACGTTAACGTCGCTGCCAACAAAAGCACGTTCACAACGAAAACGAGGAATGTAGTCATCAACTGAAAAATCATTCCAACTGGCAAAAAATAAAATCTTAGGTATGAACTGTCTTCTACAAAAGTATGTGAATTAATTGATCTTGCCAAGTCGACGTTCTCCTCGTATAACATTTATTATCCAAGTGAACAAGTTCAACCAATATATATTCCGGCTGTATGTAAAATTGCGATACGTGGAATAGAACAATTGAACACAGCGAATAGAGAGCAAATTTGTATTGAGAAATCAAAAATTGGAGGCACTGGTATTTGGCGGGCTTTTGTAGAAAAATACCGAAAACATGCTTCGAACGTGCGTGTCAACATTCTCATACTAATCCAAACCGTGTCTACCCGTCAAGTAAAACGCAATCCAATTTTTTGTGTTCCTCAATACGAATTTTTGTGTACCTATATTCATCGTGTTAATTGTTTCATTCCACATATCACATTTGTCAAGACGCAATTCCGCACAGTTGAAATATTGGTTAAACTTGTTTACTTAGACAATCAATGTTGTACGAGGAGAACGCGGACTCGGCGACATCGATTGATTCAAACACTTTCCCGGGAGGTGCAGTTCATAAGATTTCATTTCTTTGTGAGCTGGAATGATTTTTTCTAGTTGATAAATATATTCTCCAATCTCGTTGTGATGTCACAGCTATAACTCCTAACATATTGCGTATTTCTGTTCTACCTATGCGACCGATCGCATTGTAAGCCCTCTGAGGTCACGTTACGAAAGTTGGGCCGAGATTCGTCCCCACGAATCGAATCAGATCGGATATTAGGACCATGACTCCACAGGACTGTACTAGACTCGCGATTACCGTCGCATTACGACGACTACTTATGTATGTATATATACCTCTATACCTATGTATAATACATGAAATTCGTCACACGGATGTGGCGCATTCTCACCGGTACCGCGACGATGATGAGGCTCAAGTGGGTAACGTTAAACGACGCGAAAAAAAATCGGCAAAAACAATACATCGAACTTCAGTTCATCCGAATGAAGTGTTGGCGGGCACGAACACAGGACGGGCAGAAACTTCATCTGCAAGAGCTATTTGGCGGACACGTTGGACAAGGAACAAATGAAGCAAAAAATGGAGGATCTATAATATTGGGAAATAGTATTATTTCAAAATTGATCCCCACGGGTACATCTCGATCAATTTTTACCCCTCGATATTATATATCCACGGTAGAAAATGCGAATGTGTTGTTGTCTAAAAATATCAGCGAAAATAGGATTTTTCTGCACGAAACCGTTCACTGTCGGAACAAAAAGTCCAGACACCTGAGCTTGAAGCTTTATATCTCGGTTGGAGAAAATCATAGAGTCTTGTATTAGACGGATTCTGGAGGCATGTTAAGTGTTCCGCGTCCAAGCTACCATGTACCTGATTCTCGCAAAATTTCACCAGCTTTAACTCGTCGCGGTTCCATTCATAATCCCGATAAATGTTCCAAATTATTTACACGTAATTCTCATAAACCTGCGAGTGCAATGGCATTTCGAAAATCCGAATATTCTGAAAATTATGGTATCCGCAAGCAATAATCGGCGGATTGGTGATCTCGGCAACGGCCAAAGATATCCAGATGCTGTGAACTCTATAAGTTTCTGTGTTATAACGTTACCAATTTGAATTATATTTGCGTAAATTAATTTTCGTTATTCGTGCCTATTCGTTAATCCGAAGATAAAGTCTGAAGGAGACGAGGGCGGACGGTATGTTGAAACTATCAGACTTTATCTTCAGATCAACGAATAGACGTGATGAAAATTAATTTACGCAAGTATGATTCAAGTTCGTAACGTTATAACACGGAAACTTATAGAGTTCACAGCATCTGGATATCTTTGACCGTTGCCGAGATCACCACACCGCCGCCGATTATTGCTTAGGGATACCATAATTATCAGACTGTTTTGGATTTTCGCATGTTCGTGAGGATTACGTGTAAATAATTTGGAATTTTTATCGGGATTGTCAACGGAACTGCGACGAGTTGAAGTTTACCTCATACGGATGAAAGTTGACAAAATCTACGTTTTTTTGACATATATATCTATCGTGATATAGGTATGTGCTGGTGGAATCTCGCGAGAATCAGGTATTACATAATAAGCTGGACGCGGAACACTTCATACTTCCAGAATCCGTCTTACGCAAGACTCTACAATTTCCTAAAACCGAGATACAAAGCTTCAAGCCTAGGTGCCTGGACTTTTTGATCCGATAGTAGGTGACGAAACAGATGATATTATTTTTCTTGATGTTCTCGCGTTAACATTATAGGTACATACGCGTAACATTTCACCCCGATCCGCGATGTAATTAGAAAAATTGATCGTTAATCAACGATGAAAGTCCGCCGTAGTGAACACAGAATTCACATTTCCCATTGATTTACAATAATCCTTCCATTGCACACTCATTAAATATCATCTACAATAATTACTGAAAGATGCCTAATTGACCGAATAAGCGAATATATGCTAGAAGTTGCGACGACACACATTTTTTCCGTTTTGTCTTTTACCTCTCTCGTTCGTACTTTGAAGAGACTTTGAAAATATCACTTTTATTATACCTATACGTATGCAAGTATAATTTCGCCATCTATTCAAGTAGTATGTCGTCTGTGGCACGGCGCATCAATGAGAATGAAATAAACTCTTTTCTGAGTCAAACTGAACGATATATACGGAGGCATAGGTATACGTAGGTATGTCTATCCGTATGAAACGAAGAAGTTAGCCAATCTACAAAAATAACTTTGATATCATCCGCGAGTATGATATTTTTTGCTTAAACATCCATATACGCATACATACACATGTGAGAATACATAACATATTATTCGTACGTACATAGGTAAATGATATCACTGATAAAAATCGTTTAAATAAGATGACAAAAATTGGCAGGTATACATGAAAGTTTATAATTTTCGCAAGGTCGCTCGGTGGTTCGTTATAGCGGCGTTGTTTCGCATATGAGGTATAAACGTATACCTACATGTGCCTACTCTGGTTTGGCCATTACCTCTTTTCCACCCACGACGACGTGGCGGTATACGGTAGACGTTGTAAAAATAAATTTTCAACAAGACAGCAACAATTTCGCGAAAGAAAAATAGTCAGAGAATAGAAAAAGTAGATTGCAAGAAAGAAAACTACCCGCGCTTTGTGTACCAATACAGCAGCAGTGACTAAAAAGTTGAATAAAAGAACAAAATATGTTACGTCGACTGAAATCGAACGAAAAAAACTAACGAACAAGATTTTCTTTAGGATTCTTTTTTTCTTTCGTTAATTCTTCTCCTCGGAGCTATGATTTCGACCGATTGTCGAAAAAAAAAACAGAAACAAAAAAAAAACAACAACAACAACAACAACAACAACGAGCTGCACGGAACAAGAAAACTCCTCCTTCTTTTTCTAATTCTTTCATCTTCACTTGGTTATAACATAATATTATAATATTTCGACACAACGATCCACCGTTTCCGTTATCATATCATATTATTATTATCGTACAATCGCAACCGCGTAAGAAAGGAGTAGTACATACAGTATAAGTAGGTACAGTCGATTACAGTGAACCAACCGAGAGATATGATACTTATGTATAGTCAATCGCGACAATGATTAATGCGCAATATTTTGCTTCGGAAATAATAGAAACGCAATCCAACGGTAGGTATAGGCGCTCGCAATAATTATAGATATACGAAGCAAATCAAGTACGAACAAAGAAAAGGATCATACTTTGAGCGAGGGGGGAAAAAAAAAGAAAGAACAAATTTTGTTATTGCAGGTAAGATTTGTCGCAATTTGAGATTTGAACGTAAGGCGGAGAAAAAAAGAAGAAGAGCAGGCAGATAACTCGTTTTCTCATCGATTATGTAATTCGACCGTACAGTTTTATGTACATATATGTTTCATCAAATACATCACTTCTGACGTATAATATTTTCGAGAATATTTTATCATGCCTATACCTATACAGGCATCGAGTAATTATTTATTCTCTATTTATCGTTCTCTCGCTTGCAGTTATTGTTATAATAATCTACGAGGACTCTCTGAAAAGCTAATGTACGTCTGGCACCCTCGCGACTCACCCTTGAGCAACCCTTACCAGGCAGACAGCCGGCCAGCCAGACAGAGTGTGGAGGGGGCGCTGAACGCGATAACCTGTTGGTTATTCAACTTTCACGATCATCGGATGAAGATAAATGTTTAGATTCCTCACACTTTCGACATTGGTATACATTACATCAAGATATGACGTGACTCGAGCATCAAAGACGAAAGTCAGACTGGCAAGTTTTTTTTATTTTCGAAAACGGCGGAGCAAAAAATTATCCGACTCGAGTTTACAACGTCCAACGGAATAATACCGAGAAATCACGATTTTGTTGCATCGGGCTAAAACAAAATTACTCGTCGCATCTATCCATTACATATATATCAAAATATAGTTTGATTAAATTTCTCTTTTGTTTTTGTCTTTCCTTCGTTCCTCTCGCTCTCTCTCTCTCGCTCTCTCTTAAATGAAATGTAAATTTATGAATATCATATATAATCTTTGAATTCGGTAAATTTTGCAACGCTACACGCAGAGACGCTGCAAGAAAAATGAAAACAGAACGAAAATCACATATCAAACGATAATCCTATTCAAGCGTAGATATATGTATATATATGCGTATGTATTGTGTACAGAAAAATATTTCTCGCCGTTTATTCTTGTTTACGATCTACAGAGATTTTCAGTCGTAATATCTGATTGAAATTGATAAGAATTCACAAGACGAGCGCATCGCAACAACGATGCTACTAATCTCCATCACAATGTGACATCTGAATTCCTTGAGTTATGGGTACAATAGTATATGAAACGAACCCGTTGCAGACGACAGAGTCTCTGTTTGAAGTTATTATTTCGTCTGACGAGAAGAGAAAGGAGGGGATTTTTGAAGACAACGGGGAAAAAAGAAATAGAAAAAATCCAAAATTCCATCAATAGTACATGATTCAAATTTTTGCGATTATCTCGTCTATTTTCTCAAGTGTATACATGTTATGCATACGAGTAATCAATGCTAGAGTGTTGAGGGAGATCAGATGAAAAAATCGCACGTATTTGTCATCCTGCACGTGCGAATCATGATACTACTCCGATAGTTGCGTCAATAACGGATATTGAATGATGAAAGATACAAGAAGAAAAAGAATAAAAATGATAGACAAATAAATTAAGGAAATCCAAGAAAATCTATCACGGATTCTGAAAGGAAAGTAAAATTTTTTACGGATTTTCATTTTTCATGATGTTTGCGGGCGACACGACGATTGAGAAAGAATAACTACCCAAATGATATGGAGTTGTAAGAAATTTCTCACATTTCTATGGTTATTCGAACATTTATTGATTAGGCTCCAAAATTTGAGTTTTTTGAGAGAACAAGCTTCGAAAGTACAATGAGTAAAGAAATTTACCACGAAATTTTCAATTGATAAGACTTCCAAATATGATTCGTTGATCATTTATTCACACCTTACTCCTGGATGGATGGACTACTTCATAGAAATTTTCAGAAACAAACAATAACAAACAAGTAAATAAATAATGGAGTCAATAAACAAATAAACATCTCCCTCCTGTTCATCCGCCACGATAATTCACCTCTTACAGATAAATATTCCTGTGACAAAAAGATCAAACACATATCTCCGGCAAAACTCAGCGCCTCTACGACGGCTCCTGGAGAAACGCTTCTCTCCGAGAGAAAATAATCCTCTCGGAATAAATAATGGAATTTTGGCGCAGGATTTTTCAGCGCTTTTCGTTCACTGAGACAAGATTTTCTGCTCAAGACTTGCATTTCTTTACATGTACTATCGACATTTCTACTAAATATTAACCGAAACGACAGAATATAAGGAACGAAACTATGAGGCGGAAGATCGTAACGTTGGCACAACAATGTCGTAAGAACAAATATTATCTGCGCCGGCAGCGAAACCTCGGGTGAAATGCACCGACGTCGAACTTGGCAAAAAATGGCATTTTCCAGCGTCAACACATTTCTCATGCTGTTTCATACGGCGCAGCAGCCTATACTATTTTCGATGATTTCGCTGCGTTACCGTTATAAACTTCGCCACAGTGGAGAAATGTCAATAATAAAACGATTCCTCGAAACAAATAAAAAGAAAATTGTGAAACGAACAAGAATAACAAATTGAAATCCCATGTAATTCTCACCTCTTGGGTAAGTTCGGCGGCGCCGACGGGACTGGTAGGATTATCGCCGATGCCAGGAGGATCCGGAGAAGAAGTCATATTCCTAGTAGGATCGTTAGAAGTGGAAACGCTGGTACCAGCCACGGCGATATCTCTCGCAGATTCTTCGACGTTAAGTAAATAAGCGTGAATATTATTCTGTCCAGAATTTATCCTATTGTATCGTCCGAGCGAGTTCAAGTCTTCGAAAAGATCTCTTTCGTAATTCAGCAATAGAGAATCTAAATTCTTCGGATGTACAAAAGTTGGCCGATGGACGATAGTATGCGCGTCCGTATGCCATCCCGAACCGTTATGTAAATCCAAAGATCCGACTCCCATTGTTTGAATATCCAAACCTAGGTAGGAGTCCGGATCGACGCGCAACAAAGAAAGCAGCAGCGCCAGCTGCAGCAATTCTTCCCCGCAAAGTTTCTTCAGGCACAACATTTTTATTTATTTTATTATTATTTTATTATTATTAATAACAACAATATGAATGATTATTCAACTACTTTGTTTTATCAACACTCGTTAGCTTTATATTTGTCTCATTTGATAATATATAAAATTTGATCACGATAAAAAGAAAAAAAGAAAAAACGAAAAATGAAAACTAAAAACCGAAAAAAATAATCAAACAAAAAGAATACTAATACAGTACAACAACACTTTCCGAGAGCTCGAGTCTTCTTGTTCGAATAAACGTTTTTCTTGTTGTTTATTAAATCACTCCGAAACTTATTTCAAATAAAAAGCCTCAAGTGTCACAGCAGTAATGGCAACGGCTTCATTCTGATGTTAAGTACGAATAATAGATAATACATCGTGAAGATTATTATTTTTACTATTATTACTGACGTATAAATTCAAATGAAATCGAAGATATTATCTGCGAAAGCGGACAACCTCCCGGTTCGACTGTCAGATCAGAAATAAACTCTGAGAGCTGTTCTTCTCCGCTAGTCATAGGTCAGTTACTTGTGATCCCAAAAATAACCTCAAAACATACCATTCCGTTTAGTATAGGTATAGATATACTGTGAAATGATCTACTAGGTATACATTGCCGTTGTTTAATTCGTCTTTTATCCCATGTCACAATTGTTCTTTTTTTTTCTTCCTCTTTTCTTTCTTGTTTAATACGGATTCAAATATTGTAGGTTATACTTATAAATCTCTTGGAATCGTGATGTTTATAGCATTACGATACAATGTACTACTGTATGCGTATAATATAGGCACCGGTACGCACGTATACCATCCGCTGCACTCACTCATTGAAAATAGCATACACCACAAATGTTTATTATTGCAATTGTATTTATAACACGATATAATTATACTATAATTCAGTAGATAATTGTCATTGACGATAAAATAAAATTACTATAGAATCGTATTATTATTATTATTATTATTTTATATCGTCGGTGTTGTTGTTGTTGTGGTTAAGAATTGTCCAATCCTTTTAAATGTAGCGTTTGAAATGGGACGGATATGTTGATATGTATAATAATTTTCTTCTTCGAGCACGAATCAGAAAATTGATTATATTATTTATTCTTGTTCAGAATTCGCGGTCGGGGATATAATATAGGTCGCAACTGAAAAATTGGAACTGAGAGACTCGGGACCGACTGACAGTAATTCTGTCACGGCCAGTGTATACATATATATACTATAAAACTGCAGTACTACAAGAAAGAGAAACGGGAGAAATTAAAACTGAGAATAAATAGATAAAGGAAGGCGAAAACGACAAACGAAATAATATAAGAAGAATCGACTGAATTTTTCTTCAATTCACTGCACGTCGAGCGCTTTATCGAGGCTCGCGGTTGACGCACAATTATTTATAATTATTGAACCATTTTACAGTATATATATGATATAGTCATTATTTATTTCCACGGATGTATCCACCTATATATTTTATTGCGGATAAACCGTTACAAACTTTACACTATCCACTTGATTTTAACTCCGGAACGTTCCGCGAGCACACCTATGCTGAGAGAGATCGCTGACGATATGTGACTCAGCACGAGACGTTATGGCAACGTTGTCTTCACCAGGGCCGTAGATACTCGCGGTTGCCCCCCTTCATATCCCCCTCTCCACATGATATCACGATAAAAGAACCCGAGGAGATTTGAATCCGAAGATCGGCGTTATCGAAATTGATACTTTATTCTCGCAGTATCTTTTGTTCTTTGTTGTTACAGGGTGGTTCGTTTCTTTTTTCATAAGTTTCAACAAATTCGGATAACGCGTGTATTCTCGAAGTATTTATTATGTATGGGATCGGTTCTTCAGAATATCGCTCGTTCTTCCGATTATATAAAATTGTCATCGATTCAATTATTATCGTACATACGTACCGATATGCATTTTGTCAACTCTCATGTTATTATCGCGATGTTAATTTTTTCTTTGTTCATATTTCATACGTCGAACTTCTACGATCTGGTGCAGTAGTTTCATTCGAATTATGTATAATTAGAATCACAGATTATTCATCGATTCAAATTGTAGATTACGGCCGTTTGCTACTTTCTAAAATCTTAACTAATCAATATACCTTTACCTGTACTATAACGCACAGAATATTTGAGAAATTCGATACAGCTCGAATGTAAACGAGAATTAACGGGTAAAAGATAGAAAGAAAATAAAGAATATCCGGGTTCCTTGATTCCCTCGTACGTCCGTGTATACAGAGTTGTTTTTTTGTTTTTGTTCAAAATCAAGAATATATCGAATATGCAGAACCTCGATATCGCGGACATAGGTATAATTCAGTGTAGTATATAGTTATTCGGACTGAATATCTAGTAACAATTGAGAATACTGTCTCACAGATATTACGTATTCGGTAGACATATACTTTCATTTGGTTTTTTTTCGCATTTGAATTTCCATTTATGCATAAGAAAGAATGTCTGAAACCTGATTGACACGCATCGCAGTTGTTTAATGGCTACGGCATAACATCTATAGCTTATTCTGCAGGATTTTTCTTAAATGGTCGCCAGATAATTAGAAAATAAGTATGAGACGTTTCTATAACTTGATACGCAGGATATGTATACCTACCTATCAGGACAGTCGGGATACGATACTTCATACTTTCGTAGTGAGTATGTATACGTACATACGTAAGTAGATTCGTATGTAATTTAAACTAATCAGTTTTATACGTTCGCGAACTTTGCCCGCGTGCGCGATGGTCATTATACGCATACTGACCATAGCATATTACGATATGTCGAAACGAAAATGCGGCGTTGCCGGTTTTAATTTGAATTTGATCGCGGGTCTCGCGCACGTTTTGAAATACGTACGCGATCACGCATGTATACCAGCACGTGTACACACGCGCCGAACATCGAACGAATAGTTGTATCAAGAAATGTATACACACTCAAAGCTGTGTGTATAATATACCTATAATACTGTATTATGGTTACGTACCTAAATATCAAATTCTCCAAGATTCAGTAGTTATATTCACAGGAATATGCGAACTATGTACGTGAAAGATTATGGCACGAGAGGTATAATACGGATATAGGCGGAGTACACGTACAGTGCTATACCTCAACATGTTATATAAACGTCTGTACAAGCTCTTACCTCACGTTGAATCTTCTGCTGGTTTTTCGAAGGCGTTAACAACGTCTCATCGCCAAACGAGGGCTGTGCACTCACGAATTCCTCCAATTCTTCTACGAGTGTAACTTGCATGTCGTTTATCGGCGGTCGCGGTCAGCAAATATATAACACTTCAATAATTATAATTATTTTGCAAACTCAAGAAGTCCGGTCGTCGGAGTGAAATTATTCGATCCTGAGTATAGGTATAATGTGTAGTTTAAATTATTCTCTCAACTCGACTGCGCTCCGGTATAGATCAGTTTCCACGAACAACAACAAATTCGCGTACTATAGTAGTTGATACGGAGTAGTCTCGTGTTACTCCATATTCTAGACCATATTCTTCACTGTTCGCAAAAGTATCTCACTATCAATCGTATACACCTGCAGCTTTTTCAAATGAATATCACACAAAATTTTTATAACCACTCCCTTCTCTCTCTCTCTTTCACGCTCCCTCACTCTGTCTCTCTCTCTCTCTTCGCTCTCACTGATTTCTATACCAACTCCATCTGTTCCGTGCGGTGGTAGGTATGTATATTTTATTTGAAACAAATTTCACCCGGTTTATAACACGCGATTATAATACTAAATAGTTATATCAGTTATATGAAACAGAGAATGGCAGCCGCGCGCCTACATACGTATCTTCTCCCACCAAGGTTACCTCGTGATACATTATACTTGAAGTATATTGACGTCACCCCGTTTCATGTGAGCCATATGTTCGGTTTGAATTTCTCGCGCGCTTGTATTACTTTTAAATTCAACTTCAGCCGCTACGGCGCAGTGTTCACATTTTTTAAACGTCTTCTGCGCAGATCCTCTTCGCCCGTTCCCATTGATCAAATTCGTTTATGCCTACCCATTACATCTGTTATTTTGTTCTATTTTCATTTCTTCTTCATTTAACGAACCTGTTATTCGCGCGCGATATTTCAAATGAGCATACAGAAAATATTAGATGTCCGTTTCTGAACGCGTCATTTGTTTCGAATACTGCACTTCAATGGGTCAAACTTCCTCGATCTTTTCTTTGCTCAAATTTCAAATACTTGCTTCTGCGCACAAAAATTTCTACACAGGGGCCTCTCCGAGGCAGTAAGCCCCGGGCCTTTCACGTTCTCGATCCGGCGTTGTTTCGAACCCAATTCCAAGTTGAGCTTTAATTAATGAAATTCAGATCGTTACCAGAATCAAATTCTTATACATATACAGTATAAGCTATAAGCGATAAATTTACCGAATGATAAAAATATTCCGATTGTATGCAAAGATCATTTGTCAATACGTCCGTGGCACATGCGACCTACGGTTCATTGGATTATGTATTGAACGGCAAAATGAAGAAAAAAACGTCACACATTGTTTACGGTTCCACGTCAATAAAAAATCAACACTTTCAATTTATACCATCTGTATACACGTATTATACATATACTACGGCGACGAAAATGTTTAAACGAATTAAATCTGTTCAGAAGTTTTTGTTTTGCTTTTCTGTTTTCCTCTGCTTTTTCTCAAAAAATACGTATCTATACTGTCTATATAGACAGATACTTCGGATGTAAATTATATCTTTTATGAAAATATCTTATGACAAATTTTGAACGATCGTGAACCCATGACTACTGTCGATTTTTGAATAGATTTTGTATGTTGTAGCTCTAGACGTAGGAAAGACTCGTGATCTGTTTCAGAATTTTTCGATTATTATTTTCGGAGTTATGATTTTTGGGTGATTGCTACTCGCAACAATGCCTAGTTTTTCAACAGATTGTAATTCGTAACCGAGTACGAAAAGTCACTTGTACAAAATTTCCGGGCTTTTAGATGGACTTTGGAGTCAGAATATTTTCCAACTTTTTCGGAACCCGGAAGTGCCGAAATTTTTATTTTGAAAGCTGTGAAACTGAATTGCAAAATGTCGCCATTACCGATTCTTTTCCATTTCACCCACTCATTATTCTATATTGGAAGACGCAAATTTCAAGACCAAGTGGGACTTGGGACAGAAGTGCGTTCAGGAGTTACAGCTATTTTAATCTCGCAAAAATTCGAAATTTCCTGATTTTATTTCATTATTTTTCATTATTTTTCGAGCGAAAAAGTTTGGAATACCGTCAAACACGAACCAAATTTGTTAAAAAATATCTTTTCGTGATCAGCAAAAAATTTGTGAGAAAAGATCACAGAAATTCATTTTAATATATATTTCATCTATTTTTTTTCGGAAACTCATTTCTCTTTTTTGACTACACCATACGTCACAATTCATTAACGCGATAGGAAATTTATCATTGGGCATTACGAGAAATTCTATCTGCATGATAAAAGCATTTCAAGAAATTCCATTTCTTGAAGTACCCAATAATAAATTTCTAATGGCTTTTACGAATGATGAAACACATGTGACGTATTGTGGTCGAAAAATAGAATTGAGTTTCCGGAAAATATGGATGAAATACAAGGTGGTCTTTTTCCATCGGCCCAGGCGAATATCTCGAGAAGCATCAGAGATACAAGTTTCCTATAAAACTTGAGGGATATCAAGAGGGAAAAATAATTCTGATATGAGTTCATTTCCGGTTTGGCCGGCCCACTTCCGAGATATCGCAAGAAAACTTTCGATTTTAGATAGGGAACATGCAGTTTGGCTGTCACTGGCTGAAAGTAGGATAAAAGACAAATTCAACGACGTGAGACAAAAATTGAATCTTGTTTTTGAATTTTATTTAATTTTAAAATTTTTTGGAATTTATATATTTTTTTATATCCAAATTCCAGTGGATTATTTTCAAACCAAGAGTTGGCAAATGGAATGAGCAAACATTCGGGGAAAAAATTGAATATTAAGAAAAACCAATAGAATTGAAAGATTAGAAAATTCCCCCAAAATTTTTGCTATAGTTACGTTTTTTGATTCATTTTTCATCCTGCTCTCAGGCACTCATAGTATAGTCAACAAGTTTTATAGTCAACTTTTTTTGTATCTCTTATAATTTTTTAGATATCCGACTGGGGCGATTGAAAGTGACCACCCTGTATATCAGAATGAATTTTTGTGGCTTACAAACTTCTTACTGTGTACGAAAGAATATTTGTCAACAAATGTGGTACGCGTTTCACGGTATTCCAAACTTTTTCACCCAAAAAAATGATAGAAAAGTAAAATAAAATCAGAAAATTACAAATTTTTGATTTTTGGGAGAGTAAAATAGCTGTAATTCCGGAACACAGTTCAGTCCCAAGTCCCACTTGGTCTTGAATTTTGCGTCTTCCAATGTAGAATTGCGTGTGCAAATTGGAAAAGAATCGGTGTAATGGCGACATTTTGCAATACAATTTCGCAGCTTTGAAAATGAAAATTTCAGCACTTCCGGGTTCCGGAAAATTTGGAAAATATTCTGACTCCAAAGTTCATCTAAAAGCCCGCAAATTTTGTGCAGGTGACTTTTTCATACGACAACTCGGTTGCGAATGACAATTTGTTAGAAAACTAAACGTTGTTGGGGGTAGCAATTTTCAAAAAATCATAACTCCGAAAATAATCATCGAAAAATTGTGAAATAAATCTTTAATCTTTCCTAAGTCTAGGGCTACAACATACAAAATCTATTGAAAAATCGACGGTGGTCAGGGTTCGTGATCGTCGAAAATTCTTTGGAAAACCCCATATATACATAAATTGAATATTAATAATACGCGAGAATAATTCATGTATTTCAAACATATAATATATTGTATATATATATACATATATATATATATATATGTTATTTTTTTTTCATTCGTATGATTTACATGGTTTTTTTCATGTTTTTTTCTCTTTATAATTTGATACAACAAAATATCTATGACAACAGTACAATATATATATATGGTATAATATCTATAGGTATATAGAGAACAATATACAATATGATATTGTAATTATGGATATTATTATACAGATATTGTTATTATTATTGTTATTGTTAGTATCATTATTAATAATATTGTGATCATTGCGTCAGATGGGGTAGTTTGGATGTAATCCACTAATATTTCGGTATATGAGTTACCCGATAGTGCCAATTTTCTTCAGTTGTTTTTTCTTCGTTATTTCTGTTTCTGTTTACTAATTCCCTTTTCAAAATCCATCATACCCGGGATACAGAGCTGTGTGATCAAAGGACCTTGCTATTTATAATGTAGACACATATATTGTTGAATTTTTTCCATAGTTCCCAGTCTTCAATACGTATGTCATTATTATTATTATTATTATTATTATTATTATTATTATTATTATTATTACATATATAGTATCGTGAACTCGCCCCTACGATCATCGCGACGGGCCGACGAGCAGATATATATTTTCTCTTTTTTCTCCAATTTGCGAAAATTTGCTGTGCGTACGTGTATTATATATTCATGTAGGTACATACGTGTTATACATACAATAAAATAATTGTACAACGCGTAACATAACCTGATGAATTTTCACTTCACAGCGATAAAGTGGATACAGAAATACAAAGGTCCCGTTGTTTTTTTTTTCGCGCTTACCGAAGATGACAAAATTAATACAAGAACAGTATTCAATGGATGAGTATGTAGGTATGTATACGTACGCAATAGGGAAAATTTCTTACGGTATGTTAGTGAAAAAATATGTTATTTACACGTGCGTTATGGTTATTATAGGTATACCCATCCGCACCCTGCGGCTAGGACAGCGGACGTTGGGGGTTGATGCAGCATTGTAAAGTTTACTTCAATAATAGGTACCTATGCATACCTATGTATGTATCTAGATGTAACCGTCACAGATTCAGAGGTATGTATTACACAGGTATTTTTCATACAAAAGTTGTGCGTTGAATTATCGATCAATCTAATCAATCCGTCAAAAATAACCGTGTATAAAAAATCTATGGAAAGAATCGATGACGATTGAAAAATTTAGTTACACTATAATACATATTATAATATAATGTATAATATATACTACAGTATACAGGTATACAGGTATGTATATTATTTGAATGTATGTGAATAAATATTTACACTTTCTTCTCTTCTTCCTTCCGGGGTAGTAATAATTGCCACCCTGTCACGGAATCAATAAAGTATGATCGTGTATATAAGACTGTCGCGCGGGTCATCGCTGTTTCGTCTCAATTATAATTATGCAAGTTTAACGAACCGACTTTCAGCTCTTCCGTTTTTTTTTTTTTTTTTTCTCTCTTCTTTTCCGTCGTTCTAATGTTCTTCCATTCCGAAACGTATGCGGAGCTTCTTCGGATCACTGTGACGGGGGGCTGAAATTCTTGCTCGAACAAAATTGTAATGAATGAAATTTTCTGTTTCGTCGAGGACGGCTAGACTATTGTATATACATGTACAAGCGATGGGAAAATTTGTGACCGTTAAGTGGGGACACAGCCTCCGGGACATCAACGATTTCTGTACGGTACTGTAACGTATATTACCGACGAAATTTCATATCCTCGCGTTATTTTTCGATGAGAACGGAAAAAGAAAGACGAGAAAACAAATATTTGTATTTTCACGATTCCCGCGGTGAATCCTCGAAGAAGGTTATCATCAGAATTTCCGTTTCTCTTTCTCCTTCATTCGCAGAAATTTTCCCGTCGCGCTTATCCGCGGTCTCCGATAGATTCGTTGAAATTTAAGTTCTCCTCTTCAAATGCCTAAAGAAAGATTCCCTGAAAATATCTTTCACCGAAGGTATGCAGGTACAACAGGTATACGAAGATTGCCTAATCTTGCGAATTTCCAAATGTTTCAATACACGCATCGCATAGCACAGAATTGAATTTTCTTTTGGCCAACTTTAACGCGAACGAAAAGTTTTTCGCACGGGAATAAGTGAAAAATAATTCATGAATTCTACGCAATCATCATTATTACGGTGAAGCATGACTAGACCTATAATATAATCGATTACCTATGCACACGTACGTAGTTTTTCATATTATACGTAGGTATTCAGGCCTAGCTTGATTTTTCTTTCTTTCCGATAGTAAAATTAGCCTAGATACCTGTATTATACGATCAACGAACTTCAGCAACACGAACACACCGCGCACAACACGTACAAATTTTTATATCAAATTATTAAATAATTCTTTTTGTTTGTTTGCTTCTTTTTGGGTTTTTCGTTTTTCGTTTGTTTTCTGTTTTTTTTTTTTCTCCCCACCCAGGCAGCCCATGAGGGTCGCTCTCTGACTCGTTTGAATCCCCAGAACGACTGGGACACGCGTCGACGTCGACGAATAGCAGATTTTCAGTCGTCTGTTGAATAAAACAATATTTACAGACGTCTTCTCGTCGTCTTTCAGTCGCGTCCCACGTATCCAAATAAGTCGCCGAGCGTTTTATGCAGCTCGGGCTGCATCTTCCGATTCTCTTCATACCACTAGATACATTCGCATCCATAATTATACGATTCTCCAACTCTCAATACGCTCCGAGTTTGGCTCTGAATTATGATAATGACAACAATAATTACTACATAAGTAAGTATATCTAAGTTAGTTATACGCAACGCAGTATAACTGTAATCGATATTTCCAAATCCTTTCCTCTTCCGCGACGCAGCACAGTTCCCATCCGTGCCGTGCATGCATATAATTATACATACATACGGTCATATCACTTACGACTATGAATTTTGATATGCTAATGAAATTTATTACAAGTATATGAAACCGACAAATTTTCCCTCGGACACACATCAATCGTGATTCCAACGATTTCTTGAATTACACTGGATATAACATGTACACAATACGTAATTTTATTATAGTATACTATACACACCGCAGTTTCCCGCCAATCTTTCTACATACCTGCGTATATATGTTTGTACCTACACGCAATCATCGCCTATGCAATAGAAACTTGAAAACTTTCGGTATTTTTCTTACCCCGTGCGCAGCGCGGATGCAAAGAAGAGAACGAAAATAATCAGAAAATGAACATTCGTCGTCATTTATCGTCAGATATAGGTATATGAACAAATATTCTCGTATACTCGCGAACTCCGACCCTCCCCCGCCCCAATTTATTTGCTTCGTTCCGTTATGACAGAAAAATGAGACGCAACAAAGATGACACGAAAGAGAGAAATTATAATTTTCAAAAAACCATTTTGTGCTCAGAGGGAAGAGAAAATCGTACCACGTTTTTTCCCTCCTAATTTCAACCATAATTATCACATGGATGGATTCAAATACGTATGTAGGTGTTACATACACAGACATGTATATGCGTACGTATCATATACCTTCGAGACCATTGCAATTAACTTCGATATACAATTCAATTAAATTTCGTTAGTCAATTCATTCGGTATATGTTATTCGTAATTTATCGTAGATATACTATACACGTATATTTAGTTTCTTCGCGTTTATCCTTCGTCATCATTCGTCGTCTCGATTTCATTGATGGTATTATACGAGAAGAGATAATTATTCGTATTCCTATACTCGTTTATTAATTGTAATATTCAGGACCCAGGAAGAGGAAACCGTTCTTCTTCTTTCTACTCACTCGTTTTCTTCTATTTTTTACATTTACTTTGTAGGTCTATAATTAATTGATTATTTATATAATTATTAAACTTTTTCCAGATATGCAAAGTGCATTTTAAGGCAGTACTATTAGCGAATTCGCAGGTCCCTATGAATTTACTTATATTGGTATAATTGTATCGATATCTCAATTGACTTGATTAATTTGAATGATTGGCATGTGGGTCGCAATCGACAATCGAATATCATTCGTTCAGTGTAGTTACGTTTTCTTTACGATTACATCGTTTTTTTTTTTCGTTTTTCTACTTGTTCGACACTCTTACGAAGAAAATTGTTCGCGTGAAACTCGAAATTTGTTCACCCGTTTGGAAATCCTCCTCATCCTCAAGGTTTTCGGCATTGTTTCCGTCGCGAAATTCTCGTCGCTTCTCCTTTTTCATTGTCCTCGATTTTCTCTTTTTTCTCTCGTTTCTCATTCTTCTGTATTACATAGTATATATACCTAAATATTTACTCTTCTCTTTATCCAAATTTACTGTGATATAGTCAATTTATAGTCAACCCCGTGCGAGTTGTGGTCATGAAATTATTGGAAAACTGTGAAAATGTTCTGCATCGACAGTGATTTTGGGTCGGTTGCTCGTTCAGGCAAATTAACAGATTTTCAATAAATTTTGATTTCGGATTCTTGATTTTTAGTCAGGTTGATCTGACGCTCGTCATCCTCCACGTCGCGGCGGTTCGAATATACTCCGGAAGAAGTTATTCCCATGCCTTGACAGAGAACAAGAAATTCACCTAGCTGGATCCCTGTATGTTGAGATAATTGTGTAGCCACTGATTAATCGTTTCCGCGTTTTCTTTCACCCAGTGAATATTCGATCTGATAGTTTCCAAGCTCTGCTCCAATGCTCGCTGACCACTGCCAACGTTCACCTTCTCGAAATACTGCGATACCTGTGAACAAAAATTTCGTCCACATCAAAGAAATGCATGCGATTCGAGTACATATGGTACTCGACATAGTGCATTCATATTTCTTCAATTATCTTCCCTCGCGCCGTTTATATCTCGTTTCATGGGCAATTCTCTGGATCCTGTTACTCACCTCCTGATAATCGTATTCCGTACAGAAATGGGAAGTTACTATCGATATGAGTCCTCCAAGGGTGAATGTACCATTACCAAACATGGACTGTAGCTGCGGCCAGTAGGCTCTCATGTGTCGCCATGCAAGGAAACGCCCCTCCGGATTTTGGGATACCACGGAAAGTACAGCCTCGACATCTTGAGGCCTGATGTCGTCTCTCTCGAGCGAGAGCAGTAAGTACCGTTGCAGGATCCAAGGGTCCATCGACGAGCCGAGGGATTTAAGTAGGATTCTACGTTCGCTTGGGATCTGAGTTTTCTTGTATACATTCCAGCAGTGATCCCATTCCCTCTCGCTTCCATATTTTATGCCTAGGATCGGAGGAATGTAACACGTTAGACGAACAAATTTTACCGATTGGCAAAACAAAAATATGGGAGAGGAGAGTAGCCTCTAATCGATTCCCCGAGCGATCGAGGGACATGACGAAAGCTCGAAAATATATATGACATAGGAAAGCGAAAGAACGGAACAGAGACACTTCCTTCGAGGAAATTTTCACTTTTATACCTGCGGCGTAGACAACGTCTCGAAGATTAGGTGGGACCCTAGTTCCCTTTTCCATCCAATTTTTGAACAGCGTTTTCGCAGGTTTCACCACGCTCTCCACGTTCAGGGTGAGTGCAGCGTGGAGAACAGTGTCTCTGAGCAATCTGGTGACATTTGGAGAGAGAAAAACAAAAAAAAACAAAAAAACCACCAATGTAATTCGTATACGATCGAGGTATATTTTAGGGAAAACTGAAGGGAATTAATGAAAAAATGACGGAAATTATTATGAATTTTGAATCAGCCCACCTCGTTGAATGTGACCCGGTGTCGTTCCATCCAACGTGCGTGGTGACGGGACCCAAGAGGGCTTTCATGAAGGTGATGTACTTTTTGAGTCCAGCGGTTTCGCCCATTTTTTTCAACCACGATTCGAGATGTCCCAATGCGGTTGCCCATGGAACAAAATCTCTTTCGTTCAACAGGTACAGAGACAGCTCCAAAGGAATCGTTGCATTGATTATCCGCGCTCTGCAGAGTGTGAAGGCGTCGTCTATGAGACTCGACCTATCGGCTGGGCTGAATATCGTGTGGTTATTGTGGAGAGTGGTTATTATCGACGTCCACATTTCATCCGAGTAAGTTACTCGGTAGAATCCAGTTTGATTCACGTTCACTTTGATCCATTCAACCGCCGCGGGCACCTCGAATGATACTGTGATGGAAAAAATGCATATAAATGGATGAACGAACGACGTTTTAATGTTAATCGTTGAAGAGAATCGTTCTCACCGTCGGTGAGGTTCATCCAAACGTTCGTTGTCACTCGTGGTTCCATGTCCGTGTAGTAGCTCAACGGAACGTACCACTTGTAGTCGAAGGGCGACTTTGGTTTTAGTAAATCAGTTTCATTTTCACTCGGCGATAACAGCAGCCGTTTCTGAGTTGCGTATATCGTGTTTCCCTCACGACTTATCGATATCAATGGAAAACCCATTTGCTGTGTCCAAGTGTCCATCACACTCTGGAACAGACAACACGTATTCGGAACTCAGAATTAATTCAATGACGAATTTGAATTACCTGATTCTTCCTTCACAGCCATTTTGAATTTCGCAATTTCACGGTCGGATTCATGTCGATCGACCGGGAAACCGGGCAAAAATTTATTGACAACAAACAAAATGAGAATAATATTTTCGCAGTTTTGTTCGCCGTTTAGAATGGATTCATTCCTTATACTTATCCGGGTTGTTAGACTCGCGATCAGCGACTCCGCAAATCATCGCTGTAGATATTGATTTTTGTGGCAAATTCGAAGTAGTTCACTACGTCGCTACAACGAATTTTAAAATATCATGGGATACCGAATTTCGGTAGAATCGGTCGAATATTTTGGCGAATCTGATGGCCGGATGGGTGCAAAAATCTGCCGCCTACCTCCGAAAGAATAATGCACGAAAACGTGTGGAAGAGGAAAATTTTTGAATTGGGAATGGTTACCTTGACGTCAAAAGAATGATTCGCGTGCTTGGTAAATACACTCCACAAGTCATCAGTATCGGCATTTCCGTATTTGTGAATATTGAGGTAGTCGTTCAGTCCCTTTTTCATGACATCTTCGAGGAGGAATTCCTCGAGCATGTACAAAATCGAAGCACCTTTACTGTAGCTTATTGCGTCGAATATGGCTTCGATTTCCGAAGGATCTCTGACCGGAACGCTGATGGGATGACTGGAAGCTAAAGCGTCCAAACTCAGGGCAGCCTGTGTTTTATCCAAAATGAACTGGTTCATCATTCCCCATTCCGGTGCTACGTGATGGATCCCTCTGTGCTCGAGAAAACTGGCCACCCCTTCGTTCAACCATAAATCGTTCCACCATTTCATAGTGACCAAGTTACCAAACCATTGATGAGCCAATTCGTGAGCTACAACTGTTGCGACCCATTGATGAGCGGCTGTTGACGTCTCTTCGGGGTCGTAGAGTATCGAAGTTTCTCTGTAAGTTATCAAACCCCAATTTTCCATTGCTCCAGCGGCGAAATCTGGTATCGCTATTAAATCTGGAGAATAACGTGGCAATTGAATGATTGTTTCATGTCTTGATGAGACGAGCTATACAATTTCGCATAGCGCCGAACGGTCATTTAACTATTTTCGAAAATTTGATAAAAAACATCGTATGCATAACGAATACAACGAATCTTGCCTTGTTTTGGCAGGGGATAATGGATCCCAAAATATGATTCAAAATAGTCCATAATTTGTGCGGCTGTTTTGACAGCGTATTTGGCTTGCGGCAGCATTGCTTCCGGTGCGTAAACGCTGACGGAAACATTCCTCGACGTCATTTCCGATATCCTCTTGTAATCGCAAACAACGAAGGCTACCAGATACGTGGACATGTCCACCGACTCTTGGAAGTCATCTCTAAGCTGTGAAAATGATTCGTTCTAAATTACCCCAGTGAATTCGGTTGCCCGATAATATTATCGTGCTGCAGGATGATATTTATAATGAATGATTTCTTGCACAATTTTTGATTACAGTAAATATGTACAAACAAAGAAATCAGCATCGCTTTTGTTGAATTTGTTTCTCTCCAAACTGTAAGATTTTTGCAAAATATGTTACAGCGGAAGTGAAAGAGCAGGTGCACTTTTGGTGAAATCAGTCGATGATCAGTCTCATCGGTTGAATTGGATTGGAAAAAATCAAGCAAGTTCGAGACAGTGCAGAATCCGTGATGGAATTGAAAGCACAAGCTGCATTCATCGGCGTCGCGAGCATTTGGAATAGAAGTAACGGATACAAGAATTGAATCTCCTTCAGCCGGAGAATGGAATGAATGAAACCAGATGCAGCGCCATGATCCTCGCAGTGATGAAGGAGGCAAGGCTTTCCCTAATTTTCATGGTCATTTGTACGGATATGGCGATGCACTCACCAGTCCAGTTCCCATATAGAATCCGGCATCCTCGGTATTGACAACCGGCATATTGCACAATGCTATGTGAAACCTGTCTCTGAATATGGACATTTTGAATTTGGCCTTAAATTGTGGTTCATCAAAACACGGGAACGCGGACCTGGCGTAAGTGGGCTCGAAATGCGTTGTGGCCAGGTGCCTGCGGGTGGATATAAAAAATGCAGAGAAATCATTGATCATTATACCTACATATACGAAGGCTGACGTCGAAACTGGCAATCGATAGGACAGTTCAATTATTTGTCGCTATACGTAGAGCCGCGGATGTAGGTATGTATCTCACCTCTTTTCTCCTTCCGCCGTGGTGTAGCTGCTGAGGTAAAAGCCTTCTAGCTCATCGGCGAGTCTCGAGGTAAACCTCAGATGCACTGTATAATTTCCTCTCTTACGAAATTTACTTTCTTCTAGTTCTAAGTAAAGCTGTTGGTGCTTTGGATATTCCAATAATTTAGATATCTTCAAGCGATGTCCCTTTCGGTCTTGTACCATCTGAACAAACAATCCGCCGACCAATTTCATCTCATTGTCACTCGATATCTCTCACTATCTCTACGCGTGTGCATACAATGTGTTAAATATGATAATAACCACCGTAATTATGCCGCGATTACGGCGGATATCGATTGTTCCAGTCGTACCAATACCGAGTCTATGACTGAATCGGAAATTGATGCGAATGATAGAATACAGGCGAACAAATGATGGAACCCACTCCTCCCCGGATCCGGTTTCAATTGTATTCTTAACTGTAATTAGTGCAAAGTCTTGATGCGCGACGATGCACGGGCGAGGGGGACCATTCCATCGAGATTTCGAGTGCATTGAATCGAAAATTCAAGTTTTTACGAGAGATAAATCGGAATCATGCTACCAATACCATTATATACTACGTACCTTTTCATTTATTGTCAAATTTTTACTATGGAAGACGATAAAATTGGTCTCTTTGTCGACGTAGAATTCAATGGTGACTTGTCCTGAAATCAAAGGATCATAGGCATCAGTGGAGATGAAATGATCTCGTTCTCAAAAAGACTAACTGGGTGGCACGAGGCGGTAATTAGCCCGAACTGAAACGCCTCGTTTGTTGAGAAAAAAAAAACCTTTCGTCAAAATTATTGAGAGACTATTTGGAAGAGAAGCTTCGTCGTCTACGGACGAAATTTTTTACCCCGTTCCTCTTCGGGTAGCACAAAATCCAAAAATATAGGTACTGCATACCAACGTGGCAAATTTTGTATGTATGTATATACTTCGGATGGGTTGATTTACCTTTAACTTCTAGTGTCGTGAGGTTCGGATGCATCGTGATATTGTACCTCGTCGGATGTGCGAATGTTGGTAGTCTCACCTGGTTCCACGGAAATATCTGCGAATGTTAATTGCCATTTGAGTGTCGGTATTGCCAGTTTGAAAAATGCGATTCCACTGAATAAAGTGTTTTTTTAACCTCTCCGTTGGTGGCGAATGGTCCGCCACTTTCCCCCTCATCTTCAGCCTCGAGATTAGCCGGTTTTTCGCCGGCACAAGGACAATCTATAGCGGTTAAAAAATAAGTAGTAACAATGATAAAATCGTAAAAACTTGAGGTAAACATGACGAATAAAACGTGGAAAGTATGAAAGTATCGTACGGGATTGAAAAAAAAAACAATTGAATCTCTTCAATGATAACCGATCGATCGATTATGATAAATGACTGCACTCTCCGAAAACTACAATGGCCGAGTTCCATTATATTCGTTCAGAGCGCCTTGAGCAATCTTTTTTCTGCCTCACACTACTGCACTGTCCCCTGAATCAGTCTCTTTCCCTCTAGATTTTGAGCGATTTAATCGAATAATGGAACTTGGCCAATGAACGTCTCAATACTATCTTCATTCCTCGACCGATTATCATCATCATTATTATCCAGCTATCCGAAGATGGAGAAGATTTATTTCTCACCATTTTGTGGGCCGGCGAAGGCGATTATGAGAGAAACTGCGAAGAGGATCGCGAAGACGATCGTTGCTATGCACAATGCTCTTTTCTGTGAGCATACGGCAACCCCATTGTGTTCGTAGATGCTGCGCTTGTGTAAGCCCGTATTGCTGTCCCCTGAACAAGGGAAGAGAAAAAGGAGAGAAAAAAAATAGAATTCATTTAACCTGAATGAATACGTTATACATGTATATAGGCTCGAACTGACGATGACAATTAGCTTTTGGAATACTCGCGGGCTTGTTGCATTACGTAGATATTATTTATTCGTCCGATGACGAAAAGTCTGTGACTGTCACAGTTGACAATGACAGTTAGATCGCGTGGTAAGGGAAACCTCTGAATCCAACGAGAAAGAGAATGGAACTACAGTTCAGAAATCTGAATCGGTTTTTCTTCATCAATATGCTTAAAAATTGTACGAACTGCTAACGGGATAACATATGGCTAGTAGTGAAGTTCCGTTGTGGTCAGACTGCACCAAAACCGCGCTCGGCCTCCCACGAGCTCCGTCTGGTTCGTCTTTGTATAGTTAAACGAAGCTAGATGTATTGATGCAATGCCATTAAACGTGAAACATGAAACGATTCCTCTGCATCGGGGTTATCCCCATCCCTGAATATTCGCGAGTGAAAATGGCATTGATGAAACACGAGGTGGAGGTAATTTCATCGTAGTACGTATATATAGCATATTATAATGGCAGAGGATTTTAATGATTGTTGCTATAGCAGCTCCGCCATTATTACCAATCCATTAGTGTATGTATTGTTAACGATGATATGGCGGGGACGCAATTACTATTTGCCAATACTCGCAATGCCATACCTGATGGCGTGCAATTATTATATCTACATTGGCTAATTGAACTGATACGCGACGTAGGCTTCCACGTGTATCGTAATTGTAATACGATCAAGATTCAGGGCGATGCAATACTCCTACCTTTACCGCGCATACGGCATTCTCATATTTCGTCTGATTCATAAGGGCGTATTCCTAAATTGAACAGCGGTTACGGTTGCATCGTTTCATCCTCGGTTACTCAATGCAATGGGAAAAGACACAGTGAGGCAACGGTAACCACGGCTTGATTCCGGAATACGTCCTAAGCTGATGGAAAGAATGGGCTGAAATTTCGACGGTATATACTTAGTAATTTATATCATCTAAGAGCGGAAAGTCAACCGCATCGCGGAACTAATTTACAAAATTTACAGATCGATCAGTCGATAAAAATCTGCACATTTCTTATATTAGTTCCACGATGCGGTTGACTTTCCATTCTTCGACGGTACAAACTAACAATAAAAGTATACTGTCGAAATTTCAGCCGACTCTCTTCATTAGTTTATGGATGAGACGAAATATTAGAATGTCGTATCAATCGGTGAAGGTAGAAATATTGCATCACCCTGATAGAAGAAGACCCGGCTGGAAAATTGAAGTTTCGGAAATTCTGTAATTTTTCATTCGTTTCAAAATCAGGTATGGTTTTTTGAAATGCTGTTCAAAGAGAATTAAATAACACCCTGAGACGGCAGATTGGATGAAAAGTGAGCGAGCTATCCACCGTTACTTGTTTTGTTTGTTTTTTCATTAAAAAATTTCAAAATCCTCCTTGCGTCTCATTGTCAATAATCGTTCCAAGGGATTCATGTTTCCGGGTGGCGCGGGTGTTCAGAACACTGAGAATGAGATGAAGATATTGCGGGATGAGTCTGAAAACGAGACCTCTCGATAATTAAAAAAATTAGCAATCAATTTCTCTGTCAATTTCGATAACAAATGTTTTGTGGAAAATCAGATTTTCCCATTTTTCCACAAAACAAGGGACTCCAAAAGATGAATACCTCGCAACCTTTTTCAAGAGGCAATAAGCATTTCGAAATTATCTATTTGCCAACGCGTAACGGTGGATGGCTCCCGCATTTTTCATGCAATTTTGAATCTCAGGGTGTCATTTAGTTCGTTGTGAAAATCGCTACCGAGATCCAGACGCAATTTCGAATCGGAAAATAAATTACACGATTTTCGGACTCAACATTTCTCGGTAGGGTCTATTCACCGAAAAATATACCGAGCTAACATGCGCTATGGCGTACCTCACAACAAATTGCTCCTGATTGGTGAGTTAAATCGGGATTCAAAGGTAAAGCGAATAGAGCAGGCAGGTACGCGTGATTCATAATTACGTGTGTCAAAAACCGATTTTGTCACGCTCGACGTGGGACTTTCTGGAGCGCGCATCAGGTGATAATTACGTTGCAAGGGATACGTGTGGTTTTGTACATATATATTGGTTTGTTTGTTTATTTAATTGATCGAATGAGCATCATGTATCGGGTGTATCGCAACCGCAGCTTCACGGATTATCAGGATAAATGAAAACCTGCTGTGCAAGTGTGCACTAGGCTATGGTACAGCGGGCACAAGTATAATCCGTGCGGTATAAAATGCTCGGAATTATTGATCGCGCACACGTGTTCCTCGACTGTTACGTATAGTATACCAGGTATATATTCCCACGCAGAGTAGGTGGGTGGGTATCTATGTCGAGCGCGGTACGAATATGGGGCACTCGGACAAGCAACCGATCCTCCGTCCGCCGCTGATATAATTTGTCGAGAAAATATGAAAATCGGGGCCGAGGTCACTGATTCTAAGTAATAAACGAATCTGTGAATTTTTTGCATTTTTCTCGTCGATATTATTTGCCGATTCTTGTAATTGGAAAATTTCGATCGCCGTTTTTTTGAAAATCGAGAATCGTTCAATTTTGAAAATCGAAGATCTACACCGTACAGGGAGAGAATTTGATGAGAAATTTTAACGATAATTTCATAGCAATTGAGGAATATACCGGAGTATGAGGCTCTGTTCTATACAAATACAGAGAGAAGCTATATTCGTGGTTCACCTCGTCAGAATTGTTGCAGACCTTGTAAGAATTGTATCAACGTTTCCAAAACTATATTGGACAGAACCTCATGCTCAAGTATATTCCACGATTGCTATGAAATTATCGTAAATTTTCCTATAGAATTCTCTCCGTGTATAGAGAAGAGGGAGGAGAATGCGAAACAACATCGTTGAATTGGGAAAAATGGAAAAATACCGCGGAAGAGAAAAATGGGATAACGAAATCCACTCATTGGTCAGGCGAGCCGATTTTCGTTTTCGAGCAATGATACCAGCGGCCGCGGGTCGTCGCAGCACATCAAATGTAATCATCGTGATTAATCTCACCTGTGAGAAAGGCAACGTCGTCCACGTCCTGCTCACTCATTGTGAATTGATTCGGTGGCGGTCTTCTATAAACAAACCCTTTGACGTCGCCCTCTGTCAAAGCGTATGATATTTTAATCAGTGGTTCTCTCTGTTCCGCCACAATTTAAATTTCTGTCACCTTGATTTCGCGATATTGGTACAAGTCGGTGTACATCTAACACAACCGAAGTCCTTCTATATTTTTCACCCTTTCTCTTATTCTAGATTTCTATCTTTATTCCTTTATTTAGCGAAGGTCGAACGAAGGTCGGCGAGCTTTCAGGACGAATTATTAGACGCAG
Source organism: Phymatocera aterrima (assembly GCA_963170745.1). NCBI lineage: Eukaryota > Metazoa > Arthropoda > Insecta > Hymenoptera > Tenthredinidae > Phymatocera > Phymatocera aterrima. Next base: position 19,870,290 of record OY720660.1, read on the forward strand.
TTTCAACGGAAGACTGACTTATTTTATATTAGGTACAGAAACTACCCCTAAATCCCGATGTAGAAGAAATTACAAAATATCTAGGTCATTCATAGCACTCTCGTCGTTGCATACCACTGCAGGATAAAAAAATGGAACTTAGTGAACTTAGAATCACAATTTTCGAGGGGGTTTGTTTTTTGTTGTGCTTTATTCGACGCTCGCGATCCTCCAAGTTTCTATCTGCTATATTATCTCGATTTAGTAAGTATCTATCGCTTTTTCTCGCCTCCAGCACCGAACGACCAATACCAACAGCAGTAGCTCACACACTGTAGAGTATGTAATACTCGTAAAGCATTTAATAGAGATACTCTCTCTATTCCTCGAGTCTTCTTTACAAATTTCGAATTTTTCTTTCCGGGAAAATGACTTCACGCCGATCGCCGGACCGACACTACTAGATGGATAATGATTCTTGTGTATTTATTGGAGAGCAGATCACCGCGATCAACACCAGCGCACGGTTCACTGTAGTTTGACATTTCATTGATATTCGTGCGGCCGCAATAGATATAGCGAGTTCACAGGCGAGCAACAATGGCGACGTGCGTCGATTTGGCCCAGTCGAGGGCTTCAGGGGTGGTTCGAGCTTTTGGGGTGGTGGCTTATTTCTGAAACCTATATTTTATTCTCCCCGAGGGTGGAATTAGTGTTGCCATCTCTTCTTCTGCAGCAAATTCACTTCACAGCAGCTTCACGTTCGCGGACACTACATTCTTACTCGAGAAATATACCGGCTGTTTTACCGACTGCGAATATAACGTTCCCTTCGTGCGAAAATATACTGCAACTACCAACGCGGTGGTAACTCCTGGCCGTATGGGAGAGACGAATATTGCAGAAATTTTCAACCCAAGATACATACCCTGCGCGATCTATTTTCTTCTCCCACGCATCGACCTTCCGGGCTTTTTCAGGGCCGTGAGGAACGCAGGAATTCAATTTCCACGCATACAGGGATACAGTCTTTCCAAATTTTCCACATTTTTCTTGTAACTCAGAATAGAAACTTTCGTAAATTTTGCCTATTCTTCCACAAACGTATAGAAATTTTTGGGAATTCCGATCTCTCGAATTATGCGAGCAAGCCATTTCGTAGTTCGATCATTCTCAAAGGATAATTTCGAGTTCTGTATTTCGGAACATGAATTTCATAATAAAATCAATATTTGGCTAGCCTCGGTCAGATGAACTTGAGTTTCACTGCTGAAGGCTTTCGAATTGCTACCGAAACGTCGAAGTCAGATTGGATAAAAAATTACATACGATTTCGATACCGGACTCTCACGCGTTTCTTCAGTGAAAAAGAAATGATTTTCCAATAAAATTTGACGGAACCTTGACGTTGAACTCGCAATTTTGGGTATAGGCTAGCGAAAGAAACGCGCTTACGCCTATCGCACGCACATTCTCACGTTTTCGTATAATTATCGAAAAAAGAAACCGAGAAGAGGAGGAAAATGACTTGTGTAATATTTCCGCCTGCTTTTCCTCCCCTCTCAAATGATGTTCTCTCTATCATCCCCGAAGTTTCAATCATTTGATCTTCGAGTTGTTTCCCCTATTAAGAAAGCATCGCAGCATCTGCAGCCACCCCTGATTCAGTTGCGTCGGGGTCGTCGGGACTAGAAACATGAATCGCGCATCGATCGGCGTCCAACTAGAGTGTGTTTCACTCCCCTCAGCTCCACTTGGCCTCAACTACACATGCCTATACAGTTCTAAGCTCTAACTGAACCACCGATACTTCACAATCGCATTTTCTACCGCTCCCTTCCAAATGGGCTATGGGCCGTCTATCTCTGATGTAAGAACAGGAAAGGGGGGAAAAAGTCGTCTTTCACATGACCTCTGCACCTTACACACAGCAGGCCTCGTAACATGGCCCTTCGCAGCTGTGATTTGCCCTACACAAAAATGTCTTCGACCGGTTTTCGTTTGTGTTCGTCCGGCTTCAATTTTTTTATAACTTCCGTTTTGTTTTTCATTTTGCTTGTATTCAAACCACCGAAGCAAACGAACGATTTTTATGTTTGTCTTCTTCTTTTTCATGCATGAGAATGTGTAACCAACCGAACCTGAAAAACGTTTTTCAATTAGCAATTTCTCCATGAATCGGCGAATTCACGAAGAGAAGGGTGTTTAACTTTTTCGAGAAACACTTCAAAAGCGCTTCTCGTTCAACGTTCGAAGACATCTCTGCCGCACGTCTCGCATTCCTTCATGTATTCGAACAAAATTTGCCCCGCGCCAATTTACTTTCGATTGAAAATTGAATGTATGATCCGATCCCTCGTTGGATGGCCGAGGAGCTTGGAGTGAAATGATAAAAGGAACTCCTGTTCCTTTCTGCACTATTCGCAAATGAGATTTATTCACTACTTTCCCTGCACTACGTACATACCTTCGTATACATTCGACGGTTGCACTTTATTGTTTTAAATTGTAACTGACGTAGCAGGATGAACCAGCCAGTATAATAATCATGCCGAGCTCTAGTGAGTTGTATAGAGCATCATGCTAACGAAGATATTTATACGTCTATTCATTTATTCTTCCGTTTCGCTTTTCAAAATATTTCTCCACATTTTGATAGAAAACGAGAAACTGAATGCGGGTCAAAAGGTCATAAGATATAACAAAGCAGGTATACAGTCGTCAGTTTTCAGTTATTCCCGTCACATGTCATCGGATCATGATTCGCAAAGTCCAAAAATTCTGAATCGCGGAAAATTATCCGTTTCTGCAAAAGCTTTTTCGGTTTTTTGGTCTTCTTTAGTTTCCGTTTTTCGATCTCTAATCCGAGTATCGAATGAACGTAGGCGCGTAGGTACAGCAGTGAATGACAGAACAATAATTTCCTTCCCACTTTCTCTCCCTGATCTCCGCACAGTGTAAAACCCCGTTTTTATCACAAGCCTGACGTTTATCATTTTTCAAGAGAAAAGGTACACCTGCGGATGATCCTCTGGATCGAACGACTTGCCTCCTCCGCGAGGAGTTTTCTCGCACGGGGTCACGTGATCGATTTCAAAGTTTTTCAAATATCGGTCTCATTTTGTCAGGAAGCTTCGAATCGATTTGGAATTGTTTGCGAAATAATTGTGCAAGTGTCAGAAAATGCTCTCTGGTCGGCTAGGGCCAAATAAATTCCGTACGAACTTTGAATACATTGATTTCGGTGCGAGGCGGGATTCGAGATTATATTTTACGAATTATTCGATGATTAATTATTACGACGATTCTCCGTTTCTAGTCGTCCAGAGCGCATTTCCGGACACCTGTACAATTATTTTGCAAAAAAATTCAAATCGATTCGAAGTATCGCGAAAAAATGAGACCGAGATTCTGAGAAACTGTGAAATTGCGGTCACGTGACTCCGCGCGAAGAAACTCCTCAAAGTACTATCGAAGACTCACGGCATTAAACAATGGGCTACAATGTATAACAATAGAGATTTTATGCGGCTTCAATAGCACCGCAATTGGAAATTAGCGCATCCTTATGCATACCTACCTACCTATTTGTTACTTATCGGAAATTGTGAAATTTCTCCGTCATATTTCAGCGCGAAAAATTTGAGTCAAGTTTTCCAAAATTAACTGAAAATAACCAATTCACTCGTCTACGAGCTGAATTTCTCGCTTTATAAAACTGGAATAGTATATCTAGGTATGCATGTGCTCCACTGTAATCCTGCACTCTTATACTATATGAATAACTCTAATTGATATGTGTGCACCTGTAATGCTTGACCTAGCTTGCATCATTATATAAAATGCCAACTTCGCTCTTCAGCGTGGTTTCATGATGTAACCCCCATCCATATCGCGCGTCGCTAATTTATTGGCTTGTATTTCACTTCAGTTTTACAGGTAGTTTGACAACATCTGGAATTAGGTAATGAGTGACTATCTCCAGTACGCAGCTACGCCTGTAGGAGGAATATGCGCGTGTACCTACCTATACCTGTTATACTAAATTGAAAACACTTGGAGGAAGTTTAGCATTGTCCTTCTCATATTCCGGCACTCGTGATAGTCGAGCCCAAGTTACGTAACATCGTACCGTCTGCACTTTGGATCTCATCACGATCGTTCGGTAATTAGAATGTGAAAATTCATCACGCTCAACTAACGTAACTTGATCTCGAAGAATAATCGGTATCAGCAGCTCGTACACCGAAACTTCGCGAAAATGTTTCATCTTCAGACGAATTCTCGACGATATTTTTCGTCGAAGACGAACCACGATTTTTTTGTTCTATTCCTCGACATCGAGAATTGCCGAAAACGCAGAGCTAGGCAAGAAGAATAAAATAACGAGTTCTCTTCGTTGAACAATACGTGTCAGCAAAACGTTGCTCAAAAATGAAATGTTTCAGCGCAAGTTTCGCTGTCGAAAGAGCTGATATATATTATTTTTACCGATTTCGTTGGGATAACGCTACAGTCTCCAGGCTCATGGAAATCCATCCTCACCTTATATCTTTCTATTTGAAACTGTGACAGAAATAAAGGAAGTGAGTGCTGGTTTTATATAGAATATCATAACTCTGAGGTCAGCCTTGTAGATTATATATGCGCTACATAACTTCCATATTTCCGATATGAACCTATTTTTACCTATCTCTGAACAGCTCGTACTGTGCTTACCTGCCTACGGAGATATAGCAGATATTTTAAACTTCTTCAAATATTCACAACGGTTGAGATGGATCAGGGAGACGAGCCGAGCTCCGATCGCTAGGGAACTTCACGGAACCAATATTCGAGAGAGAAGATCGGTCAGAGCTATGTATGTACTGTATGTACTTTGATATACATTTCACTCTAGGTGTATATCATATTATGTACCTACTGTATCTACAAACGTGACTCACGAGTGAAAATGAAGATCTTGAAAACGGGATAAGAGCACGTAATTTTATGTCCCTGTCAGAATTCGCGACGGCGTACACACTTGAGGTGAAATGAAACACGTTTTTCTACTTGGAATTTCTCGATCCTAAGTATAATTTCTCGGTGAAAACGCTCTCGATTAATACGAAATTGATATCAGCGACGAAGGAAGAGAAAAAGTTAACGCTCGTACCTCTGATCTGAATTTTGGAAAAATGTAAGCGTCCGTTCAAAGGATCCAGCTGTTTGAAGGTGTGCATGGGCTTGTACGCGCTGAAAAAATTACTGCCATTACGGGGGAAATTTTTACATACGATTTTGAAGTCTGGTCACGAAAAGATAATTTCGAGAGACGAGGCTCTCGGAGGTCGAGTTTTTGAATGCACGATTTCACGCCACGTTTATTAATTACATCGATCGAGAAATGTCTTTGAATTTTTACAACAACCAATTTTCACACGCAATTTTTTGCCCTGTTTCTTTCTTTATTTTTTCGAGTACGACTATCCGTGGACTGCGGCGAAATTGCAAATTCTCACGGACGCCGGACGGGCGGATAATCCGTGAAAAAATATTATCTTTTCGGAGTGAAAAGGAAAAACCATAATCATACGTGATGTGTTATCTCTATGTAGACGAATGCTAGTTTTGCTAACGAGTCCCGAATGGGCCGTCTCTCAATTAACGTTTGCCGGATGGTAACGCGAAATGTTGTATGTACGTGCCTAGTTCCATCCCCGGAAAGTTCATCCCTAGGAATACGTTTTTAATATCCTTTCATCCCGAAGCTGCCAGGCTAGCGGTTGACGGACGCTCTCACGCGTAGACCGCAGGTTGCAGTTTGGTAGAGACGGATAATAATGGGCGGTGATGGATTAATTTTTGTACTAAATTCCGAAAAATCTTTCTACACGAAACGAAGAAATAGTAATAGAAACGAAGAAATCAGGCAATCTTTCGTTTCGTTCAAATTTTCATAGGTTCCCGAGTCTTCCGGATCTCCGGTACAAAAAATTCCCGCAGTGATTAGTTTAAGAATTGTCAAATTTCGAATTGTGAAAATTTTAGTAAATCTTTCGTACCTGAGTTTCCCTGTATTTCCGTATTCACGTTCCCGTTCTGGCCAGGCGCTGCTCTGGAACTGGAAATTTTTCGCAAAGACTCCATGCGAATTGCCTCGCAATCCTCCCTCGACGAAGTTGGCGGTGGCATTTCTTTATTTTATTTTATTTTCCACGCTTATAACTTCGTCAGTTTTCACTTTTAAATGGTAATTATTTTCTCTCTCTCTCTCTCTCTCTCTCTCTGTTTTATTTATTTATCTCTTATATCGCGTTCCAGGTTCTTTTCCACGGTCGGTTCACAACCCGACAACGTGTGTTGTAGTGTTTTCTGTCGAAGTTATCTATCTCTCCTTTCTCTGAAACACGAGTAATTCGAGTTTCCAAATTCCCAAGGCCTCGCCGACCATACGGCTATGCACACTTTTTCCCAGCTCTTAAATTTTCACTCATCTTAAGAGAATAGGCTATAAAGGTATCGCGGTGCTTTACTATTCGCAAGTTCGCTAGCTGAATGGGTACATATAGCTGTATAATGTTACTTTGGTCCCGTCTTATGCCATTCTGTCGCAGAATTCGCATACGGTAGATTTCTTAATCAAGCAGATTTAGCTAAGAAAGCTCAAGTAGAAAAATTTCACGTGCGAAAGATCGTACCTAGTCTAATTGAATATAGTCTGTACTTGTAGAACACTGCGATCATATGCCTATTCCTGGAGAAGCAATGATCCTGTTATTCATCTCCTCTTCCAATGAGAACCCAGCCTAATACTACAAACTGTGAACTCGAAGTGTAATAACTTCTCTAAAAAATGATCAAACGCGTCGATTGACGATGCGGTCTAGCCATTCCTTAGCGCGGATTGCACAGAACAGTGGATTCGAATTGTTTGAAATTTTGCGGTACGGTTAATCGTTGGCTCCGTCAGTGACGCACGTTTCACTTGAATCTCCATTATTTTTTACCACTTTTGTATTTCACCGGCTGATCAAACATCGGAGATATTCGTTGTGCCAAAAGTGTGTGATCGACGACGTCTTGGCGCCCCGAAATCTTCCGGTGAGCCTGAAACGAAAAAAATAACACCAGCAATTATTCGTATACCTACATCCGCCGAATCGATAAGCATCGGCATTGATTTTTCAACCATAACTTCACTCCTATTGTTCGGGCCTAATTACTCCACATCGCGCATCTGTCTTCAAGCTCCCTAATTTTCCTCGTTTCAAGATTTCAATTTAACGATAAAAAAGAAAATTCTGTTCACGATTTTTGTGTTCATGGGGATTATGTGTAGGTACTGCGCACTCTAGAGCCACTTTACTTTCCAACGACCGACGAGCTCGGTTAGGTTATATAACTACTTTACGCCTAAGGAGGGGAAGGGGGGGGGGGGGGGCACATTTTCCGTCATTCTATAGTACACTACACATCTTCTGCCTGCCCCCCGCCTTTCGCCACCTTTCGCGGCGGAATATCGTGCTTTGAAAATTACGCACAGTCCCCGTACGTATACAGTTTTTTATATCCAAACATACAGTTTACTTATCGAAGCTTCAGAGTCATTCAGTTCTGTCGGGGTTAGGCGTAATCACAAAGCTCCATTTCACAATTCGCATATATATAGAAATATATACCCACGTAACACGTTCACAAAAGGATTCGTACGAACTGTATATTTACATAGTATATATTTGTATATATACACGTTTGAGGATTATTCGATGCCTGAAATAACGGAGAAAATGAGCCCCACGAGGAGGAAAGTGCTCTTCGACAAATCGTCGATTTGTGTACCGCGTAAAATTTATTTTTTTCCCCTCTACCCCAAAAAAGGGAGGCGACGAGAATTCGGGACTGTGAGAGAATAAGAGCAGACAAAATGAATGAATTTTGGAAATTCGAAAATCGTAACAGTCAGAAGTTGGTATCAATAGAAACAATGAGAATAAAAATTCAAAGATTTCGAGCGCTTCGACCGTTTGGGTGGGTCCCTCGTCCATTTGATTACGACGTTTCGCGGTTGAATCCCGGTGTATCAGGCTGACTGCGTATAATTAGCCGATACTCTGTTCAAAGTGCTGAAAAGATTAAACGTCGGCATAGGTGGGTACAGTATAAACAGAGTCAAGTGTCTCATTCGACCCATACTAGTGACTAGACGGCGTCGTGGAAGAATGAAATTTATGGAAATTATTTTGTCTACCGCGTCCCACCGTCGTCAGCCAGTTCGAAAATAGTTATAGTAAAATTCCTTATATTCGTAATCGAGATTCATGAACACGAAAGGCGTATTCTGACGAAATTTTTGGCCCAAAGTTTTCGACGAAGAAGTATCTTCGTTTTTTGACCATTTTTGGGAATACCAACGACGAGCACCCGACCCTTGATCCATAAATTTCAGCCGTAAATTCCTCAAAAATACACTTTTTGTGATCTCGTTGCCTTGCCGTTACGAGCTTCGGCGCCGGTGACATTGATATACCGCCGAACGGGCGAAAGGGAAAATTTAATAAGAGGTGAACCAGTATTTTGGAAAGTATCATCTATAGTATATATTACCTACTATAGCTAATGATTGGTGCGTAGAAAATGGGAAAGCTTGAGCGAGGAGTATGATCCATTCATTTGCCACCGTTCTCATCTTCGTCTATTTTTCCTCCGACTTCTCGTTCTTCTTCTCGAATTAATTGCTACCGTATATACCGGCGTCAGGTATACTCACGTTGGTGAAAGTATATGCGTAAAGAGTGTCAAGATTCATTTTATTCCTTCGACTTTCCTCGCGTAGTGACGTAGGTGTTGTATCATACGTACGTACGTACGTACATCGTACTACATTTATTATATCTATAAACTGACATAAGAAATGGAGTGGCTGAAGTAGGTAGTAATCCTGTTATACAGCTAAAGCGGACGGGCTTGAGCAGGGATTGCAGGAGCTGAGGGTTGATCGAAGGCTTCCGGGATTCACCGCAACTGTTATAATAATACCTGATACTTTTCTTACGCGGCGAGAAATTGTTCTATGCAATTGCTTTCAAATCACGGAGGAAGGGGAGAAGATTGGAGAAAAAGAGGAGGAAAGGTTCGCGGGATGAGTGCAATCCGTTTTTTCTTCTTCTTGGGGTACCTTGATCTTTTTTCTCTTCACATAAAGGAACAAAGTTGGGGAAATTTTATTCCAGGATCCTTCATCCCGGAGCAGGGGAATACGAGTAACTAGATAGTAATTTTTGAACCTTGATCGATGATTGCAATCCACTCGGATGAGTCCAGAAAAAAGGTCGAAGGAGGATCGGTCTAGAAAAGTGGATGAAACTCTGTGTGCAACACTAACGATCGATGATTAGATTATTCCACTTTTGGTACGGAAGATCGATTATCAATGGGATATTAATATTCCGTGCTGGGATTGTAATAACTCATCGCAACCGCAGCCTGCTGTAAAGCTGTTTTTTAATAACTAAAGAGCTGTATGTAGGTACACCTACTTCGAAATTTTCACGGATTTCTTTTCTAACCCGCAAAAAATTCAGACTCATAGGTATGCGCCGGTAGGTGTACTTTTCTTTCACGCTTATAGGAGGCACAGGTATATCATTCTACGTATGTATTGGCCCGCGTAAATATGTCATTTCAAGTGTTTCGTACCCACAAAAATATCATTTTTCAAAAAACAATATCCATTTTGAGATTATTCCATGCAAGAACTGCCCGAAAAATTGATTATTCTCTTTTTCCGATTATACAGGTACGATTTCGATTTGATTAGTCAAATTTCGAAGTTGACGCACTTGCGTCGCGGCGCGGTTGTACCCAGTCTGCATAAAAATACCCAAAACACATTTTAAATGCAGGTTCGTTTGGTTTGTTAGTAGATAGGCAAAGAAACTCATACGCACCGTGAATCGTCGATTCAAGTGTACGTACTGATTATGAGAAAAGAGATAAAAAGGCAAAACAGAATTTGGATTGATAATATAATTTGGAGTCGAGGGCCAACTGCGTGGAGCGATATAATTTATTTGATACAACCGATCGAAAATTAGTCGCAATTTGTAGACGCCCCATTTTTTGTTTGTCTTATTTCGTTTCGTTTAAAAAACGATAATAATTTGCGTATGTACACCTACGTACGTACGTACGTGCGTACATACTACACACAACATGAGGTCGCTTGCCAAATCGAAAGGGCCATTACATGTACACGCATGCGGTGAATAATTCTTCGAAGAAAAGTTTATCGTTTTAAGGTCAAACCTTATCGACTGGGGAATAGAACGGCAACGTTCGTATGTACTACATTTGTGTATACATAGGAATAATAACTGTTATGTATACTACACGTACAACATTCCTTCTCATATACACACTCCTACGTCATGAAAACGTGCTCGAAGCGCGAACGTAAAGAGCAATTACACAATACTCATGTATGCATTGTCTCTCCATTCCATGCTACAGGTAATATACATACCTATGTGCCTAATATGTACGTACCTAAGTGAAAAAAAGTATATATATATATATATTCCTCACGTGCGTATTCAGCCATTTAAGATTATAATTCGCAATATGCAAGTGTTTCTGAACTTCAACTAACAATATGATGCCATGGGACTCGATATCTCGAATGTACGGAAGTCGTTTCGAAAAAGAGAATCGTAAATTTTCGCACACGACTCGATCGATTCCGATCAAACCATGAGAATTAACTGAGCACGATGGCAGAAAGTGGCTAAGTATTCCGTTTTTACAAAAAATTGATCAGATTCGATGAAAACTGAATATTCTCTGTGTTAGCTAGGTTAGATTGCCAACGGCGGCTCCGATCCCCTCTCAAATCCGATTATAATTTTCGCAGGGATGTGATGGATGAAACGTACGAGATTATAAGAGAAATCTCACGTTGTCGGATCATCACGGGCACCGTCCACTCGTCAGAGAGTCGTGAGAAATGATTTTTCGTTCGAATATTTTCCAAGATCACGAAAAATTACGCAATTCAATATTTCACCCCGGGTAACTCATCTGTGGCAATAATTCATGTGATTAAATTTCTCGAACAGGGGTATCAGATAATTGTTCACATCTGATCGCCGACTACTCTTCTTCGCTATGCAATCGCATATATACAGTATAATACTGCACACGATGACGATTACCTGCGATCTATGCAATTTACGAGCCCCCGTCCTCCGGTGAGCTCATTGTTACGGAGACTTTGTTTTCACCTACAAACTGCAGTATGCACTAGCTGAGGCCGGGGGGGAGCTGGTATATAATTGTATGTTCAACAAATTGTTCGCGATTCGCGCACTGCACGCGCGGCCTCGTTGATATATATTGCAAAAAGTTTCTCTTTCATGCAGATAATTTGCCAACGAAGGAGCTTAGTTCTTGTGAAATTTACGCGGGTTTTGTTTTCGCCCTGACGATCACCGACATCGAGCTATCTGCATACGTGTTTACTCAAAAGCATATGGGAATGATTGATGACGTATGGGAAAATAAAGGAAAAAGTACACACCTACAGTACCAACACAGATATCACTTGGCTTTCTTTCTTCGTTTGCTTGCATAGACGAAAGTTTTCAAACAGATTTCCGCTTGCTAGTATCGTTCGTTGGGTATACCTATTATTCACTTCGTTCGGTGCCGAAGCGTAGAGCAAATCGAGTAACAAATTCGTCGTTCCTCATTTCGATGGAAAATTCGAACGGCTACTGCAAGTCTCGTTGGTCCTTCGCCGCGTTCTTTACTTTCGAGGGATCACCTGTTACGCCCAAAACGTGAGGTGAATGTTACGTACGTGTATGAGTCTCGTAATCGTCTCTGGTCCGTATCGACCACGCGTGGTAGCACTTTGCACATTTATTTCAAAAAACGAGATTCAAGTCCACCGTGCATCCCCCGAGAAGCATGAAACGAAAGGGGAGAGAAGTTTCCGAGTGGCTAATTTACCGGACTGCAATTAGGCTGGCGAAAGAACCGACGCCGGGCGTCGTCCCAAACTCCGCGGCTGTAAGGACCCGACTAATAATCATTCACGCGCGTCCAGTCCCGGAGGAAAGCTCGAAGTGAACGGATGCAGTCGCGGGCTGCGTAGTAATCGCAGTGATTCACGGACCGGGGCGTAAATATTCTTTCTAATTATAGAGTTCGAGTAGAGTAGAGTAACTGCAATCCCACACCGCGCATTAATGAAGTTCAGTTAGCGTGGAAAATGCCGACTCCAATGATAACTCGACGCACATCCGTCCAGCCCGGAGCTCAGAGTAGCACTGAGAGTTGAGGTTGAGCTTCAGCCTAGTCGGCGAGAAGCCGAGAACAGAACGTGCAGCCTCATTTCCGGCAAAAGGGGGATTCCCGCTGGAACCCGATGGCAATTCGCGGTGGCCCGGCCCAACCCGAACGATGAGCCACAGGTTGCGCGTTCTCAACCTTGCCGAGGGCTGTGGAGGGTGAGCCGCGAAGGACGTTCGAAAGGGAATGAGGGCGGGGATGTGGATGCGGGCGGCGCGGGCGAGCTTTTTTCTTTATTCCTGCATTTCTCCTGGGGTCGTTAATCGGGCGGAAGCGCAGGCGCCAGAATTAGGGCGCGTTTCAGACTCTCCCGGTTTCTCCCTTCTTTTTCCTTTTCAATTTGAAATTTTCATTTCGTCACGCGGGGCGAGATGCGAACTCGTGGAAACATACCACGATGAGCTTATACCAAAATTCACCCATGATGTGATTCAAGATTTCTTCCGTGACACTCCCATACGATTTTTCACTCATTTAATACAGTTATTACAGATAAGAAAATCGCAATAGAGTGTGAATTATTTTGAAAATCCGCTGAGTATTGTCTTGTTTTTTTAACTTTTGGTAATTTATTGATTTCTGGATTTTCTCATCATCCCTCGTGCTCTCTTATTCGACGTATTATATAATATACGGAAAATGATATTCTTACCGCAATCACAGTTCAGATTTTCATTGATTTTTTTTTAATTTTGTATTGAAAATTTTCGAGTTTTGAGCACATTTATCGTGGCTATAGCATATTATTCTATGTCCAGGTCCCGTTCTGAGTCATGTGGTTTGACGTAACCAACGGTGCGCTCGGGTTGGGAGCGAATGTCGATTTTTGGGTTAAACCGTTTTCTCGCCTTGCGGACTTCTTTGTCTCGTGGTCCCCAGTCGGATACGGGATTGAATAGGTATGCCAGATTCTGGAAGCGAATGAATATCACTATATCACTGCAATTTCCATAATTATTGATTTTGTGAATTGCCTGCAGCTCGCTTTCAATGGATATTTATCTATATGATGTTCCAATACAGCCGCATTTGGCAAACGACGATGTATTTATAAAATAGATAGAGAGACAGGAGGTAACGAAGTATCATCGGAGAAATGTAATAGTGTAGTAATAATCGAAAGGGGAAGAAAGATGAAGTGTCAAGAAATTCTCATGTACAGATTCATTCGGGTAAGTACGAGCTTATGAGAATATTACGCGGTAAAAAAAGAAAAATGACGATTTTGCTGTCGATGCAAAAATTGAAAGCTCTCTCTTCTGTTCTCCTGTCGACGATGAAGCTTGTATATACATACCTACCCAACCTATCTGATACAGAATCTGGCAAGCATAATAGATATTACAATGCTTTATGAAAGGAACTCGAGCTCGATCTATAGAACACAAACTTTGCTGTAATTCGCTTGGTAGCGTAAGTAGATACTTCTCGCGAAAAATGGGACATAAGATTGGGGTGAATCTTAACAAAAGCGACTTGAAAAAAAAAAACAAGGAAACTGAAAAAATATCAAAATGCTCATGCTGAGTCATGCTACGGCGGAAAAAGATGACTGGGAAGTTCACGGGCTTGGTGGAGAAATGTAGAGGTGAAACGGTGAAATGTGGAAAAAAAAAGTGTCTCGACGATGCTCGCCTAATCGTTCAGTAAACACTCGGTAACTCAATAGCGCACAGTTAATTATTTAACGAGTAAACAAAACCGCCGCCAAATAGTGCTAATTGGGATACAAAAAAATTGGATAATTTCCTCACGTCATTGTACACAGCATACATGATCTGCTTGAGTGCAAATGCCGGGATTATAGCGAGCAATGCTCCTCTCAGACACCAAAGGGAAGTACTGAGAGGCGGAAAAGATTTGTTCAGATTTGCGATGAGCGTTGCCACGTACAGAATCTGTAAAGTAAGGATTTGATGAGAAGAAACGATATAAAAATCAGAATCGCATTCGGTCAGAATGCAAACTCCACCGATCTTGGACTCACCATTAACGTGAAGGGAAGCGCTTTCCAGCAGAAGCGCCAGAAAAATGAAGGTGGTGATCCGAAGGTGAAGTGAATGTCACTGACGAACGCACCGAGCCCATAGATAAGGAACATAAATATCGATTCTACCAAAGGCATGATGGAAATACCGGCAAAGATGATGCGGGAGTAGACGATGTACATGGAGGATAGAGCAGACTCCTGAAACGGAGAATGATCATCATCAATAACTTATTCCGGACTGGTGTAGTATACGTGGTAAGCTGAAACTTGACCTTAACGATGACAATGACGTTGATGATACAACCGGCGACACAAAACAGACTTATGAAATATATTCGAAATTCTTTTCTCACGTTGTGCTTGAGGAAAAAATTCTCTAGGATTGATTCCACCACCATAGTCTGCAAGGGCGAATGAAATGTGACAAATTACATAACTGCTCGACGTCGAACCGAAGGAACCTCCAAGTACTTCACTTACAGATTGCAACCAGAGGAGAGCGTATCTCATTCCAAACCAATAAAATGTCCACATAAGTGGCATAGGCAGCGTGCCAAAATGCTGAGGCATTAGTGCCAGCGCGGTGCTCGCATCTGTTGGAAATGGGTAGGCGCGGGTGACGGAAATTAGTTACAGTCAAGGTCTTTGTTTCGTTGGAATGATGCAGTAGGTATATACATACTGACTGTTGAGTGACAAGAGCCGAGCGTCGACGTTCAGTTTATCAGCAATTATAGTCAGCAGTCCACCACGAGTTGTAGTTTTCAGTAACATGAGGAAGAACGATGCAAATGTTATCGCGACCGCACCCCAAGCCACATCAAATTTATTCTCAACTCGTGAAAAGAAAGTCATGACTAAGGGCGGCGTCGTCACGTGAGCGCGCCAAATGGTTGAAATATAGCTGATTGCCCAAAACTATGGTAAAGACAGAAAGGACAACCTCACGTTATCGCGCGGGATCGGAATTCTTGATCAAACGATAGAATGAAAAGGTGCTAACCTCTTCGTTTACGAAGTCACTGAGTTGCGGGGGTCGGAATGCTATTCTTAGGAGATCGGTTACGTCCACGCTGTACAAAATGTACGCTAGATCCACCAGGGCAAATATTAATACCGCAATAGCCAGGCAGTAGATTGTCTAAACGTAGATCGGTTAATCTTCAATGGGAATGAAATCAAGCCAGAGAAAGGAAGAGGTGGAACTTTGCTTACTGTACCAAATCTATAGATTGTTCTCGCAACGCTCATTATAACGAAGACCCAGTGAGCTATGGAACAAAGAACAAGTTTCCACTGAGAGTCCAACCGCAAACGATTATTAGCCGTTCCCGCTTTGTACCTTGATCTGTTCAAAGGATCCGTTAATATCATTCAAAGATTTTTCAATCAGCAGTGGCTTCCTCGCCTTTCGAACGTGAGGAGGAGAATATATATCGCGGTTTTACTTTACTTGAACCAATGTTGAGCGGAAAAGTCGAAAGTGCCACGATCAGGACACCAGATAAGAGTGCTATTTTCAGCGAGTTTGCAATCTTTCGAGAGTTTAGTTTTGTCGGTGAGAACGAGACACCCTTCGCCAAGCTCCGAAGGACACCTCAGCCACGGTGCTTGATCGAAGATTGTCTCCATCAAGTAGAGGAAATGCCGGCCGCAGTTGACCGTGTCCAACCACGATTGTAGCGCCGAATATGCAATGAGAGAGTAACAGTAACCTAAACAACGCGCCAATTTTTGTTCGTCTTATTGCATTTCTTCACTCATTATCTTAATGAATAATCAATGGAAAGTGGGATACATTACCAAGAAAAATCGGGCACACCTTCCAAAGATTAATCGGAGGCTCTCCAGTGTATTGGGCAACGAACATTTCCATGTAGTTGATCGGCAGATGCACGAACAACATGATCAGAATGAAGTGAATGGCCAGTAAACCTGACGAATCAGAGTTTGTCAAATATACCTACTTTGCTGGTTTCTGTGCTCAATTATCACAGAGGCGGGCGTTCACAAACCTTTTGACATGTGTACGTGGTAATACCATGCAGGAATCCAATAATGAATGGTATTTGCCATTATTATGGCTACCAAACAATGATAATAAGACTTCCACACGCCCTCTTTGGCATTCTATACAACGAGAAATTGGTCTCGTGAAAACGGAAATGCTGTATTACCTCTTCGCAGTCCAATCCATTGTGAATACCTCGCATTATACCTTAGCTTTAACGGTAACTGCGAGTTTTTGAGAATCCGCCGAGTTCGTCGACTCGGATGATTTGCGGTGCAAGTCTTCGTCGCTTTCGCTCTCTACGATTCCGAAAACGTTAACAACGGATGAACTTTGTGATGAATCCGACGACGATTTATTCTCCGTCGCTGCTTCCGCCACGTGCATCGTTATCGTCTATGCGAATGCTGATTTTTTTTCAAACAAAAAATAATTCCAGACCGTACATGAGTACGTCAAACCTGTTTGGCGATCGCGTTCTGTCGCCTGAACATCGCCGCAGGACGGTAGCCACGTGTCATGTGATACTCGAATTTGTTTCAGTAAAATTATTGCGACGACTATCTTCATAATACTTATCAAATTCATACTCGAATAACTTATTGTCAGAAGACCAATAATATGCCGGAGCAAGACGTCGTTGTTGGCGACGAATCGCCCAATAATTGGCAATTTCGTTTGCAGCATGATGTTACATGTAGTTTTTGCACCTCTGATGTTTCAGAGGTCCCAAATCATTAGAGCAGAGTTACAAATATGTATCACCAAGGAATAAGTAATCACGATTGATAGATGATCGATGTGATGCGGAGCTTAGACCCGCGTCATACGACTTTATTTTGATAAACCGATATCTTATCATGACGATAACGACATTGTCTCAGTAACACGACCCGAGCAGCCTCTCGGCTGCCAATTCATTCTGGAATACGTCTCAATCCCGTCCACGAAACAGACTCGATATAAAACGCCGCCATCATGAAGGTAAGTGGTAAAGGACATCTTCGAAAGTAGTGTAATATTTAAAAAATTAAACGGACAGATGAATAGGTTCGGTGGAAGAACATTTCAAACTCGTTATTTCCTGATCGAAGTCTGATATGTGAAAATATGGGAACTTTCCTCGGTTTCAGATGTCATTTCACCTCGGGGTCAGCGAGACCATCCTTTTCGATAACTGGAGGACGACTGATTGGCAGGGAATACTTGGTTCCATGATTGGGATTTTCATTATGGGGGCAATCTATGAAGGTCTTAAAAATTACCGGTAGGTTTCAACGGTTTCTCAGTCTCAGGGTTAGAGAAAACAGAAGATTTTCAAGTCCTCCATTAATTGACCGTGACGTTTTCAGCGAATACTTGTTCGTGAGTGCGTCCGCCGCTTTCGAGAGCAATCCAAAAGGACGAAAAGAGTGAGTCTCCGACTTTGCTGCAATAGTTGTAAACGAAATTTGAAAATGAATTCATGTCATCCTGAGTAAAATCCTCTTATCGACAGGCCATCGCTCTTTTCCGGAGTCCACCTCTTCCAAACTGTTCTACAGATGGTCCAAATCATTATTGGCTACTTTCTCATGCTGATCTTCATGACCTACAACTTTTGGCTTTGCATGGCTGTGGCTTTGGGTGGTGCTGTTGGCTTCTGGTTATTCGCCTGGAAAAAAGCTAGCACCGATATTACCGACTGTTGCAATTAATTCTCTGACCACACCAAAAGAGATCTCAGAAAGTTTTGAGACTCGATTAACGGCGATGATTACCCTGGGCACACGGACATCCGAGGAGGAATGATTAATGGAAGTTTCAAGAGAAAGGCAGATTAATTGTGAAATATAACTCTGTAACACAAAGCTTTACTTTTCGCTCTTCATCCGATTGTCGAATCTAGAATTTATGTCAGACCAATTTCATTCAACGGCCGCGTGATTGGCAAGACTTATACTAACCGAAAGAAACACTATTTGAGATCTGCTATGAGCTGTTTTGCCCGTTTCGCTCGCTTGCGAATCCTCTGACGTAAAATCTGGCAATCAAATAATCGGCGATAAAATAAAATCATCAGAATTTCAACCATTCGTTTTTTCTCCAAGTTCCCATAATTCACTTTTCGTCCATTCAAGTCATTCAATTTGCCTCGTTGATTTTCAAGTGAAAACAAATATTCTGGAAAAACCTTCCACTTCCACCTATAATTCATCTTCAACACGAATAGTCGGCTGGATGCCAGAGATGCCTAAGAATGGAAAGAAAGTAGAACAGAATAATGATTCGTATCGAATATCACAAAACTAGGCAAAACGTTGATAACAAGAGACTTCAAACGCACTTCGTCTCCTTATTTCCTTCATACTTGTGTGCTTTCTCAAAATGCATCGGGGGACGCTCTTTTCCTTTCGTCAAAAATTCTGCCTTGGGTACAAAACTCAGCGTTTATTACATATTATTCCAGTTCTCTAGAGCTTCGTGCCATTCATTTTATCCTCGTGTGAGCGAATTCTATTTTGAGAGGCGATAATTGGTAATGGAATCGTGAAACAAAATCGACATTTCAACTCCCAATATCGACTTTGTTCTTCTCTTGTTCTTCTCTGAATGGGCGATCTCGATTAGTGAGCTCAGGGCTTGTCCGAATCTCGATTGAAGTAGAAGCATCGTGGTTTGTGTCACGTCGGACAAATCCGTCCGACCAAACCGAGGATTAAATGCAAAGAAGTGATAATTAATCCACGGTGATGAGCTCGTTATCAATTCGTCCAAAAGCTTATCACGACAATTAGTATTCCCATTCTATATGAAACGCGTTCTTCTTTGAGCCTACGAAAATACCTCTATTTGTCATCCGTAAATTTGTCTAGATTCTCGATTTTGTGAGAATAACGAGCAGCATCCGCAGATTTCGCGAGAAAACACTTTAAGCTCAAATTAAGCAAACGTCTGCAATTGATCGCCGACGGATGTACTGGATACTGGAAATTCGCAATTCTTTCTCGCCAGTCCGATTCCGAACAAAGTGCCTGACTTCAATAATAATCCTCACTCGATCTTAACGATTGCAAATAATTCACGGACGCTCAGAGACCTGGAGCCTGCGGGAATACATAAGAGTGGAAATACGTTTCGGAATTGATAAATGCTATTCTCGACATGGTCGATTGTGCTTATGATCGATCGTGCCTGCGCGTGACTGATGCAAAGGATCTTGACTGTTTGTCATTACGTTGTACATACCTAGTGGCATCGTTACCCTGTCAGGGATCAATCGCCAAGTCGAGCACTTGACTCCATTCACGAGCTATAATCGTGAGGTCGGTATGAGGTATTGTACTTCCTTCGGTTTAATTCACGGTCGTGATATCTCAGCACATCGTTCCAGACCGTACATAGAAGCAAAGAAATGGACCGAATCCAAGAAGTTGAGTGTCACAAGCTGTGAGTATTCCGTCTACGATATAAAGATGAGAGAATGAGAAAATTTGCCAAGTTTCGTGCCGAATAAACGAGTCGAGTCTGTCTCTGGCTCGGGGTGCAATCGTCATTCGCATTCCACTTGCAAGACTCTCGAGATTTTTGTCCGATGGAAGAACTGTGGCCAAAAAAGTTCACTAAAGATCTTACGCTCGACCCTTTTCTAGACGTACGTCAAATCGCTAGGCGCTTTTTCCGCAAAAATTGGTTGGGCATACTCTCTCGATTCTGCATCGAGATTTTTCAATAATGAGCAACAATCGTCGGTCGAATCTCCAGAAATAAGGTCTAGTGGTTGGTTGGAATTACTCTGACGTAGGCAACGAGTTTGAGGAACATGAAATGGTGAATTTTCTGTACAACGTAAATATACAGTACTATCGTACGGCATTGTCATGAAAAGAGATGATGGATGTTTCGAAAGATAATTGCAATCTAATCGGATCGGGTTAATTAACATTAATTCATTATCATTATCACGTCTCAGACAAGTATAAGACAATGCGAACCGATGGTTTTATTAACAATTGTAATTCCCTGGTGTGGTGAAGATGTCGACTGACAGTACCAAGGACCTCTGCTTCGAAAACGGCGGAAGAAATGCCAAGCCCTCTCGTACATCATCTCAAATAATTTTGGGCTGGGATCGTTTTAGTTGTACGACAGTACTCCTCCTGGCGACTGCCTTCGTCGTTTGGGGATTCACTTTTTTTTCTATCTACGTACCTGGCGAAGCGGTACCCTGTCACTGATCAAACGAAATTCACGAAAATGTGAGCGGAAGGATGAGATTTTCATGGATCATTATTCGAGGCGGAATCAGGATCGAACGTAAGCAAAGAAAATTTTGCAAATCGTTAATCGGTGCGTTGAAAATCTCAAATCTCGGTAAAATGATTGCGCGGTCCCTTCGTGTGCGTTGAGCGACGCGACGTGCGAAATGAAATTGAGAATGTTTTCATAATTATTCGTGTACATGCGTATAGTGGCCGAAGATTGCGTTAATTGCTGTAATAATTTGCGCTGAAGCAATTAAGATCCGTTTTATCTCAATAGTGTGTGTGTGAGAGAGAGAGAGGACAAATGATTATGATAAATGAGTAAACGAAATTAGCTTCATGACGTGCGACGGTGCCATGATGAAAATTGACCCCCGAGAATCAAATTACCATTTATATTGCTACTTTTCGGCGACATCGTATCGATCAAATGCAAACGCGAACGCAAAATAAAATAATGAGGTTACAAAGTGAATTGGGAACGTCGACGGCCACTGGCGCGGGCGTCCGGAAAAGAGTGATGCCTCATTTTTATGCAGTTGTGGGAATACGTTACAATCATTGTTAGTTGGCGAAACAATGTTTCTCATCGCTATACGCGAATTATTCTCCTATCCGTATTCACTTATCTTTCATTTTCTTCATTACAGGAGACTCGGCCATCAATATCACGCCCGAATTTCGAAGTACCTGATTTCGGAATGAAATTCTATCGGGTTGTTCGCAACAGCGCTCAACGGTACTGGAAACATTTCGAAAATCTCATCTTTCTCTCTCAATCATCATAAGACCCTGGCTTGAAAACGGACCAAGAAGTCTAGATTCTATAATAATCTGATAAAATACGGTAATGGAAGCAATGGAAACACTTGAAACACTTGAAACAATACCAACGAAAAACGAAACGTCGACCGTACCGTATTTGTGGGATTGCAGTCTGACAATAAACTGTAGTGTCATCTTTCTTTCGGATTGAATAAATCAAAATTGTGCATTTTTCTAGTCGCTATGTAATACACCAGTTGGAGTCTTTCCTTCACAGAATTAATCACGCGAAATGAATAATCATCATTATTATAACCGTAACGTATTCCCTCGCTGAGATAATTTTCTGATTTATACATCAATTTGTCATCTTTCACGAAAATTTGAGACCAAGTTAGCCAAAAATCTTTCAACCCGCTATTTAGTGATACGTAAAAATTTGAGCAGCTCTTCGAACTAATGTTCAGTCGAAAGTGAAAAAATGCTCAAAAAAGATGCGAATGTTAGGTAATTACTTAAAGGCGATGTCGCACGTAAAGTTTATTATTGATGCTCAACGACCCGGTTTACGAGTCTTTGAATACCGATGCATGGGCGGAGACTCGATCTGTCGCAGTGTCTCTGTCCCGTTGAAAGAAGGAGGAAAAAATACATCATTAAAAGGTCGAGAGGCCCTTATTTTACTACATAATTACTGTACATTCCATTTCCGAGTGAAATTCAAATTTTCTTTCTCATAGTTTCCTGTGCAAGGTATACACCGCAGTACTGCTGTTGTACGCGCAGATGCATAAAATGGGCATGACTGACTTTCGGTCGCAGGCACATCGGCGAAACGGATCAGTTCGTCGTTTTCGTTTTTCCTAAACATTTGCTTTTTTCGACCGTATTCTTGTACAAATTCCTTCGAAACCGGTGATTCGGAAAATATGTTATCCTTGTGGTAGACGGTAAGCGTCTGCGTTTTCCACGCTGAACGCGATGTTCCTTCCGCGTCTGCCCTCCCGACTCCCTGGCTTTAACTCCCCTGAGCTCAGGCATGTATGCATGAATGTATGCATGTATGTACATACTGCATGCAACACGCGGCCGCATGGATACAAATTTCTGGCTTGTATAGGAGTACGGTAGGGCGAAACAGCGAAATAAGATCCCACGGGATCCGTGTTCAGTCGACCTGTATAAATTTTATCCCCACGTACACCGCTACTACCTATATATCTCGAATTATAAATATTTGAAGGCACCGGTATTTGCTGTTCGGAGCGCCTCACTTGACCTCTGATTTCACCTCTGCAAGCTCGAAGCGATATGTACAGCAATTGATCGATCCGGTGAAATTTGATAGCTTAATCGAGATATTGGACGAGCAGCTATCTTGAGGAACAAGATTGATGCGTATTCGTCATTTTTAAAGCGTAACTACTTTTTTTCAACGAAAATCTATCTCTCTATTAGAACCAGCGGTACATCGGCGTCCTGCGAAGTTTGTATCGTTTTAAATTCACTCTGCCTCAGCTCGAACGCCGTTTTCAAAAGAACCGAAAATATCGTGCGTGTCTTTGGATTTTGATAGATAGGGGATGATGCTGTGCAAGGGATACCCCGTCACGCACTCTGGTACTGTGTGGCCCCGATCGATACCGGATGCGTAGATACTCGGCCTCAAAGAGTCCTTTCACGATTCATATCGTTCCTTTGCATCGAGCTCTGACTATGGAACGGCGACGAAGAGAAGATTATGCAGTGACAAGAGATTCTGAGCTCAGAAAATATAATAGCGCCGTAATATAACTCGTTGATAATTTCGTTTGTTATACTCGAAAGAGTGACTCGCCTGTTCACAAACATTTGAGATATATCTGGGTATGTATGTACATACATACATACATGTACATACATATGTACATTTCTCCCAATTTTATTGAATCCCGCAGTTCAAAATGAGGATTCCTATCACAGGGAGTAATATCTATAATTGACTGGATCCTTGTTCGAAACTCTTCTTCCTCTCCTTCTTCTTCTTCGAGTGCATTCGATTGTTCGGTGACGGTGTAAGTCCGACAAAAAATATTTCAGATTTCGCCACGGTCGTGGTGAGATTCGGATGGGAGAGCGACCTACCCTGATCCCTTGAGCTACGACAGTGGTGACGTCATGGAAACGAGGGGTAGATGTATTGACATAACGATTCATGCCGGAGGATGATGAGTCCTGGGCTCTCCCAGAGTTTGGACTAGTTTGGAGTTTGCACGCCATGCGCAGGGTGCATCTTATTTTGATTTATGATCGCGTAGTCATAGGGGGATGCAAGATTCTCCGCTGGGGTTTTTGCGTCCACCGAAAAGTCAAGA
The DNA here is from genome assembly GCA_963170745.1 of Phymatocera aterrima. Lineage (NCBI taxonomy): Eukaryota > Metazoa > Arthropoda > Insecta > Hymenoptera > Tenthredinidae > Phymatocera > Phymatocera aterrima. Next base: position 19,893,969 of record OY720660.1, read on the forward strand.
CGTTGTGTGATATTTCATTTCAGCAATATCCAGCGTTATCCTATGGTCTGAAGATGAGACCATAAGGAGAGATAGAGACAAAAGAGGAGGAAGAAGAAATTTCGAGCAAGACAAAAGAAGATCACTTGACTTTGATGCGGAGTATTCATTATCGGAAGAGACTTGACTCGGTCCGATGACAGAGATAAGTCAGAAGCAGAACAAACCTGCCGTAACAATGGGAAAAAAATGTATAAAAGCTTGTTGGACGCGATTGATAACGCCCGGTCCCGGTCGAGCTGCTAATTTGAGGGTGAAAAAATAATGTTGAGACAGAAACGAGACAAAAATGAAAACGCTCTCCATTCGGAGAGACGAATCGAAACCTGTGTGCAAGTACTCTGTCAATAAGAAAGATTTTTACGATGATTATACAGCATTCGCTCGCGTAAAATTCTTCCATATCGAGCAATTTGGTTGCGGATATCGACAACCGGACGTCGCTATCGATAGAGGATATTTCAATCGGTGGCAAAAAAGTTTAACCGCCCGCGTTTCATTTTTTACACCGGTAGACAGCAGCACAATCCCAAGCCCGCTACCCCTAACGGAAATTTGTATAGGAAGCCGCAGTGCGAGTTTGCTCAGTTATAAGATGACCTCGTTTTCAAGCAAATTACTTGTAAAACACCTAAAGTATTGATTACATATTTCATTATGTCGCGCATGCCATGCCGTAAGCGTTTATGGTGTCTTTCCAACCTGCTACAAACCAGGATACGGCATGAGATACCAATCCATTGAATTTCAGATTTCGAAAGCTGCCTATAACGAGTTTTCTCGTTTAGAATGCAGCCCCTTCTTTCTCTAAAGAACATAGTTATTGCGGAAAAACTGTTTCTTCGCCGGAAATACGATCAGATAATATAACGGCTGGTTAGTGATCAACGAGACTACGATCCTCGTATTAATCCTGCATAAAATTATAGGAGAGTAGACTGCATTCGGCTGGAACACATTTCATTGCCATTCATATGCTCCGTTGAATAACAAAGTTTCCGACACATTGGGCTAAGAATAGATTCATACCTTTCAAGTTTCACATACGAATGGGGTGCTAATTGCACATACTATTCGCGGTCACACGAAGAGCCTGCAGGTAAACCTCATCGTGTAACGATGGAGTAATATACACTCCGTAATACAGAAACACGAATGAAAAGATGCATAGATAAGTTTCGTTGGTTGATTTATGACCTGGACAATGGAGTATGGAGGGGATTTTTGATATCCAAAGAAAGAATTAACGCGTCCACAGATAACCGGTATGACGATTAAGTATAAGAAACAGCGAGGGAAAGATTGTACGTCCTGAGTACAGTTTTCGCAATACCTGCTCGGAAAGTTTGATTCTCGAAGCACTAGCGCGGAAAAATTACTCTAACGGACAGTGCGGGAAAGTACGTTGCGCGCTAGTGCGGAAAATGACTTTCATCGACAAGAATAACATGAGTTTTATTTGGCTCGTTTGCTTCTCAAATCAAACTTCCCTTCGCAGGAGTTGCGAAAATGGTGGTGTTCGCGAACAGGGGATTTTCAGGCTCGTGCGAAGTTAGCAGCACTCGCCTCGGCTCGTACTCCGTTGACTCGAATACTCGTGTAATTAATTATTGCACTCACCTTCGGCTCGTAACTCGCATTCGCGTGAATACAGCGCCCGCCCTTGGCTCGTGATGTAACGCAGGGGATTAATAATGTAACGCATTGTTTTCCCTGGACTTTTTACCCCTTTTTCCATTTTTCATTTGCCACACTTTTTACTAGCTTATCTTGGGAACATTGGGCGCGATATACCCGGATTATCGTTATATCTTCGGGGTCAACGTAGTCGGGGCGTTTTCGTAGGAAATCACCGGACGATATGAAACAATTGCGAAGAAAACATTCAACGTTTATTTTATTTTTCACGAACAATTTTACCAATGCAATGGATTCCTTAAACTCTAGTAAATTCCGTCATCTAATTCCGTGATTCGCAAATCCTTGAAACAGCCATGATCATACCATTGCTAAAGACGTGAAAGGAATACGATAAATGTATACATGAATCCGGAGCGTTTTGTTTTATTCATGATCTTAAATTTATATTTCAACAGCTTTCTCTTCCCTCGGCCCGAGTTACCTTTTGCCACTTTATTCATTTATTTTCTGCTCTCGAACTTTTTTCCTACCCGTTCGATGGAATTGCAGAATTTGTCCTTGACCTCAGCCATGGTAGGTACTAAATATTACAAAATACACAAGAGCGAGAGCCGTCCTGGACACGCGAGCCTGGTCACAGTCTGAATGCATGTATGTAATTGTAGTACGTACACAGGTATACAATATGCGAGTACGTACCTACGTGTAATATGCGATGTCCAATGCCTATGCAGCGAGGAAAAGTATATAGATTAGAATGTGTGTGTACCCTGTAGCTATATCAACGTTCGCGGAGTTCTTCTGCACAGGCTTACCCTGGGCGGGGTCCATAGTTTGCCATTCGCCAACCGCAGAACTGGACGCGGTAGCTGCAAATGCGAGTAATTCTTGTTCGTTCTTTCCTTCTCATTATTTTCCTAGAATGTGTATGCGGAGTCATTAGAATTATGCAGTTTTCTCTCCGCTATTTTTCGCCCAGAAGAACATCGAACGTACTATTTTATCCTTTCCACACCAATAGCGCCGTGCGAGGCGTTAGCTAAGCCAACGTCCGGCACATTTTGCCACAATACGTGAGATTCACAATACACTTTTGCACCCCGTCTTTGAGTTTCGGATCATCGTGATCAAAATCGTTCCGAGCCCAGTGCAATAATTTCTAGAGAAACAAACTGGATCGAAAAATGTCGTATCCAGCTGAAATTCAATACCCGCCGCTCGAGTATTGCCGGGTAAACTCTGACCTATAGCTTCTATCCAAGAGCGAAATGAAAATAGACAAAATTCCGCTCTTTGTAAGGGCAACTGATCCAAATTGCGTTAACGTACAAGTATACTAACAATGAAGATTTTGGCTCACGGGTCACACTTATTTGGTTCGTCGATTATATTTGCGATATTTGCGATATTTGTCGAACCAATTCCGCAAATTGTATCGCAATTTCATTAATCAAGCAAGCTCGCGGAATCTATCTGGGTGTGTACCTATCTTCGCATTTCGTGTCTGGACAGATAGCCAAGGTTCGGATCCGGAAATGTTTCTAATCTACAGAATAACGGAGACAGCCCCCCCCCCCCCCCCCCCCCCCTCCCACAAGACTTATGAATATACGTTATAGCTGAAAGCCGAGTCCCTCCTTGATTTCGCTCAAGGAAACCCGGAGGGTAAGAAATAAGGACGGAGGTCGTGAGCTCGCGGGCTTCTATCGGCTGCCCATCTGCTTGGCGTGTGACCTTTAACGGTTCTGCGATAGCTAATGTTACCCAATATTACTGCTCCTCCATTTTCAACCTTCTTTCCGACCATTTCCTCCGTCCAGATCCATTCACTCGAATAATTAACGAGACGTTCTTCAAGCTCGTGAAAACCCATTCTGTCGATCAACAGAAAACTTTTTTCTTTCGTTAATATTAGATTGATTCTACCGATTCCAGCCACGCGAGTAAGTGACTACCATATAGATCGGCCTACAAAATTGGTCCCATTTTTTTCGTACGTACATATTTCTGATCTAATTTGCGCGCAGGTTCACCCAGAATATCATTTTCTGTTGTCCCATTTTATATCAGCATTTTATATCATTATAGAAGCAATAATAATCTATATCTGAAGAATCTTGATCTCATCACCGCGAGTTTTGAATTCTAAAAAAATTCCAGGTTTTTTCCGGCAAACATTTTTCCCGCTTTTCTTCGCGGTTAAGAACAAAAAATATGGCGGTTCATGACCTTCTCGTTCACTGCAACGGTGGCTTTCGATGGTGAAAGATCGCAGAAAATATGACGAAATGGTACAGAATTTGAAAATTGAAATTGCGACAAATTTTCGATCCTCGATTCTCCGAGATTTTTCTCTGTGTCGAATTTCATGATCCTGATATTTTCCTGGTAGGTATATCTTCATCGCCCCAGGCGCACTCACGTACCGTATACGTACGTACACGTTTACATCGAGAATGGTAGACCTCGAGCGATTCTCCATGAATTCACACGAACCGAGACCGCATCGACCGAAGTCTAGCCCCGGCCCATGATCTAACCTGACCCAAAAACAATTTGACCCCATGATAACTGCGTCTGTGATATTTCCGAGAAGCTATGCCGCTATTAGAGTCTATCTCGCCGGACTAGACGTCAAATTTTTGGACGCGGTGATACTGTAGGTGGTCACATAATACACGTACGACACATTCAACACTTGTGTACTCACGTAGTCAGTGCGGTAAAAAAAAAGCGTCGATAGATAATATGACGAATACAATTTTCTAACAATCTGCTTTAATCGAGGCTGATTGATTTACGATCATCGTTATATACATACCTACCACGTAGGTATGTACAAATTTCATTCTCGTACTTGACACGGGGTGATGTCTTCTGCAGATACGGGCAATATATATATATCGATTCGGTACAAGACGTTCGAGTTACGGAGCGATTAGATTAGAATTATAGCAATCCAGCTCGCGTTGTAAAGAGCGACGAAGATATTAAAGAGGTATATATTTTCATACTATCACCCTCCACCTGGCACCTGAGATCTGGTGGAGTTTCGAAACCGTTTTTCTTCTTCGTTTTCTCTTTCTTTTGCTCGCCCAATATGATAGACGTAGCTCAAAAGCTGCCTGCAGTCCCGACGGCACATATACAGGGTGAGTCTGTTCGAAGGTATAAAATGGGTGGGACATACTTGCGGCAAAGGCACGCCCATTCGGACTGTTGCGCTCTTACGCAGACTGTGTTGAAACGTGACGGGGATGTGCAAAACAAGCTTCCAAGCTTTAAAATAACAATTATGTACCGTAGATTCGAAATGGCTGAATAGGCGTACCTCTACCGCGAGTAGGTATGTCCCACCCATTTTATTTTACCTTTGAACAGACTCATCCTGTGCAGTATATAAGACTATATATCTACTGTATATCGATGTAGATATAGTTATGTACACACATCCTACACGTACGTGTGAAAGTATATAGTGACTCTCTGGTCGTTGTATAGATGTATGTGCATACGTATGTGAAGTTTAGTAAAGGTCAAGAAAGGCGTTCTCCGCGTTCATGACGTCACCTAGACATCGTACGGTATCACCGCTACCTGCGCGGGTATATAATCAAGGGAGTAGACTATGACGTAGCTGAAAGCCTGGCAACGCAATCGATGACCACTATGCATATAATATAATATATAGGAATATCCATGAAACAGAAAGACACGGCGTGTACGTGCGCATGTATATACACATACCTATCAAATGTAATACCGTCTATGCCGCCTACAAATTAACTGAGTCTTTGTAGCTCCCGAACTGAGCTACGAGGGAACGAAAAAACACGCACGGCATGGCACAGTGCCGACGTAGGAATGTGTGTATGCGTGTACGTACGTGTGTACACACGTACCGAAGCAGGTAGGCGAAAGTAAGAAAATTTTCACGGGCGAAACGAACGGTCGAAGAATATTGCGTGCGAGAAATACTTCTTTTTATTCTCTCTCTGCATACTTATCAGTAGTAAAACCTGGTGAAAACAACCAGTGTATATAATATGAGAGTGAAATCTTCAGATCTACGATCGTTGAACAGAGTTAACATTTTTTGGAAATTCGAGCTCGAACACGAACGAACGAGTCGCCTTCTCCAATTGGTACCTGCCAAAATAATGAAATTTTTTGAAGGCAAACGAAATTTTGATAATCAGGTCAAATCGCGGATGAGATGAAAAAGGATCGAGACACAAAAATGGTTGAGCGGGTATAGTAATAATACCCGTGCAAAGAAAGTAGATCGATACTTGTTCGATTTAATTTATACATCGTAAATTTTCATAAGCCCGCGAAGAGTAGAGGTAATCGGGTGAAATATGTCTGACGGAGGTAAAAATCAGGAGAAATGAAAATTCGCAATATTCTCACGAGCTGGTAACATTTACGCCGTCATCCATCGAGCCGTGAGTGACGTCATCGACGGCATGAAGGGAGGTTCTCCTTGTGATTTATTAGCGGATGTAGAATGAGCTTTGGAGGGGGGATGGGGATCCCCCTTTAGCCTACTACCACAACTGCAATCCGTATCAACGTCAGCGTAGGTCGAGACCGCAGTTCAATTTGTCTCCGATCAAGATTAACTAGTTTTTGTGATAACCGCCGTTATATATGTACATTGTACAGCATGTAGTACCTACCTACCATCCCAGCTCGCAGTTATAAATTTACAGTTGATCGCAGGAAGCGGGGCGTCTCACGACCAAAGCGAGATTTATACTTTGGTTAACGACAATTCATTTATACATACCTACAGCCAACGTAGCCAAAAATTCTTATCGCATCTTTTGCGTCACAGCGGTGACGTCATCGTACATGAAATTTTCCTACCGACGTTTCACAGGATTCTGCTCTGTGATTCGCACGTTGGTGCGTATGTATGTATGTGTTATGTACGTAGCACGTGGGAAAACGATCGCTTCGCATATATAAGTATATATTGTGGAAATGTCTCGTGGGAATAATAAAAATGTATAATTATTATCATTATTATTAACGAACAGCAGATATCTACTTTGTTTTTCATCGGAATGCAGTAGCTGTGTGCAGTAGAAGAGCTGTATCGATGTGAGTATATTTTATGACCAGCAGCGCCGCGATTAGACTGGGACTAAAATTTTACCACCAAGAAGAAGCGTGACTAGCCAAGTCGACAGGAAGAAGCTCGTCGCATCACCTGTAAAACAACAAGAAACCTAAATTCTAGAGTGGTGAGCCTATAGTATACAGATATATACTATTGGAAAACAGCACGAATAACGTATTGTTTAAACATTAACTATAACACCGATTTGACAAGGGTCGTTGAACTTTGCGTGTTCCCGCTGCGTAAAGATATACCGTACAGTATACCCCGTATACAAAATGATTTTCTTGTAGGTATGTACCTACGTTAGTTCCTCCGCTCCGCTTATTTCTCATTGGTCAGTTTTAATTTTCAACATCTGCACAGGGAGGGAGGTCAATGAACTCGGTTGAAAAGCTACGACCGGGTTATATTCCGAGGTCGGAACAGACGCGGAAAGATTTGCCGAGGTAGGTTGCAAGGTAATTGGTTCAGGTATACAGATACCAGCGTCTGAGACCCCCAAGTATAAATTTTCGATCGGCAATCGATCGTAAAAGGCGATCGGCGAGCGTAAAAGAATCCAAAAAATTCCCTTTGCCAAAGGAGAGGAAGAAGCAGGGAACGATTATTACGCTAAGTTCGTCACGTATGTACGAGCCCGTTGATTGCGATCGAACCTCCGCTCGAAAGGAAGGAAAATTGCGATATAAAGGAGGAAAAGAAGGTAATCAACTTCGTTGAGGTCGGTTTTCTCGGGCCGAAGCTTCGTTCGGGTAGGTATAGAGATCGTGGCTAGGAAGAAACTGCAAGAGGAGAGAAAAAACAGAAAAGAAAAGGGAAGAAGAAAATTGGAGAAATTTTTCTCGAGCGTAGATTATTTGTTGAAATCTTCGGTACTCGGGGAAGACGCTTGATATGACAAAGTGTCGCGCTATACCTACTGTACGTATGGGAAATGAATTACCTTGAAAGACCGCAAGCGATTGCGTGAGCCGCGGTCAAAGTAATTGCTACCCTCGTACCCGATGAGGAAAAAGTGCGCAGAAATGTGCATGGCTGGTTAAAGCACCGACCCGGTGATTAATTCATATTAATTTTCAGCTTTAATCTGGACGCTTTGTACGTAACGTAACAACTACCAGCTACCAGCTGCCCCGGCGCGCGTTCGGGCAGGCAGGTACGTATTGAGATTCTTGTCGTGCAGTCGCATAATAACATGATATAATAATGCATCATGTGAAAATATTAAAGCGTGTGCGACTATCCGGAATTTGTTGTGTAGTGTAGAGTACGTTAGACTCGGAACGTTGGCAACGATTGGCGAAAATGTCAAGGAATCTTATACGCCCTTCGCGCAATGTTATTAATTCTAAATATAGACAGAGAATAGGAATATGCTGATTGGACGTTATGGCCAGATTATGCAAGGAATGTGTTATACGATTCTACTCTCGCCGATCGATAGTTCGCCGTTGGAATCAAATACTCATGCACATAGAACAAGAATCTACGGCTCTACTTACTTGCGACGCGAGTGCAGGATGTCCTGTTCTCCGCCGAAGAATCCCAGCTGCAAGCGCAGACCCCCTTGCGACAGACTACATCGTCTTCGCCGGATGCGACGTAGCAGTCGCCAAGAGCCTTACAAGATTGTCCTATCGCTGTGGCGGCCGAGGGAGAAGCGAGGACGAAGCGTGTCGAGCGAAAGAGTTCGAAGACAAGTTTTAATCAGTGCTTGAAGAATTGTGTTGGACATCTTTGTTAAGAAAATAAATTCTCACCTATTTTATAGTTGCAAACACCGAATCTGTAGTGATAGTCGGATTCGCACTCGCAGTAGGAAGTCGCGGTCGAGTTGGAATCGTCGTCGGGTGTGGATGCCACGGAACAACGTGCGTTACTTGTCACTGTCGAGCACTGGATGTCTGATTCGCACTCTTCGCCGTGTCCCGCAACTGAGAAATAATTTAGCGGTATAAAAAATGGCCGTTTTATCGAACAGCCAATTTCGTATTTCGTATAGTATTTCGTTTTATATTACTTGGTAGACAAGAGTCGGTGGCGTCTGAAACGTAGCTTTCGATACATTGGCAAACGTTGTTTTCTGCACAGGTTGAGTTATCAACGACGCAGTCGCTGTCGGATGAACATGCCGCGTTCACACCTTGGAAACGGAGAGTTATAGTCAGGTTTTCTTATCGGCGAGCATGGCAATAGCGAAAAACTCGTCCTACGTATTCATTCTGAATTCAAAATACGCGAAGAACGAACAAGTTGTCAGCTGATCGTCGTTTCGTAATTACCTGCTTCGCAGTGACCATTCGCCTCCAGATAGTTGATTGGACATACGCAGGTGGAGTCGATGCAGGCCGAGTTCTTTACCACGCAATCGGTGTCTTCCTCGCACGTATCTCCAAGTACTTGTTTGAAAAATGTCAAAATTCACAATAAGTTACACGTTCAACGGGCCCGAGCGAATTCCCGTGATAATCTGATGTCGAACTGATCGAACGAATGTTCAGGCTCACCCGCGTTGCTATCCTTGCATGAAGTTTTATCTGTATTTGGATTTGTTCCAGGAGGACACGTGCAAACGGAGTCGGTACACGACAATTCGAGGTCAGGATTTTCGACGTAGCAATCTTCGTTGGCCCGGCAAGACTCGCCGATGCCTCTTGACACCCAACAGAATTTCAGATCCTCTGCAATATGCGATCCTGCTTTGCAACGGCAGCGTTTCTTCTGACAGGAAGCATCGGGTCCGAAAATATAGCACTGCTCATCGTGGAGGCAAGAATATCCGTAGTTCTTCGTACCTTAAAGAATGAAGAATTTCCTTCCTCATATCCAGCTGTCCGCTGCAGTATATATCCGAGGTTTTAACGTCAGTGAAGAAAATTTTCGACAGGTACTCACTTTTTCGGCAAATTTTTTGGTTTATCGAAGCCACCGTCGAGTGGCCGCAGGTCCAGGAATTATCGCGACAAACAGCGTTATCAATATCTGACTCATCTACGGAGCTGCAAGTCTCGCCGATCTCTGAAATCGAAGCACATGTGAATTTGAAAAAGTATTGAATTCTTCCGAGGATATCCGGTACATTCAACTGCAAGCCATGGCTTATGAACAGTTGTAACGTTTCACCGACCTGGTATGCAAGTGGTCATGTCATCGGAAGCATAGTAGGCTCTGTTGCAGACGCAGAGACCAGCTGCGCCGCATTTCGAGTTTGCGAGGAGTGTGCAATCGTTGTTCGACGCACACTCAGTGCCAACGGCTGAAAAATTGTACGGAAATTAGAAATTTTCCGTTTCCGTATTGTGAGAATCGGTTCGACTCAAAAATTCTCCAGTTTAACGATCAGCTGACTCATCGGACGATGGAAACGAACGTTGATTGAGTATTGGCAACGATACTCACTAACGTTCGCGTCAGCGCGAGCTGAAATCTTGACGATACGACTTTCTGCATGGACCTCGTCTTCCGTTTCATAAGCACTGCTGTCTAGAAATTCATTTCTCGTCGCATCTCGAAGTGCGCAAACATAGCTATTGGCGTCGAAGCTACTGGTGTCACAGTAACCATTCTCGAACTGACAATCAAGATCTATAGCACAGGAGTCACCAACGGCTGTGGATGACGAGGAAGAAAGTTCGTCAGAATTGCTCAGAATTTGCTCATACGACGTTGGCAATTCGTGAAATTGATTAGCCAATGAGAAACTCACCGTAACTAGCGCGACGACAACCGCGATATTCTCTAGCGTAGAAACCCTCGCTGCATACGCAAATGCCGTTGACACAAGAAGACGCCTCGTTGTCCGCCCACACGTAACAGTTTGCATCGGCGATACACGCCTCTCCCAATGCTGAAGATATCAAGCTGAATATTAAGAAGTGCGAAAAGGAAGTGGAGCACAGTGTGCGCACACCTTGTGGCAGATAAATTTCACCGACGAAGTATTAGAAGCCAAGTTCCGAATGATCGGACAAATATTCAGAAAAGCTATACCTAATCTCATACGTAGAGTCAATTATGACAAGATAATATACCAGTAGAGAGTAAATTCGTTAGTGTTTCAGATGTGATCATATATGAATTATGTATAAATCGTTCGATAGCCTCGAGACGGTGGAAACGTCGAACGAATGAACCTGAAATCGAAATTTTGCTCCGACAATACTGAAAGTGACTAACCAGCCGAGGCGTAACATCTCCCATGAGTGTAATGATAACCTTCGTTACAAGTGCAAATTCCGTTCGAACAGACTGATCCGGTAAGCAGATAGGAGCTGCACTGGATTGTCTCGGTACAATTATCGCCGTACGCAGCTGCGGCTGAAAGAGATGGCGAAGAGAACTCGTTCAGTTTATCGGTACAGGTATGCTTAGTGAAAAATCTTAGTCCTCTCAAGGAAAATTGTTCACGAAACTCACCCAGGATACAGGCAGTCATGTCGGTATTGTAGATGTGGTCACCGTTACATTCGCAAAAACCGTTGACGCAGGAACTGTCGGAAATTGTGCATTCGGCATCCGATGCACAATTCCATTCCGAAGCCTTACTGAGCAGCGACGATGTCAGTTCAGCGTCCGATGCTGATACTGTCGAACATACAAGTTCACGGTTATTTACCTTCGAATGTACAGTTTCTCCCTGTACCGTAAATTTGAGTAAGCCGGAAGTGTTGGATATTGTCTTTCAGGGTCACGTTTCGGACGTCTCTTGTTTTTCGCAGCGATACATTCTTTTGGGGACTCATCGGCGAGACGGCAGAGACATCGAATAGAATGTTTCATTCGAATATCTACTTCGAGGTAAAGATCAGTTCTCTGCATTCGTCTGTTATCCGTTTTTTTCACTGTTGGAAGCATCGATGAGCTAGGAAAGAATTTCGACTCTGCTTTATCGCGAACATACAAAGGTCGAAATGTTGAGCTCCGACGAAATTCTGAACCACAAATAATAAGCTGACAACGAGTAGGATTAGTTGCATAAAAATCGGCATGAGCGTATCGGTGAATTATGTACGAACACGGACGTTCCACACGTCATACACATACAGTATCGGAGACGCAGGTGTTCTATCAATCATTATATTACAATGTTAATAATCTCTGCGATTGACGGATAGACTCGTGTCGTGAGAACAGACTGCCGCTCTCTTATCTAAATTTCAGATTACATTGAACCAGTAGTGATTGGCATAGTCGAGAAATTCCGAACTCGGTGACGAAGCAGGAGTTGAGTATTGCGTGATAAACATCTTTGGGCATTGTTCGACGTCGGAAAGAATTGAACAAATTTCGGCGCGAAACGGAAGCGAGAAGTCGAATGGCGATTGAAAATCGCTTCTCAAATTCGAACCGTAATCTGCGGAATAAATCTAGAGAATTGTTTTTCCAATTCGAATTCACAAGATTTCAGGATATCCATCGAGAGAGATGACGAAGCTTTAGAGATCCGCGACGAACGTTTCAGCATTCTGATAGGCTCGCTAAACCAATTTGGATCACAGTCGACCGCAACCAAATGGGCAAACATTTGTGCAAAAATTAAACGGTGAAAAACGGTATGAGAAACACCGGAATGGACAAAAGTATGGCGGAACGATTGGAAACGAGTATATAACGTGAAAACGGAGCAAGGACCGGGGCGTCGCGATGACTGGCGCCCAAGAACCGGTAGTAGACACGAAGGAATTGAGCCCACGGAACAGACATCGTGGATTGCGTGACATAGCCCAGAAAACTGATGGATATCATCTACCTAATAACTAATACGCCGCCTGCAGGGGCTGTGATTAATCGCCGAAGAATGAGCGAGAAAAGGACACGGGCCCGTAGTGGGATAGAAAGAGGTGTCGCATCGGCATACACATATATGCGGACGCCAAAGAGCCGAAGATTTTAATATACAGCAGGGCAAATGATCGAGAGGGTTCTGTACGTAGTTATAGATTTCCATTTCAGTTTAAATTTACACTGTCAAGTAAAATTATAGAGCTAGTTGAAGATATGGGGCGATCCAAGAGCTCGCGTGTGAACTGTGAAGATAGTTAGGAAAGGGATCGAGGTAGGAAGTGTGCCGAATAGGTACAGGGTAGAAAAAAACAAAGAGAGAAGAAAAAAGAATAGGGATTCCGTCACGGGTCCAAGAATGATGGAGTAAAACCTGACAACGTTTCGAAGTCTGGGAATCAGTTTAGAATGATTATAATCCAGCAAAGAATGAAGTAAGTTAAAGGTCAGGGTCGCGCAGTCTGCAATGTAAAGAATTTCTTCTACCCTTGAAATTCTGTTTCAATGTTATTCGATACTATGATACCTTCCATCGATAATACGATCAAGGAATTTCAGTGAGGAAAAGAAACTCTTGCAATCTCATGGTTGTGGTTTTTTTTCCATTTTTTGTTGGTGCTGCTTTTCAACTTCCTCTTCTCTCTCTTTATTTATTGCAACGGAACTGGGCACGGACTCTCGATTAATCATTCGAGTACTGTATGTATGTGAAACTTTACCAACCGTTGAGCAGAAGCGAGCATTCCAGGCACAGCGCGAAAAAACTTAGAGTACAAGTACGCAGCCACATTTTAAGATTGATAGGCCACGAGGCGATCCAGATTAACCAGCCACAATGGGTTCGGGTCGGCAACTAATTCTGCTTGTTTAACAGTCTAGAGATAACTGTATTCGAGTATTCGAGCCGATTCCTTATCATATTGAATGCACACTCGGTTGACCACCTGTGCTGATACGGACAAGAATATCTGATCTCTCATGGCACTTGATTACTTCTTTTCTAATTGTTACTTTATTTGTCTTTTTTGTCTATTTTACGTTCTTATATCCGAAAAATGTTCTATTCATCGCGAAAAATTTCATGTTGAAAATTTGACCTATTGTCGTATCCTTTTTTTCTTCTTTTTTCCACCGAAGCATAATTTGGTGGCCAATTTATGGTGGAAATTAATGCAGTTTTATCGATACACCGAATGTACGTCTCGACCGTCTGTATTTTACAGCAACTGTTAATGGTAAACTTGAAATGTTTCGCGTGATTCCATTAAACACGAACTGTTGACCGTATGTCTGAGATATTTCATAATACGAGAACAGCAATAATGATGATAATGATGAGTCGAAATATAAATTTTGAAAATTTTGTCAATCCACGCTTCGCTTGTTCGGAATGTGAACTATGGGAAAATACATTTTCGGATAAAAGCGCGTTCGGGTAAACAGCCTTCGGATGAAACAGTCCTTCAATTTAGTAATATATACGTGAAAATGAAAATTCCGCTTCCTTGATCTTTCGCTACTTTAAAACTGGTATCTTCGAAATTCGGAAATTCAGCCCGTCTACTTTTTGGTCTTTCGGAGTTTCGAACCCCACACACCGCAGCGAATACCTACTACGTCGACGGTACAAACTATTCTGAAATCAAGAACGGTGGACCGATATTAATTTCGAAAATCGAATCCATGCACGTCGAAAAAATGATGATAAGTATCATTCTTATTACTGAATTTCACAGATAAAACTCGTGGGCAAAATACAGAATGAAAACAACTCTGTTTACTAGTTAACGATTATGTACACAGTGTAATTTCTGGCGGCATGATGATACCGATGGTCGACCTTTCAACCCTAAACGACAAACATCATATCAAAAGCTCCGATCAACTGCTCGGCTGGGAACTATAATTCACACTTGAGGAAAGAGAGGAGACAGATAAAAATAAATAAACGAATAAAATGAAATGACAAGACGACGGGGTCGAGGTGAAGTCCGCGGCTTACCATATCGAGTCGCTGAAGAAGCGAGCTGCAATTTGCAGTTAACCAGTGATCGTTCACCGATCAACATGGAGAGTAATAACCAGAGTTGTGGTGAGTTTAATTCTTTGTCACGTTGGATCTTCGTGATTATTGAGAGCTTGGTAAATAGTTACGATCCAAAAATTCATGGACATCTGCAATATGAGTCAATCGAATCCGGCAACGTGGATATGTACACTATTGCGTTCCGAATTTTCGAGATTCGCGTGTCGCTACGCGTATGTACCACTCGTGCAACCTGAAACCGAAACGCAATAATATTCAATAAAATGTTCCACGCAGTAGGAATAAATTTTAAATCGCTTACGGCAATATTACTGCAATCATCCTTGAACTCGTTTATCCGCTGCAACGGTGTGATTTCTTATTTGTGATCGTTCATGTCTATTATCTGAAACTGCGGGGATGAATGCCCGCTGTTTATAGTATACTGAAGCAATGCAAAGCACGGACTGCGCGGCACGTCGATTGAACAATTTGATCAGAGACATTTACTTGCACGACAAACCGATTCGATTCTTTATTGCAGATGCATATCGAGCGTTCCAAAAATAGAAAAACGCGCGCTAATTCCATAGTCGCGATGCACGTCGCAAAACCTGTAACGTGCAAATTTTCAAATTCATATAATTTTAGGAAGGACTTTTACCGTCAAATTTAACAAAGGTCTTGACTTTGTCCGATTGATTAAATTACAGAAAAATTAGTCACCGTTGAAGCGGGATTACCGTCGCTGCGGAAACCGTCGGATTCACCATTCATCGGAATACCGTACCGCTATAAGAGTTCGAAAAAATGTACAAGCAGTGCCCTCGTCTTATTGGCAACTGTGCTACTCGTTACTATTTCTTGGCAAATATGGCAAATGGTTCGTAACGAGCAAATAATGAAAGAGATTGAAGCTCAGAATTTAGAAAGCGAAAAACGGGAGATGCCGTTGGTTCAGGAGGATCCGAGGATCCAGAAGATGACCGAAGAGTTGAAAAAACTACAAGATACGTTGACTGATGTGCAAAAGAAAATTGATCAACGAGATCAGATCCCGACGACGACTGAATTGCCGATGACAACGAGCGGTCGGCTCATTCCTGACGAAATTACAGAATATGGGTCGGGTCGATGGCTGCAGAGAATATTGGAAAACAACGATGATGCCATAGTTCTCAACTCCAATAGTATTTTCACAGAATTTCCAATCACCGAACAGGATATTGGCCAGGATGACAAGCTTGACGGCTTGGTACCAATACAAGTCATCAAGCCGATCGATGAGAGCTCATCAGCTTTCCACTGGACTTTTAGGTTCGGCTCTGGCGGAAGAGCTGGAGACGAAGACAAGAGCGGAGAATCAAATGTCTCTGAAAATGACGAATCGGAAGAAGCTGCTTCGGCAGAAGTGGAGCCCGCGAGTTCAGAAGAAGGCTGGATATCGTACGTACCAAGAATGTTGATCAGCCCGTTCACAAAAACATGGGCAATAACATGGCGGTGGTACAGCCCTGACGTAGAAGATAGTGAGGATTCGGGAAGCGAAGAGGAGACATTGGACGGAGTCAGCAGCGAAGAAGCACAGACCATACAAACTACGGAGATACCGGCGTCAGAAAAAGTATTGCCAGTGTCTTGGCGGTTGGCCAATCTGTTCGCAGAAGAAAGTGAAGTTTCAGAAAGCAGTGAGGAGACGAAGGAAGAAATCGGCAGCGAAGAGGCAGAGGCGATACGAAGTACGGAGGTACCAGCTTACGATTATACTATGTACGACGACATCTACGCAGATCTTGAATCGTACGACGGATCCTACGAATACTCTGATTCTTCAAAAGACAAGTTCTACGATGCCGATGGCGACGATGCTGAAGTATTGGCTTCCAGTTCGACGGAAAATGCCATCAAGGATACGATTGCGACTGAAAATCCAATCGCAGAATCTAGTTCAAATCCTGACCTGAGTGGAGCTTCCTTCGAATCAGAGACAACCGAAGCAGCCCCAATTCACTCATCCTCGGTGACAAAAATTTACAATTTTTTTTCCGACGACGACAATCCTGACGGTTCCACCGACTTCTACGGTTTAGGATCGGTCGCCGATCACCTACCTCGATCCCTAGGGAACGGTCCCGCTCCAAACAGCGATGATGACGAAGATAGCTCAACCTCATCGTCAATCGGAGATAGACAATTTCTGACGAAGGGAGATAAGGAGGGTGAACTCATTGAAGAGTACTTCCGCAAGTTGTTGAAACAAAGACTTGCTGAAGTTAAATTATTGGACCAGCTATACGCCCGGCACCTGGCAGATGACGGATACATCCATGACGAGTCCAAGGTAGACAGCTATACGAACGACGACGACAGCGTTGAACTCTTTGGACAGTCACCCTCAACTTCAACATCCCGCGAGTGGAGTTACATATCAAAACGTTCTGCCGACACACCGTTAGCACTTGGTAAGTCTCACAATGTGTCTTTCGTTGCTGTTGACTTCACATTGCAGAAGAACAAAAATTATCTTCCGGTCATTGAAATTACCACTAGTACTTTTCCCGCGTGCAGAATCTGAAAGTCCAATGATACTAGTTGCACTTGACCCGTTATCGCATGGAGCGAAGGTTGATATTCGTGAAATGATACTCATTGTCAAATCGCATGTCTTATTTTTGTGTTTCAGAGCGACTTAGCGGCAAACTGTTGTCATCGAAAGAACTGGAACGAAAAATGGTTATTTTGCAGCGATCAATAGACAATCACAATCATTTTCTTCAGAATGAAGTATCCCTGACTCCTCAGCCAACGCAACGCTACCTTAAAGAGAAATTGAACAGATTCTACGCGAAGATGGAGGCTGTATCAGCCCACATTGATCTATTACATGAGCGGTTCCTCAGAATGCACAAGTTGGACGATGATTACGTCTCCAGAGAATTTCCTTCGGAAGATGCTGACGCTGATGGGATCAGCGAGCAGTGAACGTCACGCGGGAGAAAACCATCGGGGAAGCAAATATTGTGAAACAATATTGGTGTGCATGGATTTCGACCGAAATATTCCACTTTGACGGAATTAGGAGGACGGAGGAGTGAGGTACCTGAGGAGTTTCAAATTGATGCAAATACTAATTATTAGCTGTAAGATCACGATTTTCTTGGCTCTGCTTAAGCAGGTGTAATTTATAATTTCATGATTATTTCTATATTTATTCTCCAACGTATGTAGTTATGAACGATTTTATAAAAACGTTGCAATAATATTGTGCGGCGAAGAGGTCGACAGGCGCCGAATAAATAATATTTCCCGCAGTACAATATATCGACTGTCGTGAATGTTCAATTGAGAGAATCGAGAGGATGATGACGGAGTCTCGAGAATGGAATATTTATCCGTGAGGAAATAACACGTGATATATACACGGACATGCATACAGAAGAGCGAATATGATATTCAAATTTCTGCAAAAGCGACACGCTTTTAATCTCTCTACGGTTCAGAGATCAGATCGTAAAAAAATAAGAGCGGAGGAGAAAAAAACATTACAAGCTCGTTACATTACCGCATCGGACGAGGCGGCGCGGTGGCGCGGCGTGCTGGTAGCCCAACGTAAAAAATGGCATGGCCGCGCGCTTATCTCGATGTAACATATATACCTATATCTGAAACAAACCCGCGTACGTATAAGTATGTACGAGTATAAGAACGAGGCTGCGAAGGTCAGCGGATTAATTACGCGCGCCAATTTCTGCTTGCGTCTTTGAATTCTTCTGATACGTAACAGCATCATTTTGTCCAATCAATTCAGCCATTCGAATGTGTACATAACATTATACAATTTATATACGTATGTAGAAAACTGCCGGAACGATAACGCGTATACGTCTCATTCGAATCGTACGAGAAATCGGTAATTTGTCTGATCCATAAAACATTTCGGAATATTCCTATTATAGCGACGTGTTGGATTCGGATTGATCAGATATTTTCGCCCTGTTTGCCCCGAAGCTGTTTGACGAGAGTTTTCGTATGTTTCTCGATTTTTGGTACCGGAAGATGATTGCGATGCCGTCCCTTAGAATCGTTCTCGGTTTTCCAATCCGGACGGGGATTCTGTCCGTGAGAATTTTCTCTTTCTTTCTTATTTGATGTTCTGGTATTTCGAAAACTACTTGATTACTCACCCGCTGCGTGGAGCGGCGCTTACTTCAACGGAAGAATTATTTGCTACCTAGCTTTCGAGCCTTCGTGCAACAGCAGACAATGTATTAAATTTGAAACCGGTTTCAGGCCGACGGTCATACAGCCTGAGATTTTCACGTTGCGGATGAAATGAATCAGCGGAGACAATTTGACGCCTAAATTTTACGGTCTATCTCCTGCATCGGTAACGACGTTACTGTAAACTACTTTATCCGTTTCAAGTTCGTATGAACTTTCTCGAGGCGTCGCACCGCGACCTTGACAAGTTGGAGGTTTGGAATTTTTACCGTAGGAAAGCATGCAATTGAAATCACGGACTTTTCACCGTGAAGAATCATACCTGATACTACTTTTAACTTAGAAAATGTAAAAGTTTTCCTCACACGTATCCGCGGGTTCAATGAAATTAGTATTTTCATGCTAATCGTGAAACAAATCACGGAACTGCAAGTCGTGCATGAGAAACAGTAGGTACCACTACCTACGGTAATAGACAGACGTCTCTTCGGCACGAAAGGTTCAACGATTTACGACTTTCCTCCCGGTGCTTTACGACCGGGATTCCCTCGTTCGCTTGTCACCGGTATGCAAAGGTGTCATTCTGTCGTGTAGCTGCTAGATCCGGACTGTTCTGGCCATCATGGTTTTGTTTTCGAATAATAATTCCCCCTCGTTATGGATATTATCCTTCTCATGGAAGAATATCGAGCGATGTGATCAGCGGAAATTTTTCACGAGGGAAACAACAAAGGAATAGCGATACGTCGAGTCAGTGTTTGAATGTTCCTGAATGATTTGATGTCGAACTAGTCAGTTACAAAACGTGCAGAATAAGATCTGAATGCGTTGAATAATCTCGTTTTTATCTCTCTGTCAGGAACCAACGGAATCAAGAAACGCCTCGAGATATATCACGTTCAAAAATTCGTTAAATACCCCTCGGATGCAGAGAAACAAATTTTCGAAAAATCAGTTCACGAAAAATCGTTACTGCCACGCAAAAATGTAATCTGAAACATCGCTGAAATTGCTGCCTGTAAATTCAGGCAAAGAATTTGGTGGGTATTCGGTAGATTCTGCTTACACTTTGACCTGCAGTAAATATCCAAATTTCGAATCGCAGTTTACAGGCATTTGGTGTGTCTCATTTCGGAATGCGAGCTCCTCGAACTCCTTATACTTACTTTCTGAAAACTCGTTTTACGAGCCAAAAGTATAATCATACCTCGTAAAGGGTGAAGCTTCAATCGATCTCTTGCAACGTCAGATAAAAGTAGAAAATTCTTCTAATTTCTGTAAAAACATAAGCCCCCAATCTCGTCTTTCTTCTACCACGTTCAAAATTCCATTCACACTTCAAATTTCACCGATTTTGAATCTGGCCACCTTGTAGATATCTGTGCGGCATTCGTGTTGTCCTGATCCGCACCGGTGTGACGTAGCGAATAGCCTGACGTCGTTTCTTAGGACGTCGTTTGGCCGGGCAGCTATTGTATCGTTATCAGCTTTCGAGAATCTGCACAGACTAAAGTCGCTGTTACAACGAAACGTCAGATCAGAGACAATCCTGAATCCTAAATCTGAAAGCATGAAAAAAAAAAGAATTAAAACAAAATCCGAAGACTGTTAATGAATTTTCATAATTCAATTCAGATGCGTAATGAATCATAGAGGACGAAACCGCATATCTCTAAGACTCGCCTTCGTATCATTGAATCGCGGTATAAAAGGAATATTTTAATTAAAAAAATACAACCGGACGTTTCTCAAACACAATGAAGTCACTAAGAAATGAAAATTAACTGAAGTAGCTTTTCTATTATATGCTGAGTTGGAGGACAGTGAAATTTATACAATAACAAATCGATATTGCAGTAGATACATGAAGTG
Source organism: Phymatocera aterrima (assembly GCA_963170745.1). Taxonomy (NCBI): domain Eukaryota; kingdom Metazoa; phylum Arthropoda; class Insecta; order Hymenoptera; family Tenthredinidae; genus Phymatocera; species Phymatocera aterrima. The sequence continues at coordinate 19,914,680 of OY720660.1, forward strand.
ATTGAATGTAGGATACCTATCGTCGATGTAATATACATTAGTGATTGATTTTCCAATGAAAAATTTGTCATTTCAGTATTCCAGAGGCTCATTAGAACGTTGAAAAGAAGTAAAACGAATTGGAAGTACGATTCGGGATTGAAAGAGTCAGTTCGCAAGCTCATTTGTCTTTTCTCTTGTGCCGTCTACCACGAAGATTTTTTTTCCCCCTTTTTTTTTGTTTAAGAATTATTGACCGGGCAACGAAATCTCGCAGTATAGGACATGAGCCTGCGTTCTTCCGGAAGAGGAGAAACGTGAAAAAAAAAGTAGACACACACGCACACAAGAAAGGAGAACAGACTTTGTGACTGTTTTATTCTTCGATAAAAGGGCACGAAAGGTCGACCCGTACTTTGATTAAACTGTGTTAGAGTAACACGATATTACATGGCCCGGCCACGTTGGGGTGCCTTCGCCAGCTTCGGGGGCTGCGGTTCGGATAGTGGGGCTGGAGCGGTTAGTTGGTGGGGGTACCCGAAGAGCATATAAGGTGGTACAACTTCTCAGCGTCACGCAGTCCAGAAATCACTGTGGTCAATAGTGGGGCAGGAGTAAGGTCACGTAATAACAATTTATTGGCAAAATCGAGAATAAAGGTGACGACGAGCTCGCTGATAAGCCCGAAGCTTTATCATTTTGTTTCTATCTTCCTCCCCGCTGCGAAGCAAAATAGGGGGAGAAAATTCGAAAACGGCGAGCGAGGAAAGAAGTGCATTGAATTTTTGTTCCTAAATCTCACATACGTATAGTATAAGAAAAAAGAAAAAGAAGACAGGCAGAGAAGATTTTTGTCTTCGAATTTCGTAAACCCGCGCAACGAACATATTTATTTATTCAAAATACGCGCCATGAGGCACGCGACTGAGATGCGAGTTCTCCTGCTGCTGGCGTTTCTCGGGCTGATGGTTACTCCGAGTATCGAGGCGCTCACTACATTTGGAAAAACTAATCCGCAAAATCAGAACCAAAATCCACCTGTTCAGCCTACGCCAGGTGAGATAATTTATAGATTGAAAAACGAATACGAAGAAACAAAGATCTCAGTACCTATCCATGATTTTGAACTCGCATGAAATATGAGCATCCCGAATTAGTTACGTCTCTACACAGTGTAGGTAGGTAATATATTCAGAAAATATCGGAAAATATTTTTGCGAAGTATAAAGTACGTAGTCGCAGTTGAAAATTCTTCTGAATGCACCTTCGAACGCTCCTTCCGGTACTCTGGTTTGATTGGATCAACAATAAAATCCATTAGAAAGCTAATGGATTACTCCTTAAATCCTTTAAATTTTTTTTGGTTTCTCTTCCTTTTTTCGGTAGAAGCCAGTGAATTGTGAATATCTTGTTTGTACATACATGCGTACATAATATACGTGTGTGAATACGATCGATAATCTCGACGCGTAAATTTTCTCGATCGCAATGGCATTTCACGCGGTTTTCTTCACGGTCGATATAGCTAGGTAATACTTCCTACAGGAAATTAATATGCCAATATACTATACATACATACGTAGGTAACACGTGAGTATACATTTGAATACACATTTCTATGTTAAGCAAAGCGTAACATTCTCTTATCGTACGGTACGGCGTAATCGTAACGAGTCGAAAAGTTCTCCAAGTTATTTCTGATTTTCTATCACATTTATGCATCTGTGTATGTATGCACCGCGTATGATTTCGGAGTCAGCAATTGTATGCATGTACGTATGCATGTATATACATAAATACGTAACCTCTGCGAATGAAACAACAAATTCTCTTTCACTGTACAACAGAATTCACAAGAGGCAATATGTAGGTATGTATGTACATACATACATACTGTATATAGGTATGCATATGATAATGTATTCTGGAATTTTCGCGAAAGATTACGTCTGACCTCTCTCCGTCGTGATGTATATACCTACCTAACTATGTATGTACGCAGGTACTACGTACATACATGCAAAATGTCCAATGAATAAAACATAGTCCACTTATTACAAAGCTAATCGTAACTTGAGCCAGACCATTTCTCTGCGTTTGCGCTCACGCAGACTACGACAAAGCGACGCGGCGCGACGTTCGTACGTAGGTAATTAGCTAATCTTAAATAAACCGTAAAAACCTTCAACTTCACGTAGCATGTGGAGAAAGAAGAAAGGAAAGAAAGGACGCGAAGCGAATTGAAAACCCCAGTTATTCGCAGTGGATGCTAATGCTGGAAGCTAGGAACCTCATTGCATGCAAATTCGAGTATCAGGGCTCGTTATATTTCATCACTTAGAATTCAAAATTCTCCGTGGACATTCGTTCTTCGAGATACAATTTAACAGTGATCTCATGATGTTGGAAATGTTGGCCGTGACGTCGGCACACAAAATGAAATAGGCATGAAATTCATATTCATTGATAAAAGATGAACTGTTCTGTCGAAATCTGAGAACGATAATCGATATAGATGGGTGTGCACGTAACGACTTCCCCCCACATCATCGCCGAGGCCGGAGAAACAATTTCGTAACCATTTTGTTCCGTGGTTTATCAATTTTTGTCAATGTTTCGTAATTCGAGACACACTATACGCAGGCATCGGTACACCATGCAAACAGATCTGCAGAATTCCGTCCCGATTTAGCATACGAACACACTCATTGACCTGTAAAAGTGTGAAATCTATAATTGTATGGAATGGAATACACTAGAAAGCAGAAATGCGACAAAACTATTGCGATCATCACCCCACCTAACGAAGTGTTCGAGTGGCTAGGTGCAGAAGTACGGTAATTTCGTGCAAGCTAGGAAACTGGTACACAGATATCGGGAGGGGAGAGACATACATACAGCGAGAGAATGAGGGATAGAGGAGAAGATATAGTATCCCGAATACGCGAGCGTACGTTTTATCGTAAATATACATGAAGCCTAATAATGTTTGGGAAAGTTCGATAACCCGAGCCAAGCTTTGTTTGTCTCTGCGTGACAATAAGCCTGGTGTAACATACTTTGATCCTCTTTCTCGCATCACTATGCAACCTTCAGGTGGAAGCTACAGTCGTACATACGCCAAAGCACGAGGAGAATAAACCAGGAATCGCTCCTTCGGTGGCACAAGTAGAAAACAAGTAGAAAAGACCGCGTCGAGTCAGCCGCGCAGTGAATTCGACACGTATTCGAATGCGTACTCCTTCGCGGTTAAACTATCTTCCTCCTTTTTCAACTGGCGCTATTAAATGACATTTTTAAAGAGGGAAAAGGGGAAAAATGTTGTTCTGACTGTAAAAAATGTTGGATGTAAGACCTGCAATTTCGAGTGGACAGCTCCTAGCTCAAATTTGTTGGCTCCTTTTGTCGTTCTATTTGCCCTCATTGGGAATCTACCGCACGCGATTTTGTCCTCTTCCGCATGACACGTCTCGTGACCAGCAATCTATTCTCACGCCAGAACGGAGTCCGCGAGCGATGAATAATAAAGCATGCTAGGTTTCGTTTCCGTTGTTCCTTCCATTTTCTCTTATTTTGTGAGGTTCAATCCGAATCAAATCGCACGATTCATTGATTCTATCAGTTCTCTATCGCCACACGAGCTGTGAACATCTGTATAACAATTATTTGGTAAAATATAGATAACGTGGATGGTTTTCTCTTGAATTATTATTTCACGGAAACGTAGAGTACGTGATAGATTCGGCCCTGAATTTCTTCCTTCCCGGTATATGAAAAGCACGTTCCGTAGAAGTAGGAGAAATTTATGAATTTTCTGTACACACAACCCATAGCGAAGTTGCGCCTCATTTGTCAAAGTGGAAGTACACAATCCTACATTCTGTGTCACATATACTCTATGTAAATATTGTGTGTCAGTAAATAATAACATTTATTAGGACTTAAACGCGAGGCGAGGCGAGGCGAGGCGAGGGCCCGGTATAGCCAAGTCGTGAATTACTTAATTCTATAGTTCCACGATCAAATTCGATTTAGGTCAAGTCTCCGGAGTCGTTTTAAGCTTCGTGCGTGTGTCCCTGAAGTAAAAAGTTTAAACGCTTCGTGTTTGACGAAGGGTGAGACCGTTACCCCCCGATTCTTTCGGGTAGAAACCTCGTAACACTTTTCAGCTACCCTTACTTCAGCCGCGGGGATTCAGTTCGCCGGATGAACGCAAAGAATTTGTGAATCTAATCGATACGGGGTATATAATTCTTTCATTTCAGGCGGGAGATCACGTCTGTGCAAACAGGAATCTGACTGCCGTGGAATTCAAAACACAACTTGCATTGCCGATAGCGATGGCAAAACGCGATGTCTTTGCGGCGATTTTTCCGCACCGGTCAACGGCGCATGCACCAACACATTCAAAGGTGAGATTCATGAATTTCGAAAATGATAATCCAGATTTCTGAAAATTATCTGTAATTAAATTATGGCTATAGCAGGCGCCCGTGCAATCTGTGAATTATAATTGTCACAATCGACTAAGAAGTATTGCAAATCTCAGCGATTTGTAAACCGCAAAGAAATGCGAGGGAAACTTTTTACGGCAATGACAATTTTTTTTGAACACGCATACAGGTATACACACGATTTTAGTAGGTCAAAGTTCACAGACGTATATATAGATTTAGGCTCAGGCTCAGGATAGAGACTAATTGAGGCAGTATAAACGTGCGAAGATCCAACGAGATAAGGATATCCAGGTATACGAATTAAAAGAAGAAATCGCATGTCAAGGTATCATAGTACCACCGTTTAAGCTACATAACTGTGTGTGCTACGAGTACAGTTGTTTAATTCTTTGCCAGAGTTCGCGCGTTCCGGGTAATCGTAGGACGGTAAAAATGTAATTGCGAATCGAAATCGTGTGTCCGGGTCGTAATTTTGTACCTCCAATAGTATACCTATACCTCTTCTGCTCATTTTTATTCCTAGGTGGATACATGTATATATAATGTTATTCAGGGAGAGGCGGCGAACGCGGCTAATCGTTATTATAGCTCTGCAGAAATTCATGCGATTATAGGAAACTGATACCGGTGGACAATCATTACACAAACAATTTGCTTTAGGCGAACAAATTCCCAACAAGGGTATTAAATTATATGTGTGTATTATCAATTGTTTTAGTCCTAAAAACACGGTTTTCATTGCCCATAAAATACACTCACGTACTGAATCTACTTTTGAATAATTCAATGCAAATTATTGAAAACGGAATTGGAATCGGCATTTCATTGGAGCGATTTCCTGCGTTATTCTATTGCCAAGGGGGAATAGAACGTAATTACACATCGTAACTTTAATTCGCCAATTTGAATATATGTAATCGCTTGCTCTTCGTTGAACCCGTGCAGCACGGTGAACTGCAATTCTGCACCCGAAGTAGTGCAATTACAGAGGAATAAAAATGTCGTTTCGAAACTGCATGTATATACATAATTTAATATATTGCAGCGGTGAGATTTCCGTGCAACGACGACGCCGAATGTGGCCCCTATGGACAATGCGTTCAAAAGAATTCTACGGCGGTTGGTAAACGATGCGAATGTCGAGAAGGCTTCGAAGAAGTTAGCCGCGTCTGCAGCGGTAATTGATTATTCATGTTTTTATTCATTTCCAATCAATTTCTACATCTCAGAGTCCCGTTCTTCGTTTTCGACGTTTTTTATCGAGCCCTGTTTTTCTATCCTAAATTTCAGGAAGTTCACCGATCTTCAGAATCTCTGTGGCATTCCTGCTTGTCGTTTCGGTGAAATTTATTCTTGTATAAGCTATCGTATGGCACAGGAATTCATTTATATTATACGAACGTGCCATAGCCGTGGTGAAAATGTGTTTCTCGTTATTATAATTCATCGAAAATTTCCGAATAACTCTTGGAAAACCGAAAACCTCTGAAATTCTACTCTCTGAAGAGCGAAACCAAGTTGGATCATCTCTATGAAAAGATCCACGGAATTTCAACGCTTTAGGAGTGTTTGTAGAAATTTTATACGGGAAAACTTTCAGATCGTTCGATCAATGAATATTGGAGAAAGATGAAGATTAATACTAATAGTCGATTTTTTTTTTCCAATTTCCAAAAATCTATGAGAATTGACAATTTCTTTCTAAATGTATTTGCTAAAAAATTTCTGTTGGCGCTCCTGAAGAGTTTTGGATTTCGCGATTCAAGCCCTCTCAGAGATTATCGGGGAATTTCATGTGCTGTTCTTTTCGTGAAATAAGTTGCAGAGTTCTACAGAATTATTGCGAAATTTTTCGGAAAAAAAGGGATCCGACGTAGTAAGGGTATATTTTCACCTGCAGGGAGGAATTAATACCGACGGGGGTGAAGGCTCCCTATAATAATATGAAGTATCGAAATAACTGTGGCATCTGCGGTGTGTTAGAAATTGGATCACAGTCAGTCAGAAATATAAAGATCACCATTCATACTCGTATGAATTGATTCAACTGATTATTATTCCATTATAAATGTCATCTCACATATTATCGAAAACTATAAATCTGCATGCGATCTAAATTACAAAGCCGATGTATACATATACCTATAGTATTGATTTCTGACTGACGTCGTGACGAGATGCAGCGATCATTGACGTTTTCAAATATTTATATTGAAAAATATGAACGGTTATTTTCTAATTGGTTTTATTATCTGATTTTCCCAGCCTCGACTAATTTATATTATATATACTATAAAATAATGCAGGTTTGGTAGTAGCACAGACTTTCAATTTTCGTTATGAAATTCTAGTCCCAATACCGCATCGCGACAAAAATATTCTGCTAGATATAATTATTTCACCCGAAAGAAATACGGTGCTGTATAATTATAATATCGATCCTATATACACTATAGAAACCTAATAATTATTAATTCATTATGTCATATGTATGCCTGTACGTAATTGCTAAGTAGCGGATTCCCAACCACTAATAATAATAATAATAATAATAATAATAATAGCGATATTGTTAACAATAATCTGTATCTTTCATTCAACTATTCAAGCTAATTTAAATCCAAATTCCATTACGGTTTTATAATAATAATATCCAACAATCAAAAGAAATAAATGAATGGTAGGTATACATAGTTTGTTTACTCGGGTATAAACAGAGTGGTTCAGTTTGACCGTCCGAAAGTTGAGAAATCGATTCTTCGTGAAAAATTGAGACTACAGTTTGTTTACCAAAACTTTGTGCGACCGGTAGTTTTTGAGATACAGAAGATTGAAATTGGCTAATCGATGAGCCTCAGCAGGACCGAAGGCCTCTGAAAAAAGAGATTTACGTACCTAAACGTTTTACTTACGTAAAGAAACTTTAATCCGAGATTGTCACGAAGAATTTATTTTCTTACTTTCAAGTAGTCGAATATAAACTCTCTGTAGACACTGAAACGTGCTCTAGGGAACAAGAGAAGGAAAAGTAAATTATATAAATGAACCGAAGATATTTGACTACTCAAAAACTTCTGACAATGTATGTATATTAGCGCACGAATAATTATTAGTGTATTATATCGATCAGTATATTTGAATAAATTATTTGAGAAAAGTATGAAATTTAATATGATGATATAGCGAGTCGAAAGACGTATTTTAGAATATTTGTACTTGAAAAAAATGAAATAATAAAAAATGTGTGCCTTTGCGTTTGAAATTCAATAGTGGATAAAATGATAAAATGCAGAAGTGTGCCTTACCTACTACTCGAAAACATTTAATATATTATCGCAATTTACTGCGCGGCTTTCAGTCTATATTCTATCTTCGACTAACTTAAATTATTATTATTATCAATTATTAATTATCAATAATTCGTTATTTTTACCTGCATACCTACCCACTACGCGCGACTTGTTATTCTGCCGCATTTGCCAAGAATGCCTCAATCTATTTATGTACGGAGAAGAAATGAAAGTAAAATACAAGAAAAAGTGGCTGCACTATAGCAAAGAACAAAAACAAAAAAAGAAAACAACCATTAAAACTACCATTACTAATATAACAAATTATATATTATATTATATATATATATATATCATGTTACATTATACAATAGGTTTAGTATGTATTTTGTAAAGTTTGTATGTATAACAATAGTGTAAATCTCTACCCGTAACGCAACATAAAGCACAAACGCAATATTCGATTCTTTAATTTGTATGTATATTATCATACATAGTTTTGAAAATCGTTCTGGATTCCGTAATTTATGCACGTTTAATAAAGTTTCATGAGAATAAATTACCTATTGAATACATTACGAATGGTTGTGTTACTTTCCATTCCTCATACGTTACGCCATGAAAATTTCTTTGAATGATTTTACGATAACAATTCACTCAACAAGGCAGACGATCGCGGAACTGTAATAATTACCTATATTATAAACTTTCGTACAAAAGAATACAATTTATAAAAACAAAATTTTTCCTCATTTCGTCTCCGCAACCCGAAAATTCGAATTATGATAATCTACGACAAAGAAAGAATAAAAGAAAGAACAAAGAAAACTGCTAATCGTAGCGATAATTGAGAATCATCTTCTCTTGAAAACTATCGAAGTAATCAAGTTCCCAATTTGTCCAGCAAATCGGAACGAAGGTGTAGGTATAACTTGGAGCACTTCGAAACCTGAAATTAATACAAAATATACACACACCTGCACTCAATGGAAACACAGGAGACCAAGCGATTCGAATTACATCAAATTATCATTTCTTTGCTTTAGATTCCTGCAGTCAAGATTTTTGATACTTGAAACTTGAATTTTTCATCGAAATGCATTTTCCAGTGAATATTCCATACATGAAATCCAATGATTTGAAGAAATGCATGAATCTTCATCAAAAATAAAACTACAGTAGCAGAAACCACCGAAAAAACACATTTTCGAATGAATACCGAATAATTGCTGCGAAGGAACGATAACTTCCTCGTTTATTCTTCGATTTTTTCTAATTCCGTCCTGAATAAGAAACAATTCTATGGAAATGAAAATCGTTCATCGAGCTCTTTCATAAAATGTAGAAATAAATTGTATACTTACGAGTTACGAAATGATTAATCAGCTCATCCTCGGTCCAGTTGCAGGAGGTGATGATGAGCATACCGTCAGGTTTTAGTAACTGGTGAACATTGTCAATATACTTTTCCCTCTTTTCCTTAGGATTATCTGGATTTAAACTAACAGCATCGTAGGTCCCTTTATCATGAGCTACTTTGAATCTAGATTTAAAATCTGATACATCATTTCCCAGTATATCAAATTGCTCGAGTTTTATATCGGAAAGCTCCTTGTCTCTGAGTACTTGAGACGCCAGGTTTATCGCGTTCACTGAATAATCTACTCCGGTCAAATCCCTGAAACCTTCGTCGTGTAGCTCGACCAACATCATGCCGTTCCCACAGCCGAGATCTATTATTCCGTCTTTCTCGTTTACTAGCTCTGGCCTGGAACTCAGCCATCTATGAACCGTCGGAGAAAGTAAATTAAAAAATAATGAAGGCTCATTGAGCGATGATGCGTGGAACGTAATGAGCTGAAATGTGTAAAAATATATGGAGAACGATAACAAATTCGATCTGAATCTCCTGCGGCCCCCTAAACGTCGCCAAAAGAGCAATTTTTAAGCAGCGTTTTGCTGTAATTCGAATGATATGTGAAATGCTTGAAAAGATAAAGATTTTTCTTCGTCAGAAGGGAACAAAAATTGTAACAGGTGTCTGCTAGATCTATGAACATCTTACCTGACAATCCTCAAAGCACTGTCCTCGCCGAACCAGACTTCTCCGACGTCACCGTGGTGATTGAAATTGTTTATTTCTAACGAATAAGTTTTATCCCAGCTAAAAAACGTCACGATGTATTAGATTTAGGTCATGCAGCGAGGTTAGGAAGAAGGTTAAAATTCGTAGATCAATAAATAAACCAACAACTTACTAATCTTGTGTGCCTAGCTCGGAGGAAGTTAGCTCCTGGCCGTTTTCCGACATTCTTTATACTTTATCTTCAAATTCTATAATTAATTTTTCAACTACGGAGATTATCACGAAATCACGCTACTGAGAATTCATGCTCATCATAACCTAAAAATCTACACGACCTCAGGTTAGTTTGGGTTAGCTTAGGTTAGGTTATCTTTTCGTGGCTAGTAAAGCTTTCCAACCTATCGAAGTTAATATTTTTACTCGTAAGCATAAGCAGAGGCATAAGGTTCTCTAAAGTTTTCTGAACAAGAAGTACTGCATGTTTATAAGTATTAGTTGATCATTGAAAACTGCATTGAAAAAGTCGCTCTGCTACGTCGTTGCGTTAGGTAACTGTGTATTACCGTTAGTTAAAACCGGCGTCATAATTGGATTGATAACCAGCTTGTCATTCTGTATTTTCGAATCTCAGCAGTGAGAGGTATAATTGGAAATCAGTTTGTGAATCAAGCTCTCAACTCATTTATTATTCGTCATTATCGAAAATGACCGTGAGCTTGGTGAATTTATCAAACATGATGAATTTCGGTGAGTATGCAAATAAAATATTAGTGATATTCATGATTTTCATGATTTTCAAATGCCTATGCTTACTAGCAATATTATTCATAGATAGAGCAAATTTTCTCTCTTCGTTTCTTACAATTAGTTCGAATTATTTTATTCTGTAATTAAAAATCTAGATATCTCACTTCGATCTGAGAAATAAAGCAGCTAAGCTAAGCTTGCTTTCCTTCCTGCACGTACTTGAAATTAGTAAAATTAAGTGGAGCAACTATTCAGCTGCGATAAAAAGTTTTTTCTTTAGGAAAGCAGTGCGTCAAGGTGCCCGCCTCTGCAGTTCGATTTATGTCCGTAGCGGCCCAACCAAAAGAGAAATCGATCTCTAAAAAGGCAAAAACTGGTGTCCTAATGCTAAATATGGGTGGACCGCAGACTACCGATCAAGTCCATGAATATCTACTCCGGATTATGACCGATAGAGATATGATACAGCTGCCGGTTCAAAGGCGAGTGATAGGAAATTGAGATTATCTGTTTAAAATGTTGATTTTCCTTATCATGTTTTTTGCCTCTAGTATCCCAGCTAAATTACGTGTTTCTCATCAAAATATCGAAGATGTTCTCAAATTTGAATATCGTTACGCATTTTTTATAGTCAGCTTGGCCCCTGGATCGCCAAGCGAAGAACCGCCGAGGTACAAAAAAAGTATCAAGAAATTGGCGGAGGATCTCCCATTCTAAAATGGACAAATTTACAAGGAGAACTTCTATGCCAGCAGCTTGATAAAGTTTCACCTGAAACAGCTCCGCATAAACATTATGTTGGATTTCGTTACGTGAATCCGCTTATAGATGAAACTTTGCAACGGATAGAAGAGTGAGAAATAAATACATCGAAGAGAAAATTATACTCTTAATTTTGCAATGATGAATTATAATACTTGGTATCCATTTTTTTTTTTTGGTTGTTTATCTTAGAGACGGAGTAGAACGCACCGTTATATTTTCTCAGTATCCGCAATACAGCTGCGCTACTTCTGGATCTAGTTTTAACTCCATTTACGATTATTATAGAAAGAGGTGACGATCTTTGAACGCTTTTACTGGAGTTAAATATCTCTAGGTCTCTTTATACAATCAGTTTTTTCGAGGATTATTAATTTTCCTATTTTTTTCCTTATTAGGAATGTGCCGAGTAACATGAAGTGGAGTATAATAGATAGGTGGGGTGTTCATCCGCTTCTCATTAAAACTGTCGCTGAAAGAATCAAGGAACAGTTGAATCAATTTTCAAATGATGTGAGAAAAGATGTCATCATATTGTTCTCCGCTCATTCTCTTCCTCTCAAGGTCAGTACCGAAATTATCGAATATTTTCTGCATATTTTGTCCGATTCGGATTATATGCCTACAATTTCAGACACAAAACTGCTGAATATTGGTAAGCTACGTTAAAAATTGTTTATTGGAAATCGTCGTCTCGAAAGTTGGAATTTTTATTTTAGGCAGTAAACAGAGGCGACGCTTATCCTTCGGAAGTAGGAGGTACCGTTCAAATGGTAATGCAAGAACTAAATTACTGCAATCCTTACAGTTTGGTATGGCAATCGAAGGTGAGAAGCTAAAAATATTATGAATTACCAAAAATGTTTGAAATATTACAAACACGTGATAGAAATTTGCTCGTTTTCTATGAATTTCTCAATTATTTTCAAATCATTTTCAAATTTCATTCTGTATGGGTAAGCATTAGTATTATTGTACGCTTTACTCAAAGATTGATGCGAAGAAAAATCGCAGATGTGTTGAATTAGCTTGAATTTTCATTTTCTTTTACAATCTTTCAGTCTCCCAAACAGATAGAAATGATCCAAAGTACCTAAACATCAGTGAAAATGAAATGTGGGTAATTTTTTTCACGGACAATGAAAGATCATCGGATAATTTCTGCGTGTAAATTTGGCTCATCACTGTTAATGCTGTTTCATTACTGACGTAATAATTTGCAACATAACTTTGCAGGTCGGTCCCTTACCCTGGCTGGCACCATTTACCGACGATGCATTAAAAGGATACGTTAAACAGGGAAAAAAGCATTTTATTTTAGTCCCAATCGCTTTTGTCAATGAGCACATAGAAACGCTTCATGAATTGGATATAGAATACTGCCAAGACTTAGCTAAAGAGGTAAAAATATTGGAATTTATCGTTTTCCGAACCAAAAATCAAATCTTGAGATTTTCGTACAAAAAATCTGTAATCTTCAATCAACATTCGTGTCTTTTATTTATTGGAAATATCAGCAAACGTAAAAATAATTGCTAATCAGGAAAGAATCGGCAAAAAAAATCAATCAGGCTAGTTTCATTAAGTGTTTATATCGTCGATAATTAAATGATTTGCTCCAATTTCTTATGGTTTGATTTTGTATTCCATATTTTCAGCTTGGAATAAAAGAAATTCGTCGAGCCGCGGCGCCTAATGATCATCCGATGTTTATCGACGCTTTGACGGACATTGTTGCCACGCATTTGAAATCTGATCGGCCAATTAATCCGAAGTTTTTGACTCGATGTCCTCATTGCGTGAACGCAAGATGTGGCCTTAGCAAATCCTGGTTTGCAGATCTTTGCAAAGTCTGATCAAACGAATATAGGCGAATAAAGATATATGCGAATAAATAAATGAAGAAATCAGATGACACTTTCAGTGAGCGTCGATTATGAGGCAGACTTATAGCTCCAAGAATTTATTTACTGTACAAAAATGCATAAGAAAAATACAAAACTGTGGTCAGGTAAACAACAATTCTCTTCTTTTTCTGAGCAAGTCCATGATTTTTATCCAATTATTTTCCCTCGTCAACGTCAAATAAAATAAATACTTTGAGCTCTGAAATTGATTCCAACGGTCAGAGTTCGTTTTACTGGAGAATAGCTCAAATTTCATAACTCAGTCTACTTCAATTATCATTCATTACTGTTCCATACTTTTGTTTCTAACAATTATTTGAAGATCATTATAAAAATTCCAATGAATCGTCGAAACTCAATGTAGAAATATTGATCTGAAGATAAAACATTTCATTATTATTATTACTATTTTTATTTTTCGTCTGTATCGTCATTTTTCTTGTTCTATTTATTTATTTATTTTTCTCGTTTTCCATTGACAATCGATTGAATCTACACCCTGGCAAATGTAAGAAAATAAACCGTAGCTTCCGTCCCCCATGTCAATGTGACATTACGTTTACAAGATCGACGATGTCACGTCTGAGGCTCGAGACTTCTGACATGAAAAAAAGCTAAAAACGTTAAAAGGTATGTATCCATCCACGACCCATTCATTTCTTTTACCATTCTATACAAATTCCGGCATCCGCGTTGTATAAAACGCGATGTGACAGATTGACAATAATTCGCTGAGTAATGCGCAAAATTTTTACTCACGGTATCGTAAAAACAATTCAAATATTCTAACGAATAACAAGTCTGTACGATATGTATGCGTAAGTTTGTCATTATTAGCGAAGCATCGGCGATTATGATTATACCTATGCATAAATTGATAATTGAGATAAATGAAGAATAGATACAATTTATTTGCATTATTTCATTACAAAAATACATAATGAATGAGAATAATATTCACGAACAAGAATTTTTTCTATTAACGTTCTAAATAACATTACTATTCTCAAGTCAATTCATTCAAACATTCGAAATTTCGCGGGAGTGATAAATTCCCGTGATCCCATTGGCTCCTGTGATTTGTTTATACACAGTTCGAAGTTTGAATGATTTAGTTCGTTAAACAATCGCGAGGTAGCGTTCGGCGTTGCGAGGCGCCGCGGCGGCGGGTGAATCCCGTTGGGGCGTCGCGACGCTCATCGGCGCTGGCTCAACCTCACATTTCAACTACATAGGCGGTATAATAGAGCGGGATTCGAGGTCCGTCGCGTTAGTATGTGTCATGAGTTGCGAGTGCGAGGTTCTGTAATGACAGTTAGAGTGCGGTTGAAGATGCAACGCGTCGCGTTGTTTATCATATTTTATGTGTTTTTTCGTGTAGACTTTGTGAATGGAATGTTCGAGCGGAGACAGTGCAGTCATCGACATCCTCTACCGCATCAGGTAAAACGATAACCCCATTTTAATCGTTGGAGACGATGCTTAACCTCAAATCTTCACCTCGCCGCATGTCATTTCACTTCTCCCCTCTCCTTATCACTCTCTCTTCATCTAGTCGACGGTTTTGTCGATAATACTTTTCATCACGTATGTATGTACGATGTTCGCGATATTTTTCTCTTCTCTTCTCTCTACATTTCTTGATCTCCGTTTGTTTGTTATTTTTTTTTTCTCCTCCGTTTGTTTTATCCCTGACTTTGTCAACTGAACTCAAATTTTCGCTCATTGTCGAGTGTGTAGAGCGTATCGTTTACGAAAACACATTCGATCAGAAAACGGTCCTTAACTTAAGATACGCTAAATATGCTAAATTCGGTATTTTCTCATCATCCGAAAGTTCGTCTTTCTATATATTCGAATTTCTGCCTGAACTACTATTTTCATCAAATGTTGAAGCATTAAATGAACCGCAGTTTGTATACAAGCGTAACGTCAGCTGTCACTCCGCTCACGTGACCAGTCGATAAGGGGGCAACGGTGGTTTTGACTTTCGTAAACGTCTGAACTGTCAATGGTCGATTGTCATCTATTCATTTATCTATTCCCTTTTCTCCCTCGGTTTTCGTGTGGCTAATTAAATAACCTTGGTGCTACGATGTCCTATCTGTTATTGTGTATTCTACATACAAACGAAATAATGCTATTTGCTCCTGACTCGCTGCAGGATTAGATTCAATCATGTTAAAAGGGGCACGAATGTTTGTTACGTCACGGTTTTACTCAGGCCTCATACGTTCCCCTCTGACCCTTTTTGTCAATACCACGTTATACAATACTGCAAGTATTTTTGAAAATGGTGGAACTTTTCTCAGCTCTGTTGAATTATATGTAATACGTTAAATATATTTATACCTATCCCAAGTAAATTCAGCTGGCAAACGCACATTGAAATGGGTTTTCTCTTATTTGCGCGGATGTTATGACATTGAGCTATTTTCTCTAGTACATAATTTCTCTGTTCCTTGGTATTGGATCCGATATTACGTATGCATACGTTCCATTACACGGTTCTGTTTTGTTTGTTTTCGTTTTCTTTCTTTCTTTCTGTATTTTTCACTCTCCCTCCCTCTCCCTGACACGCGGCGATCCTGCATGGATGTATTTTCTGTATGTAACACACAGCAATGACCCACGTGTCGGTCGACATGGGTGGCAGCGAAGTGTGAAACGAATTCGCTCGATTGCGTAAAATGTAATATGAAGCGAAGGCTGCGTACTGCACTATCTATCTATCTATGTACTTCTACATGAGTATAAAAAAAGTGAAACTGTTTTTCCTCCTTTGAAGTATAAACTCTGGCACGAAGGTCTTCTGTTCGCTTTTAAAAGATAGAGCGCGATATGAATAGTAATAATAATAATTCATGTCTTGTCTTTGCGATTTCTTACAGTGTAAATTATACGTATTATGTGTATATACATATGTATATTCAATGTCACAAACTATGTCACAATAATTTTTTGCTTCATTTACCGAAATAATGAAGAATCAATTGTCAAGTACACGAAATTGATACGTCCACTTGCACACAACCTCTAATCCAATTTTCACGAAGTAGGTACATGAAATAATAACGGAATCATCTCTCCGTTGACGTAAAGTAGTAGGCATGTATACGTACAGTATTTCACCTATATACCTACCTACTTGAATGAGGGAAAAAAACGAAAGTTATTTTCAAACTTTCGTCTTTTTTCATTCTCCTTTTGGTCGAAGAATAAAACTTCCATACGCTTGTGCAAATCTTTCGATTTTTCGCAGTTAGGAAACCTGTTCAATCATCAGAATATTCATACCTATACAGGGTGAGTTTTCTCCGGGTCCCATTGAGGGAGGGGCTCATCAGCGCCGATGCCCTGCCCCTTGCTCTATCACACCGTTGCGTTGTCAAAATCTAACTCTCCCAGTAAGTTATCGATGATACTTCTTGTTAGTCTGGCCGCCTAAGATATTGTTGACGACATCCAAATGGAACGAACAGCAGACGACTATAGGACCTTCAATTCTAGTTTATTGATCAATTGGTTGAGTATTTACACCAAATGTTCAAACTGACGTATTTTATTATATACGAAACGGGGGAAATGTGCGAATTATCGTCGTCCTCCACCGTGCGTGAAGTAGAACAATTTTGTTGCGCGTCCACGTTGACATTGTAAACTCTGGGGGTACACGTTACACGTCTACAGCACGTTTTCTGAATCAGTTCAGTTTTTCTGTTGTCCGCGAAGTTACGGTCGTGTCTTCTGTAGCGTGCGTCGTATTGCATCGCATTACGTTGCATCGTATCCAGTCGAGCGACTACTAGTCTGTGACCTTGAAACATTTTCTTCTCGTCCTTTTTCTCACAAACTTGTTCGCATATCCGAGCGCAAGTGAGCTAAGCTAGCAAGAGACTCCGGCGGATTCCTCTTTCTCGTTCTCCTTCTACTTTTTCTTCCTTCTCATCGATTCAATTCATTTGCATTGCATGTGATTCGAACGGGCCAACAAAAATACACTCGAAAGTAATTGTTGTTATCCGATCAAACATTCGTTCGTCGGTTTATGAATAACAGTTTTTTCCCCCGTCTTTTTGTTTTTATTGAAAATTAATTTTTCTCGAAAACAACGATCGAACAATGTAAGAGACAAGGCAAACGGAAAATGGAGTGCCTGTTGATAGTTCTTCGTCGTCTTATAAATTACTACCCTCTGTCGTTTTCTTCTCAAGAGTAGTAGTTCATACATACGTGTACAGCTACTTATGCATGAATTTCTTGATTTGGACTATGAAGCGGTATTGTAGCCAGCGAAAAGGAAACCCCTTGGATAATCGATACTGTATACTATTATTGCTTTACCTCGAACGTTTTGGCAGGGTAATTTGATAACGTGGAAGCTTTGTATCGTTAGACAGAACCGTGAAACGTGCAGACTTCTACGCTACTTCTTATACCTATACATACACATGTATTATATGCTTGCGGAAGAAGACGAAGACGAAGACGAAGACGAAGACGAAGAACGTGGGAAGTAGTACATATGCATATGTACATGCTCACTTTGGTACGGCTACGTCCTCCTCGTACCCTTTGCACGTATTTTGTAGAGGCGTTTTTAGTTCTCTTGTTCTTTTTTTCTTGTTTTTTTTTTCTGTTATTTTTCTACCTCTCATATCGCAGGCGGTGGAGGCAGGCTCCCTCTTGGTCTTTTATTTTGGCGTAGGTAGGTAGGTATGTGCCATATTACACAACGCACACAACGCAACTTCGAGAGAATAAAGCTAGTGTGGGGCGCTTTATTCGCGCGCTCGTACATGTGCATGTGTGTATATACCGATAGAGAGATACCTACACAAAACTTACTTCGTGCGTTGTTCACATTTGAAATTTATATACTACCTGTAGCGAGGGAGAAATAACTCGTCGAGTCGAAGGTATTCATTATCGCGATTTCCGATGATTTTCCTGATTTGTTATAGGCAATCCACGGAGATTCCGAGCGATTTCCAAGTCTGTGGAAATCGATGAAAACGAATTTTATAACACTGAGCAATTCGGCGAGAATCAGGGGGTATCGTACGTGGTATCATAGGAAATCGTCAGAAATCATCTGTATTTTCCGGATTCCGGTGTATTCGGATTCCTATGATTTCTAACGATTTCTCTGTAGGCGACTTCTCGGTGGTTCATCGAACGAGTTATAACCCAAAAAGTGTGCATCGATTTATAATGCGTAGAAGTTTTATAGAGCATTAAACCGAAACTGGGTTTGTTTCAGAAGTTAATTAATTTTGCATAGCGTCGTGACTGTGTAAGTTGCACTGTTCATTCGCAGATACACAGGTAATCTTATAATATTATCCTACTCTAGTATAATACATATATATGTACGTTTTTGAAGGGTGGCGGCGGCAATGAAGATCGATCTTTCGAATGGCAGGTGACAGATAATGATACAATAAAATGATCGATAAGACTGAAAGTTTATAACGTTGACGCAACGAAATCGTGTAGAAGAATGGAATCGAATTTCAGAAATATCCGATGCAGATCGGTTCGTCTGCTTTCTTTATTCGTATTTTTCGCTCTTTGAGTTTCATTTCCATTCCTATTTCGTCATTTTTATTCGATAGTTCTTTGACTTTTTCATCAAATGAGAATAGTGTGAAACCAGATTTTTCTCCCACGTTTTGAACACTGCATGTTACAGGTATTCTTCTATTTCGATAAATATTGGACAAAAATGTCATTTTCATTGATTTTGATAATTTGTCTTTCCGTATATATATATCATGTAAGTATACGCGAAAGAGTATATTTTCTTTCTGTTATCTGAAGACGTTGCGATGAACCTAGTCATGTATGTACAAGAATTTGCGCAACTTGGGGACATCGAAACTAAGGGGCGCGCGTTTTATAGGCACCTATTACTACATCGTATATAGGCGACTCTAATTAAATGAAATAATCGTTAGGCCAGGAAGGCTGGGTTAGTTACGTAATTTAATATTCTATACGTGAGCGAAGATTGGCAAGTTTAAGGACACGACGTCAGTTATACGTTAGCTGAGAGTAGCGTATACCTAGTTTGAAAAGTTTGACGAAAACGGAGAATTCTTATGTATGCACTTACATTTGTGTGAATGAATGAAGTTTTCTTTCTCTCTCTCTCTCTCTTTTCGATATCTTATATAATACATATATGTAAGTTACATACTTACTATACTTCTTCCAATCAACATCGGCTAATGCTTCTACTCTCTTTTCTAATTTTCCATTTCTTTTTCTTCTTATTTACTTTTCATTATTTTCCTTCACCCGAATATACTCGAAGTAGAAACGTATGCCATGTATTCTAGAAAAGCTCGCGTGTCCCCCGTGTAGAACTTGTACATAGAACTTGAGCTCTATAGGTAGAAGATGTAAATGAAAAAAAAAAAATATCCACACGCTACCTATATACCTACCTGTACCCATATCTCTAGTGGCCATTTGTAATCCACGCACGAATCCACGTGGTACCATCTGTTCTGGTTTTTTCATTCGGGAAAACACGAAGCGACCGACGCTCAACTTTGCTCATGCTCAACTACAATTTGTAATTTTCATGCCGGTATCTATACCTGTTACATATCTATCTGTAATTATGGTAGTGTATAGATATGTCAGGTTGAACAAGATAGAAAGTGAAAGAACGTTTTTTTCAATGGAATTGTCTCTACAGTTTTATTCACCTTTAAGCATCTACTCAAAATCGTATAATATTTGTTTGTCGGAACATAAAAAAATATATAATATCATACGCAAAAGATATGCGAATTGCCACATGGACATTTTTCGGCAACGTTTTTCCATTCCGAATTTTGGTGGAATCGAAATTTAGTCCGCATGTAATGATGACGATGAATGGTAATATTCCCTACACGAAGTTGACAAAATCGTGGGATTAAATGTTCTCAGCAGGTTCGCCGCCGTGAACGTGATCGCAAAAAACGGAAATTTCGCAAATCCGCGATTCCGAATTTGAAAGAAAATCAGCATTTTTTCTTCGTCAGAATTTTCGCCGAAAATTGCATTTTTCGTTACTATGAGGCCGGTTTCTTAACCTAACTCTCTGCCGCTCGATTTCTGGCGTCAAACATCGTTACACACTGTTATATGCACGCGAATACAGTTGCTAGACTGCAGGCTCGCCGACGAACGGCCTGCTTAACGAATGCGTCTGAATGGCTGTTATTTGATTAACTATCAGAAGAAATCTGTGACCGGTAGAAAAATAAAGCAAACGCATTTCGAGTACGTTTTTTCCGTTCCGAGGGATCCGCCGCGCCGGTTGCCGAACGGGTCCGTTATTTCAGGTTCACTCTGTACCTATATTCATGAAGAGATCCGAACGCCGGTGAATTAGGCAAAGTTATAGGTATTTTTCGGGGTTACGCTGGATACAATGTACTGACGTTAGCATCTACTCCTGCTACGAAATTTCCGAAATAGAAGGAGTCGATACTCAACATCTCCGATCTGCACGTTCGGACGCGGCACATGTTACGGGAAACTTTATTTCAGGCTACAATTCGATCCTGAAAAATGAAAAATCGAAGACGAAAATGTGCTTTTACACGCAAGTAAGAAATTTGCTTCTCGGGTTCTTGTGCAAGCTCACATGATTCAACATCGTACCTTTCTATCGCTGACGTTCGCACGGAATTTCGACGTAATCCGACAAACGGTTCGGTTTGGGAGAAAACATTATACTCGGACCGTATCGAAGTATAAGATAACCTCGTGAGATATCAAATTCCTCTGCAGAAAAACACGAAACCAGTTTAATACCTATAACAATCGTTCCGTGACGCTGGAGAGTGCCTTATTTTTCATCGATTTGCATTCACTTCATGAATTTGTTACGGCTATAATTTGAACGAAATATACCTATTGTGTAGCCATATATATAATATTGCCGGGATACGTGAATACATTGAATGTATAGTAGTACAGTTACTTCTATATATATTTTAGATGCAGGCATAGGCTGCACGGAATTTACCTCAAAGCGCCAATTCCTGGGTACGCGAGGTTATGTGTGCCGTTGATCCTTGAATAAAGTCGAGGGATTCGACGAACCCGGCTTTTCAGCTATACCTACATCCACGTGACCTTTTTCAAGGCCTCGAGGCAGCCTCGGAGAAAAACGTAGAAACTCGGTGGGGAAAAAAGAAAGGACAAGGTACATACATACGTGTTTTGTTAACCGCACAGCGGTTCAGCGGGTATCGGAGTCCGAATACTGCAGCGAAATTCCGAATACAGATGATTTCTCACGATTTCTATATAGACTTTTTGCGATTTCCATTGATTTTCACCGAATCGCTCGGTCCACTGTTCTAGAATTTATTCTCAAAGCGCAGATAAGGAAAATCATCGGATATCGCTCTATTCCTTTCGCCGAGTGGATAGCCATCGAACAAGATATATAACGTAGCTAGTAGGTACATACTCTCGGGGAAAACATTAACTCGGATCAGCCGAATTCACAGTCGAACAAATTTTTCGTGAAAATTGAAGAACAATTTCTTAGAATCGAACCAATTTTTCGTTGGATTAACAAATCATTTTCGAATCGATGACATTTTTCGGTTGATTCAATCAAACATTTGATCGACCGGGAGACTAAGCAATTTTTCTTCGATTTAACAAAACGATCCTCTCTCCGTGTACAGATATATATTTGTCATATATGTACAGTTTGTATATATATTCACCTAATTCGTACGAATACCTGCCGTATACATTTTTCGAACAATATATCGCAGTTTCTCGCACCGGTAGGTAATCGTTCGTCAAGATCTTTTCTATGTTCCATAGATATAGGTACGCGTGGGAAATATTGCCTTTTTATACTTTTCGTATATATATATACTGTTTTATTATAATATGAAGCAGAAGAAGAACGGCCGGGGGGGCAACGGCTGAGATCGAGCAAGCTATATAAGAGTTCGAAAACGAACGTCAAGAGTATGTAAAAAGTTCGTGGTAGAAGTGTGGAGGCAGTAAAAATACCCGCCTTCCCGATTTCTACCTTTTATTATCACCCCGACGCGACCTCCCCCGCTCCCGGATTCTCACTCAATTTTTGTAACATTTTTGATACGTTCTGTGTAATCGCTGGTTTAGTATATCCCCTGTCCCAGGCACACAGCGTAATATACCTAATACAATACAGGTAGGTAGAGGGATTTTTATGGTAGGTTTGCGTCTGTATAACATGTAAACGCGTATAATCCAAAAATACGTACCTACCTATACCTATACGTATAGTACGTAAAAGGGTCACGAAAAATGGACATTCTCCGCAGTATTATATAGGTACGCATAGGTCAGCTGTATCCGTGTGCACCCGAAGAAATGAATTTTTTATTCGGTCAAAACGCTCGAATCTCCGCGGCTTAGCCGCGTGAAAAGCGACAGTAACAAAAAAAAAAAAAAAAAAAAAAAGCGAAGAAACGAAAGGAAGAAGAAGCTGAGGAACGCGAGATTGGTATACTTTATGCATATAATCTAGGTATATCGGGAGGATATCGTGAATCGCGATGGCGCGTGACGCTGATTTGAGAGGCTATTCAATCGATGGAATCGCAGGCCACTATGCGAAAAATGTCTCCGAAATCGATGTGGAATCCGTTTGAAATCATGAAATTGACTCGAAATCAATAAAATTCATCCGCCATTTTATGCGAAATTATTTGATTCAAAAATCGTGGGAATCATCAAAAAATGAAGCGAACACTTCGATCGATTTACACGTAAAAATCGCTGGGAAATGTGTCTGTAGAAATCTTATGAGGCTGACACTAGCGGCTGAACGTAGTGAAAGTGATTAAAATGAACCATGGAGAAACAATGTTCATAATTTGATCAAATCTCGCGAAAAGCCAATACTTTTGCCAAATTATATATATATAGATAGATAGGTAGATAGATTTATTATTATTTCCATCACAATATTGCAAAAAGAGAAAAGAAGAACCAGACAAAGATTACGTTAGCCAGTAAGTAAGAGACAAGAGTGAAAGTGAAAGATGCATGAGAAAAATAAACAATTTAATAATGAATTAGGAGCAGATATAAACCAAGATAGACACCACAGAAAGAAAATTTAA
Organism: Phymatocera aterrima; assembly: GCA_963170745.1. Lineage (NCBI taxonomy): Eukaryota > Metazoa > Arthropoda > Insecta > Hymenoptera > Tenthredinidae > Phymatocera > Phymatocera aterrima. The sequence continues at coordinate 19,938,053 of OY720660.1, forward strand.
AAGCCAATAAAGTAAAGTAACAATAGTAACTAAGCGAAATAAATATATAGATGTAAAGTGCAATAAAATGAAATAAAATAAAATAAAATAAAATATAATACAATAAAATAAAATAAACATAAAAAGAATACAAAATGAAGCAGAGATAAAATAAAGTCGTATGAAATAAAATAAAAATAAAATAAGTTAAATAGCGAAAGAGTTGGGAATGAAACAATGACAGAATAAAACCGGTTAACCAGTAAAGAAACTTAGGTGCTAGCAGAGAAAATTAGTGCCGCTCCTCTTCAGTCTCTAGCAAGTATATGAACAAACGCCTCTTAAAGGTGTCGATGGAAGACGAGCTAGTGAAGGTTTCAGGTAACGAGTGCCTGAAATTAGTGTCAGATCAGTAAAAGAGCGCCTGTAGCTTTCAGTACGGAAATATAAGGATATTATATTATCCAATTTGAAAGATTTTCAGCGGCTTTGGCCCTGCGGCTATCTTCAGCCGCCAGTTTCAGTCTCATAGAAATCTTGAAATCGCATACGTACGTGCGCGGTGCGCTCGAAATCGCTTGATTTCTTTCGAAATCGTTAGCAATAATTCGCAATCGTGATCGGATGAAATGAAGCGAATGGCTCGTAACTCAATCCGCAAGCGGATGGCAGCCCCTCGTGCTAGTTATTGACAGCTTGTTGGACATGAGATGAACCACGGTAAAGCACTGCAGTCCCCGCAGCGATAGTCTGCCGCAATTATGATCGCGGTTCCAATTTTTGAAATTGGCGTTCGATTGATCAGTTTGTTTTTTCTTTGAAACACTAATTTCTGTCTTCCTCGCGGAGAAGTATGTCGATGGAGATTCTTACGGACAGCTGAATAGATGTATACCTATACCTAATTTCTGATTATCATGAATTATTTCGTGATTGATCAAAACTTCGGGCTAAGCTGACGTGAGCGTTGGAGATTTGGAAACTTCTGCTCTTCCCGCGGCTCTTCTTTATCTCATTCTGTTCCTTAATTTCTTATTTGTCTTTTCTTCTTTCTTTCTCTCTCTCCCTCCCCCTCTCTCTTTCTTTCGATCATTTATTTCTCTTTAGAAAGATTGCAACCTCGATTGCAACGTTGCAGATGCGGCTGCAAGCAGCTAACTAGTTCTCCCACGAAGCGGATATCTCTTGGCGCTCCAATGTGGCTATATATACTATACTACTTCATCCTATACGTACAGGTATAACCCTCTACACTACGCAGCATCGGAATTGGATTTTCTTCTGTCTTATATCTACTTCATTTTTCCTTCTTTCTTCTTTATTCAATTTAAACGATTGTCCATGCCCTTCGTTGTTATATATATATCTTTACGATCATTATTATTATTATTATTGCGATTATCATCATCGTTGTTCGTATTTCAAGATATGTGTATATATATTCGTATTATTTCGAATCAATGAAACTGAGCTTCTCAATGAAGCTGAAGTTAGCCGCCGATATAGCGAACCGCCGCGCCGCGCCGAGCCGAAGATTCACTGGAAGAATTCCCTCGCGCAGGGGCTCTCATGCCAAGAGAACTTATGGTGCTATTAAAGACCCATTTGCGCCCGTTCTTAGGTACTCAATTTCGAGAGCATTGTTGTCAGTCGAAAAGGGGACTTGTCACCACTCCTATATACACCAAACAACCGATTTGAGTGAAACTTATTTTGTTGGATGCAGTATTTTAGCAGAGAGTGGCGAACTATTTGATCTCGCTAAAATTTGGAGATAATTCAAAGTTTTTGGGGGCTTCTGATTGTTAGGTCAGGTTTGTTCGTAGATGAGATTGGACAAACTTGAATCGCAAATCCCTGTCAGCTTTCAATTGACGATTTTCCATTACAGCGATTTCAGATTTCATCTCTATTTACTGGTCCCATTGTTTCTTTCGATAACTGTAGTATAATGAATATCGTGGGATTGGTATTCATTCTCCGGTGGAATTAGTAGGTGGGATTTCTATAATTTTACCTTAACACTTTGTGTATTGAAAAAAGTATAGTTCTGTCTCTTGTTATCTAGATTTTGAGTCAAAATTAACGAGATTCTCCAAACTCCAGCAATATCGAATGGACGGTCGGATGTCTATTACTGATTTCTTCTGAATTCATATATATATTGCATGTTATACAATTATAACAACAACCGTGATTAGCAGGATAGTTTGGTTCTGAGTGTACAAACTGAACAGCAATCAGTAACGGGCATCATCCCCCCTGTCCATTCGATATCGTTGCAGTTCGGAAAAATTCGTTTCTTACTCAAACTCTGAGCGGTAAAAGACATTGCTATGGACATACTCTTCTTTGGAGATAAAGTGTTATAGGTGAAATGACGAAAATCGTAGATGATGATTTCATCAGAGAAGAATACCAATCGAATATAATATCCACTGGACCGCAGTCATTGAAAATGAAGTGTAGATTTTTTTATATGCCCGAACGTATCCGCGGAATAATGGAAACGGTAAATGGTGATGAAATTTGAACTTGCTGTATTCGAAAATCATCAATTCACCGCCACGGGAGGGATTCGAAATTGGCCGGTGATTCGAGTAGTTCTCTCGACGTATGAGAGTCACTGGGCGCGGGAACTTTTGGTAAATTAATCGGCGCGGTCGCTCGCTATCGGCGGCTGGCTTCAGTCTCATGCTTTTTACTGCATCGGTAATACATACTTCAAACTTGACTGCCTATACTCCTCAAATTACTGTAATTATTCGCTAACCAAAATCATTTACGTTTACGTGAATTCACGAAATTCCAAAATAAGAGTGGGCGGGAAGCGGTAAGGAGTTCACACAAGTAATAGAAATTCATTGATCGTGTGGGGAAAAAAGCGATTCTAAGATTATCCTTCTCTGCATACCTGCATCCGTAAATATCGATGTGCCATCATCATATTATCGGGGTGGAGTTGATACTGGAGGAACAACGTCGAGAACTGCAACGAAATAATTGGATCAATTTCATACGAGCCGTTTCATGTCAGCGGAAGAATAAATCGCGGCTGATATTTTTCGACGATATGTAATCACGAATCGGTCGTATGATGAAAACTGTGAATTTTGTTTCCATCGACATATGCGAGCAGGAATTGCATTTTCGGCGAACAGGCAATCATGATTTTGGTCTTTCGTTTTGTAGTTGCCCTAACGTCGTAGAATCGGGACTCCGCGATCCAATATTAACTATAAATTTAGACATTTGTCTTCGCTCTTCTCGCTTTTGTTTCGTCTCAGTTTTTCCTTCCTGCTTGTCAAGGCCGGAAGAAAGTAAGAGGAAAAGAGAAAGAAGAAAGGAGAGAGGAAACGAAATGGTGAAAATCCCTCTTTATGGTCCGTAGGAAAAGGCTTTTTATATCTACGCATACTGTGTACCTATATCGAATCAAGGTGTATCCATATATACAGGAGTACCAGGACAAAGTGTACCTACTTCAGGGGTATACGCGTATTTGCCGAAGCACGTTATTCAATATAACAGGTGCGGTCCCGGGAACAAACAGAGGCGGGAGCTGCAGACAGACAGAGACGGGAAAAGAGAGAGAGATAGAGTAAGAGTATCAGAGTAAGAGTAAGAGTAAGAGTAAGAGTAAGAGTGAGAGTGAGAGTGAAAGGACGAAAGGGCGGGAAGGGGAGGGGAGGGAAAGTTCTCGAGAGGTCGGGACGGACGTGAAGACCCGCAACTCCCCCCTTCACCAAGCAGATCCTACGCCACGGGATTATATACTGGGCTCTATACACGCATGTGGGTATACTTATATATATATATACATGTATATATGTACAGATATATATGGACACGCGTGTATTACTGCGGGATGTTCGTGTTCCGCACGGGGCGAATTAATGTGGACAGTTATACATGGCCGTCATTATTCGCGTAATTGGACACATTGTCCGTTGTCCTCTTCCTAATCTCCTTTTCCCACCCCCCTGAAAGTTCACCCCCCATCCCCCATCCGCCATCCGCTTGACGTGGTTTTCGCCAGTTCTGTATATGTACCCGCGGGGCATTTCCTTCCTCCGTTCTGTGTTCAGCACGCGTTTCATACTTTTGATAAAGCTCTATGGCTCTCGCGAATAGGTGAAATCATACATGCGCAGTTTTTACGAGTATCGGTCGACTGCGGGATCGGCCGGCCGGGTTGCGGCGATCACTGCAGTGTGTTCCGAACGATCGGGGGCGAACGCGAATCGAAGCTTCCGATTCGCCTTTTTTATTTATTTGTGCGCGAAAAGATCATTGAACATTGTCGCAACAAAGAAACAAAGAGACCGCCGTCCTACGCCGCGTGGCTTGTAACAGAACTTGAGTTTGCGGAGAGGATTTCGGGTGGATTTCAGCAGGACCGTGGGCCAGGGAGTCAAGATGAGGCGGCGCGTGGCGGTGCGGCCTGTCGCGACGCTTTGGAACGAGAGTAAACCAATCAGCCCGAAGTAATCGATCCTGACTTTTATTGGTTCTCTTGAGGAGGGAAAATCAGTCCGCGAAATCGAGTGGGTTCTTTCTTCAATGAGACTCCCGGTTGCGGTGCGGGGTAAAAATGATCAAGAGAATTACAAGGTCGGGGATGCGTTTGGGGCGGAATTATGAAAAATCGTTAAATCTACGTAAAAAAGAAGAGAAGAGGGGGGTGGGGGGAGAAAGAAGGGGGAAACGAAAGGAAAAACATTAACGAAAGTTGAAAATTATTTGACAAGCATTGGTATATTCGATAGGTCTTTACATGGGCTTTATATAGGTATATATACCTATAATAATAAAAAGAAGAAGTTTCATTATAGTTGCAGGCAGCAGAGCGGAATGAATGGAACATTTATCACGCGAACTCTTGATCTCGATCTCGATCTCGATCTCGCTCTCTTTCTCTCTTAATTCCCTCTATTTCTCATAATCGCACGCTCCGCGGTGGATTGAGTGACGGAATTAACGTTTATTACATTATGAAGCGTTGCTTTTCATTCGGCATAATGAATCCTTTCCGATTCCGGCGGTAGGTAGGGTACCTATAAGGTAATAGGCCATTCTCGTAGTATATGTATGTACCCATCCCGCGTAACTAAGGGGTGAAGGCCTCAGGCCTGCGGCAATAGATATAGATTACTACGACGCGAACGGTCGACGAATGCCACCAAAGCGACGGGGGTACGGTACGGAAATGGCATAGAATTTCTTAATGAGGGTGGGAGGAGAGATCGCTTTACTTGAATTTCACTCTCCGCATCAGGTGGGTACATTAATTCATTCCCGGACAAGTTACAATTTCGTGACACGAATTTAAGCATCGGCTTGAAGTTGTCGTTTTATATCAGAGTTCGTCAAAATGCGACGTTACGATGTACGCGACCACCACCCTGCGGTGCAGGTAACCTTACGCGAGTTGGAAATCGCCTACTTTTCGCACAAGTGACGCAGCCCATTTTTTGCAATTTCTCTGCACGAAAGTTCGATTTGAGGAGCATATGGTCGGCGTGCGTAAAGTACGCCATTCCCGCACTACGTGCGAAAATACTTCAGCCTCGTGCAGCGGACATTGCCGCAAGCACAATGAGCGTGAAGGTGCAGCACCAGCCCGAAGGACGAGTGACGCGCCTTCGCACGAGTCAGGCATTGTGCCGCGTTTCGCACGTGTATCGAACAGTATTTTTTGCAACATCTGCATCGCGGTCATCTTATGTGCCATCTACGGGCACGGAGAGTCCTTTGCCTGGTGCGACTCCTTTGCCTGAAACTGCCGATGCCCAGCTTTTTCTCACACCTGAAAATGCGTGACCTGCGATGAAATTAAAATGGCGAAGCGCTAAATTTGAGTGAGACAATGCATAGCATCGAAGACTCGTGCAACAGACCTAGGTGGTCGTGCATTGTATCGAGTGTGGAGAGGGATATGGAAATCTAAGCTGAACAGTTTTGAGGTTTGAAAAAAAAGGGTCTTGAAAATATCTTCGGAAATTCTAGGTGGTCGGATTTCCGAACTTAGTCAGATGCTCGAGACGAGTAAAACAGCCTTAGAACGCGACACGGACTCAAAAATTAGGAAGGACAGCCAAGCCATACTACTGTAAAATAATTGTCTATTATATTTTTCTTGTTAATAATTTTTCTCATTCCGGTTGACAATAATTGTAGATTTTTCCGTGGCTTTTTATTTTGTCTTTTGGTTCGTTCAACTTCTTCATTTCTCATCGATGAAAATAAGACAGACACTATCGAAATCGCAGAAACGTAGGTGAAAATATATTTGTCTCACTTTTCTTTCGGTTTCCTCTTTTTTTTTTTTTTCTTTTTTTTCTCTTTTTATACACACAATTTCTAAAACTGCGTCTTCGTTACGACACTGCAACAGTTGTACGCAAATTATTCACGATATTTGACGTTTGAATTCGCGCTTCTGCGGTAGAAGTAGATTGGGCCGTATTTGCCCATAGGTGAACGGAAGACGTCGGTAGATCTGTATTCACAAGATATAAGGTTTTTGGTACAAGGTATACGGTAGCTAGAGCTGAATTTTACAACTAAACTTTACCGTCAAACTCCAAGTCAGCCGTAACCTAACCCCCTACCCAACTACCTTATGCTATACTCATACTCCCACCCACCACACTATACCATACCATACCATACCATACTTTACCAGTGCAAATAGTATTTTCTTCGGTTAACTTATACCGGATGAAGTTTTACTCTGTTATACTGGTACGTGATATACAGGGTCTCCCAAAATTGCGTACAAAAAATGATAGGAGTAATAGAGGACGTTGAGCTGAGTAAATCGACCCAGGGAACATGTGGTCTGCGAAGTCTCGTTCGCGAGATATGACCGGTCAAAAATCTTGCCAAGCGCGCGCATGTAGGCAACCGAGTACACAGCAAGCATCGGTTAGAAATCTAGTTAATAAGCGCGCGACTGCTAATCAACACTTTCAAATTTTCAAATTTACGAATTTCAAACGTAAACAGTCTTGGCATTGAAGCCTCCGCCAAACACAACGACGAGGATGCGCGATAGAAAATACTTTCAAAATTGAAATTAAATTCATTCACGGTAAACTGTGTCCAGAGTACATCGTTATCGTCAATCCGTTTATTCCAATCATGTTATTGAGTTTTTGGATTTCAAATGCCTAATTCTAACCGATGCTTGCTGTGTACTCGGTTGCCTACATGCGGATTCTTGGCATGATTTTTTTGACCGGTCATATCTCGCGAACGCGACTTCGCAGACCACATGTTCCTTTGGTCAATTCAATCAGCTCGACCCCCTCTATTGCCCCTATCATTTTTGTACTCATTTTTGGGACACCCTGTACATGGTCTACGTATTTTCTTTGGTCGGCAGAGAGGGCCCGTGTGCAACGTTCTCCTTGTATTCCGCTATCGCAGCCACTCACACGCTAGCCCATGACTCATTCTGATATTGGCTATGGTTTTGCTAGATCAGTGCAGTCATTTCTTATCGTGACAAACCCATCCGCGTTTCATATATTCTACGTCATAACACACAGAGACTCGTTGAGTTTAATGTAAGGTCGTGGTTAATGTCTCGTCAAGGTATAATTGCTGAACTATATCGAAGAAGCAAGCTGGAACAGAGAACGGACGGGGGCAAAAGGAAGAAGAAACCACGATCAGCAGCACTGTACCGGGGACGATAAATATTTATCTCCAGCTACATTTATTGTTAGGTTAGGAAACGAGCGAAACCTCAGCTGTAGCATCGCCGAGATAAATAACTAATTGATACCCTGAAACGTTTCATTAAAGTTACATTCGGAAAGTCAGCGACGCTGGTTCATGAATTTCATATTCGTAAAAAAGAAGATGTGAGGAGCTCAGCTTCTCTCCTCCTTCTCCTCCTCCCGCTCCTCCTCTTTGTATTAGTAAGACGAGTTATATCAGGTACATGATAATACATAATCAAACAGATCGATGAGGGCGCGTGCAAGGCACCTACCTATATCAGGCTGGAAATGTGTTGCATACGTATGTATGTACATATCTATGAGTAAATGTTGTTCGTTTGCGATTTTTATGAGAAAAACCGATAAAAAAGAAATGGAACGGTATTTCGCTTCCACCAATTGTCCGGTCCGCGAGGCTGAAAATTGCGTAACCGATTTTTGAAATTCAAAACAAGAAGAACCGATTGAAAAAACTCCAAGACTTCAATAACCGTAATTTCTGAAAGACGAAATTTGTTCATTTTCGATTATCGCTGTTATATTTGATAGCTATTCAATGTCAACGATAAATCGAACTCCGGCGCAGAACAACCTGCTCGCAGCTTTATTATACGCATTTGGAAACTCCCGTGCTGATTGGTAACTAAATACCTTGCCTGCGACTACTGATTCAGCTGGTCCAACAACGGATGTTTGTTCGTTATTTCATTTCTCTTTTTTACTGTCTAGGCAGGATATTTCTAGCCCTGTATAGGCGGACGCGGAATATTCTAGCTGAGTATAGGTATATCTCATGTGAAACGTATACATGAAGAAGCAATTTACACATCGATTTCTGTTCCACTTTTCATAGTTGAGTAGGTATATTGAGAAGAAGGCATATATGAATACGGAAATGTTTCATGAACGCGGAGGTGCTAGCTGAGCTACCGTTGGGTTCTAATTCTGCGAGGATACCTAAGCACCTCCTTTTTCATATTTTTCATTAAACGTTAGGAAATCTTGGGCTTTCGCATTGATCAAAATGATGCCGAGTAGATGGAAGTAAATTGACTTGAATTAATACAGCAGTTTGTCCGTTTCCAATCAATCGGGAAGACTCCTTCAGGCGCTGCGTGGTGATGAATTACAATCATCCGTTTCTCTGCGAAGAGCAGAGGAGAGGAGAAGACGATGGAACGTTGCGTCTGTCTTCTCTTGAAGTTGACGTTTGAAACAAAGGTCTTACTATTCTTCTCCTCTCTCCTCGTTTCCTCTTACCTTCGTTGTACAAACCCCCGGGCAAGTCATCAGATAATGCTAACACGCCTCGTGCGAGTCGTTTTGCTAACGATAAGCACAAGCTGAAGTAAAAGCGAAAGCCCTAGGTCGTCGTCGTCGTCTCCTGCCCCAAGCCATTCTCTGCCTCTCCCTTTCCCTCTTCATCGTGCTCTCCTCCTCATTTTTCTTCTTCTTCTACGTACTCCGGGAGTTGCAGTAACACGAGACTCCGATGAGAAGCCGGTTCATGATAAGGAGAAAAGTGGCGAGGACGAGAGGAAGTCGACCCCCCCCCCCCCCCCCCCCCTTCCTTCCTTGCCCTCCCAAGGGGACGCCAACCCTTTGATGATATTTTCCCATAATTAATCGTGCCGCTCAAACCTCCATACGTACGCGAGGAAATATAATATACCCTGGATATTGTAGAATGTAGATCCACGTATTGTATATTATAGCTGTGAACAGTGGAGGTATAAACGTATAGAGTCAATAAGTCAGTAACTTAGGTCCAGGTTTTCAATTCAACGTTATCGTTCACGTCATTGTCACTACAGGTATACTCTATCAGACGCAGAGGTTTTTTCATCAAATTTTTCGGCTGAAAATTGAATATTGAGTTTTTGCCGGATGGTTCATTTTTGAAAACGAAAACGACCCCGGGATGCCCGATGTACCCAAATGCCTGATCGAAACGGAAAACTTTACGGTGAATCTTTCTCACGAGTATCAAAAATTCTTATCGATTTTAATCCCTCGAGTCTTTCGAGATCCGATATCCTATCCTTGTAAATCACATGTACTTATACCTACTCTATATTTTTGTTGAATAATTGAAACTCTTCCCTGATTTCGTCGAGAGATCCTGCAATGGAGTTTCCGTTTCGTTAAATATTCTGGTTATCAGTATTATCATACGATTAGAGTTTCGTAGCGAATTTTAATCCAACTATACTTCGTACTCTGAGTCCAAAGAACACTCGGAATAAATATGATGGCTACCGTTCACGTCAGCGTCAGCTGTCGAACACGCCTCAATCCTTATGTATTATACAGTTATACTTCCGTATGAGAAAATTGTAATTGGAAAGTTTTGTCGGGCGAGTTTTTTTGGCCCCGCAGCTAGTCCACGAGCGATGGAATGGGAGGTGCGAATGGCGGTCAAACGCCGTCGAATTTAGTTCTCTTCTTTCTCTTTCGTACGCTATTGCTCCATTCGTTTTTGAACATTTATGATTATATATACCTACCGATGCTAGGTATATCTCGCGTGCAAAGAAAACGGTCTTCATCGTTTTGTTTTCTTTTTTTTTTCTTTTTTTGCTGTCGATTGTTATAGTAATTGATGCAGACCGATCGGTTTACCTGTTATACTATAAACTCTCGTGTTTACATCACATTTCCTCTTGTTACACGTAACCTATATATGTCAAGGATGAGGAAACTCGTGCTCGTTGTGCGCGGGCACAATTTCCATTAATCCGGTCGAAAAGACATGCCGCTCGCGTGCGTCGCGTAGGAATCCCAATTTTACTATACCGATCAAGCTTATACCTACTACTACTACTACTAATTAACTAACCAGCCCGGTATGCGGATGGCTTACATTCTCACCACTTACTCACTTACTATGCTACAGTAGAATATTAAAGCAGATACCTAACTCCTAGTGTATATATACCATATAGGTATACTTCTAACCGCGAAGAGGAGCGTGTATACGAAGAGTTGATCGCGCGTGGGCGTTCACCTGCAAGTTTCTTCGTCGTGTGAGCCTGGAGCTAAAGAGAAACAGTGAAATAAGTAGCTAGTATACATAGTCACGTGGCAGCGAGAAAGAGAGAGAGAGAGAGAGGGAGAAAGGATGAAACGTTGCTCCAGTTTCCGAAAAAAACGAAAGTGAAAATGAGGATGTGAAGTTTGAACAAAAGTTGACAGGCTACCGAATCTCGAAGAATAATATTCGTCAGCCGTGTCTCGATGTCGACGTCGGTGATTCCCGTAATCGTGGATAACGAAAAGAAATGCGATAAGAGATTTTTTTTGTTTCGTCGAAAGAATTTCGGTAAAAAATCGTTCGGAGATTCAATTTTTCGCGACGTTTCGACGACGAAACAGCCGACAAGGTGTATCTACTTTCCGTTGAAGTTTTTACCCTGAAGTTACAATACCTCAGCCTCACGGAGATTTTCCGTTTTGTTTCAAAATCGTTCGCACTCTTTGTAGTACAATCAATTGAATTCTACGTCTCGCACAAAGATCTCTGTAGCGGAGGTATAGCGTTCCGTAATGCAATTAGAATTAGATTTGTGGGGCATCCCAAGGCTCAGCAGAGACAATTGAATCGGTCGATTAAAATGAAAGTTACTTGTTTATTATATACCGCTGCTGCTTCCGCTGCTTCCGCCGCTCTTGCTAGTGCTGCAAGTGAGAGCGATGCAAATCGAGTTCGTGATCTCATCCACGGTTTACCGTGTCACATTGTATATCAATTTTAATAGATGAGTATTTTCACCTGTGTTGTACGTAAAGAGTTGAAAATTGGCGCGGGGATATGAGTGGGTGTACCTACCTCTAGCTCTGAGGTACGACTGCTTCGTGCTTCCTAATTATGCTAATTGTGAGCCAGCCAGCCAGCCAGCCTATGGAAAATCAGAGAGAGGGAGAGAGAGAGAGAGCGAAAAGTGCGAAGAAAAAATGAGAAAAAAATGAATAAAATCAAAGAAGGAGGAAACTTCACGAACCTCGCGTTTTATTGTTAGTCACGTGTTACGTCTGTACAAACATTCATATCTACGTAATACCATACTACGTCGCACTCGAAGTCAACGTTGTTGAACCGTACGCACTGCAGCTGTGTAACAACGACCGCGTTCGGTTCTCGGAGTGGTTGACCCCAGCACTTCTATATATATTACCTTGAAGTTGTCGGGTAATGAAACCGAACGAATAACGGAAAACGGTGGTAAGCGAGAGAAGAGAGAAACAGAAAAACGAAAGAACACGGTGAGAAAAGCACAGAAAATTATTCAGCGATCCGATCCCCTATCGTGCGGGGTAGGTATATATACGTGTGTATGCATAGGTATAGGTATACGCCACGGATGGCACTGCGGAACGGCGTTTGTAACTGGTGGAAGAATCTCGATAGAAAAAAGAGTGACCATTTTACCTTAAGCGATCATCGGCGGTGTGCGGGGTCCATTCATTTTTCCCTGTTTTATTCATGGGATGGGATTTTTATCCGTATGTAACAAGGAACCGGGAGGCAATTTATTTTTTCATCGATCATACTTGCATTATTGCAGTAAAGCACTTTATACGCAGATTATTGGCAATCTCTCTTACTTTTCTTTCTTTCTTTCTTTCTTCCTTTCTTTGTCGTTCAATTCTTCGGTTGGGAAATAAATTTTCATATCAATTTATTGTTAGTCGGTATACCTAGTACATACTTATATTGGTATTCCAAACCGCGAGACCCCGATGGCATTGAAATTTTGTTTCATACGTCGATATCAAATTTCCTGCCTATTTCATGCATTCACTAACTACCGGGCATACTTGATTTTCGGAATTCGAATCTCACGTCGCGCTTTTCTCGTTTTTCCCCATTTATTATATATTATATATATATATAAAGAAAAAGAAAACCGTTCGGCGATTGAATCGGTTGATTACCTACTCTTCACGATTTCCAATTATTTTCTAGATCTTCTGAATCCCTCATTCAGTACATATTCAAGCAGCTTGTTCTGTATCTGTAGTCTCGAGGCTTCAAATTTTCTTAATCACATTCCCGGTTAGAAAAGAATGCGGAAGAGTGATAAAACGAATATCTGTACGCGGTGGTAATTGAATCGCATACCTACATTCGTTTATAATACTCTGTGAACTTGTGCGCTATATACTTCGTGGTACCTACACTGTAAAAAATCGGAGCGGTATAAATTCCGAAGGAGCGAGTGGTTGAATGTGTTCGGTGCCGAAATTAACACGAAGAAAAAGTAGAAATCTCATTTTCGATGTGGCAATAACTAAACCGGTGTTAATTAATCAATTTGTACACCGTACTGTGTTCAGGCAACGGGTTGACACCCTTCGCTCGTGACATGAGGGCGACGGTGTTATTGCGGTGTGTGTCATAAGCTCATGTCACACCAAGTTCACACTATTCCCTGTCGATATTTCGTAGAACATATTCGTTCGGTGTTAAAATTAACACAGAGAAAAAGTACAAACCATACATCGTGACAACATTGAACGCTTTCGGTGTTGATTGAGAACACCGTTCGTACATCGCGGACATCTTATACACCAACAATTTACACCGCTGATTCACACCGAGGTAATGGACCTATGTAGATAGATCGAGCTGTGGCGTTGGAACGGTGTTAAATTTAACACCGCATTTTTCACAGTGCAGTAGAGAGAGAGAGGCGAAGATGAAGTCCTCGAAACAAATTCATATCCTCGGAGTGGGAGTTCGATATCTTTTCTGATAAGAAAATTTCCATCATAACCTTCCTAGGATCTTCGCATCGCGTCATCCCTAATTTTACTGTTTCGGGTGCAATTCGAGTGGACGAAGAACGTATTTTTCACCGATTCGTTCGTCCTCCCACGAAGTATAATTGAGATTCTTCTAATTATACGGGACGTTTATTTACCCAATTGATCATCGCTGTGATAATTATTCATCCGAAAAGCGGGATAATTGGAAGAATATCAATAATAATTTACATGTTTCGTTTCATTTCATCTCCCATTATCAAATATCCATGAAGTTCAACTCGCGGTGCGACTTTTTATCGCAGGGATCAATCATTCAACACCAAATTCATGAGTAAGAAGCTCCTCCTCTTCACTCTCTGGATCTTGTTCTAGGTATGTTTCAATGGCATCGAAAGTTCGAAATGTAAAAATAAAATTTTGATACACGTTGAGCTAGGTCATCATTTTCGTTAGAGATCATGAAAATTTTGTTCCCATCGTTGCGTACTACGTATCCCAGTGAAAATCCTGCAAAGAAAAGTCGGAGAATCTCCTTCCGAAGATTCAATCAGCACTGCTACCTCTGAAAATAAATGAAACGTATGATTTGAAAATTGGACCGTTACTTTTCAACGACGTGTGCCGTATCCTCTGTATCCACGTTGATACCTTTCAAGCGGATCTCCTCTTTTGGCGAATGGTCAGTCGAAAATATAACAACTTCGGGGTCGGCAACGACGGAGAGAGGCCAGGAAAGACCGTGGAGACTCCCATTCAGGGATGATCGATGATCTTCGAGCTGTTATAGTTCGGTGTCGCAGCAGCGGCAGTTATAGGCTGCGGTTTTCTTCACGACCACAGTAGCGCGATAGTGACAGTTGGGCGTCACTTCTTCCCTCCTATCTCCTTTTTCTCCCGTTCCCAGGGTGCTTGGTGGTGACAAGCTTCACGTATAAAAACTTGGGATTCTCTGCTAAGGAGAAAACCTCTCGACCCGTTCCTTCGACCTGTGCGTGCTCGTTCGCTCGTTCGCTCGTTCGCTCGCTCGCCTGCTTGCTCTCGCTTTTGGCGTTGACAGAAATTTCCGGAACTCGAGATTCTACCATCTTATTTCTACTTGAGTGTGACGCCATGCGGTGAGCGGTAAGAACATTTGTTGTGGAAGAAAGAAAGGAGGAGAGTAAAATAGTAATAAATATTGCAAGAAGAGTAATAAAACCGTCCGTGGGAATCTCTCCTCATCTTTTTTTTCCTTCTTTAGGCACGTGTATGAGATATTTATCACGATGCTGCTAGCAGCATTCATTCATGTTGAACGAAATTATTCTGCACAATTTTTCATCGCAAGGTTTTGTCAGATATCCTGGGAACGTTTAATATCACATTATCGGCGAACTCGAAGAAAAGTACATAATGTTATACATGTGATATATGATATATACCTACATAGTTATGAATAATACACTGAAAATAAATTTCGCGGGCCGTAAGAGCTGCGGCTCACTCATAATCAGTGAAACGGCGTCGCGGGGTTCGTTTCTGATTTCAGGTGTATTTCTTCTGCGCGGATTTCATCCGGCTGAAAAAAGTTCGCACGTTGCAGTTGATTAATGCATTGATAAATCACAAAATCACGATCGTTTTGTCGAGATAATATTTGTCTGAACTTCAGCCTCGTTTGATTTCGAGTGATTTCAGATGAATTCAAACCACTCCAATTATCGATTTCCGGCAATTTAAATGTACAGCAATCAGCGATCTCGCGATATATCACGCGATTTCGTGCGATTTTAACTGATTCGGAATTTATTTCGAAGTGAAGTAACGCGGTGATTTTATCAGCGATAAATTCTTCGATGAATTTAAATAACGTTTATACGAAATGACGGAATTACGTGAAGTATAGCGTAGACCGTACACATGATGAAATTGAATTGTTTAAATTTGAAAATATGTCGAGCGTTATAAATTGTTGGAATGTTAATTGAATCTGCGCGATCCTTTTTATATCATCAAAATTTTATCGATTTTCAGACAATTTTAAAAATTTCAATAAACCGACAATTCAAACCGTTTCAATCTACAGAGTCACCTCGCACAAACGAAATTCATGATCATTTATGAATGTATAAATTTTCGATTCAATTATATCGAAAACGGTTGTTTTTTTTTCCTTCGAGGTTTATCGCATTCCTGAGATTACGTCCCACGTAATATTTCTTAAGAAAAAAAAAAAAATGGGATAGAAAAAGACAGACTGCTTTACTTATGGTGTGATACCCATTCAGGTATATGAATATTGAGTCAATTTTCTCCTACAGTTCAATTAGCGCGGCCGTAACGCCGGCGAGACGCCTCAATAATTGAGTTGACCAGATATAGAACAAAGTTTAACAATCGGAGAAAAAGGTTTCTCCGACCGATGACATTGTACTGTACAGGTTTGATAATATAGAGCTGGTTACAGTGTCGAAGAACGCGAGCGGTTTCACCGGCCTCCGAAATTTGAGAAATTATTGAACTAACGTTAAATTTTTCTAGTCACAATACATGTGATGATTGGGATTGGAACCAGACGACAAAAAATGCGAAGAGGAAAGGAAAAACGAATTCAAAAATTTGGTCTCTCATCAGAATGAAAATTTATCGATCTTCTCGAATGCGAGCGTTTTTTTCCTCCCAATTATTTTTCTCACTTCGTTTTCCACTCTCCATATTTGTTATAACTAATAGTTAGGCTCTTCGTCGGTGTGGCATGTAATGGGAAAGAAAAATATTTATGTATAACTTGCTCAGAGCGAGAGAGAGAGAGAAGAAGAGTGATGTAGGTATAGGTATAGGTATAGGTATGACGTAGGTATCGGCATGTGAAAACTGCAGGATGAGGTCCGTCGAGGATACCTACAGCTCTACGCGTGGAGTCATGATGGATTTGCAATTCAGATTAGTAATTTCAATCTCAATGGTGCGTCACAGGGTGCAGACAGGTTTTTGAAAGCGTTTTCCACACTCGGGTTTGGACAGGTTTTTCGTTTCCTTCGGTTTTTCCTCTCTTCTTTCCCTTTTCATACATTCTCCCAAAGTAGAAGTATATGTGTACATGTATATTGTAGTACGAAATAAGTGAAGCCTTGGAATGAAAAATGAGATTTTACGTTCTCTGTGAGCTAGGTAGGTACAATTTGACAAACGGACGCTGGTCTCGTCGTTGTATTTTAATACAGGCATTTGGCATTGGCACCTGTACGAAGTACTCGCGGAGAAATGGATTGTCCGTGCTGCCTAATAATCGAGTATCTCTCAATACGAAAAGGCGGGCTTTTGCCAATAAATGTCGATAATTGTTCGTCCACACCCCGCTTTAACACATAGCGGAGGGGAAGGGAAAGGATCAGGGATGGGACTCCGCAGGTCGAGAATGAATCTGTAGAGAGAATTTCGTAGCGTCGTAATTCAGAATTGGCGAATTTTTGGTTCAACCCCCATTTATTCGAATCATTGATCTTCAATCACATCACGTGAAGATGAATATCGCGAGGATGAACAATGGTATCGATTCATTGTCAGAAGAGACTCTCTGTGCAGTTTGTATTCTCGAATTTACTCCTCATCCAGTGGGAAGAAAATAATAACTAATTAAATAATGATATCCATTAGTTTCGAATGGTAATTATATTACTCTGTTATGAAGGCTAGAGCCTACTGAAAAATTGATATTTTTGCAATTCTGTAATTTTTCGTTCAATTCAGAGTGAGGTCTGGCTTCTGGAAGTGATATTCAGGACAAACGAAACCAAATGTGGTCTTGAGATTGAAAATTGGATGAAAAATAAAGGTGTATAATGAAGTTAACACCGGAACTTGGAATATTGATGGAAAGGTCTCAATCAATCGAGTCGAGTCAATTCGGTGTATGTTGCCTGACGTTTCGGCAGTGATGTTCCGCCCTCGTCAGAGGCTTAAAAAATAACTTAAATAACTCAAAGTAACTGTAAGCACGGGCTGAAGGTGCTGTCATCCGATTAGGATCACTATGCACAACCATAAACACCTGAGGTTTCGCGTATCACGTTAATCAACCTATTTTTTAAGCCTTTTTGATCCAATTTCCTATCTCGGGGTGTCATTCAGTTCGCTTTGAGCAGCGCTACCAAGATCCAGATCTAATTTCATATTAGAAACCAGGCTACAGAATTTAGAAGATCAAAATTTATCAATAGCGTCTTCCCTGAAATTGAAATTGAGATAATATATCGAACTCTGCGCAAAAACGAATGTCCTGATTATTGGAATATATTTCCTTACATAAATTCTATTAATATATACCTATCATCCCCATAGGTAGGTACCCGCGAATTTTCCATATTTCGATCAATTGCGCCAATATTTCGATTGGCAAGAAATTTTTCTCTCTCTTTTCGTTTCCTATTAATTATCGCGGTACTGAAACTCATATTCATTTGCTTTTCCATACAATCGTCTTCATAGTTTCATTATGATTAGGTATACCGCAGCGTACTACCTAGAACCTGGGTACTAGATTTCCGATGATTATTGTAATGGCACGCTTCGACGTTTCAGTAAATTTATGAAGTCATATTCAAAATTAAACTTTCGGAATAATTCAATTGTTATCGTTATTTCGCCATTGAACTTCCATCGCCGAATATAACCTGTAAAATAACACCGTTGTCATCCCGTAATCAAAAACCACTGATTTATATTCGCCGTTTTGAAACATCGTTTTTAATTTTGATTTCTTTTCGTAGTAGCTAGATTGTCATATCACAATCGAAGCTCTTGTAAAATTTCCAACTGCCTGAAATTTACCTACAAACTTCAGTCCGAGATTTCCCAGCAATGGTCAACTTCACATCTATCTAATTAGTTTTATCTTTTGTAAGTTTGGTAGTTCTATACTTTATGTGTTATAAAAATTACGCTCGTTTTCCCTTCTATCTCATGTCATCGTATATTCGTAGTTTGATTCTTCTGAAATGTTCACTGATGGTTGTTCTTCTTTTCTGTTTATGATTTCAGGTGAGATTCCCCAGACTTTTTAGCTCGTTGGACTATAACTGCTGCGTACAGTAAGCTTCTCGTCTCATATCATATACTGGCATGTGTGTATATTATACGTATATACATACATATACGTATTCACATGCGCGCGCGGTAACACGTGAGTATATAATAAAATCGAGAAACTTCAACTTCAAATAATATTGTCGAAAGAACGATCAACAATTGCCAATGGAAATAATATTTTCTATGTTTTTTGGCTAATTTCCGCAACATTTGCAATATTTTGCTGCGACGCGCGTATCACAGGTAGGCCGAATGTCTAACGGCGGGTATAACGATCATCGAATTCGTCGGTATACTTTCTTACAGCTAGCGAAAAGTCCATGAATTTTTTTCACGGGTTGAAGATCCACCCCGTACTCCCAGTTTCCATAAACTTCGTTATAATGCTATCGTGTATCGTATGTATATATACTACACAAAATGTATACTCATGCACGCCTAACATGCATGCGACTCGTTTGTCAACGACGGATAATAATTCGCGCGCGTGAGCGTACAGTTGAAAGCGATGGACGAAAAAAAGGCCACGAATTTGCGTATGTTACGTACACGACATATCTGTCGTTTGCGTGCCTCTGCTGCGTGCGTCTGTGCCGAGGGAAAGATTTCGTTACTGCAGATAGTCACCGCGCAGGCAGTCAACTCCTACGTAGCCCAGCTATTATATGCGCGTTGTTTGCATCGCGTTTGCCTCTACGTTTCATCCTCCTCATGCTTCTCAGGAGCGAGTATGCATGAGGGAGGTTACTTGAATTACAGAAAATCGCGGTGCGAATCGCAATACGGAACCCCGAAAATGAGCGAATTTAATCGAAGAAATGAATACGATCTGCAATTGCGGGTATTGAATTATGTATAATTTCTGTCGTCATGTGAAATTTCGTTTCTTGAGGATTGGTTATATCCGAGAATACGGATCTGGATTTTTAGTGACGAATGACTCGGAATTTTGATGCAGGAATTAATCGCGAAAGCAGTTTTCATCACTCAATTTGGTTCATCAGCGTGTATAACATGTATGTTATAATTATATAACCTGCACACATACGTACGAATGCATCACATATATATATATATATATACGTTATGTAATACGGAGTAGTGAAAACTGTGAAAAGCAATTCTGGTCGTTATTCATTAATATTGCGATAGCAATTGCGGTATAGATTACACTTCGTAACCACAATATTGGACCACCGACCGATGCAAATTGTTCCGAAAAATTGGCGGCAGCGGGGAGAGAAGAGAATCCGGAGAGAGAAAGAATGATAGAAAAACGACGAAAAACCAAATTTAGTGAAAGATGCCTTTACGATTCCGGCATCAGAATTTAGAGTCATTCGAAATTTGTTCGTCCGACAATTCGCAATCCGGCTTCGTATTTCCGCATATACCTAATTCTCACGGTTCAATTCTGGGACGAAAGTAGAAATGGCTTCTGTATGAAAAATCAAATTCTCTGCACCGTCACAAGAAGCGAAATTTCACAGGGCGACAGAAATTATACATAATTCAATAATACCCAATTGATCATTTTCATTTCTTCGATCATTGAACTCGCTAATTTTTCGACGAGGCATATTGCGATTCTCACCGCAATTTTCTATAATTCGGGTAACCTGCCTTAGGTACATACTCGATTTTGAAACGGATGAAACGCAAACGCAAACGCGATCATGCGAACAACGCAACAACGCGCATACCTATATAATAGGGCTACGTAGGAGTTGACTGCCGCCGCCGGTGACTACCTGTAATGAAATCTTGCCCTCGGCACGGACACACACACAGAAGGCGGGTATGCCATGCGTGACATACGTATGCATGTGATCTTTGGAAGAGCAACATGCCAGGTATGTAACGTCGCGTCCTTATGGCTTTATGTATCAATACTTGAACGCGCGCGTGTGAGATTCGTTAAAAAAATTTGCAGATTATTCAGGTGATGATTAGACAGATGAAAAGAGAAGAAGAAAATATGAACGAAGAATCGGACGGAGAGAAGAAGCAGTAGTGTATACTCGCTCACGTGTACCTACCTACGTAGGCGAAGAATTGGGTACAGCTAGAAGCTGTTCACCCCTAAATTCCGAGGGTTGGCTCGGTGATTCGTGACCACGAATCGGCCGTAAATTTCAATTTCCAACCAGGCAAGAAACAATTCGATTCTGTCTCAGTCGTTGGCGTACCGGTCATCCGCAGATTTTCCGCAAATCTTTTCAGCATTAATTCTTTATCTCGTGACATTCTTCGGTTCTTACGCGAAATAATCTGTGGAACTTACCGCCGTCCCGTTGGCAATTTTACTTCTCTTTTCCTCTTCGATTTCTGTGATCAATTAATTATAGGAAGAAAGTAGGAAAAACGATATGAGAGGAATTGTCAAAATAAAAGAGACACTTGATAAAAATGTTTTCCAATTTTTTCCTTCTTCTCTTCGCTTCGAGGGGAATCCATGCTAAATGGTCAGAAAAATCAGCGTTATGTATATCTGTCGCCGCGGCTAGTCATCGGTACAGAAAGTTGGTCCACGGGGTGCAATGAGTGCAGTTATTTACTTTATACTATATACATAGGTATATACGTATAATGTACTGTGTGTGTGTGTGTAACAGTGCAAATTTGTTTTTAGATTAAAGCGCGCAAGATAATCTAGTTTAAAATGTTAGCTCTGAGGTATCGTTTTAAGCTTCTGGCTTCCAGCGGCTCACGCTACTGTAGCTGCTGATGCCGCCGCCGCCGCTACTAGTACTTCTGCTGTTGTAAGAGTAATTTAACTTTGCTACCCGCAAATAAATTGACGTGTATATATATATATTTGTTTGTATCCTAGCTATAAAGTCCTTCGCTTTCATTCTCGTTATCGACTCTCGTCGCGGTTTCGGGTTTACCGCAGAGAATGTCGCATTCCGCCGTTGATAAACGATTTTGGAAAGGAAATTCTACTTTGTGGCGGTGGATCAGTATAAATTTCTCCTTCTTTTCTTCGTCTTCTTTTTCTTTTTCCTCTTATTCCTCTCTCTATATCAATGCCGATACTATTCACCTACACGCGCGCGTCACCATGTCGTTCGCAGTTTCAGTTCGAATGTATAGTCACGAGATATACTTTCCATACGCGATGATCAAACTGCATCGTCTGTCCGTCCTGGCGCCCACATTACATCTCCTTATGGACTCAAAATTCATTCTTTGTCGTCGGTTTACCGTGACTCGCGAGATAATACGCTATATTCACTTTTTTGTTAGGCATACCTATTGCTGATCCCGTTTCCAGCACATCACGCTCTCACAAGGAGATACTTTCTCTCGCTGTGCAAAGGGACAGCCACAGAGAACGCCTGTGTCGTCGTGGAAACGAACGCCTCGGCCTCGTCTCGTGTACGCATGTATCACCTATACCGTTTCCTTATGATTTCTTGAAATTTATCCCTGGCTTGATTATTCAATGGGCTATCGTAACTCTTTTCGCGCTTTCGCGAGGGGCGAACCACTCGCAGGTTTTGGTGCAGTACACCAGATTTCAAGATTTCAAGATTTGAAACGTTTCTGGGATTCGAAATGATTTCAAAAGGTCTTATAAGATTCAAGGAGATTCAGAAGATTTCTAAAGATTCACGAGATGCCGCCATAGAGTTCAAAGATTTGAAAAACTTCTCCGTGAACAGAGGTGTACCCTACACCAGATTTCAGCAGCGGTGATCCGCTCCTCGCTGTATCGGGTTCCAGTTTCTTTCATCACTTTATAAATCTGAAAAAATGCACCAGTCTTGAAACTTTTCTCGCTCTTAGCTAATGTCCTGGAATCCCTGAATCCCTGAATCTGCATAACTGTGACTTGAATAGTCGGGCCCAGAATCAATTGCATTCATTGAACCTGATTCGAGGTTAGAAATCTATCTCCGTTCTCCTCTATTCCTTGGCACTGGTAGGTATTAAATGATCATCGATTTATCGAAGAATCGAATGAATTTACGGAAGATTAAGAGATTCTCATCTTCCGCTGTGTACATATCGGCGCAGCCGAAGTTTCGATCGGTAAAAATTTCCAATTGCATTCAAATCAAATGTTGACAACTTGTCGGAAGGGTATTTTCACGGAAGTCTAAAATGAACCGGAATGCCGAAAACGTGAAATTGAAAGATACCGATCGAAAATCAAGATTGCCAAAGTTGAAAATCCCAGAGGACAGAACCCGGAAATTTAGAATTCACACCAGCAGGCAGCGTCGTTCATTCCGAGCATCGAGAATCCGGTCTCCAATTGAATTTTTGGATCTTTATGACTTTGTCGTTATGGACATCCAACGTTTCCACCTTCCACACTCCAATCACCTTTCATAATCCTGATTTTCTGAGCTTCAACGTCCCTCGGAATTGCAAATCGTCAAAATAAATTCGGGATTTCCACCATTCGCAAGTTCTAGAATTCGAAATTTCAATGCCGGTCGCCCCGGATAGGATATTTTAATACATGCGTTTCATCGTGAGGAAGATAAGCAGGAGAAGCAGGATGAAGGAAGAGCGAGAAGCCAGGTAATACGAAGCGCATAACGTTATAGCGAAGGCATCGTTTATTCAGTCGAGCTTAACTCCTCCCGTAGTATTAGCATATAATCTCATGCACTTTGGACTGATGAAGTGGATCACAACCTGCGGCGGTGCTCCACCTCCTCCAGCGTACACCACTGCCAATCTAGTAGGCGGGGGATAATTTTGGATTGAGTACCTCGTACCGTAACGCGTGGTGTTCTGTTGCGATATCGCGGTATTATCGTTACGTTCAACACGAAAAACCTGTATACACACAGTAGAGCCTCGATAGCTTCCTCCTCGTTAAGTTCCTCTTTGATCCGCTCACTGCGCTCGACTTCCCCCCCGTTCTTACAATTAGGAATCTCCCGCTCTCCTTACGCCTGCAGCATGCTCCCCACTGCTACGCGTCTGCGTTGATACCAGAACGAGATGATGGTGGAGGGAAGCATCCTGAGCACCGTGCCGATTGGCGGAGCGATGACTGTCGCGATAATTTGCCGTTTCAGAGAAGCCCCAAGAGCCGGGAGTCGTCGAGGTTCTACTGTATTTAACGACGACGTGGAGCACAGAGAGTCAGTTCTTTGTTCCATTTTGTCTTTCCCGCGGTCCAGATCTATATGAATAATACATGACTCTCTATTTCTCTTTCTGCAGACTGTTCTTGGTCTTTTCAATCTTACATTCGCTAATGAAAAGAGTTTTTTTTTTTTTTTTTTTTTTTTTTTTTTTTTTTTTTTTTTTTTCCATCGTCAAATCATGTTCTCAATTGCCGAAAAGTACGACTCGAGGGCAATTTCGAGTCACCGCTGCAGGCAATCTAACCTAGCTAACACAGGGAATATTGATTTTTCATCGAATACGAGCGATTTTTTTAAGAAGTGAAATAGCTACGGTAGATGTAAGATGTACCTACAGGTTTGAAACGGTGATATCGCTATATATATACGCGAGTCGCATCTTTATACATACCCGCGACTGTCGCACGTCGGTCTATCGGGGCCATAATTGCCATGAGTCGGAGACAGAGACTTTCTCGTTGAGGTTCGTGGGAATATCAAGTACCTACACACACGTATACATATATCTGCGTATACATAACTTCTGTAGCAGTATCCGTGTACTATAATATACATATAGGCACGCATGTATCCCGTCTTTCACTCTCCTCTTCGTTTCATACTATTTCATGCGACGTATGGATATCCTGTACCTACGATCTCGCAAAGATCGCCAAAGATTCGCGAATAATTGTATATTATAGGTATTATTCCGCGGTGAGAAATTGTGCGTTATAACTTCAGATGACGAAAGTGTTGGAGTGGAAACCTCTTCTCGTGATGAGCGGATGAGAAATTGTCACTCTATCTCTTTATTGTGTTAAAAGAGTACTGAGCCGATTTCCCATTGATTTGTAGACGATCGAGGATCTGCATCGTTCTATCTTCGTTCCTGTGGTTGGCGGTACTCTATATAGTAGTTATATAATAACCAGGAAAAATAGACACCACGAATTAGTAGAAACTCAACCTATCCATAGTTGGGGTCATTACTGTACTCCTGTACAGTTCTTTGCCAAGTATCGGATAATTGGAGAGCAAGGACACCGACGTTCTCTGTTCTCTGTTCTCTGTTCTCTGTTCTCTGTACTATTTGAACGCACCTCAAAGGATTCGAACAAACTTTATGCAGCGTTATACCTATCCAGTTGATGGAAAAGCAGCTCTTGAATCAATTGTAACAATTTCGTTCGTTTGTCTCTCCGATTTCTTGGTTTGTGCAAGCTCAGAGGTTATAGTTTGTCGTGTTTCATTACCGACGGACCTGGTTTCTCATCTTCCATTTCTTTGCATCTATTTTTGCTTACGATTTCTCTATTTTGAACAGTTCCGATCGATTTCGTGTATTATATTTACATTCGTATCAGGCTGAAGCCTCGTTTTGAGATCGGGAAGGTCTGCCTTTGGAGCGGAGACAGAAATGTAGCACGATATGCCGCCTGGTGGCGAACTAATACGCTGTTGCAAATTAGATCGGATCTCATTTTGAAATTCGTTGTTCACAAAATTGTTCCGCTCTAAATTCATTTCATATTACAGAACGAAGGTCGTACGGGATGCGGAAGATCTTCTGTTCCGTAGTAGTTTCATCAACTATAACACGAAACCATGGTTAGCCCATGAACCACTTCCACCGCCATATTGTTTCCAGCCTTGTGTATATATTTCGGATCCGATGAAAAATTTCGATTCCTCAATCCGATTGAAATTTGATTGAAGACAAAACAGGACGAAATGCAGTGGATGAACGAATGACTAAAATCGTTAGGTTCAAAACGCTTTTATATGATTGGAATTGTTAGACGAAGTGATCAAATTTGATGGACAATGAAGAGAAGATACTAGTGAAACTTTTTCGAACGCGGTGTTTACTGTTTGCCGATGTCCGGGAGGTTAGACTCGCCTGAGGTATCCGTAGGTACAAAGTTTCGTTTCGTGCAGTGTGCCTGTGCGCTTGTGCCATAAGAGAGAAAGAAGTTGAATTTTATTGTGTGAAACTTTTTCACTGCAGTGTCAAAGTTTTCGAAACCGGATCTCACTTCAGGTATACTTTGACGTGAACTTGAAATTCGTGGCCATTTCTGCTTGTGATATCTTGAGATGCAGGTTTGACATCTGCGATCCTGACCTCCGCGAACGATTGGCATACAAATATTTCTTACATTCCTCTAAAGCCTATATGTAGCAGGATGCAAATTTAAGATATTTCTGTGAAAATTGAAGAAACAAGATTTCTTATTTCGCAATTATGACGTACTGGCGGTAACGGTCGCATCGTAATTATTATCCTCATTCTCACTTCCTTCGTAGGCTTTGTTTTTCAACGTTCATATTTGCAACGTGCATGGACGCGGCAATTCGAGGGAAACATTATTCCTGCCTTAGAAGTAATGACGGCGTACAAGTTTGTTGGAAAGATTCAACACCGTTCGGTACCTATTTTAAAATGCGGTATGTATATGTACGTACGCTAGCGAATGCCGAAGTTAAGTTAGGCAATGAAAAGTCAAGTAAAGTAAGAGCAAGGAAAAAAAATAGTAAACCAAAGCCGCGCGGTGAAAGTAAGTTACCAAAATGAAATAAAATGAAATCGAGTAAACCAAGAGCGAAGAACGGGAAAAACAAGAAAACAAAGACGCCAAGCAGTAATGTATAAAGTTGAGGCATAGGTTAGACTGTATAGGTTTGCAACTACAGTCTAACGTTTCCGTTTGAAAATGTATCGTGTCATTTAGGTATAATATCCTTTTCTGTAGCAAACTTTACGCGCTTTTCGCCGTTTTCTTCTTTCTTTCTTCCTTTCTTTCATTCTTTCTTTCTTTCTTCCTATTGCCTTCGTTGAACTATACTTTCACTCAATCTCCCATAATTACCTAGCTTCATGGTGACGACTCAATTATAACGGCCGCAGGACTCTCAGGTATAATTATATACAGATGGACAATAAATTTGTATAGTTTTTCCTTCCTTCCTTCTTCCACTCTTTAATCATAAAACACCATGAGCATATACTACTTTACAAATTATCTGTCAGATAGTTATAGTTCGAAAGAATTTCAAGTGAATTCCAAAAACGAAAAAGTCCACGTTTATTGCCACAATGAATCGACTGCCACTGGTAATTAGCGATGAAAAAGAACCGAGAACAACGAATACTGCAGTGCATACTCAATGGAATGTAAAAGATCATGTAGTAATAATTTCCACATACACAGAACCGAGAAAGATATACGGAGATTATCTCTTCTGCTCATTTTACATTATGCAAGAGCACGTTGCTAAGTATGTATATACGTACAATGATTAAAAAAATACGGTTAAATCTGCAGCATTACCAATTCGGTTGACGGATATCCAGTTGACGTCGCCGAACGACGGTCAATCCGACCGCATATTTAGTTGCATCGATAACAGTTGTGTAGTTGAATTCAATCAACGACAAATAGTTGGCACGAATGTATATACATACATCTGATTTATGGAAACGCCGCTCGGTTGATGACAACATTCCATTTTTTGTAAATACTTGACCAGTTTTCCGATCTATAGTTCTTTCAAACGTTTTTTTCATTCATATGCGATAATCCTGACGATTGAACTATGCACTAAATCTTCAGTTGAATCGAAGTAGGACGTACATGTTTGGAACATGCAGCATTACTTATCGTCGAGTTGAAACGGATGAGAGGCGTTACTTCAGATTACAATGGGTGTGATTTTAAGTAACGATTCGTTCATCGCAAGTAATCAGTGATTGAAGTCGGTAGAGCGGTCGAATATATATCAAGTGGTCACGAATTACGTACGTAATGTCGTTTCCGAAGAATGAATGTATGGGTCCGTACGATTACTTTAGCGCATCAAATCAAATATCTCAAATCTTACGGAATTGGCAGGACAATGCTCATTCGGCGATAATATATGGCGATAATATCGCCTTACTCGCAGATATCTTTTAACCGAGCGCAATCAAACTACCGACACTTTTACCGCAAATAATTTTTATTTTACACACTCTTCCCACTACGAGGAAGAAGTTCTGAGGCATCGCGGAGTTCTCTTCAGCCTGTTTTCCGCTTCAACGATTGTCGACGGGGTTTGATCAGTAATTTGGTCATTTTGACCAAATATTCTGTCGATACAATAATGTAAAGTATTGCGGTTGGAACAAACGTTTCTTCGACACAATTGAAGGTATATCATCATTTATGCAACGCATGCATGAGGAGTGCTAGTTCTCGCATACAATAAAATGGCTGCGCATGCGCAAATTGGCTCGATTTCACTTCACGCACTAGTGCCTTCCACTTCTCGCACGCCAGGCCCGAGAACCAGCACTTCTCATGCAAGCGTCGCACAAAGTAGCATGCGACACCGTACGAGAAAGCGACCGTACGCATGTCGTGTGAAGTTGGGTCGCACGTGCCGAACCGGAGGCGAGTGCTGCCGTGTTACTCGTGCGACTAACTCCTGCACAGCATGCGTATTATAGTCGTTTTTCTCGCACTTGTATCCAAAAACTACTATCTCGTTACGTGCTTATTTGACGGGAATATATCAGTCGGACGGAAATCACCGGTTCGAATTTTGATCAGACCACTCGTTTCTTTGCCTCTGTTAGTTGCGCGTTGATCGTGCTCCATCTCGGAGTCGTTTCCATTACATCATCAATCAATCCGAGTTACCTTCGTCGTTTTTGCAGCATGCGTGCAACAATTTCATTTGGTAACCAGCAATTATTCGGTTATTACAACGTTTGTACAGTCGAATCAACATATTATATTTACTTGATTAAACTAAATCGTTGTCGGTCCGAATTGATATTTATATTTCGTTCAATCGTCAAATGGTGATAGTGTCGTTGAGTAATTACATTCTCAGTCGAATCAACCGAAGTGGCGTCGTTTCTCTGCTCGTAACAGCCGGGTTCAGTCGAGTCAGCCAGATCTTGTTCATATCAACCAGATTTCTTTTTTTATCAGCGATACGTAAACGGGGGGGGGGGGGGGGGGGGGGGTGAAATATGTCGGAGGGTTCTCTGTCTGCTGCCAGATAAATTTATTCGTGCACATAAGCGTATACATAATACCGCGTATGTACGTAAATACGTAGAACATAGCGGGTGAGTTGATGTCGTTATTAAATGGGAAACAATATGTAAATAGTACTGTTGCACTTTACTGTTCATGTCAACGTTGCCTTGTGCATATTCCCCGCGGATATTACGTAGGCCATAGATGGGGGGGTTACTTCCGTTGCAAAGCGGTTGAACGCTTACAGTCCGGATGAAGAAGAACGAAAGAGAAGCAACAACACGTGACAACAATGTAGCCTCGAGATAAGAAAAAGGTAAACTCGCAGAGCTCTTCAAGGGTTTGTACTGAATTCATGCCACCCTGCGCTGCAGTAAAATGAGCGGTGGTTTTACTATAAAAGCCACTCTGACCACTCAACAATTTCAATACGTATTCTATTCGCTATTGCATTGAAATATCCGTTCTTCTTTAGGCTTTCTTCTATCTTTCATCCGTCATCTTCCTGCACCGTCTATCAGTTTTCAATATTCTTTGATTTTCGCTGGTTTTTTTGGGGAATTTTGCAATTTTTTTGAAACTCGAATTTCCTACTTCCATTTCTGTTTTAGGATTTTTCGTTGTACCGTGTATGTATACAGTAAGCATGTGTAAACGTGGGCGACGGTGGATGGATATATGTGACGACAGTGTACTCTATCCAGTATGAGTAGTATTGGCGTGTAAACGTCGTTCAGCAAATGTTTACTCGTTTGAATTCAAAGTCCGTGTTAGAGGAAGACAGTATAGCGGAGTCGATATTAGCGGCGTGTCGCACGAGCTTGTACAGAGAGCTTTGTCGTGTCTCTAGAGTCCCGTTTGAGATCAATTTCAATTGCGAACTGGCTGCTTTCAATTTCCATCAACTCACCCTCGAGTTACTCTACTCGAGTAGCACCACCTCGCTCTACCGGCTCAGGACATCGCCTCTTAGAATTTACTCGTTTCTCCTCCTCGATTTCATTATTTTACGTCTTTTGTGTAACTCGAAATTTTCGGAAAACAAAATTTCAACGACAAATTCACTTCGCGAGTATCTCAATTAATCCGTTCATCAATATGTTCGGAAAATTATTCGCAAGATTTAACGAATTATATTCGACGATCGAACGGATGAGTTATCGGTGGTTATTTCATACAAATTGAATAATCGGCTACTGCTGAATTGACGAAGCTTTTCTTGATGTACAATGCGGATATACAGATGTACTACGTTACGTACCAAGAGTAAGTATAGTTAGGTACCAGCAAAGTTTGCGTGACGCTGGTGGATCTAGTTGAGTGTAGAGCGAGTGACTCGATTCAGCACTTAAGCTTAGCCTACAGTAAAGCCACGAAGCTATTGTCTGCTCGAGGATGAGAAGAGTGGAGAACCGAAGAGAAGAGGAGCGGAGAGAATCTAGAATCGAGAATCTAGATCTACGGAAATTTTGCGTGTCACACTCTCCCCGCGCAGTTGCACCACTTGCAAAATTAACCCGCCGCGCCGTGAGGAGAATAGGAATTCGTACTATGGGTACACGTGGAAAATACATTTCCGTCCATGAAATTTCTCAGATTGTATTCGCGGCCGCGGAAAGTAGCTCGTAAGAAAACTCTATGAAGTTCGAAGTCCGTTGAAATGGACATCCCCTTCGGATTTGAACAATTCTTCGAACCCTACGACGCCCGAGAAGATGATGATGATGGTAACTTTTTCACAAGTGCGTGTGATCCGGAAAATCTTTGGGGATTATCAAAAATTTGCAGAGTTCAATGGAAGGCAGTCCGCTTCACGTCGGGGGGAAAATGTGGTATTGAATATCGCTCGATTCCTAGTCGCATCCTCCGCGCATACTGCATCCTGTATCCTGCATCCATCCAATTCTCTTGATTCTATATCCGAACACACGACATTGCGTGCCGGATGAGATTCCTGTTGCCTGCGTACAGCGCGGTCTGTGATTCATCGTTTCACAGTAATTAATGCGGATGCTGTGTGAGATTGGAGATTACAACGAAGAGTAGAGTGGACTGTACAGCATAGAGATAGGTCTCTGCCAAATGTTGGTGGAGTGTTATATATGGGAACCGAATTCGTTTGCGTTTGGGTTTACCGAGTTCCGGATTTGCTTCCGGTTTTCGCCGCCCTATGAAGGTATCGATTTAACGCAGTGAATGTATCGTAATATGCCGGAACTACGATCTGCTAGAAACCCGAGCGGAAGCGACGCGCGATAACGGAACCACAAATCGAACGCCGATTTCCATATTCGGTTTCAAACGATTTCCACGATTTTCATCCTCCTCGCTCCCCCTCCGCTATCTCTCTTTACTCGCTTCGCTCTTGGAATAATTTCAATTGGAATAATTAGGATGAATAGAGGTACATGTACGACAAATTGGTTATACTATACCGCGACCGCGTTTATTTCCGCCTTCGCTGCACGTTCGTGCGGGCAAAAATTACCATTGCAGTGGCAAAATGTATGAAAACATATCAAATACAAAATTACTCACGAATGCTGAGAGCCAAGCACTGAAAAAGTACCCACGATATATACCGAAACCATTTCTAAGATATAAATATTTCATTTTGAATGCGGAAGTGCGCTACGGAACGCTTTTTCACATCGACGGTGCCGCGCGCCGTAGGCTTCGATGTCAGTCGAAATAAGTGAAATGATCCCGGGTTAGGCTGGTTTTTTCGGCCATTGGCGTCATCACGAGTACAGCACCGTCTCAACGAGCAGCAAGATGCCACGATACAACACATACATACACGGTTCAATAAATACTGTGCAATTATTTTGTTAATCTGATCCGAACAGCCGTGAGGCGGATCGATTGGGAAATACGATTCGTTTCGATTTCATTACTGCACACATGGCGGTGCATTCGTTGATTCAATTTATTCAACGTCAATAATTTTCGACCATTGGAATATTATAAGCGCGCGTATCCGCGGTATGCACTGTATCATTCTTTGTAGCGTATCCGCCGCCAAATGTGAATCATCGCGTGTTGAAAAAACAAAAAATAAAGTGAAGAAAAATGGTAGAAATGAAATTGATGTCAATAAATGACTTATTGATCCGTTCTTTCGTTGCAGCTGCGGCAGATGCTACCGTAAAAAATAACGCCCCCGGTTATATTGGAAGCAATATATTGTTTCTCTCCAGACAATTTGTTGTTACAGCTGACATAAATTCTCGACTCATCGTTGGTAGATATTATAGTATACATTGCGTATGATATCTCATGCGATTTTCATCAGGCTTTTTATGCAAATCATTTGTCATGACGTTGCGATTCGCTCTATTTTTTCAATATTTTTCAATGATTTCCATATTTTCGTGCGTGTGTGTGTGTGTTTTTTTTTTCTCGTTACTTCGTTTCTCATCTCTCCTCGTTATCGGTCGCCGCGTGTAATTGTTTTTCGATCGTCGTTCACGATAAAAGAGCGAGAAATCAATGAATCAATGATTCAAGTCCTACGTCGGCACGGGAATAACCGATTTATAGAAAATTTCAAATCATGTTCTTGGAATTGCGACGAAGCATCGTGGCCGGCAACAGGAGAATTACCGGAGATTCTCAGGGAATTCCGTTCCACAGGTAATTCCCGTGGAATTTTGCAAAATTTCAAATTTTGTATTCACGTTTGAAAATTGAAAAGAAAATATTTCGAACGCATCGATGTGACACTGAGAATGAATGCGAACACGCTTTGGTGCCAATTCAATCTATATCAAGCTGTAATAGCTCACGATGAAAATGGTATACATGCACGCATGACTACTGCATGATCGAACAATCGGCCGGTGAAAATATAGAAATATTTGTAATGGATGTATGTTGACCGGCATTTATGCATACATTAGGCTTTCTTCTTCAGAAAAAAAAGGGCAAATTTTCCGCCCTGGAAAATGTGGAATTTACAGGGAATTTTGAAATGATCAGCCGCTGGACACCACGAGAATATGCTAGGGCCCAGGCGAATGATTTTGAAAAGATTAGGTTTGTTTTTTCGCGATGGATTCCATCCAGCTGCGGATTTTTTCCGGTAACCCGAATGAAGAAAAGTGTAGACCGTTGACAGAAAAATATGTTATCACCAAAAATAATCGGGATTATTCTCTGGGTTCGAAATGTGGGAATCTTGGTTTATGACAAGTATGAGAAAGTTCTCTTCGGAGCTCTCGATGAATTCGTTGTCTGCGGTAGAGATATAATTATATAATACGCGTAAATCCGAACTTGCTGAGTGAATTAAGTTCTGTTTGGTTGGGTCCCTAGGTGTCTGACCTGCCAACTACAGAGGAAATGCTGTGGAAATTCGAGAAAGTGGTGGCGCAGGAGGTTACGGGGGAGTGGTCGAGGGTAATTGGCTTTGTTTTCGTTCAACTGAACAGAGGAGAGCATAGGGTGGTATTTTAGTTTGTAGACCGTTGGAAGAGCCAAGTTTGGGTATAGGCTGGTAGACTGGCAGGCAGGCAGGCAGACAGGCAGGCGAGCAGCAAAGCAAGTGGAGTATTCCTTTCTAAGTTGATTAAATCACAAACCGCTCGAATGTCAATTAGCGCGAGTGTCAGGTGTTAATTAATTCTGGTTACCCGTCGTATAGTCTACCGCACTGGTTCGTAACTGTCGACAGTTCTATACGCGCTTTGTATGCCTAGGCAGCTTTATTCTCCACTGTATCTCCCATCTTCTTACGCCCATAATCTCAAGACCGACGGGGATCGAGAGGAGCAGGAAGGAGAGCCGAAAGGGTTCAGGCAAATGTACCAGCTATACCTATACTTCATCTTTTTAATACGCTTTTTGATTTTTTTTCAACTATTTTCTTGCCCAAGACAAAACAATGCCAAACTCACCATAAACCATCGTTCGAAAATCCTATTCGTATGTTGTCCCGGCACAGGCATGAAAAAGTCACTTTTTGACGCCTATTTTCGATCCGTAAAGTGGCACTTTGTATGGCTGACTTCAGAACTGCCGTATAAAGTCTTTATGAGCAGTTTCGGTCCGCGGTTCAATGTGCGCATCGAAACTGCTTTATAAAGACTAGGTATACGGCAGTTCTGACTTCTGTTGTGCCGGTCGACGCTCGGATCTCGACTGGTGTCGAAAGTGACTTTTCATGCTTCACCGGAAAAAATACTATATGAGGCGTGCTCGTAAACTGTTTTTGGCTCGGATGATAATTTCAGTACTCGACGCCTTCAGCTCGTAGTTAAAATTATCATTCTCGCCGAAAGACACCTCGCTTATACGCATGCCGCGTAAACTATTACTTTATGCTTCAATGACTTCGATTACATCATGCGCTGATGATTGTTACTCCGATTTTTTCATATTTTGTTCATAAATTCTGACTCATGTCAGGACAAGGATTGATCGAACGGATATACATTCCGGTTCGCAACCGTGTATCAATTATTACCTCGTGCTGATATGGCGGATCGAACATAACCTAATCCAACCTAACCTAACTTAACCGGCTGAAGATTATATTGTGATTAATTGTTGCCCGTATAGATCTATTGATACTGCAGCATCGGCATAAGGTGGGCGGGTGGAGAGGTATTCATGTTTATTGAGGATTATTAATTGAGCCCAAGCTACTCCGCACGAGTTCATGTGTCGTAAGATTTTATATACGTTGCCATACTCACAGGCACTCCAGGAAACTATTGAAGAGGGGTAGCGCTGCTTTATTCACACTTGCGTTTCAGTTCTCGGCAGTTTTCCGGTGCGGATCTATGTATCTCCCTACATATCTACTACCTACGTGACCTAGTTTCATCTTTGACGAGCTTCGAGCTTCGAGCTTCGAGCTTCGAGCTTCGAGCTCCGATACGATTATTTTTTATTCATAGATCTTGGAATTGGTTTCCGTTCGCTCGACAAAAGAGGATGAAGGTACAGCCTCGACATAATGCAGAATACCTATACCCTTGGTATTTGTATATTGTACATACATACACACATATCTTCGCATGTACATACCTGCTCAATATATTCCTCCGATCGAGACGCTCATCTCTTTCACAAATTTCTACACACGTAAAATATTTGGTAGGGCAGCACAAAACGGTGTTTTTTTCTACATCTGAATCCTCAAAGCGGCGAAGGGCGGGGGGGGGGGGGGGGGAGGAAAAGTAGCCACGAGGTCGGAGTTCATATAAACGTTAGCGCAATAAAATAACGAAAAATAATATCAGTCGAAATTTTCGGACGCAGCAAATTTTTCGTTTTTGTTTGACGGATCGGCCAAAAAGTGAAGATTTTTTTTCTTACGATCTAAAAATTTCTCCCGATAGCATTCTTCTTTCGTCATTTCATCACGCCAACGTTATAGGATTGAGCCTCATTTCTCATAGAACGGATTCTAAATCAACCTGATCTGTATTTAAAACCTGAAGATCGAGGTGACGAAGGTATACTATATTATGTGCTAATTTGGTATGTATGTACCTGTGTACATATATGACTTTGTTAATTTGAAATCAGGACAAAGTTCGCTCATGGGATTATTATAAAAGTTATACTTCTATTGCTGTAGACCTGTCGTCTCATTATCAGGCAAGAGTTTCAATATAATGGCGTCAAGCTAGCTGTGAAGCAGTCTATCGATTGCCGATGAGAGGAAAATAATGTTAAGGAATATCATCGGCTAAAAAAAGAATGAAGAAAAAGAAGAAAAGAGAAGGATAAGAGATATTCAACAAGAAATGAAAAGGAAAGAAATAAATGGTTCTTCGAGATTGGGGCTCTGGGTTGAAATTTAACCGCAGGGGTTGGTTTTTTATTTCAATTTTCTCTCTTTATATTCTCCGACTTCAGTCACAATTCTGATCATTGTTGAATCCGATTCACCCGACGCCTCTGCAAAAGTTACTAGTGTCTCTTCTTTATGTTGAAATCGTCTATTTTTTGTTTGTTTGTTTGTTTGTCTGTTTATTGTCTTTCCTTTTTTGTTTCTCTTATTTGAAGATTGTATCTTTGTATGATTTTGTTGCCGATTACTGATTGTCGAAACTGTCGTTCCGTTCGTCTATTTTTTCCAGTTCGCGTATTCAACTCCGGCTGGTTTATCCTGATGTTGAACAAAAATTTGTTAACCTGTTTTGCAGGTTTATGGACCAGTGACTAATTCAAAAATGAAATTTCCATAATTAATCATGCAACAGCGTCGATATTTGTTTTCATACAGTTAACAATTCTGTCCCATCATGCGGTCACAAACCCAAACGATAGGTACAGAACAAGCAGAAAGTTTTCTGTGTTTGTACTCTTTCGGGGGACGTACTCTCTATTTCGGTCAATCGTAAAGTAATTAATTTTATTACAAGAACACTTCTTTCCTTCTCTTTTTCTCTTTTACGCAATTTGGATTTTCAAATCCATGCGCCTGCCTGTGTGCGAACTTCTTTTTAACGGGCCAAATTCTCTTATGCGAGATACGAATTCTACAATCGATGTAGCAGCCGCGAAACTTCGCTAGTATTTTGCGTTATATCCGACCCGATTTTGGCTCTTTAGATCAATCCCTGGTCGTCGATAATTTTAGATAGTTAATTTCCATTTCCAATCTTCTTTCATGAGCCTCATGTATCAATTGAGGCGATTCAGCGACACATATATGGATTTTCTTCATAACCGACAATTAGTAAAGTTAATATAGATCGGACCCCCTCGGTCTCCTCGGACGACAGGGACAATGAAACACAATTAGGATCAATTTTAGATGAATTAGGCTCAGACCACAAGGCTCGAATTACCGTCGTAATTGGGCGAGGAGGGGGGGGGGGGGGGGGGGGGGAGATTTGGAGAAGCTACTCTGTACACGTCCTGCACAACGCCACTAGGTATAGCGTCTTGTCCGTGTTTGACAGAGGCACCTTAATTAACCACAAGATGCTACCACGATTAATCTAGATTCCAGAATTCTCTATAGAGTATCGTGTTCGGCTTCAACTTGTAGGTAGTACCTAATTCCTTACTCTCTTCTATCCATGTATCTATCCGTCTAACAATGAGCTTCTATGCTGGAATGAGAAATAACACTGCGTCATGCAAAAGTCCTCATGATAATTTCCTCCTCTCGAGGATCCTCGAGATCATTTCACTTTTAATTGTCATTTTTGTCCTCTGTTAGAGGTTCAAATTTTAGCAATGTTAAATCGTTTTATGGGGTCGAAATTCCAAAAGACCGAAAAGCAGGTGGGCCGTGATTCGGAATTTCATAGATACGAATTGTAAAGTAGCGAAAGATCAGGAAAGCGAAACTTTCATTTTTGATGTGTTACTAAATTGAAAGACTGCTTCATCGAGAGGCTTTTCACCCGAATGCGCTTTCATCCGAAAATGTATTTTCACATAGTTTACATTCCGGACGAATGAAGCGTGGATTGATGAAATTTCGAAAATTAATATCTCTAAAATTGTGAACTCAGAGCTGCTAACGTTTCTATCGGCCAATTAACCGAAGCAACAAGATCGCAAATAAAGCTTAAGTGAAACCGTGAAACTTCGATTAGCAAGATGTCGATGGACCAGAATTCCGAAAGGCCAAAATCCCGACAAAATGAGAATCAATCGATTGTTGTTGTCAGTACGAAACAGTAAATGTTTTTCTAATGTCTCCTGAGCCTTCGCTTCTTTGGCCTTTCTATTCCAATGGGTTTTGGAATTCTGACCTCTCGAGTTTTTGGTTCTTCGATTCGATGGTTTCGGATTCGTTGACTCTCGTAATAAGCACGATTCCGAATTGTGAACACAGGACTTCTCAAGCGTTCGATATTCCGATCAATCGGATATTTCATCGCTCGTTGTCTCGTTGCTCATTCTGAGGAATAATTTTCGGTGTACATTCATTTCTACATTTTCATGCGTTGAAGCTCTCGCTTCTACGTGATAGCCTTTCGTTGGTGTGGCTTTGCTACATGTTGCATTTTCGGTAATTTGACTTTCGGAATCCCGGTTCGTCTATTCTTCGGTCTTTCGGATTGCTCACCTCCTGCGCCGTCTCTTTTCCGTATTCGTAATTCTACTCATATATATTCATACCCATAGGCTCCTGTTGTTAGATCGTTAACTCCTCTCTAATTCTGCAGGTTTTAAGCAATTATATTCATTTTACAATTAGTAGCGGTCACTTGAGAGAACATCTCATCGATCATCGATCGGACGTGAAGCGATCTACAATTTAATATACCCATACAGCTTGCGTTTTTGTATTTTCCGATAGAACAGCGACCCTTTAACCGTCAACGGAAGCACCCTTGACGTTGCGAGAACAGTTAGGATTACACAACGATCGCCGAGAGAATTCAACAGCAATTTACATATAGAGTGAAATTACGACTGTATGGTATACCTATTGTATACAGATCAACCAAAAACCTTAATACTACCACATCCGGTCAATCCAACTCTCTCACAGGGATCTTGTTGAACAAATTTCGGTCAAACTTATGATCACTTCTTTGCACTGGACTTTTTTTTCCATTCATCGCGGCGTGTACGTATGCATCTCGTTATATCATGACACTGACCTATGCAATTTCTTTTTTCATGATAATATTTCACTCTCGCGTATACCTATTTGTCATCGTTCGCGCGGGTTTTTCACATTTTGTACTCATCGAATTATATATATGCCGTGTGCACCTACGATCCTCCTCGCAACGACACGACGACGCCGCACGCGGATGCTTCGCAGTCTCTACGGCATAGTTGACGAAAAATTCAAGCTTTCGAATCGCATATTTCTTTTGTGTTTCCCTTTCAATCTGACACTTCTCTCTCTCTCTCTTACTTGTTGACCGCGAGTCATCGTTTAACCGGACTGCGTGCGGACGCTTCTTGGCGTAACAAAATCGACGAGACTGGAGTTTATATAGACCTGACCGTTTACTCAACAAAATTCAATTACGAAAAACAATACCGCCGATTGAAAATATATAATTCGATCGAGAAAACCATTCGTTCCTTTCTGCTATTTTCACGGATTCGGTGAATCCCCGACGCCGGACGTCAAAATTTCACTCGACGTTGCATATTTTTTTTAACGATTTTTTGCTCTCGTTTCTCTTATCTTCGCGTCTACGCGATGAATTCGAAGTATTGTCTTGACAAAATCGTGGCTCGCCGGTTTAATGTTCGGGCGACGGTGTACTCCGGATTCGTTGCCGTGTGTACAAATTCGAGTGAAATAAAAGTGAGTGAGTCACCGCGGGAGCAACCGTCCGATCCGACACGAACAAACTTACGCCCACGCTTGTAATTGAACTGAGGGTTTAATTAGTGCGACACATGTCAATATTTACGGAACCGCCGCTGAATGTGGGAATAAGGGAGGGGGGGGGGGGGGGTCGTCTCTCTTTGCGAAAGTATATCGCGTGACTAGAAGTCGCAGTCATCGAATACGACAGAGAGAAGAAGAAAAAGAAGAAGAAGTTATGATATAATATCATGAAAAGTAGGGAATGAATTTTCCAAAATTCCTCAATTATCTGAAAATTTTGCATAGATCCATTTCATTGAGCTGCTCTCCTGTTCGCCAGACTCAAGTTTCATGGTTTTTTTTCGCTTCGTTTTGTTTTTCAACAATTTTAACATCCGACCTAAAAATCGAACGTTGCGAATTCGTCTCGACTTAGGTACTTCGAAGCCGGACCAAAAATGTCACATAATTTACATCAATGCCGGCCGGGTTTTAGGTACATATACCAAACAGCAAATTTGACTGACTCGAAAAATGATCTTAGACGGATTTCGGCTACTCGAGCGTCCGTATTAAAGCGCCGACGATACGAGTTCCACGTGTCAGAAACGAAGACCGGTCACTCTGTGGAACAGATTAGGCCTGTGTACAGCTAGCGAAGTGGGTTAGTGGTATGGCGGCGGCTGTTCGGACGAACGTCTAATAACTCATGGTGGGTCCCTATTACGTCCGGCAAAAGATGCTGCTTCTGCAGCTACCATTGGCTGCAGTAACGATGCGGAGATGATTATAGGCAAGTTCTTACTTCCACCTTTTCCCTTTTCTCTTTCTATATTTCTGTACGGCTACATAAATATAGGTATACGTGGTCAGAAATTTGATATCGTTGACCGAGGCTTTTTCTTCCTGCACGTTTACTTTCATGTCCGCTAATAATCTCCCGATACGAGCGCGGCGTCGATGGACCTCGGTCTCTACAACGATCTTTCTTCTTCTTTGTTTAACTTTCGTAGCTATGTATACACCCACGTAGCTACACCTAAACCCCGTGGAAGAGCCAGCGCGTTCTCACTTCGCACCCTCTACTTTTCTCCCTCTCGCTCTCACTTTCTCTCTCTCGCGGTTTATCTCATTGCTTTTCTCTTTTTTACTCGGCTTCATTACCATTACCCTTATCTTCATTTTGGTCGGTTTCTTTTCCCTTTTCATACTCATTCCGACCGTTTTACCTGTTTTATTATTATTGCACTCTTTTGTCTCCCGTTATTCGGCGGGCCAATCTCTCCAGCTTTACTTTTCCTTTCTCCTCATATCTCCTACCTTTCTCGCAAATCTTGACATGGATCTCTTATAACGGATTCATCTATGCAGCCGGAATCTATCGATATCCACGTACATACCTACCCGAACTCCAGGCACTGTAGTTAGCCGGATACCAGGACGTTTTCTCTCCCTCGAACGTGCAATCGTCCGAGGGGTGTCCTAGTGCCATGCTGGAGAAAATTTCGGTGTCTTGATATAATTGTACGCCCACGTTACTGCATACGGTTTCCTCTCATCAGAGAATGCAAATTTATCAATCTGAATCACTACGAAAAACGGAGATAAGGAAAAGAGGAAATTATACCGTCTGCGATTCAGTCCAAAGTGCCCCATAAATCAGGTATAAAAATATCAAACCGTATAACGTATAACGTATAACGTATAACGTATAACGTACAACCGCTGAAAAATATAGCCTGTCATACCGAGTTACGTACCACCCGGTGTTCTTCTTGTCTCAATAATATCTGGATTTGTGCCAGTAGGTGAGGTACGAAATAACCGAGATAGCTGGCGTACTATTGTATATCTATACCGAAGCTTTGGAAGATTCTCGTTTTTGCGGGGTTCAGGAGAAAGAACGCGACGGGTGAAAAATTCTTCACGGATGAACAGATAAGGCAATTACAAGACTCTGGCTAACAGATCTCGCGCCATATTATGACGTAGGACAAAAATTGTGCCGTAATGCGAATTCACTGTTGTTTCATCGTTAATTTTGTCAATATCAATGTATCATAAACAAGCGCTCTAGCTTTGTGCTTTTCGACCGCGTTAAACGAAGGAAAACAAAAAGGGAAAACATGTTCGCCTAATTTTATGAAAAACGAAAGATCATCGCGCAGCGCGCGAGTCTCTGGAGTTATGAAATTATTTTGGCACGAAATTGGTGATAAAATTCGTGATCCCTCGCACGGATTTGTCTCTGGTCCAAGATTTTTTTCATCTCTTTTTGCGTTTCTTCTCTCTTCGACGAGGCTCTCGGTGACATCTCCTCGTCAGTCCTAACCGACTCCTCTTCCTCCTCCTCCTCCTCCTTACTTTTCACGGCTCCTCTCCGCGGAAGCTCGCAGTCGAGCGTGATGCCATTAGACCACAAACGACGTGTAGTTATTTTCATTACTCCAACCCAACACGCCACGCGAGGTTGTTCTTAATTTACAACACGAACGGGGGGGGGGGGGGGGGGGGGGAAGAAAATAAAGACGAGTTTTACTCGCTGTGCTTGATTCCCTGCTCCTGACTAAGCGAGCGACGCGACGCCGTGCTGTCGTCACTATACGACGCGACCGACGTATAGGTACACGTACGTGATGCAAAACTGCGAGTACGTCGCGGCGCGGTGCCTCTCTCTGTCTACGAAGTGAAGTTTTCCGCCTCCTTCAGTCTCCACGTTTATTATCGTTATCGCTACGTATACAGTATGTACAGAAATACGCGCCTGGGCGCTATGCAACTGCAAATTATAGGCTGCATACCTTTACGTAACACGTGTACACCGCTGCAGATTAATGGTTCTGCTCGGAAGTTAGCTACACTCGTGGCAAGTCGTTTCAGGGGTTCAGCGGGGACTAATCACCGCGACGTATTTTCGTATTTCATGCAATGCATCGCGCTGATTGGTCTCTGCTTTGCCTGTGGAGCGTTTTACCACAAGCGTGGCTATAATACTTGGGGACTCTTGTTCGGCGGAGGCACAGACAACTAACACTAGTTTTCAACGAGTAATATTGTTGCGAAATGTGGTTGCAATAAATAATGAAGTGGGCTCCCGAGATGAATAAAGCGAAAACGTTGACAAAATAAAATATGCCAGGAGAAATGAGCGTGTTAAAAATACCCGCGTTCGGTTTCAGGTATCGAACAAAACTGTTTCCACAATAATGATGGTCGACGCAGCAACCGATGGTTCAATTCTAAACCGTATATGTGTCTTTCATCTTTGACGACCGCTATATCCGTCTGTCTGCGATCAATGCCGGGGTAATTTCGCCGTTTGTAACAACTTGCAACCAAAACTTTTCTCGTGGGCGGGTAAATCATGCAACAGGAAAAGACGATGGATAGAAAAACACCGCGGTACATCGAGAGGGCGCATTTATGCACAGCTCGAGCTGTATATACAGGCCCGGGGCATGAGTTTTGCATCGTTTGACACATGTAACGCAACGCACGAATCTCCTTCCCGAGTTGCAGATAAAATTTTTATGATGGAATGGAAAAGTGAGGAAGGGAGGAAGTTTCAGGAGAAACAAAAACCCGCAGGAAAAGGTGAGGGGTACCCACACTGTGAGTGCTATTCAATACGTATTAACGCGAGGCGCTGCGCCCGCCGTCTCACGGAGTTACGAATCGTTAGGATTTCCTTTTCACGGCAAAAGAAATCATAACCGTGAACACGTATAATGGTATGTATACATGTAACATATAATGTGCGAGGATTATGCAGGGGCGTGCGCGGGAGGATCTTGTCGGCTTAAAAAAAAAAAAAAAAGCGAGAGAAATGAGAGAAATGAGAGAAAACAAAAATTGCAGCTGCTCGGTGAGTTGGTGAAAATCACGGGGGACGAGCTTTTAACCCGAGAATCTCTGTAATTCGTTTACCCTAATATGCGCAGACATTATATCAGGCTTACACCATCAGATGCGAAACAACTGCAGGAAAAGCTGTATGATGTGAATTTTCTACCTCTTTGCACGAACAATCGCGTAATCGTAAGAATTGAAATAAAATGAATGATTTCTTGGCAAAAATCGGCGGGAAAAAATTCATTGAATTTGGTTACATGACTCGGTACTGATCGATAATCAGTTTCACTGCAGCGTTACGGACGTCCGTTTACGTGTCATGCAGATACCAGAAAAATTGCGTATTTTACCAGTTCATGTTGCGCTTCTCTCTTTTTGCTAATCGCTGTTGGAATTTCGTATACGCGGTTAGAATTTCATATGCACTCATGTGGGATGTGCAGCATATATGGAATTTCTATTGGAATAAGTGTATTCTTTAAATTGAAACTCGATACTAACGAGACGTGAAACGGTTTAGAGAAACCCGCCCCGTAACTTAGATGCAGGCTTTCACACTAAAGGCGAAAAATTTATTATACCTAAAGCGTTATAGCTTGCCGTCAAGCGATATCCATTCTCCGCACGGAAACGGGCGGAAGCTGGGATTGCGGGGCCGGGGGGTCGAATACATACATTTACGAGGGAAAAACTTAACATAATTATTCTAGTATCAGAATATGTTAAATTTATCTAGGCAGATTATCAATGATAATCTATATAATGTGCAAAACAGAAACCAGCTCACGTTCCCCTCCACCTGCTATATATATATATATATACACCTACCGAGCAACCTGTAGGTCACAAGGAGGAAGGTATAACGTAAGTAGCAGGCTTGGATAAGGTTAACGGGGTTGACGTTAACCGTTCACCGCGTAACGTAAGGTCGCCGCTGCAATCTCCATGCCCGAACGTGCTGCCATCCAGGGCCGCGTCGTCGTTAATGTGTACAACACGTGTCAGTTCAATATCTTCTACGTCTTGCGTTAACTACGTATAACTATACGCGAGGAGCGATGTTATACGCTCTGCAGCTCTGCTGCTCCGCTGTGCTCCGACGCTCGCGTTATCCTGGCATTTGCATCAACGCCGGTTAACGAGCGCTAAACCCAATCACTCACTGCAGTACCTAATCGTCATTAAGATCGTAACGTAACGTGATGTAATTCAACGTAACGTTCTGACCCACACCCAGCTATGACGCGGACGCGTTGAAACGATGGCGTGTCCAACGCACGGTGCCGGTCGTACGATGTTAATGTCGTTGCGGGTAGCATGTGCGCCAAATTATTGCTCCTCCTATTTTCCTCACGGTGCACGTGGACAAGTTATATAAGGTTTGGAGCCTGAGTCCTGAGCCCTGAGCCCATCAGCCCTGAGCTCCGAGGCCTGCGGAGGCATGATCTCCCATCGGTTTCGCTTAAGCTTACAGTGGGGTTCGGCTGTTGGGTAACAGTTGAGTTTGGACAACCGCGAAATGTTTCAGTCCCTGCAGAAATTGCAAATTGATCTCCAGAGGAGGATCGATTCCGGTATTGAAATTACTGTTATTTGTGTGCCTATGTACCCGTACACGCGGATTCGCCCGATACCTATATACCTATATACTTGTTCGTCGTGCGAACGAACGTGCGGGAAAAGATTGAAACATTCGTTCAAATTTCCGTAGATTCGTTCGAGAATCGGAGCTTGGATTTT
The DNA here is from genome assembly GCA_963170745.1 of Phymatocera aterrima. Taxonomy (NCBI): domain Eukaryota; kingdom Metazoa; phylum Arthropoda; class Insecta; order Hymenoptera; family Tenthredinidae; genus Phymatocera; species Phymatocera aterrima. Next base: position 19,982,574 of record OY720660.1, read on the forward strand.
TCACAAAAATTTTCTGGCACTCGAAAGAGGCCGGCGCGGCGGTAGGAGGACAAAAAAAGAAAAGAAAAAAAACAGAAAGAAAGTATAATAGCTAGAGATTATGGAAAGTCTGACAAGTTATATAGCTTACCTGTATAGGTATATATATGTACAAAACAGGTATGCGAACGTGACGTTACGCTGATCAAATATAGTAGGAATTTCGCGATTCGAATTGACAGACACACCGCGCATGAAACGATCGAACTTATAACTGCACAGTAGTACGTACGACCGTTCGTCTGTCCGTGAACGGCAGAAATTCGTCCGCACGTGATCGGATAGATGAATTTTTATCGATTCAGCCGATAGCATCTACTCGTATACTTTACCTATCCACTGCAGAAAATGATGTCAAGAATGTGCGCGCCGGCATTCCTCGGGGGGCCAATAGAAGAAAAATTTTCTCCGCGGTGAAACGCCCGCGTCGGGAAGACGCGGCGCGAGGCAAAAGTTTCACGAAATGAGAATCATTTCTCTTCCTTTTTTCTCGTGTTTTGAAAAGAAGGAAAAACAAAAAAAACACACACACACACACACCTCTCAATATACTCTTCTCATAGATTCTCTAATGCGTATCTGTAATATATATGGCGAACGAAGAGAGTGAAGAAATGCTCGGGAAATTATCGCCTTCCAAAACGGCCCCGGCCGCGGGCGCGGTAGCTAATACCTATACCATCTTTTCACGTTTCACGGATATCGAAGTACAGCGCACGAAACGCCACGTTCTGAAAGTAACGCTCCTCGATGTGTAGCTGTAGCTGGCCCTCAGGAGGTAGAAATTGAGGGTAGTTGGCGTAACGTTGATGGCTCCGTGATCTTATCGGGCATCGCTACTCGGCTGGCTCCAGTTCTAGCTCCACGTTCTCACATTTTCCACCCTTACTTCCTATCTCTTTTTACCGTTTTTTTCCACGATCCTTCTCCATGTTCTATATCTCCGTCTCGTTCTCGTTCTCGTTCTCGTTCTCGTTCTCGTTCTCTTTCTCCGCATTACCGAATCTCCTACAACCGCGGAGAACCACCGCCATTAACTATACCAGCTAGCTACCGTTCCTATACCTTCTAGTATATAAGCGCATTAAAAGTTCGTTAGCGTTAGGTTCGCTGTCACGTTTCCTTCTGGCAACCATCTTTTTCTTCCCCTCTCTTTATCGTTCAGCCTCCTCTCGGATAACCTTTTTCGCAAATGAAAATACCCGAAGAATCTCCGTTTACCAACAAACATGAAAACAACAGAAGAAGGGAAGAAAATTTTCTTTTGCGTGCAGAGATAAGTCACATCGCTCTATTCGTCCTACGTGAGTTCTTCTCATCATCCTTCTTCTCGTCCTTTTCAGCATGGGATGAGGACACGGTGATGGGAATACTGTAACTTTATTCTAACGATCGTGAACTAATGTTATCGGTAATGAAATCAATGCCGTTCTTTTTGCGGTAAAATGCAACGACACCCACAGCGAGATTATTTCCGATTCTATGTATAAGGGTTTGCTACTACGTTGTTTCCTCGACCTTTAGCCAGTTCAGTAGGTAGAAAGAGCCAGGTGAAACGACCGCAGAGTTCAAAGTTCAACGTTCACGTAGACTGGAGAAAACAACAAAGTCTTACTAATGAGAGAGGGAGAGAGAGAGAGTGAGAGAAATAGAGAGAAGATGGTCTCTCCGTTCTAGCCCAGGGGATGTAACGAGGTTTTACTACCGAAAACTCTCGCTTCCTTCCTCTACAGTCGACTGCTGCAACCATGTGGTTCTGTGGTGCTTTTGGATTTCCGGTTCGCTACGTTTTGTATAGAATTCTACAGGTATATAGCCAGCGTTCATTCAGGTAGAGGAATTGCCTAGTTTAGTAGTTTTTTTTCTCTCTCGCTTTTTCACTCACGGTCCAAGAACCACCTTGTCGTAACTTTAACGACCTTAATTATCGAGCGGATTGCCTCCTAAATTTCATTTGCCAATTTCTTAGCGGTAAGAATTTTCTCTCCGTCTTTTCTCGCCCTATACTAGATTAGATAATTTTCATAATCATCGTCCGATCCGTTTCCGGCTTTCCTCAAGTCATTGGTATATTTATCGGGAGTCCGCGAACAGAGCGTCGAAAAATTTCAGCGATAAATTGCACTCCGCGCGACGTTCACGGGTGACGAAATAGCTGCAGATATTATTTCTCATAATTTTGTTAGCGTTACGTGTCAGCGTTAGCAAAACTCATGTTCATCCTTACGCTACGTATATATCGTACCGTGATTATTACGTTATAACGATACAGTGAGCGAGTGACGAGTTACCGATGGTAGATCGGATATCACAGGTTGTCTGATATACATACTAGCGCAGATTATAAGCGGACTATAAGCTTTCCGCAAATGTCCGCTGCGTACAGATATCCATCTAACTATGTCTATCTATCTATCTATCTATCTATCTAACCTGGATCGAGTCAAGTTTCAGTGGAGTTTCGGAAGCGGCTTTGTCATAGCTGACTCGTCATGTTATTTCACGTTGACGCACGATGCCACGATAGATACGCCTCGTGAACACCGAGAAAGGAATTTTGAAACGTCGCGTCATTTCACTGCGGTAGATCGTTAATAATCCATTTAGAACGAGAAAAAAAAAGGCGGAGAATTTCTTTCGCGATTCTCACGATTAATTATCTCACGGAGACGCGCGGAAGGAAAACGACCGTCTTCACGTCGACATCTATCCCCCTCCGCCGTCGTTATAATTTGTGTAGAAAGCCAATTTATTTACCTATACATGTACATGTACATACTTTAATACTGGTGAGGGAATGGAAAAGAAAGACGAAGAGAACGAAAAAGCAGGAGTAGACGTCCTTTGCGCAATTTCGCTTGCTACTTACATTCCTCGACGTTCTCACAGGTACAGAGTCCGACCGCTTTTAGCACAAGTATCGCAATAACAAAACGAAACAGAATGAAAGAAAAGAAAAACTAGTGCATCCAAGTCTCATCCTCTTCACTTTGTATCTATCTGTCTTTCCTCAGAAGCTTTTTCCTCTCCACCGGCGACCTACAAGTATTGTCTCAGCGAATTATCAACGGCTCTACAGCAGCCGATATCGATCCAATGGTCCGTGATGAAACGGCACACTTAATTGTTTAAAATATTCCTCCCTTTCGCTGCCTTTTCAGTTTCGCTTCGGGGTTTTGTCCGCGGCGGGGGTATAACGTTTCCAAACCGCTGGATCAACAATGAATGTGGGGGAGTGGCCAGAAGCCACTGAAACCCGGAGCTACCTGGGAATATTTTAGTTAGGAAATCACGTCGCAGGCAGCTAGTGGGAACAAACTGGGTTCAAAAAAGAGAAAAAAGGGGGGTTGAAATCGTAATGAAAATAAAAACCTTCGCTCACCGTCGCGGTCGGTCATCGACGCGCATCGTCACACGCCTGAGTTGATATTTTAAACGGTAACGAATCCCCTTCAGAGTTTTCTTCTCTTTTCCTTTGTAACTTTCGGTAAAATTTTCACCGTTATCCTCCACAGTGTTTGGATTCATTTTTTTCCACCCTTCATTTTGGACATTCGTTGCACCCCTTTTGTCTTCGCTTAAAACCCGCGGATTCCGTTGTTATTCAATCCCCTCATCGATACGTAATGTATCTACATTCGATGGTTCGGAACCTCGGATTTCTGTGTTCAAATCTCCCTTTTTAATTTGTTCATTTGTGGAATTGGATCCTGCATCACTTTTCATCAGGCTGGTTTTTACTCTTCGAATTACATGGCTGCGTTCCGAATCTAGATGTCAGCGCTGCGAAGTTTCGGCGGGAGAGAGACAGCAGCGCTCATTGAAAACCCGATAGAGCGAGAAAGTCATAAGAGCGCTGAGTTTACTGCACCAGCTGATCTCGGGACGTAGCCAGTGTTTTATAGGTAATTATTGTTAATATACCTAACTGCGGTATATCGAATCTGTTTCGGACGAGGGCTTGATTACTCCGGAAGTCCGGTGTACGCCGATGTACGAATTACTATGAAATCTTTCAACTCCCCGTGAAGTTCACGGAATCCCCAAAGGTCCCACGGAGTCCTACAAAACCCCCGCGAAGTCTTGCGAAGTCTCGAGAAAGTCTCGTGAGATCCCGCGGGATCTTTCGAAGGTTTTTTCAAATCTATAATTTCCGAAGTCCCATGATGTCCCACGAAGTCTTTTGAACTCCCGTGAAATCTTTCGAAATTCCGAGGTTCTATGAAATCCAGTGAAGTTTTTCTGCAGTCCCGTGAAGTTCCGGGCGATCGCGTGGAATATTTTGAAGCTTTTGAAATCTCGGATCTCTCAAGACCCGTAGCATCCCATGAAGTCTTCGAAGTCCTGAAATCTAGCCGCTCGGTTTCCGAATACGTCGTCGCTTCTCTCGCGTACAATTATACCTACGACCCGGACACTTTGCTTCCACAATTATTCAATCGCAATCGAACGTTGATGGGAAACTATTGATTTTACAAGAATAGAGAAATCATGCTGGTGACGGCGGAGGAGAACGACGGGGGGGGGGGGGGGGGGGAGGGAATAATCCAACTACATCAGTTCAGTTAGTCCGCAATTCATGTATCTATAATTACTCATAAATTATCCCGATGTCATTTATAACAGGCAGTACACGAATTTCACATTCTCATACCTATAGTATACCGTGTGTCTAAAATGAATAATTGTGTAACACTTTTTCTCCCTCCTGTCACGGAGGAGGGGTGGTTTTTTTTGTTCACTTTCTTGTTTCGCTTCGGTTCACTCATAAATAAATTATCGATGCCTGTATGGCTTGCAATTAGTGCGAAGCCTGACCTTTCTAGGTTACGTATATGTACACATTCGTATGTACACGCATACATACATGCATACTAACAACGTGGGTGATTTTTCAAGCCCCGTAAATTTCAGGGTTTATTAGAATGAAATTGATGATCGAACAATGGTTAAACCACAAAACATCAGCAAGTCAGCGGATCCGTTCTCCTACCTCGTTAATTGACACTCGTGTGACGGCTTTATAAAATTACCGTCCCTAACCTGTCTACGAACTGGGCTATATATGCCTCCTGATATTTCGCGAACGAGCAGCAAGTATAATAATTATCGATCAGAGTATCAGGTTCCGGCGGAAACGGATACACCTGTATATATACAATTTCTGTAACACCTGTTCGGAAAGTTTGATTTCCGATGCAAGTTTGGCACCAGCGTGGAAAATATTTTTCCGCTCTGGGGCGGAAGGTTACTCTCTTACAAACAGTGCGGGAAAGTAGGCACTTTCCGCACTGGTGCGGCAAATGACTCTCGTCGACGGAAATAACATGAGTCTTATTCGGCTCGCTTGCTTCCCAGATCAAACTTTCCTTCGCAGGAATTACAAAAATTTTCTACCTTGGGATCAGTGCGAATAGGCGATTTGTAGCTCGTCTGAGGTTATAGCGCACTCGTATTCGTGTGAATGCATGACCCCGACTTAGGCTCGTGATGCGAACTTCACACTGATCGTCGGAAATCGCTGACTTTCCGCACCAGCGACGTAATATGCCATTATTGTTATCAATTCTATACGTTAGAAATCATATCATGTGCCTACTTAGGTGCCTATGGTATAGGTATATGTATAGTTAAAATTTGTCTGCAAATTTGATGAAATTAATTTTGCCATTTTTTTTTTGTTTCCGTTTTGCTTCAGGTAAGTCCAACCGAAAATCACGTTACGGTGGAAGGAAAGGGGAAAGGGAAGAACGAGTTATTCAGGTGATTATTATTATTATGATTATTATTACTATCGTCGGCGAAGAAGTGCAGATTTTCAAACTTCTCTTATTCCTGAGGTTATTACACCAACGTGATTGGCAATTGCTCTACAGATCCTTGAGAATTATGCCCCGGAGGCGGAGCCCCCGGTGAATTACGGATCCTCTTCTACTTTCTTTTTTCTTATCCTGCCCCCTCCTCCCTCCCCCTACCCCTCAGATAGGTAATCAAAGTATTTAAAAGTTTAAATTATTCTTTTGATTATTCTCCACGATCTCTGATGGAGAAGATTAAAAACGGGGAGAGAATAAGATTGCTGTATTAATTCCGCGCTAGTTTTCCCAGCCCTCGAAAAACGAACAAGTTATAGTAATAATGTTATATAGGAACAAGACGAACCCTCTTTAAGAAAGAAATCTAACCGCTGATGCCTAATTGCCTTAAAATTGCCTAATCTTGTAATTCGCTCGACTCATTATATCCTACCCACTAATGTAAGATTATACCTATCGCGGTGGAAACGAGAAATCATGCGATAATCTTTGGCGATAAAGAAAAAAAGCCAAGGGCGGTGGAACACGTGAAAACATAACGGAACGTGGATCGAACACAGAAATGAACATTGTTTGAGTAAAAAGAAAAATTGATATGACTCGTTTTTGGAAGTTCTTTGAATTGGTATGTATACTGATTATCATTCCCCGATCGTCATTACATCGTTTCGTACATCTACCTACCTCGTTACGCCAGTTAACTAGATCATGGATAATCTTCCGGTGGATGATTGTCAAAGATGATATAAGACTTGTAATTATTGTAGTACATACGTGACGTGAATTTAACACGATAATTACGATAACTTCGAGGTTATCACATTATTTTATCGAGTGTTCGAGAGAAGACTTTCGTGAAAATACATTCATGTGTATATATCCGAGTATAATACGATATTCTTCTACTATACGATACGATAAACCGTTTATTTTATTAATCAGGCGAACGAACGACGTAGAAGAGTCAACGTTATATCGTATACCCGTTCGAACGAAAAGTTGTTAATCAGTTGACGGCTTCTCAATTCTTGTTTCAATTCGTTCTTTTCATTTTTCGTTTCTGAGCGCGTACAATAATTTATTGAGCAACGATATCACGGAGTTGGGTTTTACACCGAGCTCGTCGAGTTCGTATATAATTATAATTAATGATCTTCTGTTCCACTCTATTCGCGAATCGTTGGCTGGAGGGAGGCTGCGGGGCAATGAGAGAACAGAATGAAAAATGAATGATAAAAGAAACGCGAGGAAAATATCACGAGAAAAGTTAAGTTAATCGCAAGTGAAAGCGAAGTAAAATTACTGTGCCGACGACGCGACGCGACGCGACGCCTCTTGCGACATTGGCAACGCGATATTCATTTCGGGAAGAATGTTGAACAAGACAAAAATGAATAAAAGAAGAAGAAAAATTGATGAAAAAAATTCTTTTTTTCACAGCGAATGAAATCTATCTACACAGAGGTATATGATGCGTATACGTACCCACATTTACTTATTTCTGCTGCATTATTCTGAATTCCCTTGGCTCCGGTTTCGCGAGGAAAAGCGAGGCTTACCTCGCTTAAGGCGATAATGGTTGGGTCGTTTTTTTTCGTTCCACGTCCTATTAATATCAATTTTTTATTTTTAGTTTTTTTTTGTTCTCTTCCTTTCTTCCACATATAGTTAATTATCATCGAAGCTTCTCAATTTTCATATTCTATTGAGCAATTTTTTGATACTTCGTAATCTATCGCTGTAACGTAATGTGTAGAAAGCTGTACATAGGAATCCTTATCATATTTTTTGTTCTTCTTTCTTCCGAGCAGAAAAAGTAGAAGAAGAAGAAGAAGAAGAAGAATTTGTAGAATTTTAATTGACTTTAATTTTGCCCCGAGAGCGACGCGGCCGACGGGCATTTACTGCGAGCTTTCGTTTTTATCGACGACGCGACGAACGGTTCTGACAATTCGAATTAATTAGGGAAAATCACGATTCACAGTTTTTGCCAAAAAAGGAAAAATAACTGCGAAAATGTTAATTCGGCTGCTCATTCGAATACATGTAACATCTTATATCGTAGGCATTTATATAGATCAGTTGTTATACAGTATATACTATATATACATTGTGATCTATTGATCGATCGAGGACAATAGTTACGCGTCATTGCCTAAACCCGAATTTCAATACGACATCGAAGCGTCCCGTGAACTAAAACCAATTTCATGCCGTATGCACGTCCATGATATGGCGATGACGGCGACGATGTCATAAGTAACCTGCAAATTTATCGAGCTCCAAATCAATCGCACGAAATTTAGTAATCATAGATCAGTTTTGAATATTATTCTGTCACGATTTTTGTCAAAACGAATGAAATTTACAAGCTTTTTTTTCCATTCCTCTTCCGATATTCGTCTCAGGTTTAGCTCGCGAACTTTTTATGAAATACGCGCGGCTGGAGGAGAGAGAAGCGGGTGAAGGTTGATCTTTGATTCAGCGCATATCGTTCAATCATCTCGATATTCATGAAAAACAAATAGCAGAATGCATGTTAATACGATTTTATGCAGAAACTCAACCGCGTGTTACACCTCGTCCGTATCTCGATTAGATGTTAAACAAATATGATGGATTAAAAATGTTTATTGTAGGTCTAATTGAAATCGAGATTGATTGGAATCCGGAGAAAATTTCATACGTAGAAAAATCAATCTTCGCGAATGCATGCATGTTCCTGTACATTCGTTCGTCAGTCTACGATTCTGATTCAGTGTACAGATTCACCGAGAAATTCTGAAAGGAAATTCCATCCGCGAAAAATTCCTGCGATCGACGGATTCCAAGCTTCGGAGGAAGATCCAGGTCCACGTGTCGCAGGGCTTTTACGCGAGCGAGAGGCGGCAGGCTCGAATACGCGAGTGGACACAGCCTTTGCGTGCCAACGCGGGTATACATACATGTACGAGCGTTGCGATTTGTTGACTCGGATATTCTGTAACTGGGAAACTATCGGTCGCAGAAATTTTTGCCAAAGGAATTTTCGCTTCAGAATTTCACGACGAATCTATCCTGCCAAAGCGATGTGTCTCGCTCAACGTTAGTCACTCCGAATGTAGAAAATATTCGTATTTTCGTGAGTATCCTGTCCTTAGCTCAACGTTCTCTATACAGCTCATCGGTTCACAGTTATTATCGTTATTCCCATATACCAAGACGGTTGACCTATTGATTCGTAAATTGCTCAAATTTATGTACATATTTATACGTTCAAGGATAATACCTATATACCTGAGTCGTAATATATTCGTATATGCGGGGGTTATATCCGGTATAGATCAGTACAAGTGTGGCGATTCGTGGCGGTCAGAGTCCGCGGGATTCGAGCGGTTTACTTTATGATCCGTTTATAGAGGAAGCAATAAAAATTGTTATTTCTGTGTCGCTGGTAAAGAACGACAGCAGCAGCGGCGGCAGCAGCAGCAGCAGCAGCAGCAGTAACAGCAGCAACGGCAATGTGGTCATAATGCTGACTGAGCTGAAGCGAGTGGGTCAGGGTTACCACGTGAGATGGTGATCTGGTTTCAAAGCAGTTATATGAACAATTCAACGGGTTATCCATAAAACAGGAAAACCGCATAACGCGATTAAATAAGGAGTATATGTACGAGAAAAACACCAAACTCTGCATTACCAATTTCTACAAATTTCATACTCTCTTGCTCTTTCTTCTCCAATGATTTGTCCATCTCTCATGCATCTCACCGTTACCGGTCGGAGTTTTCCTAATTTTACAATAATCCAATAACACACTCTCGCACCTCCTGAATCATTTGCATCGAATTATCTATCCTCGCTGAACGCTCCTTTATGACCATCGCTTATTCAATTTTCGTTTATCAAATACTCGTAGCAACAGAGTCTAAACCCTGAAGGCAACGCGAGATATACATATACTTGTGCGAAAATAAACTGCAGATCGTTACGATCTGCTATACGCGGTTCTCAATAATTATTGAATTTCCTCTAGCAGGTAATATCGCAATATTCAATAATTACCTCGCGCCATTCGCTGGAACAGAAGCTTTTCAAAATACTTACCGCTGCGCCCAGACCGCACGCCGCGCCGGGATCGTTCAGTCTCCAGGGTCCAAACCTATTTCTGCGATTATCCTCGTTGTTTATTACCATGCAACATTAACGGCATGATATGTACAGCTGTGTAGACACAGAATTAGCCTGCAGCCCTAACCAACCTTGCGGGTTCTGTCCGTTGTAAGGCCGTTTGTCACAATGTACTCTGATGCTCTCATTCTCTGATGCCGTACCTTCTAATCGAGAATCGAAGACAACATAGGTATAACCTCCGTTCGCTAAATCGTGATTTATTTGCGGTACGGTACACACAAACGTCAGGCGACGAAATCATCGAATGTATTCGAGGAAAACCACATGGTACGTAATGCGACGGCAATTTCCTCCTCGTTTACCGTCAAATCAATTATTCGCGAGCTCAACGACTCTCTAAATTTGTCGTCATGCTGTTTTATTCAAGTCGTGGACGCTGTTCGATCATTAAACTCACTTGGTCAGGACGAGAGAAGAAAAAAGGAAACGGGTATGCTCCAGTTTGACTTCAATCACCGCGTACCATACCTGTTTTATACGTGTTCTGTATCGTATGAAGATTGCAAATAGAATCCAAGGTCTGAGGCCTACGATGTTCGTCAACGAAACTGCGAGAAATCCATTCCGCATATATTCAACGACGAAGGATAAAGTGCAAGGAAATTTCATCCGAGGGGGTCTTGCATTTTTCATCGGTCCCGCTCCATTAGATAATCATTTTGGAGACTTGGTGCAGGTCCGTGTACCTACTCGCGGACTTCACTCTATTTCTAGATCTAGTAAGAAGATGTGACATCTACGTCACGAGGCTCGTGAAAATTCAGATGACATTCGACGGTTGACCTTTATACGCTCAAGCTGAAGTATGTCCAGGAAGCTAGATGTAATCTGTTGATTGATTAACCAGACTTCTCATGCAAAATTTGTCGCGTATATTACATGTGTGTAGAATTGGACGTACGACCGTCGAGGAATGGGAAGAGGAGGACGATGATCGGTATAGTCTAGGTTATAATTATTGCGGAACCAATACCGATCATCGTAGATTTTTTTATCTGGGATAGAATATCGCCATACAGGTACACGCTTCGTCCGAGTTGAATCGATAATTATCATCGATTAGTGTTTGGGATCTGGTATAGCAATGAGAATGAACTTGGTTATTCTACGAGCGTAGCGTAGCGCTGTGACCGTTCGTTGAGCGTCGATCTTTTGCTCGGACGCGACATGAGAAGAGAAGAGAAAAGAAAATACGAGAGGCAAAGATGGAAGGACCTTCGGGGGACGGACGGTGGAGAAAATCTCAACCTATTTCTGATTTCAACGCGATACGCTTGGGGAAAGCTATAATACCTATATCAGGTAGCTGGTAGACCTTGTAGTATAGAAATACTAGAGTCTAGAGAAGCGGAGAAGCGAAGAAGTGCAGACTCCGCTTCTTCTTCGAAGCTTTTCATTCCGCCCCCTTTTTCTCTTTATCTTCCCTCTCCGTTTCCTAGATTTCTTTTTTTTATCTTCCAAGTTGCATCGTGAAAGAGAAAAAGGAGATACGGAAAACAAGAGGTTAGGAGACAAGTTTCTGCCAAGTCGTTCACGTTAATTGATTTACCAATCCTCGCACGCGTTGTTTCTTCTTCTTCTTCTTCCCTCTCTTCCTGGGATCTAATTGATTGTTGATCACATAGATCGTATGAGCCACGGATTCATTTCCTGCTTATTCATTCTCATCAGGCACTCTGAATCGGAGATTCACTAATCTTTCGTACGTCGCGTCGTCGGATACTTTTCCGTCTCGAAAACTTCCGAGTCTATTGTAGCAGGCGCGTTTTCGCCGTATAATAGAAATCGCTGATAAATTTGCCGAATTTCTTCGCAAAATTGTGAAACCTCGTGAAACTTATTACTCGTTATTATCCATCATAGATTCGTGATCAGGAGATCGAGTCTGTCCTCCTCTCACGAGATTTTCATCACTCGATTCTGTGCACATTTTCTAGCCGTCCGAATGTTACTCCTGTAAACAGTTCAAGGTGCGCTATACTGTACTACCTGGCGAGATGAGAACATTAATGGGATGAGTTACTGCGAGTTAAAGCGAAATTATGTCAGCCTGTAAATTGTGTCATTTTCGTACACGTTTATACTATGTACGTACTTACAATATGATCTAGTACTTGTGACGTACCCCTTCCTGGCATTTTGCAGGATCTTTTATCTCCGAGGGAGGCGAAAGTCCCCCGGTATAGTATATGCGCTTATATACGTACCCATGGCATATATATAAATATCATATGATATACATTGTTCTACGTGCCGAGGTTGGGCTGGAGGTTGAGTTATGTCAAGAGACCCGGAGGAAGCAAGATGAAACATATATCCGCCGGAAATGGAACATATCTCGCAGAGGAGGAGGAAGAAGAAGAAGAAGAAGACGAAGGAGCAGTGAGGCGCGTATACCTAACTCACGGTTAAAGAATCTTCTTAAAGAATTCATTAAGCTAATGAAATTTATGCGCAACACTGCTGCTTACCTATCCGCCCTCCCTGCCTCACTCACTCCCGTACTCCCTGACGTCCCCAGTTTTCCCTCGGAACAAAAACTTGATATATTTCTCCGTTAAAACTAACTGCCAAGAATTTTCCTACAGTTTTATGCTATAGGAGCTGTTTATACTACGGTTCAAAGTCGCCCGATACCGTGATACGCAGTCTCCGAAGATCTCCTTATTAGCTTCCTGATACGATTAACTTTGTCCTCTTTCTCCTCTCCCACCGACGATTTATACCGCCATGTGATTCTCCCGAATGCGGAATATAAGTTTCTGAAAAATCGATCGGGATATGATTCATTCGGGTATTCGTTATTCAAAAAAGAAACAAGATCATGCAACAATTAGTGTAGGTATGTATGTCTAGACAGAAGCTTTGACACTTTGAGTTGTCGTTTACGCCATCTCTTCTCGTACATAACCTTTGAGGCCATGACGCTTTCGCTATACATATATAGTCTCTGCAGCTTTCGCTCGAGATACGACACCTCAGTTTCCAGCCTCAAAGGACTCATTCAAGACTCTCTGCTGAAAAGACAGAACGTATCTCGTCTTTCCTTTTTCCATTTTTTTTTAACCCCCTCTCTTGGTGTTCTTTTTCCTTTTGCGTTTGTCTGAACGAGAGGTCCGTGAATATTAAATACCTGAAAAAGAGGCCAGGCCAGGCAAGCAAGCAAGCAGCTCAAAAAGCTGCTGTCATTGACGTTGAACAAGAAAAATGACCCGCGCGAGTGTTCGCGAGTGAAAAATCTATCTTCGTTATATAGTCGGTATTCTTGAAATTCTCAATGATTCTGGGTTTCGAGTCGTCGTCGGGAGTGTTGTGGATGTCACGTCGCGGTTGTGGGAGGGTCGAATTGTTCCTTGTAATCTCCAAGAAATTTGGCGCCAGAGTTGACATCTGAGTTGTCAAAGTCGTCATCAACCCTCCATTGTGCTCTGGGAGTCTGGATTTCCTACGGGATCCTGCGGGGTCTAGAACTTCGAGCACGAAACTATGGTCAGACTTAGGATATGGGTACCACCTCCTACAGAACGGAACTGCGGAGAGACACGGTGTCGGATTGTATACCGCGTAGCTATATATTGTATAGCAGTAGGCATATCTCCACCATCCGATATGTACCCGTTCGTCCTAATATTCTAGTCTGCATCCGTAACTTTCTCAACTGTTGAGCTGTCTAGTATGTACATTACGTACACACACATATACATTTGTATGCGATACTAGCTACTATGCATGCAACGACGTAGAGAATTGGAACATGGGAATGAAATCGAGGGTCCGGTGAGAACGAAAAAGAGGAGTAGAATTGATCATTTTACGAAAATGGTGGATGCAATGAAACGTAGAGAGCTCGGAGCTCTAGTTTGAGCTGTAAGAATGAAAGAGAGAAAAACACTCGGTATAGCTTTTGAAAACTCTCGTGATATAAACGATCTCGAGAATTGTATTCAAGAGACATCAATGCAGGCACGTAAAATTGTGACGAATTTTTCATTTTCATTCTCATTCTATATACTATTCTTCGAAATTTCTGTCTCTCTTACCTTTTTGCCCTTTTCCCCTCTTTTTCCTTTCCCCTTTCTCCTTTCTCCTTTCTTCTTCCTCCTGCCGCCTGCATCTCTCTGACTTTTATCGGTTATTTGCGGCTCGGTCAAACCTAAGGTAAAACTTGTAATGCGGGAGAATGTGCGAACGCTGCTGCGCGCGCTGTGGCGCACGCGGACATCGCGTGAGAAACGCGAATGGCGGTAAGAGGCGTTATTCCTGAATGATTAATTCCCGGTAATCCCCGGAAATGAGTTATTTCAGGTATAGGTACCTACAGAAATTCTGGTGTCATTTTTTCTTCCCTACTCTTCGTTCAAATTTTCGATATTCGGGAGAAAGAAGAGCTTCGTGTGGTTTGCTTCAATCAGAATCAAAATTCTTCGTCATTTTTTCGCGGGTTTTGGTTACCTGTAACCTTCGTAACGACCATATTTTTATTTTTTTGGAGGTTAGGCTGTACGCATGACACGAGTTGATGATAGCGTGGGTACCTATACGTGCGGAGGTTCGTGGGCGTGTGTCTGAAACGTGTCGATTGCTTCATTTTTTCACCCCTGTTTTATATTATATGTATATGAAATTGAATACCGTCGACAAACATACCTCCAGGATGAAGGGGAATATTCAATTGCCGATATCGTGAACCACTTGGCGAAAAATGACTCCGAAATCGATGTGGATATTGTTGGAAAAATCATGAAATCGATGCAAGATTTGATATGCATCAAAATTGCCCGAGATGGGCAAAAATGGAGCAAACTCCATCGGGTGATCGTATGGGATACCTATGTTTGAAAATCGATGGAAAATATACACAGAGATCTCGAGATCGTTGGAAATAATTCGTAATCGTGATGGAATGAAATCGCTTGAAATCGCTCGCCACTCAATTAGCAAGTGAATGTAGCCACTCGACTTACATTACATCATGTGCTTCGTTCGGAAGCCTTCGAAACTTGACAGAAATGAACATTTTTGAGATTCAGAAAGGAGGCGGGAGTGCAAAAAGTGAGAAGAAAAAGGAACTAACCCTCTGCAGTCAATTGTATGACGGAAATATATATGTAGACAATCGCATCGCGATATTCGCAATTTGTGTGAAAGTGTATATGTATATATACATGGATCGGTAATGCACGTACTATGTGTATACCTATTACAGCGAGGTGAAAGCTAGCCATATATGTATAATAAGGCAAAGTTATAAATTTTAATGGGCCTCCTCAACCCATCGTTCGAAATTCTGTATGAATTACACACCAATACTATACACGCCCGCTGCAATACTATTTAGTTCGTGAAATATTCCTTCTCGCGAGCGACGCGATACGTGTGAGAATCGGAATAAGATGATTCGCATAATTAAAAAGAAAATCGTGATTAATCTCATTAATTCTCGTTGAATCCAATCAATCAACGAAACCTCAAGAACTTCGCACGTTTATAAGTATTGCAGAGGTATTAATTAGATGGAATTGATTCATATTCTCAAAACCGGGGCAAATCGCGTTTCGTGCAAATCTCCGTATAAAAAAGCAATCCGAGTGACGATTGCAATTGTTCCTCTTCTTTTTTCGTATCCACGAACGTTCGAAAATGGCAAAAAATAATATCCGCAGCTGTATTCACGCCGAAACGTCACGAATGAATGAGTTTCCAACCGATTTTGCGATCAAATTTCCCAATTCACCGTCTTCGAGGACGAGGAATTTCCGAAAATCCGAGAAAAATATATAACAAAGAAGATCGTCTCCGACGACAAATTTCCAGACAAAAATCGCTCGCTATATAATTCAGCTTTTCGCAACGCTGCATCTCTTCGGTTTCGGTGTCGAAACAGCTGATACTCCTGTTCTTTTTAACTGGCATGAGAATCATGAACTCCAGCCTCATGATTCACATCGAAGGCTGCTTAGAAAGTTGATGATCACATTATTATAATGAGGTATAATCGCCGCGTACCTGGTACCCAATTACTATTAGTATGTATATCTCATTATAGTTGAATTGGTAAAGACGAAGTCTATCCCCTGTCGTGCTCTATTGTCTGTTCCATGCTCTGCGAGATACAGTGATATCGATTATCAACTGTATAATCTGCAACTGTTACAAAAGCTTATCAGAATAATCATAGGTCAATTGCGTTCAACCAGACTATGGATTGTCTCTACTTCCGCCACCACTTCTACTACTACTACTACTACTACTACTACTACTACTACTACTGCTACTACTGCTACTATATACTCTACTACTATATACGGAGAGTAATGGAATAAAATAACAGGGAATTATATCCCTCGGGATGAAATTGTGACGAGCAAAATTAATTGCTCCATAATTATACATGCCATGACAACGACGACGACGACGACGACCTACTACTACCTATACAGCCGAATACCTATTGCAATATCGTCGGGGTTCCGAGTGATGGGAAGGGCGAAGGAGAAGGAGAGATATACCGCGTATAACTTCGACTCTCGGATTTATAGATGCACTAAGTATATAGTATAGGTATATATGCGTACCTGTAATAGCCAAGAGTCTCTCTACGATCGTGAATTTTAATGAAACTCTTTGACGGAGAATTCCTGCTGTTCGGGGGGTTTTTTTTTTCTTCTTCCCTCTCGTTCTCCAGTTTGTCTCTTGGTCTGACTAACGGAATTAAATTTCTCGATACGCACGAATCAAATACGTGACACGTCGCGTAAAACGTAGAATATGTTACTCATCATCGATATCTCGATGAAAGAAAAATAAGATGTTGGAAAAAGCGAGAAAAAATGAAACAGAACAGAAAATTGAAAGAACAATGATTTTCGAACTTGAACGGAGGGGGGTTTTTTTTTTCTTTACAAATCTATCAATTTTGGGGTGACGTATAAATTGTAGGAGTCGTTATCGTTGTTACTTGGTTTCGCATTTTGTGCGGTTTGTGGAAACAAATTTGGTATCGTAAATGGTATATAGGTTTTCATTTATAATTTTGATGCTAGCGACTGTGAACAATTTTCGAATCACCGGATCTTTTTCTTTGTTCGGTGTCTAGAGGCGAATAATCGGCGAAACGATTCTTCTTAATTTCAAAAACACGCAACGGGAGAGGTTTTAACGAAGATGAATGAGTGAATGAACGGATGATGGGAAAAGTAAATCCCACAGATTAAAGCGAACGCCTTTTGTGTCGATTGTCGTATTTGGTTATCAGTTTGACCAAATTTTTGGGCACGTATGCCTCCGAAGTTTGGAAAATTGAAATCGAGCAGAGTGAAATACTGAAAGTTTGGACTCGGGGGATTCGGACAGGACAAAAATCTGGAGTGGGAAAAAATGGCGTAAAATAGATTTTCAGTTGAAGATTTAAATAGAACGATTGTTTTTTTATTTATTTATTTTTTATTCAATTTATTTCGGATTTCGAATTCTTCAAAAACCTTTCGTTTCGCTATATATATATATATATATATACAGTGGATTCGACCTTACAGGATCGCAATATTTTTATGAAGAAGGAAATCTGTTTATCGAAAAAATTTGCATCAAAAGAAAAAGGAAGCGGTCGATGGTTACCATTCCGCATTTTTAAGGTTTTTAATAATAACGAACTCGCGAGGTATGGGGTTGCATTGAACACGGGTAACGGCAACGGGCGAAAAGATTTGGGCTGGAAGGATATTTTTTTGTTTATTTTATCTCTACGTATATGTAACATAGGTATACGGAAGATGGATCCTCGCCGCACGAATATCCATATCCAGGTACCTTTCCATGTTTTTGTTTTCGTTTTTCATTTCGACGGGGGGGGGGGTTTTTTTCTTCAAAAAATTTATATGTTATTCATTTTCTTTTCATCCCTTTGTTCGGTGGCTGGCTCGGAGGCATAACCGCGCGCGCTCGTTTATTATCTAAATTAATAGAACGCGGAAAGAGGTCATTATATTTACCCGAATGATAAAATAACGGGATACCTATATCCACCCCGCGCCACCGCGCGCCATTGCAAATTTTACCCACGCGGGTGTCAAACGGGGCGAAATTTGTTTCCCTGGGGTAACAAAATTCACCGGTTATGATCCAACGCTACGAAATACATTCGGCGTCGAGTCCACCCACAAGTTTCGTCAATCACAGGTTTCATTGGCATGAAATATTCCATATGTTATCGTTCCCCCCCCCCCCCCCCCCCCCCCCTTAGTTCATCAAATTGGAAAGAAAATTTCATCAAATTGAAGACAATAATGTAAAAAAAAAAAATATATTTAATATATATATTTATCCTATCATTTATTTCCTGATGAAAATCATCTTATTGTTAGGTACACCCGCGAATCATAACAAATTCTATATGAGACATGTCTCTCTTCGTGTCGGTCGAGCCATTATCATTATTATCATCACCATCATCATCATTATCATTGTCGCCATTATCATATCAGAGTATTGAAAATATACTGTAACCGTGCTATATTCTATTCAGACGAGTGTTATGTCCGTTGCGATGTTCATTCTTCACGTATATTGTGACAAAGGATTGCCACAAGCATCGAAATCCATCATCATCGAGAAAATGGAAAAGTTCGTGAAATTCGAACGACAAAGCATTACAGAGGTATATATATGTATGTACGTACGTACGTACGTACGTATGTATGTATGTATGTACAAGTGAAAATAAAAAATAAAATGGAAAGGGTTCGATCAAGGGATTATATGAGCTAATACGGTATGTATGTATGTGTATACCATGCAGAGAAGTTGGAAATCGCGTGTCTCTGCGTGAGCAGCGAGAGGGTACGTTACTTTTACGTCGAGGGGTTAGAGAAGAGGATTGGTTGAGCCCATTGAGCGGGCACTGAAAATCGGTCTGATGTGAGTAAGGGGCAAATAGGGCGCGAGAGGCTTTAATTCAAATTCCAAATGAGGGGGGGGGGGGGGGGGGGGGGGGGCGAGAAGCGGAGAGAAGAGGAAAAAGATACAAAAACGAGATGGAAACGGACAAGAATAAAGTCGGGTACCTATAACACGCGTCATCCATATTTCAATCACGCTTTCATGAACATTCTATTTTATATTTAACATATTTCTTGCCCGTGGGGGGTGGGGGGTGGGGGGGGGGGGGATGGCATGGATACCGTGTGACTCCCTTATTTCACATTTTTGTCACGATCGTGGGTACCCTATATCCATGGCTCGCAAAATACTTAAGTATATATCACAAATTTTGTTCACGGAGCATATGTTTTCACGTTCGGATGAACGATCGAATTTTTTAATGACCGCCGACCTATGGTCCAATTCTAATGATTTTGATCAGTTTTTTATTTTATTTTATTTTTCTTATCATGTCAATTCTGTAAACATTTTATCAAGTTGTTATTGAAAATAATGAAAATTTTGTTTTCGCACCTTCGAACAAATTTCGATCGACATTATTTTTTGTTTTTCGTGACTTTGTCGCATTACATACCTCTGTGTCGTTCGAATACGTCGAATAAACTTCAGCCCCTCGTCGAAGAGTTTATTCTTCTCGATTCCTCGCGCACGCGCCCGCGGGGCTTTTGCAAATTGAATTACATCGAAATTTTTTCGTCCCCTCATAGACAATTTTTTTTTCCGATTCTTTGCTCCTTTTTTTCACCATCTTTTTTCACAGCTGTATGATCAAATCGGCAAACTGACATTCACCGCGCGCGATCGTTATCCGGTTTTGAAAAACCTGATCATTCGATGCAGAACGTCCATGTATTTTTTCTATCTCGTTTATGCTTTCGTTTTTCAATCTACAGCAACGTTCGTTGCTCTATACTTCTACTATACTATACCGTACTCCGCCTCGCTTATATTTTGATGAATTTTTTCTCTAATTCGATATCTCTCTCTCTCTCCGTTTCTTTTTTTTTCCTTTCCCTTTTGCTCTTTATTTCTGTACAATGGGGGTTATATTTTATCACCGTATAGCTAATCCACTTTCACGTTGGCCTCATTCTGTCTCGTCAATTTTCAACGTACTTAACAAGTATTAGTCTCTCATCGCGATGTGGCCGCGACGCGACGGTACCGCTATCATCGCATTAGGCAAATGTACACAGGCGACGAATTGCTGGTAGGTACCTATATTATGGTATACAGGTATATATATGCATACACCATATACGTATGAAAGCATATACATTCTTATGTATACCTATATATATAACATAGGTACAAAGGTAAACCGCCAACGGGCGCTCGTCACTTTTTTCCCCCGTTACTCTATCTCTCGCGAGCATTAATTTTCGAGTCCAACAATGAAAGTGAAAAGCCACAAGAGAGAATAAGAAAAAGAAGAACCCTTACGAAATTTCGATACGATATATATATGTATATATACAGTACATTTTTGGCACAAAAATGTTCTTTGCTTTCGGATATTTGTCTGTCTCCACGTTCCCGATGCTTTTTTCTACTACACTTTTCTATACTTATACTTACAATTTGACTGGAAATTGATGTTGTATGCTGAACAGAATAATCAACGTACATGTATGATACACACGCGTATCGTTCGCTACAGTCAAGCTTCGCAGGCGGACTGGTTGTTATATCTTTTTCATTCTTGTTGTTCGTGCGTATCTATGTTTGTTGTTTTTTTTTCGCCTTTTTTTGTTATAAA
The DNA here is from genome assembly GCA_963170745.1 of Phymatocera aterrima. Lineage (NCBI taxonomy): Eukaryota > Metazoa > Arthropoda > Insecta > Hymenoptera > Tenthredinidae > Phymatocera > Phymatocera aterrima. The sequence goes on from OY720660.1 coordinate 20,003,301, forward strand.
ACGATCGAGTTGAGCGGATGAAAAATGTGTTTTGTTTTTGCTGCGAACGTATATGTAGTACGGCAATGTGTATATATATTGTACGGATATGGGGAAAGCGACACAACAAGCTTGATTGGATTATTCAACTCATACTGCAAGCTCTAGAGTGATTTTTCAATGAGGTCAGAGAGATACCAGATCTCATACTATGATGGAAAAGTTGCAATTATTCAAGCCAGATGTCTCGCTGCTGCATTGTATATTATTTACGCGTTACGATACGGGGGGTGGGGCTGGGGGATGAAAATGGTATAAGTAACGATAGAATTTGTAATTTTACCGTGAGTTAATTTTTCGTAGATATGTACCTGAAAATGGGAAAACAAGAACATCCTTTCAATTTCGTTACCATTCATATTGAAATAGTTATAATACATGTATATGCCTATGGCGGCATTAGCGCCAGATCGGTCTATCGATTATTTTACGCTATGAATAGAGATCATACGTAATTCTATGTAGATGGCTGGCTGTCATCGAGGTGAATGTTTGCAAGGAAATCGGAGAACGGACGGACATGCAAGGGAAAAAGAGAGAGGAAGAAAGGGAGAAGGAAAATAAAAAGTAAAAGTAAAAGGAATGAGTAGACCGAGAGAAATGAGATTCTGGGTTTTGTCTAACCGATCGAGGGGTGGAGAAAGAACGAGGGTGAGAGATGGGATCGTTCTAGATTTTTCCCTGTAGAGTAAAATTCCCAGCGGTGTGAGAAACGCCGGCGTCGCGTCCCGCCGACGTCGAAGTCTTGAATCCCAATTTCGATTACCTATGCACGAAAGTGTTCTGGGACGAGTTACACCCTCGGCAAGTGTCCTGGCGCGGTGTGGCGTGACGTCGCGTTGTGCGGCGTGGCTTTCAGTTCCATTCCTGATGGGTAAAAAAAAAAAGGTAAAGTATGCTGCGGACTCACTCCTGCATAGTCGCCTAGTCGCCCAGTCGCCTAGTCGCCTAGTCTCTGTCCTCTCGGGATTGATCGCTCCGATCGAGTTCGGAAGCCCTTGTGTATTCCGTTAAACATTTACTACCTAGTCCTGGGAACACTCGGCAGATCCCTCCTTCCTCTGAGACTCGCCAACTTCTTTCTTCGGGACCAGATCACTTCCATCCTACTACTCTCCTATAGTCATGCAAATCTGTGGGGATTCTCTCATCTCGCATACCATATACTATTCCCTCGACGCGGCGCGGCGCAGCGCGGCGTTCGCATCGGTAGGTATACTAACGTCCGGCGACGATATCGACGACATGCTAAATCGGCGGCGCATCTGGTGACCGGCGTCTTATTTCACAGCTTTCCCAACACGGCGCGACGCGCGCGGCCTGTTCTTTCCTCTTCTTTCGTTCTTCATTCTTTCCCATTTCGGTAGGTAGCACAGTTTTTCTGAAGAAGAAACGTGATAGTACGAGCTTCCGGACATTAGTGACGATGAATGGTACCAATAGCTGAACAGCAACAACGCGAGTGTCCATTTTTCAAGGCTGTCCACGTAATTGTACAATTGCAGTGCTCCAGATACATTGTTCTCAGGATGGTTCCTCCTTTATTTTCCCGCTTTTTCTCAACACGAATTCACATTCGGTCGTACGATGAACGCCGGTTCGGACGGACATGTCTGTATGCAGACAGAAATTCTTGTATTCCTCGTGATTCTTGGGAGTGAGGTTATCTTCTCGTTGAAAAACCAGACGGTTAGACATTGTTACTTCTCCTGGCTCGGTCGAAACCGTTATTCCACTTTTCTGTATTTTCTATTTCTATTCCTTATTGGTTTTATCCCGCCGCCTATTTTCCTTGCTTTATTTCGAACGATCGTTTGTTATTTCTACCGCGAGGTGCGACGCGGGACGAGTCGGCACATACGTACTCCTGTGTATACATACGTAGGTACTGTACATACCTACCTACTATTGTTGAAATAAACGATAAGAGCAAACAGGGAAACGATCAAAACTTTGTTTGCAGAAGAAAACCGTGCTTAACCCTCAGCGTGTGAACACTGTGCCTTTGACGGAACAGCTGAAATTACCGGACTCCTGTTTTTTCCCACAATTTTATACAAATTTCAATTTTTATTGAAAAATCTGTTCAAAGTTACACTTCAATGAATTCTGGTTAATATGTTCCACAGACACTCCGAGAAGTGATCACGATTTTTTGTACCGATTTTCTTGAAGCTCGAAACTATTCGAAAAATTGGAATGTCCCTCAAAGCTCAAGTGTTCGCGCCGAAGGTCGGAAAAATAAATTTTCACACGGAGGGCGGGTTAAGCGACTACATGTGCGCAGGCGGCACATAGGGATGGGGGTTAAGTTTTCCTTGGTGTTTTAGTGCGCATACATTGTAATGCCTATCTCGTACAGCTTGGTATGTACCTATCACGATACTATATTACATCGTTACGTACTTAATTCCGCTTAACTGAACCTCTGCCGAAGTTCAGTGTAGTAAAGTATAATAAACTAGCGTAAGGCGTGAGGCAGGGAGAGCAATGTATAAATTAATGTTGTATGTACTCTCGCATTACACATACATTGATAGATAATCCGGGGCGTGTTGAAAGGGAATCGGGCTTGGGTTAAATCGCGAATGAAATGTGAACGGGATGATCAATCCGAGTGATCTTCACTCTTCCGAAAACTAGAAAGCTGAGGCCTTCGTATGTCGTTGTGAGATCGAAGAATCTTCTGCAGCTCATTGTCAAGACACGAGAGTTTGATCGATGAGTTCCCAAGAATTCGTCGCGCCGAGTTGCAAATGGTGATGCAAAGCATTTGCGAAATTAATTTTTCGTGAAATTGGAAACCAGCTTCGGTACATTCCGACGATTTTTTGCCAACTTATTTTCCGAACGCTTGTTTCTCGGCAAGGCGCAAAGATTTTTCCGATTTCCAAAAGCTAAATGGGAGCCGAGCCGGGTTCTCCTAGTTTCTTGAAAAACAAATACCCACCCCGCTCGGTTTCATGAACGCGTTCGCACTTCATTCACTTTCGAAATTGGTCGGCTTATATTTTGCTCCTACTCTGTAATGTAATCGTAGTACAGCAAACATCATGCCGCGGCCGTCCGCCTGTTATTTTGTTTTATCTCTGTAAACAAATGTCTTATTCGAACGTCCGAAAGGAAATATCTCACGACCAGAAATTGAAATTAGATACTTGGTTCGCTCGCGCTGTCTTACTCATGTATTTCTTAACGAAACCAGCTTTGGCTTCTCTTACCGTTTCTTTCGCGCGCTTCTTTACGGATGCGACAAACTCCCGTCCAGGATGCTCTCGGGCGTTTTCGCTATCTCATCTCTTTTATCTCGACGCGCAGTTAAAGCTTTGCACGATGCAGTTTAGATTTTTACCGGATTACACTATTATCCTTATACAATTTCTCCTTTCGCGGGTACACATATATATATATATGCACTCGATCTGCACTTTTCTCAAAAGAATCAAAATGATTCTTCTCTAAATCGGATTTGCCGAGCTTTTCCTATGTTTCTTTCTCCTTCTTTTTCTCTTTCTACGGATTGCGGAAAGGTACTTCGGCGTGCGAGGGGGGGGGGGGGGGGGGGGGGGGCAGTCGATCATTACTTTTGACGGATTTTCATGCAAAGACTGAGAGACCGAAGGGATCGTTATTCGGCGTGAAAACGAAAAGATACGAGAAAATAATAGCATAAAGGTGCACGGGGGTTGGTTCGTTCGTTGTACATGGCGTACCATTTTTTATTCACGAAGAAGCTTTTGCCCATCAGAGAACATACGAAAAACAGAATTGATGGATCATCTGAAAGCTGAAAATGTGGGAGTCACTTTTCATCTGTGAAGCGCTCTGTGTGCGCGTAGGTGCAGAAGTTATACGTACCGGCCACGTAGCAGACGTACGCGTGTATGTATGTATGTATATACATATACATATAGATACATACCTCTATACTATACCATAAACTGTAATTCGGAGAGATGAGATAACTCGACTGGCTCGGGGAAAGAAGTATCGAGGGCCTACGGATCGTAAAAATGTAATAAAATTGACTTTTATTTATTATCAATACATATATGTACCGATATAGCTCAAAGTGAAGCTAGCGGTTACCCCAGAAAACGGCTATATTGTTAGTACATATATATTACACAGTTGCCTGATATCATATACTGTATATCGCGTGACCAACAGCAAAAGGCCGTACGCGCCGTTTCACGCCCTTTTGGTTTTTTCCTAACGAAAGGTCGTACGGAACTTAGGAAATAACAGAAATAGATTATAATCGTAATTGCGAACATGAAATATGAAAATAATATCATGTCGGAGTATTTTCACCATGCCAAAAGCATAAGGGCTTACATATGAGTGGAGGGAGATACGGCTTTGTGGTTGCTGATTTTGTTTTCTCTCGTTAATTTCTCAAAGTCACAAGGGCGTATCCGCGGTCGGACGAAGAAGATCAGTAATAAAAAAATGAAAAAACCAAATGAATACAAATAGAAAATCAACAAATTTCTGGCGCATACGCCCTTTCACTTTTAGAGATGGCATGTTTTCTAGATCGAAAGGGCGTGTGCGCCTTTCTGCTTTTATGGGTGCCTCATACGCCCGTCTGCCGCGATAGTGAGCTTTTGGTGGATACGCCCTTTTGCTTTTAACTCGAGAATGCCTTCGCGTATGTTTTTTTTTAATCCATTCCCTTCCGTCCTTCTGTCTCTTCCTAATTCTCTAGATTTATGTATATATACGTAACGTAGGTACTGTAAAGTGCTGCAAATATCGTTCAATAGGAGTGACAGAATATACATTGAGATCACAATGGACGGCCGGAGGCAGAGTAGTGAGAGATGGAAGGAAAGAATAGTATATTATGTTCTTTCTCTGAAGGTGGATATATACCTGTTATAATATGGTATAAATACGTTTTCAGTTCCCTTATTTCTACCGGTATGTATGTGTACACATCATTCTCACTTGGTACGTGATTGACGCGAGGAGGAGGCTTTTAAACTCACGGTGGACGTGGCTAAAACTCTTCTATCTCGTTCTCTAGCTCCTTTTCGTGAAATGAAGAAAGATCCATTTCCCATTCCCATTCCCATTCCAATTCTGAAACCTCTCGGTTTTGTAGATGTATACCACCTACCCACCCCACAGCCTCCTTCCAGGGCATCGCTCACCATATCCGAACTACTCCAAGATTGCACGCTTACGGAGATCCGACAGCGAAGTCTGTACTATATGTCTGCCATTTTTATTTTCATATTTTCCCTTTACCTTTTCTCCTCCTTTTCCATTTTCCATTTTCCATTCTCCTTTTTTCTTCTCTGTATTCTCATTTTCGTGTCTCTCTTCTCTTTCCTTCGTCTCAGATCATTCCTGGTACCTGCCCCCCCCCCCCCCCCCCCCCCCCCTCCCTCTCTCCCTCTTTCTATATGTTCTCTCGACACTTTTGTTCAGGACTCAGTCTCTGTCCTCGGTCGTTCACTGTCCCGTCAAATTGGATCGTGTCTGACTCTGGCTGGCTAGGTGGTGGCGTCAATGTCATTCAGAAGTAAAGCCTCGCTTTTCATCGATACTATATAGGTATATATAAATATATATATATATATATATATAGAGAGAGTGAGAGAGAGAGAGCGATTATATTCTTGACGGAAGAGAAAATCATCGGGGGTCCTTTCCATTTTTTTAGAATTCAAATTTTTTTTGTCTTGTTTTATTTATTTATTTATTTATTTTTATTTCCGTATTCTGTTCCGCTTCTTCTGCAGGGCGAAATTTTCAACGACTTAATTCACACGTGTATGTAAATACTTTGTTTGTCATCGTTTTCATCACTTCCAAAGATATTTGCACCCTTTACAAAGTATGTAGTACATACCTCTAGGCATAGGTAGTAGTTATGCATGAGAAACAAATAATTTTTCTTCAACAATTTTCCTTCGGCTCTTTGTTCTTAGTATAATTGTTATTATTATTATTATTATTACGAGCAAAACTTTCCCCGACGTTTTTTTCTTCTTCTCGTGCTTCTTCTTTTTCTTATTCTCGTGCTTCTTCTTTACATCTTTTGTGCGAAAAGTTTCTTTCGTTTATAATTATATTATCTCGAGTAAAATCGGCCCTTGCACATAAATAATTAACATAATTTAAGAGAATAAAGCACAATTCTTCGAAACTTTTGTCTGTTTTTTTTCTTTTTTTTTTCCACAATAAAGGCAGATGTGTTAAAAATTCCTGTTATTTATTACCGCGACCGACGTGACTGTAAATTAATGTAGAATTTATAAGGATATCATTCGACATCGATCGCGGTAGCGATATTTTTTTCCCTTTCCATTGGCATTTCTCATCTCGATGGCTAGATAATATACGAGTGTATCGTAAGTGTCGGCCTATTTATTAGTCGTTTTCTATGCCAACACGAAGCTGAGCAACTACTCCGCGCAAACAGAATTATAGTTGAAACGTATCTGTGGGAAATATATATATATACGAGTCGACGGCGAAAGGATAGCGTGACAATGAAAAAAATATAAATAAAAAAGCTAAAAATAATAAAAGCTGAATAATTGGCTGATTCGAGACTCGGAGTAAACAGGAAATGAACAAATCGTTACAACTAATTGGATACATACGATTAAAAAAAAATTGATCGAAATTTTTCTTCATAATTTTATACATGCGCGGGGGCTCAAATTTTGAACGCAGCAAAGCGACAGAATATCCAGGGGAAAGAATATCGGTTGAAATATTTCGGCAAAGGTAAAAATTTGTCTCTCTGATTTTTCTTCACCGATTTGTGAAGTCCGGCCATCGAAGAAATGAAGATCTCTTCTTTCTTCGCCGACAAATTCCTGCGGACGATACTTTCTCGCGTTTGTTTCGCACCAATGTCATAAATTTCAGGCCTCATCCCCGTGTCTCGTCTGATATTTTCAACCGTCGACAAATTTTGAGAAAAATTTTTCCAACGATAACCAAAATCTCGACCGAATTACCAACCGATCGATGAAGAATTCCCGAATACCTCCTATAAAAGAGACAAAAAAAGAAAGCAATTATTTATTTTTAAAGCTACTGCGACGTTAGAAACGTATCGCGCGCCACCGTCAACTCATCGTATTTTGCATCGTTAGTATTTTTTTTCCTCCCATCACAGGACACGTTGTTCTTTTATCACACACCGGACGTAATCTCGGTCGGACACGGAATATACGTGTAGGTACCTATATGAACCCGATATAGATATAGATATAGATATAGATATAGATATAGATATAGATATAGATATAGATTATAGATAGGGCCGGGTGGGATTGGCAGAAGCTTACGAGCGCGGGAGCAATCGACAGCAATTAGCCAGCCAGGAATGAAAGAGGTAACTTTTCCAACGAAAGCTTGGCGCACGAACCGAACGTTCTAAATCGACGCCCGTCCTCTCCAGGGTTTGCTACTCCGATGGGTAGGTAAAAGGGGCCGCAATTATACGTCCGGGCGGATTCGATTAGATTCGATAACTTTCTCGGCAGTCAATGCTATTTCTATACCTATGTACGTATGTACATACAAACCGACCACCGAATTCCTACAGGAAATAGCTCGTTTCTGTTTTTTTTTTTTTTTTTCGTCCATCATTTTTATCACCCTTACACATTCCGTTGGCTAATTGTTTCAGAGCATTTTTGCTTATCATGGAATTCACGGACGTCGATTTTGAAGAAAGAACGAACTTTGACTGTTTTTTCTATTCTATAGTTGCGTATTTTTTTGGTTTCGTATTTTTGAAAACCATTGAAATTTGTTTAACGTGAATTATACATTTAAACGGCGAAACGTAGTTTCGTATTTACCCGAAATATTATTTTTCGGATGAAGGTGACGAGGCATTCAATTTTATCTCAGGATTATTTCATTCCGGTCCTATTTGCCGTGAAGAGATACCAGTGATACCAGAGATTCGAAAATACCGCTCGCCGCGAAAACGCTTTCTCATTGGCGGATGGAAAGCCCCTCGCGTCATGCCGCATGCTCGATCGTTATCGATATCGGTTGCTATTCAAAACAAAACCTTGGCTCCTAAGATGTTGAGTCGACGGTCGGCAACTTGCTTCGTTTCAATACAAAATCGCACCTCTGAAGCGAAATCGGCGAAAAAAGTATTTTCGATGGACGCGGCACCGAGCCGCCTACACTCGTGCTGCGACACCAACTTTCGGCGCCATTCCGACCAATCTGGTACCTTATATCCATGTGTTGTGTGTTAGCACATAGGTTTTGATTAATCTAGCATTATTATAGTTTTAGTCAACCATTTCCATGGAGACGCTCGACCAGCCCGACTCACGGGCATTATAAAACGCCGAACGTCTACCACAAACCCTCTATTCACTTTCTCTAATTTCTCTACCCTCGACGTGCACATTTGGCGACCAAATGTGCACTCATAAACGCTAAATTTCCAAACTTTACAACCCTACCTACGTGACTTTAAAGGTTTTTTCTACTATTGTTTCCATCACGTTCCTTTGTCCACCATAAAACTATGTCCTCATACACTCCTTCTAGAAACTCTATGTACCAATTCCTTGAATTTCCCACTTTCTTCTATGTACTTTTCCTCATCCAATCAACCGAACCGACACATCCTCGACCAATCCGAAAAATCCACCAATCATAATTTTTGACCAATTAGCAACCTTACTCGTCCCTCCACCTTTCCAAAAACTCTTCAAAACGCTTCTGTACTTCCTATCCAAAAAAAGTAGTACTTCTTCAACCACAGAACCAGTCGGTTCAACTCTAGTCTTTAAGTTCAACTCCAACCACCTGACCAATCAATTCAAACTTTTCTCTAACAAAACTTCAACTCAATATTCAACACTTACAATCATCTAAAACCTCGATTTATCACTACAAGCAACTACCATACTTTAAACAAGTTCTAAACACATTATTGAACCTTAATTTATATCATACTCATTTTTACGTTTTATATATCTTTGTGTGTAAAAAATATACTCAGTTTAACCGTCATCAAACGCTTATTTCAACCACTCAACAAAAATACCTACACTCCTTTAATTAGTTGGTGTAGACCGTTCACGCGGTACAACAATATTCACAAAAGACAAAGATCGCGTGAACACCATGCCATTACCTATGCCTACCGCCGAAATTTTTTCTTCTACTCTTTTCTTTCTTTTTTCGTCAGATACTTCATGCCGTAGCACTATACACCTGCAGTGTATAAAAAACGTGTATAACGGTATTTCGTGGCAGAATCTTTACAAATTTCGAATTGGATTGAATTTAAAAAAAAAAAGTTACAGCTGAACTCAACGCGTGAGAGAAAGAAAGAAAGAAAGAGAGAGAGAGAGAGAGAGGAGAAAATGTGTTGAACCGACGAAGTAGAAGTTCGTCTGAAATTTAACAACCGTGAAGTAAAGCTCTTTGATCGGAATCTAATATTTGTAGAGAACTTACATTCATTTCGCTCACGAGTAAACGGAGACACTCGCAACGTTGGCAGCAGGTATACATGTACTTGCATACATACCTAGGTACCGCTGATCGAACGAAATTGTGTTAAAATGTTTGTTTTTTTTTTCCTCTTTTCTTTAACTTTTACTCGCACTTTCATTATTCGATTACGATCCCCTTCTCCAATGAAACGACAAAGATACGCGAAGGAAGTTAAAAATAAAAAAATAGGGGTTTGCGAGAATTTGGGGAAAAATTTTGTAATACAACGAACAAAACAAAAGAAAAAGAAAAAAACATAAAAAAACAGAAATCACCTCTACACGTCGTTTTTGTTTGACGTTTGAAAATTACGAAGAAAAGGATCAAAGAAGATGGAGCCAAAATTCAGGATATAGGTATGTTTATCCGTAATTGATCCTCGAACAAGGAAATTGCCGAACACGCAGCTTATATGCATAGCGATGCAGTAATTCGGCTGGTTAATCTGGGGCTCGGGGGTGGCTACCTCCCTTCGCGAGATTGTCAATTGAGCAGTAGGTCCACGCTATAACTCTCTTGCAGTACAATATAATATGTAGTAGACTGCGCATTGTAGTGGTATTCGTACCTATATGAGACCGCCACGAGATGAACCTGGACTAAATTAATGCGTTGTGGTCACGATAGAGCTGAGTGTAGTCAGAATATGTGAAGCATAGCGGGGCCGTGATACCTGCGTACAGAGATGCCGGCGATAATTGGTACGATCATTTTCCGGATTTGATTACGCTGACAATGGGCTGGATATTATACGGCTTCGTGTCTATGGCGGGGCTTTTTCTTTTTCTTGTGTTTCATCGTCTCGCCTGTTTCTCGTTTCCACCGTTTTCCGAAGTTATTGCACGAAATCGTATAAAGGAGATGCTCGATGAATCGGATGATGATGACGAGGCGAGAGTCACGAGACGTCGTAGGTATTTTGAATTTGGTAAGTAATTTTCGAATGTCGATATTTTTCGGTCAGTTCAGTCAGACTTTTGATTAACACATTGAATAGGATTACTGTTACCTCATTGTTCGCTATTGTCGGTTTTAACGGTGACATGTTTTTCCCCTCGGTCCCCTTTCCGGAGCTGGATGCAATCTAGCAATTTAGATCCAATTTCAAAAGCAATCGAGCTATCTAGATTCAATTTCATTCATTTTCGCGGTGGCCTGGCGAGGAGAAAATTATGCGAAGAATATTCGGTGAACGAAAGACTGGGAAAGGGGGGAGCGCCGTTGTTGTGCTTCATGAATCATCCACGTCCGGCACTTCGCGACGGAGCCGAAGCTGCCGGTCAGAGTTAACTGCCGAACGTCCTGAACTTCTTTCAAGCAGGACGACGCGCTGCAGAATTTATTCATAATTCCATAAAATATTAGCTTTCTCTAAGATACGCAAATTATTTCGATTTTTCGACTTCTTTGGCTCGTTTTCATCGACGACAGCACGTTCGGCCGCTGACTCTGGACGCCAGCTTCAGCCTTATCTTTTTTGCGGACTTCTGCAGTGTGCTTTTTGGGATTCTCTCAGAGGTTCGGGCAGCTCGCTATCCTTCTCTCCGTAGAATCCGGGAAGACGGTGGTGGCGACGAACAATCTGCGAACATGAAATTTGTATCTTAAATGTAATGGAATTAGGAAAAATAATGTCAACTGTTTTATACCCACGAACGTTGTCGCGGGGATGCAATTTTTGCTGATATTTTTCGATGAGAACAAGTTCGCTTCCCAGGTAATCCGGGCTTCGCGATGTCCGAAAAAATATCACAGCTATAACGAGATGATTTTCACTCGCCAACACGTTTAGGTAAGAAAAAACGCTGATTTTCTATTTATTTACACAATGAAATTGCCGATGCGCGAACAGTACAGGTATATATTCGTGTAAATATAGACACCTTATACCTAACGTTGTTGGAGAAAATTGAAATGTCGCGAGTGCGCGAGTCATCGGACGATCGATCGCCCGGATCGGAGGGAAAATTTCATTTCATTCAAACCGGAAGCTCACTGTTCCGGAAGCAATGTGCTCGGCTTAAAATTACTCGCTCAGGTAGAGAAAGTATATTGGTAGGGCTTTTCGAATTAGAGTTTCAGACAGTAATAGCTGCTCCTGACGCAATTTATTTTCATTCTGTCATCAAAGCCTGATTCGTGCGTGATGTACAAAGTCTGTGACAACAAATGGGAGAAACAGAATGAATGAGGGACAGAAGAATTCCACTTCTTTTTTCTCATTTATATAGGCGAACCACCGAGTTTTCTACTCCACGTGAAACTTTTACCTCCCAATGCGATCGATGATGGTCTCTCATTCAATCGAATTGCGACTGAAAATATTTTCGTCCGTATACTCGTACGCTTTGTTTTTTCGTTCGCAAATATTTTCATAGACGAGGGAAAAAGTTTCACCAATTCATATACCCGCTGCGTACCTCTATATACCTATGTATATATACATACGTCGGCTGTATCCACTCTATATGTACAACATCGAATGCAGCACGCGAAATTTTTTCGCGAGTAGAATTGTGTCGCCGATTACTGAGGGAAAAAATTAACATCATTTCTTCCATTTCCAGTCCATGAATTCACAAATTTTCGATCAATCAATCAACGATTGCCGTCGAGCATGTTTGCCTAAATTGATAATATTGTAACAGCTAAAATATAAAATCGAGTTTTTTAATTGGAAAACTTTTTATAATTAGGTACCGATCTCACTTCTTCGCGACTGAAATTTCGCACAATTTTACCGAAAATACGAGCATTGGATATTCGTTTCTAACCTCATTGTGTATGGCTCCAGTCGTTCGCGGTCCGTAGAGCATATGTGTCCTATATCTGTGGGTTTGTGTTTGTGTTTGTTGTTGTCGACCAAGCGATTCTCCGTGGGGTTCGCCTGATGGGCCCTTTGTAGTCGAACCGCAGTAATTCCTTTGCGTTTAACAAACGAGCCTAGAAAGCAGGACCTTCGCCAACGAATGACCACTCGAGCTTTGGTTGTTCCCTTTCAAAAGCATCATGCTCCCAGGTCTCGGTCTCTCTTGCATTGCGTCACTTAATTAGCACCCTCGGCACATCTGACAGTTTCCAGCCTTCCCTTTTACCTTATTTTAATCAATTTTTTAGCCTCTCTGGTTAGCACGGCTAACTCCGTGATAAAAAATTGCGAAAATAATTTCTCAAAATAAGAGAATCCAGGCAAATTTCATTCTGCGCCAATCACCGACAATTCCAGGCCTCCGGTTTTACAATTTTTATGCGTATTTCAAAATCTTCAAAAGTACATGGAACATCGAATTACAGAAAGGAAGAAAGAAGGTCTCCGCCTACTTGGTTATGAAACTTCACTCATTATCAAGAGTGCATTTTACATTTTCTGACCAACTACGGTCGTTTGGCATCCTTTCTACACTGTTTACATTCACCTAACACCGTTTAGATCCCGAGGATTTTCATTTGCCAATTTCGAAAAAGCACACTTCACGCGAAAGGTATAGTGCGATTACGAACGCGGCAAGAAGTTACAAGAACTGCACGCGCTCGATCCCTTTTTTTTTTTTGTTTCTTTTTTTTTTTTTTTTTTCGTCTCCCTTTTCCACTACGCTAACCGTGACAGGGCACTCGCGTATTCGCAGGTGAAAATTTTTCTTCGAAACACTTCTCGCTCAACAACGCGGCGGGTTGAAAGCTTTCTCGCAAATTACTTAACTACTACTTTTCGAGCATTAATTCACAAGCTTATGATGAGTCGTGCTCGAAGCCTGAGTGCAGAAGTCGGGGTTAGATCGAGTGCACATCATTAATTACCAAAAGAGACCTTTTCTCGCTTTCAGGCTGGCAATTGCGACGAGAAATCATTTTTCGTTCGTTCCTCATCGATTGCTCAAGATTTTGTTATTCCCTTCTATCGTGAATACCTTCGTCAATTTTTGTTTTCTTCGTCAAATTAATTACCAAGCGATCGATTGTCGAGACGGAGGGCTACGTCACTTTATCAATTTGGTCGGATCGGAGAAAAAAAAAAAAAAAAAAAACAACACAAGAACAAAAAATAATATGAAAGTAGAGGAGAGAGAACATTTTTTCTTAAGGAGCAACTTTTAATTAACCGCAACCATATTGCTAACCGAGAAATACTGCTCCTGGCGCTCGCTTCTCTTCTCTCCTTAATTCGCTCGAATTCTAACCGAGCACTCGTGGAAATGTAATTTCGTAATTAAGTGGGATTCATTCAGGGAATACATTTGCATGAAGCAATGTCGAGGGAGGAGGGAAGAGGTTCATTGAAACGAATTATTACCACGCCAACCCGCCAGAGAATACAAACTGCCAATATACCAACCCACATACCATTCGTATCTCTCTCTCTCTCTCTCTCTCTCTCTCTCTCTCTCTCTCTCTCTCTCTCTCTCTCTCTCTCTCTCTCTCTCTTTTCTCTCTTCCTACCCAGCCTGCCTTGGATAAAACCTGACGTAATGGCGTAAGCAAGCACCAGGCCACTAGTCTCAAAGACACATATTCATCCAATATGGAAACTAATCCGATTCAACGAGTTATAGTACATACTTCAGATAAGATGGGGCTACAAATGCTCAAGAGAAATTCACGCGAATTATTAACACGGGCACGCACACGCACACGCGCATGTGTACGAATTTTCAATGTCAGTGTATACGTGCGTATGTAGGTACATAACGTGCTTAACGCTCTCGCGCTGAATACGTCCCATTGAAATTACCGTATAATCACGTTTGTCACAGATAATATACCTACCTGTATACCCGAGGTAACTCAAATGCGTATTGTATGTATCAGCTATACTATAACCTGCCCGGAGGTAACCGAGCGAGTTTTGTACACCTATTCAGGACTCGAGAAAATTGAGGAGGCTTTAATTCTATCCTCGCAGCACACCACAGCGAAGGAGTTTGAAAGGAGAGAAGCTGTATCGGTACAATAATGAAATACGAAAGAGTTGAATCAAGAGTTTCTGCAATTTCAGTTTATATTCTAGGTATACGAAGCCTCATAAAATCTGGACCTATGTGGTTTTTTCTTCTTCTTCTTCTCCTCCTTCTTCTTCTTCTTGTCTTTTCGTGGAAAAAGAAGTCAGCTTTTTTTCGTACCAGTAACACCAGAAATAAGTTGACTCACCGAAATGCAGAAGAGACGTCCGATAGTCAGTAGCTATTCTCGCGTTCGGTCCGCCCAACTCGGAGGCTCCCGCGCGCGCGTAAGTAGTAGTGGTCAGCGAGTAGTCAGCCAAGCCAGAAGGAAATAGTATGTTGACAGTATACGTATGAAGAGAGAACGATTATCTACATATTAATTCGCGTATTCCTCCTGCCGTTTTCTTCTCTTGTACGTATTTTTCCATAAACTCGATATATATCATACTCCGGTTTTTCCCTACCGCGCTATTACCAAAGGCTAAATATCCGCGTCGGATTTTTTGGACTCCCGCAGAGTGGTGCGAAAGCTCGAAATGCAGTTATCGAGTATCAAACTGTAGCTTCATCATCTCCAACGCTGCCTGTGCGAGGGAACGGCTTTAGCAAAAACCAATCAACTCTCGTTGATTCCACGATTTACAACTTGACATTGGTACGTTTTTTGATTAGACGCTATATCCCGTGTCAAGTCCAATCGCCGATGTCTAGGTATCGGTTAGCTAATCCCCGAGGAATAGAAAGATAGTGTTTCATCGGTTCTGTTCATAAGAGATGATCAAATTTCCGCCAGGAATTGTGAGTAAAAATAAAACACATTATCATCTCTCACTCACCGACTCTGTGTTAGGTGGCGGGGTAGTCCCATATCAATTCCTGACAGTTTTCACCGGGTCATATATACGTATGAAACACATTATCGATATTCTGAACTAGGAACGTCGTACCCGAACGTGGCGCGGCGCGGCGGTCCGATTAGACGTCGGAACTCATAACCACGATCTTCTGTCACTGTATAATACATATGTATATACATACATTTTTCACATGTACATATGAACGCAGCCCTTGTTTTCTACGGGGCGTAGGCAGCCTACGTCCATCGTTCGATCTTATATTGCGTGCGTTGGACCTATCTCAAACGCTAACACCCCAAATATACATCCATAAACCATGTAGCTTCGAACGAGACTTAAGCTCCGCATGCCCCATCGCCACGAAGCTTTCGATGAAATCCCATTCGATCCGGCTGAATAAATTCACAAGGCCCACGTTTCTCCGCGCGCGTATATGTGGGCACGCACATACCTACGAGCGGAAGGGCTAGAATTTAGGAATATATCTACGACACAAATAGGAAAAATATTACGATTTACCTTCCATGAGGAGCAATTTTTAATATTTAGGTATCTGTACTCATCTTTTTTATTTCAAAATTTCTTCGATCCATAGACTTACGAAGTGGAAATGTACAGACTTTTGTTCTTCCCACTTTTCTTTCATTCATTTCTACGATTTGTTCATACGTATGCCTAGTACGTAGGCATACAACGCTCTGAAATTGAACGACTGAAACGAGATGAAAATTGTTTCTACGAAAATTCAAATTCAATACGAACGCAATTTCTCTCTTTTGAGCTTTCTGCTTTAGCTCTTTTTCTTCAACAGTTGACGGATGATTGGTTGGGGTGAAATTCCAGCCGTTCTCTGTCCCGTCCCTTTTCACTTTTTTCTTTTCATCTGTGGAAAATACCGCTTCGAATTTTTACGCTTACCGTTGTAAGGGTTTTGGTTCAGATTCTCGATTTACGACAATCCCTCTCGTCGTGGGACCCCCCTACTGCGAGTAAAACGACCAGGAAATACGTTTATCGAGGAAACAGAACAACGACAACGACTGTGAAGAATTGAAACAAAGAGGATCAACGCAGCTACTCGAAGGCAATTCAAAGACTTTTCGTCTCTTTTTTTCGTTCTCGTTTTTCGCTTTTTTACTTCGTTTGTGGAAATCCGATGTAGATACGAGAAACGTTTTCAGTTCAGACTCTGTATTTAAGGAGCCTAGAGAACCTTTCCTCTTTTAATCTACTTTTTCCATCTGAGAACTGTTCTGTAATTCAACCTTAAATTTTTATTTTTTATTTTTCTTGTGCAGGGAAAAGATCGTTGCCTCTCAAGAATTTTTTTCGAGAAATAGCGTAACGTATTTTACATCAAATTGAAACAATCTGATTTTCGATCCTCATTCGATTAGAACATCCGAAGACGACGTGCCTAAATAAATTACACGATGAAAGTGGAAGTAATTTAGGCTTCTCTTACATTATACAATGCTCTGAGCTGCTGGGGGTTTGAATATTGGCGAAGAATGATGAACCGCTTTCCGTCCGTCGTCTTCTTCTTCTTCGTCTTCTTCTTCTTCTTCTTCTTCTTCTTCTTTACTCTCTGTCTCACTTTGCCTTTGACTTCCTCCTCTCCTGATTGCTCGTCCATTCTTTGAAGATGATAAATTAAAGAGAATTCATGGCGCTCATCGGCTAACTTGTTTTTCTGCCTGGCCACCTATGCTATCTATCTATCTCGCCAGAGAGCAGCTACAACATCGTGAATATTATTATGAATAATCTCTGAGTCTGATCAACTTCCTGTATTCCGTGTTCATCAAACGACGAGCGACCGTTTGTTCAGTTATATGGTTTTAAGATACGTTAATCGTTACTTTCATGAAAGCTGCGTAAAATAGTTTTCACCACTTTTGTAACTCGGATACAAATGCCTGTGAAATAGAAGAAAGGAACGTCAGAGAAGAAGAAAACGAAGTAATATATCGGAGGAATAACTCTTCCGAAAATCATACGCTGCATGCAAATTTCACCCTTCACGTGTCATCTTGCTCTGCATTTACCCCGAACCAATAGCTCCCGTGAATTCCTTCCTATTTCCCCTCTCTTTTTTCGAGGGGTAGCTAGGCGGAAATGAGGCCATAAGAGAGACAAAAAAATCTGTACTTGAAAAATTGGCCAATATTTTTGTACCTTCGAACGATTCCCATCAAAATTGTAAACGCTTGACCGGGTTCCGTGGATTGACAAATTTATACCTACCTACCGGCTGATACCTAATTCCGCGAAATAGAGAAATCTTATCGATTTCTCTCTTTTTTCAAACCGGGAAGTTAACAACTTCATTCGAGTGCTTGTGACCTGGTCGACCCGATCCTCTGTTTCCCTTTCCCTCTACCTACCTAAGTCACAATCTCCTACTCGCGGACGTTGTAGGTATATTTGTAATTCATACACGGGGCGAACAATCGCATCACGCGAGCTTGCGTCAACGGTGGCGGCGCGGCGCGGCGGTGCTAACACGATTGTATGAGGCTATGGCTATGAGCTGGAGGCTAGATCGTAAGTACAACACACCCGTTGGTCCAATTGCACTTCCTCGTAGTTTGGCTGTCGAGACTCGCCCACGTGTACACGCGACTTTTGATAAAGTTATTAACGGGCTTTGCCATGCTCTGTGCTATGTATATACATGTATATATGTACGCGGTCGGTGGTACATAATAGTAATTCTGCATCCCTCCCTCTCATTCGTTCCGTGTAGGTGTATCTTACATCGCGGGTCGTCCACTGTTGTTGTGCCGGTTTCCACGGACACGACACTTTCGTAACGCACCCGAAGGTGTTCGTAGCGTACATCACGTGTTAATTTTTGACCTACCTCAGGCATGCACATTTATTATATCCCCCTTCTTCATTTTTCTTTTTTTATTGCGTGCATTACTCTTTCCACTGAAATTATATAGCAGAAGGTTCGTGGCGCTAATTCATTACTTCTCCTTTTTTCGTCGCGATGTGATCGTTAGTTCGAAATAACGCGAGGGATTGGCGATTGAGGGTGGATTCTACATGCGCAGGGTGCGATTGGGTAGGGCTCGGAGTTCCGAAAGACAATGAAGTGGACGGGCCGAAATTCCAAATTTCGAGGATACGAATTATAAAGTGGCGAAAGATCAAGGAAGCGAAATTTGCATTCATCGTGCCTTACCAAATTGGAGGATTGTTTCATAGAAATGCTTTTCACCCTAACGCGCTTTTGTCCGAAAATGTATTTCACATAGTTTATATTCCGAACGAACGAAGCTTAAAGTTGATCGACGAAGTTTCAAAAAATTATTATTTTTGAAATTGAAAATTCAGAACGGCTAACGTTTCTGAACGGCCAATGAACCGCGGTGAAACAATATCGCAAATAAAAGTTCAGAAACGGTGAAACTTCGATAAGCAGAATGTCGGTAGACCAGAATTCCGAAAGGCCAAGATCCCGAGATAATGTGAAGTAATCGATTATGTCCTCAGTATGAAACAATGCATGTTTTTAATGTTTCCTGAGCTTTCACGTTCTTGGCCCTTCTATTCCAATGGGTTCCGAAACTCTGACCCTTCGATTTTTTGGTGTTCCGATCCAAAAAATTCGGATCCGTTGGCTTCCATAATAGACACGTTTGTGGATTGTGAACAATTGGACTTTTCAAGCTTTCGATATTTCGAACGATCGGATATTTCGCTGCTCGTAGTCTTTCCCATCCGGATAAATAATTTTCGGTATATATTTATTTCTATGTTTCATCTGTGTTCCGAATTTGTCGTTTCTACTTGATGGCCTTTTGTTACTGTCGCGTTTCTACGTTTTGCACTCTCCGTAATTTTTTGACATTCGAAATCACGGCCCCCGTCTCTGCTTCAGGCTTTCTGAATTTCGACCCCCACCCGTGTAGTTTTACCTATCGTATGTATCACAACGTCCAAGCATCTGGCTCAAATTGGCTATCGATTATAATATCGCTTCAATTAATTCAGGTTTATTGCATTTTCGACACCATATATATCGTGTAAATCCCAACCATGTCTCTATAGTTCACGTTTGTATTGTAAATGTAAGTAATATAACATATTGAAACCTAATGTAATAATAGTTGCGCTATAGTGCCTCGAATAGAAAATAATACAAATGGTAATAATAATAATAATAATAACAATAATAATAATAATAATAATAATAATAACATGGAGTTTTCACCTTCTCTCTGCGAATTATTGTCAAATTTGGCGATTTTCCCTCCAACTCGTTTTATCATATTTTATTAGTATCAATTTATTCGAATTTATTCCATACGCAACGCAACTCAGCTTGATAAATGTTGGAAACTCGGATGGAATTAGCGAATCATCTATTATACGTGCTTACTCTTCTAATTATATGGTCCCTCTCTGGAAATTATATATATGCGTGTGCATACGTGCCGTGTGAACCAGCGTCAGTGCGCTCATCGTTTCTACATAGTCGATCGTATTTGAAATATTTAAATATTTAAACATATATACATGTATGTATTATATATTTATCAGTTCGAAGCGTTGGATTTTCAATAATCCTCGCGAGCGTCCACGAGTTTGTACAAAATTTAACGATATAACCTCGAGCTATATTGTCTGAGTTTTGAAAACGACGAGAGTTTGGTTTCTTGTAAGTTGAGAATTTCGTGATTCGAAGCCGTGACTTTACCCGATTTATTTGAGAAATGCCAAGGAGAGGTTCTTCATTCTTTCGCGATTCTCTTACCGAAACTCTTGAACTGTAGCTAACCTGAAAGTGGAAAATAAATATCATCGGCTTTCTGCAGCGGCATACAACCGGATTTGGTTTTCTTCCATTTTCAATCATCTTCAAAGTACATCCAATGAATTGTCTTCAGAAAATTATGCTTCCACGACTTGATTCTTCGGATTAATCAATTTTGAAATATAATATCAAAACTTTCTCGAGAACCAGATGGACACTACACACCCGAGATGACTCTGATCGGGAATTCTGTTTTCTCAAAACTCTGTGCAAACGCGCTAAAAAGTACGTCAATTTTACATAAAAATTAAAATTCCACCAAACTGAATCTTGTTGGCTTTCTTTTTCAAACAAAAATCCAACATCATGTTCACGCACATGCAGTATACTCGTATTAGCTCTAATTCGATGACGACGCAGAATGTATCAACCGTATGAATTGTACACTCCTGTTAATTGAGGAGAATTTGGAACCACCCCTCTTAATCCAACCTAGCTAACATAGGGGATATTTATTTTCCATCGAAGCCGATCGACGTATTGGAAAAGTGAAATATTTGGGGTTTCTGTACATTCAAGACGGCGAATCCGAATTTCCCTAATGGTTTCGTTCTGAAGTTTGCCACGCTCGTACTGAGTTGCCCCGAGGGTAAGGCAGGGACCAATCAGCGCAATGTATTTTCGAATTCATTCAAATGCGTCGCGCCGATTGGTCTCTGCCTTACCCGTGGAGTAACTTACCGCAACCGTAGCTAACTTCAGAGCAAAACCATTAATGAAGAGGAGTGTACACATAAAGCAGAGAGGCAGAGCTTGCATAAAAATGAAGCCGTGATATCTACGTTATTCTATACAATCGTAAATTCATCACAACCAGAGTGAGTCTTCAGGTTTCCGAAGGTTAATTGGTAATTTATGGAGTTGAATTCTTCTGTCTATCTGCCACCTTAACTTATTGAACGCGTATGTTGATTATTTGTCCTGAAGCTCGGATTCGTATCTTATTTTTTTCTTCGTCTGTTCTCCCCATCTACGACTTTTGGGGGCCCACGCACGAAATAAATCTACAAACTTCCAAACAAAGTTAACAATACCGCGGAGTCTTATGCTTTAGTAGGTATAATGGCATTTTATAATAATACATCGTCAAGGTTGAGCTGCTTTGTCCGGCAAATTATACGCTTCGTATTCTCGTTCGCTCTTCTTTCTTCCTTCCATTCATCGAAGCTTCAAAAATATTATGCGAGATCGTAGGACGTCGAAGAGCTCGGGAGTCGGACTCACAATCCGAGTCAAGGCGCCCAACCAAATTGGGGTTTTTCCTTCTTTCTTAAGTTGTTTTTTTTTTTTGCTTTTCGTCCCTCATTGTTATTGATTTATTTCTTCTTTTCTTTCGGCTCATTCCTCATGCTCCTTTCTT
This sequence comes from Phymatocera aterrima, assembly GCA_963170745.1. NCBI lineage: Eukaryota > Metazoa > Arthropoda > Insecta > Hymenoptera > Tenthredinidae > Phymatocera > Phymatocera aterrima. The sequence continues at coordinate 20,024,832 of OY720660.1, forward strand.
CTTCTTCGTCCTTTTTTCGTCTGATCATTACCTGAGTCTTGACCTTTACGCGAAATCTCAACCCCCGTGAAAATTCTACGATGTCCTTCCACATGAAGGCGGTTTTTTATAGTACAGGTAAAACTGAATACACATTCCTAGTACACGTTATACATGAAAATGTTTTTTCGTTAATTCGATCGTTCTGCTGTCCTGTTGGAAACGAAAATGGAAATAAAAGAATCTAATTTCCAAACGGACGAAGACGACGACACATAGGTCCCACGTAACGAATGATGAAAGCTGCTCCGTTTTTCCACTTTCTTTCATTCTCAGTTTTTCCCTTGTCTTTTCTCCTCTTATATTGCAAGTTTGGGGAATTGATCAAACTCGTAAATTTTCGGTAATATCCCCATATATATATCACAGCTCTTTCTCCCTTTGACAAAAGGAGTACCTACATCGAACCTTGACGACGGTATGCAAATACCTACGAGAAGAGCCACAAAGAGTTTGGTGAGAAGACCTGAAGTAGGCTACAAAAGGGACTGCGACCACATGCCACGACATCGTCTTCAAGATTTTACAATGTCCTCGTCGACGCGGAGAGCTCTGTGTAGTAGGGCTGTGTTTACGAGGTGTAATAGCACGTTTTTATACCCCCCTTTCGAGAGGCCTTCACATTTATCACCACCTTCGTACATACATACATCGTTGCGACAAGTTTAGCAAAGACGACTCGTACGTAGGTATATATAATACTGTATATAGGTACTATCGGTCCATGTACGAGCGGTACTATAACACATGGGTCAAGAAGCAGGAAGCGGAGAAACCCGGCAAAGGAGAAAAGAGAAAAGAGTGAGAAAATAAGAAAGGAAATGGTGGGGGGGAGGGGGGGGGCGGCTTCCTTCTTTGCGTTTGACAATTTTCATTTTTTTCTCTCATCTTTTCTCGCAGGGTTTTCTTTTCCATTTTTCTCTTTATGAGGAAAGTATCTCGCGCCCGTTACTTTGTCAGGCTTTCTCTTTCTTCCTTCCCTTTTTTTTTCTTCTCGTTTGAAATGAAGAGAAAATATGAATGAACGAGGAAAAATGCTTTTCTTTCAGCGATCTTACAATAAAGGAAAATCGCATCTTTACTCCCTTGCTTTGTCGCTCCTTTTATCTTCGAGAGAGGTTAATTACGCGTTTTCGTACTCAGCTCCTGAGTCTCGTAGGTACACCTTTTGTATGGAGAAATTTAAGAAAGAAAAGGAGAAAGAATTGTGAGAGAGAACCTCGCGTCGTCGGTCGGTCGGACTGCGAGGAACAAGATCAGTGTTCCAGAAATGATAATTCAATTTTCGAAGTATCCAAAAATATCATAAGATCGGCAATGTGATGAATTTCGAATTTCTCTTATTGCAAATTTGCCGCACATGCGGGATCGTTTTCGAGCGGCCTGTATCATCGATCGTATCATCCTAATTCTCGTTTCTCAATATCCTTTCGATAATCCTCAAATTCGTACTTTTCCGTTCGATCTCGAACGACGACCGAAGATCAAGGTTGAAAATATATAGGAATCGCACAATTCAGTATCTTGAGGAGAGAAAAAAAAAGCGATAGGCAAAAACGAATGTGAGTGGAGGTGAACTCGAAAATCGGAGTGGCATACTCTCCAGCCTATTTTCAGACTCCCATCTATCCTAAATTCTACATCCGCGATCACCAAATGGTACAACATTCGCGTATTCGTGTACACTATACAGGTGTGTGTATAGGAAGATATATCTACCCCCATATCCACATGAACAGAACCGCGAGAGGAATAGTTTGGTACAGGGAGGAAACAGCTACGGTACAGTCTGGTTGAGGGGGCTAAAGTTTTACCAGTTTAACAAATATCTGCGGCAAGGTCTGCTTCACTTTCGGTCTACATATACATGTACCTACCTATACCCAGAGTTCGGGTAAATTTCCAAACCGCCGTTCCCAGGATTCTGCTGCTGCGAACACACTCACGTCTCACGATTGATGGCTGAATGTTTTGTTAACAAGTTATTTTCATTCTGCGCGCGTGTGTGTGGGCTGGGGGGAAGAGGGGGGGGGGGGGGGGGGGTGTTTTTTCGCCACCCCCTCGTAATTATTTCTCACCCCTGACTTTCGACTCTTCGAATTATGGCAAATTATTGGTCGCGGTTGTAGAAGCAGTCCGTCGCGTCAATATTTTTCGTGCGCGTGCATACATAGCTGTATGTGTACCTTTACACGCGTGTATGTTACATACATACGTATACCTGACTATAAACTCAGGAAACTTTTGTTCCCACATAGTTTTTCGTTTTTTTCACTTTCATTTTCATCTTTATTTTCTTTTGTCTTTTCTTTATTTTCAACATTTTCCAAATCGAGTAGGAAACAAAGTATCGCGACCATATTTTCACGCCTCACGCGTATAACCTGTGACTTTGTTTTTATTTTTTTTTATTTTTTTCCCCCTTCTTCTTGCCGGTTAATATTTCCACGGAGGTTAATGCGGTCCCGCTTGTTCGAAACCCCGCGGTGCCGTCAGAGTCTTTTCTTTTGTAATTTCGCGAAGGTGCAGGTAGGTAGGTGTGTACACAAAGTGGCGAAGTGTGGCGAGATTGCCTTGTCAACGCCCGAACACGAAAGCTGAAATGAAACGCAAAAAAGAAAAAAAAAAAAAAAACCCATAAACAAAACCCCCCCGAAAGTGAACGAGAGAGAGAGAGAGAGAGAGAGAGAGCGCGCGAAAGCGAAAGAAAGGCGTAGCGCGAAGGCTGTAACACTAATTGTTCTAAATTCAAGAACGAAAGCGGAGAGATTTTTTTTTCCGAGCAGAAAAATTGCAAACTAATTTTATACCATTTTCTATCGATGAATCATGTAGTATAGTCCAATCATGTAACAGCATCGAAGATTCTCTCTGCGATTATAGAGTAAATCCATTAGAAATAAAAAAATAAAATAAAAAAAAAACAACCACCTCCGTGATTATGTCGATTGAGGTGAAAGATCTTGGAAAAGGATAAGGTGCGGTGAAATTACATACCGGGCCCTGGCACTTAGAAAATATATATCTCACTTTATCCTGAACCTCTCGCGGTCGCCACCGCCTTCGTTCATGCGAAACTGTTTCATGAACCATTGATTACGCCTTACTGAAACCGTGGCCCGTTTTGCGCCGATTAATTGGAATCCGAAATCGTGGGAGCTCGAAACCGTGGATATATTATATACATGCGCGCCCCGGTGTCCTACACGTGTTTGTTGTAGTTCAGGGATTAGGCAACTCTATCTTTCTCTATCCCTCTCGCTCCGTGAATTGGGATTAAGGATCCGCTCATGATACGTGACAGAGGCAAACGATCCGGGATTGCAATCGCTCCGATATTGGTATCGAGGAATCAAACAATCAAACATGGAATTAAATAGTCGATCATCTCACCAAGCTCCGATCCATTACATTCGAGTATCTCGATGAGCCCACGAACAAAATAATTCAAACTTCAATTTATGGAGATTCGGGAGCGTTGAACATCCGTAATTTGAATATTCCCGCGCGCGTCTATAACGATGTCCCAACGTATCGTTGACAACGGATTCGACTTCGAATTTACAAAGAGAAACAACGGTATCGTAGGGAAATAACGAAATCGTAAAATCCACAGGAATTAAACATCGATCGTTGCATACCCGATAACGATCGCGAACCAAAATCAACGATTCATTCGATCAGATATCGGCGGATAAAACCTGCCGGTTTTTTTCACTCGCGGAGAATATCTCGACGATGATTTTTTTCAGGGCGGAAGCGTTAGCTTCGTACAAGCAAACGTCCGGAATCGATCGCAGTTAAAAGTTTATCGGTATAGCTACGGCGCACCGCGATCGTTTACTGCTCAGGTTAGTTATACGGTGAAAGAGATGAAAACTTAAAGAAAATGCGAGGCTCCCCTGTATACGAGCCACGAAATACTTGTAATATTCGTCGTTTATTCAATTTTTCTTTCATATTCCGTTATCGGATTCAAGGCATGACGCGTGGTCTCGCAGCATAAATACTCCGCTCTAGAATCCCAAGTCCGGAGAAGTTCCTCTCCACTTTTTCTAAATCCGAAACCAACCCTTTTTCTTTCTTTCTTTTTTCGTTCGTTCACATACTTTCGACGAAAATTGTTCAGGTGGCATCGGCGAAAATCTTCAGTGATAGTTACAGAACTTTCGGGAGCCGAGAACGCTGTGAAACGTGAAGAAAAATGTCAGAAAATGAAGAAAAAATTAATAAAAAAATTAAAAACTCTTTGCACAACCGATGATACGTAATTGTATGGATAATAGTATGAAACGCGTGGATAGATAATTGAAAATTTCCAATGCTATAGGGATAGGATGTAGATCCTGTGGGCAGGTCCGTCGCTTATTAATCTCGATCCCGTTAATCGCAGCTCCGTAAGTTTAATCCTTGGGATTTCCTATATCCACAAATAATTAGTAGTAGAATGAGTTTTATTTTCTCTCTTTTCCTTTCGCACCTACATTCCCTCTCCGTCTCACGTTAGCTCCCCGTGAAATCAGCGCTTAATCGGCAAATCATTCTTTTGGTCGGTTAATTTTTCTACCTTGCACAATCAAATTGGGATCCGGACGAAATCTCCTGCGATCCCTTTACTTACCAGGCGTTCTTATCCAACCCCGTGGGGGACCCAGCGGGAAAGTAAAGCTGGATTAATTTATCCGAGATTATAGAGGCGACCCGGGATTCACAATGCAATTCTTTTTTTTTTTTTTTTGTTCTCCTTCTTTCTTTTTCGCTTTTTCCCGCTCGTCCTCTATAGCACCGCACTCTTCCCTCCGCATCCCATTCCGCTACGAGAAAATTATGAAGGTACATACAATTCTCTAAAGAGGGTGAAAATTGAACGTAATGCGTAATTGCGCGCGGGGACTTGGATCGTTTGCAATAATTTAGAAGCCAATAAGACAGCTTTCTTGAAAGTTCATGTTACAAATTTGATATCATATAAATTTGTTTATTTCGAACAGATTGTTCGATACGGTTATATTGCAATTTGCGAATTATCATGAATATCGGTAGTTAGTTTCGTCGAATGGCTGATTTTGCTTGACGCACATTTTTTCTCACGATTCCGTTTTCACGGAAAAAATGATGGTTACCTACTTTTCTGATCGAGTGAACTGATCAAGTTGGTACACAATTTTTGAAAGAGAAGGAGAAGGGGAAGAAGATGGAGGAGGGAAAGGGGAGCGCGTCGTTATATAAATTATCTAGCAGTCAACTCCGTAAGTTTAAATCTAATCGCGATCGTAGAAGATGATCAAAGTTACGAAGTAATTAATTCCAATCGTGTTTACCCCTCCGTCGATGTGTGTGGGTGGCAAACACAGCCGGTGAGCTCGCGATTCTTCTTCCAAATTACAAATTGGCAAATCCCGCTCTTGCTCGTCGCCGGTTCAATGAATACAGTAAATTCAACTTCTGCAGGAGGATTTACTCGTTATAAACTTCACCCTCGTTTCTCGGTCGTTGAGTGATTTCTACTCAAAACTTGGGTGTCTATCACAACTCCATTTTCTTTCTCCGTTTCGTCTTCGTCGGTCTAGTTCAGAATTCGGCAGTGTGCCTGCCCCCCCCCCCCCCCCCCCCCCTGACGAATTCGGGAAACAAGGTGAAGGAACAAGATCGAATAATTTACCTAATATGACATAAAAGCAAAACTCGTTCGCATTCCCAAGCCCGAGAGAGCAAGGTTGCTTCCTGTTGAGTAACCGGCGAAACAAAAAATGAGAAAATAAAATTTTTGGTTCCTTTTCAGCACAGGGAGGTGCATGAAATCAATCCTCCCATCGGTTCACGCTCTCCTTTTATGCGTACAGTATAGCATATATCTTCTTCTCCCTCCGCCCGTTGTTTCTGGCACGTTGCTCGCACGAGCGACGAACGTACAGAACAGTGTAACGCAACGTAACGTAACGTAACATACTGTACGCGTGTACCTATATCTATAAGTACGCATGGCGGTGCGCGAGCGCGTGATTGGCGCGGGGGTGAATTATGTTTGTCATGAGGGTTGGGATGTGTTTTATCAGGTGACGACCGAAATTGCTGGTATTCGCATAAATTTTTCAACGCGGTTGTACTGCACCCCGTGCCGCGCCCCGCAGCATCCGGCCGTTCTGGAAATCAGCTACCGCAACGTACCCTAATAAAGAGAAAGCGATTTCGAGGATTTCGGTTATCCAACGAACCGTTGAATTTTCATTTTTTCCCCCCTTGTTTCCTCCTAATTCGCTTTCCACCTTTTTCCGTCTTCTTCAAACAGCTCTGTCATTATGTCTGCCATTCTCTTCTTCCTATTTGAAGCCCGATTCCGTTCGTTCACCGTTCAACGGCACATTATTAAACCTCTTACGCGATTCTCGTTACCGAGTTTTGCGTCGCGTTTCGTTGTCCTTTATGCTATATTCTGTTATATTTTTCGATTTCGGTCCTCGGATCGAAGCGGAGTATCCTCAGGAAGGATTTTATCACTCCAAAACCGCGTTGAATGGACTCGTTCTTCCCAATTTCCTCGAAACACTGAACATAATTGAGGCAAGAAAGAAAACAAAAAGAAAAAAAAACCCGGTATAGGTAATATCATTTTCTGTTTTATTTTCTGTTTCAGGTAAGACCATGATGCGTGCTTCTCTGCGAAAGCTGATCTTCCTTCTTTCCTTCCTGATCTGAAAGCCGTTTGGCCATATGATCCAACGGGGTATAAGCAAGTTGCGAATGAGAGTTGACAAATGGCGAAACAAGTTATAAAAACTGGACGTTATAGTATATCTCGGTGGCGTTAGAAGAAAAAAAAAGAGAGTAAAGTAGAGGGAGAGAGAGCGAGAGAGAGAGAGAGAGATGAGTTTCAACGGTCCTCTCGCGAGAGAAGAATGTCCTTTAAAGTTAACTATCGTCACGAATGCCTGCAGGGTATTTTGTGAAAGATAAGGAAAACCAAGCCCATCCTACGCAAGTTTCTTGTACGACGGTTCTCCCCTCTCCTCTCCTCTCCTCTTTACTCTTTCTTTCTTTCTTTCTTTCTTTCTTTCTTTATTCTCTTCCCCTGATCTCGGCCATTTCTTCGGTAACGTAGAGTAAATTTCAAGGATAAGACGAGAACGATTGTAAAAAATGATGGCCAGCTACGATAGTATACCTACTAAGTCCCCGATATTCATAACTTTCAGATCTTTACTATGTCATTTCTTGAAAAGGATCGAGCGGAACGCCTTGATCTTCCAAGTAAGTCAACGTTCGCCCCCTATCTCACTAGTCAACTTTATTTTCCATTCTTTTCCGTTCTCTCCTCTTCTTTTCTCCTTATCCTCATTTCTCCTCCCCTTTGAAGCTATTTCACGGGGATTCTTTTACACTTTTCACCTTACCTTAGATTTCGAAGCCTCGAAGTTTTTATCCTCGCGGCGGCCGTTGAACCGCTTCGGACGAGCTACCGATAAGGCAAGATAAAATATATTCCAACGTATATATATATATATGTACAGCGTACTCGAAGACAAACTCTCTGGATATCCTTGGCGAAACGGTCGGCTGGCTGAGGCTTTGCGTTCTCGTAACGAATGTTAGTTCGCAAACAGATGCAACCACCGTGCCGCGCAAATCTCTCGGGCAATTTTATACCTATAGCTAGGAACCAGCTATATGTATGTATACGCCAATGCATGGCGAGAGAGTCAAACCGGGCGTTGTGGTTGGCAAATGTCGTCATTATCGGAAAATAGTTCCTGTCGCTTTGACTACGTTTCTTCGTCTCGCCTCAACCACTGCCAATCCCAGACTGGAAAAGTTGAAATTCTATGTACATCTCAACTGTGAGAAGTTCCAGGATAGGATGCAGCCACGAGCAAATCTCCGAAGTTCATGAACTTTTTCATTCTCTTTTTCTCTCCGTTCCTTCAACACCCGAACGAAAATCAGAAGGGAAGTCTCGCGTCACATGAGGCTGGAGTTCGTGAGGTCGGTAGCGAAAAATAATATCGGCCGTTTCGGCACCGAAGACGCGTGTAGAAATCCAATTTTAAGCGATTCTTGGGTGAAGCCTTTCGGTGAAGAGGAGACGTAGTCGGTCGTCGAGGATTCCCGAAACGACGAAAAATATCGAGATCGTGTTCGTTTCGTCTTCAAGCTTTCGGCCAAAAGTCGCGTTAACGTGAATTTTTCACGGGGTTTCGGCGTCGGAACAGCCGTTACTATCATTTTCTCCTACGATTTCGGCGTGACGATGAAAATTCGTATTGTTAAATCGCCTCGGTCCGTACATTCGATTCCGTACCAATTATGAAAATCGCGTTCATGAAAACACAGAGATGAATGGAAACCGTGTAGTACCCGTCGCAATATAATACTCGAGGGCGTATACCTGCCTGCCACGTAGGCAATTGCTATCGCATAATACTCGTATATAGGTACGATCGATGTGCGATTAGATGATATCGTGTTACTCAGCGTGCAAACATTACGAATTATCGCATGCACTCGATAGCCGGGTGAATATGAGGGGTGTATAGAATATCATCGGGTGCCTATAGGTATAGTATTCCCAATCAATACACGTGGATATCGGTACATAATGTGAACGTGTGCGTAGATACGAAAGAGTAGAGTTTACAAATCGGCTGCGATCCAAGTGAAATCGGCACAATGGATCGGCCGCATCTCGCAGCTCACTCAGCTTTAGGTATACCTAATATAATTCTACATCCATACGAGTAGGTATTCTATACAATAAAACTTTGCATCGAAACAAGTTTGCGAGTGGTTTGTAGACAAAATTCAAGATACCTACTCGCCGTTTCACCCGTATTCATTATTTCCAATCGCAACTCTTGTTTCTACAGATGTTTCAAACTTTTCGGGGGTATTGGTGAAGAAAAAAGGGCTAAAAGGCCATATATGTGAAAAAACGAACGGATCCAATTATTCGATATTCGAGAACTGGAAAATGAATCAAATGGGAGGTGAATCTGTTTCGAAATACGGTCGATGTGATATTCGTGTGCTTCTGATGCGAGGAAATACATACCCCCGGTCACCGGCGTTATCGAACAATCTTTATTGGACGTATTGATATTTCGGACCGCGATGACAGGTCGGTCCAGAAGGGGCTGGTATCCATTGCTTCGATCTCACATTCAAATTTGTTGAATCCCACGCGGGATATGTACACACGGTATAATATATCCCACCCAATAATATACAACCCTCGTTCTCGTTTGTGCACTCAACCCTATTTGCCAGCTGCGCTCACTGCGTCGTTAACGGAGTTCTCTGCTGGAACTGAAAGCTGTATGTTTGTTATTTTTGTTTTTTGTTTTCAAAAATCTCACCCTCGTCGCGAAGAATAGAGAATTCGGGAATGATCGCCGGTTGGATTTCGGCGTGATTCTGCAACGTACGGTGCAGACATTAACGGATCGAATCCAAAGTTGGATCGGTTTTCCTTACAAGAAAATCTGAAATCGATTTTCCGATAAAAAGAAGAGAAAAAATGCCGGTCAGAAAATAAAAATGGAGAAAAAATGGGGTGTCAATGATTTTCCAGGCCGGAAGGATTCGATCTCGAATCCAATTCAATGATATCTTCATCTCAGCGAGGAATTCGTAGCGATTCGTCGGGGCATATTTCCAATACCATCTTAAGAGTCAGCTTAATTGTAAGAAACGACTCAATCTGGTCAAGAGCTTCACTCAAGGTGCTATATTAAAAACTCATGGCGATCAACGATGGGCAACATTTATGCGTCTTTCTACCCCAAAAAAAATGAATGTCCTGCATCGATCATCGTGAGCCAGGGACTATTTATTTGTTTTGAAAATTCTTCATGGTTCTTCACCATGTAATAATGAACAACTTCTGCACGTCTCATCGTATTTTCAATTTTCAGGGGAAATTTTTTTGATTCCAAACAGCCCCGAATACGATCGAAACTTGACTCCGGCTTCAGGCAGAGAACATCTAATTTCCATTGTCAGTAGGTAGAATGAGACTCCCTTGGAGCTTTTGATTTTATGCATCCTTGAGTATTCCCGTCATTGATTCTTCTTTTCGCTACTCTAGATGATTTCTGATTACGAATCATTGTCCCTTCGTTCATAATGACTATCGCAATATCTTGTTTTTTATTTTTTCATTTCCCAACGCTGCAGGGCTTCTCCCTTTCGCTTTTACTATGTTCGGCCATCGTTTTCATCGCCCTTGACCCTCTGTACACAGCTCTGCTCGGGCCGAACATATGAATTTCCACTGAATCAAACAGCGATAGAGTTGAAAGCACTGATTTCGCCTGAATATATATAGGTATGTACAGACAAAATGTCGCAAAACAAAAAGTACAGAGAAAGGGATCGTCGTTTTGGTTTTTTGTTTTTTCGTTTTTTTTCTTTTTCTCGTTTCAACAAAGATTCAGAGGACAGATACAGTTTCGCGTGCGATTACACTCTGCCAAATTACACGATCCCGTGAATCGGTGTGCGCGGGTCGAATGAAAGACTCTGCAATTCGTCACGTATGCCCGCCACAGCAGGCACGGCTTGAAACAGTTCGCGCGTGTGTACAATATTTTCAAATTCTCTGCGATTATTCGTTCATAAGAGAGATGAAAAGAGAGGACAAGTTTTATCCGTACCTACGACGATAACGATTTGCCCGATTGAGATTCGTTCGGAGCGACAAAAAGACGGTGCTCCGCTGCATATATGTGGATCGAACGAAAACGTATACATATGATACTCAAAACGCAGAGCTTTGCGTATGACTCGCTCGCTGCCAGAACATAAAAGAGATCGCATCAAATTATTATGATGATTTATATTTTTTTTTTTTTCACTACCTGGGTTACACTCTCCGTCGCATTTATCTATAAGGTTGGTATAATTTGATATAAACTTTATGTCGGCGTAGGTGCGACGTTTAGCCGCATGTCACGCGCGTTACCACAACGATTTATATTCATTCGCAGTGTTATATATATATATATGTATATATATAATACGTTTATACTGTATATACATACACATACATGTATATAAATACATACGAACGTATTATAATGTATTCCATATCCGCCGGGGATTGCGGTATTACGGTCAATTACAAGCAATAAAGAGATGAACGAGGGAAAAAGAAGAATGAAGAGCCAAAGAAAAGAAAAAAAAAGGGAAAAAATGGAAAAATGAAAATAAGCGAGCATGAAACAGTGGATAATGGAAAATAATACTGTTTATTATTTCAGCATCGGCGGCAGAGGAGCACCGACCGATGCGATCAAATATGGATCACCGCTATATCATTTTTCGGTCGGGGATCGGTAATCGTTCGGCCGTTATTTATTGGTATAAATATTTCAATACTCATATACTCAATATCACGGAACGACGATGAGGAGCCATCCTCCCTCACTTCCATGCGGCATAAAAGCTATACTGCAGGCTAAATGGCCTGAAAAATATTCGCTCGGGAGGGTTAGGCGTAGGTACGTAAACCCGGTCAGTAATTTTCGCGTTTCGTGTGAAAAAAGAAAAACATTCTGTCACATGGTTGCGAAACTGGATGTAAAAGAGAGAGAGAGAGAGAGAGAGAAAACAAGAAAAAAAATCCCTCTCGTCCTCTCAATTTGGGAAAATATTGCGTCTAGACTTCGTACAGGTACATATACTTCTAGAGTCTGGAGTCTGGAGTCCGGAGTCTAGACGATGATCTATCTGCCTATATTTTATAATACTGTATACTTTACCTAATATAGTCGTATGCGCTTGAAATTTGAGGCTCGAAATATATAGTACGAATTTCTTGGATGAAGTTCAGATCCGTTTCAATCCTTCACTCGACCGCGGCATCGAACGTTCGGGAGCAAAACTTTGCGAATAATTGATGACTGCTTTTTCACCAATTATACGACAGAGTCCCTCCCCTCGGGATACGGATACAGATATTATTGATATCGATATTGATACGGATATAGGTAGCCAGCCGGATGAGTAACACCGGAGCATCAAAATTTCCGAGAGAAAAATGCATAATTTGAATTATTTTCACGATTCACTGTGGTATGTATATATAGTTATGCATCTATGTGCGTACACGCGTGCACGCATGCGTAGGGCGCTGACTCGGGGCGGGGAAAATTTGGTCAGTTTGGTGAAAATAATCAGCGACCAAAATGATACGTTGGTGTAGGTATGATACCCAGATAACCATGCTGGGATATGGGAACCGTACATTCTGCGGTATTTTATTTCACATTTTCATCTCTATCCAGGTTTTCACTGTTTTTTACCTTCTTTCGAAGAGAAAGGAAGGAAAAAGAAGCCTAAAACGTCCGGATAAAAACATTATATGCATCGAATATAATATACAATATCTGTCCCTGCGTCTTCTCCTCTCTGCGCATATCGACACGTCGAATGCGATGTACGCGTCCAATTCTCTTACCAGCTCGGTGCTGAGTAGAGCTCCCGAGCATATCAATTGGAACGCATCGAAACAACGCGAAAAATGAAAGACATGTAATCGCAAAAAAAAGAACAAAAAAAAAACAGAATTAGCTCCGTACGCCGTACGGCATGGTGCATCGTCGAACATGTTTTTTAACACGCGGGATTCATAATGCGGAAAAATTTTCTCCTCTTTCTTCTTCTTCTTCTTCTTCTTCTTCTTCTATCGTTTCGTTACCAATGAACAAAAGTGCGAGGGGTTTCGGGAAAACGGTAGGATCGAGCGACGGTTGCGGATTGTATTTAGATTTTCTGTTATTTTTTCAAATTTCGTACCTACTTCTTTCTCGACTGTTCGAACGAAGCATGGGGCGCGAACGTAACATGCGACGCGTTTTTTTCGCGCGTTTACGAATCGAGGGCGTGGAGCGGTTCGCCAACTGACTTTGACATAGTAGGTAGTAGCTGCAGGTATGTGTAGATCCGTTGTAGCCTGATAAAGAGATCGTCGTATCTTTAACGAGGTATACCTAAATCTTGGTGTATAAATCTTTTAGTACAGTGATTGCGACCGGTTTTATCGAAGCAATTTGCTGTAATAACCGTGACTAGGATGAATTTAGGAATCGCCGCAAACGCAGCGCCGTACATCGATACGATTCGGGTATGACATTAGACGAGAGAATAAGAAACACGGAGAGAACGATAACGGGAATAGGCATTATCCTCCCATCGGCCATTACACTCCTGATTAGAACCGGTCACGTGAGCTTCGAGTTACTTGCGTTTTGTCAAAATAATGTCCTCGATAAATTTTCAGTACATACCCCCGGAGTGCCTATGCCCAACCGTTCTCCGATCAAATCTCCGTTGAGATTCTATCTATAATACCTACGTGTACAGTCATATCAATATCGGCCAAGAAACTCGAGCACCTAATTACGAGAATTTTCCCAATCGCGGATTTCAATGGGTGAATATACCAATGCCGCAAATATCGAACCTCGTGATTATCGTCGTTCGTAATGCTCTCTCACCGTTCGTTCGTTCGTTCATCCTAGATATCGATCTCGAACGACGCCGCCCCCCTCCGTTCGTGACTCTTAATTCATCGGTCGATATCAATCGGACGTAAACTTCCCCGCGGACACGATCGGAGGCAAGGAACGAAATAAATCAAAGAAAATAAGAAAGGAAAAGAAAGAACACGATTGAGTACGATCCTACGTAGCTCGTCGCCGTTGCCCCGGTCAACATCTTTTCTTACGGGATGGAATTCGAAATCTCGTGCGTTTTCGCAAATTGAATGCAACTGTGTCACCGCTGTTTGAAACAATGATCATCGCACGAAACTTCACAATTTCGATCGGGCCCCGTGCGTCCATCGAGATGAACCTTGTCCACGTGCACGCGGATATTAGATCGGAACGTGATCGATTGATAAATAACCGAGGGAGTCTGGTGTAATATAGCCTCTATTGTAGTATGACTATGCGCGATTTTGATTTATGATTTCCTCGCGGACTTCTGTTTCCGTAAATGCGCGCGCGCGTATGTATGCAAATTTATATCGAATATACACATGCATGTACTCGGTCCGGCCCCCGGAGTAGATTGCTCCGCACAGTTCGGCTACTAATTTGGCAATTATTAACAACAGGTATGGTAGTTGTCCAAGTTGCAAATGCCGTCGATGCGGAGGTATGTGCGTACGCTGAAAAAACACTGCGCGGAGGGTTCGATATCCGATGAATTTGATTATCGCGAGTTCACGTCTCTCGGCGTGATACTTGGATCTTTGGAATTTTGAAGAACCGATGAAGCTGGACAACGACTTATCGTGAAAACGACTGGAAAATGTTTAGACCGATTCACTGGAAGCTAATCATTGCGTTTTTTCCTTAACCATAAATTCGCACTGTCCGAAGGATTATCGGACCGGAACAGATGAGGAAAGACCGAGAAATGATTGTAATGATTGCAGATACAAAAAGCCCACGACGTGTGATTCCTAAAATCTGCGTTACGAGCGTCAGAAACGAAAATTTTCGTTTTGTTTACAGAAGACAGCTCAGGTAGGTATATGCTAAAGCGATGAAAACACGTTTAACGAGTGTACAACTCAAACGAGAATTCGAATATGAATTATCGTAAATTTTTCATGAAGCTGATTCTTAATTGTGGTTGAAATAATGATAATCATAACGACGACGAACACCCATCGCTAATTCTTTGAATGATAATTACGCTTGTGGATAATTAAAACGTTACAGCAACGCCGTTGCCGTTATCGTTTACAATAAGTAGAAGGTATACGTAGACAGCTATTTTAATTAAAACGAAGTTCTGACGCGACTCCGGATATTTACCGATGTGTCTCTTCTCTCGTTCCATTTTCATTCACCTTTTCTCCAATTCGTATTCTCCGGCATTCCAAATACATATAGGGGAGGGGCCGGCAGAATGGGCGCCCTGAGAAACTGAGGCTTCGAATAGAGGCTTCGATCAATGGATCTCCGAATTTTGGCCGAGTGTTGAACGCCCTCACCCGAAAAATTCGGAAATCGCGGGCAAAGTGGCAAGCCCTAACAAATTTTCAACATTTTTCAATATTGAAACATGCTTCGAATTAATTTTCGTATTCACTTGGAAATACTTGAATATGGGAAAATTAGAACAAAAACAAAACTTGGTAAATTTCCGGCCGGATTTCGGCTCCCCCCCCCCCCCCCCCCCCCCTTACGCCCTCAGTTTTCTCGATACATCCTTAATTCGGTGTCTCCGAATTTCCGAAGCTACTGAACCTTTTTTTCGCCTATCAATTAAATTTAGGAAAAGTACGAACAATTTTCAAGGGTGCCGAATTTTGCCCAGTAGGGCCCATTTTCTCAGCCTCTCCCCCACATATCGCACACACTCGCTTTCGCACTCGCTCTCCGTACACCTCGGCCACAGGCCGCGGGTGTACAAAAAAGCGAAAAGAAACTGAATAGAGATACTTTGTTACTCAAATAACGATCTGACCGTCGGAGATTGAACCGTCATGGTAATTATTATATAGGATAACGAGATCGTACTGACTGCGAGTTTCTCGCCCACTACAAGCCTCAGTTTTTTCGTTCTCATGTAATCCGGAGTATACTACAATTACAATATCTGCATAATTTTTTCTCAATTCCAAATATCTGCAGCAATCGGCAAACCGGCAGTCCGCTCTTCGAGTTCATCGTTTCAATTTTGATTATTTGACAAAAATTTCTCGACCAGATTCGCGGGAGTATAATGAAATGAAAAGGAGAAAAAAAACTACCCTTCAATATCCAGGTTTTCAGACCAACCCGGTCTCGGGAATAATGTGGAGACGGCGCGGCGCGGCGGGCGAGGAATTGTTTGACAAATGAAGATGAAACTTAAATTGAACTCCGAAGTAAACTCTTGGCGGAGGCGGCTGGTAGGTATTTGAAATCAAACGATAGAGATTGCAGAGTGCTTGTAGTTCTATGTTTCTGTCGTTTGTGCTGGTGGTCAGATGCGAGCAATTTCCTAAACTGTTGTTCCTCTCGGTCCTGTGTGCTCTGTTATCGCAGTCAGTGTGGTGTAGCGTAGTATAGAATATAGCAGAGTAGTTACATACCTATAGCCACCGACATGTTCGTAAACTTCTCTTCGATGTATAATATCCAGCTATCGTACTCGTACTCTGCGTACTGTGAAATGCTCAATCCCAGTTGGTAGCGGCGCTGACGAATTTGAGTTTGCTTCACTCCAACCCCTCCATCAAATAGTAGCAACAGTATCTGCTTCGTGCTTCGCGTTTCATGTTTCAGATCTCTCGCCTCGGGCTACAAACCTCGGGAGTGTAGGAAGAGATACGAACCGCGTTTCGACCTGTTTTGCTAATTCATCCGATCCCTGTTAACCTTTTCACTCTGTTCCCTGTGAAAATCGTAGAAATTTTCTCGCGCCCCATCGCGTACCATCTTCTTTCTAGATCCTTCGGGTACATACATCGGGAGAAATTTTCTTCAGGCTGAAGTTATCCACGTATAGCGTGTTGAGCGTAAGGAAACGACGGAAAATCATATCGGCCGAAATTTTTACCGTTCGACAAAAAAAAAAAAAACAAGAAGAAAAAAAGGTCTTCATCCTTACGCGATTTCCAAAATCCCAAATGCGAACGAAAATTTCCCTCCGTCGAAAAATTTCAACCGGCATTATGTGTTCGCGATCTTGTTACATGTTCAACCTCACGAACTTGAGCCTCGAGAAATCTTCAGAGTAAGGAAATCAGATTTGTTGTATGATGAGCAGGTAGCGCAGGACTTTCATACCCTACCTACTTTATCAATTTCGAACGAATTACTCGAGGCAGTTTTGTTCTCCTATAAATCTTCGTCCTAGCCCTGAACCCGTCTTTCACCTACCTTCCTATTCCATTCATGCGGTATAATTCAAGGGTTCGTCGAGGATCGACAATGAAAGGTAAAGCTTCTCGTGCCTCCCACATCAATCTGTTTTCAATCTACACTCGAGATGCACAGGGTTATTTCCATTTTTCTCCTCTTTCGTAGCTCCTTGCTGCTGTAGTCACCTCTCGTACAGACGTATGTACATAAATACTTTTTCGAAAAGTATAACCAAGATAGTGGCTGGCTTTATTTCTTGCTTCTTTCATCACGATAAACGAATGCTAACCCACCCAATCCTGAGCCCATTGGAATGTATTCTCCTCTCTTCCTCTGCCCGGGATTTTATGACCGTCTGGTACGAATGGCAACGAGTATCTGCAGTTAATGTTACCTTTGGAATTAATCATCGCAATAATCTGGCGGCGAAACGATGTCACTAATTACGGAATTAGTCGGACTTTATTCATTCGTTTCCTTCAGTCAACTTTCTCTGATTTTCCATCCGTTTGTCTGTGTCCATCGAGCCTGCGTTTGGAAAATTTTCCATTGCGAAAGAATCGACTCTACTTTCTCTGGGAAGTAAAAAAGCTCCCTCGCCCGCAATCATCTCATCTGCTTTCAAACTAATCAGCATTAATTAACAGTGACTAACGGGTATACTGGTACCTTCAGCCCGCGAGCTCACAAGCGAACGATTACGTAACAAATCGCCCGTCTCCAATCGGACGGGAATATTTAGAAGACCCCCAGATAATTAATGCAACTGCGAGAAGTTCGCGACGGCAGGTGAAAATTCATTCGATTCCGTTAAGCGGCGTACGTGCGCGGTCGCGGTAATTGCAAATTTTCAGAATGATTCAGCACGATTTTTTATCTGGGTATCGCTATTTCATTTTAAATGCGTTACATACTTATAGCCTCGGAGGCGGTCGGGCTCACGGAATTTAAGGGGTCGAAAATATCAGACCCTTTATTTCATCTACAGAGGGCTCCTGTATACCGAAGTACCTACGTACCTACACGTAGCACTTTTAGCAGATAAAATTGCCGTTGCGATGAGATGCAAATTGCTTTAATTTATACAAAAGCCCTAAGCTATTGTTTGGTTAGGTAACCCGCCGTTCAGATTCTGGTGATTTCGGACAAGCGCTCTCCGAGGGGGGCAGGAGGGAAGGGAAGGGAGGGGCACCCTGTACTTGGACGTGTTCCACGTGCGATCCTCAAGCTTTAACTTCACCAGCACCAAAGTTCCTTCCCCTTTACCGAGGTCCCTCCTCTCCTCCTCTTCGTCGTGACACGCTGCCGCGAACTCTCACATATTATATTCAACGGAGGTACCGAGGTAATATCCGTTATTCGTATTTGGAATTCTGAGAGGCTCTTCCTCTGCGCTTCGGTTTCTCCTCGGAAACCCGAGCTGTTATATATACTCGGGTATATATATACCTATATATATATCTCAAAATGGAATAGAAATTGTTTAAGGGAATTTACAGGCTCAACTTCACCGAAGCTTTACCGCGTGATCCTTGCACCGGAGTTGCATATATTTACGCATTGAATTATACTTTACCCGAAACTCGTTCAGCGTGACTAAAACGTATCTCTGAAATTCAGTGAATGTTGGGTTGAATGCGGATCACTCCACGCGTTGGAATACTAGCTGGAGGAGAATTTTTTATTTTATTTTTCCACGAATCCGTGGATCGAGGACGCGAATTTTTTTCACCGTTTTTTTTTTCTCCGCCCTCTTTTCTCCGAAAATATATTTTCGTTTCACCTTTGGAAATTGCTTATGGATTCAGTGTAGCACATTTTTGATGCGGGATGAAGCGAGAACGAAGCTAACGGCCGAGAATATCATCTGAAGCAGATACCTACTGAAATGATAACAGAGGGAGGGTCAGCAGCTCTTCTGGTTGTAGTAGTAGTAGTACGTGTGTCAAGAATTTAACCCCTCATAAGGAAACCCTCGCCGTCGTCGTCCTCCTCCTCCTAAATTCACGAAGGGTTTCATTTCCTTCTTTGGAATTGATAAGCGTGAAACGTGACGTCGTATCTATCTGCCTACCTACTTGGTAAGAGGAAATTCTCTGACCAGTGACCACCTTCCCGCAACCACTAGAGCTCGTTAGTAACCTTTTGGTTTTACGCTTTAGTGGTTCGTCGGTCGGTCTCATGCTCCTTCTACCTCTTCTCCTCTCTCTCTCTTTCTCTCATCCGTTTTCTTGCCCTCCTGTTTTCCTCCGGGGTCGCGACCTCTCCCTCCAATCAAGACGAATGGCTTGGCCTGCTCTCGTTAGATCGCTAAACAGTCTGGGATTCGAAAGCGAACGTTTCTTCGTGGCCAGGCAGATACAGATGGATGGTTTGAACTTGGAACGGCCCCTTTCCGTACAGATGCTCGGAGGTCAGAGGTGAAGGAGACCTCCGATTTACGGAGGCTGTTGAATGAATTTACTTTATCGCCTAGCAATTAGGTTCGAATTTACCACTTGGACGCCCGCTGGAAGTTCCATTCACCTTGTGATTTCCCATGTCCCATATCCCGTTCCACGGTTATTCTTCTGCTCCAATTTCCGCCATCACTTTCCCCCGTAAATGACGAACACTCGAGGCGTACAGATTTGTGGTAGGTTGTTATATTCTTCTCAGGGATTTCCCTCAGCGGAGTAGCGAGTACGTACATTTTGCTTCATCAGCGGTGCTGTGTAACTCCTTTCCTGATCCTTAATCTCTCTAACAAGATTGCTGATGAACCGGCGAAGACCCATATTTCCGTGATATATTTTCGCACGATTCTAGTTCCATCAACTTGAGGCTAGAAGCCTTCAGCCTTCAGCCTTCGGCTGCTGATGTATCATTCATCGATATTCTATATCTTTTATGCCAAAATACTAATACATTCTGACGAACTATGCTTTACTCGCCTACGTCGAATGTATATTTCTTTCGGAAGGATCATCCGGCCTGCGGAAGTTGTACCGAAGGCAATACGTAGCAACTTGTGCCTAAAATTTATGAACTTACACGCCATTTATAACTGTACACAAACGATCTATGTGCCTAATTGGGGAATCAGTTTAGCTCTCTTCAGCGTAGCTTCGCCCACGTTAAATTCACAGCTCAAATGGCATTTGAGCCGAATCGATATCGATAAATAATGTGCGAAATATCGAACTAAATCCACGCCGTTTCGTTCATTATCCAGCTTAATTTACTTTTACAAAATTTATTCACACTGCGCATTAGTCAATAAAAATAAATTGCATTTGTAATCGGAATGAAATAGTTGGCAATTAAACCTCGGCGAACTGCCGGATGCATACTGTACCCGCTATACGCATCCAGCGGTCAATAATTACCAGGAAACAGTAAACTCACATAATTGCAGGATTGGTTCAATTAGCAATTTATATCGGCGAGCCCGGGGGGGGGGGGGGGGGGGGAGCATATCTCGTGTACCAACGGTATCACTCTGGTGAACAAATTGATCCCCCCCTCCTTCCGACCAGGGAAGCGAATACCATATAATAGTTTACGGTCTCGGATACGCAGAGAATTGCAGAGAGTGAGAGAGAAATTTGACTCCTCCAAGAAAGCTTTGCAGCAGTCGCTGTTGCGATTCGTTGATCAATCTCTAAGACTATTCATTCCGAGAGATTGATCACTCTCGAAGTCCGGCGTACACCAGTGTACGCATAATTCCTATAAAATCGCGGAAGCCCACATCGAGTGCCAAAAAATCCCTGCACGGAGTACCACGAAGTCTTATGAAATCTCGTGAAGCCTCGGCAAGTCTTTTGAAATCTTTTGAAATTGTTGGTAGGTATCCGAAATCTCGGGAGGTCCCGCAAAGTCCTGTGAAGTGTTCTGGAGTCTTTTGAAGTCCCTCGAAGTCTTTGCAATCTTTGAAGTCCGGTGTTCGCCATTTTCAGGAGTGAGTGATTAGCCTCTCGATTCATCTATTTGCCATTCGCATAATCTGCACAAATTTTCCATTACGGTCTGCGTACCCACTAAACAAAAATTGCGATTTGGAGGGTAAAAGTCATATCTGTACCCGAGGATATCACTAAAATTGATTATAATGAACAGTCTCAATTAATTGAATACTGTGCGAACGTTCGTCGATGAACGGTGGCTGTCCAATTCTGCGTACGCGTTTATGTATATGCGTCACATATTTTACACGCTGGTAGATATATTGCGAAATCGCCCATTTAATCGACGATAATTGGCAACTCCTCCTGTATACAGATTGTATCATATTTTCCATCGCATTGTTCTGTTTGCTCGGTAAAAACGAAATATGTATAGATGTATACCATAATACATATAGTACAGGCACCGATCGATTCACGGCATACAGTAATCAATACCGTAAATAATGAAGGTGATTCAATAATGTTTCAGCAGAATGTGTATAAACAACAAATGAAAATCAACACCGAGGATCATGTTCCAGACACGAAAATATAACGGCCAACGGCCAACGTTGCGAAAGTTCATAGTCGTGCGGAATGGGAGAATAAATTATTGAAATTATAACAACCGAAGTTTAATGAATATTTCATTTCCGCCATACTATGTGTACTGATAATTTATAATGAGGATCGAGTACCTTGATTTTGTTGACTCGTCATAATCTATTTCAGTATCACGTTTCACGATCATTTTTCTCTTCTACATGGCCACTTTCGTTGCCATAATACTAGTTATATATATATATATATTTATATTAATGTTTCTTCTCGAGACTCTTTTCTTAACCTTATATAGATGCGTTTTCTTTTATGTAAACTTCTGTACACCATACCTAAGCTTTGATCGAGAGAAAAGAAGTAATTTTTCGCCAAGTTTGTGCGGCGTAAAGCTAACCTTTTGACCCCGTGCTTGCCGGGTCTGGGCTCTTCTTTCTTCATCATGACTGCAAGCTAAGAAGCGAAACCTCGGGGGAGAAAGCGGCGGCCTCTTTCCTTCTTAAGACGAAGTAATTAAAAAGTTGAACGGTGTCATCAGCGAAAATCCTAATTTTCTTTTTAACGCGATACTCGCGGCTAATGCCTGCTGCTAGTTAGTCTCGGGATCTGGAATGTCCGATGTTTCTGAATACCTATACCTATACTGCACGTTTCGAATGACAATTTCAGATCAAAACGGTCATTCCGTCGCATCCGCGTCAGACAAAAAATATCCGACGGGGGACGAAGAATTTCACATTCCTGCTGATAAACGTTATAGCCGTAAATGTGTAACTTGAGTAGACAAATGCGCGGGGATTATCATCCTTACGATATATTAACCACAGAGTATATTGCGGCAATTAAAACGAGCCGTTACCCACCGTGCTATTCGCAATTACATAATTTTATTCTTATTTCCATTCCTCGAGCGCGGCGCGGTCGAAAACTGCACATTCGAGACGAAATTGCATATACCAACGACACAGAACAGAAATTCTCTACCTTTTTCTTTTTTCTTTTTGTATTTTTTTATCAAATTTTGACTACCATCATCCGTGAATAAGTAACGTCTTTGGAACTGACGCTATCCGTTTTCAAATGACAGGTTTGATGAATAATCTGATGAATACGGCTTCCTATATCTTCTGCCAGAAGCAAATGGTGAAAGTGCGATACCGGGAGTATGGAATTGAGAATGGAAAGGTGCAGAAGGTGACGGGAAACCTTGTTCGAAAGCAACAAACGAATCGCGATCTTCCGCGGTTTTTCGTCGGTGAAAATTCATTGAACGTTCTCATTTCTGCTAAGCATCTCTTGAAACGAATTTAACGGCGTCTATGAGTTGCTCATACCTGCCCTATGGCGAGGCAAAGAACAAGATAAAGGTTCTTATATGCCTTCGAAGAGATGTAGAGAGTCTCTGTTCTTTCAAAGAGAGGTGAGGTGCGGCAGATCCTTGTTAGAGATCAAAGTGAGCCATATAATTCGAAAGACGGAATTTGTACTCCAAGAAACTTCTCCACGACATTGGAACTGGCCCACTTCGCTCTCGGTAAACCCTTCAAATTTCGGCAATTAAACTCTTCTCCCCAAGGAGCGAAAAAATGGAATAAAAATCGGAGCGGGAATAAGTTTTGAAAAAAAGAGACCTGAGGCGGACTGAGAGAAGGAGAGACGGTCAGAGAGAGAGAGAGGGAAGGATTGCGCAATTATGCAAAAGGATAACTGGGGGTCAGACACAAGTCTGTGTATACAGAATGAGGCTAACTTCATTAGGTTCATTGTCAGATTGACGGAAACCCTCTTTCACCATTGTATCGGCTCCTCCTCTCTTTTTCTTGCTTTCTAATCAAACTGCTATTCGACGAGGAACCAACCCATCGTTCGTTTATCTCTTTCGCGGATATAAATAAATCTCCTCTCTCCCGCCAAGACGAAGATAAGAGAAATGTCTTTTCTTTTATCCTCCCTTTTCCACCCGTTTGCCCCTTCCTTCATTCGCTCGAAGGTCTCCTCTCTTCCGAATATCAAATTTTAATCCTCTTATTGTGATCCCTGCTATTAATTTTGTCCTAGCTCCTATCCAAACGCGGATTATATCCCACTATGCACGTAAGAATATAGAATTATCCGGGTCACTGGATACCGCGTAGATGCATGCTCATGGTATGTACGTGCGTACATTCGATAATTCATTTTCGTCAATAGTCCGAGATTCCAGAACTTGATAATGAACAGCCAAGTGATAAAGAAGGCGCTGAAATCGAGTGTGAAAAGGCCATGAATGGATGCACGGAACCCAGGTCGATAAACTGCTCCCACTCCGGGGTTATTTCTTCACAGAAACGGCGGGTCGACCGGCAATTGCTGCATCGTATAGGTAAAACAAAAGAATGATGAATCGAAATTAATTGGCTCGCTTGGTTCGGAAGCGGTTCCTCCCTCTCGTTTTTTCACCCTCTGAACCAAGAGGAAAGTTTGATCCATACGAAAAGCATTCCCGAATGAGACCCGGCTACCGTGGTCCCTAACCTTCACGCCTACGGTCATTGGAAGGCGAACGTGACTTGAGTCGCCATTTTAGAATGCCAAACGGCGGATCAAGAAGCGGCTTACGGTGTCGTTATTCCCGACGTGACTCCCTTGACAATCTTATTTCCTCTTCCTCCCCTTCGCTCGCTGGTTCGTCGCCATTAGGGTATCTATACAGTCTTCGCTTGATACCCCGAAGATCCGATAAGAGATAACTCCATGGTCTTTACAGCTCGAAGATCTCTCAGGACTCAGACCTTCCATGATATTATATTGGTGGTCGAGTATGGTATTCTCGGTTTGTAGCGAGAAGAAAAAAAACATCATCGGAATTGCTTTCAATATACGGGCTAATATCTGGGACCAGTAATTTTCGGTAGTGGTCGTAATTTTTCGGTCTATATATATATACTACGACCAATTCCTGTTGGTACTTCTGACCAGGGTCACGAAGGTTGTAAAGTCGAAACCTTCCCTCCGAATCTCTAGCAGCGTACGGTACCGGAAGCAATAACTATTTTCTCCGGTGATTCTGACTCTGCAAGGATTTGGGAGAAAAACGAACGAGAAATACGGGAATAAGACTAAAAGGACACAAGGAAAATACACGCAAGGACACTCACGCGGTAGGACCCTGACGATGATCAACTCGTGGATAAGTACTTTCAGGTTGATTGGGTGAAATGATTGTTCCGATAGAAAATAGAGAGAAAAATTGGTACGACCAATGTTCGGGGTGCGTTGTTTGACCAGAATATATAGATACTATAGAGCGACACTGGAGCAATTCACTAGAAAACCTCTTGTACGATCAATGACTGCGTGAACTAGAATTGCGGAGAGCGATCAAGGGCCATTCCTTACGATCCTGAAACCCAGAAGAGACAACTAGCCGTGACTACCAGCTCCGTACTTAACGGAAGTTTGATAATTAAGAGGCAAGACGTAGCTGAGAGCAAAGTTCGTTCAAGTACGCGTAACTCTACTTCGGAGGTTCTCACTCTCCGTCTACTACTTCTTGCAGTAATAACTTCCTCGCGCCCTTCTCGTTGACCCCCTAATCTCCTCTTCTCTCCCTTCTCTTAAACTCAACCTACGTTACACCGCTATATTGTTTTACGCGGTTCAAAGTGGCGTGCTGGGTTTTTCTTGTAGTTTTTACACTCCTCTTAAGGAGGTGTCTCTTCCCGAGACTAAATGCTTTTTCCGGACGGAACAATACGGTTGGGTGTTTTTCACGCGCTCATTCAGCAGCTGACGACAAAAAAGACAATCGTTCAACGTGCCGGTAATATCCGATACCTATCTCCTAATTTTTTGGGGGGGATTGTCAAAATTATGTATGCAAACGTGAAATTATACGAGTACGTTCCGACTATCGGAAGAAATTCTCACAGATCATTGAAGATTGTTGAATAGGTATACGATATCATTGAAATCCAATAAGGGTGCAGATATTCACGGGCCTTACGACGCTGCGCGTGGGACAATCTTCTTCAATATTCTTCGCGTTCGGGCCACTCAAATGAAAGCTACTTCACAGTTTGAAAATTTGTAGCTTTTAAATTATTTTAAAAACCAGAGAATCTGTAACCCGTTGATCCTTCACAGGACTGGTAGCTCATTCAGAAATGAGAATTTTCGCTTGGTGAAACATTTCGATGAATTTTATAAGATTTCACGCGTGACACAGCGTGACAGGTCAAGATGTCTGCGAAAGTGACTGATATCCGATTTTTAATTATAACATCAATTTGGTTGCTTGTCCGTCCAATTTTTCGTGAGGGCTACCTGCCCGGGCACCACAGACTTCTAAATGCTTATTTTCCGAGTTGCAAAAATTATGAAATGACTTTCTAAGTTGGGACAGAGAAATATTTGGGAAACTGGTATTTGATACGCCGCTGTGAGGCGCTCGGCCACTCTCAGCGAGCCGTTTGGTTCACAGATCTCCCGCCGGTTTTCGGTAAGATAAATATTCCGGCATTTTTTGCTTCAAGAAAGAAAATCAGCTCGTACGTCTGTCAGCAGCGTGCGCGGTAACTGTGTAGACGACGTGATGCAAGTGTAGAGCAATATCGGGGTGCGACTTTAGTTGTTTTACTTCCGATAAAATATCGTGAGGATTTCTACAATAAAAGAGGAAAAAACCGACTGCCGGGTTCCACCTCCCATGAAAAAATCCACATTACTGTCGCTAATTATAGCTACGTCGAAGATTTATGCAAAGCAAATATGTCAGTCCGGTCAGTCCGTGCAGAGTAGAACAGTCGATTCAGTTATGTGTTAGTTGTATTTCACAGCCCATGATTTTCTTTCCGCATAACCGACAAGTACCGCTTTTCCTGGCTAGGGAGCAACAGCGTTAGTCGTGAATATGGGCTGAATATATTACGGGTGTATGTCCCCGATTCTGAGTTTGCCGACTACTATCGCAGGGCCTTAAACTTTGGAATAAGGTGAACGTGCTTCTGGGGGCTTCATTGCTCGCTTACTTGTTCAAATTAAACTTTGAAATGTATAACCTGCACTCTCCCTGTTTACCTAGCTTACCTCACAGTCTGTGCGAAGGAACCAGGTGCACGTTACGACACAATGCAATCTACAATGCCGCCGAGAAGCACTTAGAATCTTCACAATGATTAAAAAAGAATTTTTAACGTGGCTGGATGGCCACTTGGAAAATACACAAGTAGTTATTACGTTGCATGGGAAATCCTTTCTCCGCTCGCTCGCCGAAGTCCAACGCTGTGAGAGCGGTCGTAGACAAATTTCGCTAAACGTTTTACCGCGAAAATTGGTAATTCAGAGTTCGACTCGCCTACTTCAACCGAAACACGTGTTTTCTGGCCTGGCATGGCGCGGCGTCAACGGGCAGTGAGCATTCGGGGCTCCTCTCCAATTACCTACACAGAGTTCACTTCGCAGTTCTCCATCGCACGATCACTATTCATCGGACAATAAAATTTCTCATGTAGACTTCAGAAAAGCGGCGGCACACCTGAATTCACAGCAAGAGAAGATGTTCGGGAAACACCACGTCCAAGAGACGTTCAATCGAGCCGTGCGCAATTTTTTTGTACTTCCTTTGTTTGTTCGAAAACACTCCAATCACATTCCCGAAATTCAAGGAACAATTCTCCACGCCGTAAGGAGAGCTGGGAGTAGAGCCGTTCCACGGGAGCGGACGAAACGGCTGAGTTTTTAGCTTCTTTCAAGTTGTGAAAAGCCAATTAATTGATATCCGGGTGCTCAACAAGATTAGGAGACTTGGAACGATCCCCGGTTTCGAAGTGACGTCTCTGTTGTCCCAGGCTGAGGTCGTTGTGCTGCCAATGGCGAGATTGGACCGAGCCGAGGGTCTCGAGTGTTGTGCGAGCGATAATTTGGCTTCTTTTTGTTGGCCGCCCTCGCCGCCCTCCCAGCTCCTCCTCGCCTTCTCCTCCTACTTTTCCCTCAACTTTTCGCCTCCTTTTATCATTTTCTCGGGGCCGGATCCTTCCACGACACACCCCGACCATCTTCAACCTCAATCTCACCCTGCAACGACTTTCTCGGAGAAACCCAACGCAATTCCGAAGGCTTTCTCACCAAATTAAATTGTTGTTCGATGATCATGTTACCTACTACCAAATTTATTGCCACTAGATATACCGTTGTATATCCACTGCCAGCTACCTCAACTTATTAGTCAATCACACCAAACTAGATCCAGAAGCATCGGATCTGCGGCCCTTCGGTCCTCCGCGCCCGATATTTCGCTTCTGTATTCGGCAAATTATACTCTTGCCGAACCCTGAGCTCTGATTTCAAAGATAAGCATCTCCAAACCATAAGGGGCATCCGAAAAAACCGCAGGATAGGCTATCCTACGTCTCTCTGTATATCGCTGTCATCGAATTCAGGTCCGGAGGAAAAATGCCTCATTCTTTGAAGGGGGAAGAAAAAACGAAACGAAAAAATGAGCGAACAGTCATTCGGCTGTCATGGCTATACACCCGCGGCCATCGAGACCACTGTTACGCTCGATTGCGCAAAAACGGTGATTATCATTGTGGTATAAAAAAATGTAATGAGCTTCCGTAAGTTAGCCGCGATAATTAAACTGTTAACGAGGATCACATCCCCCCGTGCCATAACGTTTCTGTTGTTGTTTTTAACGGGGTATTATCGTTTTCTCTCAGGGCGGGTGGATTGAACGTTAACTTTATGCTTGTTTGTATTTTCGTTTTCTTTTAGTTCTTCTCTTCGTTACGTTTGCCGACTCTCGTTTTTATCGAGTGATTATCGCGCCCTCGTAAGTAGAGAAGGGCAGCGTACGGTAGGCATGTACTACGTGGTACCTACACCGGACTTTCAACACTGCAGGTATATGCCTTCATAGGTACATAAAAAGCCTATCGTTAACAACTGAGTTTACTATGCTCCATAAAGAATGAGCACGATAGGTAGAGAGGTGTAAGCTCGAGAGTTCGTTTTCTCTCGCGTTTGTGTATTTCATATTGCCAGTGAAAAAAACTTTCCTTCCTCTCGCCTTCTTTCCCACATTG
Source organism: Phymatocera aterrima (assembly GCA_963170745.1). Lineage (NCBI taxonomy): Eukaryota > Metazoa > Arthropoda > Insecta > Hymenoptera > Tenthredinidae > Phymatocera > Phymatocera aterrima. Next base: position 20,053,284 of record OY720660.1, read on the forward strand.
ACGCGGTGCCGTTTTTTTTTTTTTTTTAATACGTGTAATGGGACGCAGTTTATAGCGCCGCGGGAACTAGGTCCGTGAATAATTGATATTTGGAATAGAGTGAAAATTGAAAAATAGTTCTGCCCGGTATACAACGTCATATAATTTGGCAGGGAATTTGATATCTGCGAATACGCAGAGCGGAGGGTATACGAAATATTCGTATGAATATAATCAAATTCCTACGAATATACACGTTCCACCGTTTCATCCACTCAGTATTCAATCAGTATAATTAATTTCAAACATTTCTACTTGAATATGTTCTCAGGTGGTTCACGGTGTTCATATCGAGCCTGCACACGAAGTGAAGAAACGCAGCATCAGTCAACCACTCAGAATCCTGCTTTGGTACGACGAGAGCGTTTATCGGTGAGTGGAAAGATGAAATTAAATGAAATTCCAATAGAAATAGAATAGAATCAATTCTGTACTCTACAGATCATTAATTACTCTCCGACGTATGCATAGCGTTACAATTCTGATGTGTGTTGCGGAATATTGATTGAACAACTATAGCTTTAGGTGATTTATACATCGTTCACGGAAGGGTAAAGCACCTCGTTGTCGTGGAATTTCAACCTACGTATGTATACGCGTGTATCTCGTGTTACAATTATTATTCGCACATCGCTCCGTCACCCGCCGATTCCATATTGCTATTAATCATAATAACTGCGCGATCCTGCGGTAGCAAATGTTATCTGCTATCACATATGCGTGGATAATATTTCGTGGCATTCATGTCAGTACCGTAGGACGGTGGCATTCGCGTTTACGAGAGTAGTACGTTATAGGGACAGGTTTTGTCCCGACGTTTGATGAAAGGAAATGATATTTTGCGGATGAAACTCTACTTAGCTACTCCTCGCTGAACAGAGTTGCTGTTCCTGTAATGGAACGAACCTATATGTATTTCTCTGCAGGTACACCTGAATAAATTTTACCACCTCTCGTTTTCTATACATACATTCACCAGCGGCGGGGAATTATCCCAATGTACTGCCTCAATGGATAGAGAAGAGGCTTGTGAGCAGCTATGCAGACTACATTTAGTAGGAATACTGCAGGTAAACTTCCATGGAACTATTCCATAATAGTTCATGTATAGTTGAAGATTATGTACCTGCAGAATTGCATTCAGGTCTTCGTCAAAAGCTCTCTCTCTCTCTCTCTTTCTCCCTCTCTATCTCTCTATCTCTCTATCCTACTAGGGGTAGGTGTGACCAACTTAAAATACTTGAAAAAATTACAAAATCAAGGAATGAGAATCATACCGCGGTGTGATAATAGAATTAGAATAAAGGATATGCTGGAGGCATTAGATTTTATTCCTATAAATGAAAGATTAGAATATAATGTTTGTATACTAGTGGAGAAGATGGTCGATGGGCTGTGCCCAAATTACTTAGCAAACATGATCGATTTAATACGGCACGAAGGGGCAATACAAACCAGACAAAGGGGTGAGATTTTTATAAGTAAGTGTAATACTAGCAAAGAGCAAAAAATGTTACTCCGTGATGGGTTTAAAATGTTTAACGAACTACCAAAGGAAATAAGAAACCAAAAGAAATTGATAGATTTTCAGAGACTGCTAGTACCGCGTATAAAAAGCAGAGAGTGATAGCAGGGAGGGCAATATTTTGTAGGGTAAGATAGGATTGGAAGGAGAGTTAGGGGAATTTATGTAATACTTTTGTATTACTACCGATGGTAGTACAACTTCAAATGTAGCTAACGGAGCTAATAAATATCTATCTATCTATCTATTTATCTATATATCTATCTATCTCTTAGAACATTGAAATTCGCTGTTCTTCTTTGCAAGTATCCACGGTATAGCTAGATAGATCTTTACGTGCGGCATCGATCTCTTTCAACGTTTATCTTGCAAGAAGAATTCATTCCATGAGAATCACTGTCCAAGTAGGTGTTCATATATGGGCAGGTTTTAATTCTTCAGAAGATGAACATGACTGATTATCAACTACCAGACTTGTAATAATTAATACTGGAATAGAAACACGGTGTCCCGAGGGGGCGTTGGGGGAAGTAGACTGAGCTTTTATCGTGTTACGTGATTCCTGATCACAGTTTAATGGCCTTGCTAACTTAACCAACTTCGTAGCCTCCTTGGTCTTTTTTATCTTGCGTGACTCAGCAGAGTGTAGCTGAGGACCACGTCACGTTTCAAATTCAAATCTCGAACCGCCGTGTATTGTTCCATTTTTTGTTCAGTTTTATACTCTTGCTTCTTCTTTCCAATGGATATGTATTGAAAATAGAAAACATGCGGTTATCCTTTGAGTATAAAGTTTAGAAGATGTTTATGGAGGAGGAGACGATCATATAAAGACTTGAGAAGTTTCAACTAAATTCAACTTGGAAAGTCAAAGTCGTTATGGCGTATAGCCTGAGATTTTACTCGCGAGAATCTTAGCTTCGTAAATCAGTACCACCTCCGTCTCTCCTTTCTACATGAGCGTATGAAAGAAGATAAAAATCAAACGTCCCAGGTTGTTGAACAAATTTCTCATCAAATTTAACGACGAATGTGCATTTTGGAAGTTGGGTTTCGCCATTATTTCAACGACAGATACACCTGTATAGGCATCTATGCGTGGAGGGACGCTTTCGAATTATACCTATATGTATATACCTGGCTCCCGCGATCCTTATCGTGAACACGAACCTTCCTCTCATTTGTACTCTCAACCGAACGCTAAATCAAGCGTAAAATCCTCCCTCTTCTTGAATAGGGTAAATCTGCCTCCGGATATACGCAGATACCTTGCAGATATGCATTTATACGCGTCCAAGTATACCTCGGAGCAATATGAATAGATATATTTACATGCGCCAGTAACCACTCTACGTGTACGGGGTGTCTGATGGATAACCATTCCCGCGTATCTATAGAATAGTCAACCGTTGTAAATACAGATTTGTTCAAACTGTGGAGACTGCTGAGTCTCCGGAAACGTATTTTCTCGAAAATAAGGTACCTATAACGACTGACTGTCAATTCAAGGATTTTGGGGAAACTATTTTGAGTTGACAATTGAAGAACAAACATACATTCTGCACGGACAGTCTGCCGCGCTGCCACCCTCAGAGACCGAATAACCTTTGTTCGAAACTTTCATTGCTTACGTGAATGCGCGGTCATATATTCACTCTTTTGTAGGAATAATTGTTTTGGTTTTTTTCCCCTCGCATTTTTGTTTCGTGAGTGGTTTGGGAGGAGAGGATGTTTCACCCCGCCTCTAACAAACTTTGGTTTCGAAATCTATGGACTTAATATTCGCAAAACTGAGCCCATCTTCCCCCGCCGCGATTCTCAATCGCATAAAATAAGCGAAAGTCGATTCCAATCCCAGAATTCAATAAGCATAAGTTACCAGAATGACCTCCTGGCTTGGCGGATTTCCAAACTTTTGACTTCCCTTTTTTCCTCCCTTCCACTATATTATACCCCACATATTTTCGAGCTTTAGATATGAAACTTGAAACTCTCCCGAACGTTGAGAGATGTGGCGAAGCGGACAGGCCATTTGGATGATCGAAAATTCTCGTATCTCCGAAGTGTGAGCGAAGGTTCACTCCTGGCAATTATTGGTTTCGCTCTGAAGTTAGCTACGCTTTCAGTAACTTGCTCCGAGGATAAAGCAGAGACCAATCAGCGCGTTGTATTTTCGGATTTATTCAAATGCGTCGCGCTGATTGGTCTCTGCCTTACCCGTGGAGCAACGTGGAGAATTAGGAATGTAGTACCTATCCGTTACAAATTGATGATTGAAAGTGAGTTCAGGAGTCAAAAATCGGCGACAGCTGTCCCGTATGATTTCATTAACAGAGTTCGTCTTCAGCTCTGTTCGTCTTAGCTACACTCGTCACACCAGTGCAGAAATTCTGTAATCCTACTGGTTGGTTTGAATCACCAGCCAATAGCATTACAGATTTTCAGCAGTGATGTTTCGAGTGCAGCTGAAAGGAACAAAGCTTGCAACTTCACCAACAATAAAACCGGCGGTGCTGCTTTGACTCGCAGTACCAACATTATTGATTAAACCAAAATACGAACCGTCCCTAAATCAACCTCAGCTAGTGTGCGTGCCTGTGCGTGGGCGGAGAGGAGTCGATAAGAAATAAGCGGAGAATGGCGGAGGCAACATAACGAAATGTAGTTGAGAAAAAGTAGTGAATTGTACAATTTTCCGATATTTTGTTAAAAAAATGTTCGATTCTGAAGAGAAATGGTTTGAAAAATGTTTGCTCTTTTGTTGTCAATCGAATGGGACATACCAGCGGTTTGAATATCCCCGAGGGGTCGAGTATCCGCATTAATTCGTTATAAAATCGTCGGTATTCATTCCGCGAGTTGTTCATATTTATAGTTTGGTTAAAAACTGTATGAAATATATAAATATAAATTGCGGGAGGGCCTGTTGAGGTCGGGCGAACAATTATTATGTCCGGTGTAAATTTATGTCTGTCACTACTGCGGCGGCGGCGGCGGGCGGTGTTGGTGGCGGTGATTTACACCGATGTATGTAAATCAAAAACTGCTTTATTAATATCGTTTCGTTGCGTTGCCCGCAAACGTGGAAGTCCGAGTAAAACAAAAAACATTGTTCCGCAAAATTTTTAGCGAGCGTAAATATATTTCCCGGCTGCACACCCGTACGCGGTATAGGTGTATATAGGTATGTAATACCTACTGCAGAGCGTGAACCATGAACAGTTTCCCACCGCCGCGCCATTCTGGCTGACATGAATACTATACAAATGACAATGGGGCTGTTCAATGGGTTGGCTGTTTAGAAAAAAACGGAAACATATATTTGATTAAAAATAGTGAAAAAAAGGTAAACCGCCACGTAGTATGTGTTCTCAAGTATTACACATACAGTACGTGAGTAATACGAACACGCGTGCGCGCGTGTAACGTACATTCTAGTACCGCTTCTACTCCGTGTATGTATTACATACGTTACGTATACCTATGTATGTATGTACCTGCCCGAAGAAGTGTACGCGAACGTGCAGAAGGATCATATACGATTAGTATAAATTTTACGTAGACGTCACGTGATACATGGATGTCCGCGTCTGTGGCGAATTTTTTGCGCACACACATTTGTACGTATGTTACATATGCTTACTGTATGTGGAAAAAACGGTGACGCAAATTCGCTTTGTATCGTGTAAAAATAAACAGCGAAGTAAAACAGCGGGATGGCTTGTTATACGTGCGGCGGCTAGGTATCTACGTAACTACGTATTTACGTACGCGTATGTACCTGCGTGCTTTTGTGACAGTACGTTTTCCTGTCCGCCTCTCATCTCTCCTTCTCTCTGTCTTCAGCAGGACAATATTGCCTACGGGGCAATTTCCCCTGATTAAATATCCCCGTATGCCGGTTGCTATTGCTGCTTGTTGTTCATCCTTTGTTTACGGCCAACTCTGGCTTTGTCCGAGAACGCAAAACCTTCGTAGAGAAGATTCTTTGTCAGTCTTCGCTCTTTCCGCTTCTAATTTATCCTGATAATTTGTTATTCGTACTGCGAGTCGGAGTCGTGGCAAAATATAACTTCGGAGTCAATTTTCCACCGCAACAATTATAACGAGCATACGTTCTTCTTTCACCGAAAGACAGCCCAGTGATACTTGATCGCCGGTTTACAATCCGTTCGCGGCCATGGTTCCTGAATCCTCGCATGTTTCTGCAGTGACACGGAAAACTATGCTCGTCCGTGTTTTAAGCAACGGACTGCAAAATTAATGGAGGATACGAACGTAGCGAGGACGAGATGAAAAATAATCGAATGAGAAGTTGACGTTGGGAACTTCGGCTCTAACAGCGACAGCTTGCTTAATCTTCGGGATTAATATGACACCACTTTGGCTTGGTTCTTGTTCGTCTTGGAAATAAGCAGAGTAGACGAAATGAAATTCCATCTCCCTCGGTGCGAGTCACTTTAGCCAGGTTGAAGAGGTCGTATTCCTCCTGGGAAACGACACGCAGACTTTTTCGTCGAGATCTTCGCTCGACAGCGACAGCCAACGGTTGAACTTTCATTCCGTATATTCCCGAAGAGAAAGAATACGAGGGGGAAAAATGAAGAAATGATAACAAAAAGAGAGAAAAACGAAACAATTCACGATGCTCAGCGAACATAAGGTATTGCAGGAGTTCCAAAGAGAGAAATCTGCGATGGGAAGCTTGCAGCGACAAAGAAAGACCAATCCTTCCTCCAATCGTTTCCTCCTTTTAACTCCTCAGCACGTTCCTCGAGTCCTCGACGGCCGAAAATTCTCAATTTTCACGCGTCCACCCGTGTCACAATCTTACCTCCCTCCCACGCAAACTTGAACTAATATTTTTGTCACGCAGGGTTAATCGAACGAAAATATTGGCCAAAACAAAACTTTGCCCATCTCATGCCCCGATTCCAACAACTTATCTTTCTCATGCCACTGACGTGAACCAATCACCACTCCCCAGATCTCATTCTTTTACTTTTTCCTTTTTCTTTTACCTTTCATCGGTTCCACAAATTCTTTAAACTTTTTTAAAGTTCACGTTCTCCTTCAGCGCGGTACCTTGGCGAGTTGAGTTCAGTTGAGTTGAGTTCTTCTCTTTTCAAATCTAATGAAGTAGATTTAAGAATAAAAAACTTTTCATTCAGAAAGAAGTAAGTTGCTTTGTTTCAACGTAAGCATCACGTTGGGCTCGAACCAAGTTTCTAGAATTGTAAATCGTGCTGGTCATATAATTTTCACATTGAAAACTGACAATGAGACAAATGCCAATTTTGAAGAGAACTGATCCAGCTCGTGCGCAACGTTTTTCCTCCCGAAAAGCACCATGTATGAAAACCCTCTCCGACCCTGTTTCCCACGCAATATGACCGCTCGAAGAATATCTCGATAACACTCCAGACTCTTCAAGATCTCGAGTAACAATATGCAGAGAAAAAAATAAACGAATGAGTAATATCGTGCAACAGTCTGCACGTTCGGAGCATAGATACGTCAATTTGTTCATGTCGTTGAACATAACTTGCTCAGTACACAACAGATTCGAATGGGGGGAGTGAGAATAATTTCAACTTTTCAACTGAGTGGGAAAGCGATGTATGAGCCCTCAAGTTACGGTTATCGGAAATGTGGTAGAGCAAAATGAGCACTTTGCTCGTTATCTGGACATCCTCTTACAATTAGCTGCTAGCCGCAGGGTGCGATTATCTGCAGGCAATATGTTCCGGGGGGTTTCGAAGTTCAAGGGTTGGGGATAGGTATGGAGTGTAATATTTGTCCCACTCGAGGGACACGCATTAATTTCAACAGTTTAATATAACGCTGCAGCTACAGATTCAGCTTCCCACAGGCGCGAACTACTCGTCAGGTTGATTGTCGGCGTTAACCGGATTCATTACCGATCGCTATGCATCGGACCAGATAGCTTCCGTTTCATCTCTTCCCATTCATCTCTCTCTCTCTCTCTCTCTCTCTCGTTTGGTCCAGCTCAGTTTCAATCGCCAACCCCGACGATCGAGCTGTGCAACATACGTTGGACAATAGAAATGAGAGGATTCGGGAGAAGATGATTCCACTTGCCACCCCCGGAGCTTTCAAGAGTTAAGGCACGGGTTTAAATCCACTGAGTTTCTGTTTTCAACACCTCTCCTCTGCGATTTTTTTTCTTACCGCGAGCGTTTGAATCTGCCCTCGAACAATGTTTTCACATATTTTCAAATCGTAAAGAAACTTTTCTCTTTTTTCATTTTCTTTTTTTTTCGCTCTCTCTCCCCCATTTTCGAATAATTTTTCCGGACGCAAACGAATGGCGAATGAAATCCCGGCCGAGCGATAAATTGCAGAATTTCATATATGCCTTGAAAATTTGTAAGTTATATTTTTTCGGAAGCGAATATATGCGGCTGACGGAGTTTTAGTGCATCTTCATGCATGTACATACATATACCCTCGTAAAATTTATATAGTAAAGGTTTAAACCCTTTCATCCGTCGTAATATCGTACCGATATTTTATATTCTATACGTATCGTAAAAATGTAGACGTACTAAAGTTTGAGAATTTTTTTCGTTAATATTCGAACAACGGGATGGTCCGAGATCCGCAAAATAAACTCGAATGCCAGCAACGTTGAGATCACAAAAATCGTCGTCTCGTGTTGAACAGAACTAAGATTGAGTTTCAAGTTAATGACAACTTCATTTACGTTTCACGCAGCGGTTGAGCGGAAAAAAATTCATCATTGCCGTCTCGTCGCCGATGGCAATTCATTTTGATGAAATTCTCTTTTCATTCTATCCCGTTGGAATTCGCAGAGTTCTTATCCTGGCAAAATGACAAGAACAACGGCATCCTCTCAGGAACGAAAATTGTGAATTCAGATTCATACTAGGTTAGGTATAATGTATTTATTTTCGCATGTTGAAGAAGCAAAAGCTCTTTCTCCGAGGAAAAATCTCAATCGAATTTCTTTCGGCGGGTATTGCATTGAGTTGATTCCTCGGATATCGAATGAATCCGTCCTTTTGGAGATGTAGCATTGTATATGGCCGCGCTGCTGCAGTGTCGTTACTTCCGAAACTGTTCTCTTTCTTATCGACAAAACTCCGTGAATAGAATACCACGAGCAAGAAAACTTGCTCCACAACTGACGCGGTGAAATCTTCTTTATACTAGCCTGAGAACTATCGTAAATATAACCTCACGACCACCGATTCTACCTTCCCATGCCATTCAACTTGACTTTTACTGCACTTTTCATACAATACTGCTTAGTGCAGCAACAGCAGCAATCTTGCAACTTTCACTTCGCGCTGTTCAACACGTGACTCTGAAATATGCTGGAATCTGACTCTGTGAACATTCGCTTCAAACTTGGAGTATTCCTTTTCATCGATTTAACAAGTCGGAGGATCGTCGTGGATGATACAGATTCATCGGATCATGCACTACTTCGTGAATAATGTGAAAATATTTTCATATTCAGTTTGCGGATTGTGGAATCGATTGATCAACTCTCACATATTTCAATTGCCTTGACGAGTTCACGGACGAATCAGGTCACGAATTGAAAGGATTCATAGAGAGGCTGCAGCCTGTTGGCGTGAATCATAACGAACGACTTTCGATAATAACACGCATGATCGTTATCGAGTCCCATTAAATTCGTTGGCTTGGATGAATAATTGGATCGAAGTGTTAACCTCGTTCGATAGAATTTTAACGACTCTTTGCGCCGATATCGGTATATTGTTGGCACAGCGCAAGCTTTCGGGACAAGATTCATGGAAGCTAGAATAAAAGAGATGAGATGAAAGAAAATGCAGAAATCTGCTCTTCCTCATTTTTTTTTTTTTTTTTATCGCAAATTTATCAGTTTCACGGTGCAACAATTCAGCGAATAGAATCGGTAGGTTCATCCGTTTCGTAGGGGATGATTGATAGGAGAAAAAATACGTAAATAAACTCGCATAAGCTATAACTCGAGACCGCAACACAACATTGTAAAGCATTGCTGTTTCGTTACTGTCAACTGCGCGAGTGATGGCGGCGGAGTGATGCGGCGCAAATTAAAAGAGGGTGAAAGAAAAAAAAGTAAACGGAAAAAGGAGAAGGAAGAAACGATGAAAAAGAGTGGAAAATGAAGAGGGACGGTCGAAGCAGTGAACATTGAACGTGCAGAGAGAGAAAAGAAAACGGTCGAGTAAATAACGAGATCGTCTGACGCACCCGGACAATTAGCGCCGGACGGGTGGAAATACGTCACATGAGGATGCCGTGCGGGCATCCGCGTTTGCTACGCTAAAAGAGGGAATGAGGTGGTCGACTCGGGGGGTGAAAGCTTTCGTTAACGGGCTTGAAGCGTTAAAATTGTGAAAAAGCGCTAGACCGCCCCGTTCTAACGCCCGCGCCACCCGCGCCGCAGCTTTTCATGATATTGAAAATTACATTAAATCCGCTTCTTGTGACGGCGGGGTAACCCACCTTCGTCGACTACATGCATGTACCGCGTGTGAACACACACGTAGCCCGCGTATGACAATAAATATAGAGAGGAAAATGGACCTACCCGTAACACGGATCTTCGTAATCTCTATACGCAGATGCAGGCGAAAACTGAACGTGTTAATTTTATTTTCGCACGTGCCATTTCACATTCCCATTAAAAATGGTAACAAACAAGAGATAGACCAATAAAAATCGCCTTGTGCCGTACAGAATTCGATTATTCTACCTACGATCGCATACGCGCAATCTGATGCTGTGTCGCAAGATTTTTTTTTCATTATCAGATCTCTACTCGTAAACTGCAGTTTTCAATATTAATTATAGCGATCTCACATTGTTGGAGGAAAATTTGATTGCCGAGGAGAGATCCACTCGGAATTTTGTGGTAATACTAACATTTTTCTGAAATTCAAACCGCACTCCATGTTGCATGAATGAAAGAGAGGAACGAAGAAAACGAAGGTGACCAGATAGAATCGACACGAAAATTTGAGATAACTTTCTTCGACACGATTCTTCAATAGTCTCACAATGGGAAATAATTCGAGGTCTCTATGCCGACGGAAATCGCACGGAAATTCGCTCTTCGCATCATTGATTTTACAATTCATGAATTTTTCAATTCATCCAACAGCTTTTGAAATATTGACTCGTAACCCTCGGGATATTTCACCTTGTCTAAATTATTTATGCCCCGTGCAATTACCGGTGAAAGGGGGTTATCGACGTTAAGTGGAAGTGACGTTTGTAACACTATTTTAACTTTACGGTTCAAAGTAAAACATGTTGAAACAACACACACACACACACACACACACACACACACACACACTCGCCTGTACGTACGTTTAGGAGAAAATTATATACCTACGAGCGAGCGTAAACGTGTAACAAAAAAGTAGTTGAGTAGGGAAATACATGCAGTCTCGTTAAACGCAATGAGGGAGGAAGGCTCTCCCAGCATCGATTACCGTGACCGAATACCATTGATATCCTCACGTGTTCGGCTCGCGTGTCATTCAACGATTTACAGTTTTCAAAGAGAGCCGCTCGGCCAGTTGATAAATGAGGGAATGAACCTGTGATGAACATCATCGGTGACGAGTGTTTCTATTCACGTATTTTACCGTACCTACCAATAACACACCAAGGGGGCATTTTCCGTCCGCAGTTCATTTGATGCAGAATCCTAATGGACTTGCATGAAAACATACAGAATTATGGAGGGGGATGAAATAAAATTTTCAAACAAAACGACCTTTCACATATATATACAGGGTGTCGCAAAATTAAGTACAACAAATGATTGGGATAATAAGGGGGGCGGGGGGGGGGGGGGGGGGCGAGCTGAGTAAATCGACCCAGGGAACATGTGGTCTGCGAAGTCGCGTTCACGAGATATGACCGGTTAAAAATCTTGTCAAGCGCCCGAATGTAGGCAACCGAGTACACAGCGAGCATCGGTTAGAAGCAGCTTGACCCCCTCTATTACCCCTATAATTTTTGTCCTCAATTTTGGGACACCCTGTATATATATATGTATATACATACGGCAAACGAATTCTTCCCATACCGTTACAGATTTGGCACTTTGCTTTTTTTCTTGTTTGCTACTTCTTTTTAATCACCATTCCATTTGAAGATCCCTTCGTACATTGCAGCGTAGTAGAATATTTTTATAATTTTGTTTCCTCCAACCAGATTCCATCCGTATTTCACTTCTATAATGGTATAGAAGAGTATTCACGGACGAATCACGGTGGTTCCCGCCACTTCACCTCTTAGTTCGTACTTCGCTGCGATTAACGGGCCCCGTTTCAGAAGATAGAACACAATGCAGGCATTATTCACGTTGGTGTTATTATTATTATTAGTATTATTATTATTATTATTGTTGTTGTTGTTTTTGTTATTGCCATTATGATTGTGATGATTATTATTACGTTGCTGGCTATCTGACGAATGAACTCTGAACGGTGGAATAATCATAGTGTTTATAGCGGATAATAATCGTCGTCCGAATTATAAGTTTTGCAATACCTGATGCTGAAGAGCTCGATTTTCCGAGCGTGTTTAAAAGCGTGCGCAAAGTACCATATTCCGGGTCTAGTGCGGAAAGTCACCTCCACGAACGGTGCGGGGAAAGTACTTTGCGCACTAGTGCGAAAAATGACTCCGATCGACAGAAATAACATGAGTTTTATTTGGCTCGTTTGCTTCTCAGATCAAACTTCCCGTCGTCGCAGGAATCGCGAAATTATGGTGTGTGGCGACGAGTGCGAATAGGCGATTTCTGGCTCGTGTGAAGTTAGCAGCACTCGCCTAGGCTCGTACCGCGTTCACACGAATGCTTATGTTATCGCTGCACTCGCTCTCGGCTCGCGATGCTAATCTCACACTCGATGGAAATCGCCTACCCTCCGCACTTGTAGCACAATATACTATTTCGGGATGGATCGTGGAGGCGTTTTGTAGGGGCAGCGTAGGTTTAATTCAATTCTCTCATGGGAGCTCCACCGGCTGCAGCGGGATCTCACGTGGTTGGAATATAAAATTTTCAAAGGGAATCGTAAAATCCTTGAGAACAAAGTCCGAGCGTATTATTATATGAAGTGAGAGTGCAGGCAACGGAGCCGGAAAACGGTAGAAATTTTTCATTCGATGAGAATAATGATTGTTTAAGGTCGATGCTTCGTGAAATTCACCACCGCCTCTTTACTTCTTTCTCCGTATACTGTAACGAGAGGAAAGTGAGAGAGAGAGAGAAAGAGAGAGAGAGAGTCGAATGATGAAGGAGGAAATGTTAGCGAGGACTAAGAATGCTTAATGTTTTAATGATGGCTCAGCGGAGAGAGGAGTGGAGTCTTGTACAAAGTGTGAAAGTAAGAATTCACCGTACTGAAATTTTACCATCGTTTTCTTCACTTCTCCCCTTCCTCCTTTATTTTATTTGTTTTTTATTTCCCCCTCCTTTTCGTTTCGTCTTTCTCTCTCATTTACATCCGGTTCCACGCAGAAAAACTTGTTAAACTGTAAGCGGGACAACGGAATAGGTATAGATCCGTTGTAGTAAAATTTTTAGGAGCCAATTTCGGAATATATTCTTATATTCAGTTTTTCAAACTCAACTTTGCGCGATGCTCGATGGAACACGAATATGCTAAATAAGCTATTCTCGAGCGTAAACTCGGATTAAACTGTCACAGAAGAAGAGTCTATAGAAAAAAAAAAAAAAGGAAAAAAAAGAAGAAACCACTGTATAATCAGAAGTCTTCCGGATACAACAGAGATCGATACATCAACGTCTATAAACGACGCAGCTGCGATGGCGGGTATACACGTCATTTATGAATACGAAGTATAATAAATCATGAACATCCTGCAGCCCAAGAAGCTTCATTCGATTCCTGATATTATCAGATATTTCGGTCCGAATGATAAATGTCCGTCTGAACAGAAACAGTAACGGTATCAGTTTTCGCAGCTGGAGAATAGACCCGGTATGACATAACTCGACGTAATTGAAAACAATCTACATTATTCATCATTCGTTATTGCGTTATCGTAAACGAAACCTTCTGGTTTTGGTACCACGAACATAACCTGCGATCTGAAATATATAAATGATTGGAACGTCCGAGAGTAGCACGCCTAATTTTCGATGGATCGAAGCAGGCTCATCCCTATTCTAGCTCGAATCCTATCCGTCCCGGTCTCAATCTCCCATCTCGCCTTATGGAATCCTCGGCTAATTATAATTGCAATTATTCCACTGTGGGAAGGGGCACCTCAGGTATGGCCTTAGCGATGAAACCCCGAGAATCACGTGGGGCGAATGTAAAGCCGGTTTTGAGCCTTGGATCTCTACTACTATAATTAATAGAGGATCAAGGGTGAGATTGAATCAGCAATAGTTCAGGCAGGTATCAATTCTCACTGAGAAGCTGAATTTCAAAGCCGACTAATTTCAGAGCCTTGTGCTAACCGTTTGCGTTTGTTCTATCACAATCGGGAAATTTATTTATACAACAAGTTTTCAGAGACTGCTGCCTCGCGGCTCCTGCAGCGCTCGCTATCATAATCAGTAGAGTGGAAAATATGTTTTGATAATTTATAGGTATGTCTAGGTGGTTTAAATGATCGTATGGTGCGGCTTCTGGCACGAAACTTACACGTAGAGATATTCTCCCCGGGGAAACTCGAGGTATTTTGTGAACGAGGTTTGAATTCGAGAGAACTTGGCTCTGCGGATGCTTAGCAGCTCGGTATAAATTCCTAGAATAATTACCACAGTGGTTTTGGACCAAAGGTCTACCTGAGAAGATTTTGGGTTTGACCTCTTCCAAGTTCAGAGACGCGCACCTTGGTATATGCCCGAAATGCTAGCTCCGCGGTAGCTATCCAATGATATCTGAAATGCTCACGAGCATCCTAATCCCCTCCTACATCTACCGCAAACTATAATATTTATGATTTTATTGTTTCCTCGTCGCGTCGGTTTTATTTTCTCTCCTACTATTTCTAATGAAGGCGGAGACTGCAGTCTAGCAAGAATCACAAGATACTTACTTACAATCTTCTTAATGATATCAAACTCTTGGAAAGTTTTGAAGTTTCATTCTCTTGTAGATATTGACTGTAATTTTACACACAGAAGAACAAACGGGGAAAGTCGATACGAGGCGGTGCTAAAGTTGTTCGAAGTTTCACAGAACTCGAGTGGAGAAGGCAAAAGCAAAAGCAAAGGCAAAGGCAAAAGCAAAAGCGAGGCAGAAGATGGTGTCTATAAATTTCTACTTGCAGGTACATATCTAGCACAAGTATGAGTAAGTCAGATGTAATACAGGTTTCTCATGAATTCCAAGCTTGAAAGCTCCATTCTCTTTCACGAGCATGACGTCATGAAGTTTACTCAAGGATATTGAGGAGCCGGCGGCGGTTGAATTTTCCAGCACTCCTGAAGACATATCATAATTTCCAAAAAGCTACCGTGTGAGCTCTTCCTCCGACGTGACGTGCTGGCAAACTGTTCGTTCGACACGTGGATAAATGGAATGATAAATGAGCCTATGATATCGTAGGGTTATACCATAAGGTGTATGTGCCCAAAAGTGTCAAGTTCTCCCCTCTTCCCTCTCTCCTCTTGCCTCTTCCTCGCGCTTTCAACCGTTTCAGAATTCACCAGTATTAACGTTACGCGCGGTGATTCCTATAATTGTACCTTCACCAATTACCTGCTGACTATCCCGCGGTGATTGCGATCGGAAAATTACTAATCGGAATCTCGGCCTTTGCGTTCCCAAAAAAAAAAAAAAAAAAAAATATGAAAATTCGGCGGACCTGCGGAATTGAATTTGCTGATTGATCTAGTTTGATTTTCCCCTTGACTCTGCCTACCCTTTTCCTGACGACCGAAAACTTTGACATTAGTGCTCACGCCGTTGCAAATCGATGCTTCCATAGTCAATTCAGAATATAACTGAAATCTGATAGTAACTGAAGTAGCGATTATAGTCCAGCAGTCGACCTAACGCGAGAGGATGAACAGTACGTACTCTCAATTTTTGGAAAATCAATATTCAATTTCACGGTAGAACGTCATCAGGAGATATTGAAGTCTGTAAAACAAATTTTTCTCATAAAACCGGGTGTCTGGGTTGTCGGATGCCCAGCTCGGTCTTTCTTGGCAGTGGTTTTGATATCTCTTGACAAACAGAGTGCGGCTCGAGAACTTTCTTCATATTATGGTAACACTTGAAAGACATTAATCCATGGGGCGTTGCTAGCTAGCTTATTCGACTAGTTAGCCAAAGCTATGCCGGCTAGCATTGATTAGCTGACGACAGTTTTTAACCGGCTGAAAAATATGAACCGGTTAATCAAGAAATTAAACGGCGGCCAACACTTTTGACCAACTGAACCAAATGATCCAACTATGTTTTTTAGCCAGCCAGAATCAGCCATTTTAGCCGATCAAGCCGTACAGCAATAATTGAAGCAGCTGCGACACTGTCTGTTCATGAATAAAATCGAATCCATCCGTCTCATTCTGGAATGCGAAATGACAATTCACTCCGGTTCTCGACACTGGCGCACCAGGGCGGAATACCGCCTCCTCAATGGTACGTATTTAGCGAAATTAGTTGGTACTCGGAGGACGTAGAGGAGAACGTATCGCCTCGGTTCTATCGCCACGGGAGTTAAGATGAGCGTGGGAAGTGACGTCGACGGAGCCCTCTCACACTTTGGATGGTTAGGTTAATGGCCTGGTGGTTGGGACTGTGAATTTATATCTTTTAAACGATCTTCGGTCGTCTGGCAGTTCGTGGATAAAGATACATGAGGGAGCTGCTGCAGCACCAGGACTTGATCACTGTGGGAGGGTTTTTTAATCCTGACGCAGTGATGGACGAGGCCATTTGGCCTGTATTGTAGTTTGAACTTCGTTAAGCGTTCTTTAACTTCTTCCGCTGAACTTTTCGGCCCTCCCTTCCCGTTTTCTTCATGTTTCACGCGATGCTGTATAGGAATTTCTCTTCGGGAAGAAAAACCTTCGCTTCAACGTGGACGGGGGATGGCGGTGGCGGTTCACTCCTCCGGTTCATGCCTCTACGAATACCGAGGGAAAGATATACTTGTATTTTGTTTGATCTGGAAAGAGCCGGATCTGGGTCCGACCAAGTTTCAAAAGTCAAGAAAGACTAGCTCCCGGCGTTAAGATACGGAATAGTATCCCGGACCGGACTCAGACTACAAAAGATAGAGATACTGCAGAGGTTCACCTCACTGGATACATAATAATAGGCGAAATGGTCTCCTGCTCGTGGAAGTTGAAAGTTCCACGCGTATCATTCCCAAGGCTCATCCAATCTTCCGATCAAACTAACTCGGGGATCGAAGATACACTTGCAATTTGACTTCCAATAGCGCGGATCAATTTCCAGCTTAATCAATGAACTATTAGTTACGAGTAAATCCTATCCTAATTAATTACTGGGATGGAAAAGGATTGGTGGGTGCGGCGAGGAGACGGAAGTGAAGAGAAGGGCAGGGTCAGTCAAACCGCGTACAACTGTGAAACGAAATGGTATCGAATCAGAATCAATTCAATTCAACTGTCAGAACGACTCTGAACTTAGGTTCGAACTTTCGTTGGCGTAGGCTCCGACGGCCTATGCTTCTAGCCAATAACGTCTGACCTGGCTAGCTGTCCAACTTCGGGACCATCCATGTCCACGAAAGTTCTCTTAAGCCCTGTAAGCCACCGGGAACTCTACTCTTTCGAGACAAACCCGCTTACTTTCTGGTTCAGGAGATTCAAACCCGTCCGAAAGCTCTGATATATAGTTTCCTCCTATGCTAGAACTCTTCCTTCTCTGGGAATTCTGGGCACCAGGTTCTGTGCAGGGATCACCCAAATTGAAACTGCAGAGCGCTTTTAATTGTCTACCGAATGGTTTGACTTGAGAAAATGAATTGGCTTTACGGTCCGGAAGAAATAATGAACTTTTACCTGACGCGGAACATTTTCTTTCCTACTATTCTTTACCTTCAACCACCGAGATTAATGTATCCAGGGAATTGGTATGAAATAAAATTACCACAGAGGAGGAAAAGAGTCTTGTATTGGATATAGATATTCTTCTCATGCTACTACCACCGCTATTGTAGTGAGTCACGCGGATGTCAACGAAGGATCAAAGTCTCCTACTACACATTCGAGACGCGGAGCGAATATCTATTCTTTTTATCCGTATCGTTCATTCTATCCACTTATTTTTGTTCTTTCTTTTTCTACCTCCGCTACCGCTTCCCTCGTGAATCGTCGGATTTATTACAGTCGACAATCGCTCGCTCGCGGTGGTCCGTCCAGCACTATCGAAAATTACAGACGCTGATACACTTTCCGATATTTGATTCGCTTCGTGTATGTGCAACCGCACAATCGCCAGCCATTCGTGTGTACGACCTGCCTACGTATGTATCTGCATAGTTCTTACTCTACCTTGTCCATAGCCATTTTTTTTTGCGTTCTTTTTCCTCAATTTACACAAAAAAAGAAATGCCGCGTCGAATCCTTTATGGTGGAAATTGTGCTTATATATTCGAGATTTTCCTCAGACCCTTGACGCTTAATTTTTCGTTCCCTTACAGCTCGCAATTTGAAGATTAAGATAGCATTGAAAAATTAAATTTTTGTTCAATAATGAATATATGGCCTTAAAATCGAACGACTACATTCAGAATCCTACGAGGATCGGACAACAATTTACTGAGAGCAAACAAGTTTCATCTCTGTCACCGGGGTTCAATTTGTATCGGAGAAAGGTTTCACCGCTTCTAATTGCAAACTTGGAAGTCCTTGAAAAAATGCAAAACTTTCAGCGCCAAGTCATTTGCGGTGGATGTGCCCGTGGCGTGAATGAAGGAAAAAGCAATTGGCTGTGAAAATTGAAACATTATACAACTCACGAACCTATCGCTCTTTTTTCTCCAACTGTGCAAAACAAGAAAGAAAGAACGGAACAATGAACAAACAAAGAAAAGGGTTGAAATTTGTTTTCTTTTCGCAAGACTCTTCGCCGATTGGTTGTGAAGCGAAAATTCCGTTTTCCGAATTCAACCACGTCTGCTAAAATCCGCAGACACAGAATTCTCTGGAATTTCGACTAATGTTGGGACGAAGTAGCTATAAGCACTGCGTTCAGTTTCCAGTTGAAGAAAATGCCAAATTACAAAAGGCGACGTTAGGGTAACGTGGAACCAACGGAGAATTGGATTGGTTGAGCCTAGTCGAGGCGTGGATCAATCAGGCAATGGAACGAAAACAACCCTCGTCACAATTCGTGAAAAAAAGAATGAAGAAAACGAACAACTCTTTGTCAAGCTTTTTGTCGAGCATTTTTTCTCACATGTTTGATTAGGTTTCGAGCAGCGAGCTGGATTTTCGAAAATACATTTCACTCTCATCTCGGAGCAGTCGTAAGACTTTTTGAGTCTAGTCTCAGATTCCCGTGGGTCACGTAGGGTCGTAGACGCGTCGAAAGGTCGTATCCAACTACAGTTCTAGCGACGTGTACATATGTAGGTAGGTATACGTGTCGTATCCTCGTATTATCTTCAATGTTTTATTACTCTAGAGACAAAAGTATAGCATACGTGTATGGATATCTATATGTTTATGTATACATGAGAATGAATATAGGTGTATATATATATATATATACGTGTGTACCACTCACCTACGAGCGAAAGGTAGGTTAGATACGGGGTGAGATAACACACGGGCGAGCCACGCTGGTCGCCGCTGCGGTTCTGTTTACGATCCAACCCCCCTCCCCCATAAAATATGCGTACAATTTATTACGGGCGTTACTCCGTCGTGTGAGCAAAAATAAGCAAAGAAAGAAGTATTGTTTCCATTCTCTTTTTCACTCATTCGATGATCCCCCGTCCCGCGGGGTGATAAAAGTGAATGTGGTACAAATCAGAATCCATGGTACAAAAATTCGAGAAGAAGTGGAAAACGGAATACACGCGGTCTGATAGTTTCTCATCGATCCACAAATATGAAGGAACTGCGCCGAATTGAAATCTCGTTGAAAGAAGGCCAATCGTATCGTAGATATTCATCACTTGAAACTTGATCTTCGGAATTCAGTATTCCTGAATAAAATCCCTGAAATTGCTGCGACGAAATATCGAATTTTGCAAAATGGGACATCACTGGGGAAACTACTTTTCGATCTTTCGTCGGATGTGAAGTTCATTTCGGCCAATTCGTCGGAGTTCCAGCTGTGCTTCAAGCTTCCGTACAAGTAGACAGACAGACGAAATTGTAAAACGCATTTTTTTTCATTTCCCTCGCCCATGAAACGCTGCGATCTATTGGAATAGTCGCAACGATAATCGTGATAGTTCCCACAGCGGTCTGTAGGAGATAAAGTCGGAAGGAAAAACTGTATAACCAGAAGGATAATCGAGCTTTCCGTCTGAGTTCGCAGTTTGAAACTTTACCCCTTTAGTATTCCTGGCTCTGACATCTGGATGAGTTTAATTTCAATGAATTTATCCTATCGGTTTCCAAGCATCTTTGAAATTGAGACAGAAATCTTATAATGTTGAGGGGATGAAACAGCGAGAGGGAGAGAGGGGCGGAAGGGCGAGTGACAGACAGAGAGACAGAAGATTCAAAGAGGGCCAGAGGGGGCCTGGCTTCTCGAGTCGGATATATATCCTACGGATGGATCGACTGTTACGACTATCACGGCTGCCAGTCTCGTCGTAGACTGATTAAAACCCTCCTCCGCAACTCGGCGAATTTCCTCTCTCCTTCAGGTACTCTCCTTTCGCTCCAACTTCCACCTTCAACGTTGCGCCAACCCGCCTCCCGCTCTCCTCCTTACCCGCAATGAATCTTAATTATCCCAAGGGATATCGCAGCCCGCTGCGTTTGGCGAGTAGAGGGAGGATGGCGGAGGGTCGAGGGTGGAGGATGGAGGCTACGCCGACTACGGCCACCGCTACCGGTACCGTTATCCCCCACACCGCGCGAATCTTAAACGAGAAAAATGTCGAAACGTGGATAGCATATTGTCCCCGGTTTCCCGCTGATTTCGTTTACCTGCCCAACTCTCCCGCTTGGCTAACGAACGTGCGAACCAACGATACGCAGCCCCGGAGTATAGTTACGGTGTTTTCTCGTCTTCTCTTCCATCTCGCAATCAGTTTAGTGGTTCAATAATTGTATCTAAAAAAGCGTAATACACAGCATTATTCCACTGTAACATTTCTGCGGTGATAAATTTCTTCGGGTCAATTAGCTGCGCTCCGCATGAACGGGAGCCTGTTTCGTAGCT
Source organism: Phymatocera aterrima (assembly GCA_963170745.1). Taxonomy (NCBI): domain Eukaryota; kingdom Metazoa; phylum Arthropoda; class Insecta; order Hymenoptera; family Tenthredinidae; genus Phymatocera; species Phymatocera aterrima. The sequence continues at coordinate 20,074,236 of OY720660.1, forward strand.
GTAGGGAGTACATCCATAATGAATTCATCACCCTCGCCATCACCTTGGTGCGAAGCAAACGAAAGAGTGGGGTGAGTGGGAAAGGGTGGCAACTTGTTATCAGTCATCAATAACTTTCAACACCCTGTTTCGGAAAGGTTTATCAAACTTTGTTATATACCTGCTCGGCTACACTATTGTATCTACCTACCCAGCAATACTTGCGCTTCAATTAAGGGTTATCTTCTCCTTAAGTTTGTTATCAAAGATACTTGTGTGCCGAGTCTCGCGACCTTTAGAAAAGCTCTCAAGAGAAATGTTCACCCTTACGAAAATTTCTCACAGTCCTTTACTCCCTATATAGGTATATACGAGCGGGCACCTAACTGAGTGAATTGCTATAGCTCTCCTTATTAAAATACCTACCTACCATTCATCGTTATTAGTATTATTATACTCACGCTTATAGGCACTCCGAAAGGATTTTGGTTCAACCGAAATTACTTCTGACGTTGATAATCACCGAGATATCATACCTTCGGCTGAGATTAAAGCTTTCAGCAGATTCGTCGGTGAAGAAATTTATGAAAACGTAATATGAATACGGCTCCAACCATATTTCTCAACCCGGGAATTATTCCCAAGCCTTTTCGCGTGGCGACTGGTGGAAAAAGTTATTCTCCGAGAATCCCGAATACGAGGTGACGCTCCGGATCGAAAAAGTATAAGAAACCATTTTTCGAAATTCCTAACGCCTTTCTGAACTGCGGAAAGAAAAAAAAAGGGAAAGAATGGTACCGATCGAAATCGGGCGTCTTCTCGATGTAATGAACAAATTTTGAGTCTCGTTCAACTTCCTGAATACAATTGTAGAAAGTTTTGTCGTGTTGTCTTTTATTCATTTCCTTTCTATTCTCGGTCGATCGAGTGACGCGTATCTAACGTCGCCGTGACCTGGCTCTCTGGAAATCGACGTGACTTTTGGAATAAATTTATCGTATCTAGATAAATATCGAGTGGATTCCGGCGTTGGTATCATATTTACGTACGCATCGGTGAAAACAGCGCCGCGCGACGATGACAATGCAGTGCGGTGCAGCGCGGTGTAGTGTAGTGCAGTGCAGTGCAACGTAACCGGGTTGGAAATGATCAGATATAAATGCAGAGCTTGTTGTGCCAGCATACGACCAAGCGGATTATCATTGTCATAAATTTCTGTGTACACGGGCGAGTGAATATGCGCGCAATCTCTCTCCATTCCTCACTCCGGAAAAAAGTCTGAACGTTGGGTTCAGCGCGAAAACGGTATTATATGCATAAATTTTTCCGAGTGAATCCAAACCTGTTAGTTATTTGGCCTAAGGCCAACGTTAGAATGATCACTATCGCATGAGAACAGGGATCCGAGGATAGCAACCTCTGACTCGTGCTGAAATTGGAAAGAAAGTCGCCGAATTTCGAAGGATTTGACGAATTTCGGAACGATTAGAGCGGAACTTCCGACGCAATGGCCCTTGCCATTGCGTCGAAGTCGAATTCTCGCCACAGTTTTCATTTCGTAAATTTCTTTCGCCTCCCCAAGTCTTGTGGGAATTTTTTTCGTCCCATTTTTTGCGCGTCGACGTTTGTACGCGCGGAAGTATCTGTAACCGCGAGTTCGTGACGGTGAAATTATTCCGAGAGTGGTGGATGGAGTAGATATACAACAGCTGGCAGTGTTTCAGAAGAACGCTTGAGGCCGGCGCGGCGGCCGTCAGCTCTCGAAACGACGTGAGGTATAATAAAGTTATTTGTCAGTTGAATAGAGCGAAGAGTTGACTTGTTGGCTCGATTATTTATTCCATTTAACAAATTTGTCCCGTATAAAAACATATCTTTAGACGTATTCTTATATTTCGATACACGCGATCTGTCTCTCTCTATATGCCTACGACGCGTGAAGAAAGACTACTATTACGGATAAACGCGGGCTAGTGGTTTTTCGGACGAAAAAAAATCCAGATATTTTCGGGCTCCTATAAGAATTCAAGCTCCAGTGCCTACTACCACCTACTATTGTCATTCTTTCCACGTCAGAGTGACAGATCTATCCTGGCGTAGAAGCGACAGTTTCATAACGGAGATTTCAGATGACTGATTGCTTCAATTATGTCATAAAATCTCCGACTCACCTGCAGTCTCTCCTGTAATATAGAATATAGATGCCGCAATTCTGTTTTTCTCATCCATACTCTATGCCCGTGAATTCAGATCCCTCAGTCTCCAATATCGGGATATTCTCGTTGAATTAACTACCTATAGCCGCCTACTCATTCTACAAATATAAACCTAATCGAGACGTACGGACGATTCTCTCGGTTGAATTTGAAACACATTGAACTCCAGCACGTAGGTAGGGTGGATTTTTATCACGCAGTAATTCATGTCTAGTATCAGCCGAGTTTCGTCTGTTGAAATGCTTTTCTAGCGATTTTTTATTCTCACACTTTTCTTGCTCTTTTCCATAAAAAGCGAATAATTTCCTGTGTTATAGAAAACTTTGTATCTGTATTACATCCTCCTCTTCTTTCCGGAATCCACTCCCGTTCCTTTTTTCCGACCGTTCGGTTCGATACTTACAATATCAATGCGATCTTCAACAATTGGCGGTATTCAGTATTCCGTGTCTATGATCCATTCAACACCGAAGTGCTATGCTGTGAATAGTTTGCATTGAAGATACTCTGGTTTTTTTGTTTCGAGAAACTACTACATCCATCTCTATCCAAGTATCTAGCTCCGGTGCTGATCAATGCTTTCGAAGTCTAGTAGTCAGCAGACTCTGGGATAGCCTTGTCGTAAGCGAAGTTACAGTACATACCCCGCTGTAGTAAGATGGAAAATTTCCAAAACGGTGATTCTACGACATTCAAGTAATTATGTAACGGTAGAAAACGCCTGTTCTATGCATGGCTAGAAATACCTACTCGGCGCTGCTCGTCTGGTATATATCCACAATCTACATACATACATACATACATAATATAGGTATTGAATTCTGCACTGATTTCAAATTTTACTCTCAAAAGTTGAACATTTCAAGGGATTTCATCGCATTCCTAAAGATGCGGAAGAAAAGAAGACTAGTACGTGTGACAGAAAAGATATACATACATGTACAGAATCTAGCTATACGTACCTAAGTACGCAGAGATGATGATTTTTTTTTCGTTCATCGAAGATTTCTCCCAATTCTCTCTCCTCCATCGATTTTTTCAACAGCATATGACGGATTCGAGTCGTTTTACCAATTTCTTTGAGATATGGAGCACCGGGAACCGCCCACTCCGGCTATCGCCCTTACATTTATTTATCTGCCATCCCCTCTCCACCTATGTACATACATTACATACATCATATCTAATTTACATGACTTTTTTCTATGCAGAAATTAATCCTACTCACGCTATCCATCCATAGAATATTTGGTAGGTATAAGTATGACATGTATGGGGGCTAGAAATTCCGCGATCTGAGATTCTTTCTCTGTGATAAATGTACCCTGGAACTTCTGTTTTCTCTCTTTCTCTTGCTCTTACTCTTACTCTCCATGACTCACTTCACTCGAAAACGACCAACTCCTCCTACTTGCACGAAACAAATGCTCGAGTAAGTGGAATGAAAAAAAAAAAAGAAACAGAAGAAGGAAAGGAATGGAAAGGGAAGGAAACCGAGAGAATAGCCTAGTACCAAGTGGCACCGACCAAACCCTCCTCCGTCGTGTAAGTAGTTGACTGACTGAAAACAGTGAATGGATCCATTGCTGTCAATCGCTTTTATTGCCCAAAATTTCGAACTAGAGAAAATATGGTATAACATGAGAATGGATTCGCATTTGTCCGAAATCACAATTTATGTGCGTTCTCATTTTCCTTTCGGGGTTCCATGTATCAGGCATTTGAGGCGCCATATACGACTCGCCATCTCAAATGTACAGAAATCGTTTCGAAAAAGAAAATCGTAGATTTGTTAAAACGACTCGATCGATTTCGATGAAACTTTGAGAATTTATTGAGTACGACGGCAGAAAGGGGCTGAGAATTTCACTTCTGTTCTTCTTCATTGATCGGATTTGATGAAAAATGAATACTCCCTATGTTAGCTAGGTTAGATTGCCAAGGGCGACTCCAATTGCCTAATTAATTGCAGAATTGAATTTTTTATGTCACCGACGGTGCATATTCAGCTTGAATGCTTCTTGGGCTATTGAAAGAGGAGAAAAAACCGCAATTTCGTTTATCAATGGCACAGTGTACCGTTCAATTGTGTTTATAGTTTGAGAAATCTGCCGGAACAATGATTCACAAATAGCATAACCTCGTCCACTTTACTCGACCATCTCCTATACCTATATAAGTGCTTATCTACTTTCCGCGATACACGCATCTGGGACTTTGGTGGACCATTGTGACCGGATCGTTTAAACTTGAGATTTCAGAGGAGCATGTGTAGTATCGGTGCAGCTGTTATTGCAAATTGTATTTGCGCGGGAAATTGTGTATCCGGTTTCTGAGAGATAAGGAAATTCGATATCAGTCTATCGTCGGCGTTATACGTAGATGCTCTCCCGGTTGCATTACATACTTCTGTGATATCAATTCTGTACAGTACAGTGTACAGCACATGTGAAGGTATACTGCAAACACGAGGCTCAATTTATGACGTTGACGATACAAAACGACGAAAAATTTCAACCGATATTATCTTCCATAGTTTCGTTACTTCGGCCAGGGTGTGTTCACATAACCGTTTAACTCACGATCTGCGGACCGGAAGAAGTTTAATTTGCACGGACCGCGAAAAATTGCTCCAAGCATGGCCCCCAAAAATCGACCGTTTAGTACTACCCCGTGATTTTCTTCGGCACTCTCGATCCGTCACCCTGTAATTAATCATGTTCGTTTGATAATAGAGGGATAGAATATTCCATCGTTTGCAGTGAGCATTCGCACAAAGTACGTGAGCAAGCACACCGATGCCATCTGCACCTACCTGCAGCTAATGTACGCGAATGTAATGCACGTAGCTTGAGGGCACCTTATAGTCTGGTATCCAACAGGGTGACCAAGGAGCAAACTGACTTCAGACGGATTAGGGAAACTACAAAGCCGCGAGATTAGTTCCTCAAGCTCATTTGGGATTTTCATAATTTAACTGGCTTCATGAGCCCCGTGACAAACTAGGACCACGTAAACGTGAGGGGCTGGCAGCAGGATATTATGCGTGTACGCCTTTTGTTGTACGATTAGAGCGCATCGTTCGTGGTGCGCTGATCATCGGAACAAAGTTCTTCACACTTATTATTATTATTATACACCACTTGTTGGAGTTTTGAACGTTACGCGTTACGAAAGATCGTCCGTCAAGGATATACGGAACGTCGAAAACCCCAGAATGGCAGAGAAAGCTCTAATAGAAGTGAATTTGCTCTCCAACAAACGTCGTTAGTGGGCTGGCAACACCTCTTATGTTAAAGAGAATTTCGTGCTTTCCTCTTTTCAACGTTTTCCTCTTTTCCCTCTCGCTCTGTTCCTCGCTGACTCCGTCTCGCTGAAAGCTAAAAGTACAACAGTGTGTGTATATTTATATCTCTGTGTGCATGTGAGATGGGTACAAAGAAGATTCCTTGCGAGTTTTCTGCTCGTCCATTTGATCCTCCATAAACTGGAGCACGCGGATGCAAATGATGCACTCTCCAGAATTAAAGAGCTCGTCCCCAGGCGCGGTGCACCCGCGTACCTGAACCGTGAGAATATATTTTATTTTTATTTTTCCTCTCCTGCTTTCTTTCTTTCTTTCTTCCTTTCTCACATTTTCCCTTTCCTTTTGGTTCGGTTTGTTCTTCATCCTCAGCTTTCGACTCTATATCTATTACTCACTTGGCGCAAAAGTCGAGTAGAAAAAGGAGCTGGAGAGTACTCCGAGGCTCTATCCCTCTAACCATTCGAATAGTGGACGAAAAAGCTATTCACCTCGATCGGTTTTCTTTCCTCACGAAATTCCGCGGCCGCTGCCGTTCCTGCTTCCTCTTTCGTAGATATAATTTCCCTCCCGTTTCCTGTTTCCTACTTCTCTCTTCCTCTTTTCACCTTTTTGTTACTGCTACATCCGAAAGAAAAGATCGTAGTTGTTATACTCAGGTCGAAATTTACTTGGATATAAGCATACTAACGGGGTTCGAACCCGTTTTACGCTGAGAAGCAACTAACGCGATTCAGAACGGGTGTAGGATGAAAATATAAAATGATCGTTGATGACAGAGATTACTCTATTCTTTATGATCAAGATAGATATAGAGTCGAATGTGCTCGGATTCATATTTGAGAGGATGATAACTCGAAATAGATGTCATGAGGATGGATGTTAGTTCACGAGTGTCTCGTAGTTAGTTGACAAGGAAAGGCAGCGCGGATCTCAAAGGAGGCTGGACATTGAGAGGGGATTCATGCAGAGCGGACATAGCTTCTAGCTTCTAGCCGTTCACGGAGATCATGGTGGAAAAGGTTTGAGGCTGCGGTGTGAGATGAGGAGTATTCTAGATTGTGAGTTACCGTCACAGTTACCGTGAAAATGTTGACACAAAAGTGTGAAGGTTTCTGTTATCGATCACGCCCGAGAAAACAACGTTAACGAGCTCGCGCTACTCGTGTGTTTTCATGTTCCATTTTCATTTCTCTCTTCTTTTTCCGGGTTTTTTCCCCTTCTTCCCCACTTTTCTTTCTTCCATTACGCGATAAACGTACCCAATTCTTTCCCTCTCTCCCTCCCGTCCCTTTTTCGTTTTCTTACCTAAAACGCGCGGACTGAAACGACGAAGATATACTGCGTATACACGACGTCGTGAGGTAAACCTATTTTTCTTCTTTGTTTCAGGTGAGTTTTTCCTCAAATTACGTTATACAATAATCGACGTCGACACGGAGAGTAGGTGAGTACCTACCTATATCCCGCGATTTTTACATCACCGCAACGTCACGCAACCTTATGAATAATCGAATAGCCGTTGCACGTTGTATCCAATTCACAACTTCACGAGCAAACAAAGAGAAATGAAAGAGAAGACGAAGACGAGAAGTAACTCCTAATCATGCCAAATTAACGTTTTGAGTTCAGGGAATCGGGAATTCGATTCTTTATCATAATTATGAACCCAACCTACGGAGCGAGTTCCTCCTTTGATGTCAAGCCCCAAGAATACTGTATAGAGTTTATGTATTATAGACACGACATTGGCGAATGGGCTTCTCCAGCTCAGCCAGCCCCATTGTGTGATGCCACGTAATGCCTAGATTGAAGTTCATACCATGATATATACAGTCGGCGGAGAGACGCTTCTTATCCGACTATCTGAACCTCGTCTCCACCAGGCTAGACCACCAAATACTGCCGATGCATAATGTACTTGTACGTGCATGCACACAGACAGACGCATTATCTATAGCCACTTGCATCGATGACCCCGAGCCGTGTACATACAGATACGAATCTACCCCGAGTTCAATTCAATCGATCGAATCTCAGCACGCTCAAAGCATATGACATCGTAATCTCCTGCGGCGCGGCGGGGAGAAATCCTCTCAGAATTCGATACGTCAGAATATTAACACAGATTGCCAGCATTATCGCATATCCTAGGCAGCTAGCGGCTGCATTGCTTGTTCCTGTAACGTGAAGAACGGAGAAATTATGTGTGGTAACATGTATATGCTTGGCTCCATTTGACAGCCAACTGAAGATATCTTTTAAACGGAAGCGGGAAGCTCGCGAGTTCAGAATACCTCAGATGGGGGGTGGGGGGGGGGGGGGGGGGGGGCATTCATATAGTTGATGTCCACAGATCACGGTGTAGCCCGATTATCACCGTTTTTCATGTAAAAAATAGCACATCTTTCGAATGCGACTGTTTCTTCGTAGCGTTTTCGATTGGGGATGCTCTGCGCTGCACTGAGAACAGTTTCCCTGATCACTGACCAGAATGACAATACCGGAAAAGTAGGAAAACCGCTATCAGTGCAGCACAGAGCTTCCGAATCGAAAACGCTACTAATCTGTCGTTTTTGGTCTATGAAGCGAAAAAAGTCCACAATATTTTCAGAGGTCAGATGTTAAAAGCGTTCGAAAGAGGTAGACGCAGGTTATTGACGGAGAATAAAAAGTAGCTCATATCTGAGCTATCTCTCTCTTTATTCTGCCCCCTTCCGGTGCACGTCAGTCGTCGAGGCGTACCAGGGGCTGCAAAATGAGAGAAAAATAAAGAAAAAATACGACGTAAATGGCTTGTTTGTATAAACTCGTTATTTCATGTGGGGTTGACGAGCCGACCTTTTTCACCGTTGGTAGTAGGCAGTAGTACATACAGAGTAGATGTATGTAACGACATCCAACGCGGAATAATGCGAAGGGGAGGAGGTAGCATTTTATATGAGACAGAAATGTGATAAACGTCAGAACAGACATTCCCTCGATGGAGATATTCGACTTGAAAGCACTCTCTCGCCGAGAGAAGGGGGATTATCCAATTTGTAATGTGCCAGCGCAATCGTTCCGTACAATCCATTCTGTCACATATATGTGAACGTGTATGAAGAATTCAAATTAACAAAATAAAAAACGGTGGAAGAGAATTTTCTAACGGATTTCATCTCACAATCCGGTTTTTCCTCAGCTTTTAATCATTCGCATTTCCTTCTTTCAATGCATAATCCACTTCTGTTCGCTCAGCGATTAAATCCTCGTGGCTGTCGGAATTATCTGGAGTGAAAAACGTCTCGCCAATTGTAAATTAGAACATATTCCCATGCCTGAGCGATCACTGGGAATTAATTAAAGATCAAAAATTACTAGCTCTCCGTCTAGCTAGCCCACGAAAAAGAAAGGCGTCGTTGATCTCCGTCGGTTTCGTTTCCTTATTTTCTCTCACTTTCGTTATTTACACGCGTTGGTTGTAGCAGATAGTCGAGTAAACTTTGTATCCAATTATCATTCGGATCTCTCTCCCTCTCTTTGTCTCTCTTCGTACGATTTCCAAGACAAACTACAACCGTCAAGCTATTCGCATGCATCGACGCTTGTGGATGATCGAGGCACCGGTCATAATACGGCAAAGACAGTTCGACTCGCTCGTACAGTTCGTCGAGCTCATCGATCGCATTTTCCCGAACTTAGATATTGGCTGACGAAACTTTCTCCGATATGCCAAAGGAGCCACGGAGATACCTGTTGCATGCGGCAGAAAATGCGTACCGCACCCAAACCTACGCTTGCTAAAAATTTTCGGAACTTGTTGTTCAATTCCGAACTTTATTTTCGTTTCGCAATATGAGAAGAAAGGGAACAGCAGTACGAGTGGAAACGAAAGCCCGAGAACACGGAAAATCGTACCTATTTACCAATTTCTCCACACGAAATGAACTGACTATACAACTGAAGCCATTTTCTATGATCGCAGTTACCACGAGTTATTTATTCTCATATTTCAAATTGACTTGAGCCAAGAAATCCGTTGGGTCATGGCGAAAAATCACGAGCAAATTGAGCTCGCGCAAGGCGTAGTAGGTAGCAGGGGCTCTGTCTGCAGTGCGGGGATCGATATCACTAGGCGCAAGAATTCACGATGTGAATTCAAAGGGCGACCGGTTCCCAGGTTCTTTTACCTTTCTGATCCGAGCTAGGTTCAAGCTCGTACGTACGAGCTGCGCCGATCGTTACAGAACACAAATGCATCCTAGAACTCTGATCTCTTCTTTCCTTTTTTCATATTTCCAATTGCATTCTTCGCCACGTTTAGACGGCGAAATAATTTGTCGTGACGTTTCCGTGTCGAAACTGCAGCCGATATCATTAACGATGCAAACTTCAGCCTCACACCGACCACGCATCTCCACCCGTTTCCCATAGACTCATACTATACTAGGCTTGACTGAGTGAAAGGTTTTCCCGCTCATTCTTCCTTTCTTGTTGGTCGGAACCTATACACAGGATGATTGAGTCGTTCCTTTTCCTAAGTGTTACAAAGCTGCAATGTCTAAATTTTTCTTTCTCCTTCGTTTCTTTTCTATTTTCGGATCTTCGCTTCGCAATGGCTGTTCCCCAAGAAGCACGTGAGAATTGGCTGCATGAATTTCTATAACAGTACACACATGAGAAAACTTCGATCGTCGTTATTTCAAGCTCGTTTTTTGCAGTCTCTATTATCCGTATCGAAACCACATCACGACGCCCCAAGGTTTTAGCGAATGACGAATAGCCACGATCAGGGGCGCCGTGTTGTTTCTTCAGCTTCGTTTTTCCGCATCAATGAATCGAACGTGATTTATCTAGCTCTAGTTCAGCCAGAAATCAAGTGACACGTATTTATTACATTTGCTAGAGCTCTGCTGTCTGGGCGAGGACGCTTGTGGTCAGTTGTTCAGGAACACAAACGAGGTCAAACCGATATATCTAGTCTGAGAACTAGACAACGATCGAACGAACGAAATAAAACCGAATAAATCGAAATAAAACGAAGATAAGAAACTCCCGAAAACTTCGGCGCAGCCAATTCTGATACTAATAAATACATGCAGTCGTGCGATATGATAATTCGCATTCCCCTTCATCATACCACTGGAGAAATATATCGTGAGAATTTGAATAACAAATCTGAAAAGGTGAATTGGCGCTTACGGGCATCGTGTATGTGTACTGCAGCCTACGACTACTATTCCGAATAATAAACTGGAGCCGCGTTGTGTTTGTAATCAAAGATTGCTCTCCTCGAGTGTAATTAAACGCTCCGGATCTCCGCAAGTCCTGGACTAATTCCGGTACTCACTCAGCCGTAGCTTGGGACGGAAGTTGCGTCAAAATTCGGCTTGGGGTATAGTTGAAGAGGGTCGACCGATGTCGTACCTTCTGACGGACCCGGGATGAAATAATTCTACTACCACCTTGATTTGCGTGCCCGAAATTTTCTGTTAAGACGTCCTAATCCGTTGAGCCGCGAAAGCAGTCCGAAACCTGGACCCTGAACCCTGAATGTACGGATAACAATTTCATCAATTCCGAGCTGACATTGAACGAATGGATAATGTAATAATAATACTATTGCGAATGAAATGAATGAACGATCAATCGATCTAATTGATTAATAGTTCTTCTATAATCCATTATCAAAATGGGAGCACGAAGAGCAGCAGGAATAAGTTATAAAAGACTTTCAACTTCAAAATAGACCCCTGCAGGGATCGAATGTGAAAGCAATACCAGTACGGGGTCATGATATTACTCTGGGTGAACATAGCCGGGATTCCTGCTCCGAGTATAAGAGAAGAATGGATTGCGCCCCCCCCTGGTAGTGGAAAACACGATGCAATATATCCTCGGCATGCACATATTGCCAAGAATGTTGGTATAGAGTTACGTATCTGGTACATTATACCTATAATACGACGTTGGAGGGAATTTCGAGAACTTGCCCTTCGCACGGCAAGTAACTTGAGCATGAGTAGTAATCCAAATCGTACGAGATTCGCGTGGATTAGAGCCGATCGATGTTTTTGATAATTCCGTATAGGATTCGACGATAGGAGAAGAGAATCCATCGTTTCGGTGTCATTAGCCGCGCAAGACTGTTAATTTTTTGAATCTCTTCCTTATTTTGTAAATTTCAAATGAGGTTGAATAATTTCAGCAATTGTGAATTCCGTTTTCTTTAGGAACAAATTGAGCAGATGTGGAACAACGACGTTCACGTTCCTACGCGCCAATTTTAACTTTCAAATGAGTTTGGAAATAAGAAAAGACTGAAGAAAAATGTTTAGAATGGGATTTACTGGTAGCAGTTGTGTTCCCGGGCGCTTTTCTCACTTACCTTCTTTCTTTCTTTCTTTCTTTCTTTCTTCTTTCCCTTTCCATCTGAGATGACTGGGAATCTGTTACCGAGATCTAACGTATATTCGATCAAAGTTTGCGCGCGAAAAATTTTTGAACCATCGATTCTCACGTCATTCATTTTTCCTAAGATCCTAAAACGCTTTTCCATGGATACTCTCTAATTTCTACACCAATACATATACAATTGAATTTAAAGTCAGAATCTCGAACACTGTGAATCTTCTTGAATGACTTTGACGTTTTCACTAAACGTATACCTACCAGAAAGATACTGGAAATTTTTTCTCCTACGCGTCGTAGCATAGTCCGATCTACGGAATCTACGTTCTTTTTCGCTTTTTCATAGTTTTAAGTTGAGGTAAAAGTTGCAGGCTCGAAAATCTCCTCCCCGCCCGCCCGCTCCGGAGTCTAGACCATTTAGCGGAAAGTTTCACGCGCTAATGGATTCTCGGCGAGTGTTGAGTAATCTTAGAACAATGATTCAACCGCTCCTAGAAGTGCTTTATGATGAATTTCACTCCCTTATCCTAACCGCGTTTGGAACATTACACGTTTTACATTTCACCAGATATCTTCTCTTCACGGTGCTATCGTCTCGTCTGTCATACCACAAGATCCCCTTCTGTATCGTGAACTACGATTTTTATCTACACGTTGAACCGCAATCATTGCTTTTACTGTGAAATATTGAATTTCATTTTCAACAACGTTCATAGAAAATTGGTAAACGTTTCTCGCAAGTCAGGCATGTGCATGCAGTTTGAGCTTCCAAACTGTTGACAAACTCGGTTTATCCGATTGACCTTTCTGGCATTCAGATTACCTTGGAAAATCTTTCACCTCTGACGTAAAATAATAGAAAAGTGTTCTGTACTTGTTTTATCTCTCCTTCTTCAAGCTAATGCCACGTCAATGAAAATTGTTGGACCGAGGATTGGAGATGATTAAAAACTCGTGATTCGTGATCCGTGGATATTCGAGACGAAGTTTGCAAGTTCATTAGCCGGATAGCGAGATTGAAATATTTTTGTGGAAGCATACGTATAAAATTGACAACGAATCATCAGAGGATGGGTGGTCGAAAATTTGTTCAGTACGGTTCATTAAAGTTGTGTATATGCAGTACACTGTTCCTTTGATGTCTATAGATACATTTCATTTTATTTTTTACCTCCGCTCTGTTTCACGTTGCCTCTCCCTTTTTCAATCTACTCTTCGTTATATCCTGGCGAATATTCAAGCCGAATACAATTGATGACATGAGTTTGAAATAGAATTCAACTTCGATACATGTACGTGGGTTTAATTAAATGACATGATCAAAGTTTGCCCCGGAGGGGCATTCGGTGCTTACAGGTACCTCCCACCTACTGAATATGAAATACAAAATTTTACATTCACGTTGATAATAATTGATTGGCGCCTTTGTATGTATGCACGTATGTTCGACATCTTATGAATCCTGAAAACTAGCGAGCATGAGAATAAATCAGAAATAAACTATTACTAGTTCTCTTCAGGCGGTCTGATGACATCAAAGCCAAGATGTTCATCCAACGAAGAGAAAAGATGAAAGAAATAGAGAAAATTGACAAATTGTACGATAAAACGGAAGAACGAATGCTCGAGGTTACGCATTATATTATACGACAATGAAAAGAGGATGCGGATAGCTATAAAAGAAAGATTGCAAGTAGAGTGGCGCATGGCCCGATCGTATGTGTATATGAATGAGCTTTTCAAACGTCCGGACATCTTGGTAAGTTGAAATCTCGTGAAAATTTCTTTCAGTCCTATTTCCTCCGTGTTTAGAACTTTGTTCTCCTACCTTACCGTAAATACCATCCGAAATGCCTCGTGTCGCGCTGAAGTGGCCGAGTCACCATCTGCCCAGTCCAGCCGAGTCGAATAACGAAAGTTCTGATTTCTTGCATGAAACTTTGTTCCTCTCTTCTTCTCATTCTTCTCCTTCTTCTTCGCTCGCGCTAAAAAGAATGGAGACAAAGTCGGTGAGAATCCTGGTCCTTTTGTGGCTTGGTACAGCGGAATCGCCCCCCCCCCCCCCCCCCCCCCCCTCCCGCGCTTTACAACTGACTTAAAGAGAGCTTTAAACTTATTTTTCCCAACGAACTTTGAGCTACGTGATACGTGGAGCTCGGATCCTGTTGTACACACAACGAGCCTTTCGTTCTTGTACAACGGGGGTGAATCCACAGAGAGATAGACGGAGGCAGCAAGTATAAGGTATCAACGAAACGGCTAAATTGCCAAAAAAACCGAAAAAAAATTGTCCCTCCCACGAGTTAACGTAGCAGTTGAAATTCAAACGGCTCGCCGCCACGAGTAATTTTACTTCTTCATTTTTGTTCCGCAACATTCCCTCGGCGAGAGGAGCCGAAGAGCCGCCGGTGCGAGAACACTTTTATTGTTTTATTATCCTAGCCCTGGTGCAGGGGGAAGAAAATGTACCGGAATAAGAATATAAGAGTATAAGAATAACGAAAAACGGAAGTCGTACTCAAATGACCCGACGTGAGATTCTTCCGACTTGATCCGGCGAATATATTAGGTACATGGTCATATTTTTGCTTATCAAAAACTTTTGACTTACCGTTTAGATAAAGACAGTACTGAAATTTCTCAAGTTTGAAAATTTATCCCCCTAGTTTCGTAGCCGAATTGGGTTAGTTCTGAAAGTTGGATGCTCCTGGAACGTCGGACATCCTCATTGATTTGGTAAAGATCAGTCTGATACCTATTTTCTCTCTTATGTCGAGCGTGAGAGATGCGGAAACACGGTTTGTACTCCTCTATGGCGTCGCGTCGGCCCGGGGTTCGGCGCTTTTGCTACCTAGGGAAACCGGGAAGAAGAACTTCACCGTCGTTGTCGCCTTGGAAATTTGCCAAGCGTATTTCCGATAGACGGAGCGTGAAGGAATCCTACGAGTCCGGATGCTTCGGATGTTTCTTGCGTCTAGCCGGGAGGAGTCATACTATAACCTTCGCAGGATCCTGCATCATTTTCCAAGTTGAAACTTTGTTATATACAATAACCAATTATCTATTCGGGAACCGTTCTGCAGCGATTCGACATTCCCGAGGTCCGTAATGAGCATTCTATTTGTTTGCTCGCCTTTTATCCCGTTCTACGAGTCTCTATGAGCCCGTAAAAATTTGTGAAAATTTCCGAAAAAAGGCAAAGATCCGGCGTAATGCTCTGTATTTGTTCTTCGTCAACATCGCGTTCGGAGTTACTGATATAACGAGTATATGTATATATATATATATATGTCGAAGAACCGTTTGTAGATATATCATAATATGTGTGCTTCCCATACGCCTGGCGGAATATAATTTCAGTTGTGTAAAAAGGGTGGATTTGAAAAACCTCCCGAATCCCGTGATTAATTTTCATCTCGGTCCGAGCAGCCCACGCAAGTGCCTACAGAGATTCTATGCTTTTTGCATTTATTTTGTTGATTAAATTTTCGGCTCTCGGATTTTCACAATTTACTTTCGGTATGAATGCGTTGAAAATTGAGAAACCCCCGGACGAAATATCTCGCCTAAAATATGCTCGTACGAATGTGAGACACGTTCTGAAACCGGTGCCTCGATAAAAGTGCATTTGCGATGCATTTCGAACGAGAAAAACTAGCCCATCCGGGAGTAAATCGTTCTCGGGGCTTTTAGCTGCGCTCCCTGCAGAGAAGTGGCAACGTGAAATCAACAAATCACTGCAGCAAAGTGGGTTGTGAGAACAGTAGAAGCTTTTTCGTTCCACGATATGACCCGGCTTCGCCTGTACGGCAACCAATATACTAGTCTATTTATTTCTCAAACCAACCGGAACACATCGTTATCCGCAATTTTTTATTCACTCGATTATCGTGATGACCGATCGACCGGTCCGCCGATTACTAGGACGACAAAAGGAGAAAAAGTCACATTTGCGTTTCCGATTCCCTTCAACATCGAAATCCTATGGTTTATTGGAAAATTACCGAAAGTTCGAGGCGATCGACGCCCTCAATAAAATTATTGGATTGTGTATACTGTTCTGATTCTGTGCTCTTGTTTTTCCAGCTTCTCGGTTTTTCTTCTCTTATACGTATTCGCTGGGTAATGATAATAATGAAAATTGAATATCCTAAACTACTAATTTGATTCGCCATTCGGAGCGGAATGCGTTTTGGTAGACCGCAAATATATGTATACGTGTATGTATACATATAGCCCAGGTGGTGGATGGATCTGATTAATTCATTAGCCGAATGCGACCGGCAGAGATACTTCAGGCTCGTGCGGTGGTCCACTGATTCCCGACGTTCGATCCGCTAATTGTGATTTCTCTATACACACATTTCTGCAACCCAACTAATTTATTGATGGTGGGCGGCAATGCGTCTGCAGGTCCATTCATTGCTCTTGGCGAGACCGATGTATACAAATTCAATAAACTACTTCATATGCTGCACTCTCGCGACCGCACGAAACTCTCTGCTCCCAAACCACCGTCACCATCATCGTCCGATGATTCGTTCATTGAAACCCCGATGCCGGTCACAAAATTCCATCAGGTGTCATATGATGTGTATCAATTGATAAAACTATGTGCAGGAATCTTCCTGCCTCTCTATACTCGCTTTTTCTTCTTCAGCATTTTTTTTTTTTTTTTCTTGTTTTTTGCTCCGCTAATCGATCAGTTTCCCTTGATCATGATTTATTGCGATGAATATTCATTGAGATCAATATTTCTCGAGCATATGACTGACCGGTAATTGAAATGGTGAAAAATCAAGGATAAAATTGCCGGTAATATGATCGATCAGTTCATGAATTGCGGTCTGAATTCAGGTATAATACTCCGCCTGCCGGTAGCGAATGGTACATGTACTAGGTATAGAAAGATGGTATATATATAATTTCTTTTGAAAGAAAAGGAAGGATAAGAAAACGATCAAAGATTTATAGATCGGAAAGTTTTCACGGGACCGTTTCTTCCTTTTTATTTGCCTCTTCTTTCCAGAATTCTGGTGAACTTGAAAGTTTGAGAACGCCTTCACGGTTGATTGGAAATACTCATACTAGCGCAGAAAGTGATATGATGAAGGATGAGGATGAGTAAAAGTCTGAGTATAGGTACCCCCAAGGTATCCGGCCGAAGTCGTCGTCCCGGGCGAAGATCTTATTATAATAAATCAGATTTATTGAGTCTGCGGCAGAGTATTTTAATATTTGACTTGCAAAGCCCCGCGTCATCGCTACCTCCGTTCTTCTTACTTTTCCTTCCGATGCGACGCGCGTTTTCAAGCACCCAAGGATAATATTTCATAGTCCGATAAATTTCGTTCGTAACTCAAGAAAATTCCTCTACCGCCGAGCCGGGCCGAGTTGAATTGGAAAACCGTCTTTCAATAAAATATGATAGATATATCGTTCCTTGCGAGTAATCTTTTCTCTCGCCAGGATTTACAGTGGGCACAAGAAAATTTCTTGATCTTCTTGAATGGATCTCTCGATTCATTCTCTCCTGTTACGCGGAACCCTCCTAATTTCCGAAACGAACACGTCCCAGTAGTGCGTATGAGCGATTGGTCAGACGAGCGCGGCAGTAGTATTTGCTGTTTAGTCGCCGTCAAGCCAGCCTACGAGTTACGGTGCATCGTATTTCATTCCGATTCAAAAATTACTTGATACTGTTTGCCATGGTGGAGTAAAAAAAACGTGAGCAATGAAGAGAGAATAAGACACTCGTTATTGATTTTGACAAATACTGGGACGTCAATGAACGAAATTGACACTCATACCTGAAAAGTACAGACGTGCAGGGGCGCAGGGTAAAGGGTACTTCACCTGTGTGTCTCAAGAGCAGCTATGAGTATTCTTGTTTCGAACGTGCAACCAATTTACACGAGCGAGTGTGAGAGCGCGGGTTTGAGATTGAAGAGCGAGACTCGAGAATCAAAAGCGAAAAGTACACTCTTGCAAATTGAGAAACGGCATTTATAACACTCGTAATTGTAAGCCATTTTTCATTCAGGGGTTAAAGTATTGCTCTATTTGTTAAGTTTCACCCTACAGATTGTATAAAATTTTCGAAAATAGGCGAACTAAAGTTAAGATGCGGAAGAAGCTGAAAGACGTGGAAAGAATGAAATGATATTCGTTCGTTTCTCTTGGTGCGGTCTGGTTAAAACAGAATTTAGAAGAACCGAGACTCGGATTCGAGTTTTCGATTTTTACGTACAGACTTTTGTGTCTCGGCCTCTACGCTCGCGGATTTATTCGCTGGAATGAAGGTTTCAATTAATGTGGGCGGAGTAGGGACGCTGTTCGTTCTCCGGAGAATCTGAACATCGATATTGCTACGCTAGGTATACCGAACAGGGGAAAAAGATTGTTTGTATTGTTTTAGAAAGAAGCAAGAGACACGGAAATTTCGAATAGAAAGCGGATCCTCGTGTTCTCCCATGTGGTAGAGTTTAGAACACACGACCTTAAATCAGGCATCCACCTTTTGGACGTTTGTCTTCTTATTGTTGTCCTTTTTTTGCCGTATCCCTTTCGATTTCTTGTTTTTCGCACCGCGCGCTGTCTCTCTGTTCTGCGGAGCCGACTCCGCAGGGAATCCAAAAAAAATGCCGATGCAAAATAGATAGAAGGACGAAAACGGAACGAGATAAAATACGCACGAAAACCAAAAAACGTCTGTGCCCGCAACGAACTTACTTTTTTCTTGCATTTTCGTTCGTGTGTACCTATACAGTACACACCTGAAGAATGTTAAGTTGAAAATCGATCTGAACCTGCGAACATTTCGTTGACTCAAAAAGAGCTGGAAGTGGGGGAAACGGGTTTTTGAAATTCCATCAATTACCAAAAACGTGTCTCCTACGAACAAAACGAAATACACAAAATCGGTTCTCACATTTCTGAAGGTGATACCTACGTTTCGTGACGAGTCCCCGTATATGCCTCCCATTGACAGACTACAACCCTTTCTTTCAGTCGTGATCCGGATTACACCCTACTCCGCCCATTCATCCCCACATTCTCTTGGCTTTGTCTACGAGGGCATTTGTGTTTTTTTTTCTTTTTTACTTTTCTTTTTTTTTCCACGAAAGCTACGAAGGCTTATAGAATTTTGCAAACCTAAGAGTCCTTATCATCACGCGAGTACCTTCTCACTTCACCTTTTGCATCTCACGTCTCACGTCTCACGTCTCACATTTCACATTTCACATTTCAGCATCGATTTCTTAGCAAAGAATAACGGGGGCGTGGAAGCGACGGGGGGGGGGGGGGGGGAAGGAATTCCTCTCGTCTTATTGCCCTCGTATTCATATTATAATGAGGAAGAAATCAGAGTGTAGATAGATAAATTTTGAAAATCGGATTGCATACCTCTATCTACACCTTCGAGAGTCGAATTTCGATATTCCGTTACTGCTATCGAAGCAATTAAATTAAGGGAAAGCAAATTGCCTCGTGATTTGCCACCCCTTTTCTCGTAACCCTCTTTTTTCTTTATAATTTGTCGTCACCTCATTCCATCCGCGAGCGCACAAATTTCGAATTTCGAAGATAGGTGAGGTGGGGGGGTAGGTAGGTAGGTAGGTCGGTACGATATCATTGAATTAGTCTCCCCTCGGAGCACTAATGCGTAAATTATAGGGGTTGAAAATTCTCTTTTTATAATCGGATCACTGCCAGCCAATAAAATGACGCGGTAATACGAATTTGAATTTGGCAAAAACCGGAAAGCAGATAAAAAGAAAAAGAAAAAAAAAACCCCCCAACGGATGAGAGAAAAAATTGTAGGATCAGAATCGAGAAATTGTCGAAAATGTATTAAACGATCAATTGATTCCGACGATCCTGCATTCCCGGCAGCGTACTTTTTCTCATCGCGCACGCTTTTCCGGTACCCAAAAATCGTTTTTTCGGATTTTTCCCCTGGTCTCTTGGATAAAAGATCTCCTGAAAATTAGCATCAAGATTTGAACCTTGGGCGCACGTAACGGATAGGAAAAAGCTGGAGAGGTGGGTAAAAAAGAAGCCCAGTGTAGCGAGAGTTTGTATGAAGTAGGGGGTAGAGTCGAGAATATAGATTAACTTCAGGTGCTTCTGCCGTATATATTGGGTGAGCGAATGCGTCGCATACGAAGCGATCGTAAGAAAGGATCTAGTAAAGCGAAATGACTGTTATCGGGCTCCTCCTCCAGCTCTCCTCGGTATCCCATTCCCTGTATACTCGTATATATTTGGGCCTCGGAAAAATCCCGGAACCATAAAGCGTTGCCGGCGCGGCACGGCGCAGCGCGGGCGTCGCGACGCCACGTTCCGGATGGAACAGCTGCCAAATTCATTTGTATACATATACGTATAGGCAGAGCTATGTACGTGGCATACGCACTGGGAATTGGGACGAATCTGCGAAGGGTGTCTAAGAATTATCCACCTCGGCGTTACCTCGACCCACACGAATCACTACCTCCACCTTTACCTGGGGGGGGGGGGGGGGGGGGACATTCCTCACGAATTCCAGGAGGTATACTGCGCATTATTACCATCCGGGCGGCCCGGCCGTACGCATTGAGAATTCATTGGCTAACGATAAGGTTAGTAATTTTGGGGTCGATATTTCGCCAAGAATTTACCCGATCGCCTCTACCTGCGCTTCAGATAAACCCAATTCAAGATACCCGCGTTACGGTGACGAACAAATTCACTGGCGGCAATTTCGGAGAAGAGAGAAAAAAGCTCACCCAGAATTCGAAAACCCGGCCGCTAGCTGTTGGCTCTATGAAAGCTTCTGCGAAGAAAAGAAAAACCGACCTCCGATGGAATACTGTTCTACAGATTGAAATTATATACCCGGTTTTTACCGTACGGTTGACCCAACTTCGCACATACTTCACGCATCGTCCGTTGAGCGCAGGGATGGATGGATGGATGCAGGACGAGATGAATTCGACGTTCGTAGAGAAATTTTCTACCAATGAGAATTGCAGAGAGTTTGGAGAGTGCGCGCTAGATTTTACGAATCGAGTACAACCGAGAGAATTTTATTAACAATTCAAAGCATGGAGGATAGCCGGTCCGACTATTATTCCCGCTGTATGCGAGCTGGAACCATAGTTTTAGTAATATTATTTCTATACAGTGCAGGTGAGAAATATTTGTATCCGTACGGTAATAGTTGGCAAAACTATGTATACCAACGCAGTAAGCGTAACCACCTACGCTTCATAGTTTGTAACAATCGGAGTTATAAAATTTTTCCCGCTTACATGAAAATGATAATATTTCGATAAAATTTCAACGGTATCTCATGCCGTAACTAATTCATGCATCGATTGGTATAAATGTTCTTTACTTTTCTGATTCGTCGTTGAACAATCGTTGTTCATTTTGCGCAAAGTGGGCGAACAGATTAACGCGGAATAGTTCACTCGTATAGTGTCAGGCGGCACACGCGGTGTATTGTTGGATGGAAGTAAACGTATACGGTGAGGTAACTAAATCCGAAGTCGTTCTATTTATGCTCGCTCAGAATTGTGGGTATATATTATATTCATGTATGCATTACATTACCAGGAATGTCACAAGCACGGTCTTCGCAGGTTGAATTTGCACATGAAAGCAATTGTTTCGGTTGAATCCAGTTAGTCTAGCTCTTAACTCTGTATATCGGTATTCAGCTTGAGCGCTAATTGCGTGCATACATACATACATACATCGTTCGTGACTGAAGATCATGTTTCTGTCTTCAAATTGCAACTTTTTTCCATAATTGCCAGTATGCAGTCTTCTCAGTATTCGTTTTCCGGTTTAATAGGTTTTCATTTTTTCCTTTTCTCTTTCATTTTAACCTTCGTCTATGCCATCGCGAGCTTGCGAAGAAGATCAAAGGCTCTCGTCATTCGTTCATCCCGCTAGCACGTTGAGCGAAGAAATACTCGGAGACGCGGAGACGGAAATATAAATAATTGACTTGGATGTTGTAATGTGATTCCCGGATCAAAATACACCTTGAAACCAGAATTCAATTAAAAGTCTCGAATCCGTGGCCGAATCGGCTTCTTTGCTTTCCATTCGCGTTGAGCACAACACTCAAGATTCAATCCCTCGTTCCTGATTCGATGAAAAAATATACCTGATGCTCTTTTCTTTATTATCGATTCCCTCGGAATCAAATACTCGCTCACCTGCGGGCAAACAGTCATGTTTCCCCGATCCACAAAAAAAATAGGCAATGCCTTCGCGATCACAATTTATCACGAGATTCAAGTTTACAGTACGCCGACGATTCTCCCGGTGTTTCTTCAATCGTTTTTTGTTCTTCACGTTCTTCGGGTTCGTTATTTTTACAATGTTTGCCCACGTGACCCTCGATCGCCGAATATATTTACGATTCTATGCACGCTCGAAGTATACGCCGATAGATTCGACACTGGCAATTAATTCACGAAAGCCAACTGCCACGCACACGCCTCAATTACTTTAGTTATTACTCTCGCGAAATTAGCCGGAGCGATTGACCGTAGTGTATGAATGAAGCCGAAATTTGAGAAATGGAAATTGCCTACCTAACTCCTGAACCTAGCGGTGAATAATATTCCGTAATCCAACTTGTTAGCCGTCGAGACCGAAGTTTGGAGTGTATGTGCATACGTGGCTGCTATATTATATTATATGATTCTCCGTTGAATAAATTCTTCGTAATTATTGAAAAGTATTCCAAGCTCGAGCCAGACTCCAGAGGACCCGGATTCGAACAAATTTCAATAAACACTTGATTTTTTCCATAGCAAATTTTCAAGCGGGTTACGAATCACGTGCAGTGACATTGTCGTTTTCATCAATTGAAATATCATGAAAAATTTAACAACGATGTTGAATTACAGGTGAGAAGATTTCGGTTTCAAAATCAAACACTCTTGTTGATACACAGATTTTGTTTTTTCACTTGGACAAAATCTCCCGCTTATGAATGAAGCTCGGAATAATCTCTCATTTATTCGATTTATTTCATTGCCAATCGATCTCGTTACTTTCCATGTAATCGAGCGATCCGTTTGACAATCCGGTCATCACATGCGGAAGGGCGTCGTGCGCGCATGACATAACATATTCGGATTAAATGCATAATTCTACTGAAATTGCAAACTCGCGCGTATCGAAAATGCAGAACAACGAGAGACATAGAGAAAGAGAGAGAGAGAAAAATCCAAAAAGAAGGGGATAAAATGAAATCCTTCCGGCAATTAAGCTCCTCCGGGCACCTATCTCTGAGTGCGAGTGACAATGGACAGTCGTCGTGAAATAACGAAGAGATATAAGCGGAGAGAATGAGAAAGAAGAAAAAATAAATAAAAATGCTCTCATGGAATGACAGGATTTGAGAAACTCCGAAATGTTCTTTTAAAGTTGTAATACGTCGACGGGCGTTCTAAACCCTCCCAACGTCAGAGTAATATACTTTACTTTATTTCAACTCCTTTCCGTTCGTACCTGGTTTCTCTCTCTCTCTCTCTCTCTGTCCTCTTTTACCAACTTTTAGCATTTTTAATTTACGCAGCGACCGAGAACAGTGAAGAAATAAAAATAAAAGCGAATAAAACAGAATAAAATGAGGAGCACGGTTACTTACTTTCCGGGCGAAAAGTATATAAGTGTATATATATGTATAATATAATTATTTTACGAATAACTTCTGGCGCTCCTTCCGCGGCTCTTGCGAAAGTGGAGAAAAATTCATGCAGGCATTGCTACGTGTTATATCTGTAGGTGTGTCATTTGAAACGTTTAGTCGAAGTATCACTTTGCATCGCGATGCTGCCACATCCCTTGCAATTCAGATTCACTGTAAATTCTACTCTATGTACGACTTGGAAAACTGCCAATTTGAATACTTACGTATCTATGTTACGTACGTACGGTGCCGCAGTATACCGGTACTTACCTAGGAAAAAGTTTTCAACATGCCAAAACTTCCATCGTGGAGAAATGATCGCGTCGTGCCATCGACCCCCCACGGTGTTATAATACCTGAAGGAATAGGCAGATAAATATCCGTGAAAAATTAGTCGAACCATTGGCAATGAGAGGAAAAAGTAATGATAAATCAGCGGAAGCTTTTACACCTAGTCCTGGAAGACAGTGGAAAACGCTAACCGAGAAGATGAAGAGAAACCGAAGGAAAGATATGAGGAAAATAAAACAAATGGGAATGGGAATGAGAATGGGAATGGGAATGGGAATGGGGAGATCGCGAAACGGAGGGGCTAGCTGCGAACGCCGTCCGATAACGGCTACTGAATAACTCATGGGCTGAAGAACAAGTGATTTCAAGGGTAGGCCGTCGATATTTTGGACCAAACGCGAACACCTGGGTACCATATTCCGCATTTCGTAGTTCGCGAAGCGCCTGTCGTCGCCGAAAAGGAAAAGCAAAGGGAGTCTATCCGTCCATCCACGTTCATCGACCGCTGTCTCCGGCCGAGTGCTCCTTGCACCACTCTTCACCCCCTTCGCACCACTTCACGCGGGTATCTCTATATTGGGCCGCGAAACTCGGAAGCGTTCGTCCGTGACGGCATTTGTCAATCGACGGCCTCTCCTCTTTCTCTTCCATCTCCATCCTCTCCCTTCCTCTCGACCCCACTCGAACGAATCAAGTATTTCCTCAATAGAATCCAGAACCCTTACCAAACACGAACACTTGTTTACCGAAGGCGTTGTTCGGTCTCGAGAAGATTCTCGCGTTTAATCATCTTTCAATAATTCTGTACAGATCCGCGTTCTCATGTCGAGGAGACAAATGAAATCGAAGCGTTCCAGCCGCACAGTTTGGATAACAGCATCGCGGGCATTTTTACAATTGAAAAAAAAAAAACTGGGAAAGGAAAAGACGTGAACGTGAACTTGCAGTTTTTGCAATACGCGAGACATGCACTTCCGATAAGAAACGGCTGACGTCGCGCCGTTTCAACAAATCTTGCAACTTCTTGGCGGCTGATTACCCCCATGAAGGCTGCAGCTCGCTAAACGGTCCCCTATGCTCTGTACTCCTGTACTATAGGACTTGCATCCTACGACAATTTGTCGCATCGCGTTGGTCAGGGTGGAAAAGTTTGCCTGTACCTAGATTCTAGCTGAAAGTCTCAGAGCCGGAAAGAATTCCTGAGCTTTTTCGACGTGGTATGAAAATCGATGTTGAGCTCAACATCTTTTGGTCGGGTTCAGGTGCACGCCGCCCGCTTTATGTCTGCCGTTTCATGCGTATTAGGTAGAAAAAGGGGCTTCGAGATTCCTCAGTCTGTTTCAGAAAAATTTCATACTCGATTCTGATTTTTGCCTTCCATAACAATTATCGTCAACGGCAAGATCATCCGCCCATAGAAATCTCATTGTAATTAGTTTTCATTTTGTCTTCAACGGTTTTTTTCTTATCGTTCTAACGGTTTTCCGCGCTCGACGCAGACGATATACCCGGCTAATGACCCGAAACAGGAAAAAATAAATCAAAGATAAATCCCAAGGGCCGCGTGGGTCATGGGTCATAGATACACATTAGCAGCTTCTCTGATTTCCGAGATTACTCTCCACTTTTTTTATGGCCATTTTTTACGGTCCAGTTTCAGGGATTCTGCTGCAGAAGACCGAAGATTTATATAACTACAAGTCGTTCGACGCTCGGGGTGCATACCTTTGCTATATTGTATGAACTTTTGCTAATTTTCTTTCGTTCCTTGAGAACAAAGAAGTGATCTACACTTCCGTGAGCTTTTTTCGGAAATCGAATCGGAGGAGATTTCGTTCGGATGGTGATTAGAAAAAAAAGTTCAGACCCAGCAAGAAAACACGGAATAAACATCCGATCTTCAATCAACATCGGGAAGTAGGGATTCGAACGGTGGAAATGAATGATAGTCTAACACAATAAATAATGGCGGTGGAGTTTCTCACCGCAAGAATATTCCTGATGTATTGAAGTACACGGACTAATTCCAGCGTGTAATTAACTATCTCTAACCGTTCTGCTATCTACCAACGACCGCTACAATTTACGGCTAAGCTCCCGCGAGAGTATTCTAGGAAAAAGGGGATGAGAGGGGTGAAAGGGGTTAAAGGGGTTAAAGCGGCGCGAGGGGTTGCAGTGGATAAATTGAACGGAGAACAAGCCAGAATCAAGCCAAGACCATCCCCATATTATGGCGATTCATTTCAGCCATGTGTTTTCCCGCGATAGAAGTTATCCGCCAGAAGTAAAATTCATAACACGAATACCTATGCTGTATGTCCCTCGAACCTACCGAACTCCACCCGCGGTAGACCCCCGCCATTGCCGCTACTGCAGTGGCAGAGTTTCGGCATTATATAGATCCGTACAGATCTGTACCGCAACGCATTTTAATGTGAGTTTCTGTCTACCTACCTGCGTAGATGCTCGTCCATGTGTATATAATACGTGAGTACGGAACATAGAGAACGCGTTTGCACACAGTTTTAAAACTGCATTACTATATTGGCGTTGAGCCAATCAGTTGATTCCGTTATAGAATTGGCCCCGTAAAGCTCTTCGTGGGATTATGGGGAATAGAAATCGAGTCGTATTTTTATTCTGATACCTTTTTTTATCGGCTGTCTACTTACCCCCTACCTACCCCCCTTCGTGCTTACTGAATATTCAAATGTATTGGTCTTCCGCCGTTTTCGCCACTCCTAGGTATGTAGTAAATACGTTTCTACATACCTACTACACAGCTCTGGGTCAATAAAAGAGCGTTTTTATCGCATATTCAGCTCCGTAAGAATCGATTACCCAACTGCGATCTCCGCGGTGATTGATGCGCGGAGTCAACGGCTGATAGAACGGTTTTTCAACTTTTCGTATTGACTGGTGTGAAGTTTCATGGGTAGATCGAGCTTTCAAATTAATGATTTATCAAGCCTCTGGTCAAGCCCATGTAATGTTTCTCACCCATTCTTCGGCGGTCTTACTTTCGAAGTGATCGAAGGAGAATTTACGCGAACTCCTACAACACTGATTAAGGGGATACAGGTATTTCAATAAATTGAAGATTGCTCATGGCTGAATTTGACAATAATGAAAATAGTGTATACATCCAAATTCACTCGGTGCAGAGGACTCGCAAGACTCAGTTATATACTGTTGAAATCAGGATGATTAATCAAGTGATATGAACACATATGAGCAGCAGATGAAGAAGAAGGGGCTACCGAAGCATGCACGTCCAGATATTGAGAGCGGTTGGGCAAGGCTAAAAAATAGTTGGACAAAAGACGTGACCTGCGGCGAAATTAGACTGGAAAAGAGCTGAATTTGAATGAGACGAAGAATCGAAGACCCGTGCAACAGAGGTCGCGAATTGTATCAAGCTGAACCGAACAGTTCAGAGGTTTGAAAGAGAAAGGATCGAGAATATATTTTCGAAGATTCTAGGTGGTCGGCTTTTCAAACCTCGAAGCGTCGGATGACCGAAAAATGAAAATAGCATGGGAATGTAACAGACTTAGAAATTAGGAGGGAGAGTCATGTGGCTGAACACCTATCGAAGCTGAAAGATTGTGTTACGTACGTACAGTGAATGTCTTGTTCATAACGGAAATGAAAAATTCATTCGGTGATGAAAATGTATGTGAGCGGAGGTGGAGGATCCGATTGCGAGCGTGAAGTTTTCTGTGAATAAAACAATGGCCAATCGCTGCTAGAATCACTTCATATTCCTTCAGCATCACTTTCAAGCTTAAGTTACGCGGGCTCCTGTTTACACTAGTTAAAAGTTTTTAAGCAGACCATCGACCTACTACGGTTCGTTCTCAAGAGCTACCGACAATGAGCTACATTGACTCGAAAGGAGAGAAGAAGAACAGAAGAGAAAAAGATCGTTTTCGAAGCCAGAGATAACCCCGTGGCACGTACTCATTAAAGAACATCAAGACCGATGTTCCCTTTGCCCGAGAAAGTTAGTATCTCTCAAGCGAGAAAACGAAAAAGATAGAAAACAACAAAATACGGAATATAGTGTATAAATTATAAGATCTGAAATACAAGTTCGACGATAGGTATAAGTGCTTGCAACCGGATGACGCGGTTGCAGCTGAACCCGTTTTCGAAACTATGATTGGGTATAAAATTTACACAGAATTTCTTCGAGAATGTGAAAATGGCAAGACTCTAGATTGTTCTATGTCAAATTCGATTGTCTAAAAGCTTTCGAGGCCTAGAGAAAGGCTTCTATTCAATATAGATCGGGATAAATTATTTATTCAGATGCTTGCCTCCTTCGGAAACTCACAAAAGACCTGGAATCGGAATTACACGGAAGAGGAATACCATGCGAACTGTGCTCCTTCGTTCTTTCGTTGTTCTCTCTTTCCCTTCGCCGGATACCTTTGACCGGATGTAAAAATTTCAGGAGGACATTCTCGATCGGTCCGCATGTCAGCGCCCTCGCAGCTGACCTCCTTTTCCGACAATTTCGCCGCCCACAACCCTTAAGTGAAAGATTTACATTCTTTATGAACCTCGATACGAGAATTCCTCATATATAATCTACTAAATCCGTTAGCGAATTTTATCTCACTCTAAATTGCCATTATTCGCTCATTTATTCTTAATGGAAATATTCATTCCTTAAGGGAATAAAATTGCCCCAATCTAATACTACCCAGCGATACGGACGTGTTATTTCATTTTAATGATCCCATTATACGAGAGGCACCTACTATGCGTCTTGAGGGGAATCCCAAGGGAAAGTAATGGCTCTTTGCAAATAATGTGTATGCAGGAGACGCCTGCCTTCTATGTATTAACTTACCTGCAAGATTACTCCTCTTGTAATTTCTAAGGGCCGAAGCTACCCCTCTTTCTCTTTCTCTTTCTCTTTCTCTTTCTCTTTCTCTTTCTCTTTCTTTCTCATTCTGCCTCGCCTTCCGGTACGTACCTAGTTCAGTTTAAATGTAACGTAGGTGCTTCCTCTTCTCGAGCTTTCCGGTCCTTGTTCCTTCCCGTCTGCGGCTTTCCGCCGTCTTCCTTTCTTACTTCCACGCGACTTGTGGGCTAGTTTACGATTCCTGCAACACTAGTTTCCACGTGTCCCTCCACGTTAGTTTTCGTACTTCGGTTCAATTTTCTTGAGACGAGAATGCCAACAGCGGAAGTCTTGGGAGACCTTTCCCAGTTTATTTTTTCTCTGAAACTGATCGCCACTGTGCCTACCCAACGATAAATTTTCATTTTTCAATATTTTACACTTGAGGAAAGTCCGTGCTCTCAATTTGCCTGGAAAACGATGTTGAGATATCTATATCTCAATTTATATAGGCGAGTATCGGTATGAAAGTAGACATAAAAGAAAAGCCCCGACTGGTTTCTGTTATAGGTATATTTTACCTGAAACTTTTTCTTCCATCCGTTTACACAATGCGACACTTATTACTTTTTCCATTTAAACTTTCCGCCTTCAGTTGTTATAAGGAAGTTAGAAGTTATATAAGATATTACGATCGGATGGTGACACAGTTTTCAAACTCATGAAAAACAAAATAATGGAACCTTCAATTATTTCATTAAATAATTACCAAAAACTTTCGGATAAGCAGTCTGGGGAATGAAGAATATTGAAAAATGAAACGACAGTATATCGGGTATACTGGTCCTCGTATAAGCGTTAGCAAACTCTACGATATTTATTGCTCGGCAATAACGGCCCATTTATTTTGGCGACCTAATGGAATCGGCGTAAAATATGGGGTCCTGGGATTAATACGAAATCGCGCAATTAACGGCGATCGCGATAAAAGCGGAAATCGAGAGGTTTAGGTCTACCTCCAGTTACGTAATCAGGATTTGCAATATTGGCGAACTAGGAACCCCCGCGGGCGCGGACCCGGAGGACTAGCTGGCAGTGTAGTCGCCGGATTCGTCGGGTGCGCGTAAAATGTAAAGAAAAGAAAAAAATGAGAAAAATGGGGAGCAAAAAATAACAGAAAACAAAAAGTGTGCTGTTCGAGAGCTCGCGCGTGTGCAAGTACCGCTTTTTCCACGCGAGCGGCATACAGCAAGAGACTGACTACTTGAATATTCCACTGGTTTGCGCTCGACGAACCATGTCAGGATCTTCCCAGCTGCCGAGTAAACCGTTGCGCGTCTTCTGTATGTTTAATCCATGCGAAACTGGATCTCACGCAGATTATATAATACCTCCATAGACCATACCCCTAGATAATAATTCTCTACGAAGCGCAGGACAGATTCCAATTCCGTTCGACGTTTCTCCTTATCCTGAATCATCGCCTTTTTTATTTTAGTCCAGATTTATGCAGAGTCCATTTTCCTCAAACCCCACGCCTCGATTCTCACGAAAAACGATTGCCACAAATTTTGAATTCCCAGGATCTCGATAAACGGATTTTGCAAATCCCTTTCCCTTTCTCTCTCTCTCTCTCTCTCTCTCTCCGTTATATCTTGAAAATCCAATAGAAATGAATCCTGCGATCGAAAATTGGTATAGTATCTCAGATCGGTTCTCGTCGGTCAGATTTTAGTGTAGCGCGTCACCGCTGTACGATGTAAGGGTTGAATTCTAAAACTTCGGCAAAACGATAGAAGAATGTTTTTCAGCGACCCGTATATGCAGGGTGCCGGGGGTGAATGAATCCAGATTAAAACCTTCAGACATTGTCCGTTTCTCGTTCGCAACGTTCCCCGGCCTACGCTACGGCCGGTGCACCGCACTGGTGCAAAAATAATGATCATCGTCACGTCCGGATGCTTCTCTCGCTCGTCGGGATCTCGCTGAACCGCAAATGCGTTTCAACAGTGTTTAAATTCTCTACCCTTCTGCTGTCTAGCGAAGCGCCTGTCGACCGCTTTCACGCGTGCACCACCTCCTCATCCCTCTCAGGATCTACATTCTACCCCCGCAGCAGCAGCAGCGACGCGCACAGATTAAGCATCTTAATCACCCCTTGACAAAAACTGCAGCAAATTGCGCAGTCTAGCTGAAGTAAAATTAACGCGAAAATGAAATGGGTACCTACATGAAAAATACGCGCGAACGGAAGGAAAAATGAACAGGAAACGAGGAGCGTGAATAATTACAGAATTCCGTTGGATTAAATCGGTGGAATTTAATTAAAATCAGAAATGTAACGAGCTTGATTGCAATCACTGCTCTCGCCGATAGATAAATCGAATAAACAATCAACAACAAAATTAGGTATCTCGGTTTTTTTCCACCCCATGTGAAATGTGCAACTCGACTATCGTAGTATGAGTATATATGCAGCATTTAATTATCATTCTCGATCTGCCCCACAGTACCAAAACGAGTTCTATCTGCTCAACATTTCATTGCTCCGTAATAAACAATTTTCAACGAATTCAATTCTCGAATTTCATGATTACTGTGATAATTTCCAAGGGACGTCAATCACGCGGCTGAAACTTGGAGCGTTAACGCGAGGAAACGACGAAAAATAATATCGACCGTTTCGCCGCTCTGAACGTCACGAAGAATTCAATTTCTGAGTGATTTTTGGCGACGCTCACCCGCGTCAGGAATCCCCGACGCCACGAGCTACGGAGATTCCTGAAAAGGCGAAAAGAAACAGAGGAAAAAATTCAGCCCGAAATCGCTCAAAAATTACATCTCTCGCGACGTTCAGAGTGGCGAACAGCCGATAGATACTACTTTTTGCAACTTTTCCGTAAATCTCTTCAGTCTGAAACGAAACTCCAAATCCAATCACTGTACGATCACAGTTTTGTAATGCTATATTTCAAGGCTTCGGATAGCGTTTTGTGCAATTGCTATTCGCCATCCCATATTTATGTTTCAAAATTTGTGCTCACCTGCGGTAAGCGACGTTAACGAATAATACCAACTGCATAACCGACTTTCAGACAGAGCTGGTTGTTAGCTTGTTGGTAAAGAGAACAGGCGAGAACCGACTACCTAGGTCGGTGAGGAGCGGAGAAGCTTCTAGCAATAATTAAGGCAACAAACTTCTCGTCAAGACTAGAAGCCGCGTAACTTCGGCTCGCCGAGAACCAAGCGAAATTGCTGACGAATTTCCTTACCGGATGCACCTGTATAGATTTACCTATCAGTATACTAATAGCAATATATACGTAGTTCAGACGAAAGGATCTTATCTGGCAATCGGATAGGCAACGGAGAGAGAGCTACTCCTTCTTTTCGTTTATTTTCTTCTATATCCTTTCCTCTCAACCTGAACCTCTTCCTCTTCCATTTTGCTCACAAAAGTAAAGATACAACCTGCGAGTATCCTTTCGTTTTTCCTATTTCGCATGTTTTCAGAAATCTCGCGTTTATGGAAATCTCTCGATCGTAATATATAGCGTTCACAGTAGACGATATCAGTTATCTGTTTCCATAATGAAGATGTATAACGCAGAGGTTAGATATTTGGCTAGGGTTTCGCCCTGAGATCAGAGGCTTGACATTCCATTACTGACTACTCTATCCTGATCGTAGTTCCTACAGTTCTGTCCAGATAATACCTGCTTCCTCTGAATTCCCGCTAGTAGAGCTATACGTCCCATCGCGAAAGTAATTTTGAGAATATCTATAACTATGTATGTAACAACTCTCTGGTATACCGCGGTAGAGATTCCGAGATCTAAAACTAGTTGGCAAATTAGTTTTCTGACGACGAGTCAAGTTCTAGGATTAGATTCAGACAGATTGTGCCGCCTCTCGTTGAATAGTTTCCCTGGATTCCTCCAACTATTTTCTTCAGGTATTCCAAAATATTTCCGCTCAAATACAACCTTTCGTATCCGCATATATCTAATTCCTCTCTGTAACACGTATCTTCGTCTGAAAAGAGCTTCACAGTACAATATGCATATTATCGTAACGAAATATTTCGCATTTATGTTTCAGGCTAGACGCTGAGAAATTCGACCTCATAAACGTAAGTTATTCAATATTATTATCACCATTGTCACTTCCATTCTACTTACTGCACACGCGCCCCGAATGCTCACTCGAAGATCAACCCGCTAACATTGCATACCGATGTCTAAGTAGTAATGAATAAAATTGATTACGTCATCTTCACCGGAACAATCACAACCTGTTCCGTGATGTTCTTCGGCCTGGAAACATCCGTATGATTGATACGCGCCATGAGGCTCCCATGTATATACAGGAATGCTCAGGATTAGTTCTTCTCATTTTCCTTCGATGAAGAGTCACGAAAGTCATTTTTCTGCTTTTTTTGGCTCAGAAACTCTTATAACGTTGCTAAACGCGTCTGTAATATCCATGAGTGGGGAACTGTAACGCTCTTTTCTTCTTCTTCTTTTTCTCTTCTCCTTGGAGAGGCTTGTGTGAAACGCGTCAGTTAGGATTATAACGAGAGAGAGAGAGAGAGAAAGAGAGAGAGAAAATTGAGCGAAGCTTGGAGAAAAAGACTGGCCACGGACGCTGCGTCGCAACTTCTATTTAACTAACCTCGAAGACCTACTCTGAAAGCTTCACGAGTAGCGGTCACACCGAGACGTCCAGCGTCGGCGACGCCGCTTCTTGTTACATTCTCGCTTCTCGCTGCTCGCAGCTCGTGTTTCTCTCTCTCTCTCTCTCTCTCTCTCTCTCTCTCTCTCTCTCTCTCTCTCTCTCTCTCTCTCTCTCTCTCTCTCTCTCTCTCTCTCTCTCTCTCTCTCTCTCTCTCTCAGGGCTTGACCTCTTTGGCACCCGCTAGCCCTTTCAGCCCCCTTTACATCCTCGGCCCTAATAGCCCGCCCGTTGGGTTTTTAGGAAAACCCCTAATGGCGTCCTACTTCCATCGAGTTAACTCAGCCCTTCTCTATACCCGCGAAACTGGCAGCTACAACTTTGGCGGGCGCTAAAATATATAGAGGGGTTTGATAGACGTCTAGGTTCAGTGGTCAGGAATAATTTCTGCGTTCATGAGAAACTGTGAAATCTCATCTATCAATCTCCCACCTTTTTCTCTTTGTTATTTCACGCGTATAAAATGCCCGAACTGCAACCTCAGCGATATTCATTCGCACCGCCATGATTATTACATTGCGAGAGAAGAACGTTTCCTTCTGTTAGGACCGGAGTTTTATGGAAAAATTCGTGATCAAATTTGTTCAATCGAAGCCAGAATTCCGGCGAAATAAAAATATTCGAATCAGATCTCACCACGAAATTTTAGGGGGCAGTTTGGACGATAGCGAATGTTGTCGAAAAAATGTAATACCTAACGGCGAACCTTCTTATTTTCGATTGAGGTGCCTTCAACTCTTTTGGCAAAATACGTTTGAATTCAGTTATAGCTACGGCTGCTCATTCAGATTCTTTGGAAACTCGAAAGAGCAGAGGTAGGTATGAGATTGTATAAAAATCACATGAAAGGTGTTGGAATAGAATATTATGTCACCGCGCCACGCAAACTGAAGAGAATATTTAACCGGTTACTGAATCTTCCAAGTTTTAGCTGCAATCAACGAGAACGTAGAACGCAAGTTGTATAACTGTACAGTCTCGTTGTGAGGGAGTTTGGGGCTCGGGGCTCGGGAATGGGAAAGAGCTAATACCGAGCTGGGAAACTAGCAACGGCGTTTAAATTCATTTCTCCCCATTAAGCGCGCAACTCTCAAACTGCACTTGAACTCCTTTCTCCTGCATCGCGTTCGTTTAAGGCTACGTTGTTGGGACGTGACCATTCTCAGGGCCCTTCTCCTTTGACGACGTTACTATATTTTTTATCGAAGAGCAAAAGAGAAGCCGGGCGTCACAGTTTCATCATTCATCTCGGTTTTTTTCCATTTCATTTCATTTTTTCAATTTTCGTTACTGTATCACAGCTGAGAGTTAGTGCCGCTCATTTTCATGAATTGGACAATAATTGTATGAATTTCGAATTCATCCATGATTAAACTACTCTCTTGAATCGAGTTCCTTGCGATGCAAAAATTTCAACGCCAGCCAGGAGCGTAACTTTATAGTTACACAATTTTAAGGAGGGCTACTGATCCCCGAAGACTCCTCTTCATGAATGTTATCAGTAATTCTCTAAGGGATATATAAGGGTGACACGACCGCCGCGTAAACCTCCGGGTCCTTGAAAATCTCCCTTGGTTCTCTTAAATCCTGGGCCAAAGTGAGAGTTAGGGGTGGCTTAGGTATCGCCCCGCAAAATCCTGAATTCTTGAACCCCGTGGGAATATATTTGCAATGGTAGTAAAATAAGACGATCTGTAGTATTGCGGAAATCTTCATGCTGAAGAAATATATACATATACATGCATGAATCATGCGTCTCTATGGTGTACCTCCGCCTCATCTCTACCTCAATTTCAAATTAGACAGACAGAGATTAGGCCGAAATCTAGGGAATAACCTTTTCCCAGAGTGGATCTATCTCTCCCTGCACCGAGTAGAAGACTTCCACGTCCATTCCAGTCCTCGTATTTTAACTCTGAGAGGCAACCCTAGTCTCGCACCGTCCGATCCTTAGTCCTAGCTAGTTTTGCCTCGTGATTAACGCGGTTAGGCTCACGTAATCAGCCCATTCTACTAGCGCTAACTACATCGAATATCGCCGCCGTACGTACGATGGGACGTGGATTTTGCACAATCGTATGGTATAACATGTGATGGGTTCCCTACGGAGGAATTGAAACGCGTGAACGATTAACAGAGTTTTCCTGCACTGGTATCCATTCGCAATCGAACTTCAAACTAGTTTATAAAATTGAAAATTCCACGTGAACCGGGAATGAAAGTGATTCGATGAACGACTAATTGGAAATTATATGGAGCCCGGAAGTCTGGCGGTAGTTAGAAATCCGGGACACGAATTTTTTTTCATGTATAAATAAAGAGTCGGAGAAGCCATGGAATACGAGATAGGTCCTCCCTTCAGGATGAAATAATATGGCCGTAGCAAACGTCGAGTAGTGAAATGAAAAGCTTCAGAGATTCAGTCTAGCAAAACCGAGTAAATTTGGTCACGGCGTTGAGAGCAATTAGCAGTTTAACTACCGTGAATCCATTTAGTAGAGGCGGGAATATTATATTATCATACGAGCGCATAATAATACCCAGACCCAAAACTCCATGGTGCGGGAGCGATAAGAAATACCAAAAGCAGCGTCGTGAACTCCTCCCGGGTAATCAAACTTTATCTACTCTGCAGCAGCGAGTCTGCTTCGCTGCAGCTCGCAATGATGATCCACCGAGAAACTATATAGGCAACAACCGTTTTATGCAATGTACTCACATTATTTAGAGAGTTAACGTCACACTCAAAACTTTCGTCAATTCGAAACTCATCGTTTCGAAAGGAAAAACGATGGGGGACGAAGAATGAGGAGTCGAATTGGTATTCTCATTTTCAATCGGAGCGAACAGGGAGAGTAGCGAACGTCAGGAATTATACTCTCGTAAATTCGGTTTGTTTCTTCGTCATCCAACCAGCGTTCGCGAAAATTGTTGGTGCTCAGAATTTGAGGGAAAGCCTGCGCACGCTTCTCTACATACAAGTAACACTTGACGTAAAATTTATTCGAAACTGATTACGCCATGAGATAAGAGGATTTATTCAGAGTTAGACTCAACGAGAAACTCGGTAACGAGCAAAGTTCACAATTTTATCCATCCAACACACTAGAACAAGTCGCGGCGCATACCCGCGTCTAGTACATGTACATGCACAGATAGATACCTACTTGTAACGTGAAAGTGTTACCTATCAGTTTTGGCAGAGAGCTTTGATAACAAAATTATTTCACACGGACACGTGAAAATCCCATTATAGGTATATACCCACGACCCTCCTGCCTCGTGCTCGACTAAAACTATCTACCTACCTCCCTCCCAACCTGCAATATCCATCCTTGCATGTCAATCCATATTTACACTTCAAACTTGCCTAAAATTTGGCGCAAGACAAATGGATAAAAACGTCAAAGCTATCACCCTGCAGGATCACATCTTTGGACGAATGCTCATTGGATTTGAGCTAATCTTGGACCAATTTACAAGTAACTTCGCTTCGTCGTTTTGGTGAACGGGCGGTAACCTAACATTGGCGAAAAATTACAGCTCCTATCGGGTACTTCTACGTGTTTATTGGCCTGTGGTATGGCTTGTTGTAATGCTCTGAACGTCTTTTTGCCCTCCTCCGTAATCTCAGCGATCGTATACTATATTGGGTTGGAATGCTGCGAAGTTGGCTTTTGTTGGGATTACCCGCTAGTTATCCGAAGCCTGATGTTTGGTTCATGAATGAAATCGCAGTTATTCAGATCGTAAATTCCTTTAACCGTTATACCGAAAAATCTAAAAAAAATACCGCGGGATAGCCGCCGCCGAGCGCGAACAAAATCCTTTTAGAATCCGGCTGTGGATTGTTGCGGGAAAGGTGTTTTGTAGGTAGATTGTCCCACCGCTTTTATCGACGCTCGTAGGTTTACAGCTATGGATGCGTATACAATTCTAGACTCGCGAGAACAGTACATAGTTGGCTTTTATAAACAAGTAACACCGCCCGGTCTTTCGCTCGCTTCCGTTCCTTTTTTCTCCTCGCTCTTCTCGCTCAACCATTTCATCCTCCCAGGCAAATGAATCTAATTACATCTAAAATTTAAATTCAACTAAATTTACATTTAATATGAACGACAGTCCGAGGCAGAAATTGTACGGAAATAGCCATCTCAGTATTTCCACCTCGCTTCTCCGGTTGAATCCGGCTTTCGAGCTTTCGAGTCTTGTTATTTCTACCGAAATCGCCTAACGACCCAAACCACACTTCCCCAATTGAATATATTCCTCACGTAATTATAATTTCGAACAGGTAGATTCCAAAAGTGCGCGAATATCTTCATTTCATTTCATTTTCTTAATAATTCCAAGCTGCCTCTGACTTGAATATGTTTAGGTATACATATTTTGTCGAACAAACCTTGAACTTTTCCCTAGAATCTTTAGGCACGTAGTGCCAAAGTATTATAGCTTGAAATTCTTCGAGTTTGAATGATCCATTTGTTATTACTTCGCAGGAGACGAGGCTCCTCCTCCTCTTTCTTATGTATGTCAAAACCGCCCACGAGTCGAGAAGTGGGAATAATTTCTTATGGTTCTTTTCAACACTCAACCTAAAAGGATTTTGTACGCAGAAATTAAATTGCAGAGGCGGCAGCACCCCCTCCCTGCCCGAACCCCCTCTTCGGTGTATTATTTCTTTCGAATTTTCTCCTCACAATTTGAAACTCGAAACTCACCGGTCGAAATTGTACACTTCTTCATTATAAGGGAGCCCTGAAAAGTGGAGCGAGATATATAC
Organism: Phymatocera aterrima; assembly: GCA_963170745.1. NCBI lineage: Eukaryota > Metazoa > Arthropoda > Insecta > Hymenoptera > Tenthredinidae > Phymatocera > Phymatocera aterrima. The sequence goes on from OY720660.1 coordinate 20,112,492, forward strand.
GCGGCCGATGTATAGGCAGAAGTAAAATAAAACGGAAGGACGGAAAGAAAAGGGACTTCGTTCTCACGAGGTACTGATAAGGCAAAAGGAGTTACGAAATATCGTGATAAAGGAGAGAGCGGGTGTACCGTTCGTCATAAGTAATGATAAACTTGGTAGGAATGAATAGGTGGCGCGGTGCGGCTGGGGCGTCGAGATTTAACGAGAATAAAGTAGTGTGAGCCCTAAAATCTTGGTGAGATTTTTTAGTTCGCAGTTGAGAGAAATTGATAGAGACGTAGAGTTGGAGAGAATGTGAAGGAAAAATTGAGCATGATGATGAATTGAAGAAATTTTGTTGCAGAAAACGTTTCACGAATTAGATCATTCAACGTTATGGAACGAATCAATATTCGTATTCGTTTGAATTGAACAGAGAAAAGAAAAGAAACAAATCGCGCGAAATTTATGGCAACGCATACTTTTTGGTTCACCTGTACTTTTTTCGCATTTCCATCTTCTCGAAGCGAATTGCGGAATCTAAAATACAATTTTCAACTTGCGTGATTCCCTTCGTAAGGAGGAGAAGATGAACGATATTGCGTGACCGTTGAAGTAATTAAGTGAATAAATTAGAAGGAGAAGAAATAAAAATATAAACCCCAAGCTTACGCGTAGAAACGAAGGTGGGAATCGGTTATACGAAGTGGAGAGGAAAAAAGAAGGAGAAGAAGAAGAAGAGAGCTTTTCTCGTTCTATTTCATATTATAAATTTTCTCAATTTTAATTCATTCTCTTACATCAATTTTCTGCTCGGTCTCTTTGATTTCTCGTCACTCGGCTTTGGTTGGCTCTCTGACTTTGAACCAATGATCTCTTCTTTGAAATTTACAATTGCCATCTCATTTTTTCTCAATTTTTTTCCTTGTTTGCGTTGTATAAAGGAAATTTTTCAATCAACGTTTCTGTATTTACATGTTTCGTAATTTGTTCCGGTTGATTGAGAATCAACGTCAATAAGCTGGAAATGAGTTGTAGACAGTTGGGACAGCTTTCACCTTGAGGTAAAATAAAAATTTCGTAAACAAAGTTCCAGGCTTGTCGCTCACCCGTTTGAAAAATAATCTACAAAGCTCGTTTTTCACATCACCGTTCCTCCGGTGCCTCATATCTTTTATGGAATATATTATCCCGTATTTTTAAGAATAGAGGATACATTCGAGATGTAGATTCCCAGTACACGCACCAGCCTACGCTTCGCCACAGAGTGCCAAAAAACCTTCTTGAAAGCTCAATAGCTAAGCATGTGTGGAGGATCAGAACCTCGTCGACCAGTTGAATGGGAATGTGATGGATAAGGGGTTCGATTCAGGGTGAAATACCGAAGCCGCAAAAAGGATGTTTAGGGGTATTTTGTGGGCTGTTACGCTAGATTTCCGTCCTGAATAAATCGATACTACAGGTATATACATACTGCAGTAAAAAAAAAGGTCACCCAAACGACTGCGGTACCGGTTCAAAAAATAAAACACCACCCTCGTCCCTTGATGAGAAAAAAAAAGCCGAAACAGAAAATTCGAGTTTGCGTAAAGCCTGAATTTTCGCTTAGCATCCTCTCATCGGTTTCTGTGCTTCGTCGTCTAGGTCAAAGAGTACGAATACGCGCGTCCTTTTAACTAATTACTCGTTCAATTATCACTCCTTGCCATCTACTATTTTGCTATTCTGCCACGCGACGCGTACGTGAAGAGAAACGAACCGTCACACGCTGGTAGGTATACACACGACTGTCAGTCCCGGAAATCTCCCGTCGTGTTCAGCCACAGACGTCATTACAACGTTCCCTAACGGCAGCTGTTTTAATCATGAACACGCCTCATTAGCCCGTTATTAACGAGGACAGAGCTTCTGGCACTTGAAAGCTTTGCAATGATCATTTGTAACGCTACCACAGAAGACCATGGTTCCCTCAGAAAACCTTGTCTATGCTGTTTCGTCGTACGAAGTAAACGGCCCGTGGGAGTTGTGGAAATGAGAGGCGAACGATTGCAGCTTCATTCTATTCCTCTTTGATTAGGTGCGTGTATCTCGACAAAAGCCGTGGAAGAGAAAGGCGGAGGAGGCCGGAAGGGGCCGGGAGGGGCGCGTGAAGAGAGGAATAAGAATAAACTCATCGCCGTGCAAAGTTGTGTGATAAGAAGACGTTTTGAACAAAGCTTTTTCTCCGATTCCCTTTACTCCATTTTCATTTCACCAGAGTGGCGTTCCGCATCGTCGCTCCGCATTTCCACTCTCTGCTATGTAGGTATGAAAGTATACAAGGTATAAGATTTGTCGTAGTCATTTGTCACCGAGAAACGTAGATGCGAAAGATTCAAAAAATCATCACCATACACGCAACTTCTGAATTTATAAAGCTCCGGGTCTGACCGTTTGTCTCCGCGTCGGCTTGGCGAGTGTTTATTGGGAACAAACCTTAAAATGTAATCAGAACGATAAACTGGAAGAGAATATTTGCTATTTTGATCAACTAGTCGCGTGACACGCGTCTCATTCCGTCGGTGAAGGGTTTGATTGTGAGTCAAGTAACAGGAAACTCGACTACGTCAGAGTAATTGCATCTCTACATTTTTCTCCCCGCAAGTGAAAGAATACGTAGTACCTTGCTACCTGCCTAGTAGTAGCGTTGGTTTACGAGCTTTGCCTAGATCGCGTGTCACAAGCTGTTCTCTACGCCTTTGAGAGCACGAATGTTTCGCCTCTTTCAAATCAAGAATACGTACGTGCGTATTATGTTCTCGGTACCGAATAATAGTCTGCGCAGAAAATTCGTTGATTCACTCCAGATACAATCCGTGCTTCGCAAAATTAGACAGCTAGAGAAAAGAAAGGAGAACGAAAAGGAAGCGATAAACCGAACGACTGATATGCAACTCGTCTTGTAATTTCAGAACACTATTCTACCGGAAGCTGTCCATTTCTGGGAGAGGGCTCTGATGGTTCGAGAAACGAAAAATACAATCCGCCTCAATCGGTGAGTAAAATATCTTTGTACTAGCTATGTGTGAAATAACGGGTCCGACTAGCCGTACAAAATGCCAAAAATTATGATTGATCCGATAAGAGATGGAACGGCGATAAAAACTACTCGATGCTCAAATCGCGTGTCCGTATCGTCTCGATTTTATCTCGACGAGAAACAGTCTCTTGCAAGTCAGCTCGTAGCCCAGTCCCGTTGCCTGATGATGTAGGTATTTACATTGGAACACGTCATATCCGGTATATGAACGATTAATTTGAAATTTGCATTCGTTACACGTGATCGGAATTGTATGCAGAAATAAGTAATCAGTGTGTATCACGTGCCGGCGAAGATTTATCATCATCGTTGCAGGGCTTTTGAATATCAGTTATGCTCGCGTACCTACATACTGCATACACGAGTCCAGAGTACAGCAGGCAGCTAGGCGGTTGGATAGTTAGATGCCTACCTTCCCTACCTCAGCATTCGCATCTGGGGCCAGAAATCCCGTAGGAAGGAGAGAGCGTGTGATTATGTATACTGTATAGCAGAGATTTGTATTTGTGTTGTCGGGACTTGATTTATCAAGGAAAACTTGCCTCGGGGTTGCAGCCCCGGAGAAGGGGCGGGGGGCGTCGCAAGAGCAAAGGGTTCGCTGCGCATCGTCGCGCCTCTCCTGTTCTATGCAAATGTCTTTGATTCATTTTCACATATTTTTGCTCGATTTGTCTTTGTTATCATCCTTTTTGTTTTTGTTTTGTTCTTCGCTGTGTTCTGAACGATTTTAGCACCCCAAGGCTAACTCGGATCGGCACGCGTCATTCGAGGTAGATGCAGATTATCACGCGGCAATTTTCATCACCGAACTGCTTTCACTTCGTACTTCAATCACTCGCGTGATTCACCTGAATGGAAAATTCAACTGCATTCGTGTTCTTTAATTTTTTAGTTTAATTTTTCTCGCGTACCCGGAGCTCTGACTTTTATGGAATCTTGAAATGAATGTCGAGCACGACGCGGGGGTTGAAGTAACTCCGCACAACAAGCACGCCGCCGTGCTTGAAGGAAATAATTCCGGTGGCAGAGCTAGTGGATTGCACACCTAAGAGATGAGTTTTACCGTGTCGCCAGAGCGGGGAGGAGATGGAAATAAGGGAGAGAAGCTCCGGCGGTAGTTTGTCAAGCTTCTGATATCATGCAAGAGAGAAAAAGTGCCCGACACGTCATTTGGTAACAACAGCTTGAGTAGCGAAGCGTCGAAGAATCATAGTCTTCACAATTTTAATTTATCGATCTGTTGGGATTAGTCGTTAATGAAATGTTTCACATTCGAATCAGTTCTGTTCCCATGTTGGCTCGATTCGTTGGCGTTACCCTCCCATTCCGAGCATTCGTGATCCTTCGTTTTTACACACGAAGCAGGCAAGTACATTTACTATGTTCAAACAAAACTTGGATGAAAAGTCTATTACACATCTGATGCAGTGCTGCTTGTTGTGTAATTGTGATCTACAAGGGGTTGCTATCATTGTTGCATGCAGGGAATCCTTCGGGATCGCCACGCCACTTTGAGAAATGGAACGAAATCGACAATGAAACGGAGTTTTGTGTGATCTCAATCAGCCTTCAACTCTATCTCGCAGCGAGGTTGCGTCTCACTTATTGAAGCATGAAACTGATCCCTTCGGCATTCAAACTGACCTGGAATTTGTTAGCTGAGCGAAAAGTTCTTTTTTTTTTTCCTTTTTTTTCTTGTATTATAGTGTAATCTTCGGAAAAATGAAACTGCAAATTATGATTATGGTATTTGTCAGGTCAAACTGACCCTCGAGGTTTATTACAACGGTAACAGTGCTCAGCAAAAAATTCTCACACTCGTGTTTACGGTCTGTGACAATTTTAGTTCCTCGAGTAGGTAACCGATGGCTACAAAAAAGGTTTATGTGTATATACCTATATATATAGAGGTATATATTTATTTTGCAACGGGTGAACGTTCGCGTGGAAAAAGCCCTACGGGGTAACTTCTTGTCTCAATTTGGATGGAACAGGAACTGTGGAATAAAGAGGCGAGTAGCTAGTGAGAAAAAGTGGAAGAGAGAATGCGAAGTAGACATCCTTAGAGTAAATATAGGCTTTCATCTTATATCTTGCTCACGTGAGTTCATGTTTCTCGCCACTCGGCTCTGACCAAATATCATTCTTGGGGTCCTCAATGTCCTCAGGGAGAAACTTGGCCCACGGAGGTTCCTCGGGGTAAAAACTACACAAATTGATCCGCCTTATGGTCACAAGTTCAAATATAAGATACACGCTGAGCGGGAACCTGTCGGGGAAACGAAAACGACCCACCAATCTCATGGTTTTGAAGAACTGTTCCCGTACAGACGAATTACCGTCATGTAATCACACAATAAATAAAAAAAGAAGAAGAAGAAGAAAACCATACAATTTCGAATGTCATATCCTGCGAGAAAAGTGCCGGTGTATATTGTGACGCATATCGTAGGTACGACACACTTGAACGGTAGGTATCGAGAAACGAGGTACCTCCAGAAACTAATGGAATTCCGACGCATTCACGGAAAGCAATCTTCCCGTAAAACCATCTTCTCTACCTCGTTCTCCAAGCATCTCAACTCCGAACGTCTGTAACATCGAGTGCTACGATCGTGCAGACCAGGTACAGTCTACGCCTAGAATTGCATCTCGGCGGGTTGAGAGTGCCAGTGAACGTGGTATTCGGTAGGTTGGACGTAAAATGGAATCCGAAGAGATAGCGTCCGTGTATCTTGGAAGAGGAATATGGCGGTCGGCGTCTTGCCAACTCCTTGGATAAACACCGGCTGCATCAGGGACCTTCTATTCGATCCTCAGTGCGTCGCATTCATCCCCCAGACATTTGAACCTGCAGCGGCGCATCACTGCACCAAAGTCTCAGACATATGTACGTACGTTCACGAACATTGAACTGGGAACTATATCAATCGTTGTTCTCCTTGCTTCGAACGGATATTACTTAGCCCCCTCTTCCTCGTATATAGTATAGGATGTCGAAGTGGAGCCCGGCCTTGCCCCAATACTGGGGTTTCGCATCCGTGTGCATACGTAGTACTACATAGGTACATACACTTACCTGCTCTACAAACTTCCAGAGTTTCCACAATTGTCCGGGGGACTTTGGGGGCTCAGCGAAACCGATGATGAGACTACGCTTAACCGTGACTAACGATGTAGTATACGTGGCACGAAACCAGACCGGTGATTATTTCAACACGTACATACATGGTATGCATATACATTCATGTATATACACAGCTCGCGCACATAGGCCGCGAATGTCTGCTGACGAATAAAATCTCTCGAAACATGCGAGAGGGAGAAATATTCCCGTAATTATGAGTGATAAAGATGTACGAAAAAAAGGGAGAGTTGGTCCTCGAGGTGATTGTGCAAATCGCCCAATCCAAGGAGACTCAATTTTTCTGTTCATTCTTTTTCACGCATTTGCATATATTTTTTCGGTATGTGACTGAGCAGAGCAGAAATAAAACGAGCGACCGGCGGACGGGGAGCGGAGGGGGAGGGAATGAAGATGTTTCTGAAAAAAAAGGGTCTCTAACCTCATGTAAAATTCATTATTGTGCTGAAAAAATCGTGCAGCTTTAAGCCGCCCCTTTTCAGGGCGGCGTTGTTGCTCATTAATACTTGGAAACCGTTTCTAATTTATTCCGACGAAAACAGGAGCCGGATTTACCCCTCGCGACAACAACCGACCCTTACGCGGCGCCAACACCTCGCTCACGTTCAAGCTCAACTCATAAACCCCAGGTCTTTTACGCCTCGAGGCAAACTACCAGGAGATTCTATCACGCCAAGGAGTAGTAGCTCGGGTCCCGTCGGTCCTCAAGCTGTTCGGACTCAATCGTTCGCGGATCTCTGACCGAGCTGATTTCCACAATGGACTTTTACTTGCTACGAATATCAACAGATTGCATTGGGTCTTCGCTAAACGGTCGGATACAGCCGCGTGCAGATTCTTCACGCAATAATTTATTCGCCGAAGATTTCTGGGACGGGAAACCCTCGGACGGAATAAGAAAATCGTTAATCTTCATTTCGCATCTGCGCCACTTTGCATGAAGTTTTTGCTACTCAGATTCAGACATCGACTCATGCCTGTGTCTGGCATCTGCAAACAAATTTTATGAGAGACGAGACGGTTTGATCTATCTTACGTCTTTTTTACTTCAAAGTAAAAGTTCGAGAGGGGCGGCCGAAGGCGCATATCTTCAGTTAGATACTCGAGATGCCAGTTTTTAACGACGCGCCATAGATAGAAAAGCGGAAGGGTAAATGTGATTCATAATAGTTATAGCATAACCCTTGTTATATGACAAACTACATACTCTTGACCCAATTTCGCGATGCCACGTGAATAACCCGTGTTATTCTAGTCTGGCGGACCTTCCGAATTGTACCTTCCTATTTCTTGGCCAGAAACAACAATCCCCTTATTTACTGGCCCGTCTGTTTGCTCCGGGTCCACAGATTCGCGTTGGTTACTAATGATACGCCCTGTAGGACCGATCCTGCAGGAAACAGCTCGTCCCAGAGCTTCCATTAATTATTCCACCGCGATGTTGTAACAAGATCTCTTTCAAATTTGGAAAATCATTATCCCTCACCGTGAATTTTCTCCTCTCGTTATTCGTCACTCAACCCATTCGTTACAAATTATTACTCCATCAATCCGCAAATTGAACTCCGCGATATATATATATATAGATAGTATTTTAATTAATGTGGAATGCCATTGCATAAACATTTCATCAATTTTCCTCGAAAATTTGATATGGATTGCCATTTTACTTCCGTTCAAACGGGGCAGAATATATATTCATCGTACATTTCCATGATTACGTGCGATTCGTCGTTGAAATTGGGAGACCCGTTTGTATCGTGGCAACTAAATTTCTTGCGCGAAGCATCCAAGTTGATCGGAGAAGGGGGTAACAGGATTCGGAGTGTCAGTGAGAGAAACTGATGATGTTGACAAAAGTCGGCATTGGCCGCCGCCTCCAGGATCTCGAATATAACTCTTCAGTGATGTTCCGCGACGTCCCTCGGCGCATCCCGCACCCTCGGGAGCAGCCACCATTCCTATCAACCTCGAGGTAAATAGCGAAACTGTGTCATTTTATTTATACAACGGCACTCACGAATCCCTCTACGTGCTCGTACTTTATTAGCGAAGCTTCTATCCTCGAGAATGTTGAGTCGTCGCTGCCGTACTACCTGATCGTGGTCGAGGAATCGATCCCTCCACCATTTCTGCCCTGAAAATTTTATGCCCCCATTTTTCCGTTCTCCTTACTCCGGTGGGTTTAGTTTCCAGCTCGAGGGATCACGGCGAATGTTGAATTGGATTTGTTTGATGAGCTTTAATTAGATACAAATTTTACAGCGGCAATCTTGGTTGGCTATCAATGGAATCGCTGGGATTTTTCATCTCACTTTCCAGACTACGCAGCGTCGTGGAATTGTTTGCAGGATGATTTTTCCGGGCCATGAAATTAGGATCGAGTGAGGAACATTCTTGAGCTGAGTCTGCAGTTCCGGCATACTTCGGAGATTCTTAGAATGCTCAGACATCATCGTGCGAGAAAATTATGGGGCTCGATGGAGTGAGCGAGAATTCAAATTTCGCAGAAATTCCTCATCTCTAATACTCGATTGTTGACAGTTCGTAAATCGACTTACTCTATCCCATTTCCTTCAATCACATGTACATCATAAACGAAATTGCGAATTCCGTGCTGAGCATTCCAAGTTGCTTAAATGAATTTCAGATCTCAAATAATTGTCCTTGAGATTCGGGGCGACTATTCGCCAATTCCGACGTATAGCATGTGACAACGTATAGGACGCTAAACCAACCTCATGAATTTCCAAAGTGGTTAGAATTCGTGGCTGACCCTTACTCGTGAAATTACTAAAATTCAACTAGTCTGCACCTCAGAGCTGGAGAGAATGTGTAATTATATATTGTTTCGCCACGGCATCAGTCAGCCCGGCGATTCGAAATAGTATCCTGCGAATTGCACGTTGCATTCGAATAATGGATCTACAAGAATTTGGTATTCAGAAACCGCGGGATGATGTTCGCCGGCGAACTGATGAATAATTGCGAAAAGTACTGAGACGAGAAGATCGTCAAAAGTCCATTCGGAATTGCAATACGCGAAGATACAAAATCGATAGACCGTAGCGTATTGTAAATTTCTCACGTTTTCCAAAGCTCGGATTTTCTTGTTATGTGTAAACGTCTCGTTCGGTCGATCATTCGGTCCTTAGCCGTTTCCAGAAACGTAGCAATTTTTATTCAAGACTCTCTTGCCCCGTGGGCGGTGTAACTCCAACGGTGCCCGCCTTGCCGCGCGTTTGCCAAAGCTATATCTATGTATATCGTAGGTCGGAGGAAAAACAAAAGTCGGAAAAACTGCAACGTTTCATAAACGGAGGGCGAACAGGTTAAATCTTTCGAGATTCATTAATTACAACTGACGCCAACAGCATGGTTAGACAGATGACCTGTTTGATTACATTTGTAAATGCTCCCCCGTTGTTAGATGGGGGGTAGCGGTTCATGGGTACAGGTAGGTATGGGAGTATCTCAGCGACGGATCAGCGACGGTATAGTTGTAAAATATTTGCATTTAATTACTGGTGTTACACCAGACTGAGTAATCACGTTGGAAAGTTTTCTCTGGCTGGCTACTGTTATGTATACCTACATGCAACATACAGCAACAACAACAACAACAACAGACCTGTGGTCGGTGACATGGCAATAATAATAAGCGCCTCTCTCTCCTTCTCGTCTGTACATGATACCCGCGTACCTACGTGTATTCTCTCTTAAATAATTTGAAAGCGGAAACTTTACGCTGGCCAACGAAATCTTGGGGTACGATAACACCGAAATACAATTAAGGATCTCGAGATATTTGCAAGTCAAAGACCTGTTCGCAAGCTCAAAACTTCCGCATTCCCCCCAATCCCGAACCGTAAGCGGCCCCGTGCGACGCGACTCCGGGAAGAAATGATAAAGAAGCCAAAGAAGACAGGAACGGAAAAATGAACGGAACGGAGGAAAGGAAGGAAGAGAAAACCCGGGGAAATAGAAGTATAACGTAAAATACAGCGTGAAATTGCCTCAAAAAAACAAAAAACAGACCTTCAGTGCTCTCCAGTTCTTTAGCATAATTTCATTTATCTTCTTCAGCCTATAGATATTTTCTTGTCGCGGTTTCACCAAAATCTGTTCTGCGAGATACACCTAGGAGGGAAAAATTTTCCCTCGAAAGGACGATTTTTTCGATTTTGTTTTCTCGTTTGGCTCCCGTTTGTTCCGGGTAGTCAGATTCAGGCAAATTTTAATGTAACGTGATGAGATAAACCGCTTCGACAACGACGGTCGGTCCGAGATCGGTCAACGAGCGGAGGGAATCAGATGCACAGTAGAGTTAGGAGAATTGGATTCAACCCCGAGGTCCGTTGCCAAGGAAATTTCATTTCATATCTTTACTACCGCCGCGCCGCGCCGGACCCTGCCCCATTTTCATCTTGTTCAAAGTAACGGGGAGGAAACCACGAAAATTTACAATTTAACGGGTGAATGAACAAAATAATTCCGAAACTACGGCGGCCCGTCGTGAACGATCGGTCCGCCGTTGTCCTCTTCTTATTCACCCGCGGCAACTTATGATCTTTGATCAAGTTTTCAAACAAATTTAAAGTTTGCATGGAAAACAAAATCTAATCCGTATTTTGCGCCCACCGATATCTAATATTTCACCAATTTCCGACCACCAATCGAAACTCTTTGGATCCAAAATCGAACAGAATGTTTCGTTTCGGGAAAAGAAAAATATATTTACCTGGACCATCGCGTCGTGGGCTCCGCGTATTTAACCGTGGCTGACAGCAGGAACAACTAATGTCCCGGAGGCCTCCGCTGCGCCTATGTTTCCACAGTTAGTCACAAAGCTTTAGATTAATGGTCCTTCTTTCTCAGAGAAAAAGCTCGCCATGGCTAATGTACCGAGAGTATGCGATATACAGACGCCTATATAATATGCCTCGGAGTGTCAGAATTTTTTCTGCTTCTTCGTCTTCCTAAATAAAAACTTCACGTTTACACTCCCCATTCACCTCCGTATCCACCCCGAATTATCTGCAAGATAGGATACACGCGCGATATAAAGGAAAGTGAGAAAAAGAAAAATACGATTGAAGCTAAGATGCAAAGCTTCACGTTTGTGTATGATGAACTATTCTAAACTGACTTCAGAGGATTCCCATAGGGCATGAAAGTCTTGAGCCGAGTATAAGAAAATCAAATTGAATTTTGACTTCTATATCAACCGATATCAGAAATTTCCTGTTTTCCTCCTCCGGCCACATCCCTGCTCTATCTAATATGAATTTTCAAGACGACCGAAACTCTCAAAGCGAAATATATGGTACACGTTCTCTCTCTCTCCCAGCTACCTAGGCACACGGTAAATGCACGTGACTGCCAACGTTGAAGACCCGAAACTGGTAGCCATAGAAAATCGCTCTTGAGGAATTTCGTGGGAAGTTAAAAGACTTGAACAGCCTGAACGCAAACCTTCGAGATTTGCTCGGTCTCGTTTATATAGGCTCCTTCGATCCATCATCAAAAGTTGACGTGAAAAGGCTTGGCAAAAACCTTAACGTTATGATTTCTTATTTTTCTATTTCCCCTTTTTTCACCATCTTCAAACGCGTCGATGAAAAAACTTGAATCAACTTTCTTATATTAGACATGCTTGTGTGAATACAAATGGCGACGAGAAGAGCCAGCTCTCTCTCTGTCTCTCTCCCTCCCTCTCTCTCTATTCTGGTTTCCTTCTTTTTTCCCTTCCCTTTTTTCTCTTCTTGCGTATGTAAAAGTACGACTAGCTATTATTAGCCCGGGAGACTAATCGACTCGCGATCAACGCCCTAAAAAGAAAATTCTTCTTTAATGGAAAATAGGCCTCGCTGGCTGCTTGACGAAGATCGTCTATTCGCGTGACGCTGAGAAAACGCCGTCGTTTTGTCGTTGTTAATTTTATTTCTCACATAAAAATGTCAGCAGTCACTCCTGCGGTCAATTAAGAAAATAATATTAATTCGCACCTCCTTTCTTCGACGGAATAACGGTCTCGTGCCTCGCTACGTATAATCATAGAAATTGGATAAAAGTACTCGCGTTCGCGAACGAAATCTTTGAAGATTTCCCGTCACTTGTTAATCTACAATATGAAACCATTTCTTCTTTCTCTTCGTCTTGTCCTTAAAGTATATGTACATACATCTTTGATTTTTCGACAAAGTTTCGTCGCAGTTCGTCAATATCTATGGACACATCATTCTGTGGTGCAATTCTATACCTACTCCTAATTCTAAGTCACATGTACTACAAAAGCGTTGATGCGACCCGGCAACGAACGAGATGTCGCGACGTGCGAAGGTATTTCTACAGTATAGAAACTAGACGGAGGAATAGGGTCAAGTATGTGTTACGCGATGTTGAACATTCAAAAAACACTTTAGAGAGCAGAGTGAGCCGACTGTAGCATCTAGTATGATCTGCGAGCACAACGCGGTGATCGTCCTGGTTATAGCAGTTGAGAAAATGTCCACCTTGAACGACCCGCCAACCACTAATGTCTGGCGGCACGACCGTAGGTTACCTATTAGGTACTTTCCTGGCCGTAAGTTGACCGTCGGAAAATAACGAAAACAATCGACGGGTTCAACGGTTTTTCGTGTGGTAAAAACGGCCACGGATTAAAGTTGTCAGAATTGGATAAACAGCGTTCGCGCGAGCGGGCATAAGACCGCAAAACGAGACTGAGAAACCGCGTCAAAGAGACGTTTCCAGTTTGCTCACCACCTTCCTCCGTATCCAGGTCTCTGCGGGGACGAGAACCCGCGGCGTCGGTTAACCTGTGTGAACCCCGAGATCGAATTAGAGATCATCGCGGGGGATTTTGCGGTAGAATTAAAACAGCCAACGTTCGAGGTCCTCGAATTGTAATTGAAATTACGTCGTAACATGATCGTGCGAGTAATTTGTGGAAGAAGAGAAGATAGATGTTCGTCAATTATTCGCGACGAAAATCGAGAACGAGGAATCGCGGGATCGTTGGAATCGGCGGGCCAGAAAACGGCCGGTAAACAGTTGCTCAACTTGTTTTGCGAACAATTTTTCCACATCGCGGAGGTTAAATGTTGTGAATAAAAGTTGTGTGTAAGTCGTTTCTCCTTCAAGCGGTATATAGGTACTATACCTGCTCTACCTGTTCCTCAGAACTCACCCTTTCAAGTGCTATTATAGATTTGACGTATTCTGTGGCCCATTATACCGATACCGACCACCTCCTCCGCTGAGGAATCTCTTTTCAACTATAAGTAGCGTGACGAAGTCTTTCAAAACTTTCTTAAAACAAATTTCAGCTTTCCCTGTACTCCTCTTCCGTGTATAACTATTTCGCAAACGTGACGATATTCGTAACAAAATTTTCGGAGCACGGCGTTGATCCAATGAATAAATATATCCAATTTCAGGAAGTCTCCGACAGAATTCCAGGGCACTAAAATATACGACGGTTTTTCTTTTACTCACCTAATTTTTCATCTCTCTATAGCGCGTCGAATGCAATAAATGGATGCTACGTATAAAACTGTCAATCCAAAACTGTATCCTCACGGAATCAGAATGGTACGCGCTGCGCAATCCACGTCACGAAATAAAAGAATGGATTTTTGTTCCACCCAAGGAAGAGTACCTGTTTCTCTATTTCGACGTGAAACAACGCTATTGATTCCTCGACGAAACTCTGTGCTACGACCGCCTTTTCTCAAACGTCAACGTACTTACATAAACTTGATGCAACAACGTGGATTTAGATTTTGTTACCGCGTGCTTCATCTCGAGTGTATGTAACTACGGCGATTATTCCATGAAGCTGACTAAAAAATAAGAAAATCGAATTTCTCTGGTCTTGTTTTTACTCTTCACCAGGAATCTTCAGAAGTTCAATTCCGAATTGTGATTCACAGAGGAAACTCATTCGTTATTATTTTGATTATTTTCTCGGGTACCTATATATGCATGCATAGGATATGGAATTGTGAAAACTTGAAATGTTTCTGCATTGTCAAAATAAACAATCTTTCTCTCCTCCGGGTGCTTTTGAAGCAATTTTCAAACACAAAATTCCCGGATAATTAATGAACGCAATTAACGATAAATATAGCGCTTGTACACCGGGAGACTGTGTTAATTGCTCACATTGGCCGCGTAAATGGCGTATAATTTAAAAGCTGTCGTGAAAAATATGTGTACGTATATGTATATGTACATATATAATATTTTAGCCTCTCGCTTTGGTAATTATTATTAGTTTAATTAATGCTACACTCAAATTATTGGCTTGCATAAATCGTCGAGCGGATAATAGCCGGAATAATCGTACTACTTTAGAACAGCGTTTAGCATAATCCTCGAGAGGTACAAAAAGTGGGAAGTGAAAAACAAAAACGAGTCACAAGTTGGTTATTTTTCTTTTCTTTTTCTGCTTTTTCATCACGAATTTCAATCGCCCACACGCGTGCTCGTGAAAGACATTACACATTTCAAGGGATTATAATCCTGAGTCGAAGCGATCCATCATCATCAGTAATATCGGTTTTATTATTTTATCGCGATGGTTAATCCGGCTAGTAAAATTTCACAATCCAACAGCTGTTTAAATATTTCCGTTTATATACATCAACCCGAGTTCACGTCATCGCGTGTTCAATTCAAAACCGAGAAATTAAATTCCTGTAAGCCGCGTTGTAAAAATTATCCGGCTCCGTTTATTCCAGTACGAGGCACTCTAAAACCCATTACGAAAATGTGATCTGGTTTTTAAAGGTACGACCGAAGAGAGAGAGAGAGAGAGAGAGCTCTGAACGGAAAACCAGAAGATTCAGAAACCACAAAATATGGATAAAAATACCCCGCTATAATAAATCCCATAAAATGAGTCCCCGCAGTGTCCGTATAAATCACGAAAGAAAATAATTAAACCCAATACGCCAACGATGTAAATACACAATTTGATATAATCCCATCCGGCAGCCTCGTAACAGATGTGCAAGTCGGGCGCACGTACGTAACTACTCCTCTCCTTTCTTTGGTCGAGCCATAAACTCCGAAAGGAGATTCTCTCCATTGATTGTGTGTCTGTCCGCCACCAGGCGCAGTAGAAAAGGAACGTGTGTCGTCAGCCTGTAATATGTAGAGCGTATTTTCGTCTCTATCGGTGTTTTATTCCAGTCAAATAAAACTTATAAATGCCAAAACGGATTTACAAGCCAAATTTTTTAGTCCAAATAGAGGCCCGGATATGAGAGATGCCCAAGTCCACATTTTTCCAACAAAATTACCCTTTGCATCGTTCGCCATCTTGGAAAACGGGTCGACTCTTATATCTCGGAACCTACTGGTCGGATTTTAATTTTTTTTTTTTTTCAAGTTTTTCGTTTTGTTCTCTCTAGTCCTGTAGGGCACAGAGTATTATTCGTAACTCTAGTTCGAAACATTTCTGGACAGTTGTCAAGGAGTAAAGGTTACGGTAGAAATTAAAACGGTTGAATGCTATCTCATTGGTGGTGCGCAAATGTTTTTGTACGATAATCCACAGTAAAACGACGAGTTTCGTCCACAAACAGTGTCATTCACCGGACGCCGTTTATCTCAGGTAATATGTGAGTCATCGCAAAATCGTCTTGACAAGAATTGTAGAGAATTGAGTCCCCGAAAAGTTTTGTTTGATCAATTTATCGATAAAATGAAAAGGCGGCAATACAATTGGGAATAAACATTTGTGATCACTGAATGAATGGCACTTTTTTTATCGTAGCCCTTTTCCCTTGACAGCTATCCAAAAATGTTTCCAACAAAAATTGTAGATAATATTTTTCCCTGCAGAATTAAAAAAAAAATGAACAAAATTTAAAAAATTGGCCTTTCACCCAAATCGTACCTGCAGTATTGTATTTTGAATAGTCCGCATGGAATATTGCATTGGGGCATAATAGACTCGTACTATACGCAGATTAGATGGAATATTGTGATTTTTTTCAACTTAAATCTTCTTCAAAGTTATTATATCAACTCTCAACTGTCTTTGATGTCGATAACGATGAAGATTCGATATTAAACTTCTTTCTTAACCCTCCGGAGACCAACCCCCACTGCGTTTTATTCATGATTATGGAGCCGCACGAACTGTTTGTTAGGGTACTTTCATCTCACAGACTCAGGCAGAGATAATTTTTGTTAGAACGCGGTTGCAGACGAGTAAGAACCTCCTATGCCCGATATCGTTTATATCTCAGCACTCTTAGAGAAGGGCTATTCCGTCTATACTTTAATTGACATCGTATTGACGATCTGATGTGTTTCATTCTCGATATAATTATGTTGGCGATGTCAATTTTTTCCGGAATCTGCGTCTACGTCAAACTGCAGAATAATAATAATAATCACAATTTTCATGGTATAAAACCGAATGGTATTCCTCCGTAGCGTTTAATTTTCCGGCGGGTTAGTGAAAAACCTTTTTCATTTGAATTTATTCTGGAAACGACTGGTTTCTGCGGTTGATTATAGTATAATATGAATATCACAATTGAGAGAGTATGCTAGTGTAGGTGAAATGAAATCCGCCATTCTCTACAATTCGCCTACGGATTTATTTAGTTCTTAAATTTTCTACACAATGCGGGTTTTCATCAGTCATATTTTTACGAAGAATACAATTTCCCTCGGCACTTTTACCTCGTACTACCTACAGCCCAACATATTTCTCCTGAGACACAGAAAGACTCTATTGTGCGGGAAAAATTAATCATCGGACAGTTTCTGAGGTAGAATTTCTATATTTTTCATTTTTAACACCAGGCAATAACGAACCTGAATAATGTGTTACCAAAAAGAAAACTTATTGTTAGTTCACTTCACTGGAGTAGCCTGACTTACAGCCACATCAAAAATACAAATTTTCCCCACGCCGAAGAATAAGTTTCTTCATATTCAGCACGAGCTCAAAAGAATTCAAAATATTTGTTCTCAAAAATTTAGTCATAACGTACGTTTATTGGATGACATCGTTTACTCGAAAAATTGCCTTTTACCCGTTCCTCCCCTCGTACTCGAGGGAACTGGAAACGATGAAAAATCGACTTTAAAATCCCGAGAAACCTCTGTATAGGGTGATTCGTACGCAATAACCCCTCTCACACGATTTTCAAGCAACACGCTTTATTGCTTTCGCATTGAAAAAAAATCCCCATCCATATGCTGCCCCGCACATATATCACTTCACTTGACTACACCAATATATCTCCACTCGTACAGGTGTATCTATATGCATAGTACGTATAAAGTGACACATTTCAATTGAGCGGAGCATGTATGTCGAAAATGATTTTCTTTTTTCTTTCCATCGTAATTGTACAGTTTTTTGCAAAAAATTTGTCATCTCTGTGTATTTTATTCGTGGATTTGAAACGCACTCTGTGCTGTTCAACCGCTTTAAAACTCATCGCAAAATACATATGAGACCAACGTAATTTCGCAACTTTGGCGAAGGTAATGTTTTGGGCAACCAGAGTCAGACCAAACTCTGACACAGCAGTTCCGGGGCTGTCATTAGGACGTCCACAGAATTGGCAGTGCGGTTGGAACACATCAAATAGTAAACTGCAACGTATGCGATAGACAAACCTGCGTGCTTTGATTTCAAAGGTTTAAAACTGAAACTAAAGAGAAATTAAAAAACCAGACCAAAAATCGATATGAAAATAGAAAGGGAAATTGAACGAAAGGAAAAAGTCCTAAGCTGACCTCGACAAATATGTTCTATTTTTCGTTTTCTCTTGAATATTCGTTCGTATACGCTCATCGAAAAAATGTTCGTGACGCTTTCGTAACGTCGATTGGTATAGAAAAATCCGCTTTCCATATTATTTTCAGTATTCCTACCTACTCTGTGTATTATGCCCCTAGTAAAAGAAGTTTTACCATCTTACCGGTTCAGACATCTTTTCTGTCCCAGAAGAGGTTCGTTCAGCCAAGTGACGACAGCGGGTAGAATATTATAGAGGGAGCAGAAGGTCCTGCGGAGAGGGAACGAATGAAGATGAAAATAGGAGAAAAACGGATATGAAAAGTAGTTGCAGTATTATCGAAAAGAACGTAATATATATAATGGATCGAGAAGGCAGTATCGAAACTTTTCATACGGTTTTAACATCGTTCGCGATATTGCTCTGACATTTTATTGCCACATTGTTTCTCAGCGAGATAACGAAGTAAGAGAGCTGTGCCGTGGCAATAAAATTCATAAATTTGGTGATCAAGATATAGATTATCTACAGAGCAGAACTACGACGAACCGTACGTACGTACGCTGTTTCGATTTAATTACGGTAATCAGTTTTATTACTGTAATTTATAGCATTGGCACTTAAAGCTCTGTTTTGTCGCTGAGATTCTCGAGCATTTCTTTCTCAATTGCCTACTCGTTCCCGCGCTCGTTATGCCTCGGTCCACCCCTAACTTTGTCAATTCTTTCTTGCTTCTTTTCTCGTATACAACGGCCCACCGTCCGCTCGGACGAAAGGACGAAATCTTATTCCTAGCTCATAATTGCTGTCGGTCAGCAGTAGTAATCTTACCAAGATAATATCTCATCGCAGTCACGTTTTAGGCTCTCATTTCACTCGAACTAATTTAAGATATGGAATTACACACAAGAGGTCGTATGTTACTGCATGTCTCTTACGTTGGCGAAACTAAACTTGAACTCGAGACGAGGTTTAAAGAGCATAAAGACAATTCAAAAAGATACAGAGGAGCGCTCGGCAGCTTCCCTACATCGAATCTATTTCGATCGTTCATCGGATTAGAATAATGCTCCAGCGTTGGATAAGGAAACTGATTGGTCTGAGAGAATCGCCTCTGAAATGATGCATAGTAAACTCCAAGCGGACAGTCTTCATGGAAAAGAAGACACGAAAGAATTGCATTCGCCATATTCTAAGATGTTGCATCGTCTAGGATCCAAAAGTTGCTCATAGTCTTTGGCACCGGCTCGTTTGAGGTAATCTTGTGTTTGTATTCTCGTTAGTCTACAGCTGTTTTTTGTATTCATCTCATTATACTTAAACTTCCGATGCTCGATCGATGTGTGCCAATTCGTGTATCTTTTTCACTTATTCCAATTTCTCTAATGTATTTCGCACTGTTTTTACTTTCGTTGTCCTATAAACTTCCGACACCAATCGATGTGCGTTATTTCCTGCATCTTTTTCCATACGTTATTTTGATTGTCAATGCGTTCTCTTCGATGAATCAGCTTCTGATGAGGGCGGAACAACACTGCCGAAACGTCAAGCGACGTACTCGAACATTGACTCGACTCGATTGACTGCAATACCTTTCCTCAAATTACACATTTTTCGTATGTATAGTTTCATGGTGACGCCGTTGAAATATTTACTCGCCCGGAGTTTGTGTTTTCTCTTTCTTTTCGTTATTCCAATTCTTCCCTCTCTTCGATCCCCTTGCGGGAAATCCTTATAGAGGCGTAGGCGCGTAGTTAAAATAAAAAAGAAGAAAACCCACGTACCAAACTTTTTCGCGATATAGCAGAGCGGGAGGAGGAGGAGGATCAATGGATTTTCTTCTCTCTGCTCATTCGCCGTTCCGTCTTCGTCTCGCATTCATTTATTCGCATATGAATATCTCCTTCACTGGAGACTCATATGCATATGCCTACGTCTTCCCTCTTTTTTCTTTTTGGAGCAATCACCACTCTAACGCAATCCGCGGGTGTATGGTCGTGTACTCTTCGTACTTTAATCTTTTTTCTGATTCTGATGACCGAGCTTTTGGTTCAGTTAGTTACTTCTATTCTGCACGGACACGTAGCGCCTTTGCCTAAGTCCAGGACTCGTCTGTATATTTTTCGACAAATGAAAACGAATGGGATAAAATAAGCCCAGAGAACATAGGAGAAGAAATCGTCAGACATATATATCCTTTCATGTCTAATACCGTATCCCCCATATATATTGCTTTTGCGCGATGGAGGATTCGACCCTCACAACATCAGACCTTGGCATTTCGACCAGCGTAAAAAGTCCTATTTCTGTTTATCACTTGCCCATTTAATATCCTCTTTTCTGATTCTTCCTCGTCGATTCAACGCCCTCGCGTGGAAAAGAAAGGAGAAAAAACTATGGCTATACTTTTCGTCATACCTATAATATGAACATCGATGATCTCTATCCGTCGTTTGAGCTCGTTGAATAATTGTTTATACCTCGTTAGTTGAATTTCATTTCATGTTTCGTCGATCTTTCTATAGCTATAATACTACACATCATTAACTATAATTCTGCTCCGACACCAATCGTCGCGTGTTACAATATAGTATAGAATCCCTTGTAAATTAATTCGAAAACGATGTTACGGACGCAGAAGGCTCCCACCCAAAATGTATCCACGTATGTACGTAGTACCACGTACGCAACAACGAGGGCGTGTGGCTTTCTGTTGTGTTGCGTTGCGTTGCGTTTGTGGCTTTGCGCTTTAGGGTAAATTATATTTGACCACCCGGACAGCTAGAGTTAATGGAAAATAGAACTTGACGTAGGGGCACGGATAGAGCGAGGTTTCGTCCCCGTAATTGCTTATATGGCTAGATAACTCCGACGCTCGAGCCTCTGGAACTAGTGGTTGCAGTGGCTACTAATCCACGCAAACTGCGAGTCTAGGTAAAGTTTGCCAGAGCTTAGGTCACCGCAGGCGGTATATGACGTGGGCAGCAATTAGGTTTATTATCATCATTCTTGCAGGGCCAAAAGTTACAGCCATGGAACGTTGACTCCGCGGGTTATCATTTTCACTAGAGAGAAAAACCGGAAACATCGAACAACGGCGGATTTATTATTTTGCAAAATGGCCGCGGTTGGGTGCAGTTGGAAAATGGATATTGATATCAATGAAACCGCATATTCTTTTGAGTCCTATACTTCGCTGCAGATGTTGCCCCCGCGCGACATGAACCTGCAGACTCTAAAAATTGTGCAAACCGATAATCTGCTGCACATCAAAGTGACGAATCGGTGTCGTACGGGCACGGAGTCCGGGCAAAATTGGATTTGAAATAGTAGAAGGAATATTACGAATTCCGAACACGCCTATGCCCTATATTGGCAGGCGTATGCCATATTCTCGTGATCTTCACACGTATGGAAATTTTATCGGAGTTTCGGACATCAAAGATGGAAAAGTATGAAACACACGATTCCATAGCCAACTGTTATACGTACCTACATAGTATACCTATATATGTATAGTCATCGATACAGAATTAATTTTTGCATGACCTCTAAACGAAATTGCAATACCTATCATCTCCGCCATTTACCGGATTGAAACTATGGCCTCTTTCACAGAATATTCCATACATGCTTCCGTCAGTCATCATATTCCCGACCGACGCCGAAGTTCGGAGCGATTACGCGGGTCTCAGGGTATAGACAGTCCCGAAAATAAAAAGCTCGCAAGAGTCTCTGCGATTCGCTCCTATACCTGCTCGGATTATGGATAATGGCCATTGAATAATTCGATTGGCACCGCAACGTCATCGCATTCCAATTCAACCAATTGAAATCTCATCCTGGCTCTCGAAACACGGAGAGTG
The DNA here is from genome assembly GCA_963170745.1 of Phymatocera aterrima. Lineage (NCBI taxonomy): Eukaryota > Metazoa > Arthropoda > Insecta > Hymenoptera > Tenthredinidae > Phymatocera > Phymatocera aterrima. The sequence goes on from OY720660.1 coordinate 20,134,338, forward strand.
ATGATCGGAACAATTTTGTATACCTAAGAAAATACAATATACCTAACCGATCGGATCGGATGTTCGCGCATTACAATTCGAGAAAATGTGATCATACCGCAATCTTTCGCATTTGAAATCTCATTTTGAGTGATGCGTAATGTACTGTGCATGTTGACGAAATCCGTAGTTAATGCCGGCCGAGAATGAGAGGAAAATTCAATATTCACACTTATACATTAGCTATGCTGCCGTCGTGAGAGACGTAGATTTTCATTAAGAATTAATCAACTCAAACGCTCCCTCATCTGCGTCGCGTATACCTACCCTATCCCTAATTCCTGACGCGAAAACACCAAAGTGGCGAACTGGCTGCGAAACAGACAAGACCGATGATGTACCGGGATATATTTGGGTGCGCCGAAAAACCGAATGAAAATTTAGGGGAATTCGTGCAATTGTATTTTCATGCTTTACATGTATATTATCGATCCGTAGTTCAGAGACGTTTTTCACTTTCGCAAGAAGTTGATTAGCTTATCTAAAAAGCAGATTCCAATATCACAGGAAAATCATTTTTTGCTGTCAAAAGTTCGCTCTGCATATTTCGATTTCGTGTTTCATATTATATAGGTATATATGATATAGAGTCGAGACTACAGAATCGCCGGGGTTTTGTATACTATACAGAGAAAAATGTAATATTCCTCAAAAACTGAAAAACGTAGTTCCGGTCTTACAGCCAGCAGCAGTGAGCTTAAAAAGATTTCAATCTCCAGACTCGTGAAACAGAAAAACTCTATAAAGAATTTTATCGTCGAAGGAAAAGGACCTCCTCTGCTATACTACCCACTTATATTGAATATTATACATCCACGGTGGTAGAGAAATTCGATACTCGTGTTGGGTATGATATAATATTGTAGGCTGCATAATGGATGATGAATTTTCTCATCAAAAGAAAAGAAAGGAGAAGAGAAGAAAAAAAGAAGAAGGACAGACTGACGTTATAGACGTACATATACCTATCCCGTTCAACGGACAGATTTAAGGAAAGAAGTCCGAGATCTTGCTCGTCTTTCTACATCTTTCAGATCCCCTCTCGCCAGTATATTTTAACTTAAAAAGTGGAAAAATGCCTCCGGCGATGCTCCTGCGGAATTCTAACTCGACGCGGTATAAGCGCGACACCAATCACGCCTTAATTCAACGTCAGAATTCTTCTCCCTCCGCCCCGCCCCCGCATGCCGTAGCATCATCGCGGCATCCGCGGACGCGTATCTTCCGCTACCGTAGGTACACACAGGGAATGCCATTTTGCGCGCACCGTGTCAAGCCCATTTCTCATGCAAACCTAATAATGCCTGGTGCATGCTTTGACGTTCGGTAGGTATATCAACGGGTGAGGGGGCGGCAGGGCGGTATACCTGCGCAATCTTCAACTCGCGAATTTCACCAACAAATACACCGAGGTTCAAAATCAGGCCGAATTTAAAGCCGGGCTTTTCAGCTTCTGAACTCGGAGCTCCTTCTCGTCAACAGCGAGAACTCGGGTCCTCGGATTTCCGTTCTATTCACACAAGATATCCGCCGAGCCGAACATATAGCATCTTGGCTCATTTGCATGTAGATATACATATACATATACTATATACTCATGAGCATTTGATTGGTTACTTGGAGAAAATCGTGACTCCGCTTTTACTCATCCATTACATGAGTATGTGTCTGTGTATGTGATACTATTTACACTCGACGCATTGGGAGAACGATTTTCATACAAAACTTACGAACGTGTATACCTGTGTCTGTGTAATATTCATCTCTGTTTCTTTTCCATCTCGGCTACCCCGTTTTTCTCGTTTCATTTGTTTCAACCCCACCTTGGTTCGCAATTTTCCCCGGGCCTCGTAATCTCGAACAAGGCACTAATGAAACATACGCTCACGCCTCGACCCCACCCCCGCAAAACCGAGGTCACCGATCGTCGAAATCCGGCTTCTCTCTTCGCCCTCGCTGAAACAAGGACAAGTTGGAACAGCGGCAGGCACTACACGACGCTTCCCTATCTCGTATCTCCCACATGCCACACATACATAAATGCATGTACTACATAAACGCTTTATGCGTGCTCCAGCTTAGCCATTTTCCTTTTACGCCCTTTCCCCCTCTTCAATTTCCTTGATTTATCTCGTTTCCCTTCTTTTCTCTCTTCCGGCCGATCGAAATTCTTACACTTCAGCTTCGAAAAATGGGCGGAAAAAAACAGAACAAAAATAGCGAATTGAGAGTGAAAAATTAAGCAATTTTCCAAGTGCCCGCACGAGGAGTGAAAATAATATCAAGCATCAGGCGGCACCTGACGATGTGGTGATGATATTGAAGAAGACAACAGAATATGAATCATCAACTCTCGGGCTGGTATGATCGCTATCTTCTGCGGAACATAGGATCAGCCGTGAAGCCAAAGTGTTATTGTCGATGACGCGACAGGCTGATCAATTCACTCTGATCATTGGCATTCTGATATTTGTTTACGTAGAAAAGTGCGAAAACACTGATACAAGCCCGAATGTTCAAATATTCCTAACGCCCATCGATATATCGCGGAATAAGGATGATGTGATATCTATATTTCTGACGATACCGCGGGCAACGGTTTTCGTCAGCACGTACAAATCGCGCGCCCCCAGGCTGACTGTTAACAAATAATTGAAATTGTTTCCACGGGTTAGAATCGCGCGGTTGTACGAGAGATTTGAGGCAATCGAGCAAGCGGACGAGCAACGACCTACTACGTATGTGCAGAGTGAAATGGATTCGAAATTGAATTCAGTTTTCTCGGGCTTTGGTACCGCGTATCGCACGTATAGCTGCCGGAGTGGTCATGCGGAGAACCGCGGCAGTCCGTGCATGCGTGTAGGACAATTACACGGTGCCAGAGGGTCATTGAAATCCTCTTTTATGACACGTCTGATGAATGATGAGTGTTTCGAAAATCCTCAGCCATCCTAACGAGGCTTCCGCCAGCGGCCTCCCTACCGGAATATATCATCGTATATTTACATAACGTAACATAGACTCCCGTGAATTGACGTAGTCAAATTTTCCGAGGTGTGTTGGTACGCACCGTGGCGCCTCGAATCCCGATCCAGAGGAACGAGAAGATTATGGGAAAGGGAGGAAAACCGAGTCGAGGGTGAGAAATCAGTTCGAGTTTAACGATCGTCGCGACTTCCGTTCGAACGACGATTCCGATTTTACAGTCCTCCCTTGAAATTGACCAAGGGAAGCAGGGGATTCTCCTCCTCATTCCAAACAGATAGTAGAGACCCACTGAACTAAAATGCTCTAACGCACAATCACCTCCCGGGATTATTTTACACATCCGATTGGTACGGCTTCGTTCGAGCGATTTCTCTCAAATTTTTATCTTACCGGAATTTCGTTCTTTTTTTTTTTTTTTTCGAATCACGGGCGTCTATTTCGTCGGAATTCAATGGCGTGGATAGAAGTACGGAAACTGTATCTCTGGTGCCTCCTCTCACAGAATGAAAACGAAAAATCAAGTGACATATAAACTCGATGATAAACAAGAAGCAAAAGAAGAAGAAGAAGAAGCGAAAGTACCTGAGGATCCAACCTTGCGTTTTCACTGTTACCAAAACGAGAGCAAGGCGATAATAAATGCTCACTTGAATTCTTTTCCGGACGATTTAGTCTCAGGAAAAGCACTTTTCACGTAACAATACTATATTCACCGATACATGAGCACAGCGCGAGAGAGAGAGAGAGAGAGAGAGAGAAAGAACGGCAGGACTCTTAATGTCCAAACTGGGTATAAGCCAGGAAGAGAATCGTCGTAGGAACAAAACGAGAAGAGAAAAATGAAGAAAAACAAACAGGAAACAAAGTGAGAACGTGTATAATAACTATGTACCGGTCGTAGAATAATAATGGAAACGTATGCGAAGTGGACTGTATCCGTTCGTCGACGGCATATTCAGATAAAATCACGCAGCTTCTATAAAGAGATCGCATTGGATAGAAGGCTAATGGTTATTGCCGAACGGTTGAGTGGGATTGCTCGTATGTGTCGCGGGTTGAATCGTCCCGATTTTATCCCATCCTTATACGATTCCGGACTGTTTACCCTGCCGCGCTCGGTCCTAAGCCCTTCCTAAGACGATTAGGCGTGACTCCGGGTCACTAGGAGTTCCTGGAGCGTTTAGACGCTAACGCGAATCCTGGATACACCATAAGGCGAATACCCACGGATCAAAGAAACCTGTTCTCATGCATAAGTGACTCGGAGAAGAGAAATAGAAAGCGGAGAGCATGAGCGTCATGATTTGCGAAATTTTCAATCCTTCTTCGCGGTCCTCTCTTTATCTACAGAATATCGTATAGCCGATGTGCAACGATGAAGACTCAACTCGATAAACAGTATCTAGTGCAGGCACGAGGACGTTCAGAGCCAAGTTTCGGAACTGCTTGTGAATATCCGAGCGCATGCCTGAAGGTAGTGAGCCTTTTAGCATAAACGGGAGGGAAGGAGCAAGCAAAGGAGTCCATTACTACGTCTTACCTGTTTCCGCTGCACATTTGTAAGTGTGCATGTACATATTATAGGTACACAGCCGCGATTACAGTGGCGCCAAGTAGGTAGTTGCTATACTGGTTTCTGCTAGGTATCAGCCATCAGGTATATGTACGGCGTAGCGCAGCTTGTACGAGCGAGTGTGTGTGCGCCTGAGTACATACACTTATGTATAGGCACCTATGCATAGGTAGGTACCTACGCCCCGCTCTAAAGTGCTGGAGCAAAACCTTGCAGTTAACAGTTCATATTATCTGCCATTCTACCTCCGCCACTAAATGCGAACCTGGAAAATGTTGAGCTTTCAAATGACCTTTTTAACCTGACTGCTGCACTCAGAAGCGAGGTTGGAAAGAAACTACACCCCGAGGTGAAATCCTTTTGTGATATATGTATTTACTCGTTCGATCATATTTGTATACATTTATTCCTCGCTCTACTTACGTCGAGGTAATTCGTAACTAGATTCACGCCAATCGCGGAAGACAAGACTAGGATGTTTGGGGTTCGATCGTATGATTTCCGGCGGAATTCCTACGACGGATATGTAAAAAAGGAGAAGCTAGAAAAAAGGCTGTAAAGTTCTAATGGCACGATTGTTCACTGATCGATGAACGGTCGCGGACTCATCCCTCCAACCGAACTCCATGACGGCGCCTCATCACTTTTCAAATTTCAGTATGAAAAGTCGTAGCACGCACTTGGAAATGAAGTGAATACGGTAGAGGGACGCAACGATGTCTTGGACAGGGGTACCATAAATTATAATATTGTTTGACATTTGGGGTGAGCGTCGATACTATCATGCTATTCTCGACCGCGTTGCGTGCAGCTAGTCAACGATCTTTTATCTCTCGATCGTACGGTACGAATGCTTTCCGCGAGATTCTTCCACTTCGTCGATTTAACTGAATTTTACACGCGCGCCCGAGTGTACTCTAGAAGTCTTATGTCTGGATATACTTTGCACTATCCATCGGAGCCCGCAATATTTTTCAGCATACTTCGCAACACTAACTGTCATACTTCGAGAGAGTACCTATCCGTATAATTGCTGCTCCAATCAGATTCTGGTCATCATGTGTGTCCGTGAGTGTCTTCCCTGTCTGGTTATACGATGAATGAACTTCACACCGTTTTGTCAAATGCGGATGAATTGCCCGACCAACAGCGTTCGGCGGAGATCGTTGAAAATTCATGATTTAAACCCACGGCTCACTCTTGGTCAATTCGTAAATCATACCTAAACCGTGTTACATGATCCCGGTAGGATTCATGCAGTAATCTTGTCATGTTATATTACCCGTGAGGGCGCGAACGACGAAACTTTATGGACTTTAGCCGTTACTGCTACTGCTCCCGCTACTGTTGCTCTTGCTGCTGTTGAAGTGAACAATAAGGTCAGAGGTATATGGAATGCGCGTAGTGCACTGCAGTCCCTGAAGGTACATTCCAGGTGCACGTCATTCTTAGGTATACGTATATATTCGTAATACTATAATATACATAGGGAATAAAAGTTGCATAACTATTCCCCGCGGTTTTTTACGGTTCAAAAGTTTTTCCCCAGTCTCCCAGCGCCTCGTCTTTTCCCATACTGGATATGATACGTAAAATACAGTCACTCAAATTCGCAGGTCACACTGTCGGCGGGAATAGGATATCCGGATATCAATGCACCGCCTTCTCGAAAAGAAGTTGGACTGCGCTATTCTCCATACGATTCATGCAATTTTCACATTTCGTGCGAAGGCACAGAGGTCGTAGAATATACATCCACATCCTGTGTTCGAGCCCCGCGAATCAGAGACCCTAACCAAAAGTTGTATACCTAGGAGTTTCAAGTTTGAAGCTAGTTATATCAAGAGCTTCGCGTGGCTCCGTGTACAGAGGAAAGTGTACCTCTTGATTGGCCGAGATCGTGACGGAATATTAATTAGACATTTGCGGCGACGTAGATACCGGCAAGTAACTAACCAAACTAACCTCCCCCATTTAAATTTACGTGTTTCAGGAAGTGCGAGAGCAATCAAGTCTTCGTCAAGAACCAGCACACCTACTGCATCGACAGGTGTAAACCGCAAACCGTTTGCGGCGAGGTCGTCGTTCCTCCTGAACATCTTGACGTGAGTTCAATAATCACGCATAATCGATCAACCAATCAATCAACACTAACCGCACCCTGAGATCCATGTAATAGAATAATAAGACTGCATAATACGAGAACAAATTTTTGTAGTATCGGACTCTTATTTCTTGTATGAATACGTTATAGTCGGAATAGAATAGTACGCATAGTACGTGCGCGATGGTTTTGAAGGTTGAAAGCATACAGAAGGGATATGATAAGCTGTTTCAGCTCTTTTCCCAGATTGTTAATGACCGCTAGAATGCTCGCTCGACGTTTTTAATAGATTCGAATTTTTGATTTACATCGTTTCTACGACTGCGTGCGCGGGTATTGCGAAATGGTACCGTGGAGAGTCCCTCCGCCTGTACCATTATGGCTGTACGTTCATAAAGTTCAACTTTGGAATTAACGACTCACGTATAATGAAAGTAACGAAATGAAATAGGTGAAGGTGGATAGGTATACGGGGGCGAGAATACGAGATCGTAGCTCGCGTTATGCGTGACAGTATACTTTCAAAAAAACTGTACAAAGAACCGCATCAACGCCGGAGAAATTTGACTATCATAATTATTAATCAACACTTCGCGTGCTTGAATAATGGTTCGATGCCGGTTGACAGGCGCGTGGTATGAGAGGAGCTCGTGCGTAGTTAGATACCGGCAACAATTCGTATGCAGATGACTTATCATCTTGACGAGATTAATGGAGGGGGGGGGGGGGGGGGGGAGCATTAATTTTTCACTTCATCAACGTACGACGCTGCAGGATATTAAGGGTAATGAGTGGTTAGTCGTGACGCGCGCGGACGCGGCTCAGCGGTGTATTCATCCATATCTTCGCCAATTTTCTCTTGAAAATCAGGCAAATGTCTTGAAATGAAAAGATCCACCGCGCGCCCACACTTTGGCTTGTGAGAAAATGACTGGAAAACATTGGTGTAATATCGGATCGTTTTCCGAAGGCGCCCACTTTTATGCCTTTTTCCTTTTCTTTTTTTGCGTTCGTCCGCGTGCCAAGACAAACGTGCAGTGAGTACGCGGTGACTGATATTATAAGCGATTCGTAAAAATGCACGTCACTCAGGAACTGAAGACGGCAAATTTCGACCGAAGCAACGAAAAGCACCCTCAATAATTATCATTCAATTTAATTTTCAGTCAAGTTTCGCGCGAATACTATAGATGCAGGATACAAGTATTACGATGACACAATTCCAAAATTGATTAAGCGATCAAAGTCGCGGTATCATTGGTGTAGCCTTATAGGTAGATATTTATGTTTCCAATGAAAACCGAGATCAAACAACCAATCAATTCGTCTAGTCGATAAGCCACAGAAATTGTTTACTTCGTATACTGTAGTGCGTGCGGGTACCCTCGACCATACCCTAGACTCTAGTCTCACTCTAGCCAAAGTGTAGACCGAAGGACTTCGCCAAGTTACATAACGTCCAAGTGCTCTTTTCCTAGTGTAGAGGGTATATTTATTTACGTCACCACTTGTCCAAGCTGGACCCCCCCACTCGCGCATGTCGCTATGTGAATTGCTGTATACATACGATGAATAGTAAAACGATTTTATTTCATATTTTATGGAACAAATATTTTCCCTTCATTTCTCTTCTTATATTTTTTTTGTTTTTTTTGTTTTTTTACAAAATCCTAATCAGCATTTTTTAAACCTTGAATATAGGTCTGTAGAACTTGCAACGCAACAGGCCACGACTGTCGAGTAGCCGAAGGAAGTGAGGCGGGACCAGGAATAGATGGATCAGATTTTGTATTTTACGTATCGGCAATGCAGACGGAGAGATGTCACAAAGGACTCACCGTTGCTTACGCTGCTCACTGTCAACAAGAGGCCGCTTTAGACCGGTTAGTAGATGAAACTGAACAATTTTTTGCAACGCCCACGTGAGTTGGGTCTTTTTTCCTTTCTACTGCGCGTGTAACTACTGTATCCAGAATGGTTCGAATAGAATCGGTAACATGGGAAAATTGTAAGATCAACGTCGATCAAATGATCCTCGCATACCTACTTCACAAGGAGGAAAGTTCGTGTGCGAAAAAATGATTGAAAATAAACTGTAAAACGATACATCGAGGGCGTATTCCGAAATTGAACCGTGGTTATAAGGTTGCACCAGTTGCGTATTTTTCCATCGCGTTCGATGAACAAGTATAAAACGATGCGACCGTAACCACGGTTGAATTTAGGAGTACGCCCTAAGTTAGTTCGAGGATTTGCAAGTGAAACAACGAATTTTCGAGCATCGTGTTCACTGAAGTACGAGCGCCAATTCGTTAGTGGAAAAACGAAAAGTAAAAAGATGGCAAAAACAAAAAAAAAAAAAGAAAAAGAATGGAATAGAAAACAAAAAGTTCTGATTGTTCCTTTCGTAGAAGGTTCGATTGAAAGGGGTATTGAGTTGACTCTAAATTACCGCTGGGGCTTAAATCGCAGGGTTGTTTTCCGTCAGAGAGGAGAACCGCTGATTCGAACGAATTCTCGTGATGGCATAGCATATATATATACCTATATCAGCAATCCGAATCGGCGCTAGCAACCAAGCAATGCCATGCAATGCAATGCAATCCAGTGCAATGCGATAGATCAATTGATCGATCCGTTGATCGATTGGGGAGGAATAGTGGTGAAAAATTCAACTCTCTGTAACTAACTAACCCTGGGGTACCCGCGCGGTGACGTGCGGTATGCACAGTATAGAAACGGGAACGGATTTCCATCTATTTTCAACAATTCTCTTTTTTTGTCTCCTGCCTCTTGTCTATTTTCATTTTCCCATTTCCCCATTTCCACGGCGCATATTTGCTCACTACGATTCACGATTTCAATTTTTCACCCGCAGGCCGATAGCCGGTCACGCGAACCTGTGCCCTAGCAGCATCAGCACGAAACCCCAGGAGCTGGAGACGCTCTTGAGTACCGTCAAACACGAGATCCTTCACGCGTTAGGATTCTCTGTCAGTCTTTACGCGTTCTACAGGGATGAAGATGGAGAACCAAGAACGCCGAGGCGCAGTGACACCGGAAAACCACCCCTGAACGAAAAGTGAGGATATACAATCTGGTCGAAACTCTGGATAGAAATATCCAGATAAAAAAGAAAGAGAAACGAATTCTCGGAGCACGCGTTACTCAACGTATTTTTTCCCCTTCTAGACTGCAAACCCATCAATGGAGCGAACATACCATAAGAACAATTCGCAGACCAGATTGGCAAGTTCATGGAGGATCTGTCGAAAGAGATATGCAAATGATCGTCACACCGAATGTTCGTAAAGAAGTGCGACGCCATTTCTCATGCGATCGTCTCGAGGGAGCTGAACTTGAGGATCAGGGTGAAGATGGAACGGCGCTTACTCATTGGGAGAAACGAGTCTTTGAGGTAAGTTCAAGGCGAGTTCATCCGCGAGGATTTCTTGCTCCGTTCAAAGAAACGGAGCAAAAACGAACCCGAATATTCACGGAATATCGCAGAGTCTAGAGGAATTATCAAGGACTCGACTCTGACTTTGATTAAATCTTCCAATTTGTTGTCTTCGCGCTACAAGGTTTCCGGTACCTACCGCGTTTGCGGTATAGGTATAGGTATCCATCGCCTGGAAACATTGCGGTCTATTACTAATTTGTTATCACAGAATGAGGCAATGACGGGAACGCATACACAGAATCCGGTCTACTCACGGATAACTTTAGCTTTGATGGAGGACACGGGATGGTACAGCGCCAATTATTCTATGGCGCAGGAATTGGGCTGGGGGAGAAATCTCGGGTGTAAGTTTGCCATGAAGTCTTGCAAGGAGTGGATATCGTCGAAATCGTCGCCCCTCTCGTGAGTATTGCATTGACAATCGCCACATTATCGAATAGAAATCATCATTTCGATCGAATAATTTCTCTATTTTTCATTCCAAAATTTACTAATCCATTTCTACGTAATATTATTTCTTCTCTTTTTCCCCTCTGCCCGCTCGCCGTACTACGATTACATTCGTAGAGAGAAAAAGTGAGTATCTATCTAATATTTCGACTGGAAAATGACTTATTCGAAGGGACACCTATTCATTTCCCACTCTAATGCTCACGTCGGATGATTATATTATGAATTATAAATTCAGATGGATTCATCTCTTTTTTCGTGTATCTATTTTCGACGGTAAACCCCGTTCTGAAAATTTCGCCAAATTCACACGATATTGCGCGTTCGTTGATGTCAACTCGCGTGAATTTTGTCTGTGTAGCTATTTAGAACTTTCCGACGTATTACGCGGCACTTTAAGGACGTCTTTTCATTAAGTCATGATATTTTCAATTGTTTCAGAGGAAAGACTATTCACCCATTTTGTAATAAGGTGAAACAAGATCCTCTACAAACGGAATGCACCGATGACAGGAGTTCGGTTGCATTGTGCAATCTCGTTGAACATCAACAACCGTTGCCAAAAAAATATCAGGTGCTTATGAACTTTTTTTTCAACAACAAATATAGAAACATAGGGCTGAAGTTCGAATAACGTTAACGCGATAATGCCGACTGAAATTTTTCCATGAAGTATTGAATATTTAGTGAGTATTTTTTAGCCGATTCCACCGGAATGGGAATAAAAAGGGAAGATTTCTCTTCGCCGAAAAATTTCCGGCAATATTGTTTGTCATCGTTCTGTCGCATCAACGTTGTGTGAACTCGAGTATCATGAAATGAGAAAAAATTTGTTTATGCCTTACAGAATTTCGACTCTATACCACACGTTCCTCCGGGCAAGGAGCAATATTACGGAGGTTCCGTGTCCTTGGCGGACTATTGTCCATATATTCAGGAATTTACGTGGAGAGCGAGAAACATAGTTGTCAGAGGGTCTCACTGTCTCTACGAAGAAAACAATCCTCGTAATAAAAATCATTATTCTTATTATGCTCATCGTGCTGTTGTTCATTTTTGAAAAAGCTCTGCAACGAGTTTGATCATTATTCCACTCTATTTAGCTACTAACAATGATTACAATTCGACTCGGAGGATCGACCGTCACACGAATCAATTTTCTAATTATCATTTCACAGATCCTGACAAAAACTTCGCTCTGGAAAAATACGGGTTACATTCCAGGTGTTTTGATCACACTAATCAAATGTGGGAAGAAAGAACTTGCAAACAAGCCAGACAGTGGCAGCATTGGGGTTCTGGCTGTTATCAATATAAATGCGAAGCTGGAAGGCTGCATATTGTCGTAAGTTTTCTCGTTATTTTTAATTAACTATAGCAAAAACTCAAGGTCAAAGAGGAAAAAGAAAAACACCATTAACTTTCTCCGAGAGCCCCATGAATTTGGGAAAGATGTTTGTTCGCTCCGCCTCGTGCCTAGGGGTCAATTTTTACCTACCTACTATTTCTTTGTCAATAACCAATCTCATTTTTCTTTCCAGGTGGCTAATTACACGTATACGTGTTATCACCCGGGGCAGGAAATCGCAATCAGAATAATGCAGAACGAGTGGCTACACAAAGGGGCATTGATTTGTCCTCGATGCAAAGATATTTGCCAGGTGAGTGGGAACGTACGATATATGTCGAAATTCATTATACCCTGATCCAAATTCTTTATGCCATTAATTATGAAACTGAAAAAGTGACTTGATTCATTTTTCGATTTTTCTAATAATTTATCATTTTTTCAACCCTTTTTTTTTCTAGGCGGAGTTGAAAGCTCAAGGCGAACAGTGTAAGTTCAACGACGAACAACCGCCAGCAACATTTTATCACAGGGATAATCTTCAGTGCAATTTAGCATCCCGAATCAAATCCAGCATACCGATCCCGATTCTTATAGCGTTAATTATTTTATCGTTGATCTGTAGGTGATCTGTTTTTAACTCTATAGAACTTTTATGTACTGTTATTGAATGAACAAAGGGTAAATTACAGAGACCATAATATTATCATCATTAGTATTATAAATATCCTTGTAAAAATGACACGATGATGTTTCAGTTTTTCGAACATACTTCGGAGATATTGTCTAAAAAACCAAGAAAAACTGTTATATTTTAGGTATAATCTAATAATCGACGGAAGATTCTCTTCAGTTTGTGTTCAACGTATAGAAATAACAGATATGCATGTATTTTCAATTCTAGCACGAAACATCGATTCATTTCCGACCATCTTTCTGCCAAATTCAAAACATTTTCACTCTTTGTTATGAATTGGACACGAAAAATTTATTACTCAAGTTTTGATCGCTTATTTTCCCACGTTTAATAACACTACATGAATTTTTATAGTGATTGGAGTATCGTGCATCACCTCAACCTACTATTTTAGCAAGAAAACATGATTATAAAAAAAAAACAAATTGCCATTCCTATTACTAAATTGTATTTTTAAATGCTTCGTTCTATCGGAGGATTGTGGAACGATGTTCATGTACATGGAGTAGTGATAAATTAACCTGTTTCAAATAACTCTGATTTGTTCTTACGCTTCTTCTTCTAGACACGCGATTCAGATTCTAATCAATTCCACCAATAGATTGATGGGTGAAAAAAATGATGATCCTTCCCGATCGGCATCTACTTATTATTGTGATACTATTGAAAAGTCGTATATAATGAAACTTAGCTTATTTTTACAATTGAATTATATATACCAGTGCGGAAAAATCATTTTGCTTTTCTTTTGTCCGACGCTGAAAAAATGATTACAAATTTCTCATGACACGTATCTCGAGTTAATTCCTGTGAATAATAATTCTAAACAATTTCAACGTCGTATCCATTATTAATTAAGTGTTCTTACTGACATTCAAGTTTGATTCATTCGACGTCAATTGCTATTTCCATTATTATATCATTATATTTATTATTCGAATTTATCGCATGGTTCTAAAATCCTCTAATGGACATGTTTCGCAATAAAGCTTGGCGCAGGAGGCCCCATGGCGGTAGGAGCTATCACAGCGGCTCACTCACGCATGCGAGTATGTCAGTGAATGGAAACAAGTTTTACAACAAGTTAAAATCCAAAAAAGATGTTTTTTTCATAGCGCTGTAGCGCCAACCATTATTGTGAAACATGCATATCGTAACGTAAATGCGTTACACACACTTCGTACTATGTGATACATCATATCAATTGGATGTTATTAAGAGAAAAAGGGAAAAGAGAAGGAAAAAACTAAATTATATTGTATAAAGACGCATGGAATCCAATTTCAGAACATTATACGAATATTGTTTGAATATGGTACTATAATCTACGGAATACTATATACATATATTTTCAATCTTATGGAACTCTGCATAGTAAATATGCGATGTAAGATATTATAAGAAATTGTAAATAATAAAATTAAATGATAATACATAAAGTAATACGTATATTACATGTATATCATTCTCATGTTTCTCTCATATATTGAGAAATGACTATAAATATACCCAGTATTCCGTATTATGTATAATGAGAAAGTCTGTGACAGTATAGTAATAATGATTTTCTATTTTAAAATATACGTTTTAACTTATAATTATAATTATACTGCATCTTTCTCTCATCATGTAATAGAAGAAAGAATTACACAGGATGATATGTTCTTTCCTTGCGATGGGTATAAACCATGAAAAAAAAAATGTTCCGTCGATGGTTTGAGATTATAATCAAAAATCAAAATCTTATCCTGTGTAATGAATATATCTACGCTGTAGTGTACTACATACTTATTCGGGTAATCTATTGAAAATTTGTAACGATTTGGAGAACAAAAAGAAAACCAGTGACTAATTTTTAATACTATATATACCTACTATACAATGTTTAGGCGCAACACATCTTTTACAACTATTTCATTGAAGCTCAAGGAGAAAAAGAAAAAAGAATTCGAAAAAACTTGCTCACAAATAGATGATTTTAATCAAAATTTGAAACGTTACAGTTTTTCAAACTATCCTCTAAGTTATTGCTATAACGAACACGTTTTCATCGTACTTTCTATCTGTCTCTATCTCTCTCCCTCTCTTTAGGTGATTAATATACAATTCATTGTTGAATACGTATTTTAGTATAAAACTACGTTTTTAGTTATACAATGGTGCAACATTATATTATATTGGTCATTCACTATCACATGCGTAGGATTATGGTATTTTAGAGTCGGTTAGATGAAAATGAGGTGAGCAAAAGCTGTGGTATTCACAGGAAAATTTCTTCGCAATTTATATAATATCGGTTGTGCATCAGCGGTCTTTAAAGTTACATACCGACAGTAAGTAATAATGAAATGAGCACAGGACCGATAATATAACGCAACATCAACCTTTAAAGCTTTTTTTACGTTATGCATAGGAATAATGTTTTCGTATTTCTTTCCCACACATACCATGGGACTTTTAATCTGGCTACTGGAGAACTTCTTTGTACTAATCCGTGACAGCTGCTCATTTCTTATACTCTATTGTATAGTTGAATCTCCCCAAAAAAAAAAATTCATGACCGAGGTGAATAATAATGTTTAAAATGGCTGATTCAATTATTGGGATTAGTGTAATTTTAAATCTTGGATTTCCATTAGCGACAAACGCAAATTCCGTGATTCACATACATTACTTCACGGCATTCCTGTTTTGGTATGTGTGTATGTATGTATGCGCAGGTGATCGTTGTTGTTTTGTACAAAAGATACCGAATTTTCTAACACTGTAGTGTGTTGTGTCATTAATTATTAGGTGCGTATATCATGTATAACAGATGTATCTATATCCCCGATTATTCTTCATCGGCAAGTATGATTATCTAGAGAATGACGACGACGATGAATGTAGTATATCGATAATAAGTGTAAAAAGATAACAATTTTTCGTAAAGAACGTATGTATTCGAGAGAATAGGAGATTCTGGTATTATGTCGTATGATCTGGTACTTTGCTGATCGATAAATCGTGAAAAAGAAAAACAAGAAATTCTCAATCGCAAACGTAATTCACGTATCTCTCCATAATCACGATACACGTTGGTTCTCCTCCTGAAACCTCGCATCTTTAATCAACTGTAGCCGCAACGCTGCGCTTGTGAAAACATATTTCTTGCGACCGGATAAATTCTGATAATATTATAACGTATCAGAAGAATAAAAATCTCAATGTGCAGAAGACCCGTATACGTAACATAGAACGTTGTAATTCGGAGAATTGATAACACCGTTGATTTGTTGTGTACTTCGAGCCATTTTTTATTCTTTTTGATCATTTTCCTAACATGTGCCATTTGATCTTGTATAATTTATAATTGATTAACTTTAAGCGAATACGAAAATAATTCAGCGGCGGTAAATAAATATTATAGATAAATCTATCAGGAATTTTATTTGCGCCATACGATATACTACCCATAGACACGTTTCCTGGTTCGTTTTATTGTTATGGAATGTCCGAGGGGGACCTTAATCTGTAAGAAATATTATACAATAAGTACTACAATAATATCAATTATAATTATATTTAATTATTACATATAGACTACTTTAAGACGATTGAATGATGATTGATAATTTATTCGGTATCGAAATGCCGAGACATGTTGATTAGGTATTAATGCGAAAATTGAGAAGAATATATCCCGTGAATTACAAGACGATTGATCGATAGAAACGTTTAAAAAGAAAACAAAACTAAGCTAACTAAAACTAAAAATCTGAAGATTGAAACAACAAAAAATGTATACATTCGATAAATCAAATATTGTAAGGTTTTTTTTACTGAAGATAGCTGTAACGTTGATTATTATTGAATGAAAAATGATGATGAAGATATCAATGGAGTATTTTTATGATGATCTAAAAATAAAGAATTATAATCCGAAATGATCCCGTTTCTTTTTTTATTCACTGTACATACATCAATGGAATTATATTCGCGGATGCATTTTTGAATTATATACCTATTAATCGAGAAAAAGGTGAACAAAATTATCGTTCAAATTATGTAACTATATAGTAAGCGGTAAAAGAGAAAAAAGAATCACTACGAAACAATGTATAACATGATCGATGAATGTTCAGTTTATTATATTGCTTCTTCGATGACAATATTGTGAACATTATACGCATAATAAATAGTATATACATAATCGCAATGATCTTAATAAATCACATCATTCATCAAATTTCGTCTCTGATCTCGTCCACACCAACAATCGGTCTATCAGGGCCCATCCTACTTCCTCATCGTACGACGGATAAGGATTCAATCCCAAAAGTTCCACCCCGGTATCCGACATTACGAAGACAGTGGAGCCCAAATATTTCACATACTTAACCGTTCCGTTTCTCAAAAGTGAATGTTATATCGTTGAGTGAAGATTCCCTTCTTCACTCAACGCTTATATGGGGCAAAATTCATTGAATTTTACCTAATTTCCCTTTTTCGTCGACTGGCCGGGCGCTGGCGCGGTCATGTGCTAAACTGGAGAACTAGAAAGAGCGCAAAATGTTCTGCGGGTTGCACGTAGTGAGGCGTTGATCGACTGCGTGAATTCACCAGACCACGCATCGATATGAGAATCATTTAATATCAACGATCGGAGAGGTAGAACCGAAGAATTTGTGAACAGTGGAACCTGCTTTTTTAACGATCTGAGGACTACAATACCTCGTATCCTTGAGTATGTACGAAAAGCGACCCGATTCAAACATACTTTCGAAAAACCTCAGAGGAATTTATCAATCTGGTTTTTCTTTATTCATTTATTTCCGTTTGCGTGCAGTTATGAAGTTATGAAGTTTATGCATGAAGTTGTTCGCTAGTGACTTTTCAAACTCGTGACGTTTTACCGTAAAATCACACATCGATCCATTAAAGTGCGCAATAAAAAAAATTCGATTCAAAGTTCGCGCCAACCTTCTGTACACAACGTCTCGATACAAATTCTTGTTGTTTCTGTTTCTTTTTGGTTCCCTCTCTCACGTTCTGCTCTATTTTTGTGTCGGAATTCGAACGTTTTCATTAACCCGACAAAAAATGACAGCAAAAAGAAGCGTCCCTCGTCGTCGTCACCATCAACGACGTAATGAAAATGCCAAAAAATTCTGCGGGCAGACTTCCACTTGTCGAGACCCAAAAAACCCAGATTTTCATCGGATACGTCTCCGTCAGAAATGTCTTAGAGTCTCCGATCTAGTCTACAAATTTTTAGAAAATGTTGCCAACGCAAATGATAACAGACGCCAGAGAAATAATGCACGAACTAATTTCCAAAGAGCTCACGTCCGCAAGTATAGTCGACAAAACCGAAGACCCGACGATCCTAAAAGCACCGATAAAATACTCAAACAGACGCAGTATGAGATACCTAAAAAATCTTGTCTGGGATCTAATTTCCCAAACTGTAAGATCTGTAAAAATTCTCACGCGTCGGAAACATTTGCGAAGAAATCGTCCTCTCAGTTTGTTGAGGACTACATCGAAGCTGCGAACAAAAGTATGAGTCAGTGAGGCGTTCGTAATTTAGGCTTTAGTTGAAATCAAAGTTCCTAAGTAGAAAAACTGTTTGAAAATAATCGTAAAAAAAATCCCTGAATGTTTTCAGATTTTTTCTTTTGACGCTAGATGGTGCCTCGCGGAACTCGAAATTTCCCATTTGAAACACGTGGGGTTTCGCAATGCACAGGATTTTTATTTTCCCCCTATGCTCAGTATGGACGAAAAAATCTCAAACTATGGAAATTCACTAACAACAATCTAGCGTATCAAAATAAAAATGAAAAATCTGAAAGAACTGAAGTATTTTTTTTTCTTTTTTTTTATTATTTTGAAACATTTGTTCTACTTAGAAACTTTGATTTCAACCAAAGCCCAAAAAACGAACGCCCTAACGAGTCAGCAGTCATAAATCATGGATTATGGTGTCGAAGTCGGAATCAAAATCCAAATATTCACAATTCATGCTTGTTCGCAGGTAAAAGAAGAGCAGAAAGATCCATACGTAAAGCATTATCCTTTGGTGTGGACACGGAATTCTTACCAACCGCGGGTTCTAGCGCCAACATTTTTCGCGTTTCCTCTTCATTGGATGTGAAAGTGATGGGTGAAAATATGGATTGGAGCAAGGAAACGGAGGCGGATGACCACAAAAATCGAAAAATTGATTTTTTCCAACGAGGTAAACGCCGGATCCCAAAAAGCTATAAGTCAACATCCCTCGCGACTATGAAAAAGCGGTCGAAATCGATGTCAGGAAAATTACGGAACAAAAAGAAACATATTAAACCGCGAAGAAAAGAGGGGAAATCGTAGCCCTGGGTTAATCGAAGATATCGGTGCATGAAGCGGAAACCAAATTCATGAGTGTTCATCACTTTTCTCTTCTCGTAATTCATATTTTTAGATCTGCGAAGAAAGGGCGAGGAAAACCGACGGGAAGAAAGGGAAGTGATAAGTCGAGGGAAAAGTCAATTATGGCTGCGGATTCGTACGAAATTAGAATTTTCTCATCAACGACAGAATAAAAAACATCTGTAATATTAATTCGTAACGTATGAGTTACCGGGAAAAAATCGAAACCATTAATCTCGAATGTATAATCAACTGTATATCTTTAAAAAAAAACGATCGCAATGATCTCCGAAATTGATCAATCGTATTCAACTATGATGCAATTGCATCGGCCTCACAGTGCTTGTAGATAGATTTGCATTCTATTCAATTCAGATTATTTAGCAAATGGAAGGGCTTCTGGCTTGCGAGCGCAATGAGCAACAGAGAATCGAACTTACATCATTTGTCCGTGATCAAATAGATTCGTGAGTAGGCTAGACTAGGCAAACAGAGTATCCCTAATGGCCGATTGTATCTCCGTCTAGCAAACAATATCATGTATGTAACATAATATATCATTATATGTAAGATAGGTAGGTATAGGTATAAAACAGTAATACTGATCGCTAACTAATGACCCGGGGCTCCCATATACTCGTATTTTCCCCTTAATGTGCCGAAAAGTTTTCGCTGAAATTCGAAGTAATTCTCAGCCTTCATAAAACGATGTAACTTCCATAAAATACATATTGGCAGTCGCCAAGAACTCGTATCTTATTCAGGTAAATTGACAAAAAAATTCTGATACGATGATCAGTGTCAAATGTTCGAAAAAGTAGAAAAATACTTTATCAAAATACAGTATATTATAGCAATACATCTTGCCACCTCATTTCGATGCCAAGGATAGTAAAATCATATAGAAATGAGAATCTAGATAAAAAAAAGGAACAGATGAAGCCCCAGAGATTTCCGAATTTTAATTTGTCTAGTCTTGTATACCAGACGAACATCTTCGACCACGACATGAAGGTATTCGACTATGCTGATTTTGACAATTTGCCACCCACGGTTTCTCACCCCCAGAATCATCGGCACCGGCCTCATCGCTAACGTCGGCATCTGAACTAGAAGCGCAATCATTTCTTCGAGACCTGCGCGAAGGACACCTTGAAAACATACTGTCGCAAGAACTCCTGCTCGATGAACTATCCCTTCGTCTTCGTCGTCCGAGGTTCTGGCAAGTCGGTCTTCGTCTACTGTTACCCCTTGCAGGCGCATCGCGATACATGTTTTCATCAGAGCTGTGCTCCTGATTTACGGGTTCACGAAGGTCGGATCTTTGCAGAAGTCCGTCAGGAAGTGGGAATTCTATTTCCGCGACATTTTCATCAGAGCTATCAGGATCTTGGACCGCTTCCGGGAGACCGTCATAATCGCCGAATCTTTGTATCGGTTCGTTGGGAATCAGAGGAGCTATTTCCTGAACGTTTTCATCAGCGACGTGGTCTCGAATTATTCTTCCACGCCCACCACCGCCAACTCTTCGTATCCCTCCGTGAGGGATCGGTGGATATATTTCTTCTCCTTCATTTTCATCGGAGTCATCGTCTCCGGCGATGCGTTCGTCGCCATGAATACGACCGGGCCTTTGTTGCGGAGGGTGAACTTCTTCCAAAATTGAAATCTCCTGGTCTTGGTCGAACGAGCGACCATCATCTTCACGCAGTACACTTCTATCCCGGATGCTTCTATTCTGACGTTCAGCAGGTTCAGGAACTTCGATATCAGAGACTGTGGAGAGCCCTCCGAGCGAGCGAGGAGCTGGACAACCGGATGCTATTGAAGTTGAGTTTGCGTTTGGCGTGCAGCACGATCTTTTTCTTCGCCCGCAACCTCTCGACGATCTAGGTCGGCGGCTATCGTGCCGATTTTTGTCACAATTACCACGATGTGTAGGAGGCTTGGAAACGCTACAGGCAAAAGGTCCCATTAGATGGTATCTGTTCACTCCCGTCCGCAGAACGAACCTGGAACAAAGAGCATCTTTGACTCCGATCCGGCTGCTCTTTATTTCTCAATTTCGTATTTTGTAGACGAACCCTTGGGCCGTCACTTGATCCAGTGCAGTTTCCACCTGGGAGCATAGATCTCCATCGTAATTATAGTGACGCCGTATGTAGTGAACAATTTCTTCCATCGTGGAGGAGGAGCACGGGCTCGTAGCTTTTTGGCGCTGTACAGCACGCAAAGCTTCGAGAATCCTTATCGAGAATCTGGCCGATGTCTCGATGGCACAGTTCTTTTGGGGTTCTCCGGTGATTTCCTTTTCATTTGATTAGAGTAAAGAAAGAAACCTTCCACCGTAATTTGCCAAGCCTTTCTTCCCACGTTTTGTACTAACCTCAGAACTCGCCTCGCATAAATCGGGACACGGATTTAAGCCCATATATTCGAGACGATTTTCCCGCAGAATCTGATCGATGACACAATTCACTTCGTAATCGATTTCCGCGTCGCAATTCCCCATTTCATGAGAACCGATTTCAATTTAATGAGAAAGTTACGTTAAGGATTGACAGCTCAGCAGCAATAGGAACCTGCAGTGCAGATCAGAAAGTCTAGTATTATCAATTGTCCCTAACTTCTCCTGTTCTCGTAAGAGATTACACTTCAGCGAGTTGGAAAATACTAACACGTTGTTTTCATTTGACGTGAGTTTCACGTGGAGATGCGTTTCGCGTCCACGTGGCGCCTATGAAAGCATGTTCTTATATTTGACGAGGCTATATCAGGGGGTGCGGTTATAACACCATGATCCGATAAAGAGCGTGACACGTGTGGGTCACGTGGCCAATTTTGCTAATCACATAGTTTAATTCGAATTGTCATTGACTTATGAATAAGACCGCTTGATCGAGCTCCTGGGAACATCGATACGCCAAAATTCGATCCTGAGTGACATATGAGGTATTTTATGAAACTTTGTATCCTCATAACGAGTTTCAACGAGGTCCCTGCAGAATGACCGGTATCCAGTGGTTCTTTGAGAACGTACACATCGGCCTGCGCGACCATATTAATATTTCATCATACCCCTTCCGGTCGCTATTTAAATTGTAAATCAATATCTAACGCACTGCGGTTACACGCCGTTGTGTACTGTGACACTTTGCGGCCATGGGACACGATACTATTTCCCGTAGCAAATTGATCGTCGTTCCCCAAACTTCGGGTCGCCGATGTCCGGAGGGAAACAGATGATCCTGATAGGAGACAACGGCTCCAAGGCTCCATCATCGGTCAATAGCCACGATTTTTTTCAACATGAATGATTGATCGAGAAGTGAAAACATAGTATTCCTATACGAAAACCTCATTCAGTTTTCTACTATTTTCATATTTATTAGGTATATGTATGTAGCTATACAGATAATCGCCGCGAGCGACTATAAACTGTGTCGAAGGTTCTGAAAAAAGGGGCAAATCGTATTATCAAGCTTCGCTTTACGAGCGCTCGAGTTTTAGTGTCCTAAGAAAATGAGTCCGCTTAAACATCAATTCAAAGTTTCTCGAGAGCGTTAGCGACCCGTTTCTCTGCAATTTGGTGCGATAATACTCCGAATAATTTGTGAATCCGTTATTGAATTTGAGGAAAATTGATCGAAGGATGTGGGAAAAGGACAGAAAAATGTGAATGCCTTCGTGATCTTGTGCATCATGACATACTAATTGGCGATAAAGTTTCAGTGTTCCAGGATAGCAGAAAGCTACATAGTTATCTTCCTGATGGAAACACGTTTATTCATAAAAATGTTCGGATAAAATAGTTGTAACTGAAAATTTGATGCGTACACATTAATAATTCTGATAACGGCAGAATATCGGGTTCTTCATTTCCGCCTTGAGGGTGAATACGCGCATGGAATAATACGTGGAGGAACTGGAAGGCAGAAACTTTGAATAGTTCGCGTGGTGAGACAAGAAACTGTGGTATATCCCTATAGGCATAGTTTTCGACCCGTGAATAGGAATAAGACTTGCGCGTCATGCTTCCCGGTGTGAAAAAATGAGGAAATAAATTAGAGAAGTCAAACGAGAAAAAGTTTTCTGGGTCCTCGTGACGACTTGATGAGATAACTTTCCCCGAGTCGTGACTCCCGGCTCATAGCTAGCGTTCCAGGGAATTTTAGGGACCAGGGTACCGAGCTTGGTATCTAGCTAAATCGGTGCGGCACGCGACGACACGCGACGATATAAGGACGACTACAACCTGTCGACCGGAGGTGTGTCTAAAATATAGTGCGTAAACGATACTCGCGTACATATTATACTTTATTCTTCACATATTTTTCAAACCGCAAAGAATATTGAGTCGCAGGTCAAAAGAAGTCTGGAAAGTCTCTAAGCTTTTCGCCAACCGCGTGAGTCTCGTGATCAACTGCTTCACGGTGACGAACGATCACGGATGTCTAGCACACGTGTTCCCGAAGAAGGAATATAAATTTGATAATTTTCTTGAACGCCTTACAACGTAGAAACTCTCAGTCGAGTTTCTTCATTTTATAGCTCATCAATGTGAGTTGCGCGCTTCCACAATCTTCGAAGACAACAAAAATCGGTGTACAGATGAAAATTGAAAATTGCAGGAGAGAGGGCGCCTGTAGGGAAATTATAATCAAATTCAGGAAAATTATTTTGCAGTGCGTGAGTAGCTAGTTTCCAGGACAGCGATTAAAGTCATTATAGTTGACCCCTGATGGCTCGCGCCCCCTTTCCCCTTCCCACATTCGTGCAGAGGAGGGACACGGACTCATCCCCTTGGAAAGCCCGAAGCGTTATAGCGTTATAATGTTAGGTGACTGAGAGAGGTCACGAGCAGGTAAACTGGGGGGCGAGGGAAGAGCGGTCAGAGGCCACCGGCAATGGGTCTCGTGTCGTGATGTCACGTTATATCTGCCTACCTGGCTCCGGCGACAGGTGTTGGTTCGCACAACCCCGCTCATCCCCCACGACCTGCCGTATTTCAACCGGCGAACACCAGTAGCCGACCCCCCGGCCGCGGCCCCGGGGGTGAAAATCCAGCCCCCGCGTAGCTGCTAGACCGACTGTCCGATAACGTCACATCAACGTGGATTGGATCACAAGACCAATTTGCCGAGTCCTGTCAAACCTCGATAATCTCGATTGTCTTGCGCGGTTAAATATTTGGGTATAGTTCCCTAATACTGGGTGACGCCCTTCAGAAATTGGAAATTCAATAGCGAGCTTCAACCGCCGAAGTTGTGCAGGGATTTCTCGATAGCAACTACGTCACGTTGTTTCTAATATGCGCCATTAACGAATGTAATGTTCATCTTCATTCTTCGTTTGCCTCTGTCGTTGTCGAAGTCGGCTCTTGTATGTATGTCGAGTATGTACAAACGGGAACATCGTGATATTTTTTTCATTCGAAAATCTCCATCAGGATTGCGATAAATCACACCGCTCTGCAGATAGTTGTTAGATTTTTCTACTCACAGTCCCGATGACAGCTGGTATGCCTCTGTATGCTCTTTGTTTTACAAAGTTTGCGAAAACTTCGTCGAGCCAGCGATCTGTGGAATAGAGTAGGTATACTCTCTGTATACAGTAATTTTCTTTATGCGTACAGCGAGGGTACGACTTCTATGTACAATAGCCTGTACACTTGCCAGGATTAATTCTGGAATAATAAAATGTTCACTGGAATATGTTCTCAACCCGGTATCTACATGCATGTATATACATACGTATACATACGTAAAATAAATTGCTTCTCATTGAAGCGTAGTATTATCCGCCTCTGATGGAACAACCATTCCTAGACCCCGTTAAATATTCAGGCACCGCGATCGCCGGTAATCCAAGTTGTACGTGAAATTGCGAATGGAAACTCTTCAACATTTTACTGTCGCAACCCCCTCTAACATTCGGTGAAATTATCCGGCTCGAGTCTTCTCTTTTTCCTGCCTCTTTTCATTTTTTATTTGCCACATTAATCACACGTCGATTCTAGATTCTTATCTTAGGTCTATAAGGGCGGATTGTAATTACATACTATTACGGGTAACGCTGTCGAAATTTAATCGCGTGTAATATAATATACAGGCATACGAGCTGCTTTCTCCTTGTATGCACGTCTGTACATACATATATACCACCACCGACTGTATATATATCTGTATTCGTCAAGATTCTCTGCCCTATCGTAAGCTTTAAAAACCCCATTCGAGAACAGGCTCGTGTATAGTTGATCGTATAGTTGAACGGGATTACTAAGAGGGGGGCTCCCAGTTTCTAGGGTTATTAATAGCAATTATCTATTCCATAATTGTTTCTCCGCAGGTAGGTATATGCATCCAGAGCGCGAGTTCGAGTGCGAGGGAGAGAGAGAGAGTCCAACACGTCCGTCCTCCAGGTCCACCCACCGTAATTGTTATACTCCCGTGAGATCACAAGCACGTGACATTTGCCGTGCCTTCATCCATTCCTGCATAGGTGTATAGCCAGGCGCGGCCGTGTAACATCGCGTAGCTTGGGGTATCCAGTCCCCGGTGCAGTATGGATACATCATAAATTTTAGACACAGACATACGTACACCAGAGACAGTATAGATCATAAGGCATACGATTGAATGCCTGGAATGAATACCGACCATCGTCAGTCCCACATTGCAGCCTTTGCTCTTCAGAACTCTCGAAACCTACATAATTCTATTACAGGGTGTCCAGTAGTCCTGGAAATTCTGGAAGTCCTGGGGATAACCTGGAATCGATATGTTCATGGAAAAGTCCTAGAAATATCCTGGAGTTCTAAGGATGAAATATACGGGACACCCCACCTCGTTTAGATATTCCAAAAAATGATTCTTCCGATGAAAAATTTCATGAAAAATTCTTGTTGAAGTGATACGATGACGAGACGACAATGGCGGCAGAGGGAATGAGTGAATAGAAATCAGAATGCCGGTTTTTTTCATAATTTATCGCTAGCATAATATTTATTTATGCGACCGGACGCGTGTGGTGTCCAAGCAAGAGCCGATTATCTGGCAATAATACACATGAGCAAGGGCGAGCAACAGCTGCGCGATCCCAGAACGTTGCAGGATGATGAACCTTCGTGCAGGTGCAAAACATGCTCGTCCTTACCGCCCTTGCGTTGTATCTACGCTGTATAAGGGTGTAATGACTCCGATGACGATGTAACCAAATAAATAAACCCATTAAGCATTGGTACCGCTCACCGCGTCCACGTGCTCATCGTAATGCGACTGCAAAGTTTCCCAAATTATCCACCTCCTCTGTATAAAATTCGAGGGAACATGATGTCTGGATACATTTCGGAACCACATTGCCGTCCATCATGTTTGTTGGAATTTCCCTTCAAGCTGAAACTTGACGAACATCATAAACTGATTTTTGAACACCGCGGCGGAATAAATGAAATGAAAATCAATTAGTAGGTTTGTATCGAGAAATCAATCTGCCGTAGAGGAATGACGGGATCTGTTTATCGTATGTACCTGTGTACCACAGAACACAACTTGAGCGCCGAGTGAGTTAATTTACAACAAATCGGGAGGGTCAGTCAGGTCAATCGTAAATAGGGCGGTTCAAACCCCTGCGGTCAGTTGGTGGTCAGACATTGCTTGACCGCGTAAAAGCCAATAATTCGATCTCCGATTACCCAGCAAATGGGAGAGCCGCGGTGTGACATAAAACTGCCCCATGTTATGTATATTTCATATCATTGCATGGGAGGCGCTAGCTAGCCCCTTGGTCGACACGGGGTCAACGTGGGGTCGAAAGTCACCGTTGGCTCGAACATGATTATTTATTTAAACCATAGGCGGTACGTGGGGGTCGACGAAGGTGCGCCTGTGCCAAAGGGCGGAGCGCTGTTCAAGATAATCCGATTGGTTGTCATCAGCCACCCCGAAGGCGCACGTGAGCTCAAGGATTCTCGTGTAAATGAATAGTATTCCTCACAGTTCTTCGGTCAGATAGTTCTGACTCAAAAATCCAGTCACTGCATCATATGTCCATTCAGCCGGATCTGATTTTCGCACATTTTTTAAACACTATTATAAGCCGACCAGAAATGGCATGATCCGTCAAAGCGGACACCTCGGATCCCGAACCTTCAGTCGGAGGAGCAGCTCACCGGAATGGTCAAGTTTCGTATGTTTGTAAAAAAGAGACGATAATCGCATGCGAAAGTGATGAACTAGTATCTCGAATTGTGTTGAATAGTGATAATACAGACTAGCCAAGGTCAAAGTCGAGTTTTGCAACACAATTGTTGCACAGTGCATGTAGACATTAGATTCTTTGTGAGCCGTCGGATTTACAATGAGATCTTCATGAAACCATCGCCGTAGTTTGGATAACTCGTGATCCACAGGTGTTTCATACAAGGGAAATAACTGTGAGGGGTATCGAAAGCCATGGGCTCCCATGCTCATAGTGCAAGATCCATTTGCACCGGCGGGAATGTCTCCGGCGCTTTTTCCGCACTCCACTTACTCAGGAGCTACAGTTTACTCGCCCCGCCACCAGGTACATGAGACAATCGTGTTCATACCAATGACGAATACCATTTGATTGATAATTGTAATGATGTATCTAATCATCGCCGGAATCTGACGAAGAGAAAGAAAAAGAGGAGCATATTTCACGTCGAATTACGTGATGTACTCCATTCAAAAAAATTCGCAGCATACCGCAGTCTGGCGAAGGATTGAGAGAATGCTGATGATGGCTTGTTCCATTACTTCCATTTAATGGTCACGCTCCGTTTAGGGGCCTGAAAAAGATCCCTCCCTCTATCCTCCCAGTTTGACCAGTGAATTGTAGAGCGGCAGATTTGGGGGAAGTTCCGCTTGACTTGATAAGTTGGACGATTTCTGGCACGATCTCGAGTCATAAACCGATCTCTTTCATCTCCTTTTACAGCCGTGATAGTCTAGTGGTTAGGACCCTACGTTGTGGCCGTAGTGACCCAGGTTCGAATCCTGGTCACGGCAGTGTCGTTCATTGTCACGACAGAGGTTTATTTTTGTTTCTATTCTTTTAGTTCAAGATTCCAACAGACCAATTTGGGATACCACTATATACCGGGTGTTTTCTCGAATGCTTCGCAGTTGCCTGCAATCAGTTTGTACGCGGTTCCTAGTCCTCGATCGGTCAAGCGACAATGAAACAAGAAAATTGTTTGTATCGCGAACCGTGATCGGAAAATCTACTCGAGACAAGTCAGAGCTGATTCAATAAGTTTTCGGAACCCAGGCTCGCAGCCCCGTTATTTTCCTTGTCCAGGTTCAACGCTTCGTAGATTTTGGTATCCAGGTCGATCGTTTCGCTGTTCTCCGTTTCTTGGTCGACGCGTCATATCTTTCGTTGACCAGGTCGCTTCCAGATCGAGCGTCTCATAGTTTTTGGTGTCCAGGTCCACCGCTTTGTAGCATCCGTTTTTCTCGTCAGAAGAGCGTAAGAAATAAAACACGATCCTGCAGCGTACCTGGACACCATAAACTACGAAGTGATCGTCCTAGACGATCCCTGAACCCTTGAACTTACCGAGAAGCACGCGAGAGAAATAAACAAATTTAATTTGAGAAAACGAAACGGACGTCGTATATAATTATCATGAGCTCCGTGTCAATATAATATAGGTAGATAAATCATCTACAGTAACTTTGGATGGATATACGGCAGTGAAAGAATGATCGCAAACTTTTGCACAATACCTGTCCATACATACGTACGCTTAACGCAGCTTATACAAATATTGAATATAAGAATGAAGAATGACAGAAATTTAATGCGATGATATAAAAAATACCCGCTTTTTCGGGCTACAACTCAACTATGAAAATGTGAGTTCATGTGATGCCAGATCAAAGAAAAATTCATCTTCCAATAATGTTGGTTCTAGTTTTTAAATTATATTTCACAGTCTATTCGTCTATTGTGAATGTAATTTTTCTGACGTGACACCTGAGCATGCCTACATAGGTATATTTCATATTTCATCATAAATCATCGATATTGTAAAATGGAGACTGCCTATAATTTATTCTCGGTCGAAGCATCGATTGTATTTCGACGTATTCATTGTGAATGAATTTATATTCACGCAATTATTTGTCATCTACGTTATTTATTCGCTCTCAGATACTATGTATGTATCTACATACATACGTCGCAATACATGGGTATAGTACATAGGTGCACAGGTATATATTACAGAAGCAATTCTGGGGTAATTCCTGTGGACAAAGTCAACTCCATCAGCAACCCGAGTAGCTAGATATACAAACGCAATCTTCCATACAAAGTTTGTGTTGATGTAGTTTTGTAGCGATGCATTCATATTATAAAGACGACCAAAATTTACTTTTATTAAATTAAGACTCCAACAATCGCGACGTTACTCACTATCCGTTATAAATGCTGTTGAGTCATGAACTTCAATAATCTATCGGAATCGTCCAATCGCTTTGACATAATATTTAATTGGGTATAAACTTATTGTGATATAGATCGGACACAAAAGCCCGGTGGCAGCTTGGTGCAACGGAATATTTTGCCTATTATTTTGAAACGCAATTCTCATTTGTCGATTTATGCTGCACTTTCGGAAGTGATCGATTTTCAATTTGGAACACATTTACTATACAAAAGTCATGCACAATCAGAGACACGGCGTAGCAAAGTGAATTGCGAGGCATGTTCTTCAAATTGACAATTAAATTCCTAATTTGACTAAACTTTTGCGGGAGAAACACAAATTTGTACATGACTTCGCGAAATTTTATATTTACGGTATCCGTAAACTAATTCTATAGTGATTGCATAGTGAATTTACTATTCCGTGTATGAATGAAACTTTCAAAAATGTATTGGAAGTTTCATTCGAAATTTTTCGCAGTGCAGAATCGCGGTTCATACGTTATAAAATTATGCGTCGTGTACGTACGTGACGCGCATATTTGTGGCATTGAAAATGCGTCCTGTCTCAGAAAACCGTGGATCCGACAAGATCCATATGAACTGTAGTCTACTTTTATCGGAAACAGACTAAATTTCATGCGTGCCTGAGTATAATTCGTTTTCAGAGAAATCACTTTCCTTAGACAGTGTAATTATATAATTTTGTAAACGATCATCAAGTTCTTTCCTGATTAATATGCGCCGCGACACATTTTTCTCCATATATCGTGATCTGACGGCAAAGCGTATGACATTATGATCACGATATTCATAGCATCAATTCAACACGTGTTTCAATTGTTCATATAACATATAAGTGTCAGGAACTACCGACTAATGAAGTAAATGAATTATAATATCCAGTATAGGATAGATAAACTTCGCGGTTGTCTCCTAGCGCAGCGTGCGTGCGTGTTCATACGGTTGCGTGGAAGTTAGGCGTAGTTTTCTACAAAACAATTTATAGGAGCTCACGACGCGGAATACAAAGCTACGGTTATTTGAACGCCGCCATCAGCGCGGCCCATTTTAAAACATATCTATATCTATGAGTCTGATTTGAATAACTTGAAGTTTTTATGACGAACACGCGCAAGGTTCAGCTGACAAATTCTCACGAGTTACATTATGAAGACGCGCGATGATGACGGCACTAACTGTATACAATATTAATTATGACTTCCGGTGACGCGCGTGGACGACCGGTTACGCTTTACTCTGAATCAAGCAGAAAAAAACTCAACATTCAACACACGATTCCACCATTTCGAGAATTCCAATTGCAATAATTAGTTCACCGAACAACCCCACCCCGAGACGCCAAATCTAGGGTAAAAAAAATAGAAATCTTCTACCCCTGGTGGGACTCGAACCCACAATCCCCGGTTTAGGAGACCGATGCCTTATCCATTAGGCCACAGGGGCTGTTGAACATTGGGACATAATTGGTGTATTTTATGCCAAGTCAGACATCTGGACATCTAATTTTAATATAAATTCAATATTGCGTAACGAAGGAGGGCATTATTAACACTTTGGTATTTATATTTCATCTATCGATGACGAGTAGCTGTAAAAAATGAAAATGGTATTAAATGTGGAAAGCCAGATGCGCATTTACGAGACCGTCAATCTTCGGACTATTTGTTACAGACCTTTGCAGATATGAACATTTCACGGGCAGAGAATACGGTTTTGGAGAACCAGAGAGACCCAGAGGATTATCAACGGGCGAAACCCCCGTATCTCCGTTAACTGCGGCATTTTCACTTCCTGCTGGTTTATTACCACCACCTTTACTCGCAGCAGTACCACCGTTTATACAATCGATGAACGTGGCTCAACCGACCGCCGACGTCACACGTGGTTAGGATTATCAATTTCCTCTATCACCTTTTTTCACTTCATGTTACTCCTCTTCACAATGACTTTATATTTGGAACTTGTACTTTTATGTGTAACGGTAGATCATCGGCCTCGGTAGCGCAGTAGGCAGCGCGTAAGTCTCATAATCTTAAGGTCGTGAGTTCGATCCTCACCCGGGGCATTATTTTTGCGAATCATAATCAATCATTTTCACGAAAGGCATCGACATTTTTCTCACACACACGATTTGCGGATTTAGCAAGTATAACGCAAAAATAGATTCCCTACTACATATATATGCTTTCAAAGGTACACTCGTAGGACGTCATTTCGGGAGTACAGCCGCAGCCGCTGGGGCAGCTCTCCAAAGGCGACAACGGGGTGAGAAAAAACCAATTCCGAATGAACAGAAAGACGATAAATATTACGAAAGAAGAAAACGGAATAATCAGGCTGCCAAAAAATCGAGAGATGCGAGAAAGATACGCGAGGATCATGTAAGTCACATTCATTATTTGTGGTATGTTAAAATAATAATGAGGGCGAAGTTCGTGCTCTCTAAATTTCTTGGAGTGAACTTTTACTCTCTTGATCGGAGTGGTACGATTTTCAAAAATTTGAAGAAGAGGAGTAAGCACCTGGTCCAGGAATAATCACGTGTTATTCCGACGGTGTCCTCGAATATGGTCGTATACGTTATTAATGTACAGTACAAAATAATTATTCAATCATTTTCTAATTTCCCCGCGTAATTATGAAATGAATGATAATAATTGGCAGATTGCACTGCGGGCCACAATGTTGGAGCACGAAAATGCAATTCTTAGGGCGCAAGTAGTGACCTTAAGAGAAGAGGCACAATCCCTACGGCATATGCTGATAAAACAACAAACACCGGGGGTTTCACCGGTCAGTCCTGTTGGCGAGATGACATCGGTACCGCATGAGCCTAACTCACCGCCTCGATCTACAAATTTAACTTTATCCTGTAGAGTTTAATTATATTGCACATATTTGAAATTCTCAGGCTCATTCAATGCATCCGATTATTTTTACATTCAAAATTTCGCATGCATGGTATAATAGACCATCGTGATATATCTAACTCTCAATGAATTTTTCTGTGTGAGGAGGTGGGTGTTTCACTCTTTCAGAGATAAATTTCGCTCTGTTGATTGGAGTGGCAAAATTTTGACTTCAGAAAAACTACAGAGTGATATACGAATGAAAATGATAAAGAATTGTCCGTTTTCTCTTATCGCTTTGTTTGAACTTTAATTATAGAGTTATAAAATTGCGTCCTGAAGTGCTTATTTGCAATCCTAGAAATCCGTCCACTATGTATTATACCTATGAGCAGCTAGCACACAGTATAATATGTGGAAACGCATAACAATATAATACAATCATTATGTAATATTTATATATAAATAATACAATATAGCTATATTTATGTACCACGGTAAACAAAAATAATGGATTGATGAATCCTTAATTCTCTTTGAATTCTATGAGATTAAATTGGATTGATTAGGAACTGGAATTGAATTCGCGTGAATTCCAATTGTTCGTCAAGCGCCTTAGTCAGGAATCTCTCAAAATCAGATTCAACAATCCATTTTCAAACTACTATCGGATAATATATTACGACTTTTGAGCACAAATAAGATGCGTATTTGACAAAGAGTCAATATAATAATAATGTGCACCAATGTACGTGAGCAAACATTTATTGTCTCCTTACGTTATCAAATAATATGTAGGTATACGCAGTATTACGTAATCGTTTGTAAATACTTTTTTGTTTATTGTTGTTGAAGATTAATAAATCTATAATCGCCTTCACCGCGATTTGTCCTAATACAATCCACCCACTTAATAATTATAAAAATACACCAAGTTTCACACGCGCTACCATTTTATTCCTGAATGCAAATAACAGGACTAAAGATGCTTCACAAAATTTCGAAAAATTTCAATTTTGTAATAATTGTGTTCCATGTGAAGGCTCGATTCCCGCATCGCGACAAAAGAATCACTTCCATGAGAAAATGTCAGCCAAAAATTGGTCAAGAACTCATTAAATTCGGCTAATTTCAAATAAACAAATAATCCCCTTCTTCACTCATTGTCAGTCAGAATTAGTATATCCAACATCTGTATAGTATATCATATTTCACGAGATTAAAATTTGAAATACAGTTCTGTCGACCATCGTGTGCCGCCACCTGAAATTATTTCTAAGTACTTAAGACAATAATCCACCTACCTTATCGAGCAGATTATCGTTGGCGTAACTCAATACATACGATTCCTACACTACCATTTCGCCTGATGCTGCACCCCATAAAAACTGCGGGTTTTGCTGAAATTCGAATTTGACATGATTTGGCATACTAGAAAGAGTAACGTAGTAATCGACTTAGCTTCCAACGTTAGATTTTTCATAAACACGTAAGCGCAAGTTACAGAATGATGAATTATCATTATTCAATCTTACCAACAACAGTGAATCGCATAGCAATTTTTATCAACGATATGTCTGTCGACTTCGACAACCGGTCATTGTCACGTGGTATGCGCCGACTTTGATCTGGCGCATCGACTTTTTTTTCACCTCTTATTGCATTGCCAAATGAGATTATTGGTGAAAAATTGTTGATCAGACATTGGCCGAAGGCTACAGTCCCCTTGTGAATGTTGCGCCGACATACCAGCTGTCGAAAGAGCCACTACTCCACACCGTGTTGGTAATTATATTCTTGCTTAGAAAAATCAGAAGAGATGCTGAATCTTTGTATCAGCTTCATATGAATATATCAGAGAATAGATATGATATACCAATAATAGAATAATAGATATTATATACCTCTGCGTATAATATGTGTACATTGAATTATATTCAACACATGTATATGTACAGATTCTCTCTTTTCATCTTTTTGGGAACATGTCTTTTGCTGGGAAAGTTGTTTTGATTACCGGAGCAAGTTCTGGTATAGGAGCAGCTACTGCGATCCATTTATCTCGTTTGGGAGCCTCCCTGTCTATTTCAGGAAGAAATCTAGAAAACCTAAAGAATGTCGCTGACAAATGCGGCGAGCCCAAACCACTCCTGCTTACCGGTGAATTGACCAATGAAGCTGACACTAAAAACATTCTAGAATCAACAATTGAACATTATGGTAAACTCGACGTTCTTATTAACAATGCCGGCATTCTGGAATCTGGTACTATAGAAAATACTAGCCTCGAACAATTCGATAGGTTGGTAATCATTCATGTTATTAACTATATATTAGAGTAGTAGATCTAATACTAGTAATCGAAGTACTTCTTATCGTGTTTTTTAGGATGAGACGAGATAGACAGATGATAATAATCTTCTGATAGTCAGAACTCATGATATATGTACTCAAATATTTAGCTCTAGTTTCTTCGTTTCATGTTATTTAGGGTGAATCTGAAAACTATACCATAACGTGTGCAACAGGATTATTGAATATCCAGTCGGAATCATATTTTCAATATGAATATATATAAACATTGAAAAAAATATAAAATTCATAAAAAAGAAATTTTCTTTACAGAGATAATATATCTTTGATTTAAGGATAATCTTGAAATATAGATGAATGAGAATCGATTTTGTACATGAAAATTTCGAACCGCGCTTCCCTTTGAGAACAGCTGCAGATCTGTTAATCCAGTGCCAGTATATCTGGAAATATCCGAAAATCGTGTATTTCGGAAATCCGAGCAGCCCTGAACATAATGCTCCAATATATGACTCGAGATTCTCCATTTCAGATTGTTCAATGTGAATGTGAGATCTATATATCACTTGACGATGCTGGCTGTGCCACATTTGATAAAAACTAAAGGAAACATAGTAAACGTGTCCAGCGTTAATGGGGTCAGAGCTTTTCCAGGAGTTTTATCGTACTGTATGAGTAAAGCTGCCGTTGATCAGTTCACACGTTGCGTGGCGTTGGAACTTGCAGAGAAACAGGTATATTAGAGACTTGACGAACTCAAAGAATTTGACTGCAAGTTAGGAAAATCTGAAAACTCTGCTTCTGATTTGTGTTTATATCTGTTCAATTGTTCCAGGTACGAGTGAACTGCGTCAATCCGGGGGTCGTGGTAACGAATCTACACAAGAGTAGTGGCATGAACGACGAACAGGTCAAGGCATTTTTTGAACGGAGCAAAACTACTCATGCTCTTGGGAGACCTGGAGATGTAGATGAAGTTGCTAATGCTATCACTTTCCTCGCTAGCAGCGATGCTAGTTTCATCACTGGTGTTTCATTGCCAGTTGATGGTGGGAGACACGCTATGTGCCCCCGTTAAGCTGAAGAGATATAAAGATATTTTCGAAAAAATTGAAAATAACATCATTCTTTTCTTTCTTTTGTTTTTTTATCATAAAATACGAATACTGAATTGTTCAATAAACCCTGTTTTGTACGCATAATTTCAAGATACATAAATTTAATAAAATATATATGTTATATTCATTATTCACTTGGTTTAATTCACCACACAGAAATCCTCCGATACCTGATTTAAGATCAATGTATGATCACTACACCACTTGACAATGTTGGCCATACAGCCTCTAATCAAGACCAAAGGTAACGTTGTAAATGTGTCTCGCATTTCCGGTCTCAGAGCATCTCCAAAAGTATTATATTGTATGAGTAAAGCAGTAACAGACCAATTCACATGCCGAGCCGCATAAGAATTTGCAGAAAAACAGGTAATACATCAATAAATCTATTTAATATGTACAAGTTGCAATTTTCGATGTAAAACATTTGAGCATTCCCTCAATCATTTTAGTAACATTGAGTACGGCTATAATCTGGTATACAAAATTTGTATCTCTGTATCCTAGGTCCATGTCAATACATCAATGTTGGTACAATGGCAAATAAAATCTACCGAGAATGGGGATTTTCTGATGAACAACTCAGAGCACATTTCAAATACATCACAACCAAGCATGCACTTGAAAGAATAGGCAAAGCAGAGGAGAGTGCTCAGCGATTGCCTTTCATGCTATCGATGCTGCTAGTTTTATTACAGGCGTTACATTATCGGTTGATGGTGGCTAGCATGCCGTGATTCCCTCTTGAGTAATATAAATATATTATTGCTATGAGAATTTGAAAAACTAGACTTTTACATACAATCTGAAACCCCTATTTTTATGAGAAATATACGAATAAAGATATCTATAAAGATACACGAATTATGATACTAATTGTAAATTATGCAAGAAATTATAGATATCTCATGTTTATAATTAAAGGTAGTGACAATCTTCTTATTTATATTTTGCTTCTCTTTTCATCCAACGTATATTTAAATTGCAAGGGGAAAATAAACATCTCAGCATCAAAGTTCCTCATTACATTTCAATATTCACGTACATACAATCATCGTTTGCAGAATAATTTGTATGATATGATTAAAATCAGTAGTTCATGCCACGCATGAAATTAGTGAAAATTATGCAATTGCAAATCTAACTTCAAATTACGACTCCATCCTTATATCTAGAACAACCCAAAGAGCGAGAGACAAGAAGTTGCTTATGGAATGCCCTAGAGATATCCAATTTTTGAGTTTCTGTTAATTGAAAATAAACTCCTCTGTCAAGAGATGCCTTCCAGACATCTTTCTGCGGACTTGCGGAGAGAAGTCATTGTATATCTATTGCTAGCTAGCGACGCTGTTAGTTTTATAATTTCATTACAGTGCTCACATCGTCGTCCGATGGCATCACGCATGTTGCTCTCCCTGATAAATCAATATTCATCCTATTCCCATTAACATATCAGAATAATGCGGACTTCTATACAAGAGATAATGAAAATATGAATGAGCAATAGTACCCATGCTACAGCGCTTTTTCATCAATGAATAATATAATACCGACGCCCAAAAGAGGATGAAATTCATAATTCCGTCGAACATGCTTGACAAATAAAAATTACCTTTGAATACTTGATGTAATTTCGGTTGTATTGTAGCTTGGATTTGTTGATCTAGTGGTCTGTGGTTAAGGTTATGTTAGTTGAGTTGGGTTAGGATACTTAAGATCATAGGATTTAATTCTTGTGTTTACACACGAAACGTAATTTCGTAATATTCGGGGTAATTCATTGGGACAGAAAATATTGATTCTGGAATTACAGTCGGATGGGAATTAGCAAAACTTTATATGTAAATGGTAAATTGACTTGAATTATAAAGAATAAAACTGATAAATGTAATACCGGTTAAAATTCATTCTTTTGAGGTTATGGTATACAACACTTCTATAAAAATCATGGAGGTGATTGAGCTGTCAAGTGATTCGAATGATTCGATCCGCTATAACGAAACGAAATTATCAAAATCTGGTGAATTTGATATATCTATAGAAAAGCCTGTAGAAATTAGACCTGCCCATTACTTATCCGATGACGATTTTGATTTTCCTGAAGTTCCATTCGTTGCCTATGAAGCAGCGATGAAAGCTCATTCTGTGGAATCAGAGCTTGTAATTCTAGATTTGGATTGTGAACCGACTAGCAATATAGAAGAAGAGTTATTGAATAAATATTCAGTTGAAAAGCAATCAAGCAAGCAAACTACTATTACGAAAAATAATAAAAATGGGCTCAGCAGCAATGACAAAGAAATTTTAAAGATTCAAAAATTAAAGAATATGGAAGAAGCTGCGAGAAAGAAGGCAGAGAAAGCTGCGAGTGCAGAACTCTTGAAAAGCATGAAGCCTGGAGAATGTATGAAGTATATAAAAATTATGGTAGATTCTGGTATCCAGGATCTTACCTTTTACAATAATCTAATCAAAGAGCTGCAGAGCTTCGAGCTCGAATATTGCATAAAATCACAAATAATTCCAAACAGTATATCATGGATAAGAAGGACACAAGAGGGCTGCAACAGTGGTGAAGAAAACCAGCTGCTCATCATTTGGGATTACACAGAGGCAGTACGGAGAGTCGCAGATTCTACATTTGTGGCATCGATAGTCAGCATTGAATCATTAATACCAGGGAAAGTGTTGATTCTAGTTATTTACGGAATTGAGAACTACTTTAGACACCACATGAACCTGAAAAAAATGCACGTGAAAAATCAATGCCAAGGAAACCCTAAAGATATGTCTAAGCGTCGTGGAAGTAAAGCATTTCGTGATCTGCCAGTCATTTCAAAGAAAGAATTAGAGCTATGTTTAACAGAGATTCAATTGAGGATAAACTGCAACAGTCAACTTATTGAAACTCCGGAACAAATGGGACTGCTGATAAATCAATTCACCAAAGCAATAGCAGAAGCGCCTTTTAAAATGCAAAAAAAACGAGCTGAGCAGGGTCGGTTAGACTGGTACTCTGCTGCGGATAATAAAGACACTGTTCGTGTGGACAAAGATGGTAACGGGCTCAAAAGACTGTGGCAACAACAGCTCTGCCAATTCAATATGGCTAAACTAGAAACTGCAGAAGCTATTATATCTCAATATCCAACTCCGCTGCATTTGATGGAAGTAAGTCAAAAATTCTAGGAATCTAATCTTTCATATCGATTGAATATTTCTCAGGTATTGTATTACGATCTGCTGAACTTTTGACTTCCACTGTTGCAGGCTTACGCTTGCTGTACACCTTCAGAAGGCGCAAAATTGCTACAAGATATTGCTGTAAGTTTGCACAAATTTATTGTACCTACTACTCTGCGAAGCGACGTGTTTTTCACGTGATATAAAGCTCGCTAATCAATATGAATAGCATAAAACCTTATATCGATGTGTATAGGATCTGATAGATGAGGAAGGAAGTACCGGATTGAATTCGTCCGTTTTTCAAGCTTATATTATAATTTTCTAATGTTTTATTCGTGATATTTTCCATATTATATACTCAATGCGAAAACTTAGCAATTCATTTTTCTAACTCTGTTATCAAAACAGGTAAGAAGGACTGCAGGACCACTCACAGCAGTTCGAAAAATAGGACCTGAGTTGAGCAAGAAATTGTATCTCATGTTTACAACAGAGAATGGAGATATTCTTCTTGGCAATGAATGAGAGTAAAACTATGTATAGAAAGAGTTTCTAAGTCTATATTATTTTGTATTATTTTTCTTCAGTCCTTATGATAGAGTGAGTGCCTTACGCAGTGCCTGTTTTACTGTCTTATGTATGTATGTATGAGAGACTTTCTTTATAGCTTTAAGTATGTTTATGTAAGACTTACGTTCTATTATCGACGAATGGAAGCTGTGTGGGAAAATAGTGTAATTTCAATCAAGTATAGTTCTTAGATAGCTAGTCATTCAAGTATACATTTTTCTATCCATGAGACCCTTAGCGACCGATTGCTAGGTGACTAAGA
The DNA here is from genome assembly GCA_963170745.1 of Phymatocera aterrima. Lineage (NCBI taxonomy): Eukaryota > Metazoa > Arthropoda > Insecta > Hymenoptera > Tenthredinidae > Phymatocera > Phymatocera aterrima. Next base: position 20,174,176 of record OY720660.1, read on the forward strand.
TTTCAGTCTGTAGTACCGTTGAGTGTAGATACACTCAACGATTGTAATTACCAATATACATAGGTATAATAGAAGCGGTAGGTATGAGAAATAAAATTTCGTTGTATGTATGAGATTTCTTCGTTTACTTGCACAAACAATATTTATTGGATTTTTACAGGCAAATAAATAATGGCATGACTGATGAGTACTTGTATTAGGGGTACGGAATAGGTAATTAATGTTTTGTAATGTGTAACAATTTTTACCATTAGTATTTCCAACGGTTCGATTACAAATTGGGTGCTTTATCAACAATTGAAAAAAAAGCTGAAAAATAAAAATAACTGTGAAAATATTTCAACAATTGTATCACCAACACGTTCCAGACATCGAAAAAAAAATCAAGAGCTTAATTTAATAAACGTACTGTAATTTCTTGTAGTAGTACAAAGAAGTCAAATGCATACAGGTACTGGAATAGAATTGATCATGAGTTATATTTCTCAAATAAAGAGAAATAAAAGAAAAACAAAAAAGAAGAACTAACTTTGGATTGTATGAAAATTAGAAAGAGTAATAGGTATAATCAATTATTATCATATAATGAAAAATAGTTGTATGTATGATTTTTGAGATTGTTTGAATCAAAATATTTTCTCATACACTATCGCAGGCATTTAGGCTCCTAAATTTAACGACGATAACATTTCTAGGATGCTATCAATCAATTAACTATATTACTAATCATTATTTCACTTTATATTACTTATTCTCACAAATTACTCAGTCCTTCGGTTTGCAAATTGTATTCGACAATTCCTTAGATAGATCACCTTATATTTTCTAACATTTTACCTACTACCATCACTCGTACAGCAAAATTTTCAATAACATATAAACAATGATTATTATTTAGTCTTGCTGTTTGGTAGATTCAGAAGATACATTTGTATCCGATAAGAAAGGATCAGTCTTTACAAGTTCCATATCAGTATTAGATTCTAAAATATTCAACTCTTCAATGCTGTGACCATTATTTTTAGATGGTGACTTCAAGTCGATGTCTGATACAGTTTGGATTTTCCTTTCAATAATATTTGTTTTTATAGCGTCCTCAATTTCTAGCGTGTCTGTATCATCCTGTCTAATTTCTTGAAACTTTATCTCATGCTTCGGGAGACTCTGAGCATATCTATGCTCGTTTTTATCATAACTAATAATTTTCGATGCATTTTTAGTCAAAATAACTTGCTCGCTTTTAACATCATGGATATTATTTGTAAATGAATTTCTTTTGGCTAATATAATCTTCGTATATTTAATCGTAGCTTGATTCAATCTCGAAACATTTTGTATCGGGGTAACAGCGCGATTGGCAGCAGTAAAAATTGGATTTTGCGGCCTAGTTTGAAACATTGTACGATTTAAATTATGAGTAGGTCCACCCACTCTGACAACAGTTTGCAGTGGTGTGTTATTAGCGATATTTCCAATCGACTGTTGCATTCTATCATGTTTATTACTGATTAATACAACTTTGGTAGTTCCACTTGATTTAGGAAGATTTTTACCATCAAAAGAATCGAGAACAACCGGCATATGAGAAATCGATGGAGCTTTCTCAATGGCGTTAAGATTCTCTCCGTCTTTAGCAAATATTATTGGTATATCCAATATGTTTCCTAAATCGTCGTCAAAATCGTTGCTCAGATTTTTTCGCAATGGGGATGGGGGTTTATTAATACCTCTTTGCATATTACAACTGTTCACAGTTATTTTTGGCACTGTTCTCATTGATTTTTGATTCATTTTCATTTTACTTGATAGCGGTAAAATCGTTATTGGATTTTGACTCGATATCGGTACTAGCATCGAAGTGGTTCTTGAATTATGTAAACTGTCCGATAGCATCACTACACTCCCACTTGACACAGCATGGGAGTAAGTTTTATTCGATGTACTGGTTTGTGTAGGCAGCAGAGACATCTTAGTTACATCCAACGGTCGAATAGGCGTCGATATTGTTCGATCGCCGCTATTGTTGCTGCTGCCGGCTCCGTTGATGTCCGATACTATAAAATAGACATACCGTTCTCAGATATTTGAAAGAGAATTGGAACATTGAAAATATGTAGTTACTGAATATCTACACATCTTTCAAGTACGATTTAGAATCTTCAGCGTATTGAGTTCGATAATATAAATCAATTGCTTTTAAATAGTTATATGTGTAATCTACACATCTTGCAGAAGTCATTGAAGAATTATCTCTGAAAGATGAATATTACGAGAGAAGAAATATCTTTATATATAGCTTGATGATGATTGAATGAAAATTATGGACGGTCTTTAATTTTGAGCCACCCTCACGCTATCAGAATCATTTTTAGAAGGGTATTTGGGATAGGAATGAAAAAAAAACCGAGTTACATAAAAATATTTATTCAACATAAAATATAAGGTAATAATTGTGTGGTTTATTTACATATAATAAAATATTTCTTCTGACAAATTTCTCTTCGATCACATTCATTTTCATAGATCTTGATTATTTTATATACTCACTACTCTAAAAATGATTAAAAAAAAAGAGGACATAGATATACACTAGATTTTATAATGATTAATTGAATGATTCAGAATCTACAATTGGCTTGTTCCTTCTTTTAGTGTTTTATCGAACTTAAGTATACTATCTCTCGGGTAAAAGTTCTAGTTCGATAGAATAAGTTTACCTTAAAGCTCTACATATAAACAATGATACTTGATTGAAAATCTTTTATACAAGTGGCGTATATGTTACACCTTGAAAAAAAAAACTGTATATATAATATATTACTTATTAATTACTTGGTTAGATAATAGAATTCTACCTTTTGGTGTGGTTGTTGATGACGATGATACTATGGTATGGGTATTTAAAGTCGAAACACTTGGAGTTAATAAAATACTTGAAGCAGATGTTCCCTTTCCCATAGGTATGCCGTTAACTATTCCCATTGGACTTCGCCGGCTTTGTAAAAGCGCTGAAAGTGCTCCGCTAGTATTGGTCAGGGATTTGACTTGCATCGCTGTTCAAAAACCATGTCAGAACGAACAATAAGATCAAATTGAGTGGCAAAAAGTATCTCATCCATTAACAAAACCAAAATTCAAATGAAATTCAATTTACCTGCAGCAGTAGAAGCGCTAACTCTAACTTGATTTCCAGCCGTAGTCAAGACGTTGACTAATTTAGCTTCTCCGCCTTTATCGGTAATATTAATATGCTTATAGCTTGAAGGCATGACTTTTGAAAATCCCCTACCGGTCGACATTACTGATTTCATTTTTGGATTATTTTGAGGGCTCGAATTAGTCCCCACACTCTTAGGCATTTTAGAATAAGCCATCGAGGGCCTTGGCACATTGTTTACTTTTGTTGTAGCAGTGATATTCTGGCCAGTTGAAGTAGGCGTTAAACGCAACGGTCCAATCGGTGCTAAACTAGCAAGGGAGCCGATGTTTAATGTTATTCCGCCAGATGCATTACTCGTATTTGACTGTGGAGGATAATTTGCATATTGAATATTATTACCACATTAATTTGCTTCAAAATACACAAAATGAAGTCATGTGAAACTATTTACCTGTCCGACATGTCTCGGGGATAAAAGTTGCTCAGGAATATTCAGTTTCTGGTTAGCAATGACTCTGGGTCTTCTTTTAGTAACGGCCGTTTGATTAAAACTCGCTCCGCCAATAGCTACGAGAGTCGGTTGAGTATTCAAAGTTCCTGGCCTAATGGCAGATCCAGAAGACGCTATTTGCGCTGTGCCGGAAACAGTATTCGATGTGATTGGAGTAATGGGTCTATTCTTTTTTATACTAGGAGAATGTGGCTCGCTCTCGACGGAACTACTAGTAGAATTTTTTCTTTTACGATATTCTTTCTTAACAGTTTTATCTGAATTTGTTAAAGGATTTGGTCTCAAAGGCAAAGGATGGGGCTGGAGTAAAATACTGCCAATAAAATCTCCGACTTCATCTAGAATGCATCGGTCTACCATGCTCTGTGTTATTCCCTCTGAGATCTTTTTAGCCGTTGATATCCTCAGGTGATCGTCGGCTGTTCCTATTATCACAAGACTTGTTTCAACCAACATTTTTTCCCTCAGATCTTCCAGGTCGTCTGGTCTGACTAAAGTTGCGTTTTGACCAATAACAAACATCACAGGACACCTGATATCCATCAATGTATCATCAGGAGTTCCTCTCCTTCCTTCTACCGTCATGAATGGAAATCCTAAGCATATAACAGCTGTGACGTGCTCCATTTGCGCCACCTGGATAAAATATATTTATTTTATTTCATTTCTACAAGATTTCTCAATGACTTTGGGTGGTGAATATTCACCTGACATGCAAGCGCAGCTCCGGTGTTAAATCCAATGAGGATAATCGGCCTTCCGGGACAATCGCTTCTGACATCTTGTATCTTTGTTCTGGTAGATTGAATCAGCTGGTCCATGCAAGCCATCATCGTCATTCTATTTGCAGTGAGCCCCATGTGCGCATGAACATTTACTACCATCCCCAACGCGCCTAGTTGCGATGTCCATTTGTGTTGACGAGAAGATACGCTCGTTCCAACTCCCGAAGGTGCTATTATCAGGATTGGATTACCTGGTAACTTTTTCTAACAGAAACCAACGAAAATTGATGATAATTTTTGTTGAAATCGATTTTTCGTCAAAGAAAATGAGAATGCTCTTTTCTATTTACCGGCCTGTTTGCGTTCAAACTTGAAATAATTGGATCCCAAGATCGCTTTAATAAGGGACCAAGTGTTTCCCAGGTAATGGAACCACCTTTGGCATTCAGATTAGGTTGAACGGCGATGATTTTGTCTATCAATTGTGGAATCTTTAATCTCAATGTCTGAAGAATATCTAAATATATGGCCACGTATTCTTGAGGTAAGCTTTCGAATAGTAAATTATGTAGCCATTGAGCAACACGCAAATCCCATCCAGACGATGCTAAAGTTTCTCTGAATCTTCTTGCAGCAGTATCTATCGACGTTCTTCGAAATACTGGTTCCGTTGCAGAATTGGCTTTAGCTAATCTAGCTAAACGTTCTGCTGATAATACTCTTAATACTTCAGTAAAAATTCGATTTTGTACTGGTGACCATAAAATCTTTTCTATTTTTTCTTCCCAATCATCGTTCTCGTCGGGTCTAGCAAAATTAGCAAGTCTTTGAAACTCGTCCATCACATGACGAGATCGAGTCAAATCGTACGGAGGTTTAAGTGGCTCGTTACCGTATATTTCAACATCAACTTCTTCTTCCTGTTTTATTTTATCCCTATTTTTAAGGCAAGAAATATGAAAAAATTATAGTTTGTCAGCTAGAAGATGGAAAGAAAAACACATGAGCATAATAAATGAACAACTAATTAGCTAGCTTCGGATTCTTTTTCAATTTTCTTTCCTATTCTGAAGTGAGTAGCGAAATTTTCATTGTTAGGAAATGTGTAATTAAATTCTGCATGCGAGAATATAACTTTGTGACACTCACGGTAGAGGCGAGCATTTTGCCTTTGCAAAAAATAATTTTTTCACTGGTTTAACGTAGACATTTTCCGGCTTCCAGTTCCAAGGGCGAGCGTAGCAGTGATCTTTTACAATAACGTCAATTTCACTTTCTAAACATCCAGCTAGTTGATGCAAATACGTCGTTAATGTATTTGGTCTTTCGTCAAGCGGCTCACCCGTTGGGCTAGGTAAACCTGAGCCCATTGTTGATGAGGTTGAGATTACTGGACCAGTTGAAAGCAACATTTTCATAATACTAACTCTGCTTGTATTTGATCTCACAACATCGGTCATCTCTATGAAAACTAAACTTTTTATAGCTCCTGAAATTCATAGGAAAATAATGAGATGGATTCTAACCTTTTTCTCAAAGTCCTAATGGAAACCATGGACGTAGGAATATCATTCCTACGTCCATGATGGAAACAAACTCCACGTGTATACGTGAAAGACATAATTTACATTAAAAAGTAGTTATTATTAGTACTTACTAACTCACCCTACGAACTAGATTCTGACTAAGATATGTAAGGTAATCATTTTCTTCTGTGAGGTTTCTTCTTGGTTACGTAACATTGTTTGTTGTTTCCAGTCAAATTTGGAGAATCAATAAGAATGACTGATTGAGTTTAACCATTATTCATGATCGAATTTAGTTAATACTTCCAGTGTCACATTATAGGTATGTAATTATTTATGAGGTGATAGAAAGTGGCCAGTGTTCAAACTACAAGTTTTATTTCATTCAATTGTTAATTTGAGAAATGTAATCGTAGTAGTATAATTAGATAAAACTCTTTATTGTTCAGAATTGATTATTACACCAAACAGACACAACACAACAAATATTTCACATTTGTCGCTTCGGAGTCTTCGGAGTTCGGACTTGTTCGGACTCATCAGAGTTTTTATTTATTTTTTATACGTTTCTCTAGTACTAAAATCTGAAAAGAAGGGGGAAGTAGACGGAAAGTGAGTTTTCCCTAGTATCCTGATCATCCTATTGGTTTGAAATCCACGAAACTGAACCACGTGGGTGCCATACAACAAATGACCGCCAATGACCTCGTAGCTAAATATAGGAATTAAATTTCATTAATAGTAATTTCTTATGTTGGTAACTGTATGATTAGTGGGTCGAACTTCGCAGCGCTCAACTCATAGCCCATATTCCAGTGCGGTGTGGTGTGAATAGTGATTTGTTTGCGGCGTTTTGTGTGTTGCTGGGCTTGAAAAGCCCGCAAGTATCCCAAAAGTGTGATAAATGATCGTCGTTGAGTGTAATTAAACAACCGATTACAATCGTATATGATCATCATAAATAATTATCACGCAAAATGGAAGTTAGCAGTGAACAAACAACTCCGACTATGGATCAACCTGCTCCTACAACAACTAATAATGAGCAGGAGGCCACCGAGGAACAGCCTATGGAAGAAACTGAAGATTACAACTTCGATGGTGACGACTACAGGCCTTTCATACCTCGAGGGCGAGGAGGTTTTAGGTGAGTGAAATATGGAAATATGTTCCGTTTTTTTTTTTTTGTTTCATTTTTCTCATCAGCACCTTGCCGATATTTTTGTCTAGTCATCACATATTTCCTCGGCAATTATTTTCACATTTCGACTTAATTTATTCAATCGTCGCAATTCAATTTCAGTCCAAGTTTCAACACATGAAATATATTTCGTTTGAGTGAAAAATAAAATAATAAAAATTGAAATTATTGCCGTGTTTATTCCATGTTCTTCTATGAAATACGTATGTTCGTATCCATAGTAACAATTTATAAAAACGAAAAAAAGAACAAAAAATATTGATATGCGGTAACTTGTTTGTCCTCCCCCCCCCCCCTCCCACCATCCCACTAATTCCACTTTTTTCTTTCTTATCATGTATCGGACACGATTATGGGTTTAGGTTTATTTATGTACTGAAGTTATCTTATCACGGAAATGGGAATATTCTTGCAATATCATTATCACTGTATTTGGAAAATATGAATATTTCCTATTCATGGGAATCTTTGAATTTAGATGAAAAAAAAATTGAATGATCAGAAATAATGAAAACAGAAATTTTGGCTGTTACTAATAATTTAGCAGAAAATATTCGTCAAAAAATTGTAATACTATACAGAAATGTGATATTAATCGCTACATTTGATTACAAACAGGATATTTTTCCTTACTTGTTTTACACTTGAAGTTTTTGTATTGAAAAGAAGTGGAATAAATTGAAAATAAAAGATTGTTAATTAAAAGAAAAACTTTTCAGCTTTCAATTTACTAGAAAATGTATACCCGAATTAGTACGGCGCCTACTTACAGCTATGTAAACAGATCTGGAACAGAAGAACACGTTTTTTTTTAGTGTGTTTACCTCTTATTCCTCACAATGTATGAAAGACTAGGAAATCGATAATGATTACAAAAACCACGATTCTATGAAAAATTAGACCAGAGTTTGTAACGCTATGCAATGCAATGACGACAAAATGAATGGACTGAAAATTCTTGACGAGAACAAATTTCAGCTGATACTATTTCTCGTGATTTTGTTGCATTAGTGTTATAAGCTCCAGCCTCGTATCGATATAGAAAACAAAAAAAAGCCCAAATAACTTTCTATAGAGATTTTTGAAAACGTCATGGCTAGATCAATTTCCTCCACTTCGCCATATGCAATCATTTGAAATACTTTTACCATTGAATTTTAGGGGTCGAGGTCGTGGCGGTTTTGATTTTTCGATGAGAGGTGGTCCTCCAAGATTCAGAGGCCGAGGTTTTGGTCTGCGCGGACCAATGTTTGGAAGAGGTAACAATGGGTTTCCATTTGAAGGCCCTCCACGTCCAAATTGTCCGCCAGGTCCAGGAGGTCCACGATTTCGTGGTCCACCACCATTTGACCCAAGCTGGGGCCCTATGGGACCTCCGAATTTGATGGGACCGCCTAATATGATGGGACCACCTGGAATGGTAGCTTATTTACACATTGAAAACAAAGAAGATTAAGTTTGATTTTATATCTGTGTGTAAAGTCAACTGATCTTTACTATTTTTTTCACCTTCTCACTCTAGCCACCTCCGCACATGATGAACGGACCTCTCGGCGCAGGACCTTATGGTCCACCACCTGGAATGGGACCGCCAAATATGAATGTAAGATTTAGAATGTAATTTTGATTTTCGATATGTTCGAGAAAGAAGGAAAATCCTTTTTAGCCTTGAGCGAATATATATCTTCTTCGAGTCAGTAGAAGAATAGAGAAACTCAAGGGAAATTGATTAAACACAAAATTTACAGTATTTACAATATTGATCTACATACTTTAGAATATTAGCTGGTGGGTAATATATAATGTAAAAAAACCTTCAGGATAAAAAATTTGAAAGAAAGTGATCAAATTCTGATGTAAAAATTGTTACTAACCTTGTGTGCTTGTTGTTTTGAAAAATTGAGAACTGCTGTACGTATGTGATGTCCTGAAAAACTCAGAAGACAATTTCAAATGTAAATATTGGTTAAATAACAGGGATCACAAGTGGCTGGTCAACAAAACCAACAGCAGATGCATCAATCGCAAACCAACATTCCAGGATTAGACTTGAACGGAGAAGTATGGGTTGAGACAAAAACTGGGGATGGGAAATCGTATTTTTATAACATAAGAACGAGGGAAACTACGTGGACTAAGCCTGAGGGACCGAACGTTAAAGTTATGGCTCAAGATCAGGTCAGCGATGATAATATTTTTTAGTAAACAAATAAAACACTTCACTAATTAGAGTTCAGAGTAATATATTCGTTCTTTCAGTTGGAACAACTTGTGCATGGAGCTGCGAAACAAGGCAGCAGTTCTAATGCATCAACCAGTTCTACGCAGTCACAGATTACGGAGTCACGCGTGAATCAATCTGCTGATCAACCACCGGGCAGCTCTGAAACGCCCATTCAAATTAGCAACTCCACAACGCCTACGTCTACCACTAATCCTCCAGCTAGCGAAGCTACCGATACTACTACGCAGCCAGAAATCAGCCAAACAAATGGTAAAACCTAGTCATATTCTTTATAAAGTTTGATGAAATAGTCTTCCGTCATTGTTTTTGATTCTGTGGAATGGAATTTGATGAATTTATTGTTAGTTTGAATGGATTTCTCGAATTTTTAGCTTCTCCGTCGACAGTTAGCAGCCTCGCGACTAATGGAACAGCAAATATGATGCAACCACCGCCAAATATGTTACCAATGCAGCACAGGATGCCTACGAATCAATTTGGTGGAATGCCTGCTCCATTTGGCCCAACGGCTTTTGGAATGCCTCCGCCAGGGTTTCAGGCATTTGGAAATTATGGACCACCTCAGACTAATTGGGGTAGATACTTGCTATGACAATAATAGATTGGAAAAAATGTATAATATTGTGTTTTGGTAAAATCAAATCGCGTGGGACGGAATTTTGATGAGTAATTTTTGTCCAGGAATGCCACAAATGCCGCACAGCGTTATGGCTCCGCAAACTGGAGTCGAAGATCCTGCTATACTTGCACAGATTGACCAAGAATTAGTAGCTTCAGCTTTAGTTTGGACGGAACATCGAGCACCTGATGGACGCATGTATTATTATAATACTAAAGCGGGTGAATCAGTTTGGGAGAAACCACAAACACTTAAAGACTTTGAAAGTACGTTTATAATGATGTTCATAGTGAAGGAAAGAAATCAAGAGAATAAGCTGAGGAAAAATTTTGATGGAACGATATGTTTTTTCCTCATATTTTATGTACATTTTAGTCCGTTAAATTTTGCATTTTCATTTTTCAGACGCCAAGCTAGCAGTCCGACAAAAAGCGGACGATATAGTACCTGCTGGAACTCAAGATATTCCGATAAAACTTGAAAAACAGGAGGAAAGTAGTAATAACGAGACCAAAGAAAATTTCAAGGAAAATGATACTAATAAACAAAAAAAAGAAGAAGCGGCAGCTACAGCAGTGGCAGCAGCAGCAGCAGCAGCAGCAGCAGCAGCAACAGCAGCAGCAGCCACAGTTCCCAAAGAAACAGCAAAACCACAAGATAAATCACGGCCAATTTCTAGTACTCCGGTTCCTGGAACGCCATGGTGAATTTCTTTATTTGCGTAATGAATTCATTGAGAATATTGGAATATTCACAAAAATAATTATCATTACTATCATTAACAGGTGCGTTGTCTGGACCGGAGATGGTCGTGTATTTTTCTATAATCCATCTTCACGAATATCTGTATGGGAAAAACCTGATGATTTAGTTGGACGACAGGATGTTGAAAAAATGATTGGAAATCCACCGGACGCTGTTCCGATTACTAAAAATCCCCATCAATCAGATACTAGTGAGAGTAGCGACGAAGATCAGCCTACGCCAGCTAAAAAACCAAAACCTGAAGAAGTTAAAGGTAATTTTTAATTCGATACACTGCTAACAGTATATAACACGAAATTCGGATGAATAGAACTTTCCACCATGTATTAAATCACGCTCCCTTTGTTTTCCTAATCTTTTCCAGTTATTCCGAAAGAGGAGGAGGAAAAGGAGGGGAAAAAAACAATTGACATTGGTAAGGAGGCTGCGATCGAAGCTGAAGTTAGGGCCGCTAGAGAAAGAGCCATTGTTCCATTAGATACAAGGATTAAATCGTTCAAAGATATGCTAGCGGAGAAAGATGTGAGTCAGGTTTAAATTTTCATGTTTCATAAGGGACATTAGGATCATTTCCGGTTTCTGTATTAAAAAATCTGGAATTTCTTTTCACTTAGGTATCGGCATTCAGCACCTGGGAAAAAGAATTGCACAAGATAGTGTTCGACCCGCGTTATTTACTTTTGACGTCCAAGGAGAGGAAGCAAGTTTTTGAAAAGTATGTGAAGGAGCGAGCAGAGGAGGAAAGACGTGAGAAGAGAAATAAAATGAAGGAAAGGAAAGAACAGTTTCAGAAACTTCTTGAAGAGGCTACCCTTCATGGAAAGTATGTTCATATTATCTGGCTTCAAGTTTTATAATTTTAGGGATCGGAATCAATTCAAATACATAAATGCAATCCTAATTTCTCTGAATTTTCATTTTAGATCATCATTCAGTGATTTTGCTCAAAAGCATGGCAAGGACGAGCGTTTTAAGAATGTAGAGAAGATGAGGGAACGTGAGAGTCTGTTTAACGAATATCTCTTGGAAGTACGGAAACGAGAGAAGGAGGAGAAAACTGCAAAACGAGAACAGGTATGCCAGTTGTAATTATTTTGTATAAAATAATAATAGTGATTTGAAAGCCAGTTTTTCCTTTTCACAGGTTTTGCTTTTCAATCAAAAAAATACGCTAACTTCTTTGTTTGCACAAAATCTATACAATATCCGGATAATCGAAAATATGTTTTGAACTTAATTCATTGATGAATCTAAAAGTCATTTCAAGTCTATTGATTTTCTCCTTCTCCGCTTTCTTCCCCTTCGTATTCTGAAATTGAGAATTTATATGGAAATTTGTTAAATTAAGCTTTGTTCCAAAACCAAGTAACATCCATTCAAAAAGGCGAAAAAGTTACTACGATAGCGTGATAATTAATTAGCGCTGTTACTATAGGATAATCTTTTAATATTATTTACTACATTTTAGCAAATTGTCGATTTCTTTTTCAGCAATTATTTATTCGACCGTGACTTTCTTATACAATAACTTACTGCTAGTAAATCTGACCTTTATTAATTCTGATCAAATAGAATACTACTTCATGAAAATTATCTGTTTCAATAATGAAACGATGTCTCTATTGTTCCAATTACCTACATATTGCAAAATGTTTTCAAATTTTTGCTAAGCAATTTTGTCTATCTAAGAAATCTAGAAAGTTAATATGACACGTAACATCGTTCAGTAGACTTCGATTCGCTCAGAGAATTCTCACGATTTATTGAATCTCATCATTAGACGATATCTTGGATCCCAGCAGACAGAATTGAGTGTTTATTGTACTCAAAAACACAAAGGATTGAACAGTAAACACCAAAAAAGTAGGTAATCAGTGAGCAGTAACTTATCGTAGAAACAATGTCCTTGTGACAATACCAACATTAATATACTTTCATGTTTTCAGTAATAATAAAAGATTTTTTCAGGTTCCGTAGGTATGTTATTATTTTGTTCCAATTGAATGATTTTTAATATATATTTTTTATATATATACATATATATATATAAAATATAAAATATATGATTAAGGATCATAACGATGATAATAATGATAATGATTATAATGCTAGTAATAATAACGAACGAAGAACGCGCATAGGAAGAAATGAGCATAAGCTATGAGCTCTGTAATCGAGTTTAAAATACATAAATCTAGAAAAATCAATCTGGATTACGTTTCAATGATATACATAAATTGGTTGGGAGAAGGTAGAGAATAAATAGTTGGTATATGACCGGTTCCTTATGTACTTATGTGTTCTGAACTCTCCACTTCAGTCAGGAGGCAGGCAGGGCAGGTTCCATATGTGGATTGGCATGGTTCTGAAGCTGGTTGGTGGCATGGATGATGTCATCTACCATCCCCACCTACACTGCGTGGCACTGTTGGCACACCCTCGCGCGCTGCATTCTTTACTCCAAAGCAGAGTCATGAGAATGAAACAACTCGGTATTTGTATATTAATCGTAATCCTCGTTACTTGACAAACAAAAAACAAGAATCCAAAATTCAAAATAGAAACAAGAAGCAATTAACTTTTCTTTTCTGATAATGAAATTTCATATCTTTGGAAGAAGTATCAGTCTTAATATAGTCAATTTTTTCATTATTATTTTTTTTCTTTTCTTATAAAAAGAAAAATTATTAACAACCCTGATCAGTAGCACGCAAAGTATTACTTCCATTCGATGAAGATCCATTTTATCGTGGTACAATTAATCATACCAAATAACTTTACGTTAGAGTACAGTTTTTGTACATACGTAAACGAATATCATAAAGATAATTCACATTTACGTAAGAATGGTTGAAACGGAACATTTTTGCGTAACAAATAATCTCTTTGACTTAGCGTCACTTGACATTCTACAGGAGGTAAACTCCTAGATCTTGAAATATTATTTGCATCCTGGTTCTCAGTTCGTCTGCAGTACATTATCATCAAAAATGCACGCGGTTCAAATTCTATTTTCGATGATTTTTCAAAAAAAGTTTAGAGAATTCAGAAAACACGGGGTAGGTTATATTTTTTTCCTTGTATGCGAATGCAAATGCATTAGATATTCTATTCCATCGAGCTCTAGAAACTTCATGAGTAGTACCACAGTAAATAATGATCATTTTTTCAATTTGAAAGGGAATATTGAATATATTCATCTAAAATTCAAATACATATTACGTCGCATCTAAAAATCTTAGCGATCGGGTGGAAAATGTCTCCACAAGTTTTTTATAAAATCTAAAATTGACTGCCAAATATTCGATACATGATACATGAGTCCTTATGGCCCTTATACCAACCAGCAAATGACTATGAAATGAATAATGCTATGTATCGCTTATGGATTGATACTTCGTGGATAGTAATCATGATCCTGTGATCAACAATTGATAAGAATTCGGAAGAAAATTTAATGAGAATAAGGTATTACGTTCAATACTTGGAGCAGTGCCTTTCCCTGATACTTGTCACGTGAATTTTCGCTACCGCTACTCGATGAAGAGTGATGCTTATGTGTAGTGAGAGAGTCTTCCTGCTTCGAGAAAAAGTTTCGCCTTCTCACTGAAAATGCTCCTCAGTTTAAAATAAAATTGGTGATACATTTTCCTCGTTTGCGCTATCTAATACTTCAGTTTGCTCTGTGGTGATATATCTTTGTAGAATAAGATATACCCTCCTTGAACCAAGATCTGGTACCTTTTATGATAAGTTTGATGCGTTATTCCAGGCAAGATTAAACTAATAGCAATCTTTAGTAGTTTTAAAATGAAACGAATAAGAAAACAAGTACCAAGTTGACACATGATCTTCTTCCAAATTGTAAAAATACGTATTTTTCATCATCCTAGCAGCAAATTTCTAATTACGCTGAGGAATTGGAATCAGGAATGTGGATAGGTGTGAATGATTATTATGACCGTTGGAAGGAATTAATTTTGAATGTTGATAGATAGAAGCTAAATAATTTTGATTTGCTTAGTTTAACCATTCTTCCGTTAATGTAAAATTACTTCCCTATTTTTACAGCTGAATATTATCGCCATAGTATATCATTCTACAGATTTATCTTATCTATCTTTTTATTTTATTCAATTATTTTTTCTGTATCTCTCTAACGTCATAATTGAGAAAGTAACGAAATGTGGCTTCAGGCGGGCATTATATGACTAAATAGTGTGAAAACAGTCTTATAATTGAGTGAAGGACCTATTTATTATTTCTTCAGCCACAAGAGACACAGAAATTTGGATGTACCAAATAAATAAAATAAATTGTACCGTATTTTACCGTTAATATTTCCGATGATCGATCAACATTTCGGTACCATAAAAATACCTTCTTTCAAAGTTATGAAACTCTTCCTTTACTGTGGCGAATGAAATTTTTGTTGTTGATCAAATTATTGCTTCATATTCAAGTAAAAGAGATGATTTCTTGTATGAAAAAGAATATGCGATTGGAGAAATACGGTACATATTTTTATTCCTTTAACAAATTTTTTAGGATTAGGCAACGGGTCGGTTACATCTTTAATGGCAAAAACGCGAGACGAATGAAAATGTGCCAACATATTACTAAATTATGATAATTATTTTCTTTTGTCTTATTTAAGTAACACAGCGTATATTTCTTGAATATTTTTCTGTATATTGGTAAGAGAAGAGGTAGGGAAAATTGGAGTTAAAATAACAGAGGCCATTTTCAAATCACATAACTAAATTTCAATAATATGAATACGTTTAGTATTTCTTCAGAATAGAATCGAAGACATGTTATGAAAAAAAATTACGATTGAAATTTGGTTCTGGTTTTTCAATTTCCTTTGAATATTTTAATATCCAACTTTTCATAAATTATAATAATGATTTACTAACAAAACTTTTATTTTCAGCTTGGAAAGCAGTTAGATAAATGAGATATTTATTTTGTATATACCAAGTGCTCATTAACTTACATGCATCAAAATACTTAAATTATTATATTTTAGTAAACATCACATGTTACGAATCAAAATTCCAAAAATGAAGTTAATGATAACTTGGCCGAATTAATCATTTATTTTTTCAGCGTGTAACCATTTTATTCTTTTCAGCAAAAATAAGCAGCTTATTATTATTATTACTATAAAATTAATAACGAAAGAAAAATTTTAATTAAATAAACTATAGCATTTATTTATCATATTTGTAATCGGTATTCTACTGGTTTGTTTATTAAAGTATTTTGATAAAGTTTCTTATATCCATGTTGAATAAACTTTGAAAAATAGAGAACAAGAAAATCATAACTTTATCAAATATAAATCATAAACAAGCCAAAACAGAAAAACAACTGTTTACTCAAATAAGAAATTGTAAATAAATTTACAAAGAAATACATTTATTAGCTATGGCACTCTCATATTATTGTATTTCAGGTGAAAAAGGATTTTTTAGCCATGTTGCGAGAGCACAAGGACATTGACAGACATTCTCATTGGAGTGATTGCAAAAAGAAGTTGGAGTCCGATTGGAGGTATAGACTGGTTGAGTCTGCGACTGCCCGAGAGGATTGGTTTAGAGATTACATTCGTCTATTGAAGGAGGAAAGAAAAAAAGAAAAGGAACGGGACAAGGATCACAGACACCGAGACAAGGAGCATCATAAATCTGAAAAAAAGGATAAAGACAAAATAAAAGATGGTGAAAAGTATAAAGAGAAATCGAAGGAAAAGATCGAGAAGGAAATTGCTAAGGAAAAAAAACAAAGAAGGGCAGGATTTAATCACGATGAAAACGGCAAGGAGAAATTGACCATCGAGAAAGAAGCTGGGGAAGTTGAAGAACCGGAAGAAAAAAAAATGAAGAAAGACAATGATGACGTAAGTTTTATCATTAGAAAATAAACTTAAACTTTCACTCAGTATTTATAAATTGAGACTTATCACCTCTTTTTTTAATGTAGGGGATCGACGACGACTCATTTCAGAAAGAAGAAAATAATATTGCTTCCGATTCTGAGGAAGATCGAGAGAAACAAAAACGTGAAAGAGAGAGAAGAGCTGAAGCTAGTTTGAGGGAGAGAGAAAGAGAAGTACAACGTACCCTTGCTACGCATCTCCGTGATCGTGACAAGGAAAGACAACATCATAGACATGCAGAAGCTGTTCAACACTTTAGCGCA
The DNA here is from genome assembly GCA_963170745.1 of Phymatocera aterrima. Lineage (NCBI taxonomy): Eukaryota > Metazoa > Arthropoda > Insecta > Hymenoptera > Tenthredinidae > Phymatocera > Phymatocera aterrima. The sequence goes on from OY720660.1 coordinate 20,191,135, forward strand.
CTTCTTGCTGACTTGGTAAGTGTCTGATTTTGATATCGGTGTTTTATTTCTACAAGATTGATTATTGACTATTTCGATGAGAATTTTCATCGCCCTTTGTCAATACTTGTAGTTTTATTTTGAAAAGAAATCAGTCCTATTTCACAATGTGTGAATATTTGAAGGTACGAAATGGAGATCTGGCTTGGCGAGAGGCCAAACGACAATTAAGAAAAGATCATCGATGGGATTTGGCTGAAAGTCTAGAGAGGGAAGAAAAGGAGCGTTTATTTAATGAACATATCGAACAGCTGGGGCGTAAAAAACGAGATAAATTCAGAGAACTCCTAGACGAAGTTGGAGCCTCGACAGAATTGACTGCAGCATGGAAAGATATTAAAAAAACTCTCAAGGATGACCCTAGATATGTGAAATTCTCTTCTAGCGACAGGGTGAGGGACCAAATTTCAGAATATTAAAGAAATTTGATTTCTTTCAAACATTCCATCATTTATTTTACTCATTTTCTTATGCCTTATTTTTATTTCTCTCACTTTTTACTAGAAATGCGAAAAGGAATTCAAGGAATACATCAAAGACAAACTTGTCGCAGCCAAAGCTGATTTCAGAGAACTTTTACAGGTTTGTTAAAAAATTGGATTAGACATGCGCAAGTATGTAAGAGTTATTCGTTATTTGTTTACTTACCATTATTTTCAGGAGACAAAACTAATAACAGATAAAACATTCAAAAAAGTACACGAGAATACTACCTCTTTAGCAGAGATTGAAGAAATTTTAAGAAAGGATAGAAGATTCCTTGTGCTGGAAGCGGCCGCTGCCGAAAGAACGCGTTTGCTAATGGCATATCTTGAGGAGTTGGCTCGCAGGGGTCCACCGCCACCACCTACAGCCTCAGAACCATCTCGCAGACTAACTACGAAGTATGAATGAAACCTGATGAAATTATACTATTAATTATACTTGTGTTGTTCATTTCAAGTGCATTTTAAATCAGATATCAATAATCATTTCAGAGAAAGGCTACAACAAAACCGAGTGATAAATTCATAAACTAGTATACTATTAATCGTTTCTTTTTTGTTACTTTTTGTCGAGTATTGTAGCGGTTCTTTAATTTTTGTTTTGTTCGTATTTTTGTTACAGTTAATATCAGCATCCGCATTAAATCGTGAATGGGATTAAATTTACTATTATATAACGAAGGCCATAACAGTAGTTGGACCGAATTCATCAATTTATTTCCTAGGCGGATAATGTCATGTATACACACATCTAGAGTATAATAAAATTAATATTAAACATAAATCATCGGTTTTATTTTAATTAGAACTTATGCATTTTTTTTTTTATTAATATTACGTTGTTTTGAATAAATGTTCGCGAATTATTATTACTATTATCATCATTATAAAGAGGTGACGAGATAACAATGTTCTCTAATATTACGTGAATTCAGATTCAGGGTCCCATGAAATGGATTCTAGTACCTAGAAATCAGGGAAAAATTCAGCAAATTACGAAATGACTAAACAAATTCTCGGAATTTACGAAAATCCGGAAAGTTTTTGGTGAGACATGCTTGAATTTGTGGGGATAAAAGCTATTCTGAGTCATTGAACGAGAGGTCATTAATTTTGTTTACACGTCGGTGCAGAATTAAATTAGAAGATTGATAAAACATTGTATTACTATGCCCGCTCTAGGAAATTGAGAAGAATTTATAGAAATAGCAATTATAGAAAAGTTTCTTTATATCCCAATACAGGGCAAGTAGAAAAAAGGAACAGAATTCTATCTACGCGGAATTTATTCATACTAAAATCGTAAATTGGAAATGCCGTAAGCACGTCACGAATCACGATGCGGGCCCCATCTTCCCGATCGTGAAAAATATACACAAATTTACGAAAATACAATACTTTACGGGTCCATTGCCGCGCAAGGACATCCGAGGTCATCGTGTTTTTACAGTTTACTCGTCTTCGCCAATTTATAGCTATGGCCGCAGGAACTAAGAATAAGGATTTAAAATTCATCAGTTAGTGAGAGCGTTTTATTATCGTCCGATGATAAAATAATGCAAATTACACTATTGTTTTATGATCTATCGCTTGGTGAAAACACAATTTCGGCAAAAATTTCGGAATAACACCGAAAAACTTTAAATACTTTGTGAATAGTCTCGTGAACTCTGATTTTCTTTCAAGAAGTTTTCAAAATTCGAACAGCTCATGAGTGTTCTGAAGATGTTGTAGAAAAGTTTCGGACTTCAATTTTCAAAGTTCTCAGAGATCTAAAATTTTCAGAGTTCATTGGAAAAAGTTGAGCAATTATTTTTTCTTGTACGGGATTCGGTCACATTTCTCACATTTGAAGAACTCAGATCCATCTATAACGTATGTGAAATAGTTTCCATTTTTTGTTATCAAAGTTTGTTTTAACATTTTTGGATTCACATTGAAAACCCCATGAAACCGAGTCTGTTTTTTTTCTTTCGAAGTTCAGCGAAACTCTCTGAAAATTGTGGAAAACTTGCTGAAAAATATCACGCGCAGAACTCGCGAAGTCTCTGAATTTCGAGAATCTGGAATTTCCTCCCAGTTTTCTAGTTTTGCAAATTTTTCCGTAGAATAATGATAAACATTACATTCTCACCAGGTTTAAGTACTTACGGTAACTCTTATATTTATACTCGCCATAATATGTTACGTGTGCAAATCGCCTGGAGTAGATATACCAACATATACTATTTGTATGCGGGCACTTACATACGCGCCCACGGGCAACGGTATATAGTGGGACCAGTTTCATTTCGTTATACATTTTGCTCTATTTTGACCTTTCGGAGTATTTGATATATCTTTCGTTCTTTCTCATTCTACGTATGCGAGCAGCACCGGGCACACCATCCAACTTCTTGGGCGCGCGCTACAATGCGTTGAGCTTTGTTGAGGTCGTGGTAATTCCTTGAATGTCATCCGGTTTTGTATTATAGGTATACGGAAAGACACGGAAAGACGCGGACCTCGCGGCGTCCGCGTCGGGGCAGGACGCAGCGAACGCGAGAATGTGAAGGAGGGGCCTATGACACACGACAATACCTACCTTTCTTTTTCATTTTTATATTATTTCATACTCGAAACCCTGAGCCGTGTGCTCGGCTCGCACTATGTATCTCAGTTACTTTTGTGTATTGGAGTAGTGGACCTCCTCCTACCGTCACCAGCTTTGTCCTACCTCTACCTCTACCTCTACCTCTACCTCTACTTCTAAAGTTTTTCCTCCAGCTTGACGGCCTCGACGCGAGTATCACTAGACCCGCGACGCGTGCTCAAGTGAAAGTAGGATTTTGCTTTCTACAGTTGAGTGAGAAATATGTTCCACGGAGGTCTAAAATGACGTTTAAATTCAACAGTTCATCGTGCGTGTCAGTTAAAAATATCAATTTCTCAATCACACTTTCGTCGAATACAATAATATCATAATTATAATATAATAAGAATGTTTTTATAATAAGAGAATGAAGGCGTTAACGGGTCCATCGATGTATCCGGGTACTGCCACTACTACTACCTTTATCTCCAGATTTATTTTGTGCGTTGTGTTATTTTCATCTGTGCATGGAAATACCTCCCAGCAAGGTAAATATAAATATAAGTCATTCTTTGTTATACCATACTCGATGTAAATCTACTATAAACTGCACCCACCTGATGCATGCGTGCAGCTTAGTGAAATATGCATTACACCTAGATAGCAATGCAAGGTATGTCATAGTTCAGTAAATATCTGGAACGTGTGAAAGAAATCATACAATTTCTATAATATTATTATGGGTATAGTATGAAGCGCGATTGAAATTCCTGAGAAGCCGCGCAACAAGCAGCTTATACGAATAGCTGATCGTTTCAAATGGTTCGAACAATTTATTGCGTAATAATAATTGGATCCTGCCTCGAGTCATATCGTATTATGTATTATGGTGTTTTGTTTTCTCCAATAGACAACTATTTCGGTAAGCCTAATTGCTACGTGATTTCCGCGTACCAAGTTTCGATACTGTATGATTTGAACGCGTGATGTTGCAGATCGCTATGATTCGAGACGCGATTGATCATCACGGGAATTTTATTCAGCGTTATATTAATGTGAAGAGGTGACGATGAGTAACCGCACGATTGAATCAGACTGACTTTGACCGAATTTTTTAAATGTCGTTTTCAACGCGCGTGTGGTTTCGCAATTTGGAAGAGATCAATTTCAATATCGCGAATTCTACATATTTTATGATATTGGTTGAATAAAATCATGACGAATTTCATGATTTATTCGAAGTGATATACTATGTTCTGATCTTAATATCATTTATCAGACTGTTATTATAATCATGTAGACCTTTAGTGAAATATGCAGCAGATTATGCAACTTTGAGCGTGAATTTTATTAATTATTGTCGAAAATATGAACGCTATTGTACAGTATAAATACCGAAACTTTCTTAGCCTGTGATAAATCGTTACGTGAAGTTAATTAGAAATTATATTTTGACGTCGTAATTATATTAAAATGCTTGGGCAGTATATCGGAGAGAGACGAATATGTATGTAGGTACAGTATGAGGAAGTAAATCGTTTGAATTTTAAGTTTTACACAGTAGACGCGTGAACCGATCCTCAAGTGTAGAAAATTAATTGGTACTACAACGAATGAAATTGAAGATATATGTAAATACGATATTTTATAACGATCATTTTATAGCTTCAATTTCGATGTACTATATATATACCTATGGAAATGTATTTTTTCTCAACCTGCTGGCCTTCATCAAATGATTTCGTTGGTTATAGGAATTAGGAAACTATACGCATCTTGCGATATCTATAACCCTACTATAATATGTAAAATATTGAGACATCTGCAAACTGAACACGATTCAAAATCTCGTTGCCCGATTTGAGGGAAATTAATCAATTCGTTTACTTAAAATTGTAATGTTCGTCCATTTATATTACATTTCAGTATAGTACCGAAATTATTACACAGCTTGCAGTGCGCCATTTCCAGATACATAATCGATTTATTAATACGTACGGGCAACTGATTTATTGACGGAGTAGAATATATAACGGCTCTTAGAGTAAGGTGTTGCATATTAACAAAATTAATGTATGCCACACGTTCCTCAGAATACATTATAACTCGATCTGCTTTCCCTCTGCACGCAACATGCTTCTAAATAATTAAATGAACGAAAAATGGATATTTGAATGTGCAGTGAAATAATAAAGCGCATCCTTAAGCGAATTATTATACAATTTTTTGTCACCTCCGAATGTATAAATTACTGTGACCTAAATTTCACGTACGGGATGGTCTCACATTAACGGGAACTCTTTTTTGCGTTCATGGTTACCAATTTTGGCTCCTCCGGGAGTCAAGAGTCATCCCCGTGCTAGAGGCACATCGAGCTAGTCCCACGTTTTCGAATAATCCCACTTATATTTACAGATGCTCAACGATCGTGGAAAAATTTATCTGAAATCCAGCAATCCGCGAACACTTACGGAGAGAATGATGAGGCACTGTCTTCGCAACAGAATGATAGCGCAAAACTATCATTGCCGTTTGATGAAAACAATATAATGCAAAGAGAACGATTGCGAAACAACGACAATGGCGAGGACGACGACGTAGCATATGAGGAAGACACGCATGCTTTATCTAAATTGAAAGAAATAAATTCAAAAAATTCAACAGCACTCAAAGGAGTTACGGAATCTCCTGGAACTAGTAATCTCAATGATACCTCTGATGAATTCCAAGATGATGATGGAAGATCCTTGGAACAATATGACGCAGCTTATTACTATTACTACGAAGACTATGACAATGGAACAATTTCACATCGTCACATCAAGGAATCCAACGATTCCGAATCTGGTAAAATGGAGATGAATTCTACCAGGAAAGAACCTGATACTTATCCAGAGTCAGACAATTCTACGCACCACTCAACACTCTACGACGACTTCAGTGACTCTGAGTTATATGACAATGACGAAGGCACTTCGATGGAAAGCAGCAATAAACATTATGTTCTTGCGCCGAACACTTCCAATAAACTTCCAGAGAAATCGATACTGATTGCTGAAGCCGTTGTATCGGTTGTAACTACAAAGAGCGTTGTTAATGGGACAATATCCGTCCCAGTAACTCCTTTGCCACAAACAACGGAGCAGATTGCATCTCCGCCATCGTCATCCGAATTTGTGGAGAACAAACAGTTGGAGAGACATCACACTACGGAGAATTCTATAGTTCTTGCATCGGTACAGACTAGTCGGAGCATTTCAGGGGCCAGATTTCTTCCATTTCCTGTTGTGGAACAGGTCGTACAAGTAGCGCCGAATGTTCAGAGCAACAACAAAGTACTAGGACCGTCGGAATCAACCGAAAGCATCATCGACAAATTGGATAGAGTTCAGTCGGAGCTTTCCAGCGGAATTTTGAGCAGTGGTTTCAGAAATCCTGGTGGTAACACTTTGCAGCTTGATGTTCTTCCGGAAACAGAACAGGGGAGAAAAAGCAGAACTACTACGATGAGAACTCCTGTGATAGGCAAATTTCTGCCGCATAGATACAACGCTCATAGGAAACCCTTAACTCATTCTAGACCTCCACCGATAGTACCCACAATAACGAGGTTCAATAGAAATGAAACTAGGCCGATTAATACATTTAGCACAACTGCGAAGAGCGTTCTGATTAAGCTCCCTCAGGTGCGTCTACCAGCTGATAAAACAAGCGGAGATGGATCCAAGGGGATCGTTAGCAGACCGAAAACCAACGTTGTAGTGCAAGACGCGAGTGCGTTTCTTCCGCCTGGTTATAATGTAGAAAAGTTGAAAAACGAGCCTACAGAGAAGTCCATCTTCGATGATATTCTCGCAAAAGCTAAAGTGGATACTTCTTCACTTTTACCAGCGAACTATGAGAGTAAACGGAATGCGACATCAGACGAGAAGAAGAATGAGAAATCGCCTCTGGAGGATATTTTCAAGAAGTCACAAGTAGATCTCTCGTCGCTTTTGCCACCTGGATATAAACCGAAACCGATTAATAACGAGGAAGATGCTGCTAACGCAACGTCGAAGAAGCCACGCTTAGACGATTTATTCGTTTCATCGAAAGTTGATATTTCCGCACTTTTACCGCCGGGATTCAAGCTATCAAGTAGCGACGAGTCTGAGAATTCAAACGGTAATAAAAATGGAACAGAGAAAAAATTAACTCATCAAGAGAATACTACGACCAAAGGAACTGTTCCGACAACTAAGCCCGGAGGCTCGAAAATCGTTTTTCCAAGCAGACCAGGCGGCAGAAAATCCACAAATAGAATCACAACTCCTTCATCCGCACGTCGAGGACAGGGACCTGGCGGGTTTGTACCTGCCATCCACAAGGGTTGGCCAACGAGGTGAGATCAACTAACGAAATTTCTCTCTCTTCCCGTTTTCTTTATCACTTCTACAGCGAATATGGATGTTTTCGAAATTTTCCAGGCTAACGACAGAGTTCACAGGGTGGCCTTCATCCTCTACGACTCCTATATCTATAGAGAAATTACTGGAGGCTGCACGTACAGCAACCGCTGGTCCAGACACGTCGAGCACACCGACGGTGAGTATGGGATCGAGCACAACGACTACTACAACAACAACGACAACACCGCGTCCAACTACACCGGGTATCTGTGAAGAAGAATGCGAATTGGCCGGAACTATTCGTCTTGTTGGCAATACAGTTTGGGTACCAGAATTGCTCGATAGTAATACGGTGGAGTGGAAAAATCTTGCCAATGAAGTTGAAAACGAGGTAGCTCTTGATATACAATACCCTGACGAAAGTCGGCTACGAAGAACTATCATATGAAATTTTACGAAAAACTACAAAATCAGAGACAGTATCCACGCGCTTCCAGAGAATTCAGGTCTTACTATTAGGACATTTTATAAATTATTCCGTAGTTTAATTCTGTTGTAGTTTTTCGTAATTCACATATCTTCACCGTGGCGTGAACGCATGTGGGTCTGTGAATGAGTTTAATCAATGACGTCAATATTGAACTCCAGATAGATGCAGCTTTCACAAAATCTGGTACACTGAGGAAATGGTATAAGAAGATAAAGATAGATGCCTTCAGGTAAAAAATTCACTTCTTGTACTACGACGAGCGCAATATTTGTTTAGAGTGATTCCAATGCAAGCAATATCTTTCTTCTCAATTCCGTTTTGCGGCAAATTAGTTAAAGACTTTCAAGAGATCGTCGCTGAAGGAGAGCTTTGTAGCTCGAATTGAAAAGGTAGCGCGATCTATTTGAATGATACCGGAATATGAGTCCTTACCAATGATATTGGTCCTACTGGGGCGGAATACCTGCTGAAAAATTCTCCAGCATATGATTCTATGGAGAATTGAATTCTCTACAATAATGGTCGGTAGAATCAAAACCGTGAGTTCAGTAGTTGGAAAGTTAAGAACGTTTGAAGTCTGTTTCGTGTGAAAATTAATGTTCATAAATTCGTACAACGTAAAAAATATTCCGATGATCGCATTTCACAACTTTCTATAGACTCACAGTTTCTACAAAATCTTTATGGATAGTTTAATGTCTGGAGCCGATATTCACATCATATAGGATTTTTGAACAATAATTTTGAACATGAAAACGAACATCAAACGCTCATAACTTCCGGACTTCTGAACTCACGTGTTTCATCTACGGATCAGTTTTTCAGTCTGTAGCAGTTGCTCCCGCCAATTAGGATGAATATTATTGAGTGAAATAGTTTTGAACCTGAGCCGCCCTTCAAACTTGGGCTCCAGAGTTCTCCTCTTTTTCTAACTTTTTATACGACGGGAGCAAGAAAAAAATGTTCATTTCATTCGAATCACTCTCTTCCGTATAACAATTTTTAATCACCGTATCAAAATCTTAGCCAAGGAAGTATACTGGTAGATTATTTTGTGGAACTGAATGAAATTGGTAAAAAAATCAATACTCAAGAGCTAAAGTCGATCTTTCACGAATCATTGAATGCATACACGTCCAGCAATGATGACAATAGTACAGAATCTGATAATCTACTAGTTCTTGGAGGATTCACTATCGATCCGGCATCCACAGATTTTGTTGGTAAGTTGAATTAAATCAAGGAAATTTTTTCAATGACGTTCAAGTTTCTATAGAATATCTTATGAAGAACGCTTTATCTTTCAGTTGTGCCAAAATCAGCCGTCCCACAACAAATTGATGATGGAAATACAATTATCCCGCAATGGGCAATTGCCGTTATTGTTATCGGGGTCGGGGGCCTGTTATTTATCATAGTATTTGGAGTTTCTGTTGTAAGTATGCGCCGAATATTATCACTTCTCTTTTGCGAAGTAAGATTTATGCTGACAATGGAAGAAAACTATATTTTCTGAACAGGTCACGATCACTTTGAATTTTTTATCTTCTAATCTTTGAACTTGTATTATTGATCAAACGATGCGTTGAAGTTATGAAATATTTCTAGCTCTCGAATCGGAATAATGTTAGCAAAATAAAACCAACGATGCCAATATTTGATGAAGAAATAGAAAAGAATGTAATTCAGAAAAACCAAACGCCTTCCGGACGCAGATCCATCGACTACCCGAAAGAAGACTTATACAATATAGATGCGGAGTGGCATGATAAATCTTTTGATTCGAGGTCTAACAAGGTATTAAAATAACTTCTACTGTCGATCTGAATAAACTAATTATAAAAACCATGTGAAAATAATAACTGCTCCTTATTATTTTATGACGATTACCAGATGATGGTAGATGGACCGTATCATGATTCTTCAAGATATAATCTCTACGATAGTTGGAGATCTGAATGGAATGGATATTACCAGAACGGTTCACACGGGAGTAATAGAAGCCCAGGATATGACAATACGAGTCATGTATCGCGGCATCATCCAGATTATGATACTAATTTTTAAACTACCTTAAAAATTAAGATTGGGATAACGATTCTACATTTCTTTCTCCAAGTGGTGCGTCGCCGCACTAGCCAGCACACAGCAGGATTGTCATGACCAGAATGCACTATCTCTACTACCACGAGTCAATTTTGGGACAATTGTGTAATAAAAGCTCTGTGACAGATATTATGAATTGCGAATTAGTTTGTCTACTTGATATTTCAAATTTAGGAATTCTCGTTGATTAGTAATAATGAAATTTCGGATGACATTCAATATCGTAAAGCGTTGAATAATAGGAATGGATATTTACAGATGTTCAGATAAACAGATGAATCAATAAAAATGGAAAGTCTTGTAGATTTATTTCGAAATTGGTTTTTTTTGTCTAACTCCAAGCCATGATCATGCCGGGTTAGAAAAATCTTAAGTTACACTCGATTCAACACACTCTGTATTGAACGAAGTTTACGGATTAATTCATCAGCGTTGGGTTTACTGTACACCGTTGTTAAACATTTTGAAATAACGTCTTGACACTTGGCTGTTATTTTTCTCCTGTAAATATAAATTGTCATTTGAATAATCTGAATCCTCAATTGAATGTCAATTAACTTGCTTCAATGTACTTTTATGTCTTACCTGGTAAAAGTATTCGTTATATTTGAACATGATGAGAAGTAATTTACTAGATTGGCGGTTGATTCAATAAGATGGAATTCATTTCCTTCGGTGAGCCAAGTACGGTCATTCCCTCCGATCATTCTGCAATATGAAAAAAAGAATTGAAAAAAATCTTCAAGATAAGGATTGAGTTAAATATGAAACCTAGAATTTTATGCATACTTGTCGTATAAGTCGAGAAGATCTTCTATGGAAACTCCCAATTGTAAAAATCCTGTAATTATGTGGCTATTTGATACTCGTAATCTGCAAGCCCTCAATTCAAGTTGTTTGATCAAAAAGTCTGAAAGAAATTACAATGAAGTTTCGATTTAATACTATTCTAAAGTAATAATTAACAAAAATTATAGCAACAAAACAAAAAAACTGATCTCGTAATCGTACCGATTGGAAAACAATGCGGTGTCCCCGTGTACTCTTGACCCAAAAGTTTAATCTTGCTCATCAAGATCGCAATTTTATCTTCGGCGGACGGTGCGACAGAATTTTTCAACTCTAAAATAATATTTTCGATCGTTAGTAGCAGCCAACCTCGAGATTTTTCATCTCAAAGAACAAAAATTACCATTCTCTATTATATTAGTCCAAATTCCCTGTATTAACATAGCATCTTGATGTCCAGAGCAATGAATAATAGCGAGTTTACATTCCCACAGTTGGAGTGGCTCGGCATATTCTTCGTAGAGCTGTAGATAAAGTTAAACACAAAAAATTGTATCTTTGATATATTGACTCGGTAACTAATCTTATGATGTAGACGAACCTGAGTTATGTCCAAAAGTGATGAATTTAATCTCAATTGTGCGTCTCTAACGGTCATTGGATTCAATAATTGTTGTTGACTGCAAATCGTATCCAAAATCTACAAAGATAAGCGAAAAGAAACAGATCAACTGATCACATTCATTCTAGAACACAAAGAAACTTTCGTCATTTCTAAAAACAAATCTTATATTCACCTGCTGCTGTATTCTGGCTACTTCAACCTTGTCTTCTAATTCTCTAAGGAATATACCAAGATGCGGAGCGTAGCCGACTTGATCGCTTCGCATGCAGACAACAGCACGTGCCAAATACTCGACTCTTTGGGGCAAAGGAACTTCTGAACTGAAAAGCGAATTTGGCAAATGAGTAAAATTAGGCAAGGAATCTGGAAATAGTTTCCCTTAATTTCATACATACCCAGGTTTCGTGGCTAAAGCATCAAGGATCTTTGCAGCGGCAGCATGATTCTTATTTCTTTCGTAATATTGCCATAAAAGTTCTGGCGCATTAACGCGAATCAAATACGCTTCTAGCGATGGTGCCGTAAGTGCAACTAGCTCGCCGTGCAATCCTCTATCTATCATCCAAGAGTAAACAGAGGTGTGAAGTATCTGGCACGGAGAATGCAAGGCGTCATCGATGATCTCGTGCAGCTGAAATTGAAGTTTCACTATAGTATGACGGCTAAGAATATTAAATAATATCAGAAGAAAAGGAATTGTTTGAAAATATCTACCACTTCTTTAGCTGGAACGGATGTCGTTATTGAATTATTATGTTGAGGAGGCCCAGGCTTGCTTGGTATCGTTGGAGTTAGTGGATTTGATATACTTTGATTATATAGATGATCTAGCATCGCTGTGAATTCTTTATATATCTCCATCCTGGGGATAATTAAGTAAAATCATTATTATTTTTGCTTATGAGAAAGTCAACGAAACAGTTCGAAAATAAATTGCATACCGTTTTATGTATCCTAGATTTCCTTCTTGATCTTCAGGTGGCTCATTATTTTTGTAATAATGTAAAGCGGCGTTGTTCGGATCGATTTTCTCCGCACAACAGAGACATAATTCTAATACTCCGAAGTAAAATTGGCAAGCAACAAACTGCTGACATACTGCACCCAAATTCAAACGAGGAGCGACTTCTTTACAAAGCTAATGAATAGGCAAAAATCAATGATTTATAAAATTGGAATATTATTCCATGGAAAAAAACTTGGATAGATGCTACTGATTACAGCTCAAGTGAACACACCTTGAGCGCGGATTGGAGGTAGGTATCTTTTTCTTCTGGACTTGTGCAGCTCTTTGCTTTTAGGATGATTTCGTTTGCCTGAAAGTAAAATTGCCGATTATAACGTACTCAGGATCTTAAAATAGGTATAAATCAAAGTGTGTTTTCTCAAGGAAGAAGCTTACCTTGGAACAAACAGCGTCTTCATTCCTGTAAAGATTTGGGCAAACCTCGCGTAGTTTAGAGCTGACTGCATCGACTGATGCGTTATCTCCGAGGTAACTGCAAAAGTAAAAATGATTTGTTCGTAATTGCAGAAAGAATTTAAAGCTGGCATCAAATGAGAAACTATAAATCTTCTTTTATCTTCTTATTTTACCTATCGATCAGATGAATAATAAGCAGAGAAGAGATTTCATGACCGATTAAAATCAGGTCTCTATATGTTGCCGTTGTGAATTGATTAATCTGATCTTTCGTAAGACAACTAACAATGTTGTGTAATTGATTTTCACAAAGTATTCTCCACAATCCTAAAACCTCGCAGGCATGGGTAATGAACACTTTCAAAGCATCTAGGGAATTACGCTCTTCTATTATAGGCTCTTGGAAATGTGGCGATAAGGAACTTTCAAATCCATTCGTTGAATTCCTTATAGTATTGTGCCTGAAATTTGTCGATTTTTAAATAGTATTTGATCAATTATTGCTGAATTTTTAATATTACAGCACATCACGGAAAAATAATCATTCATCATTGTATCATAATTCTAATACCAGCTACTCACTGTTTGGAAATATTAGTATTCTTATTTAAGAATGCTCGCAGCGCTTGAAGGTGACCGAGAATCCAACCAATGTGTGCAGACGGTACAGTGCTGAGAATCTGAAAAGGATGCACGGAGAAATTTGTAGATTTTCAGTGCGAATAATAATTGCACATAGCTTGCATTTTATAGGAAGTGAAAGGTAGAATAGCTGTATTTTATTAAATTGAAAAATTGCCTGAAAATGAAAGTATAGTGTATACCTGTATTTTGTTATTCACAACTTCTTGTTTAATACAACGAACATTCCAAATCGGCCGGAGTATTCTTCCTGCATAAAGATAAAGGCCGCCGTGTTTACCAGAAAATTGTTGTAGCGCAGTTTCTGGATGACCTCGCATTTGAGGATGTGATCTATGAATTGGAGATCTCGCATCAAATCCCTGAGCACGAGGTGTCGATGTACGAATATCACCTGTAATATGTTATCCATTAATAATTCATATAGATTTATGCAAATATTACAAAATGGTATTCCCTAGAGTTCCTAAAAAACAATTTCAATGTTTCTGTTCGAAAAGAAAACAAAATATTCAATGAAAATACCAGCTGGTGAAATAGTAAAGCCATAATTAGCATCCATTCCACTAGTGAAGGTCGGGATTTTCTGCGCCCCATATAAGAAGAAGGCCCTCGTTGCCCAATCCGCGAGCTAGAAACAATAAATTAAAAGATGAGATAGTTTCATTCTGCTGTAAAAAGAAGAGTATGGGTCAAATAAGCAAATATTCCTGAAAACAAGTTACGGCTGTTTAACAAACCTGTGCATTTTGAGAACTCTCAAGCGTAGCTAAGATAAGGCACGTTGCACATGCTTGTTCTGGAGATTGACTTTGGAAATACATCCTCACAGCTTCCGTATCTGGTCCCCGTTGCTCCAATAAAAGTTGTCGAAGAATATCAACAGGTCTCACTTGAATGAGTATTATGGCACCCTATAGAAAGAAATGAATGAAGAAGATAAACTGTAAATCTTGACTAAAACTATGCAAATAATTCAAGGAACTGTGTGAAAAATATTGTAAATACCTGCGCTGTTAAGAATATGAATTTTCGAGGAGCTTCCATATGTTGTCTGACCAATAATGGCGGATCACCATTAGGGTTACTCTGTTTTTCAATATGGACAACAGTTTCTCCCGGTATTTCAGCCATCGCCCAAGCTGGGCTATCTAATGGTAAAACACTTTGAGTTTCGGCCAAATAATTTGTGAATGGATAAGCGTCGTTGCTTAAACACCAAGCTGTTTCTGTATCTCCTCCGCAAATTAGGAGAAGCGAACCTGAGGATGAAACATTTATTAGAATGCATCTAGAATATCAATGGGATATAAGATTCAGGGCGAGAAATTCAATTTACCTTTCCTGTAGTGTGCCATTTGAACTTTTCTGGGCCTTGAAACAGGGGCGTTAGCGGCATACCCAGGTGGAAGTCTAACGTGTATTAATTGAAGACAATGAGGTCTGCTTGATGGATTTGTTATCGAACTACACGATAAATAAAAGCGGGTTCCAGTCGCTGCAATGGCGACTAAATTCAAATGAATAGATTCTGATTCTGCTATAGCAGATATGCTTACTAGAGGCCGGAAGTTGTTGCTATCTAAGGTTCTGAAAAATTGGATGAGATCGTGTTATAGATAGATTCATTATTACTGAATCGTAGTTTTTTTCGAGCAATCTAGAAGACTGGAACCAAAATAAGAATTCTTGAAATAAAAATGAAAAAGAAAAAACATACTTTACTACATGTACAGCGTTTTGTACCAAAGAAGATTGTGAAACGGAGGTAATCTTGGACGCGTTTCCTTTGTCTATGTCCCAGACAGTTATGGTGCCTTTATCTCCAAGTGTGTATAAAATGTTACGACTATCGTCTACAGATATTTGTACAATTGCTTCTTCTTCGGACAGGGCGACCGTGACAAACGAGGGAACCAAAAACGAGAGCGGACCTTCGGAGTGGTTTATTTTCTTACAACGCTTTCCAAACCATGTACTTTCCGCCTGTGAATTAAAATTGATGAAAACAGAATAGAAATTCCGGTTTCTGAGAATATCTGAGATTTTTCCGATCTGGCGAAACTAATCTTTTTCATTTACCTGGTAATATATTTCATACAACGATCCATTTCTACCACCAAGAAATATTCGGCCACTGTTAGTATTCGCTATTGTCGTAATCGCAATGCCGTCTGTAGGAACAATAAAAATTGGCTCCGGAACGAGTTGCATTTCTCCAGGTGTTCCTTGAAGGATACAAATAATAAATATCTAGGAAATGAAAAATCTGACTGACAATTCATTAGCTTCGATACAAAAATATACAAAACAAAAGTACAATGTATTATTATTATTACTATCATTATATTACCATCATTGCTGTCGGAGAAAGTTACGCCTAGTACCGAGATCTCAACTGTAGTTGTTAATATCAATAAATGCTTGACGTAACTTTGGAATATTCCTAGTTTCGGTTTCACCAATCCAACGCTTATGATCGTTTCATTGAGACCATCAAAATAAGCAACGTCGGAGCTGGAATTTTAAAAAGAAAATTACGTAAATCATCACGCAATGTCCAAGATGTTCTTGATCGGTTTCTTGTTCAAATTATAGATAAATAACGTTCGAGTATTAAATTCTCACCCATTTTCGTAAGACCAGACATAAATATCGCTGTCGATCGTCAACCAAGCCTTAGAAATGTCCGTGAACAGACCCATCATACAATGACATTGCATATCTAAATACTTTATTAAGGAAAATAAGAATCTACAAAGATTTCGAGCCTGAATTTTCTGTTTAGCAATTATTATGCGCTTCAATTATTATATTATTAAATATTGAAAAAGGATACGACCGAAGTGCTCCATTACTTCGGAAGGCAGCGGTACTTTGCCATGCATGCGCATTTGATTGATGTTCGTAAAACTAATTGAAGCGCCGCTCAAATTAGGATAGTCATGATCGTCAAGACCGCTGACAGTTGGTCCACCTGGTAAAAAAGAACTGATTTATATCCGAAAAAAAGTTTTCACGCCAGTTATTCTGGTCTTCATTTTTTTCCTCAAGAATTACTCACCCTGCGCATTATAGTGCATAAGATTTATCAAAGATGGAAAATTGCTGTCCGCTATTATGTGTTTGTCTAGCATTTTCCCAGC
Source organism: Phymatocera aterrima (assembly GCA_963170745.1). Lineage (NCBI taxonomy): Eukaryota > Metazoa > Arthropoda > Insecta > Hymenoptera > Tenthredinidae > Phymatocera > Phymatocera aterrima. Next base: position 20,207,843 of record OY720660.1, read on the forward strand.
CATCTCTAAAGCGTCCAGATGGATCTTCAGAGGCTCCATTATTGCGGAGTTCAATCCTGTCGTTACTAAATGCAAATGAAATCTAAAATTATTCAAATCTACCATTCAGAATGAGATGCTTATCGTGATGAATTATTATTACATAATACGATAATGATGTAAGATTTGGAGATATTTAAATAACAATTATCAATCGTCTCTTCTTTTCTTTCATACCGCCCGCGCCCGGGTAAACGAAATAAATCGATGACACCTGAATTATACTAACTTCAAATATATTCACCGTTGACATCTTTTTCGAAATTTGTTGTACAAAGGATCTTTCATTATAATAAAAATATCAAGGTAATCAAATTGAATTTAATAAGATGGTACGCAGAGGTTAGTGCAAGTTGACGTTTGAGGTTATGTTTCTGGTTGAATCGTTAATTCGAAGGATTTAAGATGGTTCAAAGAATACGATGGTTACTAATTTAGGAAGATGATATTCGAACTGTTTAGACAAAGTTAAGACTTGCATAAAATATGAGTGACACTTACGGAAAAATGAGTGTTTATCAACTATGCCGGGTTTGGCGGGTAACCGAACTGGTGAAATCGTTAGCACAGTGATTTAACGAATGCATAGAAATTCAAATTCCTTCGAGCGTTATTGGGGCCATCTAAATTCAACTAAGTCCATAGATTATTTTTTAATGTCTATTCAACACTTTATTCTTCGTGGAACTTGAATAATCAACTCAATTTTAAACCGATTACTATTCGCATTTCTCACCGCTGTCTTTCGAAACCTAACCTCGTGAGTTTTAGGTTAGAATTTCATAAATTGTAAATGGCCGACGAAAACTGCAGAAAACCAGTAAAAATATCCCCACGCGGGGGTTTGAAACGCGTTTTAAAATCCGTCGCCTTGTGCCGTACATGGTAAGATTGAAGTTCTTTTCGAACATTCATCGAATTATTGACAATTTTTCGCATTCACATTCTGATATTGGCAATAAATAATTGCTGTCATAAGATGAATTATATTCTAGTATGTGATTTTGTCGCTCACTTCGGACTAATAGCATATCGAAGAGGAAAGAAAATGGATAGTTTCACAAAATTTTTCTTCATAACGATTTTCAGCGCCGAAGTATTTTCAGGTAAATAATCATATCATATAGCTAACTTCTTTTTGATGCTGCGAATTCTGAAATTGATGATACCTAATCATTGCGTATGTTCAATTGAAATATAGGCGATATTGACGAAGAAGCAGTGCGCCGTTTGCACTGCGCTTTAGGATTAGTTAAAGATGATTCATGCCCAGTCGATGGGGGCTGGACATCTTGGGGAACTTGGGGCCCTTGTACAGGGGACTGCGGATCTCCCGGTAAAAAGATGAGATACAGAACTTGTAATAATCCTCCACCTTCCGAGGACGGAGCACCTTGCATCGGCGTCGAAAGCCAGATACTAACTTGTCAGATTAATGGTAGCTTAAAATTATCCCATTCAATTGTAAGGACGATGTTCGATAAGATATTTCACAGAATATATTATTCTCGAGGGATTGATCACTCTTGGAAATCGGTGTATACCGGTGTATGAATTCTTAGAAAATCTTTCACATCCGAAAGATGTCCCAAGAAATCTCACAAAGTTCTATGAAGTCTCATGAAATCCCGTCAGGTCCCATGAAGTCTTTTGAAGCCTCGTGAAATCTTTCGAAGTCTGAAATGTCTGAAATTCTATGAAACCCCGTGAAGTCGCATAAAATTTTCTGAAGTTTTTGAAATCTCCAGTTTCTGAAGTCTCTTGAAGTCTTTACAATATCTGAAGTCCCCATGAAATCCCGGGCCATGAAGTCTTTGTAGTCTTGAAGTCTGGTGTACGCCATTTCCGGAAGTGATTATAGCCCCTCGATTATGCTGAAAGTTACGTAGCCCAAGAACACGAGAGAAAGGAAGTGGTGGAGTAAATTTAGGTGCTATTAGAGTGATCATTTTCATTTCGTCGGCTTCTGTGGGCTCCGTATTATATTCTGTAGAATATAATGTCTTATCCTAGTTGAGTTTTGAAGGCAGCTATTAGACTCAAACTCCACTATTTCATAATGCGCGCTACGAAGGATGTACCATGAATGATTATGAGAAAATTGCAAAGGGCGATCCGGTTCGTAATGAAGAAATAAAAATGGTCAAGGCGATACACGATCGCGTTCCTGCTTTGGATAAGCTTTGCTTTTCGGCAAATTGCGACTTTCCAATCGTCAGCAAAGTCTTGGAGTCTGACGCGGTAAGAAAGGCTTTCTAGACTGTCGAAAGAACCTGCACTCTATGTAATGAACCTAAATTCCCTTTTTGCATCTCCAAGATCATTCGTACAAGCGTATATATTCATTTCAATTCTCTTCCTCCCGACATGGCATAGAAAACAGAGCTACACCTTCCCTCATCCATCTCACCTATTCCACGACCATTGTCAGTAACATAATTTATCGAACTTTTACCTCAAGATGACGTATTGGAACGCAATGAACTGCGTCAAGCACGGAGTTGGGTGTCCTAGTAAGTTTTCGAGTCGTTCGTACACGAATATATTCTCTCTGAGTAAAATAAAGTATAAAATGTATAAAAGTGGGAATTGATTCAATCCGACTAGTAAATGGCGGGTGGAGTCGATGGGACGCATGGTCTTCATGCACGGCTCCATGTGGCAAAGGATCTCGATATAGAGAAAGATTTTGTAACAATCCACAGCCCTCGGACTCTGAGCTAACATGCGATGGCCAGGCATTTGAGACTGAGGAATGTACCGGAGTTTATTGCGAGAAGAAATTATGTAGGCGTATTTGATTCGTGTAGATTTAAGAACCTGGTATTCGAAATGTGAAGAACCCCATTCTGAGGCTGTTCGAATTTCAGCTGGAAAATTTAACCAGTGGAGCGACTGGTCTAAATGTAACGTAGAATGTGGTAACGGGATTCAAACACGAAAGCGCGATTGCGTAGAAGTGCGGAAAAGGCATACCATTTCTAGAAGATCCATGCACGGGACTGCCTGCGAAGGTCCGATAAAGGAAATTCAAAAATGTGAAGTCACAGACTGCTCTGGTACGGAATCTCCACCTCCATCCCAATCATTTCAATCGCTGATTACTTAGGTCACTCACAAAATAGGCTCTTCGATCATTCTGAATTCTAGTGGACGGTATGTGGTCCGAGTGGACCTCATGGTCTCTTTGTTCGGCGGACTGTGGAGAAGGAGCTCAGTCAAGAAATCGAATGTGTAGTAATCCTGCGCCAAGTGGTAAAGGAGCGAGTTGTAGCGGAGCTGCGACAGAAGTTCGCCAATGCTTCGCGAGACCATGTTCTGGTGAATAGAGAGCTCGCACGAAAAGTGGTATGAAATTCTTCAAAGATTAAATCGGTAATGATTGTCGATAAAATTCCTCAGTCAAAACCCACGAGGTAGCGATTTTTTCCGGGGAAAGCAGTCTTCTGTATTCATCGAACGGAAAACGCTCGCGTCTCCTGCATGTGTACCTCAGATTTTACCCCCTCGCTTCATACGGCGTTCTTTTTCATCGATGGCAGGACGATTGCGTGGGTGTCACTTGCGATTTTGTCAGACTCTCTCTCCAGGCTGGTAGAGTCACACTTTTGGCACAAATATCTGGCTGCACTCTCGTCCTCATGCGCGAGGATCGTTTGGAGGCACGGAGATATGCTAAATAAATGAGAAATTATTGAATACTATGAATGTATCTATATTTATTCCGCTATACAGGCATTCTTCTCTCATTGTACACAGATCGGACAATGGCACGATACTGTAGTAACGTTAGCGGGAATTACTGGAACAGTTCGCGTAGATAATAACGCGCACTCGGTATCGTCTTTCTCCTGTCTTCCCATATCGCCTAATCTCGACCACACGATGAGAATGGGTGAAAGATTTCATGGACAAATTCAGCGAGTCGCGATCAATTTCACGCCGATTCGTCTTCGCCTTGAAACGGTAGATTCGGGAATGTAATATAACGTTTATCGACGCTCGTATCAATGGTTCAAATTCCCCAAATTTAATGAAAAGGGGTCCAAGGAACACGAAACCGGAAGTGCGCCATTCACCAGTAACTACATGGAGTATGTGATGGGGGATGCCGAAGAGGCTTTCGTTCGGCTCGAACAAACTCAATTAATGCGTGCTCAGTGTCCTGCGGATCCAAAGTCGTGGCAGGTGCGAAAATTAGAGAAATGTATGAGATTCTGTAATGAAATGCATCAATTATATTCCATTCTCTAGTTCGTCATAGCTCTGAAACCCGACCAAACTGACGGATTGATTGCGATAATACCCGGCGAAAGTCTCAATCGTTACTTTTCGCTAGTACTAGAGAAAGGGCGAGTTTGTTTGAACCTTCGCCAAGGGGACGAGCATACAATTGCAGAGAGCCGAGAAGGTAGCGCCGTCATCGGCGATTGGCTTGAAATTGTCGTAGCTCGTAAAGCAGAGGAAATGTACGTCCAAGTTAACGGGGATGAGAAAAAATACGTTCCCACAATTTCCGATGAACTCAGTGTTCACTGTACTCGCAACATCCTCATAGGAGCTTTACCGAATGATATCAAAGTAAAATATTCCATATTTTTCTATACCGAATATGTTACTGTCGATCGAGAATTGAGAAAGAACATTTTTGCCAGACAAAAGTATGTCCCGCCTGCGGAAGGATAACTCAACTAACTTTTCTTCTGGGATTAGTGTCAGTCGACGGAAACGAAGAAGACCTCACTTCTTTGCCAACTCAAGAAATAACTGGGCAACGATTTTCTAGTCACATGGCAAGTTTTTCAGGTACCATCGCCACAGGAAATCTGCAGTTGCTTAGATCGTTCTTAGACAATTCTCATGCCGTAATCGTCACAAACTCTAGATCATTATGAAGAAGTGCCTATAATGCTTGGTCAGGAGTTGAAACTCTCTTGTTTTTACGATCGTACAGACCATGGCCAAAAAATACACGCTCCACCGACCATGGATGGTAACGTTATGTGGCTTTTGTTCGACAAGCCACTCAAGTCCAACGAGAAGGGGTACGAAAAATACAAAATTCATCAATTCCAGAATCATACTCTCCTGTGTATTCGTGTTATCAGAATCCTTCTATTTGTCTCGTCATAAAGCGATGGCTTGTACGCTATAAAAGATGATGGACGTATCAGCACGATCACTGCTTCGAGTTACTCGAGCCGCGATATGATCGAAGGATTTTATTCTTGCTGGCTGCCTCATCCAGCGGCTGGATCGCCAGGAAATCCTGGCAAAGTACTTTTCACATTCGGAGTGGCGATTATCGATGAAAACAAAGGTGTGATTGGATCCGCAGATCTTAGTTCGTATTTCAATATTCGTATTCGGATATAATTTTGTTTCCAGAGTTCGGCGGCATCCCTTGGCGACAGTGGAGCCTCGTCAGTGTAATCACCGCGGTACTTTTGATCTCCATCGCGGCCTGGCTCATCTATGAAGGAGTCCTCGACTTGCAGCAGGGGTAAGAACTCGTTGGAAATGATATCGTAGAATTAGGAAACTGATTCCCGAACGCTCGATTATTGTATGTAGACATGGATTCTACAGGCTCCCGGTAATGTCGAAAGACGGAGACTTGGCCTCGATGTTAAACTTCGTTCTCTCTAAAGAGGAATTAATTTTGTTGGGCAGTCAACAAGCAGTTGACGAAGTTGTGGCTAAGTTAACTGAGCAACGTCGTATTCTCAATACATTGGGGGGTTCGGTGAGAAACATCCTTCGGAGGGACACTAAACTCCCCGAAGTGAAAGAATCGATGAATTTGAAACACGAAGAAACATCCAAAGCTCGTCAACGTAATTCAATCCTGAAAACTAAACAGAAAAGCTCGCTCGTAGTCGAAACTTTACTCGACAAAAAATCGTTATCCAAAATATCTGTGACAGGGAAATATGTATCGTCGGAGGAAATATAATCGTGATCGTATGATTTACATACATACATACATGATGTACATATAATGATGAATCTTGATCATGATAATCCGCAGCTACCGAAATTCCTTCATCTTCTATTTTTCTGAGTGCATTCTCGAATAAACTCCCGTTTTCAATATCTCCTCTTTCGCGTCTCGCGCCTCTTTCTGCTGGAGTTCAATCGATTCCAGAGTTTGTCAAGCTGTAGGAACGGCTTTCGCGGAGTAATAATCGCGAATTATGTCGACGTGAATGTCTCTCGGGCAATGCGACGAAGGTGGGTGATCATACTTCCGAAGATTAAATTATAAAGGTGTCTTATTCATACAAGGAAGTCGTACAAAAGTTGTTATACTAGTTACACAGCTCATTATTATTACGTATATTCATACTTTATAACGCATGAAAACAATTAGCAGTGGAAATTCGACCGTTAATTGACAACGGTTGTGCATTTCAACATATCAAGCATATACGCTGCGTCTTTCTTTTCGCCTATGCGATATCATACTCCTGTTCAGTCGTTGCCCAGCGACTCCAGGCGTCCCATGTGTTGTCGACGGCGAGAAGGCCGACCGCGTTGTCCTGGGGAAAGAAAAGGCAATCACGATTCGTGAATAATGGAATGTTATTTTATCCTGCGTAACATTCAGTTTTCCGATTTCGTCAGTATCTTGATCCCTCTGGATTGCAACTGATTGTGAGTGAAATTCTATGTTGGTACAACTTTGATGTGTTTACCTTGAAAATGAGATTCGGTTGGCCACCCCAGCTTCCATAGAGCTGAAGCAGTTCCTTTTCGTCGGAGTATATTTTAGCGGCAGCCAAAATTCCGTGCGTTAGTTCTTCAAGAGCATTTGGTGTCTTGCTTCCGGAACTGACAATAACGCGTGGTGGTTCCAGACCAAGGTTACACCGCTGCCACTCATCGACTGGAGCACGGCCTCCGGTTGGGCACAGTAATTCGAAATCGGATTTCTTCACTTCTTTGTCCGGTTTGTTCAGCTGAGCTGTAAGGGGAAAGAGAAGAACGATTAGAAAATGTCTCCAAAAAATTCCGCATTTTTTTCAGAATTTCTCTAAGATATTTAGAAAAATCCAGAGAATTCAGCGAAAATGCAGAATATTTCAGAAAATCGTGACTCAAAAATTCCCTAAAATATTCTCCGAATTTCTCTGCACTTCTCCGCGGGAAATTTCTCAAAATATCTCTCAAATTCAGAATTTTTCACCAAATATTCTGAACTCTTTCGGAATTCCAAGAATTCCTCTTCCATATTCCGAGATCGCGATACTTTGTGCCAATTTCTGCAGCGATCTTCCGAGAATGCCTTTCCTCATTCACCCGAAATCTTTTCAATTTTGCACATAATTGTCTAAGAATCTCAGCAATTTTCTGACCTCATTTAGATATTGACGGTCAACTTCAACTGAAACGCTTCGCCAACTTCATTTCGGTTTCTCTGAATCTCGACAGTACGTCTGACACAATCGTCTAGAAATCTCCGCGATTCTCCGACGTTATTCAGATGTTGATCAGCTAACTTTAACTGAAACGCTCCGCATTTCTCCGCCGAGTTCCTCTAGGTTCACCTACATTTCATTACACAATTTCGCAAGTTGCTGGAAGCTACAACATTTCTCGGAGGCAATTGGATGTCGATTGACTTTAACCGGAAGTATCTTATCTTCCGCAAGTATCCGACTTTTCCTTGCCGAATAATACCGATTTCTCTTGTAAGAAGACGATAATAGTACGCAACTTTTCAAATTCTGTTCCCATTGATGGGATGAAGTGAAGCATATACGGCGCTTATTCAATACCAACTTGTAATAAAAGATGAACGGAATAGAGCCTGGTGATTGATTGAACGAATTCGCTCGATCAATCCGAAGGCCGTGCTCAGGTCGCTCCTACATTAGTCGAAAGTTCATATTAAATATGAGAGAAATTTTGAGAGTTACTTATACTTTCGAGTAAGAGAGAAACATATAGACTTCCAGTAGAACTTTGAGCTATTTCCGGCAAAATTTTACAAAGAGCAGAGATATTCCGAGGAATTCTGCATTTTTAGTGCCACATAAGTCGACTTCGAGAATAATGTCTGGAGTCTTTCAGAGAAACTTGGTGAATTTTAGAGATATTGCGAAATTTCGCATCGCCAAAATCCACAAAAGTTGTCTGAAAAACTCAGGAATATATCTCTGTAAAATTCCGCGTGTGTTCCATGAGTATGAGATTTGCAAAGAAATTTCACAGAGTTTTTTTTAGAGAAACTTTACGGAGATTTTTTGACAAATATTTCCGCCAGGGAGGAATCGTTCGAATTCTTACCGAGTTGGTTGAGCGCCGTGTAAGACAAGAATGCAACGTCTCCGTTATCGGCGAGAAGACATCTGCGAGTGGAAAGACAAATTCGATTAAAAAAGATGTTAATAAATGGGAGAGAAGTGATTATCGAGATTTCTGGTTTACGGAATGATAAGTTACGTACTTCAGGGCCCCCAGGTCGCCGCTGTAGGCCTCTGCTTCTGTGGGCTTGCACTTGGTTGCTGCGATCGATTGGTCGGCTCCAGCGGCAAGGTTTCCAGCGCACTTAGTACAGAGTTTCGATTGTTCGGGTGCTCCGGGTGCGCAACCAGCGGAAAAGAATTCCAAAACGTCATCGGCCTTAGAGATTTGATTGGCAGCTTTAAGCGCGTGTACTGGAGCTGACCAGCCAGCGAAATCTCCCCTGTAGCCACTGTGGCAGGACTTCTTGCCCTTGACTTCCGCTGAATTGAAGGTATTCGAGAAGTTCGAGAGTCATAAAGTCGAGCTTTCAGAGTCTTGTTATATGGAAATATGGAGCACTGATCCCATTCTCCTCAAATTCCGGAATATGAAATATGAATGAAAATGATTAACAGACTCACATAGATTTTTGATGGCGCTGGCCTTCTTCACGACGGCGACGGCCGGCCTCTCGCTCAGCTTCGTTGCACCCTCGGCGTACTTTTCAGCAATTATTGGCTTGAGAACGTAGTCCTTCTGTGCTTTTTCGACCAAGCCACCCTCGATGGCTACCACGTCGGCACCTCCGTCTCTTACGACTCGCAGACAAGCTTCGGCGTCTTTTTCCCGAAGGCAGTCCAATCTGGGTCTAGCGTCTCTGCAAGGATCAGAAATCGGCATATCTTCGTTTATTCACATTCCGTTAATGAAATAATTCCAATTTTGCTACGGATCTACTTATACGTCCTGATTACTTACCTCGAGAACGCGGATTTTGCGAAAGCCTTGCATTTGTCGAGGGCTTCCGGTGACCAAACACACCATCTAGCACTCCTCTCTGGTGCACCAGAGTTTCTCTCGATAACGTCGGTGTACTTTGCGGTGTCCAAATGCTCGAGCGGCTTCACGGCATCGGTTTTTACTGCTAGTGTTTCGTTGTTCAGAAGGAGGAGGTCTTCGCGCCAACGCGCCTTTTTCTCCTCACCCAAAGCTCCCAGGCTGGTGATTTCCTGTACATTTTTAAAACGGAGATCGGAAATTTCGTTGAACAATCAACAAGCTCGTTATCAGAGGCATAGGGAGACTAAAAATTACTAATACTCACGTCTTGGACAGCTCTCACGTTGGACACAGCACCGTTTACCATGTATCCTTGCCAGGGACGCGCTGCCCAAGTGCAGGGTTTGGTGTTGGCGTCGATAACTACCTTGGTACCATCCGAACAGAAGTATCGGAAATCGCTCGGGTTTTCTGTAGTAGCAACTGCTGGAGCGGAACCAACGGGGAGGCCGAAGAATCGTTTTACGTAAATTACCTTAGTCCATGCAACTTGGCCTCCACCGTGAGCCAGACATCGGAGAGCACCTTCGTAGCCAGAATTTGCATCGGGGTAATTGCAGAGATCGGGTTTTTCACAAAGAGCACACATGTTGCTGTACGTCTCCTCTGAGGGAAAACGAAATGATAGAAAATTTGGTCATTAGACGAGCGGGATGTTCATGACAATCTTCAACAGGTACCAGCGAAAAAGGATTGTTCTTGTAGCGGACATTTAAGCTCATGACACCAGAAATCTCTTGCTTACTCAGTCTTTGGTTAATTGCTGGATCAGGGGACCAATTCCCGACAAGGCATCCTTTGCTGAAGAGGGTACTCAGTGCTCGCAGTTCATTCTCCCTCGCTGAGTATTCGGGGTTGTTAACGTTCTCGAGGACACCCATCGCGGTCAATTTCGTTATCGGTATTTTGTATCCAACGTTACGGCCAACTCCTGTATGGCACGATCTCAGTCCGCGTAATCCTTGGACAGAGTTAATGTCCAGATCCTTGTGCACGACGGCGACTGCCTCATATCTGTAAGCCGCGTTCGGTTCCTCCTTCGTTCTGACCTGACGATTTTAGTGAAAACGGTTGAACAGGGGAACTAGAGGTAAAATAATCATGCACGGGTCGTCAATTGATCTCGAGTTCTATTCGCTTGTAATTGTCTCGATCACATTTCTCAGGGAATCCCATACTTATATTGAAAAATTACAAATTTCCATTTCTTCGCTTGTGAAATGTTGAGAATATGAAATAATATGAGTCAGGTAGGCTGGACGTAAGGCCATGACGTAATTGAGTCTATGTTCAAACTTTGTGTCAAACAATACGCTCGTACTACTGTTTTGACTTTCACCGTGTTTCGAACGTGTACATTACCTGTTCGACAATATTGTAACCGGCATCGTTCGCATAGTTGTTCTTTGCCGCCAGGTACATGTCCTCAGGGTCTACGGCCACAATGTCAGCCTCTTTCCTTCCGACTTTTTCGATGCAATCGTACCTATCGCGGCCGGCAATACAAGAAATTGGAATTCCCTTAGCTCCCGAGTCTTCCATCATCTCGACACAGTCTTGCCAGTATATTTTCGGGATGCACATTGTGACTATAGGAAAGAACACCAGAATTACTTATCAACCAGTTTGCGTTCGTTTGAACGGGTCAATGGCCTCGATAACGCCCGCGCCGGCTTCAAAACTATCGACTCCTTTTCCTAGCCGCGAGGTGAAATTGTAATTTATTTTTCAGCAATTGTATACCATACGAAAATAACGACCGTATGCGTGAGTGATGGCGCAAGAAAAGAAAGTGCATCGGAAACCGGTTGACAAGAACAATGTCTACCGTCAACGAGTCACGGTGTCATCTTGATCGCCTATGTGCATGGGAGAAATCGCGTTTTTCGTGCCGCTTATTTCTGGTCATAACATTATAAAGATCACATTAATCTTTGTCGTTGTATGTACAGTGAAACGATAATTGAGAGTGCTAAACCGAAGAGGCGCATCTCGATAAATTAAAAAAAACTCACAAACTGCATCGCGACGCCTTCTCGAAGAAGAGTTGGCAACGGCGAAGAGGGCGATTAAGGCCACCAAGATGACCCGCCGGGACACCATCCTCTTGTTATGTAATTAAACTTCAGGATAAAACACTGTTGCACGTCTGACAACCAGGAGGTTGATTAGACCGAAGCATAGCTCGTGCTTCTTATATGGACGATCGCGGGTCCTCCACGTCCCGAGTATAGAGGCTGCGATGGTGGGGGCCGGGCGTCTGTCTCCCGCACTCTTCATTTTGCATGCTTCACCTTATCAATTGCGAATATTGCTCGTTACGAAGGCTGATGCCATCTGCCCGGAGAGCCGGGGTGGGAATGCGGAATATTTTTCAATCTGAGATAACGATTGTGACATGATCGGTACATCGTTATAGTCGAACGAAACGATCAATGCACATGAATTGATCAGTAAGAAATTTACCGCTATAGACGTATCTACGTACGTTTGCGAATATTCCGTATACAATATGTATAATGCGATGAAAGAGAAAAAGAAAAAAATTTCCGCCGCGGGCAGGAAGAGGCAATCCAACGGATTGCTATCTCAATTGAGGCAATATTCCTGCTGCGAAAATGTTTTAGACAGCCTCATCCAACTCGCTATAGAGAACGGGGCACGAAAGGATTATAACGCAGACCACTTGCGCGACTTCGATATTTCGCTGACTTCTGATCGTAGTTTACGGAGACGTGATTTTATCCAAAGTGCATGGAGATTCAGTCTCGAGCGAGCTTCTTCTCCTTCAGTTTTATTCATTTTTTCTCGGCCGTTGACATAGTCGGTCCAAACATGGTCTTCCAGGTTCGTGCGTATCAATTTGTTCTCCAGGCATGAGCAATCCTCAAGAGTTTTAATTTCTCTCATTTTCGTTTTGTGTCGAAGCTGCGGAACGAGCGGCTCTACAGTATACTCTCAGGTCGTCATACCATCGTCCTCAATTCTGTACTTAACATGTAAACCGTAGGTGGAAATGAACGCAGACGAAATTTATTAGCGGGAACAACGAGCGCTGGTTATTTTCAGGGACCTTTCTGTCCAGGTCGTATCGCCGCGTACAAAGGCACGCACATTTCGTAGAATCACAGATATCGATCGGTTCGTACCGAAGAGAGACAGAGTCCAGCACCAAGTTATGTGCTTCTCGGTCCAGCCTCGCGAAAAGCACATGCATATCGACTATTCGTACAAGTGTGTATGGATGTACTCGCGACTGAGTTGATTCTCAGAAACGAAGGAGATCGGAGAGACAGAGAGAGGAACGTGCGCGATCGGCACTTTGTATCGTCAGGCGATAAAGTCGAGCGTTTTAGCATCTTGCACATGAGACACGTGATTATCGGACTTTGTGAAACGTAGCCCGGGACTTTCCCGTAGAATAAGAATAATGTAATGTAATATAGCCACGACCTTAACTCCGAAGAGACAATAATAATCGCTACGAGATAGCAATATAAATTTTCCACTCCGCGGCGCGGCGTAGTCGAGCAGTTTTTATGCAGATTACGACATTACTATATTGCCAGGCGTACGTATACACTATATACCAGGATGCGTGTATGATTAACGGGGAAGAGGAGAGAGAGTAGGTATATGTAAGTGAATAAGGTGGAGTTTCGCGAAGAGCTGTGTAAACATTCGTGAGGAGAATCCGTATTTCTTTAAAATCAATTCAGACTCGATTTGGTTTTTGTATTAGGATGAGACCAAAAGGTGCAAATTCGATGAATCTTTCATTAACTGTACGAAGAACGTGTGAAGAGTATTGTAGCCTCTTTCACTGATCTTGACTAAATCGCTGCGTTCTATGTCCGAAACATTGCGTACTATTATGTCGACGTTGAGTTCTAGAATCTACTCGTCAGTCAGCTATCAACGGCAGTCGAGCTGTTCTATTATCTTCAAGATGTTAGGGAAGGTTAAGAAGCAATTGTTAAATTGCGGCGAGCAGGTTGTCAGCGACCAATTAACGTAACCGTGAAATTACCCTTGAACTCTGTTGTTACTCGAGACGTCGATTGGAGACGTTAATTAATTATCGACCAAGATTCACGCATCCGAACACGATTTCCCATTTTGTAACAGTTATCATCCAACAATTATGCGACCTGAATTCATTTCGTCATTCGCGCTGATAACGAGTCCATCTCTGAGTATAATGTTCACCGACTTACAGCATTTCGAATCCCGAATCGAAGCATTGATTGCAACGTAATCTGCCATATCTGTTTTTGTTGACAAGCAAATTTCTGGTAATTCCCGTATTTGCTGTTTACGGGATAATTTATATGATCATGTAATTATAACTCTGCGAATTCACGGAATTTGATTTTATTTCATTTGATCTTTACAGTTGTTCAAATAGGTCGCATGATTGCAGAAAAATCGTCGAGCTTATATCTATTGGAGATTATCGTCAAGGCCAAGGCGATCCATTTATCTATTTGTCTATTTGTCGAGGTGCTCCGCTCCGCTCTCTCTCTCTCTCTCTCTCTCTGTTCTCCTCTGTTCTATTTTGTTCTCTTCTCTTCTTCGCGGTTGTTTTTTTCTTTTCGACCTTCAGACTTGAATCTCAACGTAGGATAGGTCTTGAGCCTAAGGAGTTCCAATTCGGATTGTAAGGAGAGGAGCTCGTTGTAGCCATCTTGTACCTCCTTAACCAATCTAGTTCTTTTCATAATCGCTTCAATTCTATCCTTTGTGAATTTGCCCTCTTTGTCCAACGCTTCTTTCTTAACGTCTGCAGAATCACGGGCGTTCATAAGACTCATCTTTTCTATCAACGCGTCCAGCCTCAAGTTCCTACTTCTCCAATCTTCTATTTTCTTGCGGATTTTTTCCAACCGATCTCTTTCAGCGTCCACCATTCGTCCGAATCTCTGAGGAAACGATTACACTAAAAATTCTCGTTTATTTGGTACCCTAATTCGATAATTTCACTTCCTGACTGGCGAATGATTCACTTATTTAACAAATGCGAATGACTGGGGTCACCGGAAATTGCGCAGCTACGTCCTACCAAAATTATTGCGAGGTATATCGTACGTTTCAAGAGAAGAAAGAAGTTGGAAAAGAAAAAGAAGTATGAAAATGAATGAAACAAAAATTGTTCCACTCAACGAGGACACATGTGTCATCCGCTAAGGCAATTGCAATTACAGTTGCACCAATGATGATTGTAATCACCGACAAATTGTGCTTAAAGTGAGCACCGCGAGAGGACAATGCCACTCTAGTTGGCCTCGTTTGAATATTAGAACGGAATTTTGATCCGTGGGTAGATAGTTCTTGACCTGAACGAAACCCTCCTCATTTATCATTTCATGTGTACATATATATGCACACACATACGTACTCACTTGATTCATCGAGTTCACTTCTTTCTCGAACGTCTGCATGTCCTTCTCCTTAATCGCATTCGTACTGTACCGACTTACATAATCCTGGATTTCTTTGGTAACCTGTTGGGTATTGATAAAGATGAGTGAGTTCAAGCGGCTTCGGAAGATCCGGTGATGTCATTATTCTATTCGCGGCAAGCTAGACAAATCTGCGAGAGCCTTGGCAGGCGACAAGTTCTCTCGTTTTCGTTTCTGCTATTTTGGCTTCTGCCCGGTTATCTCAAGACACGTTTTATATGAAATGTACGATGATTCTTACACGTGGAATATGAAATACTGGTTTGAAAAGTGAAACTAAAAGAGATTTGAAGACCGCCTCGTCCAGACGGCGCACAGCGAACGGCAAACATCACCTTGACATCTTCGAGGACTTTGACCTCAGCCCTAAGATCCTCCAGCGATTTACACATGTAGACGTGCTGCCACTCCTTGCAAAGTATTCCTCTACGGAAATCCATCGTCCTTTTCATGGACGATAGTTTCAATCGTCCCTCGTTAATAATAGCAGCGTTAACGCTGCTCACTTCTCTCGCTGGAACGAGTACCGCGTCTGCGAGATCGTCGACGTTGCCGAAAAAGACTGGGAGCTCAATTTGCCCCATTTTCAATACCAACTGGACTTCCATGTTCTCGACAAACCTTTGTCTTGACATTCGGTGTTCCTTGAGCGTCTCTTTGAGTTGAACGATTCGGTTTTGACTCGATATTATCATCCTCTGATACAAGGCGACCGTTTGCTCCGCCTCGGCGAGTTCCACGGCGCAACATTTTACCTTGAAAGTTAAAGCGACCGTTTAATCATACGAGAAACTGTCAGTCAATTGCTATTCACTGTCGCACAGACGCGCAGTTGCACATGATATAGCAACATGCAGGAAACTCTACTGGAAAGTATTCGTCGCTCTTTCACAGAATTGCTTTACCTCGATTTACTTCATTCTCATTCATAAAGGAAATGCGCATCAACCGTAGAAGACATTATGAAACGCTTTGTCTCATTATCAGCTCTCAAGCAAAATTACTTCATACCCATCACATAATTAACAGAATTTTGGAACGGGCTGCTCGTCCTTCTTCGTCCGCAATGATCGGCGATGTGCCGAACGCGAATAATTTTGAACGTAGCAAAAATACTGCCAGTCAATATATATATATGTTTATGATGATTTGCCGAGTGCACTCAGACTTTTATACAGAATTAGCACAATTATTACCCAATATCCGCAATTCATTCTACCATTATTTCCACTTGCTTCATTAGATTAGAAGTAGATTCCAGAAACTCATGAGACAATAAAAATTATGCAAACAATTGGCAAATCGAGTTGTCACTGTTATTCGCTCAGCGCAGGAATCGCGAGAACCAGTATTAATTAGGAAAAAAAACAGAGGAACGGCATTGAGACTTAGGGCTCACCCTCATTTCCGTTTCGATTTTGGTTCTTCTTAGTTTGCACAAGTGTGACCAGTGGTTTGTGTCTATTTGAGGCGGAAGATTGGTGGGCATAATGTCCAGATGGTTCATGCCTTTCAAAAACTCGACGCTTTCGGGAGGTAAGACCTTAGGCGAGTCCCCGGTGATAACACACTTGCCAATTTCGGTGAGGAAGGTTATCGAGGTGCAAGTGCAGGCCTTGCCAGCTCGGGGGCGTTTTTTGTAGTGTCTTGCCAAATGTTCGACAATGGGAGGTTTGAGGTCCGCGAATTCACCGCGAAATTTTTCGTCCATAGTTTTCTCCCGCTTGCATAGTGACTCGTAACGATTTCTGAGATCTGCTACCGCAACCTCGAGCAATGCTAATTCCTCGATCAATTCTTGGCTGTATTTTGTCGCTGGAATCAATTCGTTGTCTTTTATAGCAAGTATCTGTTCCATGCGACGAGTTTTTTCAAGGTCTCTTAATTTCGAGCGCAGGAGCCGCAGAGTCTCCTGAAGAATGGCTGACTCTAGTTTAACCCTTTCGACAGAAAAGGCCTCCAGTTTTTCGTTGAATCGTCTTATTCCATCTTGCATATCTTCTGTAACGACAAAAATCCGGTGAAGAAATGCTTTTGATTACGCCATTCGAGATCGGTTCCGAATTCTGTATACTGTAGCGCCTGCTCCATAATCATGATACACAAGAATTCATTGCAATCGCCATGTGGTACTCAATTGACTATTTTGCACCGAAACGCGACCGCAGTGGGAAATAAATTTGATGCTTACCCGTCGTCTGCTTGAAATCAGCCTGCAGCAATTCTCGATACCGATCTCGTTCAATTTTTAGCATTCGAACTTTGGCCTCGTAGGTTGTTATCTCTTTCACATCATCCTCGGTATAGTGGACGGGGTCCTTCTCGAGTAGACACAAAGGCTTCGGAACATCTCTTTTGACGTCGTCTTCCCACCTTCACAGCGCGGCGGTACGAATGAGATCTCGATTTCCGTATAGCAGATTCGTTTTATTAGATTAATGATAATTACCTCACTTCGAGAAGACCGTCCATAGTTTGAGTAAGAGTCTTTTCCCTGAAATCATCAGCTAGCAAATCTTGTCGATTTTTCTCATCGATGTAACGTTTCTCCTCCAAAACCCTCTGTTCTTCAGGTGTCATGTAAGGAGTGACGGAAACCTCTTCGTCAATCACAGTTATAATGGTCTCAGGTCTCTCGGCTGGATGCCAGACGGGATCAGTTGCAATTTCGGCCTCACAGTTCACTTGGAACATCGTACAGAGCTCTTTTGCGATGTGTCGGAGTTTGGCGATCCTTTCTACAACTATCATCATCTCTCGCTCCTTCGTCGACATCATTTCATCGAATAGTTTATTGAAATGTACCTGGAGTAACGAATCGTGAATTGTAGGTCTCTTCATCTCGACTATTCCGAAACTCATGAGAAACACGTCTGACCTTCAACTTGTCAATCTCTCCTCGTATGAAGACACTCTCTATGGCACTCTGAGTGTAGTTGTATGTTTGCAGTTGATTGAAATGCATGGGATCGCGTTCGACCCAGCGATGCGTGGTCGTCCCGGTCATGGCGACGGCCTCCGCTCTTCTGCAGGCTCTGGCTTCATCTCGAATGCCCTCTACATCCTTTCCATTATCGGTTTCATCGTTCAGTTCAAATACCGAAGAAGGTTTGAATCTTTTAGTAAACTCGTCAGAAGGCTCGAGGCTGAAAGTGAAAGAATATCGTCTCAACTCGCATCTGGAAACTTAAGAAACAATTCAAACTGTAAATCACCGCGAGATAAATAATCATTCGAGTACTTAGATATTTCCATGGATAGCGTCTTAGCGTAGTGCGCCCACTTATGCTCCTGTTCTTCGTTCCCAGTCCTCGCCACAAGGGGGTAGTTATCCACGGACGTTTCCCCGAATATCGCATGAATTGATCGAGCCTGGACCATCATGGGATTCCAGCAGGTCTTCAACACGAAAGAAACTATTCTTTCTTCTTCCTTAATTTGTTCTTCCACTCGCACCTCGAGTTCTTCTCGATCGCTAGCTGCTGTCTCGATTTTGGAAACTCTAGCTTCTTTGTCCAGGTCAAATTCGGAGATCGGCAGCTGCTCGTTCGGGTCCGCTGTCTCATTCGCATCTAGCAGAGCCGTTATCTAATGAAATAAGCGACAGCGATGGAAAAGGTAACTGTACAAGTCCCGCACATCATGATGCAGTAAAAGTAAGCCGATTAACATTATCGTATACCGGTTTCTCTTTCTTGACCTCTCAACCCCAGACTCTGTATGCCGTATGGTAATTGAAAGTACTGCAGGAAAAGTAAATTACACGCATACGATGTATGTACGAGTGAACGTATACGCACATTGTAGGCATGCATACGCACGTATGCCCGCCATATTTAAATTTGTTCCAAGGATTGTTGCGAGTCTGACCTGTGCTTTCAATTTTTTGAAATCGTTCATAACGGCGCTCCTGGCTGCTAATGACAGTCTGTTTTCCGCCCTGCCCCTGATTGCCTCTTGGCATTTCACCCAGCTCTTGCCTTCGTCGTCGATATCCTCGGGTACGAATCCCCAGGTGGGCTTGGAGAACATTCGACGCATTTCTGGGGAATCTAGTTTCACAGCCGCTTGACCCAGTACCCTCGCATTCGGCTCAAGATAACTGAAATATGAATTTTTTATTTTCGCATGACTCGCAGAGCTGTTCCTTTCAGGGGATTCCGCGATAAGCATTTAGGATGCCGTTCATTTTGGGCCATCAATGTAAACTGACTCTCGTAGGCGGTCTACGTACTTCAGTCTGTTAACTACCAGTGTTCCGTTTCGTCCAAGAGATAATATCATAGATCCACAGGGCGATGCAATTGCCATCTTGGTCCCACCTTCTCGTCGATGATGCGGCGCAAACATCGCGATTATCTTCTCCAGGTTAATGCCATCTCTGACGATAACTAGACCGTCAAAACCGGCCGTCACTACGTAATGTCGGTCAGTATAGACCCACGGATCTCGTAGCTGATGACCAGATGGCAAGGCTTGGATGAGACGAATTCCTTTGAAGTCATTCTACCGATTTAGTCGCGATTAGAGCGAGAGATACGAAGCTGAATTTGCCCAAACTATACGAACACTATACTGGGAACAAAATGCGTTGGAATATTTTTGATTTTCTTACGTTAACCTCGAGGCGGTGTAGTTGCCTGGATAGATACGGTGCTCCTATTACGTCACTGGCATTTTTCGGTCCATAATGTAACGATTTGAATGCGTTCAGTAGTTCAACAGCGTAATTCTCTTGACGAAAAATATTCTCTCCAGATTTACGGGTATAAACAATGATTATATGACCGGCAATCGCCGCGTTACACGTTACTACCAATGCCAGAAGTTTAGCAGCGCCGTCTTCTTCTTCGTAGAGCAGAAAATCCGCAACCTTTTAGTGGACCAGAATATCACGAATTTCATTATTGACCAAAAGGATCAACGGCGTAATTGAATCGGCGTATAGATTACCTGTCTTCTTGTCTCCAAATGGCTGTGAACGTACATCTGAGTTCCTGGCTCTCCTTTAATGAAGAAAAAAGCTCCAGTCTTGAAACTTGCAGCTGCTAACATCCCGCAATTGTATGAAAACTTGACGCTCTCCAGGGGTTCTTCGTGCAGGTGAAATGACGTCAGTAGAACGGGATCGGTCGCTTTGTACAAGCTGATCAAGAGAAGCTTCCCGGCATCGGTGCTCACAGCGATGATTGGTATGTCTCGATGAGACACGATGCACAGAACTGTGGAATTCAATTACAGTCTCTTAAATTCGATGGCCATTTTCCTTCGGAGCGAAAAGATACTGGATGAGAGGCTCGACCATGTTTTCGTTCGGGCAATCACCTTTTCCTTCGTCCTTCAAGGAAAGTTTTCCAGTGCAGACCCCCGTGAGCGGTTCAAAGGCGTTGAGCTGATCGAATCTATCCAACGAAGTAATGTGCTGAACTCCAGGATACGCCCAGGCAATTCTCAGGTACCCTGAACCATGTGTATACTTCACGTCCAGAATAGGCGTCTTTGTGGAGTCGTCTAAAGAAATTTCCCAAAAGTCACCACGCTCCCCGTAAAAGATGGCACTGTTTTTCTGGGAATGTACGAGAACCTTGGTGGGATGAGACGGAGCCCTGAGTTCCCATCGTGCTTCCCAAGATATGTCACTGTGGCGTCTATCAGTTGTAGATCTCTTGTAAAACTGTAATATTTAATTCTTGGACTATGGTAGCAGTCGATACCCCTGGGAGAGGACATTTCGGCGGGGGCAACAAGAACCTACTCGTATTTGGGAATTGACATCAGCAAGCAAAATTCCTCCCTGAGCTGCAGCAATCACTGGAATTTTCCTACCAGAAACTTCTGTACTTATAAAATCGCTGCGGATGATTAAACTTCGTCTTTTCCCGTCGCTACCCATCAGCCAAACATTTCCCAGCACATCGCAGACCAATAAATTTCCATCGAATGTCCAGCCGACGGACGCTACCTTGGCGTCTACGGGCTTTATCTCGGTTGGTATAAACGATGAGATTCTGGAGCAAACGCTGATCTCGTGGAGCATTAGCTTACCCGATGTCGTGCCGAGTTGAATTATAGTGTAGGGCGCGGTCGTCGAGCATCTGAAATTCGCAATCGTTCAAGTTCTCAAACATGGTGAAATAAATAGAATGAAGTTGTGGAACCTGAAATGTCATTCTCCATGGCGCCTCGGATGCATACTGATAACGAAAAGACTCTGGTAACTTGTTTTGGTGCAAGTTCTAAGTAGTTCACGACTTACTTAATGGACTGTCTTGGATCTGATACACTGGTGTTCCTCACGGTCATTTTTTCCCCTGTCCTCCATTGCCAAAGAGTTATTTCGAAATGTGGGAAGGATGACAGAGTAACGAGGTACTCTGTGCCCGCGAATACACTTGCCAGGAAGCCGTTTGGAGCACCGCCACTGCAAGTGGAAACTTTGGCCAGTTCCGGATACGTGAAGATCAGAACTTTGGGATTGGGTCGTCTCTCCGTTATAGCAAACATGGAAATTACCTGTTGGATAAATGAACAGATGGTCAACCCTGATTTTTTACCTTCATGTATTTTCGTTTCTTAAATTATTGCTTTCACTAAATTTATTGTCTCTCCCCGTCTCTTCTGTCATAGCTTTTGAGAAAGATACAAGTCGAAGATGAACGGTACCGGATGACTCGCCAAGCACGAAACCCCATCACTCTTTTCCTCATCTCCAAACTTTTCCACATAATTTTCTCCCGTGTTCAAGTTGTAAAAATTGATATAAATGCCCCATGCAGATCCGATCACGTCTTTCCCAATGAGCACGAGGTCTTCTATGTCACCGAACTTCACCCACCTAGAATGGCAAAGTACTTATGTAAAATTCGAAGCAACTCTCGCTCAATTTTACAGTAGGATTATTTTCAGATCAATTCATACCTGGTTTCAGTCTCCGCGTACTCCATCATTCGTTCTATGTCTCCTTCGGCAGTCTTATTGCTTGCTCGTGATACTTGTCGCAGATTCTGATCAATTATAACGGGGATCAGGGCATGAGAATGAGTTGAATATCCATGACAATTGTATGTACCAGGCCTGACGAACAAAGCCACTCTACTGTCGGGACTATTAATCCTAGTTCTTCCTCCGGGGGCATGTTACATCTATAAGTCGTTTCCAAGCGTTGCTCAGCAACGCGAACCTTAGCGCCTCCGGAAACGACAGTCATCCAACCTTTGCATTCCTGTTTTTAGCTAGAATATGCATGAATTGGAGTTCATCCTCGTTTTGGAATAAATATAAATTCTGAACTACGAGATGCCGTGAAATCAGTCGTGCTCTCTGTCAACGGTGTAGAATTGAATCGTTAAAATGTGAACGGCTAATGCTAATGAAAGTATTTACCGACACTGAACCCGACCCGTCAACATTGGTCGCCTGTTCTAGCAGTCAGCCTGCTCGCAAAGGTTTCCGGCTTGACTAGCTGTCTTGTAAATTACGGAAAGTGACATCTGTACAAAACCGTGCTGGTCCCCGCGGACGTGCAATATCTCAAATCTCAAATGAATGAGTGCATCGTTGTCCGGGAGATATAAGTACCAACATACACTTGACACATATCCTCCTCCGTTAGGCAAGAAAATCAGGCGTAGTAGTGGTTCGCGCTACGCCAGACGAAAGTAACGCGCACTTCCGCTCCTAAAACGGTTCCTAGCGCGGGCTGTCCACGGTCTCGGCATAACTATACATTGACCATAAATTATGGGGCTGAATTCATTAGAAAAGTAATGAGTGGCTGAATCTTGAGTCATGTGAAAACCGTTTTAATAACAATCGGATCGAAGTATGTCACTAATTAATTAATCAATTAATGGCAATCTTATTGGCAGAGATATAAGTAGGCCAGTGGGCCTGTCAAACGAGGACTTTGGCTTGGGGAGCCGGACAAGAGGCACGATAGGACGGCGGGGGCAGGGGCCCGTTACGAACGACGTCGCCCCTACATAATGATCGATCCTCACCTATAAACGTCACGATTTACGAGCATCGCGTTGTATAGATATAACGAACCAATCTTACATTATGTATGACTGAAATCGCGCGGTTTTGAATTCAGAGTTGAATTAGCATTCGGTGAAAAACGCCCGAATTTGAGGATCTAGCCAGCCGTTTGTCGCGGGGTGAGCGTGCGGAGAAAACCTGTTCCATTTACCTGTTCCGGATAATTTCTCTCGCGCCAATCAAACGTAGATTTTAATTTTCTACAGTTGACGCACTTTCTTCATTGAGTGAGATTTTCGTATCAAGATCTTTTCAATTCCGGTAGGCTGACCCTCCGGGATCAAATTTTGTACGAATGTAATGTGATCTGGGCTTGAAAGTTGCTGTTTGAAATTATCAGATGTTTTCAGAACGTTCCACGATTCTTATGAGAACAAAATATAAATAAAATAAATGGATAAAAACACGTCGAGAAGAACATGTTTCCCTAATTTTTCATAATCAAGCAGCTCGTTTGTGGCCGGATGCTCATTAGAATGAGTAATTATTGCCACTGCGGTGAGGGGCTGGAAATCAAGGACTAACAATAAGAACTCAACGTTAACGTATTCGAACGAAATTAAAAGAATGAAAAAACGAAAAGAACAATTAAAATAACTCGTTTTTGGAGAACATTTGCTGACTGTTTATCCGCGGGCTTTCATTGTTGTCGTTTGTGCGTGCGGGAATGGTGGTGGAACAGTAACCCAGTAATCCCATAGTTGTCGAATGCGTCGCCCCTCCAAAGTTTGTGGCATATATAGACGATCTAGCTACGACACTTTTTATTTGTACAAAGTTTATCGAGCGAGGTGAAATAACCTCTGCAACTTTCTCGTGACCTGTCGATTTTCCTATTAGTCAGTCTGTGCGATATCCGGTAAATTATTTCACTCCAACCGATGATTCAAGTTCATCATCTGCAGTGCGAGTGATTGGATTTTGCGACATAAAATTTGTGGATATTGTTGCTGTAAGTTTTCATTCCACGAACGGATCAGATATTTTTTTCCTTCCTGCAACGAGGATAATGTTCTTCGCCGATTCTCCGATCCAGAAGATTCTAAGAAGCTCATATTCTAATCGGACTTCAATGTAAAAATCCGGTTCTGACCAGTGTACGACTTTTATTGTGCGTACATGTTGATCGATGAAGTAAGATTTCAGTATTCTTCCCAACGTTACCGCAAGGATCAATTCCATTTACTCGGAACTCGCTTTCATATAATTCCGCCTGTGCTCTATGAAGGAATCTATTGCGTCTCAGATCTCAAAATGCACAGTAGAGGGTTGTAGCAAGTGGCATTGAATTGTTTTACATGTCATTGAACCCGTACAGAACGAAAGAGTACATTTCAACGTGTCGTAAACCATTTTTAGGTCCATTCTGCTCGAATTGAGGCGGTGATATATCGTGGGAAGATGTGTATCAATATGAACGTAGTTATAATAGTATATACCACGCGCGCGAATGTGTCTACTAACATACTTTATATCTGATTGTGATTTCGCTGGATAAGGGTAGCGACCGCTATCCACTTTGTATGCAAAGAAAGGATCGGTGCGAGTGACTTTGGTATTCAGAAGAAGAACTGCGAGGCCTCGTACAAAATTCTGGGCACGCTTATTCCCTCCCCTTCGTCCCTCTTCAGTCTCTTTGTCTTGTAAGTCTGTTGTTTCTTCCGTGACGTCGACGATTCCAACGATCCTCACACTGTCGCATGATATTCCGAAGTTGATCTCGGTGCGTTTGGCCCATAAGAACTCACTGCTTACGGCGAAAGCCATCAAATCTGCAGCTGATCATACACACAAATTCTGAGAGCGCGAACATTCTCTTTGCTCATTCTTTGCATGTTGGAATAGAATGCCAGAAAAGCTGAGTATGCATACATGCGAGTGTGGATGCAAATTTATGCGCGGAAAATAACACGCGTTGAATTAGTATGCGTTGAAGTTTACCGAAACTCTAGGTCACTGTACTGACGCGAGAAAATACGTTTTGATTTTCTAGGTACGTCAAGGAGAGCAATTAATCTCTCAGCTGAAAATGGACGCTGGACGAAGAGCATTTTTGACCGTATCCTTAGCTGCGACGCTTTTGACGATGGCCAATACTGTCGCGGTCAACGGAGCCTCTATGAGCCTGCCGACGAATCACAAGCCAACTATTTCCACCGATGAAAAAAGCTTCAAGCCGAGCATTAACAATACATTGCTGAAGATGGAGGCCAGAATCAACGTCGAGGATGGAGACCTAGACCTAATACAATACGAATCGAAAGAAAATCTCAAAAAGCCCATGAGTGTGTCGCTGACCAGAATCCCACAAATTTCATCTGAAAACGGCGTATCGTACGTAACGGCGATATCAGAACCACGGATTTCTGCCTCAAGCTCGTCTCCGTCAAGCACTCAGCGGAAAGGGGAAGTTTTTGAAGGTGACAATAGCGCGGAACCCGTAATCCCGGCTCTCCCAGAAGACAGAGGCTTACGAACGACGAAAATCTCCGGGAAGGATAGCTACCTTGACGCTTTGGCACACTCCCATACAAGCAAAGATCAGAAGGAAGGCGTAGTGCAGACTGACGTGAGACCAAAAGCGCCGAAAATATTTCGCCGGGATTATCAAGAGGGGCCAGTTTATCGTCCAGATTCGGACCGCTACGGTGCTCCAATCAAAAATCCCCCTTCTAGCTATGGAATCCCCGATTACGACGGTCCTAGCGCACTTGCTCCGACACAGTCACCATTCTTCCCAACTCCGAGCAACTCCTATTCACTTCCTGAACATTCTTTCGACAGTTTTGGGCCCTCTTCGGGCTACGGTAGTCCGCAGCCATCGTATGGCAGCCCTCAGCCGTCCTATGGAGCTCCCCAGACGTCGTATGGAAGTCCTCAGCCCACCGCCGGAAGTCCGCAAGTTTCTTACGGATCTCCTCAACCGTTGTATGGCCCGCCACAAGCTCCCCAAAACAATTATGTCCCTCCATCTTCGGGCTATGGTCCACCGGCACCCCAGACCGGATATGGTCCACCTAGTAACAGTTATCTACCGCCTCAGAGTCCGCAGCAAGGTGAGGCCAGAGGTACATGATCCTCCTTGGAGAATTATGAAATTATTTTGTGTGAAATCGAGCATGTTTTCTTCGTGTTCGTAATTTTTTTGAGCTTTTCTTGTCTCGATCATCAGCATACGGTCCTCCATCGCCAACCTACGGAGCTCCATATGCACTGCCGGGTCTGCCCACCCTGCCCTCGCTCCCAATGATCGATTTCACTTGGCCGTTCGCTTTGAAGTTGAACGCCTTTACTCTGGCGAAGATTCTTCTGAAGCTGGTCATCTTTAAGATGATCGTGAAATTCATCGCTGTCATATGTCTGCTGCTGTTTATTCCAAAGTTGGAAATCGTTAAGAAGGACGATAAACGAGAGGAGGATGAAGAGGAACGCGGAATGAAGCCTTGTAAGAATGTTTCTATCCATTTTCTGATCAATTACGTGGCTGTCTTCGGGCTGACTAACTTCCAATCGTCGAATCTTCCTGTCTAGCAAGCGGAGCTACAGATCGCTTGAACTTCCTGACATCAATGGTGATGGGAGCTATCGAGAAGCACGACAATAAGAACCGTAAGAATCGCGGCCTGGAAGACGGCTGCTCCTCTTTCGGTTGTCGTTTAATGAAAACTCTCACTTCCGGAGAGTCTTGGAACGACTATATCCGGTTGTTCAGGAGCTACGCTGTAGAAGAAGAACGGATACTCGTAGAGAAAGACCGTGCTGAACGTAGACCAAAGGATTCGTGACGGATCCATAGATTCTCATAGTTAGAGCTCAATTCCGTCGAAAAAATGAATTCATCTTCGAATCTTCGCACGCTCGAAAACGTAAGATAAAAAAAATAGAATAGTAAATTATGTATTTAATTATTTATTTATTTATTTATTTATTTATTGTCCATCGATCATTATTTATTGTATAATAAAATCGTTTGTACCATAAAAACTGGCGCTCGAACCCAGCTGTCGAAACTTCCAAATTACCTTTTACTGCCCACGCGACATGCAATCCAGCTTTATTAATCGAATTACCGAGATGTGTACCTGATCTTCTGCACTGACTACAAATGAGCATCACAAATTATTCGTAAATTTGATCAAAGCCTCCGATTTTAATCTTCTTAATTTTCGTCATTTGGGACTTACCGAACGAATGCCTACCTGCGACGGGAGAGTTAATTGAAATTAGGCTCTATTTTCGACTGGGATAAGACGGTCCAATTTCAATGATGGGGAACTTGATCATGACTGATCATGAAATCCTCGTGTATTTTTTTCTCTGTAACAATAGCAAGATTCTAGTTCGAGAGTAACTCAGCTTTGTACCTAAATACTTGGTCCCGTGGTTTCCGCAGGTCCGGAAAAATCTCCAAATTAACAATAATTCGAGAGTACGGAATACGTCGGCGGTTACCTGCGACGGAGGAAATTCTTCCGGCGATAGAAAAGCTCTCCATTTTTGCTATATCGATATTTTGCGCAAATTTCACCACCGAACTATCCTCGTGAACACCTCGGGGACGACTTTTTTTAGGCTACTGTATACTTCGCGTCGACGCGCGCTCACTCGCAGACTTTGAGAATGATATGGATATCGCAAAGCCCTGAGGGATCTCGGTTAGCCCAGTGCAAACCAGTCCGCCAACTAGAAAATATAACAACATATATAAGCATTACACTTCCAACCTTCCAACGATGTTATTGTTGAGTATATCCGGCCTCAACGTGCTCCCCGTGTGATGGTGGCAAAACCTGCTGCAGGCATAATAACCTCGGAAATGATGTGTGACGATGTGCTCACTCAGTGGTCCAGAGTGTATACCTACGTTATGCTTTTATCTTGTTTTCGCGTAGCTCGGTACATACTCGACGGTGCACATACGCACCTTGTCGACGTGCGTGTTATGCTAGTCTCTTATCATGTTCCACGCGTGGAACACGATTATGCATATTTACGTTGAACCGTATCCATAATATCGGATTTGCGGTTTCCGACTCGTTATCATGAGTCACTATTATTGCGTCTATCGTCGTAAATCCGGTTTTGCTAATTAACTTAATTCACTGAATTGAACCTAATTTCACCACGTATGATGGCTTAATCGGTCCTCTTCAGGTCTAATTATGACTAATTTGAGACGTTCGATGTCTATACACGATTCACTGAATGACTTATAGAATCATTCTCCGCTTAATCGCGCTACTGAAAACCCTGGAGCGCGTGGATGAGCGAGATCTCCCACAAGGAATCGACACGTGTTTACTGTTTCTTGGATATTTTTTAGATCTCTCAGATCCCGATCGATTCGGCGATGCGAGACACTGAATTTTTTCAAGTTTCGATACGCTTTAACATAGTTTGCTGAACTTAGATCAACTTCTTATTTGCTAGAGTAGAGTTATTACAGCCCATCCGTGCGTGCGGAGATAAACGCGATATTTACTATCAAGATCGGACGCCCGTCGAATAGAGTGGTGTGAAAAAGAACCTCGAGTATTTGGAATATCGACGACGTGTAATACCCGCGAATAAAAACGTTGATCGTTTTCGTTGATCGATTTTGTTGATCAACGGAACATAGACGCCTCGGTAGACTTCGTAAAACGCTGAACAATGACAATCCTTTATTTCCTGTGGCTGGGGAACGGATGGACAAAAAGTCGGATTCAAAACATCAGAATTCTTATTATTGTCGGTGTACAAAACTAGATCAATATTCGCCAAGGACAACGAATAATCAGAATTACAATCTAAAAAATTTTGTCAGCACGCGACGTGGCCGCGATTAGTATTTGGAATTAGGATATTTCAGTTTGTAGGCCTCGTAGTTCGCGGGGATGTCGTCTTCGTCTCTCTCCCAACCCGACCACCTCAATTCGTGACCTTTGCACGGTCCACGATGAAGGATTCTGTCAGCCACTGTAACAAATAGTCGAATCTTTACATCATGCAACGGGCCGTGAAACCGCGGGAACTGGTAAACAATGAAGGTCACTAAAACGAAAGCAATTCAATGTTGAAAAGGTCGAAGAAATACACAGTTTACTCACATCCTTCTCGAGCTGCAAAACTTGCGAATACGCACTCGTTCCTAAGAGTAGTCAGGTAGTCGTTCTCGCCACCAACGCAAACCGGGTTTTGGTGACCAGGGCAAGTGAATCGCGGTGCAGGTGGCAAATCAGAGGATGCCCGGAGAACCAGTAGACAGAGTGATACCAAAACTGTAAAAACTGCTGTTGATTTCATTTTTTTAATCGTTTCTCAGCCAGGAAGAAGATTATTGCTAATGTGAAAGTTTCCGAGCGCAGCTGAATCGGGATACTGATGTCCGAACTGGATGCCGATTTCATATTTATATCCTCGCGAAGACTCCAAGACACGGGTTCACCTCGTACGTGACATTTTCTCGTTTGGGTTTATTACAGAAGACGGGGAACTCCCTGCTTCGTTATTCATATTTCCTACTAAATCGTCGTACATACGCAGAGATCTGTATGGTATACTCTCGGTAGCTAAGAATAGTTCAAAACCTCTTACCAAAGAATAATATCCATCGAGAGATAACGGTCGATAAATCAAATTGTGGCCGATTATATTTCACGACGAAATGAGTAAAAACTGTGCTTCTTGATCAGCATTGACGTTTGTTCATTGCGGCGCGGCGTCTGTACGATATGGCAATAATCTTGAAACGAGTATGTAAGCGAGGTATAGAGCGGTGAAACAGATCAGAACTATGAATCCGTGAATAATAATTGCAACTTGATGTATTGGGAGCTTAGCTGCTGCGCTGATTGATGATCAGAACAAGTTGCCTTTTACGGATGATATACCTAAGCAGGAATAAAAGACAGAGCGAAACTCTTCATTTTTGTACAATGTTGTTACGGAGGCGATTAATTACCCATTCCCATGCATAGATATGTATACGTACGGACGTATGCAATGCACGTATAGTAGGCAAGAACCTGTCACACGGGTCACAAGTACACGCGCACACATATACCCGATGACCGGCAAACTAGTTTGAATTCTATATTTTCCGATGCAAAATTGTGATGTTAACTTTGTTGGAATTTTTATAGAATCCAACTCTAACCGCCGCGCTAGGATTCACTGCCGCGTAATCTGATCTATATACCGATAATACAGAATCTATAGATCATACGGGGTGCAGGTAAACAAAGCGATACATTTGCAATTGAAACGGGTAATCGAGGCCACGTTACTCATGCTTCCACTCCGTTTCATGATGCAGTTTGTGCTACCGATCCCAGCATCGAAAGCGCGCTAGGTATAGCACGCATGCTGAAGTTCGCAGGTGAATACGAATAGCCGATTCAACATTATCCCTTCACATAATTTCACCCTCCACTGGAACAGCGAAAATTGAACTGATTCACTCCTTCTATTCCGCGTACTATTGTGGCCGAAATGAAATTCGTGGTCAATTCACGGATTGGCTACTTCTTCGTGATTAGATCGAGATCATTACGGGAAATTACAGAACGAAAATTGCTGCCACCGATTTTCCTGTGTATGGGATATTCTTTTCCGTTCTTTTAATGTCTGCGAGCGCGTGAAGCGATGGCGAGATTTGTTTTGCCAGTCTCTGATCAATGGGCCGGAAGTAGACCGGCTGGTTCCGGTGGCGAATTCGGGTCGCCTGGACGCATCCGAGGCTCGTAATTTCCTCTACGGCTGGATATTTTGCTCATTCAATTGTTTTCATTCGATCGAAAATGAGAAACAATATCGTACTCGATGAATACCACGCATCGCACGCTGTGCGTAATCCCGTACGTTTTCCAGTCAATAATACGTGCAATCTCTTTATTCGAATTACGTCGAACGGTGAATCACGTTAATGCGCAATTAGGACGATCATAGTAATGAATTACATCGCTCGCAATAGCGAGTGTTGTTTCAACCCAATCATGACGCTCGGTTGTGCGCAACACGGACATAATTGTCTGAGCAGCTGAATCGTTTGTGCCGGCTTTTCTCCGCCGCTCTAGGGAGAGAAGAAAGAATGAAGAGGGAGGAAATACGCAGAAAGAAACTGTAGACCAGACTTTGACCGTACTTTGAACTGGTCTTGCGTAAGATCACATGCTCGATAAATTTCAAGGAGCAACGACACGCTTGATACGGCATCGAGAGGCCAGCCTTGACTCTTTCACGTAGTAGTCACTATCCGGAAGATAATCGTCTACTGAGGGGTCAAACAAAAAAACAAATTCGGCGCAGATGGACGTTGATAATAAGGCTCGCTTGTATACGCGAGGATGTAGGTATAGGTACTGAGTGCCGAGTGCTGCCTCGTGTCTTTCCATCGCGTGATCCAATCATTTATCTCGAGTCACTTTATCTCAATGGGATACAACTAATAAATGAATGGATAAATTGCTCGTCCGCGCAAAGAGGCCGAATAAATGAGATAGGTACCGTACCCACCGTGCCGTATGGAGGAGAGACGTGAATATTACGATGCTGTAGATATTACTATTATACCGTGGGCAGTATTTTGCGGATCATTCTCGCCCATCAGCATCATCCCGCGGTCCTCGCAAGGCGCCTACGCTCTCAAACCGCGTTTAGGTTCGCGGGGACGTAATCCTGCGGTATGGTATACAGGTGGGGATGGCCGAGCAGCATTCGTTTATATACCGGTGCCTCCAGACTAGATAGAATAGTCAGGACCTAAGTCTCTAGTAGTTAACGGTCAATTCACGTGTTAAGCGGTTCCATTTTCTTCTTTTTCAAAGGAAAACAAATATCCAAGTGAACTCCATCAGCATGAAGGTCACTATTGCATTCGGTGAGTACACACGTACGTCCGTCCCTATTCTACGTCCATCGAATGTCACGTATCATTTATTTATTGCGCCGTTATAACTGCAGGCTGCATCTCCGCGGCTCGAGCTGAATCACGATCAAGAGCCCATTAGCCGGTCCTATCATACCGCGCAATGACACGGTGTAGGTACGGAAGACTCGTTTGTAATTTTCCCAACTCATCCAGGTCGACGTGATATTGAAAGCGGTGTGTTTTTTCTCCACAATTGTCAATTCGTCGATTGGTCAACATTATTTCCATGGATCTCCGGGATTCTTAATCGTATAGAAACAATCGAGATTTTCATAATGTAGAATCGTCAACGGCTGTAGGAGAAAGTTCCAGTGTAAAATGTATAAAGGTCTCTCGATAAATGGCTGATCTTTCGTTTTCTTCTCCACATACCGATAGACGCGTCAGCGCGAGCGAGGTGCTGACAATGAGAATGAATAATGTATACGATGGGGCAATTATAGCCGATATAGGTATAATCGGGCATTACGTATGTATCTATCTTTGAGCCTAGTGACTGGGGGTCAACGCGACGTTGTGATCGTACTTCTACGTCGTTGCCGACCGATTATCCTGTTGAGTTTAGCACTCGTAGGGTAATCATTTAATAGAAAATTCAAATGAATATAATTAAACGGACAATGGAATCCCAGTGGCAAACTATAACTGCGATGTAAGGCGGTGTCGACTTGCACGGTTCCATGTTAAACGTGATCAAATTATTCACGTTTGTACGATAATTGCCGAGACCACAATTCCGCTTCACCTGACTCATGACTAAATGCGAATACCTCTAAATATACTTATTTGGAACGAGCATCGTTAGCACAATTCCGAAAGCGATCGATAATATTCAAATTGGCATCTTGTGGCCGTGGCTGATCCCTCGGATAACAACATGTTCGCCAATGATCGATCCCGTTCATCGATTCATATATTATATGTTTCGCCCCCATCCATTTTTCCAGTTTTGTTGTGCGCCTGTGTGGTCTACGCCTTGCCAACGGACACGGAGGTAAAAACGGCTCCGGCCAAGGAGG
Source organism: Phymatocera aterrima (assembly GCA_963170745.1). Classification (NCBI taxonomy): domain Eukaryota; kingdom Metazoa; phylum Arthropoda; class Insecta; order Hymenoptera; family Tenthredinidae; genus Phymatocera; species Phymatocera aterrima. Next base: position 20,240,605 of record OY720660.1, read on the forward strand.
TAAAAGAACCCAAAGAGATAAAGGAGACTGCAACAGCATCCAAGGATGTCAAGGACGCTATCAAAGCCGCCAAAGATGCTAAGAAGACAAAGAAGGAGTGCGCCAAAGTTTGTGATCAAAAATATGAGCCCGTCTGCGCCCACCTCGCCACCGACGTCAACGTGAAACCCGTAACTTTCGGTAGCTTGTGCGCCATGGAGGTTCACAACTGTGAATCCGGAGCCAGTGAGTGAAACTTTCTCTGTGACTTGTATCGGAAATCTATCCGTCGTCATCAATCAGTCAACAAAATATTGTTTTTCATCATCTTTTCATTTCCACAGAATTGACCGTGAAGAACAAGGGAGAATGCGCCGGAGCTGGCGGCGTTAGGCTGTCCTAATCATTTCGCTGCATTGTAATCCGCACCGAAAACATGTTTTGAAGAGTATTATTTATGTTATAAAGAGAAACGAAGAACAAAAAGAAAAAAGAAAAGAAAAGAAAAAAAAGATCGAAAACAAAATACGTATATATATATACATATATAAGTACACGTTTCATGTATCTACCGAATATTATTCGCTCGAATGATTCTAATTATTAAGTTGTATTTCATGGTAGCCTTATTCCATGCTAGCATAATATAATTATTATTCTATACCGTAATGCATTGCATTCGAGCTTAGAACCATAGTTAACCTGTTCTCCGTCTTGTACAAATAAAACCGTACCGTAATCTATATTGTAAAGTATTGTCGTTTTGCGTTATTTTTGTACGATTTTTCCTTTTATATTACTTCCAGTATAAGACATATCGTACAATACCGCACTTTGCAATTGAAAATTCAAATGCATATACGGACGACAAGGTTGGGCAAAGGATGAAAAAACGAGATAGGTAACACGTTTTTCTCAGAGAAACAACAAAAAAAACGTTGCAATACAAAAAGCATTCCATATATTATTGCATCGTCGTCACAGCATCGGAACCAAGCGAACCTCCGTTTCGGTAGAAACCCTATTTCGAGAAGCATTTCGATTTGTTTTCAATAGCTGATCAATCTCCTCTTCGCTAATGCACCAAACGGTCAAAGTGATTCGCTGAAGATGTTTAGCTGCGTGGGATCTGTCCAGTAAGTTATAGAGCGCTGTTATCGCTCCGCAATCTATCGGCCCTGAGAGATGTAGGGTCTTCAACCTCCGCAATCTCAGAACGCGGGAGACCATTCCAGTTGTTAACTTTTCTGCCGTTAAACCACCCGAACGTTGGCTGAGACCCAGCGACAGATGTTCTAGGGAGATTGATTTCAAGCGTGGTGAAAAGACGCTGGCGTATTCGCATAATCGGTCGCACTTCGGGTCATCGATGCGACTGGAAAGATAAAAACTCACCGAGAGTATTGCGATACTCTCTCAGCAGGAGTTCCAGGGTCGGCGTAGTGTCCCAATATTCCGAATGCTGAAGCGTCATCTCGCCGTCGAGGCTCAAAGAAGAGAGAGGCATCCCTGGTTTCAGGAGGGCGCTCCTCCACCCGGCGTTTCTATTTCCACCTTCTGGAACCACTGAAACTCGTTAAGTTATCGGCCGAAATTGTTTAGTGGCCGATAACTATATAACACCCGACCGCGGAAGGTGTGTCGCGATTGCATTTCGAACAAACTCCAGGTCCTCGAGGACACGTCGAGCCCAGGAGGTGCTCGCCGCTCACTGTGCATTCATCTTCGTTGTTCCATATTACGAATGATGGATGGAATGTGCCATTCCTCTCGCGCGAATCGTGAAGTATATTGAAACGACATTTACACGCAGGTACTGCAGTTTACACGTTGGCCGAAAACCTACCTATCGTCAATTCGACTCGTAGGAACGGACATCTTGAGGACAGGGTTCGCCATGCGTCGTCTTCGAGATTTGACAGCTCCGGACCGTCTTCCTCGGAGCAGAGGATCGCGATTTTTTTGAAACAGTCGCCCAAGGTCGATCCAAGGACTTCCAGTAGCCTGCAGCTCAGACATCTGTAATCCATCCGCAGATAGGCCAGCCTACGAAAGCGTGACATGGTCGCGAGGTAGTCGTCCGAAGACGCAGCCGCTCTGGAAGGAAGTTGATTGAAGGTACCCGACAGGAGCAAGGTGTGCAGGGTCGTGTTCGCTGCCTCAGATTCTGCAGCGGATGAAATCAGTCGGAGGCCATCTTCCCAGGCACAGTCGACCTCCTGGAGATCTAGGAGCTGCAGCTCGTTCTGACCTCTGTTGAGTAGTTATTCATCACTCTTGAACGAGAAACAAACGCCCGTGGAGTATTTTGTGGGTGCGGTTGATGGAGAAGAATGCTCACCGGATCAGATTCCCTATAACGTTCGCCATTCTTGCTTTTCCTTCGGCTCTGCGCTCGCTCTCGAAGAGAAGATCGTTGACCTGACAAAAATTTTCAAAATTTAAAATGAATTATTCAGATCGTCCGATATCCAGGAGCGAATGCGGAGCTGCAGACCGTTATCAGATCGTTGTCCATGTAGCCGAGGCCCTCCACATCCGCCACCTGGAATCACAAATGTAATGGGAACTTTTTGTACTGAGTATCATGAAGGATCGAAATCCTCGAATAGGATTTTCAAATTAGTATTCGCAAGACTGCACTCGTCACATCTCTCGTGGAATAATACTTCGTTTGAATAAATTACTGAAAAAGTTTTATGAGTACGTGAATCTCGCGAAGTGATGAATTCCGCGAGAGGATCTCGAGGACATCAGTAACGTTCTTTAGATAAGCCTCCAGCGCAGGTCCTTGGGCAGGACTCCAACATCTGAGCCGAAGGAAGTGTAGCTGAGCTCCGAATCGCTTGGAAAATGCTTTTTCTTTAGCTACTACGTCCTCGCATGCACCATAAAAAATCATTTCACGCTGACGCCAGTTTCCTGGCCAAGAGAAACCCTCGGTCCATGCTCTGGAACAGGAATACTTGCAATTCTGGCTGTTTTCGAATTTTTCTCATATGATCTCGATGGCAAATTGCTTTCTCCAAATTTTGCAACGAAGATTCGTTACTGAATGACTAGATAGAGTATAGTCCAATTGAATTACAAATAACCTGTTAACCAAACTAGTATTGAACTTGTCTCGGTCCGGAAGATAGGAGAAAATCATTGCTAACGCAACGTATGGCAATTTTGCCCAGTCAGCGATCGATTCGGGATCAGCCTCGACGCTGTTATGCGACATAATTTGAAAATCTGATAAAAATATACATATAAATAAAATATGAAAGGAAAGTGAAATTTGGAGCAGAAGAAACGTGTGAAAAAAAAAAGAAGATGATATGGACTTCGTCGAGTTCTGGATGCAGTAGGCACAGTATTCGCTATATTGTCTGTGAATTCAGTAGATCAGAATTTTCGGGCGGACTATGGTTTTTGTCGTTTTCAAGTGTCGGCGGAATTTCATTATCGAAGTACGATTTTTGACCCTGATGCGCCTGGGCGAGTACGAACGAATAACCGTACAATGCAGATAAATCTAAGGGCTACCCAGTTTGCATGGTATAATTGCGGTCAATGAATTTGCGGAATTGATTTGTCGAGTCAGCCCTACGTCCTACGAATCACGGGTGTTGAATAAACACGTTTAAGTACTCTTGTTAGTTGGTACCACTTGTTGTTGACCCTTCAATTACCGTAATTACCTTCGTTATTAATAAACGTATAATGAGGATGTCGCGAGACGTCAGTCCGGCCGGAGCGACCCACGCAACACGTACCGTTCGAATATTTTTTCGGCACAGATCAAGAAGTTCAAGTTACGCTAGGTATAATAATGGCCCTAAAGTTTCTGTTCCTTTTCCAATTGACCTTGAAAATAACTCTGTGTTCCGGCGGACGAATTTGCGAGGAAGATGGAACCGAGTGCGCGGAAGTTGACCTCGAGGAGGTCACGGCACCAACGATGAACCTTGAGGAACTAGAAAGCAAAATATCACGACTTGAACGAAGACTGAGAGCCGTGGAACAGCCAGGTAAGCGAAAATGATATATTCCACGGATCATTGGATTCCTGGATGTACAATACGATCTGGAAAAAGCGAGAAATATTTCGTCTACATTCATCGACAGTATGGCAGATAAGCGGGAGAGCTGACGATTGGGAAGTGTGTGCCGAAGGTCCTTGCAGATGCAGACCGGAAACGAGATCGATATCATGTTGGGGAAGAAATTTCCTGGACGTTCCACCTACGCAGTTGGTGCCAAGTGATCTCCTCAAGTTGTAAGTTCCGGAAGTCTGCTATACCTTTATATGGTATGAAAACAAGAGAAGAAAAAGGGTGTCGCATCGATTTCAGGGATCTTGGAAGCAACCAGCTGACGGCCCTTCACAGAGACACTTTTTTGGATCTGACCCAGCTTCTTCATTTGTAAGTTTTTGCTGGAAATTCAGAGAGGACAAAACGGCCCAACGTTTTCATCGGAGGATTGTAACTTAAATTTTCAGAGATCTCAGTGACAACCAGATCGAACATTTACCACTGAATCTATTCTTCTCCCTCCACGCCGTCACCCATCTGAGACTAAGTAGGAATCTTTTACGAGAATTGCACCAAAATCAGCTTCTCCGGATGCGCCGACTCCACATCCTGTGAGTATTTCTATTTCTCTTATCCTCGTTCTCACATGCAGAATTATACGAATCATTCTTCTCGTTATTTACAGTGATTTTTCAGCGAATAAATTGAGCACTTTACCTGTGGCCATTTTTCTAACAACTACAACACTCGCGATTTTGGATCTGTCGTCTAATCGCATCGCCACGTTACCTTCCGGAATATTCAACGGTCTGCGCGACCTCGAAGAGCTATTGTTAACGAACAATCAACTCTCGACTCTTCCTCGAACGATTTTACAGGATCTAAGTAATCTGGTGACTCTTAGACTGGAGGAGAACAGGCTGCAGGATCTAGCCGTTGATTTTTTTGCCTCGCAAATTTACTTGAAAGAACTGAATCTGAGGGGAAATCATTTCACACGGATCCGCAGTCGGCTTTTCAAAACTCTGGCTAATTTGGCAGTCTTGGAATTATCTGCGAACAGAATAACGCACGTAAGTTTCCGTCTTTTTTACTGCGTACGTTTTGAGAAAGAGATCGATTATGCGATGTTGCGGAAAATGTTCGAGAAATCTTGGGGATTGTGTCGGTGTGATATAATATCAATAGTGGCACCGACGAGACACATGATCATTAATCAGAACGATGCCTTTTCTTCTTTTACCGAAGAACGTGTTCTTGCACCCAAGTGCCAAACATAGTATTTCGTGTCAAGAGAAACTGCTTCTGCAACTATCGCGTGCATGAAGTAACATTTGAAACGTGTATTGCTGCTCTCAAGTTGCATGAACTTTCATTTTCGCCACTTATCGAATAATTTTTTCTCCGACTTTCGATTCGCTTACAAAACTCCTTCAGTCACACATCTGTTCTCCTTACTTTGTATATACGTACGGGAAGAAAAAGAAAGGAGAAAAATCTAACCGGTCATTCTTCTGCATCTTCGCAGATTGATGTGAAAGCTTTCGAGGGACTAACGTCCTTGAAGGAGCTCCAGCTAGGCCATAATCTCCTGAAGACTGTAACCCCGGGATTATTTATTCCAGTTGGTTCATTGGAACGTTTGGTGTTTTACGCAAACGGTTTGTCCGTTTTAGAAGCCGGTACTTTCAAGGGTCTAACAAATCTGACAATCCTTCTTCTTCACGCGAATCATCTGAGAATTGTGCATCCAGATTTACTGCAGAATACTCCTAACCTACGGAAACTGTAAGAGAAACCGAAACCGTGCGAGCTAAGCGTGCGACCGGTTTTTAATAAAAAAAACTTGCCCCTGATTCATGTGTTTCTTACCAGGCAACTCGAGGGCAATTACCTCTCCTACTTACCAGCACGATTTTTGGACGGTCTTCCAAACATCCGGCAATTGAGGCTCGATCGTAATCCCTGGCATTGCGATTGTAACGCTGCTTACTTAGCTGGCTGGCTTAGAAAAAGGTACCTGACTAATCCTCGAGGGAATTATCCATCCGGCAACAAGTCAAGCTTCTGGGATCACGGGGCCGGCGCTGTTTGCCGCGGTCCTGGTGCTCTCGGTGGGAGACTCCTGGTTCAATTATCCTTCCACGAACTCTGCGAAGGTCAATGGGCTTCGATGCGAGGGCTGGTGCCCCGACTGCCGGTTGAACAATCCACGACAAGCTTACCATCCACCGTAGGTTTTGAAATTTTTGAAAAATTTTCAAAACTTTCAAATTTATCCCTGTATAAACGCGGCTCTCGAGCTGTTCGCTTCTTTGACTGCGCGATGAGTAGAAGCGCCTGGAGACAGGCAACACAAACGACAATATGTACTGTGAATCTCATTCTGGCTCCATCTTTATACAGTAATTGTAATAAATGATCGCGAGTATACTAGCACTGAGAATTTTGAATTCTTGCAGGAGCATCATTGATCTCAAAAATATGGAACAAGAACTGGAGATTCTGAAGAAGGACTGATCGATGAATACCAGCAATGTAAAAATGTATCGTTTGATGATAAAATATTCAGATCAGTTCAGTTTTTCTTCATGTAAACGTAATATTTGGTATACCTGATATACTCGAAGACGCGCAAATAGGTACTCGATATTCAATTACCTGCCCGATACAAACTATACACGTTATCGCAGCTATGTGTAAGTAATATAAACTATCGGTAAGTCGTAGTGTAACGAAATCGCCGTTGGATATAATCTCCGGAACAAGTTTCGAGATAAGATGTAAAGATACGAGTAGGTATACTTCGAATGTATCATTTCACGTAATAAATTATACACACCATGTATTTTCACAGTTCGAATCGAAGTTCAATATTCTCGTTTTATTCTCATTCTCATTCTCATTTCATTTCACTTATTTCATGTAATTATACGCCACCGACGATTTATCGATGTAAAGTTATAATAATAAAGAAATCAGGTTGCAGAGCAGTGTGCGCTTGCACCGTAAAGTGCATTCCGCGCTGTATAATACACATTGCACTTGTGTGTAATCCGACAGCCGCTTACAGTGGTAGGTCTGTATTCCTTGCTCGAAACACCAGAACAAACAGAAGTGGGAGTAGCGACCGCCCAGGAGTCGCAGAGTGGTCAGTTGGCTACGAGGAGAACAGTCAAGATGAGTGCTCAAGGTGAAAACGGTAGGGCTTTGATGGTTCTTAAAAACCTGGTTGAGCTCCTCGGCGAAGAAAATGTGCTGGATCCATCGGAAGATCGTCCAGTCGTGGAATTCTTACATCCCGAAGAGTTGAAGGTAGAGTTGTTTCATTTACCATCCAACTGAAAGTCGCTTTTAAGTCATGAAATTTACCACAGTTCATAAAATACCGGGTAAAAAAGTCACTCTCGCTTCCATTATTTCCTTTCTAGAGCTGCTTTCAGTCCAACGACCAAAACCGACCTTCGGTCAGAAGCGGTCGCTGGACACCGGCCAGAGTGAACATTTATTAGCGTAGCGGAGTAGGTCGGTTTTCGTGCTCGGTTGAGATCATTGAGATGAGCAAACATGAATTTCTCATCCAATATAGGTGAGGGAACTTGAAAAGATCTGATCCGTGAATTTAAATGTTAAAAAAATGAAAATATGATCGGAATTCTCTCGCTCGGTTGATTTTCACTTTAGTCAATCTTTTTTCCATTCATACGATGTCTGGAGGAGTACACCAGACATGAACAGTCAACGGTGATCGAACTTCAGCGATCTGAGAAAAAAAGTGCCATATATACATGTATACGGGGTCAGTTATTGCACGGTGATTCATCGTGACGAAACGCAGTCTGCACTGGTGAACATAGCTGTTATATTATTTATTATTCTCATATTCTGCATTTCATCGAACAGTGCACTCCGGAGATTAGTTCCCACTAGCTCCCTATCCACATTTGTAGACGTGCGAAGACGCTCCAACGAGCAAACCATTGTTGAATACATATTTGCACCATTCGAATCCTTCGAAAATTGCTTCTCGGGTTGAGGTCGAAGTTTTTCTTCATTCACATGCATCAGTCGAAAGAATTAGACAAAGATGAGACACAGGGGAGTGCGGTCGTACATACGAAGTTCGACGCCGATCATCGTACGGATCAAATTCACTACCAGATGCATCCCGTGCTTTTGCTAATTTACTCATTTTTATCTTGAGTGCAGAAGACGCTGTCTGTCGATTTGGGCAAAGATGCAGCGAGCCCAGAACAGCTGGACTTAGTACTTAGACAAATCGCTCGTTACTCCGTGAAGACATCACATCCACATTTCCACAATCAGCTTTACGGAGGTGTTGATCCATACGGCTTAGCTGGCGCCTGCCTCACAGAAGCCCTCAATTCAAGCCAGTAAGAATTTCTCCTGTTATAGCTTCATCCGACTCCAACTGCGTGTTTCAATGGCAGCATTATGCGGCGCTCCCATAACTGTGATAGAGAGTTTCAAAGACTTGAAAACGTTCTCATTACTTCTCCCAGATGCATTACTCCAATCGGATAGCGAGTGGAGTAATTTGACATCATTGGAGTTACGCTGTGGATAATTGCAGGTACACCTTCGAAGTAGCTCCGGTGTTTACACTCCTCGAGCATGAAGTACTTAAGATGGCATTAGAGCTGGTGGGATATCCGGCGCTTCCAAAAGGCGATGGAATCCTTTGCCCCGGTGGAAGTTTCGCGAATATGTACGGTATGGTTCTGGCTCGTTGCAGGAAGCTACCGGAAGTGAAGACGAAAGGTTTGAGCGGATCCCCGCCTCTGGCCTGTTTCACAAGCCAGGCTGCTCATTATTCAATAAGTAAAGGAGCCCACTGGCTCGGCATTGGGACAGACGGCCTCTATCAGGTTCGTTCGGGAAATCTAGTCAGGACCTGAAGCCCCGTTTTTATATTACAGAAATTCTCTTTTCACAGGTGAAAACAGACGATAAGGATCGCATGATACCGGAAGACCTGAAAAGAGCCATTGCAGAGGCACGAGCAGACGGGCGAGTTCCATTTTTTGTAAATGCAACAGCAGGGACGACGGTGCTAGGGGCTTTCGATCCGCTTCCTGAAATCGCTGCGATATGCAAAGCCGAAGAGCTGTGGCTACACGTTGATGTTAGAATGATTTCTCATTGTTTGTGTATAAAATATCCACGGTAAATTGTTCGATTGCTGATGCGATCCGATCAATGTTTTTCTTATTCCAGGCCTGCTTGGGAGGGACTCTTCTTCTTTCAACGGAATACAGAGATCGTTTGATCGGGATCGAACTGTAAGAATAATTAGTAGCTCGATTTTTCGAATTACACATTCCGCAGTACAATATTATTTTAAAAACATCTCCTAGATCAGACTCAGTGTCATGGAATCCGCACAAGCTGTTGGGCGCGCCTATTCAGTGTTCGTTGTTTCTCGTCAAAGGAGAAGGTTCTCTTCACAGAGCGAACAGCGCGGCCGCAACGTATCTCTTTCAGCAGGACAAATTTTACGACGTATCTTGGGACACCGGCGACAAGAGTGTCCAGTGCGGTCGCAAGGTGATTTTCAACGAATATTCAACAAACCGTACGTATAGCTTGAACTCGACTCACCACACAATCCACGAAACAGGTAGACGCTCTGAAATTATGGCTGATGTGGAAAGCGAGGGGTACGAGTGGCCTGAGAAAATCTGTAGACCGCGCGGTGGTGGTTTCAAAATACTTCAAGGACCAGATAGCAAATCGAGAAGGCTTTCGCCCTGTGATTCGTGAGCCCGAGTGCACAAATGTCTGTTTTTGGTGAGTCGATTGATAAAGGGACCTAACTGTTCCGTCTCGCTCGAAAGTCTGAGATGTACTATTTAAACGACTTTCAAAAAATAATTGTAGATCCATTTGCGTGTAACCATTCCAGGTATATTCCGCCGAGTTTGAGAGGAATGAGGGAAACCGAAGAGTGGCGAACCAAGTTGAACAAAGTGGCGCCAAAAATAAAGGAGCGAATGGTCTTGGACGGGTCTCTTATGATCGGTTATACTCCTCTGGGTCATAAAGGGTTGGGCAATTTCTTCAGGATGGTCGTCACCTGCAGTCCGGAGGCCAAGGAATCGTCTATGAATTTTGTTATCGAACAGATCGAAAAGTTTGGTCAAGATTTGTAGGATCTACGAGTAGATCGGCGCTAATATAAATCGCATGGCGAAATTATTTATTCGAATCATTGTTCTTCTCTGACTGAGAGATCACAACGAGTGACATTTATTGTCACGATTGATTGGAGAATTATGAAATTTCATCGGATATACGCCGAAAGAGCAAGATAAACTGCTGTCTGATTGCTTTGTTCATAATTTCGACGATGTTGACGGGTTTGATATGCATATATAATACAATATTATACTACGGAAATAAAATTATAATTTACAAGATAAAAATTCCATTTTTTCCTTTATTTCACGCCATTACGTATATTTATTATATTATACCCTATATAAAGTTGCACAATACTTAAATATTCATTGATATTCGACTCAATATGAGTCATTTCTCGTTTGTCGTTAGTGTATAGTACATACCTATGTATGCGTGTATGTATGTATGTACGTATACATATACAATATAACGTATGTAGAGTATAATCTAATTACATACCTCGTCTTTGACAAAAATCTAAAATAATAATACCTTAATTAAACGTATGATAACATGTGTATGTACGTGCCTATGTATTATAATATTAATAATATTGTCGTAATAATTAATAATGCAAGGAAAAATTTGCAGTTCATTCGACTCGATATCTCTTCTTTACACATAAAAGTCATCGACGCAATACAATAAAAATGATAATCGTAATGAAAATAATATACTTGATAATGAACTATCGATAGACATATAGTATAATGTATATATAGTATAATATACAAGGTATAAAAAAGAGACACAATGGCACAACGTCATTCAGAATGTATAAAAACTCGAATTCACGATTTTTATTACAAAATATATGTTATTTTTATGTATATACCTATATATAGGTACTTATCTCTAAATATGAATTATGTATACTATATATAATATTTACAGGTATAACAAACTTTTGATTTCTTTACTTTTAAGAATAATTATAGTAATAATAATCGAATTTGTATTGTTCATATTTGATATTGATTGTGATTGTTAATATTATTATTGTTGGGATGTATATCATCGTCGCACGCGTAACTATAACAGACTATATTCATGATATTGGTGATAATCAATAATTAACACGTGAAAATGATTATCATGAATCGTTCATAACAAAAAATGTGTTCGCAGGTTAAATGCCCGTGCATATCTAAATGGATTTAAGCGAGTTAGTTGTTCGACTGGAATAATTTTGAATTCTTTCTTCTTGTACTCCTTCTAAAATCAAAATTTCTTTCTCTCCCCCCCCCCCCCCCTTTGTTTTCTCTCTTTTCTTCACTCTTATCTTAGACTTTCTCACTAAGTTATCATACTACTCGTCATATTTACATAATTATTCTGCAACGCTTATTCGCAGATAGGTATATAAATATATTGTTTTCGCCTTTTCATTTTCTTTCCAATATATGTTTTGTTTTCATTTTTCAAAACTTTCCTTTTCTTTTCTTTTCCTCTTTTCTCAAGATAGTGTATAAATGTATCATAAGAATTGACGTTTCTCGCTTAATTGAGCAAAATATTTTAAACCTATAATCATTATTGTATACTACTGTGATTATTAGTTGGTTTATTGTTTTCTTACTTCCGCGGACCAAGATTACATTAATAATTGAAGATTCGTCGGTGCTGCAGGTAATTTGGTTTTCTTTTTGTTTTTCTCCTATTTAATCATACATATAAAATCGTCGGATTTATAGATTATCAGGTAGAAGATGAAAAACAAAAACCAAGGAAGAATAAAAACTCAAAAAGAATTAAAACTAAAAAAGAAAAAAAATAAAAAGAAAAAAGAAAATAAAAAACCTCGTTCGTAGGTGAATAAACAAAAATTGCTGGTACCGGCGAATTTTCAATTAATTATAAACATATAATTATTAGCTGAAATGTATAACAATACTACACAAACGAAATAACTTATTATAAAATAAGTTATAGCTATACTATGTGTGTACGATGAAACTATACCGTTAATAAGGCACATAATTCTGAAATGGCCGCATTTACCGCATATTATACACTTCGGATTCACTAAATAAGGATAATAATAATATGATAATGACATGACTCTTCGTTTATCCCTACTCGATCACAATCAGTCGCAGTTACTGAAAAAAATAATAATTATATGCGTAATTGACATACTTTTTACCACAGACTATATACAGAAACAGAATACGTAAATAAAGTATACATAATAAGGTGCGTAGATCTCTGTTAAGTTCGTGATCGAATGTTTCTTTTCTCTAATGAAACGATCAAATAATAATTCATGTCAAATACAGGGTTTAAGTATTAGATATAATTTTTAATAAATTATATTATTAATTTACAAACTACTCTTCAGCTCATTTGAGCATTGCTGCATTTTTACGATAAATTCTACGCCTCAATATTCGGAATTTGGCTGATGGTCAATTAATAATCAAAATATGAAAATAAAAAAGAAGAGAAAAAAAAATTGAGTACGTCTATCAGTGTAGTGAACGAATGCTCAGAAAAAAAAAAGCCAAATTCTCAAATCTTTTTTTCTTTGTATTATCCTGTACAGGTATACTATAACACAGCTGCAGTGATATGTTAGGAAAATAATAATCCTCGCGCAATTCCTCAACTACATGGCGTCGTCTTCTTGTCCCAATACTTCAGTTTAGCTTCTCGTTTCGTCGTCGAAACGTATTCGAACGTTGGGTAAATTTTCGCACGATTCGTCCTGACAGCTCCGATCCTTTTTGTCCTGTTCCAATCATTTGGGCTCTCTTAGGTATCCTCTGTTTACGCTTGATTCTTCACCTCAATAAAATTTCTATCAAGAACAAGATGTTGTATCTCTCGACGTGATTTTTATCACCCTTTTATAACATTGATGTCGAAAAGCGTAACTTCGTAAACCGCCAAACTGTGTTTCATCGCATCGCGTGAATTTCACACGTTAATATTTTACCCTCAGTAATATTTGTCCTGGTCCAAATCCGCCCTTATATGAGGCTGTCCGTGACTGTTCCTCTTCAACGTGGCTGATTCATAGTCTAAACTCTTTGGATATAATTTTGGACTCCCCAATCCTGCGTTCACGTTCGGATTATTCTTCGTGCGAAGTGTACCATTCCCGCCGTTCGTACTACCCGAAAAACTCGGCTGCCTTTTCGTGTTCACCTATGAAATGGGAAAAGTGGAAAAACAAAACCTATTTAGAAAATTTATGGATAAATAGGAAACGGACGGAATTTAATCAGCAGAAAATAAGAGAATTCCCACAGGAGAGAATTCCTCCTAGAATCTCTCTGATACAAAGTACCAAAAGTATACAACTAGAGTAGAGACAAATTATTCACGATCCATGGCATTGCGCCAAGAAACAAAACTGAGGAACTCGGGCTTCGCGCTCACCTCTTTAAGTGGAACCGTAACGTAGGGATTTTGTTTGCTGATGTAATGCGGACTTCCCGGGACTTGGGGTTGTCGATGTTTCTGATAGACGAAGCAAAGGGCCCCGGCTAAGACTAGACCGATTACAAATCCGCTGATACAGCCGCCGACGATAGCGCCAACGGAAACTCCGGCTGCAGCTACGCTCCGTGGTAGCGCATTGGACACGTCTGCAATTAATCGAAGAAGAAATGAGTCACACATATTCTGGATGAGAGTATTTGATCAACTATTAAGACTCCGTTTTCTGGTTTCTCTTTTCTGTTTTAGGCGAAAGATTCGACAAAGTTGTGTCAAACTTTCTTCCAGCTTGCCCAAAGTTTTCGAAAACGTTTCGCACACCTGAAGAGGAAACGAAACGACGAGATGAAGCAATTATTTACGAACCATTATCCATCCAATCAGGGCTGCATATTCTAGTTTCCCGAGATAGATCGGATGCGCAAGGTTCCTCAAGACAAACTCGTTTCCGGTGTTGTTGCCCAGCGTCATTGCACGGGCTCCACGTGCTCCACTGATCCCATCCTCGAAGAGATTCGCAGCTAGGCATTTCACAGGTTTCTCTGGCGGTGCTGGGTCCATCACAGCCATTGTCAAGATCGTCGTCGTTGTCGTCTTCGTCGACATCGTCCTCTTCGTCGTTATAGCTGCCTAAACACTTTCTCGATCTCCATCTGACACCGCTCCCGCATGATACGGAACACTCTGACCAATCAGTCCAGCACGACCACTCATTATCATTCCCTCTGCAAGGTTGAGTATTGCAGAATCTCGATTGCTTCGAATCGTCACTAGAAATCGCTTCCGCTCCTTCGCAAATCGGAGATTCGCATTGCCTGATCTGCAAGTTCGATAATTCAAGAAATCAAGACAGTATAATCAAGAATAATGATAATGGGAATAATTATCAACAAAAATTTCACGCTCAATTATTATCATTTTTTCTCACCCTGTGCTGAACGCCTCTGCCACATGATTTAGTGCAGGCAGACCAGGATGACCACTCGCCCCAGCCGTCTTCAGAAGTTTCGGCGGGCTCACCGCCCACAGCTTTAAGACAAGAACCGTCAGAATTGCAGTAACGTTCTTCCTTTGTCATCTGAATACGAAGTCCAGAAGGATCTTTGGGTTGTACGTGACAGGTGAAACGGTATCGTTTCTCGGTGTAACCGGAAGTACCGGGCATTGTCGAGTTTATTTGAAGCCACGGTGTCATTGTCAAAGAACGTTTCTCTTCGTCGCATTGATGCGTGTTGCAATCTTCAACCTGAGCAGAAAAGGGCAGATGGAGGAAATACTTGATGGATTTCTCTCTTTTTTTCTCACTTCTATGAAATTCTAACAATTACGTTCGTGTCTTTTCGCCGTTTGTTAGGATTTTTGTTTATTTCTTTTTTTTTTTCTTCTATTTTTGTCTCTTTTGCGTCTTTATTTTATCTTTTTACCTGAAAACCGCAGCCAGAACACTCCGCTCCGCCATCCCTGGGCGAAGGATCGTCACACGTACGTCTTCTGATTCGAATTCCTAAAATCGATTTCGGATATGAGTGAAACGATACACGATTGTCAATGAAATTCAATTCAGTTTACCGCGGTCAACTAACTAAGAAACTGATATAGGAGAAGAGAGAATTGTTAAAACTGCGAAATATTTCTTTTCTTAACGATCTTTCGAATTGCGAAACACACTCTTCGAGCTCCGGCATCCCGTATTCCCGTATCTACTCTCGAAAAGCTAAATCAGTTTCAGACTTACCACCGCCGCATGGCCTCGAGCATTTATCCCATGATCCCCAAGGCGACCACTGTCCGTTTTGAGGAGGTGGTGCAGCCTTAGCAGAAGTAGGACAAGGCGGTTGGCCGAGACAGACGTTCTCGGTATGATCGTATCCGACGCATACTCGTCCATCAAATGCGGGTGCAGGATTACCGCATGTCCTTCGCCTTGTTTTCATGGCAAAACCACAAGTCTGAGAGCATTCCGACCAAGCTGACCAAGCCGTCCATCCACCGTGCACCGTGCAATTAGATACTCGAACTTTAGTCCCCTCGCATTCAGTACCACCGTGTTTTGCAGGTGGATTGTTACACTCCCTCATCTGGCAGAGGCACATGTCGGTGCTCTGAGGAAACAACGGAGAGTCAAATGAAATAACATTCCGTGGTAGCTACGGCCTACGTTTGCGAAATGGTGAGCTAATATTATAGAGGAGGTTCGGTCGTTGCAATCACTACTTTTCCAGATAATATTATTAAGCGATGATCGCGCACTGAATATCTGTGTCGATGATCGCGTCTAGTGTGAGAACCGGCCTCAAAACTCGTGGTAAAGATAATTCGAAAATTACAAACAAACGCTCGGATGCCAATGTTTCATTACAGAGTGCTTCGAATACCTGTATTACAAAATTTGTCGGAATCGACCGATTTCATTCGGAGTTGGCCTTTTTGCGTCCAGAGAAGTGTTCCCCGCAATTTCGCCGAGCCAATCCGTTCACAATGTTTTCTCACTGAATATCTGCATACGTAAAATTCAATTTGCATCGATCTTGAGTTACGAATAGCAATATTTGACGAATGGTTGAGAAAGCAGAGATGATATGGCAGCGAAATCCAGTTCTCACAGCAGGTGAGTAAATTTGTTATAACTATACAATGTACGATCATCGCTTGATAACATTAATTACGAAAGTAGTGATTCCGCCGACCGAACCTCTTCGGAAATGACATATTTCCACGATCTGAAAGCGTAAATTTTATCGAAAGAGAATCGAGTAGGCGCTCACATCTCTGCTATCGTCGTAACTGTGTCCGTGAAGCGAGTGGGGCGTTTGTACAGCAGTTCTGTGTTGGCACGGTGCCCAGGGACTCCAGGAGCTCCATCCTCCGTTAACGGGATCGGTAAGTACCGGGCAATGTGTGGCTTGCTGGGACCAATGAGCGTCAAGGTATGCACGGGGAGGAATAGTGGCACATTTTTGAGTAATTTCATTCCAACCGCAGTAAGGTTCCTGTGAATTGAGACACGCCTGACGCCCCCGATGACGGTGACATTGAGCGGCTGGTATTCTGATGGAGCAAAAGAAGAAGAAAGTCCGCGTAAGTAACGGAATTCGTTTCGCGGTCACGGAAATGAAAACGAGTTGTTGTTTTGTTTACGTTACGTATATCGTACCTCAGTAGGCCGTCCTGCATTCCGACGTAGAGGCTCTGAGTGTCCTTGAGGAACTGCAACGTCATTACCGAGGAAGATAACGGACCCCATATCTCCAGAACGCAGGTTCCTTGGGTCCGTGGCAAAATGGATATTTTTTTAATCAATCCTTCGGTATTGGCCACGTAGAGTACTGTGACGGTCCGGTGAATCTTGGTCGGTATCGCGTCGACGGCAATGTGCGTAAAACTAATGAAAATGGATAACAAACGAAATATTATTCACATTCAATTTTAACGCGACACTTGCGATAATCGAAAAAACGAGTATGTGGATCGAAGCGGATTGCTTGGCAAGAATCCAAGTGACGAAGAAGAAGTATTTAAACTGTTTTCACGATTCGTTCGCGGATAAAACGAGGAAATGAAATTTGACCGAGGAATTAGTTAGGATCTTTGAAAAGTGTGGAGACAAGAGAAAATAGAAAAACAAATGGTGAAAATATATCGAAAAAATTTGGATTTTTTGGGGGCAAAATGGAAGATCTCTCACCGTTCCCCAACGGTCGTGTGCAAGGGTTCCAAGGCTGTACCCTGAACGGCCTCGTCCATTAATTGATATCGTTGTGTGTCTAAAACCTGATTGGCCTCACTGGTAGTCGATGTTCCGCAGTGTTGGCGATTCTGGTGAGCCACCTGTCTACGTTCCCATGCGGACCCAGCATTTTCCTGATGTTTATACGGCCCGTTGAAAGAAGTGGCGATGGCTGACATATTGAAAGCGCAAATAGCTGATCCCGCGATACTGTTGCTGCAATAAGTAATCACGAATGATTGGAAGAATTTTAGGAACAGAAGTGACGAGGGAACGGACCGAAAATCGGTATTCAAATGTGCTATACAAGCGTGTGCCACAATCGTGCGTGCGTTTTGGGGAAGACCTTAGGGGAATGATCGATCGAATACTATAAAGTGTTTGATCGATCGAACGACAACGATATCGCCTACGTAGTTAAATCTCATGATACATACGCAACGCCGTACGATTTCCGGTGTTTTTTTTTTCCTAACACATGTATCAGTTGATTCTCTGTAATCTATATACCTACTTCCGAGACTATAGAATTGTGTCTATCAGTTTCAGAAAACGGATATGAGAATACTGATGATAACGATGTTATATTATCCCCCGCGTGGGTGGCCAGTGGAGCTGTCGGTGATGATGTTGTACATACATCCGACCGAAGAATTATCGATTCTATGAAAAGTATAATCGATACTGAGAGGGAAGGCTTGAAAAAACAGATCGCGCTAAAAATAATCACGATTATAGAGACGGTTCGTATTCGCATCTTGGATTAATCTCGCGGTTCTGCGGCGTCGGATGATTAGGAGGAATCAAAACACCTGGAGGCTAGTGCTGGAAGATAAACAATTATCCCCACCGCGCAGCCGCCGTACGGCCATCGGAGACGGGCGATAATAATAGGTACAGGCATACGTGTCATCGGAGCCTATATTGAGCTTACCTCGGCGTAGTGAAAGTTGCATAAACAATTCCTTGCTCAAGATGATACGCGGCACCCTGTATCTCGTCGTAGTAGAACGGGAACTCCCCCGGTAAAGAACAGTTCAATCTGGCTTTTGCGAACGTCGTCCATGTATCCTGCATTATCGTTTGACCGCCCGGATCGTTTTTGCACACCCTGGCGATCCTCGAATAGATTTTCTGAACAAAAAACAAATTGTGGGTTCAGAGCTCGAGCGCGGCTTTCGCGTTCTCGATCGAGAAAGAAGAAGAAGAAGAAGACAACGATCGGAGATCGATAGGAAAATAATTGACACAAGTATATAGACACATCGGTTCGGATGAATTTCATTCGGTCGTTGAAGGTTATGCTCGATGCTCTATCACGACTTTCGCATTATTCACAATATATTGGCAATCTGTGAATCGCATCAGTGCACCTGTACGGACAGCGATTATATTACAGGAGGAGTAATTTTAAGGCCAATAAAACTACAGTGTGTGCGTGTATGCGTGTATGTATGTACGCGTACGTACGTAATACGTTGCAGTAGGCACATGTATGTACGTAGACACGACCTCTGAAGTCAGGAGAGATCGATAGAACAGAATAGAATTTTTTTGCATTTCCAAAACGAACAGCGCGACTATGAGCGGAGGTTTGACTGTCTACAACATGTAGCAGAAATTCCTACGTCTGATTATAGGCATTTAAGTACCGAGTTCACAAGTATGCGGGAGTACCGTGTACCGTAGTACTATAGATCGGTGTTTCATCACGGCATTCTCCGATGTACCACGTAATATGACAATTACAAGTCAATTATGTATACATCGTCATACCTATATATATAAACCGTTTAAAGTGTTGTATCCCCGTGACTGGTATAGGTATATATTTATTGAGCATTGAGCGGGTCGATCGAAAACCCCCGTTGGAGGAGTATTTTTCTCATCATAGCTAGGACACATTTGATGCAGGTGATGGATAATTATCGAGACGTTGCTGTAATTATGTACGTACGTACCTTTCCGCAGTTTATGTATTCGACCGCCGATTCCCTGAAGATGAAATAGACGTGGTCGTCCGTCTCGAAGCTTCCCACAAACTGCGGGTCATTCAGCCATCTAAATGGAGAAGACGAGAGCATGAATTATTGGGTTTCCAGTTGTACCAATTCGGGGATTTCGGAATCTCGATGAATTGCGCACGCGATATATAAGTGTAGTACGGCAGAATGTAGGAAGAAAAATTGAGTAGAAACAGACCTGGAATCGTATTGGTGCGTTTTAAGATTGGGGGTTGCTAAAGTTCTGTAAATCACAGGGTGAGCACCGGCGAAGTCTGTCGGTGCACCGGCGAACAATCCACCCGGTTGTCCCATGGCTAACAAAGCCGTGACGTTCGCGTGCGGTGAATATGGGCACATCGCCACCCCCGTCATCCACGTGGTAACGCTGTTGATATTCTCGATCTGCAAAAATCAGACGTCAGGATCTGTTCGAATCTTCGTTTTCCCTATTTTCTGTACAACTGTGCGTGCGTGCGCGTGGTTTTTTTTTTTTTTTTCTCACTCTCTTTTTTCCATAAATCATCATACGTATCCGCGTATACCAAGGAAAGAGATCGATCTGAGGCCTCCTTCTTACAGCAGGCCGGCCGGCTAGTACGGGGTATAATGATATTGTTAGCGGCGCAGTGAAGCAAGTAATGATACACGTATAGGTCGATTAGTGTAGCGAAGTGAGCGAGGCAATGTTAAGTTAGTATTTCTTGGTCTTACAGTCTTATGGTAGGTAGTTGGTGTTCAGTGAGGGAATGCCGGAGTGAACGTAAGTCGTTTGTTTTTCAGTTATAACGGTGAGCTACTTTTAATGTATCGGTGAACGTATGTATGTACCTACGAGTAGATACACTGCGCATGTTTATAGTACAACATCGTATGTACATACATCTCTATTTCTTTCTCGCCATGGGAAGATTAAATGGACCATCGATTCATCTCGCTCGCTCGCACTCTGTTTCTCATATACGCTGCCAAGTTCGCTTGATCCTGCGCAAGGACGCCTCGGAGTATAATGGAGATGATATCACGATACTCCGTGCGAAACATGACTTCGACCTATAAGTTTTCTGCGCGACGTTACACCGATACGTATAGGTATACAGCGACGCGTACACAAGCTGTATACGCGTACCTAGCTATACCTACGTACAAAACGTTATTCGTAATACGAAGGTTTATAGTAGCTGATTTTATTGAGGTATACATATATATATATATATATACACAGCTATACAGCTACAGCAGCAGCAGCAGCAGCAGCGGGATGGAAATTAGCTGAGAAAAGATTAACGGCTTTGTAATTCACTGACACGTGAAGGTCGAGCCCCGAATCGAGGATGTAGGTGCGCGTAAAAAGAAGTTAAAAGGAACAAACAAACTAGAAACAAACAAAAAACAAAAAAACAAATCGAATCACGCGATGCCATTCGACGTACCGCGGGAGATCTCGAACGGATCCGTCCGCATGGCTGTACTATAATTACAATACCAATATGAGATTTGCCCGGTTTGGGAACCGAATGCACAGAAAATAGAGAAGAACAAAGAAAAAAAAAAAAACGAAAGGAAAGGAGTATTCGAAATGATCTATACGACGCTGTATTTACCTCTCTCCAGGTACACTGAGGACTGAACGCGTTCGTCCCGCAGGCGAAAAGGCTTTTGCCATTGCTGAGGACAACCTTGATGTAATTATGACAGTCATCGGCACTTTGCCCCTTGTCCTGACACACGGTTGCTTTTTCCGGTGGTGCTGGCCAGGGTGCGTGTTCCAGAGCGGTTAACGGGGTGAGTGTTAAACGGAATAAATTATCCCTGGAACACAGAAAGTGAATGAACAATTAGAAATACGAAGATGTAGATGACGATCTTTGGGTGGAGTGATTCATGTATGGGAGAGGATTTTCCCCCGCGCTCCTTCATAATCGATGAAACGGTTCAAATTGAACTTCTGTACTTGCTCAACTTGACAGAGTGTGGTTACCTGGGCGTGATGGGTGTTATTTATATGCAACAGACGCAAAGTACAGAGGCTTGAGTTACAATTCACTTCCGTGGTCTTACTAACTTAACTCTCTCGTTGTATAAAAACGTGCTTGAGAATATTGTATGCCGCGCGGTTTAGAATGCAGGTTTATATAATGCGGAATACAGTCATTCGGAGCACGTAGATCATTATGTCGTCTGTGAATGAATTTTGAGAGAATCTTTGAGCCCTTCTTTTTCCACTACCATACACCTTCTGGCTATATATTTAAGATCATACCCAAGACGACCGTAACCGACAGGCTAATATAGTAACGATGCTGCTAGAAACAGCGCGAACCGACTGCTCAAAGAAACTAAAAAAACTAAAATGAATAGTAAAAAAAAATCATGATCTGCTACTAATAACCGATCTTCAACTTCATATCCTGCTAATGAAGGACCGCGGCTCTCTTGTTCGTTTTCTGTTTCCATTTCGACCAAAGAGTGCAAATTTTCACGATGAAATAATTCCACAAATTTTTTATTTCACAAACGCAATTTCAGTAGAACTGCAGATATATATGCGGAAGTGAAATGATTTTCCAGATAAAATAATCCCGCATGTTATCGTATCCACTGCAATTTGCATACGATTACGGTCCGTGAATTACATAAAATCGGTTCGAAAGATCTGCAATAGCTGCGGGTAATGGATCTCCGGTTCAATTGAAAATCGTCGTGCATTTATATAAGTGTCGAATAAAAGTATAGTGATCAGCTGATGTAGGTAGCATACGACATTCCTTCGTTTGAAGTACCGATTGCATCGGCCCACTTGAATCTCGCTGCATATGCAGATAACATACTGCACAGATATCTCTGGTATTTTTATCGGACCAATGGGAGAAAAGAGAGAGAGGGAGAGAGAGAGAAAAAGAAAGGTTTGAAAAGTTCGTTGCGATATACGTGAGTCTGTATTTTACCGATCAATTGCAGTAGCACGCGTCATGCCAAGTTACACGGATAGGTACCCTACGGAAAAATCGACCCGCCATGCCATGCCATGCCATGCCATGCCATGCAATGCAAAGCCACTCGACTCCGCAGGCCGATCTGAAGCAATAAATATCCCTGGCAACGATAAATTATCATCGGTTTATAAATAGTCTCACGTTCGGTTAGCGATCGCACGAAGCCGATTCAAATTTTTGCTTTTGGTCTTTCACTCTTGCAGGTTCTTTTACCATTGGTTTTTTTCGTTTCCTTTTTTCCTTCTTCCCCGCTGTGCTGCACTTTCCGCGGACAAATCTCCCGCGATTCCCATACACACGCATCCAATCGGATGAATACAAAAATCGCGAAGATTATACATGTTCGGTATATGCGGGACCTTTTCGATGTGTACGAGAATACACGGTTGCTAATTAACCATTTGGCTTTTCGGACTAAATACGTTACCGCATTTCAACTTGATTGACTCTAATGCTGGCGCGATTTGAGCTCACGAGTCTATCCATTCCATTCAATGAGATTTACATACTTTCCTAATTAGAGTTTCTGCCGGTACCGCTGCTGTCGCTGTTGCTCTATTCATACAGAAACTCATTTGAATCCTCCACCGCGTTCTTAGCACAACGATAAAAGCTAGGATAATAATTCATTGCATGGATAGGAAATTTATTGGAAAACGGTGCCAAATGAAACTTTTTCATCGACGTAGTACGTTTTACTTCCTCGTTAATTGGGTACTCGATTTCACACGCCGAACGTGACCCTTCAAATTTCACATCGCACCGAAATAACGGATTCTATAGTTTCAATCGATATCCCCGATTCCGATTAACGAATTCGTGTTGTTTTTGGCAGCATTTTCGACGATAGAAATGATCACAACGAAACGTTACCCCAGGAGGACAGGGATACGGTCGGTCGCCTCGCC